>CM076577.1:1286439658-1287857003 GCA_034641835.2 Pinus albicaulis | reverse complement strand
CCCTTTTGACACAACCTGCACCTAGAATGCGAGTTGGTGTGAGAGGCGAGGTTTAGATTTTTCCATATTGAAGATAGCTAGCATGGAATCCTAGGGGTCTATTCCACTAATGGCTAAAAGTAAGGCTTTCCTTTGTGCTAGACAGGTTTGTAATACTTCGAGAGCAGACATAGCTGATGGTGCCTGCGCCAAATCTTCTACAATGTTGTATTTTTGGGCTGCACGTGCAGAGGTGTTATGAGTCATGCGTTGAAGTGCCCCTTTGGGGAGACGAATCACAGGGTCAGTAGTAGGCTGTTCGATATGCAAATCGTTGGGTAGTGGTGGATTTGAACTAGTACCAGGTTCTTGAGCATCTATGGTAGGATTTCCATAAAGCTTGGTTCGTGCTTGAAGTTAAATACTCTCAATGTCATAAATGGTAGATGTTCCTTCACCAGAAGGATGTTAACCACCATTTCCCCATTGCTGGGGTTGTAGCGGGTTGTTAACCATGTGTTGATGTTGCTGCTATTGATTAGGGAAAGGATTAAGAAGAACAACAGGTGTTCGCCCAAAATCCTTGTTTGTGATAAAATCGATGCATTCCTGCAGCCGAGGAAATTTGTATGTCAAGTGGACCTCCACACAGATCTTGCAAGGAAATTTCATGGGTTTATCCTTCCCTTTGTCATTTTTGGCAGCGTTTTTCTAATTAGGGTTATTCTGATTGTCCGACTGCTCTTCCAAAGAAGATGTCTTTTTCTTGTTCTTCTTATTCTTTCCACTAGGTTTTTGTGAAGTTTGCACAGAATTTACCTCAGTGGTAGGAAGAGTAGTCATTTGGTGAGGGGCGGTGATAGCCGAGGATGGATGGGAGGCTTACCCCTGAGACTATTTTGTGGCTACACCAGAGATTGTGCCAACAACACCATCGGCTTGAGCTCTGACTTTCTGAGTAGCTGGAGGATTTGGGTTACCAGGGGCATTGGGGAGAAAATCATATAGCGTGCCAGATTGTGAATAGATTAAATCCAAATGTTGGGCATGATGAATGCATTGATCTTCTGTAACCACACCGAAAAGGCCAATGTCTTTAGAGATGTGGGGTAAGAGAGACTTACAAAACCAATTAGCTAAGAGATGATCTGTGATTGGCGCTTTGACTACCCTCCTCCTACGTCTCCATTCATTAATGTGATCGGAGATATGGGTGGCGGTGTCTTGGCATAGCGAGGTTAACAGTTCTGTTCCGGTTTCAAATCTTATTGGTAATTTGAAGTTCTTTAGAAACTCTGTTGCTAAAGCGCCAAAAGTGTTTACGGTGGCGCGTGGCAATTCAATATACCACTTGGCAGCATTGCCTGTAAAGGTGCAAGGAAACAGTCGAAGCCAGACACTATTTGTTACACCATTTTTTGGTCATCTAACCTTTTATCATTAGATGGACCCAAGTACACCATGTAAGACCAGTTTTACCCCAAGTAAAACTGCTTTCACTATGTTAATTAAAGAAACCCCAAAAGGAATAATTAATTAAACCATAATTTAATTATTATTCCAGTCATGTTTAACCCAAAAACAAAGAAATTAATTAGATAAACCTTTATTTATCTTATTATTTTCTAGGAATAATTATTTAAATCTTATTTAGATAATGTTCCTTGTTAAATATGACCAAATCACCCACAAATAATTAAATAAATCATTATTTATTTGATTATATCCCAACCACTTCCTTAAAAGGATAAATAAATCATTTATTTATTTATTCCTCGCTAATCAAGGGATTTGACCCAAGTCAAAGTCCCTTTCCCTCCAACAAATAATAATAAAATATTCCATAGAGGTGGATCTAGATTTGATTAACATTATTTTAATCATGCACCAAGATCTAGAATGACCCAATATTTTGTTATAAATAGGAGGGTTTTCTCCTTCATTCTTCACCTTTTGTTGCATATTAGATCACTCTGGATCTATACACTTGGTCTCATTTCTGCCATTTTGCTCCCATTGAGCTCTACCTTCTACATTGGGTTTTCTACATCTACAAGAGAGAGAAAGCTTAGATCTGAAGTGCTGAGGACTACAAAGAACCCATCCCATTGAGGAGATATGGATACACCTTCTTGTTTCCTCCCAGGTGCCCTGTAATATAAAAATTCATTCAAAAATCGTGTTCTTCTCTTGTCTGTTGGATGCATGGAGCAAACTCTTTACTTCACTGCTTAATATCTTTCCATTTATAGATCTGTTTGTTGCAGCACTTTAACTACTAATTGCAGATCTGAAGATGTTTTGCAGCCATTATTGTTGTTAGGGCTATTGGTTATGCGTAGCTAAAGTGGTTCTTTTTCGTACACTTCGACGAAGAATTCATACTAACAAATGGCGACTCCACACGGGTTTTAAATTACGACCGCTATCGTTTCTCATATTCCTGCATATCCAGCTACTTCAGGCCCTAGGGCTTCTTTTCAGCTGCTTAGTTTTTCTCTTTTCATGTCATTTTTCTCACATAAAACCCTAAAAACTCCAAATTTCTAACTTCCGTGTGTTTCTGGCCCTATTGCGCAGGTAAGCGACACCAGCCCATAGCGAGGCAGCAACTTTTAAGAAAATCATCGCGAGACTCTTGGAGAGCAGAATCTTGCTTCTTTTGGCCCAAAACACCAGAACACAGACGCACTTCCCGACTGTTTCTGCGACCTCAGCAAAATCGGAGTCGAACATGCGAGCTGCCTTTTTCGACATTTTTAAAATTTTTTTTGAGTTATAGCTGTGACCTCTGCCGGGTTTCAATCTCTGTCTCAGCTCGCCTTGACCAAGATCTGATCTGTTTTTACTCATCTAAGTGGGAACCCAGCCCCTTAGGGCTTTAGTACCCTCCACTTTTTGTGGAAGAGTTTCAGCTGTTTCAGCCGTCGGTTTCAGAGCTTCAGCCCCCTCTTTTTCCAGATTTGTTACCTCACTTCCAGATCCATTGAAATCAGCCTCTTTTCCTTTCAAATCACCTCTTGTCGTTTTGTTTGGACCTCTTCTAAAGGCCTCTGCCTTGCCCCCCCCCCGGTTTTTGCTGATTTCCCTTTTTCCAGCCACCTTGCCTCTGTCTCTTGGCTGTGATCTGCACCCATTGTCTGCAGCTTTATCCTCCAGATCTCTGTCCCCTTTGACCCTCGATCTGTTGAGCTTCCTTTTTGTGTGTTTCCATAGTTTTTCCCTTTCTTTTCAGCATAGTTTTGAGAGACCCACCTTCTTGGGTTAGATAGATGCATACGTAGCTGTTATTTTTCTGTTATTTCAGCATTTTATTCTGTTCTCTGTAGGTTTATTTTCAGCTACGCAACACACTTTTTTTCTCTCAACAACGGAAAGGGTTTAAAAATTAAAATTAACGCACACCACACACTGACCCTAAGTGAAGAAGCGCCTGGTTTACACCGCCTAGCATAGACTCTAAAATCAATTGTCACTGCACCTTATTTGCCCTTGACCTTCTTGATTTTGTCCCTTTCTGCCCTTGTCGGTTTCCTTCTTCCTGTCATCATTGCGCCCCCAAGGCGCCGTTCCCGGAGACTTCTTGGCCTTCACCTTCAGTTTCCGGTTGATCGACCTGCTCCGCACCGCCGTCGTCGAGCCAGTCCACCTTCGAGTCCGCACTCCGACTCCTTTCCTGATTCATCGGGTCCCTCTTCTCCTTCCGGTTCTCCCCATGTCACCTTCACCATGTTTGGATCAGGGCCTCATGCTAGCGGTTCTCCCGGCCCCAATGCCGGCCCTACCTCTAGCGGAACCGTCACAACCACTATTCCGGCCACCCCTGTGCTGCCGTACATTGCAGGCCTCAGCCTCCCCGATTTCCATCAGTTGATTAACGACCCCATTCACCATAATACTACCTGGCCCACTATGCCCACCAAGTTACCCTCTGATATCCCTAAGTTCAAGGGCCTTAATGGCGAAGACCCAACCAATCACGTCCGGTCTTTCCACATGTGGTGTTCCTCCAACTCCATTACCGATGACTCCATCCGTCTTCGTTTGTTCCAACGCACGCTTACCGGCGAAGCTTCTAAATGGTATGTCGAACGGGCCACTTCCTCCCATACCACGTTCGAGACTCTTGCCCAAGCCTTCTTGTCGTACTTCCAGCTCCCTCTCCGATACGACACTGGTACGGAGCTCTTGACCTCATTTAAGCAATCCTCTTCCACACGCCTTTCTGCCCATGTTCAGGAATGGCGACGAAGACGGAGCTTATGTTGAGCCCCTCCCTTTGAAGATCGGGTTTACATGGACTGGTTCCTTCGCACCCTCCCGTCTCCCATCGGCAAAGATGTCGCCTCTCACTTTCCTCAATATGAAGAAGCCGCCCTCCAAATAGCTTTAAAATATGACCTGATCTACGCTCAATCTGGTTATGTTTATACCGTTCTTCCTGACATCCCCAGGCCCGGTGGCGCTAACGCCCCGGGGGCATCTCATTCCGCCGACGGTATTGTTGGATCTTTTTCCCACCCCTCTGCTCACCCTCCTATAAGCCATGGCCTTCCTCAGGGGGGGGGCAGCACCTCTAGCACTCTGCCCCCTCCCGGCAACATGTATCCGGGGATCGGCATGCCTCCTCCTTTGCCCAGCCTCTTTGCCCAAAATCTTTCCCAGCAACCCTTACTTTTATCCATGACACTGGTCATGACTCCTCGACATATGCGCTTCCCCTCCTGCCCCTCCTCACCACCTACAACGATAACACAACCCCTCCAGGAGCAGTGTTGCGCAGCCGGTCACGTTTAATCCCCCTTGCATGTGAAGGGCGGAGGCAACTTGAATATCTCTTGGGAGCCAGCAGGGACCCGATTAAAGTACGGACCTAACACTAGCAACCAGCCTCGGGGCATTCCGCCCAGGCCGGACGAACTTGCCCGCACAAACATATTTATTAGATGTTCAGGTGTACTGATCCTCTGCTCACGGTGAATCTACTTACCCCGGATCGGCAGAGATGTGGGAGTCTCGACCACATTACGCCGGACCTTCGCCTCCCTCCGCTCCTCCTAATGTGGCCACTACCCAGCCAGCTGTGTTCACTGATCCTTTCCCTCAACAGGGATTCGTGGCTACCCACCCCCCTGACAGCCATGCCGCCACACCCTCGTCCATTTCGGGTTCCTCTGACTACCAGATCCTCATGATGCCCTCCGATCCGTCCCCTTCCGTCGACCTTCACCTTCAAACTCGGTCTCGCCAGTACACCAAGCCCCCTGCTCAGTCTGCTCCCGAGCCCCCATCTTCAGGTTCTACAGAGCCTCTTTCGACATCCGGTGGCCCCTTACACATCCCTCAACCCAAAGTTGAGGTTCACCCAAAGATTCCAAAGGGTCCATTACGCCGAAATGCTGCTTCTGGTCGAGCCGCTCAACCGTACAGTATAGTAGATGATTTGGCACAATCCCCTGCTGCCATTTCCACACTGGAACTCCTCCAGTCGTGCCCTTCTCAAAGGAAGGCTCTACTATCTGCCGTGGGCGCTGTTGATCCTGCTGATGACCAAATGATTGTTTTCGACGCCACTCAATCGGACCACCCTCATCTTCCTCCTTCCGTTGCTTTCCAAATCAGTGTCAGGAACTTGTGTTGTATCCCGGTGTATAGTGATGAGGGCATCCACGTGTGATATGCGCCCCGGATTCAAGAGCAACTCGGATCCACCGAGTTGGCCTTCCACGATCACCCTTGACGTGGGATGGTCATGCCTCCCGACCCTGTTAACATTTTACGTAGCTGTATCACCCTCATGGTAAGGCATTTTGCGTTGATGTAAAGTCGATATTATCATCCACACCTCTGAACTACAACATTCTATTGGGGCGAAGCTACACCTATGCCATGTTTATTTGAACATGTCAAGGTGTGCATAGTCTGTTAGTTCCCACATAATGAGAAGATAGTCACCATTGACCTATTTCTCGTATCATGGTACGCAGTCTCCATCGCCTCAGGGCAGGCCATCTCCTTCACCTTAACCCGACAAGCAAACCGTCGATTCTTTGACCAGTGTCTCCCCCGGCGTCTATAAAGATTCCACCCTGCTTGGAACTTTTCCTCACCTTCCTCCCCCTCCTGTTACTGATCCCAGCTTGTCGAATGTTTGCATAATGCAATCGTCTCAGGCTGCCCATAAACGGCCTGCCTCGGCTAGCCCGCACCCTCCTCCCCGCCCTCCGCAACCCGCTCCTAGCCATCCATCTCAGCCAGCCGGACCTCCTCTTTCTGGCCCTCCCCCTACAGCTAGCACCCCCGAACCTCTTTATCCTCCAGGCTCGGTCCCCCCTGGCCTTAACCATCTTGGAGCCGTTCCTCCTGGTCATTACCCTGCTGGACAGATCCCCTTCTTGGCTCCCCCTCCCGGAGTATATTCCGTCCCCGTCATGGCCACCCTTTCTCTCTCTAACTTGACCTTGGGTATTCCGATTTGGTACCTTGACCCCCCAGCCGCCACCCCCCCTGGTCACCCCAAACCTTACATGGCTTTGACACCGGTTCAACCGGTCCCCCTCGCTTCCTCCATAGCCAACGTGCCCCCAGCACCTCCACAGGACCCTTCTCCTGCTGAGTCGACTCCCGGGAAGAAAGGAAAAGCCCGCAAGGGGGCAACCAAAGACCAAACCACCACAACCACCTCGGCTCCTTCCCCACCCTCGAAGCCTTGTGCCTTATGTGATGTCATCGGTCATGCCACCCATGCTTGTCCCGAGTTACCCCGTATTCGCCCCATGGTAAAAGTCGCGTTCCCCGACACTACGGTCCCTGAAACTCCCACTCCTGTTTCGACCGTCTCCAAGAACCCCAAGACTCTCCGCACCAACAAGCCTTGTGCTTTGTGCGGTATCCATGGCCACTACTCCCATCATTGTCCTCACCTGACGCATTACCGTGCCTCCCTTGAGGTGATCCGCAAGTATGAGGTTGAACAAAATCAATCCGCCTCTCCCATTCTCGCGCAGTATGCTGCAGACCAGCCTGAGGATCCCCCCGCTCCCATCCACATCCCCCCCCCTGATGTCCAAATGACGGAGTCTACAGTCACCATTCTTTACCTATCCTCCTCTGCACGACCTTCGGAGCCTCGCCCATCTACAACCTCCCCCGTTGTGTCCCTTGATGCTCGAGATCACTCCACTTGTGTCTCTGTTGACCTTCGCAGCCCGAGTCCTCGCCATGTTTCCAATCGCTCTCATACATCACCTTGTTTGCGTTTTGCTCATCCTACCCCTTCCCCCCGCCATTACCGCTCGATGACTTCTGCCCCCTCACGCTGCCGTCCTTTCCTTTCATCCCCTCATGTATTGTCTTGTCACACCACCTTGCGCATCCCCCCGTCCACATCCTTTATCGGTTACGCCGATGGTGCAAGTCGCTACTCCAGGAATCTTGCCTCGGCAGGATGGGCCATCTTCACCCCCTTGCATGACCTCGTTCTGTCTAACGGGGTATGCATTGGTTCTGCCACCAAAAATCAGGCCGAATACGATGCAGTGCGTGGCCTACTAGCTGATGCTTTGCTGCATCGCATTCGCCATCTGCACGTTCGTTTGGATTCCTTGCTTCTTTTCATGCAACTAAATGGTGTTTATCGTATGCGTAACCCTGTGCTGTTAAGACACTATTTACGAGTAAAAGTCTTAATACGTGCGTTTGAAACCATAACTTTCAACCATGTACCCAGAGACCAGAATCACTACGTAGATAGTATTGCAAACCATGTTCTAGATTGGCATTTATCACACTCAATTCATACAAGACAATAACATTAAATCAACCATCAAAAGACGATACATATCCATAATATGTGTCGCAAACCATATATTGATGAGTCCATCTACTCTAATACATACGACATGCCCATAGCATGTTACAAACAAAATCCAAAAACGGGGGGCACCATATGCCCCTCCATACATATACATACGACATGCCCATAGCATGTTACAAACAAAATTCAAAAACTGGGGGCACCATATGCCCCTCCATACATTATAGGGGGCACCACCTGCCCCTACATACATCAGAAGGGGCACCATATGCCCCTAATCACTATCTGGAGGCTCCCGGGCCAATGGCTCTGCCCCTGCAGCATGTAGATCCCGCATAGTTTGACCGGCCATCGCCATGCACCGCATGATACCTCGCCACTCCGAGGGGAGACCAACACATGGCTCTATGTACTGGTCGTCTAAATCCTGCCACCCGCGCTCTGATACTCCGGTCAACAGCTGCTCACATCTACGGCGGATGTCCTCCGGTAGGGCGGCTGCACCATCATTTTGCGCTGCTCTCGATCCACTCGGACCCGTAGCTCCAGACGCTGCCGGTCGTCCCATATATCCGGCCGGTTTTACCGGTGCTATATCTGCATACCAAAAGTCCCTGAATCAGTATCATTATTTACTATTAAAAAAACTTTAAACATGCCCATATAAGAATAGCAATTTGTCACTTACCATCGGGCCCCCAAACTCGACCAGCCGGAAGTGGCAAATCCGGATCCCCATATTAGCTCATCCCACTATAAGGGTAGTCGTCTATGTACAACGGCATCTGATCCCAATGGGCAAAGAACTCCGGTCGAAATGTTCGCCCGACCGCCCCTCCTCCTCCTTTGCAGAGTAGTCGTCCCCAACGACGCATCCTAGGCTCTCTCGGGCCCCCATGCAGGCGCACACGAGGGCCTTGGGTCGGGATCTTCTCAAGAAAGAGGTGCCTAGCAAAGTCCCATATGAACACGTGCATGATTCACCTGTCACTTTGCATAGCGGCAGTGTCGCTTCATGACCTCCAACATCATTTGGAGCTGCCCAAAGTAGATCCTCAGCACTCTCCTATCATCATCGCCCCACCGTGCAGTGTGATGGAGCACTGGGTGCCAGAGGATCCTTGACAATTGCGACCTTCTATGATTTAAACCTCTCTAGATCCCGATTGATATCCGAGTCCCCTTGACTTGGAAACCCGGTCGACACTGGCGTTCCACAAACTCCATGATATGCCGCCCCCGTGGCAACACTGGCTGCGTGTCTCCCACTATCCCCAATGGTGGGAGGCCGGTCAGGAAGTACACATCCTGGACCGTCAGTTCGATCCTGTGCCCTTGCACTACAAAGATCTCCTGATCTGGATCCCAGTAACTGATAATCCGGGCCAGTAATGATTCCCCTGCTCTCATCAACGGGTTCTCCACAAACTTGAGAACCCAAATCTGGCCAATACACGACGGACGCCCTGATCGTTGGATCTCTTCGTGTTCCCCGGATCCCTCTCTCTCCGGTTGACATTAACCTCTGCCATACACATACAAACATGTCCTTTTGTCGAGTACGGATCGAGACAAACCATAACCACACCACAAACCAGCTCCCGGCCATCACACGGCGCCAAGCCCCCTCCCTCCCCGGGTGTGCAGCACCCCAAAGGTGCGACCGGCCATAGGGAGGAGGCTGTTGGAGTGTTAGACCCTCAATACAAATCTAATCCTTAAAATGCAAGAACGAGTTGACCTCTTACACTCAGGCGTGATCTCAGATCCAGCGGTCGAGTTTGTCCGCTACGTTGCTTGCAAGATTTGGGAGGCGCTACTCTCCTCTCACATTCTTACCTTTAACAATAGCAAATGAATGATTTTGGAGGGAAAACTGCCTCATTCAAGAGAACCCATGTTTCTCCTTTCGCCTGCTGCAACCACACCGTAGCCCCGTTCGATGAACCGTCAGCACCGCTGAACAGATCTCACCGAGCTCTCAAATGGGTTTTAGTTAGTTTTTGGTGATTTGTTACTTCACCCGGACACATTTTTTTCCACGAAGGGTCACTTCACCGCTCCTTAAAATCGAATTTCCTCACTTACGACACTTGTACTTGGGGCACCATATCGCCCCCTTACTTGTCCATGTTCGTGTTGATTTTCGTCATGAGTGCCCACTTTGTACTCATGTTTCTATGACCCCCCATTGGGGCCTTTACTGTGTGGCAGCATTATCTAGTCGCCCTTGCTTAGAGCATCCGAGTTGAGTCATCATTGCATTCATGGAGTCTATCCTACATCCTTTTACACCCTACTATAGCCCTCCATTCTTTTTGCTTGGTTCCTCTCTTGTGTCGCATCTCATGACCTTCAGCCCCACTGTCCCCTGTCCCTTTCGATATTGTGTCAGTCGCTGCCATGTCATTCATGCCATTTATGCTCTAACAAGGGAAGTCGTCCATTCGCCACTCCACCCTTCCCCTTTTCCACTATCATCATCGGTGTCAGTCTGTCTGTCGCTCTATCGTTCTTCTCTCGTGCCTTAGTTGAGGATCTCTCATTGCCTCACCTACGGCGGACCTCCTTCTGTCGACATCAGCACATTTATTCCAGAAGCAAGGTCTAGAGGGCGGTGTACTTTGGTTCCAGCTTCCACTTTTGTTCGGTGCCTCGGATCAGGCAGGGGGATCCCTTACGTCCCTATGACTTGATTGCTTCTCCAGCTCCTTTCAGCATGATCGAGATTCATATACTGGACAGTCCAGTGACCCAGCAGCATCTCCTGATGATTCCCGGGCGTGTGCACCTTTTGCCCCAAAAAGTGCGACCCGGCCGTAGAGAGGAGGGAGGGGCTGTTTCTGGAGTGTTGGGCCCTCAACTGCAAATCTAATCCATCAAAATGCAAGAGCAAGGTTAGGCCTCTTACCTCCAACTGACAGATCTCGAATCCAACGGTCGGTTTGTCCGATACGTTCGCCGCAAGATTTAGGGCCTTCTCTCCTCTCCACATTCACCACAGCAACAATAGCAAATGAATGATTTTGGAGGGAAAACTGCCTCATTAAAAGAGAACCCCTGTTTCTTCTTTCGACTGCTGCGACCACACCGTAGCCCCGTTCAACGAACCGTCAGCACCGCTGGATAGATCTCACCGAGCTCTCAAATGGGTTTTACTTAGTTTTTGGTGATTTGATACTTCACCCGGACACATTTTTTCCACGAAGGGTCACTTCACCACTCCTTAAAATCGAATTTACTCACTTACGACACTTGTACTTGGGGCACCACATCGCCCCCTTACTTGTCCATGTTCGTGTTGATTTTCGTCATGAGTGCCCACCTTGTACTCATGTTTCTATGACCCCCCATTGGGGCCTTTACTGTGTGGCAGCACTATAAAGTCGCCCTTGTTTAGAGCATCCAAGTCGAGTCATCATTGCATTCATGGAGTCTATCCTGCGCCCTTTTACACCCCGCTATAGCCCTCCATCCTTCATTGCTTGGTCCCTCTCTTGCGTCGCACATTATGACCTTCAGCCCCACTGTCCCCTGTCCTTTCCGATATTGTGTCAGTCGCTGCCATGTCATTCATGCCCTTTATGCTCTAACAAGGGAAGTCGTCCATTCGCCACTCCATCCTTCCCATTTCCACTATCATCATTAGTGTCAGTCTGTCTGTCGCTCTATTGTTCTTCTATCGTGCCTTAGTTGAGGATCTCTCATTACCTCACCTACGGCGGACCTCCTTCTGTAGACATCAGCACATTTATTCCAGAAGCAAGGTCTAGAGGGCGGTGTACCTTGGTTCCAGCTTCCACTTTTGTTCGGTGCCTCGGATCAGGCAGGGGGATCTCTCACTTCCCTTTGACTTGATTGCTTCTCCAGCTCCTTTCAGCATGATCGAGATTCGTATACCGGACAGTCCAGTGACCCAGCAGCAGCTCTTGATGATTCCCGGGCGTGTGTGAGATGTCTCAGCCCTCATGAGGGGGTGGCCCTGCAGGTAGCCCCCCACATGCCCGGATGACCTCTTCATTGCAGCCGTTGATGCCGCTCCAGATTTTGATGATGTTGGCCTTAGCCACTTGCAGCACCTCTATGATTTGCATGTATCAGTCAGATTTTGTGAGTCCTTCCCCATTTACAAGGGGCATTTGGGTTGTATTTATCTCATGTACTCAGATATTATTGTACTAGTCCTCGCTGTTATCCCAGGCACAGCATGTATGTGAGACTCTTCATTGTATTTTTATCTGGCCCTTGATTATGCCAGCTGTACTCTATGGTTCGGTCCCTTGTTTACTGGACACACTATTCTTTTGTACTTTGTCACGGCGGGCATAGGTATGCCTCCCCCGCCGCCTTCAGCACAGGTACCCTCTCATAAAAAGAGACTTGTTGCACCCGCGAGTCTCGTCTCCTCAGGGTCTAGTCCTTCAGCACACTATCTACCTCACATTTCTCTCTCTGACATCCCTTTTGTTGTCTAGTGATTGTGTTCTTACAACGTACTTCGGTCATACGATTTGCTCCCGACACTCGCACGCTGGGGGGCAATCTGTTACACCATTTTTTGGTCATCTAACCTTTCATCATTAGATGGACCCAAGTACACCATGTAAGACCAGTTTTACCCCAAGTAAAACTGCTTTCACTATGTTAATTAAAGAAACCCCAAAAGGAATAATTAATTAAACCATAATTTAATTATTATTCCCAGTCATGTTTAACCCAAAAACAACGAAATTAATGAGATACACCCATAGTTATCTTATTATTTTCTAGGAATAATTATTTAAATAATATTCCTTGTTAAACATGACCAAATCAACCACTATTAATTAAATAAATCATTATTTATTTGATTATATCCCAACCACTTCCTTAAAAGGATAAATAAATCATTTATTTATTTATTCCTCACTAATCAAGGGATTTGACCCAAGTCAAAGTCCCTTTCCCTCCAACAAATAATAATAAAATATTCCATAGAGGTGGATCTAGATTTGATTAACATTATTTTAACCATGCACCAAGATCTAGAATGACCCAATATTTTGTTATAAATAAGAGGGTTTTCCCCTTCATTCTTCACCTTTTGTTGCATATTAGATCACTCTGGATCTATACACTTGGTCTCATTTCTGCCATTTTGCTCCCATTGAGCTCTACCTTCTACATTGGGTTTTTCTACATCTACAAGAGAGAGAAAGCTTAGATCTGAAGTGCCGAGGACTACAAAGAACCCATCCCATTGAGGAGATCTGGATACACCTTCTTGTTTCCTCCCAGGTGCCCTGTAATATAAAAATTCATTCAAAAATCGTGTTCTTGTCTTGTCTGTTGGATGCATGGAGCAAACTCTTTACTTTACCGCTTAATGTCTTTCCATTTATAGATCTGTTTGTTGCAGCACTTTAACTACTAATTGCAGATCTGAAGATGTTTTGCAGCCATTATTGTTGTTAGGGCTATTAGTTATGCGTAGCTAAAGTGGTTCTTTTTCGTACGCTTCGACGAAGAATCCATACTAACACTATCATCCACCATGGAATTGGATATAGACCATAGATGACAGGTAATGATGTGTGCGGCTAGGTCGTCCCCTTGTTTCCCATCGAAATTTGGGATGTCAGAAGGAATATTATGCGGTACTGGAGGCCAGAGTGGGTTGTGATTGATGGGATCATTAGTCATTTTATGGATGTCGGGGATGTCCAGAGCTGCCAAAAATGGAAATTGTGGATTTTCCCTTGAATCTAACCAAGGAAATATGGGCTAACTATTTAGACCATAGGCTCCACCCATCAATGTGTTACCAGGAGGATAAGTAGGACTTTGATAAAAATTTCCTATAGGTGGAGGGGTAGGGACATATGGTTGCTGTCCACATTGCATATTGTATTGCGGGGCGAACGGTTGGTTGCCCGCAGTATAAAAGTGCCCTCCCATTCTAGATGGAGTTTGGGGTGGGTTAGTCCATATGGATGCAATAG
Organism: Pinus albicaulis; assembly: GCA_034641835.2. Lineage (NCBI taxonomy): Eukaryota > Viridiplantae > Streptophyta > Pinopsida > Pinales > Pinaceae > Pinus > Pinus albicaulis. The sequence continues at coordinate 1,287,843,227 of CM076577.1, read as the reverse complement.
AGTTTCTTGGAGGCATGCTACTACTTGCATAGTTCGGAAACGACATAGACCCTACACCTATATTTGAACCACTTAAGGGAATAGTATTAAAAATAGGTTGTCCTGTTTGTCCTAAGGATTGCGAGGGAAGTGAAATGTTCCCTGCTACCTGCGTGCTGGTGACACTACCCCCTGGTATAGTGGCCAAGGGATTTGAACATAGAAAAGGGTTCCAACTGAAAGGGTTTCTAAAAGGAATCGAAGTAGTCACACTCGTGGGAGGAGCAATCGTGGGTCCCAACATGGTCACGGTAGGAGTAGATCCCGAAGGATTCGGCGAGCTACTGACAGTGGTGATGACCTAGGGTTGGGATTAGGTATATGTTGACTACTGGGGTTACCTAGTGATGGCATAGAACTGACGACTAGCGGGGAGGATGGTGGCGAACCTGGGAGGGTTGCCATTGCCATCAACCCTGTGGATGCTGATTGTGAAATGGATGTTTGTGCGGCCGAAGACATGTCTTGGCATGGTGGAATCTAAAATATCATAGGACCCAAAAGATTAGTGAGTGGAGGATTGTAATGAGGTACAACCCTTTCCGCGAAAGGGTCCTCCGCAAATTCCATATGATATGAGGCTATGTGAAAATCAGGGTTTGTCAATGGAGACTGTTCTTTCGCAGAAGGCACGGGTTCAGCAAGGTTCAGTTCTTCCTCAATAGTCAAAGGAGGTAGACCTTGTTGTTGTCAAGAAAGACGGCATGGGTCGAATGACACCATGGTGACCTATTTATTTTTAATAAATTTTAATAAATTGTGATGTATTATAAAGTCTCAATGATAGTAACCACACACCTAAAAAAGAAAAAAGGACTCTCTAAAATCAATCAGCAAGAAGCCAGAATAGGGTGCCCTGTCTAAGTACTACCGTTTGCTGGTGATGAAATCCAGTATCACAATAGTATACAGAGAGGGTTGGTCGAAAGTATAGTTACGGTCACTCTAGATCTTCGCCCGAACCTTAGACGATAGGTGTAAGTACTCTCGTGAAGATGAGTACCCTCCTAAAGATAGAAGATAGAGTGGGTCTGTGTGTTTTAGGTACCAGGATAGCCCATCCCAATCACCTTGTGTAAGCCCCTAAAAATTATGGCCACTAAAGATAGCTCAAATCACGGACATCATCAGGGGGGTCCACGGTACATGCTATATGGGCAGAATACCTAGATCCCCGATCTAGTTTCAACATCCCTGAAGGTAACCCCAATATATAACACACCCACTGGATGTAGTCGAAGGCAGGCTACCTTCTTATGCACCCAAGTGTTGTCTCGTGCTGAGCTACGGTAAAGGAACGGTCCCGATAATATGAGTGCAGTAGGATTTCGCTCGTTAATGACTCTAGTTTCAAGTTTTGAGATCTTGGGTGATTTTCTCACTTTTCCTAACCCAAGATCCTAGCCTAAACTACTATTGGTGTGAGCTCAAAAAGAGTAATGTGATTGATTTTATTATCTCTTCATTCTTAGTGTACTTGATTATTAGTCTCGCGGAGGGGGAGTGGACGTATAAAATGTAATGAGACTCTGACTCAAGAAACCATGCAAAATATGCTCTAAATATTCAATTTGATGAAGAGTATTTCTACAAGGATAGGTTTCTTTTCAACATCCATGCACTAACATTCAAATAGCACAGTTCAAATTTAAAGATTCAGACTTCTATCTACCTCTTCTTAACAGTCTATGAATTGAAATTTTCAGAATTAACTCAGCTAGATGTAGAAAAAATAAAAATAAAAAATTCTTCTCTAAAAAGTAAATGCTTTTGGCACTAACTTTTCAAACAAGAGCAAACAAACAGAAATGCCAACTTAGTAAACAAGCACATGGATTCAATCAAGGAGAGATACTGATGGCCAAAAAACTCTCCAACCAAAACACAATCACAACAATGAACATCAAATTTTGGTTGAGTAACGTACTGTCTCTGAGTAAAGACAACGTTAATCTAGAGAATAATGCACTGTATCTAAGCATAGCCAACATTATAACGCACTGGAAAACCCACAGAGGTAACGTTAGCCAGGGTAAATTTCTTCAGATGGTCAAACAGAAACAAGATTGAACTCTACGAGCTTTTGAAATGTCTACTGGGCATAAATACTGGTCAAAAGGGTCTGTGAACAAAGGAAAGAAGAGAGGAGGAAAGAAATAGTTTGGAAACTATAGGGAAACTCCCCAACGAAGTCGCCAATTCTGCTATAGGGTAAAATTCTTGGGTTGTTGGTTATTGAATATCCCTCTCAGGGCTTTCCGGTGCCCGAGGCAGACAGTAAGATTAGCTGTATAGTTCACAAAGATGGCACATACATATTCATATTTAACTTAAAACAAATTGATGGAGTAAGATGGAATATTACCTCTCTGATGATCTTGAAGTATTTTGGAGAGAACTGAACAGTGAAGCAGGGATCCTTCTTCACCAGCTCCAAATCTTGACTCTGCAATCAGTCAAAGCACCCGTGTAATCTCTACCATAACATACATTTCCTATCAATTAAGTCGATATATAATAAACATTTAAACTATGCACATCTAAGCCATTCATCTCATGCTATATAAGTGATTAAATAACAATGACAATATCAACTCATAGAATGGAAAAAATAGATATAGTTTTATTGATTTATAGAAAGGAGTATTACAACCATCGGTTGTACCAAGCCCTTCTCAGCCTTCCAATCTCTCTATCTCTCAAAGTGGTGATGCCTTGATCAACAAGTTCTCAATGAACCTCTTTGACCTTTGACCTTCACACTACAACAATGATCTCTACTTCACAAGTATTCAAAAACTTTGACAGTCCTTCGACCTTGAACTAAAACCCTTCAGCTCCAGTTTATAGGAGATGGAGAGAGAAATCATTGCCCTTCTCTTTCCACCAATTTTGAATAGAAAAAACCAAGATGATTCCTCAACTTCCATGCTTTTTCCTTCCTTGAGAGTTCAGTTGTTTATGGCAAGGCCCAATAAGAGATCAGTGCTTTGCAGTTTCCTTTTTGTACTGACTCTCTTGTGAGAAAAATATAGAAATTCAAATGATTTTCCATGGTTTTTTCCCGTTCCAAACTCAAAACAAGGGTAATGTTTCCCTCTAGTGTAAATAAACCATTTCCCTAGCCACTAATGCATCCCATTCACTGATCAGGTGCGTTATAATGCTATTGTGTTGTTATAGTGAGGCGTTACCTTGGCAGAAATAGGTTTAGTTTAGGTCTTTGTATTCCTTCCATATTTATCTTCTCCTCTGAGTTGATGAGGAGGTATTTTGACCTGTAACAATATCCATGCTCACTGGTTCTAGTGGGGATGATCTATTCCCTTCTTCAACTTGCTCTACCATTGTAGGTGATGAAATATTTCTAGGTTTGGAAACTCTTTTAGGAGTGACAACATCAACTTCAAAACCACTCATGAACATAAAGGATGTCCAATCATTGTCTCGTCTCTTAAAATCCTCTAACACCAATAGCTTAATCAAACCATGGTGAAAGAGAGAGGTTTCATTGACTTCTGTTTTAACTTGAACCTTATCTAAAATTTTATCTAGACTTATGTATAAATAAAAGGGCAACTCAAGTTACCTCTTACCCACAAAATGCAGAAGAAGTCCGAAGTGGTAGGAGTAGACCATGTGAAACCTTCCTTCACAAGCAAAATACTTCTGAATGATCATCAACAACTTTGAATAGTTGTCCTTCGTGAAACTCCTGGGAATGGCATTTGCAAGATCAATTTCATTATTCTCTGGTTTGATGAACTCTTTGCAATCTTGCATGGTGAACTTGATGCCTTTCAACCACTCTTCCCCTACTCTATGGATTCCTGTTGCCACTAAAATGTTTTCTGGTGTTACTGTGAGGTTTAACATTCCCACCTTTGAAGTTGTTCCAGTGAAACTATTAGAAAAATCCTTGGAAACGTTTAGATGACAGCCCTGCAATATTTGACAGAATTTCAAGCAACCTATTCTTCTAAAAATCTCCATGTTCATTGGGTCTTCATTAAGAAAATTCATGTCCATGGGCTCATACCGGTGGCAGTGACCACCTTTGTTTGTTTTCTTCCTTGTAGTCGTGGTGACTTTATATCTTCTCAGCCTTGCCTGCTTCATGACACCTGCAACCTTTGAAACTGCCAGCAACCTGCTTGGCTCGATCAAGCACGCAGGCATCCACCTGCAGAAGGCTACAACCTTCTCTCGTTCTCCAGTCACTACTGGAAGCGAGCTCCAACCCCCCTTGATCTCGTTTACCAACCTCTCCTGGAAAGGAGCTTTGACCCCCTGATTTTAACCACCAGCTTGTACTGGCAGAAAAAATTCCACTTTCATGCTGAAGAATTCAATCCTCTGATCCACCAAATTTATTTAATTTCTTCATCAGACTTGCGTCAGGTTTTCATTATTTCTTTGCAGATCTTCCTAGAGGTTCATCATTTCTAGATCTAGAGATCTTGAACTTTCATCAACTCCATAGGTGCATCATAGATTCAGAATTTTTAGAAACAGAGTTCAATCATGCAGATATCTCTTAAAGAGATTTATTCATTAACAACCCCTCCACATGCACGCCTTGTACTATAATTCTCTTCTCCTTATATAGTTTTTTCCTTTATTAATACCATGAGTAAAAACCACCTAACCGTTGATGGTATTCCTGGACGGGATCAATTAGATAATCCAGCAGGGTCTACCCAAGCCCCAAACAATTTCTTATTGTTCTATTTTCTTGGTTTGGAAATTAGATAATTAATCTAAGGCTTTTTAATATCTCAATCTGAGATTGAGATATTAATCCAATTCCTCCTTTAGTTATCAAATCCCCAAGACATATATATATATATATCGATCCTAGTTTTATGTGTTCATGAGATCAACGCATGTATTATCCCATGTTCATTACATCACATGTTTCATATTTCGCCAACTTCACATATTCAACATCCTTTGCAAACCTTAGTTTCAAAGGTATGAATTAATATAATTTAGAACCGGGCCCACATATATAATCAATGATCCAATCACATACTCGCACCGTACTGTGGTTATCCATCGTGCACCTTCCTCATACGGCCACCGTCCGATGGCTCCCCTCTAGATCGAAGACGCACAACAATATCGCGCGGCTTCCTTGGTCGGACATTAACGCGCGATGGCGCTCAGTGATGGCGGTTTTGCAAATTCATTCAGGGACACGCGTCACTCATTTTATGGAATTTCTCCCATCCCCTTGAATACCGCTTGCCCATCGAAAGTGGTGCGATGAAAACTGGAAACCCCCTTCACTGTTCATTCCACTCGTGCTTCCTCTCCTTCGCTCAAGGCTCCATTCGCTTGTATTCTGTCATTGCTACATTTCTTCGTGAAGGCATAACTCTGTTTTAATTGTTCTTCCTTCGCGCGATTATGTTAATGTAACTCAGGGTATATATATTCCAGTAAACATGTTATGCGATCATGTGTCCATTCAATTTCCTTCTTCAGCAAGCAGGTTAACCCTATCGAATCCACCATACATAAATACATCCTTTACCGATTAGCTAGCTCGTGCTTTTACAGAAATCGAATCCATCATCCCTTTACTCAGATTTACTCAGCCATACTTAACACATATTGCGAAGAGACCAGAACCCTCCAACTTTAGAGGTTTGTCAGGTTGTATGAATACACCGAACTTATTCGCACATGATTTAACATGTCCTTATTCACATCGATTCTCCCAAATATTCTGCTTGTATAGAACTGCTGATGGTTTTCTTAGTTCTTCATACAGTCATTATCTGCATCCTTTTTTAGAGAGTTGCCATCAAGGATAATCATATAATAAGAAACATATTGCCAACAATCATCCCCTTTTGACTTGATGGCAACCATGACCTGAAATACATTCAACAATATTCTCCCCCTTTGACATCAAGGGAAAAGGATAAATCAAGATCCTTTGTACCTCCAATACCATGCTCCCCCTGAGATCATGTTGCATCTTCAAATATACTATTCAATGAAATAACAGAAATGACTTATACACTCAAGATCAAAGATTCTTAAGCATGAGATCAGATTGCAACAAATAATTAGAATGCCAACAATGCATCCTTGCCACATGACAAATGCTCCCCCTTAGCCTGTGCATCCTGAACACTTTCAATAGGAGCGTATCCCATTTAATCTTCTGAATTTAAGTAGATCTGATATTTTGCATGGTAGAGGCTACTCCCAGCTTTTGTCTGAGATATTCGAACGCTTCCCTGGGTAGAGGTTTGGTAAATATATCAGCAACTTGTTCTTTGGAGGGAACACATTCCAACTTCACCTTTTGTTCAAGCACTTGTTCACGTAAGAAGTGATACTTGATGGTAATGTGCTTGGTCTTGGAATGCATAACAGGATTCTTTGAGATACTGATGGCACTTGTATTATCACACATAATGGAGATAGGAGGTGCACATTTGATTTGAATATCTTGTAAGGTTTGCATCATCCAAAGAAGTTGAGTGCAACATGATGCGGCAGCCACATATTCTGCTTCTACTGTAGATAAGGCAATAGAGCTTTGCTTCTTGCTGAACCAAGATACTGACTGGGGCCCCATATAGAATGCACCATCACTAGTGCTTTTCTGATCATCAACGTTTCCAGCCCAATCTGCATCAGTGTAAGCATGAAGAGTGAGATCAGCATTCTTTGGATACCATAGTCCAAAGTCTTGAGTTCCTTGCAGATATTTGAATATTCTTTTGACAGCCTGAAGATGAGACTCTTTTGGATTAGCTTGGAATCGTCCCACAATCCCAACTGCATGCATAATGTCTAGTCTAGTCCCAATGAGATAAAGTAGACTTCCTATCATAGATCTGTATTCTGGTTGATTCACCGTGGGATAATCATCATGAGAACTAAGATTACATCTTGTTATCATTGGTGTACTTACAGGTTTGCATTCTTCCATGCCATACTTCTTCAGAATTTGCTTAAGATATTTTTTTTGTGATAAGAATATGCCATTTGTTGCTTGTTGCACTTGAAAGCCAAGAAAGAATGTTAGTTCCCCAAGTAAAGACATTTCAAATTCTTGCTGCATATCAGAAGAAAATTTCTGACTCATAGACTCTTCATTTCCAAAAATGATATCATCAACATATACAACCACAATCAATAGTTTATCATTTTCAGTTTTTGTGTATAAGTTGCTATCAGCAGACCCCTTTGAAAATCCTTGTTGATGAAGATATTTGTCAAGACGATAGTACCATGCCCTTGGAGCTTGTTTGAGACCATATAGAGCCTTTTAAAGTCTACAAACAAGTTTTTCATCATTTCCCAAAATGAATCCTTCTGGTTGTTATATATAAACTTCTTCTTCTAGATCACCATTGAGAAAAGAAGATTTAACATCCATTTGATAAACTTTGATTTGTTGGAAGCTTGAAAAAGCAAGAAACATTCTGATGGCTTCAAGTCTGGCTACAGGAGCAAAAGTTTCTTCAAAGTCTATACCTTCTTGTTGAGCATAACCCTTGCAAACAAGTCTAGCTTTATTTCTTATAACATCCCCATTCTCATTTAACTTATTTTTGAATATCCATTTAGTTCCAATGACATTTTTGTCATGAGGTCTTGGTACTAATTCCCAAGTGTGATTCTTTTCAATTTGATCAAGTTCTTCATTCATGGCTTGAATCCAACATTCATCTTTACTGGCTTGATTGACGTTTTGTGGTTCAATAGTGGATAGAAATGCCAAATAGCTAGGAGATCCCACAAGAGTCCTTCTTGTTTGTACACCTAATCCCTTTTCTCCCAAAATTTGAGATTCTGGATGATTCTTTTGAACATATCTGGATGGAGCTTTTTCAAATAAATCATCTTCGGGTTCTTCATTGGGTTCACTGTCTATATCATTCCTATTTGATGTAGAAGGATATATGTCATCATCGTCTTCATCTATTGTTTTTTTTTTCTTCTTTTTAAGCTGCATGAGACTCATCAATAACAACATCAATACATTCAATAATTTTCCGAAGTATTTTATTGTAACATTGATATGCCTACTCCTAGAGGAGTAACCAAGAAATATTCCTCCATCTACTCTGGGTTCAAACTTGCCAAGTTTTTCATCATTATTTTTGATAAAGCATTTTCTCCCAAAAACTCTAAAGTGCTTCACAGTGGGAGGATTACCATACCATAGTTCATATGGAGTTTTATCACTATTTAAATGAACATGTGCCTTGTTAAGAATATTTACCGCTGTATGTGCTGCTTCTCCCCAAAAAGTGTCAGGTGTTTTGGAATCATCAAGCATAGCTCTAGCCATTTGTTGAACTGTTCTATTCATTCTTTCTGCTACCCCATTTTGTTGTGGAGTGCCGGCTACAGAAAACTGTCTTTTTATGCCATGTTGTTCACAAAATTCAATGAATTCATCTAATGTATATTCTCCTCCTCGATCAGATCTAAGACACTTGATTTTTAGATCTAATTCATTTTCAACCAGTGCTTTGAAGATCTGAAATTTCTCAAATGCTTCATATTTGTGTTTAATCAACCCAATCCAACACATTCTAGAAAAATCATCAATAAATAAGATATAGTATTGTTCACCACGTGGTGAATTTTTCCTCACAGGTCCACATATGTCAGTATGAATGAGTTCAAGAGGCTTACTTGATGATCCTTCCTTGCCATTAAATTTCACTCTGGTTTGCTTACCAAACTGGCAAGATTTTCATATGATATTTTCAGGTAGAGTAATATTGGGAAGATCACGAACAGCTTTAAGTCTACTCGATTTTTTTATTTGAGAGAAGCTCAGATGCCCCAACCTTCTATGCCATAGCCAGTTTTCTGAAGATTTACTCAAGTAACATTGTTCTTTGCAGTTATTCAATATATACAGGTTGCTTGGAGTTCTGTTTCCTTTTATAATTGTTTTACCTGTATCAAGATCACGTACCACACATTATTTTGAACTAAAGACAAATTCAGTTCCTTGATCACACATTTGACTCACACTTAACAGGTTATGCTTTAATCCATCCACATACATGACATTATTGGCTTTCACCTTTTCTTTTAGAAAAACAGACCCTTTTCCCTTAATGACAGCAGGAGTATCATTTCCAAATGTAACATTCTTTTCTTTTTCTAGATCACTATATGCAAGAAGTTTGTTTTTGTCACCTGTCATGTGTTTTGAGCATCCACTATCAATGTACCATTGATTTTCTTCACCTTCTACAAATAAATCTATGCCACAATTTTCAACCTATAATTCCTTCTTTTTCAACACTTTGGTGCTTGAAGGAAAATGCTCTTTTGGCTGAACTTTTCTCCTGCATTTAGATTCTTCATGGCCAAATTTATTGCAATAAGCACATTCAACTTCATTTTGAAGAGGAGAAAAGTTGTTATATGTATTATTCTTTGTTCCAATATCAATCCTTTTCTTTATTTATTCTCTTGTCATGATGGTTTTATATGCAACACATTGAGTAGCTTTATGACCAAAATTGTGACATGAGAAACATTGTCCATAGAAGAAGAAATTTCTGCGATCATGAAATATTCTACTTGAATTTACCTGTTGATTGGTGTTTCTTTGAAAGGTACTTCTGTTATTGTTCTTTGAATTGAGATGGTCATGCTTTATCTATAAATATTCTTTAATCCCTTTCCAAGGGGCAGAATGTTGTGTACTAGTGGTAGCTGCTTTTAGATAGTTTGGTGCTGAAGCCTGAGAAAATTCTCCGATATATCCAAGACCTGTCTTTAGAAGAGGAGATACCTTGATAATCTCATCTAAGGTTTTATATCCTTTAGAAAATCTAAGATTTAGAGTCTTTACTTTCTCAATTTCTTTTCTTAGACTTACTATTTCACATTCTAATTTCTCATTATGTTTCTCCTTTTGTTGAAGCTGGTTTTTCAGAGTTTCTATGGATATTTTACTTTATTATAAGCATATTTTGAGTTGATTGATTTCCTGAAGAAAATCATTGTCCTCTAAAGCATCCATAAAAGTATCCTTTTCTTCTCTAGACTCTTTTTCAAATGCCATGAGAAGTCTAAGATCGTGTTCACATTCTTCCTCACTGTCAGATAACCCATCACTGTCTTCATGAGTATAGTAACCTTTTCTAGTGCTAAACCGATTCTTATTCCTTCTTGCTACTTCATTTCCTTTTTCATGTGTTTCTTTGTGAGGACACTTAGCAGCATAATGACCAACTCTTCCACAAGCAAAGCATTTGAAAGGAAGCTTACCTCTGAACCGTCCTGTACCAAGTTGGAGTTTCTTTACAAAATTGACCTCATCTTCTTCTGAGATATACCCTGATCCTTCTATCTCTTGTACTTCTTTCCCTTTTGTAGAAGCTCTAAAGACCACTTCTTTGACTTCAGATGTTCCTCCTCTTCTCATTTCATATGTAGTTAGTATGCCATGAAGTTGCACCACAGTAAGATTTTGAAGGTCCTGCTTTTCTTCAAGAGAAGAAACTTTTGACTCAAATTTTGTCGTTAGTGATCTTAAAACTTTCTCAACCAACGTAGACTCCGTTATTGTTTCTCCTAGATTTCTCATATGATTTACAATATCATCAAGACGTAAAAATAATTTGGCAATGCTCTCCTCATTATGCATTTTTAGGTTCTCATATTGAATTCTGAGAGTTTGGAGTTTAGCACTTTTTACCTTTGCATCACCTTCATAACTTAGAATGATTTTGTCCCATATTTCCTTTGTTGTATTCAGCTGCATTACTTTGACAAATTCTGATTCAGTTAGACTTCCCAATAGAGCATTAACTGCCTTTGCATTTGTTTCATAATTCTTTCTTTCTGTTGGATCTGTTCGTACTGCGGCTGAATATTGATATCCTATTTCAAAAATAGCCCATACATCTACTCCCAGAGACTGAAGATAGGATCTCATCCTTGTTTTCCACAAGATTAAGTTATTTCCGTTGAAGAGCGGAGGCCTGATAGATGCTATTCCATCTTGATTTCTCATCTTGATTGATCTTCCTTCCAGTGGCTAAGCTTTTCAGAAGGACCTGCTCTGATACCAATTTTTGGGAAAAATACTGAGAGGGGGGGATTAATCAGTATTTAGAGCTGACTGAAATTTTTTTATCAGAGATCTTATTATGCATTTACTTAGATTATTGCATCATTCATTCATCAAAAGTTTAGTAAGAAGTAATAACAGAATAAGCCATCACACATAAGAAACACACATGAACACTAGTATTTAAGGTGGAAACCCAATTTCGGAGAAAACCAGCACTATTGTTGTCTCAATCTTCAATATTTATTATAAAGAAAACTTCTTACAATTTTTGTGCTGGAACAGACTTATACCAGCACGCAGGCACCCACCTGCAGAAGGCTACAACCTTCTCTCATTCTCCAGTCACTACTGAAAGGGAGCTCCAACCCCCCCTGATCTACTTTACCAACCTCTCCTGGAAGGGAGCTTCGACCCCCTGATTTTAACCACCAGCTTATACTAGAAAAAAAACTTCCACTTTCATGCTGAAGACTTCAATCCTCTGATGCACCAACTTTCTTTAATTTATTCATCAGACTTGCGTCAGGTTTTCATTATTTCTTTGCAGATCTTCCTAGAGGTTCATCATTTCTAGGTCTAGAGATCTTGAACTTTCATCAACTCCATAGGTGCATCATAGATTCAGATTTTTCAGAAACAGAGTTCAATCATGCAGATATCTCTTAAAGAGATTTATTCATTAACAACCCCTCCACATGCACACCTTGTACTATAATTCTCTTCTCCTTATATAGTTTTTTCCTTTATTAATACCATGAGTAAAAACCACCCAACCGTTGATGGTATTCCTGGACGGGATCAATTAGATAATCTAGCAGGGTCTACCCAAGCCCTAAACAATTTCTTATTGTTCTATTTTCTTGGTTTGGAAATTAGATAATTAATCTAAGGCTTTTTAATATCTCAATCTGAGATTGAGATATTAATCCAATTCCTCCTTTAGTTATGAACTCCCCAAGACATCTATATATATATATATATATATATATATATATATCGATCCTAGTTTTATGTGTTCGTGAGATCAACGCATATATTATCCCATGTTAATTACATCACATGTTTCATATTTCGCCAACTTCACATATTCAACATCCTTTGCAAACCTTAGTTTAAAAGGTCCGAATTAATATAATTTAGAACTGGGCCCACATATATAATCAATGATCCAATCACATACTCGCACCGGACCGTGGTTATCCATCGTGCACCTTCCTCATACACCCACCGTCCGATGGCTCCCCTCCAGATCGACGGCGCACAACAATATCGCGCGGCTTCCTTGGTTGGACATTAACGCGTGATGGCGCTCAGTGATGGCGGTTTTGCAAATTCCTTTAGGGACGCGTGTCACTCATTTTATGGAATCGCTCCCATCCTCTTGAATACCACTTGCCCGTCGAAAGTGGTGCGATGAAAACTGGAAACCCCCTTCACTGTTCATTCTGCTCGTGGTTCCTCTCCTTCGCTCAAGGTTTCATCCGCTTGTATTCCGTCATTGCTACATTTCTTCGTGAAGGAATAACTCTGTTTTAATTTTTCTTCCTTCGCGCAATTATGTTAATGTAACTCAGGTTATATATATTCCAGCAAACATGCTCTATGATCATGTGTCCATTCAATTGCCTTCTTCAGCAAGCAAGTTAACCCTATCGAATCCACCATACAGAAATACATCCTTTACCGATTAGCTAGCTTGTGCTTTTATAGAAATCGAATCCATCAACCCTTTACTCAGATTTACTTAGCCATACTTAACACATATTGCGAAGAGACCAGAACCCTCCAACTTTAGAGGTTTGTCAGGATGTATGAATACACCGAAATTATTCACACATGATTTAACACGTCCTTATTCACATCAATTCTCCCAAATATTCTTCTTGTAAAGAACTTCTGATGGTTTTCTGAGTTCTTCATATAGTCATTATCTGCATCCTTTGTCAGAGAATTTCCATCAAGGACAATCATATAATAAGAAGCATATTGCCAACAACTCGGTCAACCTTGACCATATCAACAACGCTGGTATGTAAGGAGTGTCATTCATTGTGGGACAACGTAGCTTTGGAGGGAGACTCCATGCATGGAAGTAATAACTTTAATGAGTGGGTCCCAAGGTGAGGAAGCTCACCAATCATATAAAGAAAGGAATGACAACCATTGTGGGTATGTTTTTTATTATTATTTTTATATGTTCTGTATGAATATTTTATCTCTTCAGCTTGTTACCACAAAATTAGACATGATTGGCTGCTAATAAAATCAATCTCATGTAACTATTTCAAACCAATATTTCAATTGAGGCTTAGCCTCCTCAACCTGAAAGGGCTCTCTCAAGGGTTAATGATTTTGATAAAAATATAGATGGCTAACTCTATGTGGGGTAATAATCAGATAAATGATAAATGTAGGTTGAAAATCACATCATCAAGTACACATTGGGCTTATGGAGTCAAAATAGTTTCATTAAACCAATCAATCTACTTAAAATGGAAGTTGAGGCATATCAGAGTTTTAGTCAAGAGATGCACATGTGAAACTGTAAAAAAAACATAGTCAGTTTGTCTATATAGGAAGTCAAAGCATAAAAGATGAATTTTGTGTAACATAGACAAACACCACTGTAATAGGATAGTAAAAAGATGCAATTAGAACAAGAATACACTAGAAATCCTTCTGAATCTCAATTTGACTAAGTATAAATCTCTGTATTTAGTTGAAAACTAGTCACTTACATTAAACACAGTCTTTTGCCAAGAAATGTCCAACCCTTTGCATATTCGATTCTTGATCTATTATATATCATTTACATCATAAGATAACCTTATGTGATGCTAGATACATCGAAATCTTGACTCTTGACACCTTTCCTAACCATATGACATGTTATTTATTACAAAAGCACAACTAATCTACTAAACAGTCATATTACAAATAGGATTCAAACTCTTAATCACAATCCCCTGTTTTCTAGGCATAGGGCCCTTTGCAGTTTTGAAATGTTCTGACCATCATGAATTCACCATTTCGAGGTCCTTTTCTGTTAGGAACTGAAGTAACACCTGTTTACGCTGAGGTCCCAAACCATCTTTACACTATTCAAATGAGATGTAATAGACTGTGCTATGAAAACAACACAAATTCGTAGCGCATCTCTTTTACCCTTTCTTCTTTAAAATATTGACCTCTTTCCTCCAAAACTGACTTAATTATCTTTAAATACGTCCTCCTTAGCATTTTCATTTCTTAATTCATGCTTTTCACCCCTCAAAATTTGATAAATAAGGGAAAAAGAGATGCTACAACAATTTGATAGCGCTTTTCACCCTTTTTACACTGTCTACGCTACGAAACTGCGAAGTGAACAGTTTTGTCCAAAATTTTCCAAAATGAAAATTGTAGATGTACCAAAACTCAAAATATAACTAATTCCACTGTATCAAAAAGACATATGAACTGGAAACACAGTCATTTCATCCTTCATGATGTCTTTTCTTCATTTTCACATGATTTAACTTTTGACTCTTTAATGATTGTCATTTTAACACCTTTGTTCTTTAACTCATCCTAAATCAATTTCAACTGCTACTCCAAGTCTTCCACTTGACCTTTAAGTTTCCTGTTACTAGCTCTCAAGTGAGTATTTATTACTCTAACAAATTTGGCTTCCTTTATTTGTGGGACAATCCATGTGAAAAACTTCTCTACACTGCTTGGGGTTTTAGACATAGAACCAGTTTTACCATCCCACAGTGCCTTCATTCTTTTGAACTCTTCTTTCTCAGTACTATGCTTTCTATCCCTTTTTATCATCACAACAATTTCTTTGTTTTCCAACCTCAGTTTCTCCTCAATATGTTTAAACTCTGTTTTCTTTGTCACTTCTTCTTTCCACTCCTTTGTTCTACTGGATGTATGCTTCTCTGCAGGTGTTGAGAGATCAACCACTTCTTCAGGGCCTTTAGTTGTTTCAATAGTTTCCTGTACTTCCTTTCTGCCTTCCTTAAGTTTATTGGCATGCCTAGTTAAAGGATTTCTAGCTTCAAAGATAAAAGTTGGATTTTCACCCTCAAACTCAAGTTTTTTTGCAGACTTGGCCATTTTTTGTTTATGCTCATCTACCCCAATGAACTTAGCTTGAACAATGGGTGTCTCCTCTATGTAAATTTCATGTATGATGTCATCTAAGTTTCCCTTTATCACTGGGTTGTCCTCTGTATCTGTAGCAATTGTTTTTCCCTTTAATGCCACTACTTGGCTTTTTGTTATTCTTTTGATTTCCTTCCTGCTGACATCTTGTTTCTATTTTTCCTCTTTGACAATATTTGACCTTTGTTATAGATAGGTCATTAAGAGTTTGAATCCTATTTGTAATAGGACTGTTTATTATATTAGTTGTCCTTTTGTAATAAATAACATGTCATATGGTTAGGCAAGGTTTCAAGAGTCAAGAGTTCGATGTATCTAGCATCAGATAAGGTTATCTTATGCTGTATATGATCTATAAAAGATCAAGAATTCGAATATGCAAAGTGTTGGAAATTTCTTGACAAAAGACATTGTTTAATGTAAGTGACTGGTTTTCAGCTAAATACAGATATTTCTACTTAGCCAACTTGAGATTCAGAAGGAGTTCTAGTGTGTTCTTGTTCTACTTGCATCTTTTTACTATCCTATTGTAGTGGTGTTTGTATATGTTACTCAAAATTCATCTTTGATGCTTTGAATTCCTATAAAGACAAACTGACTGTGTTTTTTTTATAGTTTCAAATGTGTATCTCTTGACTAAAACTCTGATATGCCTCAACTTCCATGTTAAGTAGATTGATTTGTTTACTGAAACTATTTTGACTCCATAAGCACAATGTGTACTTGCTGATGTGATTTTCAACCTACATTTATCATTTATCTGATTATTACCCCACACAGAGTTAGCCATCTATATTTTTATCAAAATCATTAACCTTTAAGATAGCCCTCTCAGGTTGAGAAGGCTAAGCCTCAATCAAAATATTGGTTTGAAATAGTTACATGAGATTGATTCAATTAGCAGCCTATCAAGTCTAATTTTTTGATAACACAACTGTTTAGTTAAGACTTCAGTGTCGTTTAGCATAGGGTGTTCCCGAGAAGAAATCAAACCTTCAGGCTTGGGGAACTTTGACTGCCCACTCGAGAGAAGTATCTGCACTATATTTCCACATTCTGGCATTATTCCAAGCTCCATATTTCTATTACAGTGTAGTTTCTGCAGAGGGTTGTGTTGTGTTGCAGGGTGTAGCAGTGGAGAAGTCATTTGGGTCATTTCCGAGCTTCTTTTTAGTGGAGGAAGGTTGCCTTCCATTGGGAAGCCAGAAAATAAGACCCTTGAGCATCATTGATATATTTTTCATTAGGCCAAGGTGTATTTATCCCCTACAACGTAGTTCCAGTCTAGATATGCATTATTTTAGGGAGGAGTTGCACGGGAGATTGCAGTGTATGATCTGGGAGGTGATTTCTCTAGTGGAGGGGACAAACTTCTATCCAGAGCATCTATTGGAGGAGAGCTATATGTTTATGTATCAGCTACAACCATATCTATCTGTTTCTTCTACTACAATAAACCTTCAGCCCTAGGGCTGTAGCTCACTTTTGGATCTTTTGTGTATTTTCCGGAAACCCTCTTGGGTTGTCCTAGAAAGGTGATATAATGCTTTGATCTTCATGCGTGGTATCTTGTGAGGCATATATAAGTTATTTTACATCATGTATATTCTCCTTTTGTAGCAATGCTCCATATGACTGCACTGTAGCACCTTTTCGGCATTCTACATAGTAGGAGCACCTCATTTATGTGAGGGCTTATCTATTGGAGGCTTGTTGGTTCTCATTGTATGATTTGTGCCTCATCTTATTGCACTATTTTGCTGCTTATATGATTAATAAAGAATCTCCATATTGGTCTCTCATGTTTATGGATGGATCTTCATTGTTGTTTTCATGTTTATGTGCTATATTGCTGCTTTCCCCACTTGGGAATATTACACTAGAGGGGTAGAACAAAGATCTCATGATAAAATCATTTCTATAACACACTTTTAAAATTTCTTAAGCACTGATTCCTTTCACAACTGAGGGATTGTCTCTTAAGATACAACATGATCTAAAGGTGATTATAACAAGAGTTTGATGCAATTTTAAGAATCCTCATGTCCTTCATGTCATTTTCTTTTTATTTTAGATTACATAGTTGATCATAGATGTGCTCACAATTGGGGAAATGCTTTATTTTTTAGGGAGGATGGGATAAGGTGTATTTTATTTAATACCGATATTTTATAGTTTATAAAAGTATTTTTTATCTGCTTTATAATTTTCCAAAACTCTGTACAAGTATTATGTCTCCAAAATTTCAATCCATATAAAATAAAATGAGTAATGATATTTTCAAATAGAAATCTTTTTTCATCTTATTTCCTACATTCCATTGATTTAAAAAAAATTCAAGTTTGTTATCCTCCACAGTGTCCCAAGGCTGAGAATGGAAACCAAAGGATGTAACCTAGAACCACTTGGGATTTGGTAGCTAGCCCTACCAAATTATAAAGGGCTATATCTGTGATCTCGTAGCCAACAAGGTGACTAGAGAGGGTAAGAAAATATTAGGCTAGGTATTGAACTCTAGGGTTTCAAAATTTAGGGTTTAGCTAGATCAGGAGGAGAGGTCAAGGAAACTAGGTTAGATATAAAATATTTCAGTTGCATGGATACAAAGGCGCATGGAAGGAATGTTCAGTGACACTTTAAGGTTGTCAATTTTATTGTAGGGTGGAAAATTAAAGGTTCAAAATCAACATGACAAGCATGATTTCATTTATTAGAAGACAAAATAAAACATCAACATGAAATAACTATCAAAACACAACATAAGCTTAAGAATTCTGTTTAAAAAATCATAAGAAGATCATTGAAATAAAATATATGGAAAGAAGGATTAAAAAACATTGATTAAAGTGATTTATAGAAGAAAAATATCGTAACAAAATCATACCACAAGAATCCATAGATAATAGTTGCAACTGGCATGTTAATTTCCTGCAAAACAATTATTTATACAAGCTACAAGCCTTCTACTCTCTGATGTCCAACCTTTCCTTTTACTTTGATTTGGCTAGATATAGGCCAAAAAAATATTTTCCCCTTCTAAGGGGTTGAATCCCTCATGATAGCAACATTTTACATGATAATATCTAACCAAACCTAAATCTATGGAAGTTAAAAACAAACCCTCTATTTTGACCAATTGATTCACTTTGACTTTACAAGAATTTATGAACATGAATCTACGACAATTTGACCTTTAATAGCACAATTACATTCATTTACATCATTTAAACTTAAAAAAATACAAATTACATCATTAGGATTTGAATTTTATTGATAAAACTCAAAATTTTTACCTCTAAGGAAAAGCATAGCAAATTCTGAGAAAAACTCAACACCAACTTGGAGGGTCGTTTGGAGTGACTTCCGGTGCTAAAAATTCTGATATGAAGGTATAATTGGAAATATTAGGATTTCTAGCTTTCCATATAGCCCTTAAGCAAACAAAATGGCCTCTCCAAAGCAAATAAAACATGATTTTCCCAAGGTCACTCGTAAAACGCAACACCTGGGTGAAAATAGTGGCATAAAGTGCTTTTTTGGCATGTTTTTGGCATTTTTCTTCCAACCAGAAAGATGATATGGCACAAAAAATAGATGTTTGATATGTTTAGGTCACAATCTATCCAAGCATATAGAATTTTTTGTGATTTGGAGCCCTCAAGGAAAAGTGCAGTGCCAAGGCGTTGCGCATTTGGCTGACTGAATTTCCTGTTATAGCCAAAATTCACAAATTTTCCAAATTTTCAATTTTTTCTTGAAAATGGTCCAGAATTTCCCCTTTAAGTTGGAAAATTGTGTGCTAGGAAATGAGAGAGGCCTCAACCAACATATCAAGCTTATCCCTCTTCCTTTGCTTAATTAGGGTTTTCCTCAATTTCCTTTTTATGTTTTTGATTATAATATGAGAAACCCTATTGCTTGTGTAGTAGTACCTTTCCATGTGCCTCTGTAGGTTGGTGGCCATGTTTTCCCTGTTGAGAAGCTTTTCCAAGTGACCATTGACCTTTTCACAAAAAAAATCCTTGTCTTGTTCACTCTCTGCTACAACCAACTCATCAAAATCCTATTGACCTAGTGAAGGAGATGGTTCACTTTATTCCTCTTCCTGCCTCTTAAGACCTCTTGTTCTTGGCCTCCTTTGTTTTATTTGCACCTCATTATCCTCAAGCTCATCAACATTAATCACAGATTTATCTTTTTCTTCTTTCTTCTCCAAATATGCATTTGGTTTACAAAGCAAAAGTTATTTTACTTGAAGTTGCATGTTCTCTTGTTGTAGAAATTCTATCATTAAATTGGCCTTAAAAAGTATATCCTTTAGCTCTTTGATTTCAATTTCCTTCTACTTGGTAAATTTCTTAAGTGACTTTTCCTCCTCATGCATTTCTAGGTCTTCCATGTCACTGTCAAAGTGTACCTGTTCTTCCTCTTACAATGGTGCCTCATGCAGATATGCTGATGTCTCTTTTCCAACTAATTTAGGCTGAACCGTTTCCACACCACTAGGAGAAAACATAAACCTTTTTCCTCTGCTGCAGGTTTTGGCCACCTCTACACTAGGTTTCCTTGTTACTGATTTTCTTGTGGAACCAAGTTCTTGAGGTCTTGGTGATGTCAAAGGTGTAGATTGACTGCCAGATTGAATTGGAGTAGGAAAAAGAGAGGTTGACTACATGAATGCCTCCCAAGACAATTTTAACTTTGTAAGCTTATGGTAGACAATGATTTTCACCAAGCCATGATGGAACAAGCTTGCTTGATGATCTTGCCCTTTTCTATGTCCTTTTTCTTCCATTTTGACCAAGATTATATAGAGGTAGTGAGGTGGGTTAAGAGGTTAACACCTGTGAAATGCATTGGTAATCTAACATGGTACTGATATATCCATGAAAACCCACCCTCACATGGGCGTACTTATCAAGCAAATGTATAAAAGGAAAAATATTCTTTGGAGCAACTTTGTAAGGAGGCCTCAAAAACATTTTATAATTTTCAATATCTAGGTCTTTCCTTTTGAACCAATTCTCTCCATGGTTAGGGATCCCAGTGGCTATCGAAATGGCCTCTACTGAAATAGTAAAATGAACCCCTACTATGTTGGCCTTATCCCTCCTCAAACTGGTGGAAAATATGCTTGTCAATTTTTCATTGAAACCTAGTTCTTGGATCTTCTCATAGAATACAAGGGAGCCCACATATTGGAAAGATTTCTTGAGGAAAGGTGAAGCCATCATTTATTGGAAATTGGTGATCCAGGTGGATATCGATGGCCACCCACCTATTCCACTTAGGACCCCACCATTTTTTCTTTTAGTTTTTCAGTTTCCTTAATTATTGCATAGTTTACAATTTTTAGCATTTTTTCGGGTCTTGAACTTCCGAAGCCGTTTTGAGGCCCTAAACGATGTTTTTTGGGCATCAAAATTCTGACAAATAGGAGTTTGTTTTATAATTCATATTTACAGTCAGAAATTGTAGTCCCTAGATAGATATTTCTAATGATGTATCATGTATGACAAATGGAGATAGTATGCCAAAGTTACCACCCCGGGAAATTGATGTACCAATTTACCTCGACGGGGCCCAGATTCTGGCGTTTCATCTCCTTAGGTTAGGTTTTTGGATATTTATGGTTTTTCATTATTTATCAATAATATATAGGCCTTCAAGCCTCATTGTAACATAGTTTTCAGAGGCTTGTAGCCACCACATCTCTTCTTACAGATAAGCTACCAGCGCCCTAGCTAATTTATTTCCATTTTGTATGTAAACAAATTTCAGTTCTTTGATATTAACGAAGTGGTGTTATTTATACTTATTTTTTAAATTTATGGTTATATGTTTATTCTGTTGAATTCCTTCATAAATATGGATCAATGGTATCAAAGCATTCTTCTCCTTATCGATCCTTCTTTGCATGTCCCCAACGAGGTCGGGGTATAAGGAGTTAAGGCTCGATCTAGTTGAACCTTTGTAATATCAGCCTCAAAAACTGATCTGAAAGCACTGTATTATTTTAATATGCTAAGTGTCCTTTCAGTAATAAAAAAATGTACATTTTTTCTCCATTTTTTTCCTCAAGGAACGAGTAATTTAACCATGAAACATAGATGAATTTTTTGGTTTTAAGCATGAAAATAAGCCTTAATAACACTATACAACATTGTATAGTAGAGAAATAACATCAAAAAAAAGTTTTACACAATAGGCATGACGAAGCAGTTCACCCCTCCTGGGCTACATCTATTGGTCCAGCTCCCAATGGCATGTCCCTCTTTGTCATTATTCTCAAACTTGAAAATACATATGTTTACAAGCCTCTAATGGTTGTTTCCTCTACACCAATGGCTCCAGAATTCTCAAATTAGTCTAGATAGACCCTTGTTTCACCAAAATTGGTCGAAAATTGACCTCCCTAGCCATTTTCCCAATCTCAGCTACAAAACCTCCACTAATTGTGGAGAACTACAGTTAACTGCAACTAGTTTTTCCAAAGTCATGAAATTTAGGGTGGTGCTAAATTCTCCACCAGTTTTTGACCGTTTGCATTTAACATTTTTGGTTAGGGGTGGGGGTGGCCACATGCAAACCCCCTTATACCTCGCAGTCATGGTTTAGACTCTTAAATTTCCCATTAATGAATTTGGATTGGAACTGTGCTTGGAGGTGGATTTCTGAATAGTCAATTAACCGTCGGCTAGTGGAGGCATTTCCCATGTGATACACTTGAATTAAATGTTGCGGGTTAGATTCGGGGTTTGGTCGGAATGTTTGAACACAAGAGTATATATTCCATAGTTATGAAACTTTCATGTGACCACCATCTACAGGGCTATCGGCGGGTTGGGACTGCTGGCAGTCCGCCTCCGCCCCCCCCACAAAAAAAACTTACAGCCTTTACAATTCAGATAGATCTGCCACTCTATACATGGTAAGTAACACCTATAGCCGAGTTGGTCAAAACCCTTGCGAGCACGCTGGAGGTTATGGGGTTGAATCCCTCAGACTCCAAACAAAATTTTGGTCCACCATACAAGGGACACGTGGCAGCCTCTGGGCTAGCCACGTGTCTCCCATCCAACGATCCTCAAAAATTCGTACAAATCCAAATCTATGCCCCTGAATGCGCCACATGGAGATGCCTTACTGGTTTGGAGGAAATGGATTATTCCCATAATATTCCATTTTTGTTGACTATACCTACATGCTAACAGGGCATCCCAGTCACTCCTCTCACAAAATTTTAGTTTTTTTTATGAAAATGATCATAACGCGATATATTACTCATACCACATCAGTATTTTGAAGCGTTCATGGCATCATAATCACAATGACAAGATCTACCTGGTCTCTCAGGTTTGGTATAGTTTCGATCACTTTAAATTTTCAGCAAAACACATCATATCCTAATCACACCTCCCCATTGGGAAGCTTTTGGACCCCAAAATACTTTGATTACCTATTCAAAAGATGAGGGTACAACTCCCCCACCTTTCCAACTTCCATCCACCTTGGCTTGCTTAGTTTACTGCCTTTGAGCCCAACTCGAAGGTGGTCAACACTTCCCATCTTAGAGGTGCATGTCCTCCTGTCAAGAATGGCATCCTCCTTGAGCTCATCCAGAAATTCTGGCAAGAAATCTTCTATAGATGGTCGGTGAACATAACTCCCTTGATCATCAGTCAAAAGAGGCTCATACAAACGTAAATTTTCAACATTGACAACTGAATACATTTGCATATATGAAGGCAATTCAAGTTGAAATGCATTATTACCAACTTGCTTGATGATCTTGAATGGACCATAGCAAATGGGCTTGAGTTTCTTACCTTCTCCTTACATCCTTTATTTTCTTATGTGCAACCATACCTCATCTCCTTCTTGAAACTTGTGATCAACTGTATGTTTGTCATGCCTCTCCTTGTATTTTCTTTGACTCTTCTCAAGTTGTTCTTGAACTTGTTGATGAATAGTCTTAATTTTCTCAATGAACTTTCAAGCCTTTTCAATATCACTATATCCATCAATTCCAACATCCTTCTCAAAGATGAAGTCTAATGGTGATTTCGGAAACTACCCAAAGCAGGCTTCAAAAGGTGAAGTATTTGTAGAAGAGTGCTTTACCCAGTTGCAAGCGTGTTGAATTTAATGTAGTTGTTCATCCCACAACTTGGGATGTTTGCTGCAATATCCTATCAATAGATGCACAAAGGTTATGTTCACCGCCTCGGTTTGGCCATCAATTTGCGGATGAAAAGCAATACTCTTTTTCAACTTTGTGTCCACCATCTTCCAAATATTAGACAAAAAATTCCCAATGAACCTGGAATCCTTATCACTAAAAATAGAAGTTGGAAATCCATAATGAACCCATACATGTTGAAAATAAAGTTCAGTAGTTTTTTCAGCAGTAATGGTTTTCTTACATGCCATATCTATACACATTTTACTGAATCTATCCACAACTACATAACGATAATCATGTTGTTTTCTTGACATAGGTAGACCTTCGAAAAATTCCATGGAGACACACTTCCATGGCCTTGATGTCACCAGTAGTGGCGTGTACAACCCAATCTTCCTATTTCTAGGCTTGCTTGTTGCACACATAGAACAACTTGTTATAAAACATGACACACTATTTACCATGCGAGGCCAATAGCAATACCTCTATAGATGTGCCACTATTTTTCTTACCCCAAAGTGTCCAACAATAAGAGATGAATTAGCCTCTCTCATGACACTAAGCCTCTCCCCTTGTGGTATACACATATTGCCCAAATGAAACATCAAATTGTTATGCATGTGATAATCATTTTCCTCAACTTGATTTCCTTCGCTCAAACTAGCATACACATCTTGAAAATCAGAATCATGTGCATATTGTTCTATGTAACTCTCATGTACAATAGAATTATTTTTAAGTAAAGTAGAAGCACTTGTAATTGGCCTTGAAAGCATATCAACAACTTTATTGAAAAAACCTTTCTTGTACCTTATAACCAAGTGAAACTGTTGAAGAAATCCCATCCACCTGAAATGTCGTGATTGCTGCAATTTGTTTTTTGACTGCAAGTACTATAATGGTCGGTGATTAGTATGTATAATTGTCTTTTTACCCATCAAGTAGTGTTTCCACATCTTGACGCTTTGTACCAACACATAGAACACTTTTTCATATGTAGGATAATTAGTTACAACACCATTGAATGTTTCAGAATGAAAAGTGATAGGCTTACCATGCTGCAAAAATACTACGCCCATGGCATAATCACTAGCATCAGTTTGTATCTCGAATGGTTGTCTCAAATTCAGTAATGCAAGGACCAGAGCTGAACTGATCTTGTATTTTAAAGCTTCAAAATATTTTTGTTGTTTGCCTCCCCATTGGAAGCCTCTCTTCACACTTGTCATTGCATGCATAACAGCTGCTATGGCAGAAAAGTTAGCAATAAACTTTCTCCAATACTAAGTTGCGCCTAAGAAACTTCTTACCTCGGTTACTATTTTTGGAGTGGGAAAATTCACAATGGCTTCCACTTTAGAAGGATCAATTCTCAACTTGCCTCCTCCTACAATGTGTCCCAAATAAACCAGATAATTCTTTCCAAATTCACACTTTGACATCTTAATAAATAATTTCTCTTTCTTCAAAACATCAGCCACCCTTTTCACATGCAAGACATATTCTTCTCTTGTTTTGTTGAAAATGAGTATATCATCTAAATACACAATCAAAAATTCATCAAGAAATGGATGCAAAACATTATCAATAACACGCATGAAAGATGTCGGTGCATTACACAAACCAAATGGCATAAACAACCACTCAAAGAGTCCTTGTTTGGTTTTGAATGCAGTTTTCCATATATCACTTTCTGCAATTCTTAATTGATGATATACACTTCGTAAATCTAACTTAGTTAAAAACATTTCTTCTTTCTGCTGATATAGAAAATCACCTATCCTTGGTATTCTGATCAGGAGCTCAAGTCCAAGCCATGGAAAAAGCACAAAATTGAAAGTGTTCAAAATCACTTGCAACCTGAACAACCGGATAGGCCTCATCGATATGATCCTGATGCCATGAACGACACTCAAATCCGACACTGTATGTGAAAGTTATTCAAGTTTGAAAATTCACAATTTCAAGCAAAAGTCTATTTTGACCAAGTTTGACTTCCAAATTTGAAAAATTAAAAAAGGAATATTCCAAGGAATATTCTTGGAATATTCCCTGGAATATTCCACCTGGTCCAATCCAGTTCTGACAGTTGGCACTCAATGATTGGAAGTTGATTTGACTTTTCGAAATTTTGACCAATGGTAGGCTGCCACATGGCAGGTCCGGAGACCACCACGTGGCCTAGATGTTGGTTAAATTTTTTTTGGCTCCGATGGGTTTTGAACCCAAGACCTCACTCCTGCCATCAAAACGCTTTAACCAACTCTCCTATGGTTTAGTTCTTAACATATATTGCGCGGCAATGATATTTATGCTTTAAATTAGTTTTGGGTGGAAGTTTAAAGGGGCTAGCCACCCCCCCCCCCCCCCCATTCAACAGGCCCATACTCCATACTCCATGGGCTAAAAATTTAAACCGCCAGCTAACTGATGGAGGTAACAGTTGGTTAACTGTCAAATGTGGCCGCTTCCGAAAACTTTAATGCCACGGTTGGTAAGTTCGACGTTTTATTATGTATTTTGTTAAACTTTTATCCTGATGGTTAATGCGGCCATTTGGACAGCACAACCTAACAGTTAATTCCATTCCAAAAAACGTGCGGTCAATATGGCAGAGTCTACCTTTTTAGGCACGTTGGAAAAATTTAGTGGAACTAACTCCAGTTCACCCACTTTTAGTGGGGTTTTTACATGACATTAGGCAATATACTGTTTGGAGCATAACTTCTCCATAACTAAACCTTTTAGAACGATTTTTTTATTTTATTTTGGGTATTCAGAGAATTATGAATCCATTGGAATAGGTCTCAAAGCAATTGGAGTCGATCTTCGGTCACTTTTGCTTCAGGGAAGCAATGAGATCCATGAGGGTCAAGAGGGAGTTGGAGCTATGTTGAGCTATGGTTAACCATTTGAAGTGAACCAAAAGTAATTTTAGACTATTTTCAGCATTCTAGATCCACTGGGATAGGTTCCAGAGGCAGTAGAGGTGTTCTACAGCCATTTTAGCTTCAGGGAAGCTTTTTCAGCCATAAGGGCCATTTTGGTAATAGAGCTCTATTGGGTTGTACCTTTCTGTTTAAGGTGAACCAAGGACCATTTTCAGCTAGTTTCCACCTTTTGAAACCAATGGAAGAGGTTTCAGAACTTTTTGAAGACTTTCAGATGCCGAAAACCTTCAAGAGAGTCTTCAGGGCCACTAGGGCCATTTTGGGTTTTGAGCTATTTTGAGTTGTACCTCTCTGTTTGAGGTGAACCAAAGATCATTTTCAGCTAATTTCGATCTTATGAACCTAATAGAAGAGGTTTCAATCCTTTTTTAGTACTTCTACAGCCCGAAAAGCTACAGGGGATTTCAAAGAGCCGTTAGGGCCTTATTGAAGAAATCATTGTTTATGGTAATTCTTCACTGTTTAGTGAATTTGGAAAGGCATTCTTCGCTTTTTCATACCTTCTGAATTAGTATTTGCATTAAGATTTGTCTATTGAGACACTTTTTAACTTTTATTGGCATTTTGAAGAATTTTAATACAATAGTACAATCTCATTTTGGGAGGCTTGATCCAGCAAACGTAGCCCACGAGGGGTGAACTACTCATCAAACATTTGTGTCATGTTATGTTGAAGTTATCTTGCTGAAAATTTCTGATTTAATATGTTAAATAGCAAATTAGCTTAACTTTCCTTCACACATGAACTCTTATACAATTACCAAAAACACTTTGTTTCAATTGCAAGAGATGAATAATAGTTGCACATATAATTTGATGGAAATTGTGAGTGTTAACTTCTACAAGTTCTAAAGACAGAGCCTGTAAAGGGCCAGGTAGCCTCTGGATCTCATCCTTTATTAAAGGTGACATATCCAGTAAATGCCCCTATAGTCAATCTCTGGATTAGATCTAAGTAGTTGTTTTATGCAACAAGACATGGAGAATTTTGCACACATTTAATTAATGGAAATGGATACCCTAGACACATTTTCAAGTACTTCCATTTTCAGATCAAATTGGGTATCGATTCTTTATCGTTATCTTGTTCAAATCTCTGATGTCTACACACATGCACCAAGTCCCATATTTCTTTGGAATCATGACTATGGGTGAACTGCATGGAGAAGTGATTGGCCTTATGAGTCCCTCATCTAACTGTCCTTGATTTTCCTCTTTATTTCATCATTCTCCATTATCGACATGTGATACATGCAGATGTTTGGAAGAGGAAAATCTTGTTGCAGCTGAATCTCAGGTTGAATCTCCCTTTTTGGAGGCAATCCGGTTGGCTCCTAAAACATCTCATGATGTGCATCAACTACATCATATAAATATTATTTAAACTTAGGATCAAAATCCAAAAATGATTCATGATTAACATCAGCTTTAGGCTTAATCATTAGAAGACCAAAATTCTCACTTGAATTCACCAGCCTCTTTACTTGTCTAGCATTTATCATTGCAATATTTGTCTTCTTGCGATGTGCTCTGTTAGATTCAGCCTTTGCAGCCTTCCTCTAGTGATCAAACATGCTCTTACAAAGTGATTTTAAGGTGTCAAGGTCAAATTTTGTCATTTCAATGAGTCTTCAAGCAAAATTGGGTCACTAGGCATTAGGTCTAGGGTTTGTTTTCACTCTTTTCAAATTTGTCCAAATGTCAGTCCATGTCACCATTCAGCTGAGTGTATCATCATTCAGAGGGTTTTCATCATCATGTCAAGTTCCATTGAGTCATTTTACATCTTGTTCATGCTTCAGTTGTGCCTTGGTAAGGTCCATTTCCCTCTCCTAGGGTTTTGGAGGTAATTTCTCTTGGACGGTCAAATCATCGAAAAAACTTGTATCCTGATGTTCACACACCTTCCCCTATCCTTAATATACCTTATTAAACACTTCCCATCACTGAGATCCCCCAAATTCCTCATTTTTGCACAAACCCTAGTTTCTTGCCACAACTTGGCAATTTTCTAGGCTAGGCCTGTGTTTTGCCCTTTTGGACCCCTTCCCCTCACTTTATCTCTGAGATTCCACTTTCCATTGCTTCCTAACATCCCTCCCTACTTCCCAAAATTTCCCCAAGAATTTAGAAGCCCCTTATCCCCTTCATTTCGCTTCATTTCGACAAAATCCCTTGTTTCACACATCGGGATAGGTTTCACTCAAAAGATGTTTCAGAGCAATCAAAGATGAATTTTGAAAAACTGAGAGAGGTTTTTGTCCACAACATGCCAAATAAGAAACGCCTCCCTCACTTTTTACACAGGTGTCATGGTTTTTGAGAAATGTCAAAAATACCGTTGCCTCAGGAGAATTGAATGCACCTCTGAAGTGACCTTGGGAAAATCGAGCTTTCTCTTAGAATTGTTGGCTAAATTACTTTCTTGATGAGTCAAATGATAACTAGACAAAAATATCTTTCCAATGAGCTATCATGAGCTCAATTTGGAGTTGAGGAAGACCTTCAAAAGTTGACTGCAACAGCGCTCTGCCTTGAGGCAGCCTCATTCTGCTCATTTTTACTAGTGTTGGGAGATTTGATTTTTGATAGGGTAAATGAAATCCAAACTGCATAATTCCACTTTTGTTGGAAATTAGACTCCAAGATATTTCCAACGAGCTATCACACGCCCGATTTGGACACCGGGAAGGCCTCCAAAAGCTTCCTGCAAAATGCACTATGTAGCTGCTCATAGAAAAGTGCGTGAGACCCACTTGAAACGGGTGAGACCCACTTGAGGGGTGCGACCCACTTGAGCATTTCAGCCAGTGTAAAATTGAACGGGTGAGACCCACTTGGGGGGTGCGACCCACTTAAACCAGCACGCTACCCACTTAAATCAGCACCCAGAAAATTCGTTTTTTGCGCCCAGATTCGATTCTAGTTGACTCCAAAAGCTTCCAAACAGGTTTTTAATCATTGCTCATTCGATTTTTAATATGGTTGTGATGTCATTGATGTTGGGGAAACAATCCATCCTTGGAGAAAATATATGAACCCTTCATTCACATGCAAGTTAATTCTGTAAGGGTTTTGAAATTGTATGGGCAGTTTGGTGGAAAATTTGAAAACCTTCAAATGGTAAATATGCTCATGCCCTAGCACGTTGTGTATATCATCCTCACGCCCTTAGTTATCATTTTATCATTAATATCATGCCCTTTCATGTTTTTGCACAGTTTCATGTTGACTAGTATAAAGCCTCCATCACCATATCACTGCTGCCATCACCATAATATTGCCGCTGTCATGGTTATTTGTGTCACTATGGTCATTGTCGTGTTGTCCCTATTCTCCAGTTCATAAACACAATCTCATGCTTTGCCCCTTTGAAAAGTTTTGACCATCATTATAAAATTATACCATACATCTGCATTTGGCTTTCATTTGTCAAACTTACTTATGATCGAAACAGTGATAGTTTTTATGCCATTAAAACAGAGCCATCCTCATTATGATTTTGTTTTCCTGTGGTACTTGGGTGCATGGGTGACATTTATTGGGTTTTGAACAAACATTAAGACTTTGCCTTCACTACACCTATATGAGCATCCATATTGCAAATATCTTGTTCAAAGCCATGTCAGAGACGGATTCAGTTTATGAGCAAGGATATGAGCAGGACAGTGACTCAACCGTTGAGGTTGATGTACTGAGATGGAGCATAGCAGTGCACCAGTAGTGGTAACATATCAGAGAGGCCACGGAGCTTTGTTTGCAGCATCACGACGAGTACTATCTTCACCCGGGGTGGAAGGGGTCTCGTTGACTTCATCAGCAGCGCGAGTACTATCTCCACATGGCGTGGAAGGGGTCTCGCCTTCTTCATCAACGTAGGTACATTCATAGGATCATGATAGAAACAAAGACATGTTTCGTCACATGAAAGGCCATTATTGGGCTCGCGTGCATGTCTGCAAAGCGAGAATGAAGATTCTGAAGAGGAGGTTGAGCGAAGCACTCAAACGGCGGAAAAGGCCTGATTCACTCCGGATTTTGGCCGAGGCTTCGTTGGCTGGGCATGATACATGATGGAGGGTCTTCACTCTGAATTTGAGCAAATTCGGAGAGATTTTTGTCATTTTGAAATTTTTGGTCTCAAAAACAGGTTTTTCAGTTAAGCGAGTCTCGCACTCATATGCTCATTTTTTTTTGGGACACTTGCTGAAGGAAATTTTTGCATTTTTGGATTTTTCATGGTAATTTATTCATCCTCAGGCATTGTCAAAGCATTTCATCAGATTTTGGATGGTCAAAAAGCTCAGAAACACCATGAAAACCACCTTGCTGCCACCTTTTGCACCAGCAGGAAGTACTTCTGGGAGAATGAAGTTTTGGAGGGGAAAATGAACTCCAAATTGAGAAATTCCACTTGGGTTGGATAGCCAACATCCAGGGCTTTCCAACGAGCTATCATGAGCTCAATTTGGATGCCGGGAAGTACTTCAAAATTGGGCTGAAAGGCATGCGACCCACTTGGCTCAGGCATGCGACCCACTTAAATTTTTGGCTGAATTTTCAACTTCCAGCTCGGATTTTCGACCAGTTTGGACCAGTTTTGCTTGTGGATAAAATTTTTGGGTTTTCATGATGTAAATTGATGGTTGGCATGTAAATTTGGCTTATTTTTACCTATTCTAGAAGATTCACTTTCAAAAAGGTGAAAATCATGTAAATGAATCAATTTCCACCCTTTTAGAGGCAAGTTGTTTAGATGCCTAGATTGTAGTTCCATGATTAGAATTTGTTGAAACTGATCCCTGAAGGAGGAATTCGACCCCTAGAGGTGTGGGAAGGGGTTAGAGTGATCTATATGATGTAATTTATCAATCATTTTCAGAGGTTGGAGAGGTTGGACTCTTGGGAAACTTTTGGCACCATTGTACATATTTTTTCATATTTTGGCTAAGGAAAGATCAGAGGTTTTGCGACACTTGTTGGGATCCTTGTGGTGTTTTGTTATTGATGGTGTTTTCTCTCTGTTTACTGTAATTTCTTCATGTTTAATGTATGCCATTCCTTTCATATGCTTCTGAACTAAATTGAATGAGTAGATGAGGTTGAATCCATTGTTCGTAGTGCTCTGCCTTTGAATTCATTTAGTTTTTCATGTTTTCCACTGTTTGGAGAGGATTCAAGTTCTTATTTGCCCTCTTCAGCTCCTTGTCGATCTAATCTGTCCACATATCCAATCTAAAGCATCAAGACATTCACCTACCTCGCCCCAACTCGAAATCTGCAAAGGTCTGACCTTATCCCCGGACCCAAAATTTGTTTTTCCCATTTCTCCAGCGAAAACCCAAAAATCAAAAATCAGACATACCTATCTCTTTACTAGCCTAAAATCAGTTCCTATTGTAAGTCATCTCGCATCCTATTGCTCATTTTATCGAGATTGACGGAGAGAGCCCTCTCCTGTCCTCGTAGGGCTAGCTACGAGGCTGAGCGTGGTTTGATGTAGCCTTGAGTTTTACTTCATTTCAGCCTGAGGTAGATTTGAGCGCTAACATGCTCTAACAATATACTCCTTGCCATATTTGAATAAATGTTATTTTTTCTCATGGCGATGGAAGATCGCTTTCCTATCATACAAGTAAGAACTGAGCAACACAATACCTGTAATATCAATCAGAACCACATATAATTCAACTATGTGAACAAAATGTGCAGTTATTGCAAAGTGAAATATGCACTTCTTTGAAACCTCTAAATGCATCCTTACAAATCCACCCAAGTGGATATGGTTTTGGATGTGGAATGGTCTCAAGATTAAGTTTCTTGACCAAGTCTTTAGAGATTAAGTTAACTTGTGACCCACTGTCAAACAGTGTGCCAATCTTGGTATGTTTGGATATGACCCTCACATGAAATAGTTGAATTCTCTCTTCTTAATTTGGAGCTTTTATGTGACAGTTTTATGTACTAGTATTGGGTTTTGTTTCAATTTCTTTCCCCTTCATTTTCTTCAATCCCATGGCTATAATTTTAGATTCATCACCTGAATCCTCTCCTAAGTGATGTTGAGTTGTAGTTGTAGTTTTCTGTTTCCCTCTGTTATTGTTATACTTGGGTCTCTTTTTTAGGATGCAATTTCCAACAATTTTTCTCTTCATGGACTTCTCTTGGACAATGTTTACAGGTCACTTTTTCTCCCTCTTTCTTGATAGATGTGTTATTTTTACCCTTGCCTTTTGAGGTATTTTCTTTGTTTTTCCCCTTAAAAAGTTTCTTCCTACCCTCATCAGTAATGTTTTCCCCTCTAGCTTCTAGATGTCTGGCCTGAACAGAAACTTCATTTAGAATTGTAGGGTAAAACATGAGAATAGTATGTCTTAGGTAGATATGTAAGCCTCCTTTGTACTAGAGGAAAGCATATTGGATCTGCAAATCTACCTCGAATAAGAGAGCTCTTCTCCTAATTCTTGGGTGTATTCTTGAACATTTTGTCCTTTCAATTGTCTAAATTTTTTCCAGTTCATTATGTATTTCTGCATATGAGCTAATGGATAAAAATGTTGTTTTATTACAGTAATGAAATCAGTCCATGATAGGATAATTTTACCATGATTCTTGATCTCCTCCTTTGTCTTGGCTTCCCACCAAACAAGAGCTACACCTTCCATTCTCAATGAAGCTAGTTGGATTTTGGTATCATTATCATGAAGGTTATGAATTCTCAAATAGACCTCCAATTTCCTAATCCAATTATCAAGCTTTTCTGCATTGACTTCACCACTAAACATTGGCAATTCAAACTTAACATCAAGTTTTAGAAAAGGAATTTTACCAGTGTTCTTTGACATGTGTTACTGGTGTACAAAGGATGAAGTATAGGATGATGATGATGAGGGTGACGATGGTGACTTTCAACTGCCTCCATTTCCTCCATTGACCTTCTTTGATTTATCTTCATCATTTTGACCTCCTAATGATCCCTGACCTTCCTTGTGAAGTTTAGATCTTTTTCCTTCTAGTCTCTCATTCCTTTCTTGATGAAGTACTCTTACCATCTCAGTCATTTCAAGGAATGATTTTCTGAACGCTCTTTCTTCTTCTTTGGGATCCACCTCTTCATGGATTTATTCTTCCTCTGGAAGCATGCTTAATGTTGCTTCTGCTTCTTTTGGAGGTGAACTACATGGTGGAGAACATGGCAATCTTGCCCTCCTTAGTTTTTGCTAACTTTGAGAACCTCTCTCTTCCACCAATTTGCCTTCTCCTCTCTTAAGCTTGAGCCTAGTAAGAATGTGCACACTTGCAAACAGTTAAACAAATCTTTTCACACAAAAACACCAAAGAGTAAAATCTAGCTCTGATACCTACCTGATCTGAAAGCATTGTATTACTTTGTTGTGATAAGTGTCCTTTCAGTAATAAAAACATGTACAATTTGTCTCCATTTGTTTGCTTGAGGAATGAATAATTTAACCATGAAACATAGACAAATTTTTGAGTTTTAAGGATGAAAATAAGCCTAAATAACATTGTAAAATAGTGTATAATAGAGAAATAACATCACACATAGGTTTAACATAGCGAGCATGATGAGGTATTTCACCCCTCCTAGGCTACATCTACTAGTCCAGCTCCCAATGATATGTCCCTCTGTGTCATTATCCTGAAAATTGAAAATACATATGTTTACAAGTCTCTAATGGCTATTTTATTTGCACTAGTGGCTTCAAAATGCTCAAATTAGTCTAGATAGACTCTTGTTTCACCTAAATTGGTCAAAAATTGACTTCCCTATCCATTTTCCCAATCTCATCTACAAAAATTCCAATAATTGTGGACAACGGCAGTTAACTGCAGGTAATTTGGCCAAAATCCTAAAATTTAGGCCGACGCTAAATTCTTCGCCAGTTTTTGACCATTTGCATTTAACATTTTTGGTTAGGGGTTGGGGTGACCACATGTCGACCCCCTTAGACTCCACAGTCAAAGTTTAAACTCTTAAATTCCACGTTAATGAATTTAGAGTGGAATCACGCTTGGAGGCAGAGTTCCAAATGGTCAACTAACCGTCGGCTAGTGGAGGCATTTCCCATGTGATACACTTGAATTAAATGCCGCGGGTTAAAGTCGTGGTTTGGTCAAAATGTTGGAACACCGGAGTATATATTTCATAGTTATGAAACTTTCATGTGACCAACAACTACAGGGCTGCTGACAGGTTGTGACCATCGGCAGTCCACACTCCCCTCCCCCCCCCCCCAACCCCCCCCAAATTCTTGACCTTTACAATTCAAATAGAACCGCCACTCTATACATGGTTAGTAACACTTGTAGTCGATTTGGTCAGAACCCTTGTGGGTGTGCTAGAGGTCACGGGGTTGAACCCCGCAGACTCCAAACAAAATTTTGGTCCACCGTACAGGGGACACATAGTAGCCTCCAGGCTAGCCATGTGTCACCCATCCAATGATCCTCAAAAATTCGTACAAATCCAAGTCAACGCCCGTGAATGTGCCATGTGGCGAGGCCTAACTGGTCTGGAGGAAATGGAATATTCTCAAAATATTCCATTTTTATTGACTGTACCTACATGTTGACTGGGCATCCCAGTCACTCCTGTCACATAAATTTAGCTCTTTAGGAAAATGATCAGAACATGATGTCTTCCTCATACGACATCGGTTTTTTGAAACTTTTGTAGTGCCGAAATCGCAATAACCAGATCTACCCGGTCGCTCAGGTTTGATATAGATTCAAGCACTTTCAATTTTGAGAAAAATACATGATCTCCTGATCACAAACCCTGACGGTTGCCCATGGGGGACGAAAATAAGAATGAGGGAGCAAGAGATCTTACCAAAATATTTCTCAAGGAGGCCCTATAAAAACACAAAGCAACGTGATGATGGATAAATTTTCCCAGATCCTTCAACAACTACCCATCGGCGGTGGATCTGCATCCAATAGCCACTCTAGAGGTGAAACTCATTTTAAGGTACAAGTAAACTTTTACATTCCCATATTTGATGGAAAAATATATGCAGACACTGTAGATAGATGGTTGAATCTATTAGAAAGATATTTCTTAGCTCATGAGTTTTCTGACTGGCAGAAGATTATTTTTGCACTCTTCAAAGCTACCCTCCATGTCAAGGACTGGTGGGAAACTGATCCAGGTGGATATTGGTGGCCACCCTCCTATTCCACTTGGGGCCTCACCATTGTATCTTTCAGTTTTTTTGTTTCGGCACAACTTACTATTTTTAGCAGTTTTTTGGGTCTTGAACTTCCGCAGCCATTTTGAGGCCCTAAACAACATTTTTTTGGCATCATTTGTTTGAAAAATATGATTCCATTCAAAATTTTATATTCATAGCAAATGTTGTAGTCCTCGGATAGATATTTCTAACGATGTATCATACACGTCAAACAGAGATCATATGCTGAAGTTACATCCCCAGGAAGTTGAAACACCAATTTACCCAAATGGGGCCCATAGTTTTGGCGCTTCATCTCCTAGGGTTAGGTTTTTGGAAGTTTAGAGTTATCCATTGTTTCTCAATAATAAATAAGCCTTCGATCCTCATTGTAACACAATTGACAGGTTTGTAGCTACCACATCTCTTCTCAGAGATTCACTACCAGCACCCTAGCTAGTTTATTTCCATTCTGTCTGTAACCAAATTTTAGTTCTTTGATATT
Source organism: Pinus albicaulis (assembly GCA_034641835.2). Lineage (NCBI taxonomy): Eukaryota > Viridiplantae > Streptophyta > Pinopsida > Pinales > Pinaceae > Pinus > Pinus albicaulis. The sequence goes on along the minus strand of CM076577.1, from coordinate 1,287,807,121 downwards.
AATGAAATGAAATTTTATTTCCGTTGCATATTTTTATTTTTTGTTATATGTGTATTTTTTTGTGTTGGTGCATAAATCTAGATCAGTGGTATCATAGAGGTCTGTTTTTTCTCGATCCTTCTTTGCATGTCCCCAAAAAGCTCGGGCTATGAGGAGTTAGGGCTCGATCTGGTGGAACCTTTGTAAGATCAGCCTCAAAAACCCTGACGGAGGCCCATGGGGGAGGAAAATAAATACGAGGGAGTAGGAGATCCTATCAAAATATTGCTCGAGGAGGCCCTCAAAAAACAAAGGAACGCAATGATTGTAATATCCCAAAATAGGGATTCAGCTATACATAAATTGTATAACGGTCTTCTGATGATGAATAAGCTTAAAATAAGTTCAATAAACACATATACATCATTTTGAAGTACAACAGAAACTTATATTCTAATCTATGATCCAAAAGATGGGGAAAATCAGTGATTTATGCCCTAAAAAGCTTAATTTCAGAGATGTGCATAAAAATAAGGGAAAGTGATAGTTGGATCTCATAGCTTAGGTCATGAGGGACTTACATACCAAATTTGAGCTGAAACAAATGACTCTAGCTATGTTAAACAGATCTCCCACTCTCGATATGGCTTAAAAACTCCCAATCCCGATGACTTGTGGTATCCAGAAATTACTGAAGCTTATGCAACGTGAGTTTCTGAAGGTGCTAGATGAAATATGGTATAAAAATCAGTAACTCATATTCATAGTGTTTCTCATATAGTATAAGGCGAAGAATGAAGACTTTTATGAGAAAAACCCTCTAAAAGAGGTGTTGCAAAAATTGTATTTCACTGTAAAACCTTAATAGCGTTATTTTCTGAAGCATATATCAGTTGGTGATTACATATTCGATCTAGAGAAGATATTTGTACAAAAATTTAGATCCATATCATATTTTTACACTAGTAAGGCTCCTCTTTCAGATCCCCTTGCGGTTTTTAGCAAAACATGAATGTACAAGAGTAGATCTAAGATCTACTGCAGCAGATCTGCAAAATGATTCAGGAATTCTGAAGCAGATATATCAATAAAAAAACCAGATATGAAACATACATGGATTGGATGGCCAATCCATGGATCAACACAGTGTAAGGAAGGCTCCTTAACACCAGAGATCTCTCCTTTAAATAGTTTCCAAAACACCCTGCAACTTCTCACTTACAAATAACGCAGTCTAGGGATAGAAACTATGCTATAGGCCTGATGCATTATTTGGCCCAATGCCAAGATGTAGATCTAAAGCTCCAATAAGCTAATACACTCTTCCAGGAGGTTAAAAGACACACTCACTGAGAAGAGGCACTAGATTTTCCTAGATCTGAATAGACCTAGCTTCCACTGCTGCAGCCTGCAAAAACAATCAAACCCTCAACAGGATTTGAATTGTGGTCAGAAGATGAAGCTTGGCCCAAAGCCTGATAGTGGACAATAAATGCAAGGCTCCTCCAAGAGTTACTCAATGGAAGAGGTGGGATTCCTGATCAGGAACACCCAAGTGCTAAACAACACTATTCTCTGCTAAACAGCCAAGAGAATAAGAAATGTCTAAACAGACAATATCTTCTAAAATCATATGGTCATCAACAACCCTCTCTTGTTGTCCTTGTCTTCCTTTTATAATATAGAGTCCTTGCAAAACCTAAACCATCTCAAATGAATTAGCCTTGTTCACATGAACAGTATCCAACTTGATCTACATTGTTTATCTAGGAGGTTCAATGAATCTAGACAACGTTGTGATTTGGTCATGACCTAGTCAAATAGTTCCATCCCCTTCACACATAAGGGTGTTTTAATGTAAATAGCCTAGATATGTCTTTTTTTAGATGTGGCATTGATTTATTCATAGCTTTAGGAGTTTTACATGTCCTCCTTTGCATTTTTATTCACCAATATTAAAAGAAAATTAAAACAAAGAAAAATTGAATATTCCTATTAGCTTGGGCTAATTTAGGAATATTACAGTCCTCCCTTCCGAAATGTTGCTTGTCCTCAAGCAACTGTAAGGATAGAACTGAAGAGCCTCTTCTATTCTTCTTGTATCATCTTCAAATGATATGTTCCTCCAAAGAACGAGATGCCTTCTTAACAATATGCCCCCAAGTTGTTCCTCCCATGTGTATAAGCATGCCTTTGGTAAAATTCCCAAATGGCTCTCATCATGAAAAAGTAGAACATACATGGAAACAACAATATGTGATCTAGAGGCCTTGTTGAGGCATGGAATTAGAAATATGTTGGGAATTATCATCCCCATGTGAAAGCTCCATCCCCAAGCTATCATCCACAAAAAGTGAGTCACCCTGCAACATAGTAACTCTTGGAACATCTCTTCCACCTTAAGCTCCTGCAAAGAAGGTGGGCTGCATGGCTGAATTCGTGGGATAAAACTGTCCATCCCACTCTACTTCTCTCTCCACTTATGATATGTGTGGAGCTAATGCTAACCTTGGGCTGAAATATAACGGTCCTAAAAGATGACCCAAGTCAGTCCATCAAATAAATCACCCATGAGGTGCCTCCTCAAATAACTCAAGATCTCCAGATGGTTCCTCCCATAAGAAGACAAGAGGTGTAACATGTCAATCATGGTCTACCCATTATTTCTCTTGAAACATGAAATATTTGAAGTATGGAGAATCATACTCCCAATGGACACCTTCATCTCTTGCTCCACTCCCCCGATAGAGGTTCCCATAATCATAAGAACATCATTATTATATGGAAGCATGAACAAATGAAAAGAAGTTGCCATGTGACAACCAGGGGGTGGAATATTGTTCCATATGTGAACCAACGTAGTGCATCCCATGCCTACCTCATATCATAGTGCAATAAGTGTCTTTTCAGCCACTTGTTTGCTGTCACATTCATATTACAAGATGAGATCATGAAAGTACAATCTGGTACCAATGGTGCACACCATAAATCATGTGGCATTCCCCCACAAACCACAAATAAAATTGCCAACATTAATGCTGCAAATTGCCTCAAGTACATCATAATACAATAAAAAAGAAGGAAATACCCTCCTTGGTACAATATGCTGCTCAAAAATATAAAGGAGTACAAATCACAAAGCAAAAATATACATCCTCCATCATGTACTTCGGTCATTGAGCTGAAATGGCTCAATTGCAGGTTCTCCCTCACTTCAAATGAGTAGGGAAGTTGTTGTGACAACCTCTTCATCATCTTCCAGGCTATGCATCTCTCCATATGCTGATATACATCCATTTGGATTCCCTCCCAAGTGAACTCATCCAATAAAGAATGGTATGCATTAGAATGCATGGGAATAAAGCTCACCAATGCTGCATGTGGATCTCTCTCCTTATGCTTGAAAATCCAAGTTAGGAAATCATAGAAAATAAGATCATAATAATGTAATAGATGTCTCCATCCACTACTCCATCATACTCCTCTCCCACGTGCCTTCATATTGCATCATATGTGAAGTGATCCTGGGAACACTCCATCAAACAGTCTAAGCTCCCAAGTGACAGCGTTATTGGCCTTTGAGCTAGTGCATATGTCATCTCATAGCTCCTCCCTTTGACATCCCATATGCCAAAGTCATCATCAAACATACAACTGATATACGTGAGAGGTTCCTCCCAAAGTGGAAGTAACTCCTCATCCTCCAAGGTCAAAGGGTAGCCCCCTTGCACCATGATAGTGCCATCTCCTACTCTTACAACATCATGCAAAGTATGGAATAAGATTAGTCCATACTCTCTCAATAACAACCAAAGCAGCAACAACTCTAGTTTCCTCCTCACACCATCATCATATAGATCATGAAGCAACAACATAGTTAAAGATATGAAAGATATCACATCACTCCAATATACCCAAACTCCTTGCTGCCATATAATGTAAGTATCCTGCCACATACCCTTAGAAAGAGGATGATGACCAAACTCCTTCAAGAGTAGCCAACGTAGTCTTGCATCCTGCTATCCAGTATCATAGATTTACAAGTAGCTTTCCAACTCCTTGCTCATTGTCCACACCCATCGATCCATATGTGGGTGCCTTCCATCTTGTTATTCCTTAGCACTTTCCCAAGGAAGGCTATCATTCTCCCAAATCAGATTTCTGCTCTTGCATTTCATGGGATGTTGAAATGAAATCTCCTTAAGGATCAATTTGATCCCATAAGGACCCAAATAGGTTGTAGGAAAAAACCTCCCATCATGATGTGTATGGCCTCAAGAAGTGTCCAACACAAACATGAGAGATTTTATCCATCAGAAGATGTCCTCCATCATCTATTTGTTCCTCCTTGAATCCATGAAGATCCAAGTGTGAGAAGGAAAGAGCCTCCTTAGACTGTTGAAGAACCTTTCACTTCATGATGTGTTGAAGTGCACCTCCAATGAAATCTCTCCATGAGATTTTTGCCTCATGCATGGCCTTCCAAAACCAAAGAGGCCTTGGATCTGCTGCAGGTAGAAGTTTCTCTTTGAGCTTCAGAGTGCTCATTGAGAAAGTGTCATCTAGAAAGGAGAAAGGATTTCTCACTTCAAGATGTCTACCATCTACAATTCCTTCCTCCATTGCTTCATGAATGAAGTTGACATGTGAATGATCCCATGAGGAATGATTCCTCTTTTCTGCATCACTTCTCGTGTATAGCATAGTGCAATTATGCTTCTCTAAGTTGATAATGTGCAGTGATGTGGACCCATCCATAATGTTTGTTGAAATGACAAGAGATCGACATTTAAGCATACCTTGGCGAAATTTGGAAGCTCCTTGCAGGGCTGGAAGAGTTTCCTCTTCATATGTGTTGGCTTCCAAAAATGTTGAAGATGAAGGATGCTCCTCCATGGATACAAAAGTGTTGGTACATGCCTCTTCAACTGGTGGTGAGGGCTCCTCCCTCCTTTTGCCAAATCTCCTGATCATCCTTTGAGAAAACTCAGCAAGAGTAGAAACCCTTGCATGGCTCAAATGGCTGAACCACCAAATGTTTGCTTCACCTTCAAGGTGTAGCGCTACAATTTATATAGCCTTTATGTCTACTATAGGATGTAGCAGGAAGAAATCCTCTAGCTTCATCACCCAAGCCTTTGTTTCACATGTGAGTGATCCATCAAACGTGGACAATAGAAATCTATTGCCTCTCACCATCCCATAGCTGTAGGGTCTTCTCTCTTCCTTCAGCTGAATAAATTGTGTTAAAGCTAGAGTCTCTTTGAAGGCTCTAGGTTTAGCTCGGTATTCAACAAGATATTCAGTTAGAACTTCAGATTCCAATTGTTCTTCATGCTTCTTGTCTTCTGCTTTGTGAGAGCAGGAAGTGCATGGTCCTTCCTCTCCTCCTTCTTCTGTATTCTTAACCTCCTTGGGGAGGTCCTTTCTAGACCTGAAAACTGATGAGATTAATCTCATCTTCTTCATCATTATGATCTTCTTGGGTTGAGATTCACAGGATGAGCAAAGAAAGTTGCTTTGATACCATTGTAATATCCCAAAACAAGGATTCAGTTATACATAAAATATATAACGGTCTTGTGATGATGAATAAGCTTAAAATAAGTTCAGTAGACACATATACATCATTTGAAAGTATAACAACAACTTATATTCTGATCTATGATCCAAAAGATGGGGAAAAGCAGTGATTTATGCCCTAAAAAGCTTAATTTCATAGATGTGCATCAAAATAATGGAAAGTGACCATGGGATCAAGTATCTTTGGTCATGAGGGACCTACATACCAAATTTTAGCTGAAAAAAATGACTCTATATATGTTAAACATATCTCCCACTCCCGATACGGCTTAAAAACACCCAATCCCCATGATTTGTGGTATGCAGAAATTACTAAATCTTATGAAACATGATTTTTTGAAGGTGCTAGATGAAATATGGTATAAAAATCAGTAAATTGGATTCGTAGTGTTTCTCATACAGTATAAGAGGAAGAATGAAGACTTTTATGAGAAAAACCCTCTAAAAGAGGTGCTGCAACAATTGTATTTCACTGTAAAACCTTGACAGCATTATTTTCTGAAGCATATAGCAGCTGGTGATTAAATATTATATCTAGAGCAGATATTTGTACAAAAATTTATATCCATATCAGATTTGTACACTAGAAATGCTCCTTTATCAGATCCCCTTGGGGTTTTTAGCAAAACATGAATGTACAAGAGTAGATTTGAGATCTATTGCAGTAGATTTGCAGAATGATTCAGAAATTCTAAAGTAGATATATCAATAAAAAAATAAGATCTGAAACATACATAGATTGGATGGCCAATACATGGATCACCACAGTGTAAGGAAGGCTCCTTAACACCAGAGATCTCTCCTCCAAATAGTTGCCAAAACACCCTACAACTTCTCACTTGCAAATAACGCAGTCTAGGGATAGAAAATATGTTGTAGGCTTGATGGAATGTTTGGCCTGATGCCAATATGTAGATATAAAGCTCCAATCAGCTAATACACTCTTTCAGGACGTTAAAATACACACTCACTGAGAAGAGGCACTAGATTTGCCTAGATCTGAATAGATCTAGCTTCCACTGCTACAGCTTGAAAAAAAAATCAAACTCTTAACAGGATTTGAATTGTGGTTGGAAGATGAAGCTTGGCCCAAAGCCTGAGAGTGGACAAGAAATGCAAGGCTCTCCAAGAACTACTCAATGGAAGAGGTGGGATTCCCGATTAGGAACACCCAAGTGCTAAACAATACTATTCTCTCCTAAACAGCCAAGAGAATAAGAAATATCTAAACAGAAAATATCTTCTAAAATCATATGGTCATGAACAACCCTCTCTTGTTGTCCTTATTTTCCTTTTATAAGATAGAGTCCTTCCAAACCCTAAACCATCTCAAATGAATTAGCCTTGTTCACATGAAGAGTCTCCAACTTGATCTCCACTGTTTATCTAGGAGGTTCAATGAATCTAGATAGTGCTATGATTTGGTAATTTTGACCCAGTCAAATAGTTCAATCCCCTTCACACATAAGGGTGTTTTAATGTAAATAGCCTAGATATGTCTTTGTTCACATGTGGCATTGATTTATTCATAGCTTTAGGAGTTTTACATGTCTTCCTTTGCATTTTTATTCATCAATATGAAAAGAAAAACAAAACAAAGCAAAATTGAATATTCCTATTAGCTTTGGCTAATTTAGGACTATTAAAATGATGGATAACTTTGCCCAGGTCCTTAAACGACTACCCACTAACAGCGCATCTGCATCTAGCAGCCACTCTGGAGGTGCGACTCCCTTTAAGGTACAAGTAAACTTTGACATTCCCATATTTGAGGGTCAAATAAATGAAGATGGCGTAGATAGATGGTTGAATCTATTAGAATGATATTTCTCGGTTCATGACTTTTCCGACTGGGAGAATGTTATTTTTTCACTCCTCAAAGCTATCCCCCATATCAAGGACTAGTGGGAAACCTAGTCTGAGAAAAGGGATGAGACAGAACCTTCTCTGTTCTCATTCGTACCCACTTGGAATTATTTATAGGATGCCATCAAGGAACGATACTATCCCATGGGGAGCTATGCAAACAAGTACATATAATGGACCACGCTGCAGCAACAAAGGGATCAAGATGTGCATGTGTTGATGAATCTGTTCCATACCCTGCGCACAAAGTTGGCTATCAAATATTCAGAGAAAAATTTGATGCTAAAGTATTGCGGTTGTCTACACAGACACATTCAGGAGGAAATCGAGTTCCTTGACATCTCCTCACTTGGTACGACATACTGGTATGCTGCCAAGATTGAGCAGAAATTCGAACAGAAGAAGCAAGACTTCGGATCTGCGAATCAAAAGCAAGGGAAAGGTGCCTCCAAACTACAAACCAAAGTACAAAGCCAAGGCATGGCAGCCCAAGACAAATTGCCAAAGCCACAAGCAAAGAACAACACCGCGAACCCAAAGGACATGGGAAAATGGTGTGAGTTCCATACGAGCTCCACTCACAACACAAGTGAGCGTCAGGCCAAGCAGTCGCTGTTGGTCAAGATGAGGGATTTTGAATCAGATGCATGCTCTGACTCTGAATCAGAACCTAATAAGGGGAATTACAAAGGGAAGTATATTATTGATGCGGAGCCTAATGCCATTGTTGCCACTACGAAGATCCATAAGGGGGAACCAGAAGATCCAGAGGAGGTAGAGCGTCTCTTCCACTCCCAGATATAGGTAAAGGGTTCCCCACTACAGTTCATTATCGAAAATGGGAGCCAAAAGAACCTCATTTTAGAAAATTTCATGAAGTGGTTGGGCTTGCCGACCACAGCGCACCCACAACCATACACCATCGAGTGGCTTCACCAAGGACGGGATCTTTGCATCATTAGGCAATGTGGCCTTCCCTATAGCATCAAGCGCTTCATGGATGAGGTATTGTGTGACATTTCTCCTATTGATGTTTTTGATGTATTATTAGGTCAACCATACTTTTGGAAGAGACATGTTGTGTATGAGTCCCGGCCTCGTGTTGTTATTGTTACTTTGGGAAATAAGTTGTACAGGATACTAGAGGTACCACCGCCTCCCACCATCTCTTTAGTTACTGCAAAAAAATGTAGTAAGCTTATTTCTCAAACCAGGAAATTTGTTTTCCTGATGATCCACCCCCAGGGCAAGAACAATATTGTGGCCACGACCTCCAGACATGGTTCCTTTGCATGACAAAAAAAAATGGACAAGGTTGTGGAGGTGTACGGGGACATCTTTACCTCACCCACAGGGGTGCCTCTACACTGTCAGGTCAAGAACACCATTGACCTAACCCCTGGTGCACCGCTACCCAATGGACTGATTTATAGGCGCTCTATTTTGGAGAATGATGACATCAAGAGGCAGATTCAAGAGCTACTGCAGAAATTTCACATCCATCCAAGTTCATCACCCTGTGGAAGCCTGATCATGTTGGTACAGAAGAAGGATGGGACTTGGAGACTCTGTATTGACTATTGGGCATTGAACAAGATCATTGTCCAGAATAGGTACCTGATCCCACAGATTGATGACCTTCTAGACCAACTCAAAGGGGAAAAATATTTTAGCAAGATCGACTTGAATTCTGGGTATCACTAGGTACCAATTGATCCCTCTGATGTGTGGAAGACTACCTTCAAAGCCAAGGAGGGCCTTTTTGAATGGCTCATCATGCCTTTCGGGTTGACAAATGTTCCCGCAACCTTCATGAGGTTGATGGATGACATCTTACATCCATTCACCAACTCATTTGTAGTGGTGTACTTGGATGACATTCTGATCTTCAGCCAGACTTTGGAAGAGCACCTCAACCACATACGAGAAGTCCTCCAAACACTACGTCAACACAAGTTGTGTACCAATTTGGAGAAGTGCACTTTTGGCATGACCTAGGTTCAATATCTAGGATACAATATTGATGAAAGGGGGGTGCATGTGGATCCAGCCAAGATCCAAGTCATTCAAGATTGGCCAGCCCCAAAAACTCTAACAAAGCTTTGTAGCTTTCTGTTTCTTGCTAATTTCTACCACAAGTTCATGTTTGGATTCTCTCATATCACTTGCCCCTCAAGTCAAGTCACCAAGGGAGGAGTAAAAGAAAAATTCATTTGGTAGGAATATCAACAGAAGGCATTCATAGAATTAAAAAATTGCCTCTGTTCTGCCATAGTGCTCACAGTTCTAGACTTGTGACAACCATTTGAGATCGAGACAGATGCCTCTGACTATTCTATTGTGTAATATCCCAAAATGGGATTGTTAGTAATGCATGTCTGAAAAAATGCATTTTTTCAGAAATGTATGCTACAATAATAAAAATCAGCCCTTGGATTCCTTAGATCTGATAATCTAAGACCTGAATCCAAGAGGAGATCAGAAACAAATCAAACTAGGTAAGGTAAACAAACCTCCCACACCTAGTATGGCTTGAGAAATGCCCAAGGAAGGGATTGCAACAATACAAAACACTACTGCTCAGAAAATAACGCAGTTTAATAGAGTAAGAGTATGTGGCCAATATGGAGGCTCATAAATTACATGTAGATCGATAATTCAGATTTACAATGTGGCTTATACAATGCATAAGAGAAAAATAGAAGACTTATAAGAAGAAATACCTCAAAGAGAGGTGCTGCAACACATGTATTGACTGAAAGAAGACTTGACAATGCTATTTTAAAGAGCTGCAGTAGCTATATATTACACTTTATATCTATAGCATATCTATGTACAAAATATTATATCTATATCAAATCTATACACTAGAAGAGCTCCTATACAAATTCCCCTTAGGGTTTTGAGCAAAACATGACATACAAAGAGTAGATCTGAGATCTAAGTTTCAGATCTGCAGTAATATTCAAATTTTTTTTGAAGTAAATAAAATTATAAGAAGATCAGATCTGAACAAAACATGGATCATATGTGTAATCCATGGATCACCCCAGTGAAGGGTAGAACCCTAACACTAGAGATCTCTCCTCCAAAAGTGTGTCAAAACACCCTGCAACTGTACACTTGCAAATAACGCAGTCTTGGAAGGGAAACTACGCTGTAGACTCTAGTACTGGATTGGCCTGATACCAAGATCTAAAAATGTAGCTCCAAAGGTCTAATACTCTCTTATCAAGGGGATATAATTCTTTCCCACTAAAAAGAGGCACTAGATTGGCCTAGATCTGAGTATATCTAGCCTCCACTTGCTGCAACTTAAATGGACAACCAAACCCTCAACAGGATCTGTGTTGTAGTTGGAAGATGAGCTTGGTCAAATGCCTGATAGTGGACAAAATCAGCAAGGCTCGTCCAAGAGCTACTCAATGGAAGAAGTGGGATTCTCGATCAGGAACACCCTAGTGCTAAACAACACTATTCTCAGCTAAAAAACAAGAGAATGATATATGTCTAAATGGAAAATATATTCAGAAATATAACATAATCAACAACCTTCTTATGTTTTCCTCCACTTCATTTTATAAGATGAAAGTATTGCCAAACCCTAAACCATCTCAATGATTTAGCTCCTTTCACATGTGTAGCCTCCAACTAAAAATGCGTTGTGAATCTAGGAGATTCATTGTATCTAGACAACGTTGTTGATTTGGTCCTGGTTGACTTGGTCAAATGATACAGTCTCTTTCACACCTAAGTGTGCTTATGTAAATAGCCCTGATTTAGCTTTATTCACATGTGACATTGATTTATTTTGATGTTTAGGAGTTTTATTGATCCTCCTTTACAATTTTATTCATGAGATAGAAAAATGAAGCAAAATTTTATATTCCCATTAGCTTGGGATAATTGGGAATATTACAATCCTCCCCTCCAAAATGTTTCTTTTCCTCAAGAAACTGATAGGGTGAGTGCTGCAACATTTCTCCTCCTCCATTGGTGACACCATCAAGGATCAAGCTTTCTTCACAAGCTAAGTGTTCACCAATCCAACCCTCCATGAATTGTTCCTCCAATTTCATTATGAGATGTAGATAATCCATCCCACAATGAGTCAAGAACTCAACTGAAACAAGCATGGCTAAACCAATACTCTCTCTAAAAAAATGTAGCATAAGGTACATAGAGAGTTTCCATCCCATGTGGTACATAGAAGCTTCACATCCTCCCTCCATACAATTCCATAAAAAGTACAACTATATCATCAAGGTATGGAAGAAAAATTACATATATACAAACAAAAATTTGAGCATGAGGAGGTGGGTCAAAGTCCCACATACGATAACAGCACAGTGCATCTCCTGGCTGCATCAGATCAAGGTATGGTAAGTGGTTTCCCCACCACTTACTTGCTGCATATGTCATATCACCATGGCTGAAAGTGTGAGATATGTTTGGTGCCTTTGGGAAGCACCCATCATGAAAGAAAATCTTCCTTTGCACAACAAGGGAGTGACCAAATTCAGAAATTTTAGTGGCCCAATGTGTTCCATGAGATTCATATGATACATAACTCCTTCTTGGAGTCATGGCCTGCATAAACATGGTGAAATAATATGGAAAATCAGAAAATGAAACTTTCTTTACATGACCAGATTCTTCACCAACAATGTCCCTCCTACACATGGAGTTATGCATGGATCTTTCTCCTCTTTCAAAATAAGGAAGAGATGGTTGAAATGAATCTTGCATAGAGTCCCACGGCTTCCCCAACTCCACATAGCTCATGCATTATTGAAAATTTTGATGTAGCTCTCCTCCAAAGCCTTCCCATTTAACGCATCTCATGATAATGTTGTAGATCTTCATAGAATAGGTAGGGTTGAAACAAAAATCTTTGTAGGCCCTTTGTAGCATCCTCTCCTTGAACTTGGAGGCTCTAGGTAAGAAGATCCTATCATGATGATATATGACTCCCTCATCGACTAGATAGCCCTCTCCATGCAGCTGGTCATCAAGCATCATACAAGTGTGAAGATCCTTGGAATAATCCACCAACAGCTGGGATTTCCAATATAGATCTACACTCCCCAACAAGGACAACGCTGATGATGCATCAACAAGAATTTCTGTCATGTTTTTTATCTCTTCTTTGACATCACTCATGCCGAAGGTACATGTTGGAAGGACATACCTTCCCTCCTCTTCCAACAACACAGAATCAGAAATGAAGGTGGGTGATGATGATGAGAGAATAAAATCACCCTCCTTCTTATGCTTTCCCAAACCTTCCAGTGCTATAGCTATGCCTTAAAATTCTCCCATCCCTCCTAGATCTGATTTTGGAGCATCAAGTAGTGAGATATCTCTCACCAAAACTGAATTAGGTGGCCTCCCAGGTGGTTTTCCACTAGATAAGAGTGTCCCTTGTAGAAATCTCATGAAATTAATAGATGGTGTTATGGCCTAAATCTACCTCAGGTTGAGAAAGGCAGGATCTAGGGTAATATCAAACCACACTTAACCTGGTAGCTAGCCCTACCAGATCGGGAAAGGGTTCTCTCCTTGTCAATCTCAGCAAAAAATGATCAATGAGGCTTGAGATGACTTAAATGAAAACTAATTTTAGGCTAGGTATATATGCAAAAGAGTCTTGATTTGAATTTAATGAATATCTTTTTGGCTCAAGAGGAAAGGAAAATTTGGGTCTGGGGAATGAGGCTCAGTTTTGCAGAGATCTGAATGGGGCAAGGTAGGAAATTTATTTGACACTTCCAATTTGAAATAAATGGAGATTTGAGAGAGGTGAGGAGTTGGAGAGGGCAAGAAACCTTCAAGGATCCTCTTCAAATAGCTGAAAACATAGAAAATTAAACAAACCCTAGGTTGAGCAATGCAAATTTTAATGAATTCTACCTTTATCCTTGTTTGTTTAAGTTGAGAAGAAATAAGAGAGACAATGGTATACATAAAACACCAGTAGACTTAAATTTACAAAGAGAAACACATTATCAAAACAAAATGCCACATGAATCCCATAGAGTGCTACAAACCCTGGTCTTTTCCTTTGCCAAAAATGCAGAGATGATTGTACAATGATGCTCAAAGAATTCCCAAGAGTCCAACCATGCTAATGACTGAAAAACCACAAGATATAGACAAAAAATAACTCATCCCAGCCTCTATGGGTCGATCTCACAAGTTTAGGAGCTGTTCCAACAAAATCTAAACTAAGAACTAGAAAGTAGGCAGTGGAACAATTTGCCTCTATAAACTAGGAAACTGATTCATTCAGTTTCAAATCAACTTTTGATGGATTAATCTACCTATATGAGTGAAAATTTAATAAAATTACATCAAGATCCATCAAATTACATTAAATTACATCATGATTTTGACATTTGGAAGTAAGACAGCCAAAATGTCAAAAACTAGGTGAAAAACAGAGTTTTTGGGTAAAAAATGAGCAAAATCCTCCAATGCACCACACCTGATTTCCCTATGCATCGCGCCAGTTTCCAGCTGATTTTGGAGGCCTTCTCGGTGTCCAACTTTTCTCCAAGTGGGCTTTCTGGAAATTTCTACCTGTCTACTTTCCAACACAACTGTAATTTCTGAATTTGGCTTTCATTTTCCCCTCCAAAACTGACTTCTACAAACACTGCTTCCTGTGTGTCAAAAAAGGGGCAGAAAGGCCATTTTTGGGGTGTTTTTGACCCTTCTCGAAGCCCAAAACCTGTCAAAATTTCTTGGCCATAGGTAGGCATGCATATTTTTTCATGAAAAATCCTAAAATTTTGAGTTTGCATCAAAAGGAGTCCCCTATCAAAAGCGTGCGCCAAGTGGCGCGGCGCATAGAGATGAAAAGTCTATTTTTACGCCAAAAACTCAAAATTTGCAAAAAGTATCCCAATTTTTTTGAAATTTGGGTTGAGTGTCCTCCATTATGTGCTATGGTGGGCCAAGGAAGCCTCGGCCAAGATCTAAAGTCTATCATGACTTTTCCGACGTTTTGATGCCTTCTTAAACTTAGGCTTCAAGATCTTGATCCTTGCTTTGCAAACATGGTTTCTTGCCCAATAATGATTGGCCATGTGCCTCAACATGTTATTTTCTTTCTTGGTTTTCTCCAACATCTTCTCCAAATGCATATTTACCCTTTCAAACCAATTTTCACGATCAACTTCAATTTCTTGTTCAAGTGATGTCATCTTGGTTTTTCTCTTTTTAGCGTCTTGCCGGTTCTCTCATATGTTTTGCAACTCCATGATGGTTTGCTGATCCTCCAGATGCTTGTTTCTTTACTCAAGATATTTGATTATCCACTTGGCTCTTTGTAGGATGAGGGACAAAGTATTTATCTCTGCCCGTTGCTCCCGAATGATCTCTCTAAGCTTTGAGCTTGTTGAGCCCAAATCGATGTCATCATCCTGAATGAGGATGAAATCTGTCTCCTTCCCTCCTGAAGGCCCCTCATCATGTATTGGCCTCTTTCCTTTTTTCTGTACCTGCACTTTTGATGAAGGAAGCGAGACCCCTTCCACCCTGAGTGGAGATAATACTCACTTGGCTGCTGCAAATAACTTTCTACTGCCCTTCTAATAGGTGACAAACACCGGTGCACTATTAGTCTACGTCTCATGACCCCCCTGCAGATGTGAAGGTTCACCTGTCTCATGAAAAGCTTCCGGAGGCACCTGAGGAGCTGTGAAGAACTCATGAGAAATGAAATCCTCCCATGAAATGTCCTGCAAACCAAGCTGATGCATAACCATAATTTTGATGAGTGCAAAATGATAGATACTGTTATACTGCTGCTTAGGAGTTTTCTTTTGCACTAGGGTGGTCATCTTCTCAATATTTTGGCACATGAAGTAGGGAATATTCATCATTCTCACCCTAGTAAAGTGCATTACCAATCTAATGTGATAGGCATATAGACGAGAAAACTGACCCTCACAGCTGAAATATTTGATTATGAGCTTCATCAAAGGAGCGTATGAATATTTCAGGTATCGAAAGGGAAAAACTCTGCTGAGTTGTCTCAAAAAACCAGGCTTGATGTATGGCTCATAGTGTTCCCTGTCAACTTGCTACCTTTTATTCCATTGCTCTTCGACATTTGGAATACCGGTTGCTAGAGAGATAGACTCAGGTGTCAAGGTGAATGTCACACCTGCAAGAGTGACTTGACCACTATGTAAATGAAGCACAAACAATCTGGCCAACTCATGATGGTATTGGACTCTAGCAACCATCTCACAAAACTGATAACAAGACTGCTATTGAAAACATGTAATAGCAAGAGGGCCGGCCTGCAACTTAGCAAGTGAAGTAGGCTCTTCCCTTACATGTTTACCACTCTTGTGAGGTATCCTTGGTGCATGCAATTCAGTTGTAGAGTCACTGTGTGTTCCTTCATCTCGGTCATAAGAGGAATTTGTCTCCATGTTTGCCAAAGTTTTTGTTGTCTTAGATGAGTATGAAGAGTTTTAGGTGTCTTTTGCTTTTTGTTGTCAAGTGTATGAAAATTTGTGAGGGAGGGAGAGGGTAAGGGGAATGTTGGGAATATTGCCAATTGGAATTTGGGGAATTGAAGGGTTTTAGGGACATTCTCTAGGTTTTTGGGATAGCAATTGGGGTTTGGGAATTTTGTAGCTAGGATTTGGGATAATGGGAATATGGGATAGGGGTAGATGAATTTAGGGATATGGGGAATAGGGAAAAGGATTTATGAAACTAGAAAAACAGTGAAGGAGTAAAATATGAGGGAGTGATGACCACAAAAACCAGTTTACAAACCCTAGGCTATCATGTCTTGAGCAAGGAAGTAGGGTTTGAAATTTTTTAATTAAATCTTCATAAAAATCATAAGACACATGTTTATGGCATTGGAGGGATTGTTTGACTTACTTTGGACCGGAGGCAGCTGAGCAAATTAGAGTTTTGAATGAAATTGTGGTTTAAATAGCTGGCAGCTCTACGCGCCACGCCGGTTGTATGCGTCGCGCCAGTGTATTTCTTGCACTGTGGAGGCCTACCCAATGCGCCGCGCTAGCTCTATGCGCCACGCCTCTCAGCCAATGCGCCGCGCCCACAAACTTGCATGATTTTGCTTTCATTTTGCTCCCTTTGTTCAACATGACCCTTTCTTGCTCACTCTCTCTTCTTGGAATGCAAATGAGCCTTTTGAAACATGAAAAATGACTTGTATACCAAAGGCTTTAATTTTCCACTCCAAAAAACCCACTTTTGTAATGTTTACCTTTGACACTTTCTTTTAAACTCTGTTTTAGGCAATTTGCTTCATTTTGCCTCTGATTAATTGAATGAATTGCTTTTGTTTTCCTTGCAGCGGATGGATTTTCTAGAGCTTGAAAAGGTGACCAGGGTTGCCATTGATATTATTTACAAATGAGAGAACTTGAAATTACATTAAATTTATACATAAAAAGATAAAATACTCTATTTTTCTTCAAAACAGAGTTTTGAGGAAAAATACATTTCTAGGCATATGATGATGAAATTTTTTAGTAATGGAACTTTATTCAATCTCCTCATGCACCTGCTGACCATTGTTGGAAATTTTGAAGACCTTATTGATGAAACCCTAGACCTAATGTGACTGAAAACCTAAAAAATGACTCTTACAAATTTAAGGACAAAAAGTGAGTGCAGATGATTTTGATGAAAGGAAATGGGCCAGCAGGTAAAGGACATGAGGGAAAATGTATAAAAAGCCACTACCGTCAGATAATCCATGCTCCTAATGGAATGCAGTTGACGAGAGAGACACCTAATATGCGACGCAACAAGAGAATTTTGATCACTGACGGAGGGATGAAGATACCGACACTAACATTGGCTCCAATGGGGATGGTAGCTCTTTGGAGGTGCCAAGAACTACAGATCTCTGGGAAAGAAAGTAGTGCCTTTTTTCCATTGGGCTATGGAGTCAATAACTTTGACAAACCAAAACCAGACTCTTGACTCATTTTCAGAACTGAAAACTGACTCAAAACTGATTCAATTTCGAGACTGAAAATGACTGAAAGACCTGACTCAAAAAAACCAAACCAAAACTAAAATCAACCCTCAGTTTATAGCCTTCACCTCGGGCCCCAAACTAAAAGAATTATGACAACACATGCTTGCAATGAAACTTAAAAAAACCGGTATGTACAGTGATACATATGATAGTAGAAAACATTTCAAAAATAGTACTGTTTGAGTAGCCGACCATTGACCGGCCCACCTGGACAATCTTCTCCATTCATTTCTTTCAAAAGGAAAGCATTTTGGCCTTGATATGCAGCAATTCTGAAAGGTCCTTTCCAAATATTCTCAAACTTGCCATGCTTACCTTTATCTTTGTTTCTCGCGTCCCATTTTAGCACCACTTCTTCTATTTGAAACTTTTTCGCCTTTGCCTTTCGATCATATATATTCTTGATTCTCTCTTGTAGCATGAAAGTGTTCTGAAAAACCTCCTCTCTAGTCTACTGTAAATGGATCATTTGATTAATTCTTCGTTGCAAATGATCATCCTCGCTGCCAGCTTCCTGCAGAAGTTTAACCATTGGAACTGCGAGAGAGGTCGAGAATAGAGTGTCAACACCATACACGAGCTCAAAATGGGACATGCCTATAGATTTATTTTGACTCACTCTGTCTGCCCAAAGTGCATTAACCAGCTTCTTGTGCCAACTTTTCTTGTTCATTTCTACCAGCTTTTTGATAATATTTACCAAGGATTTATTTGAGGATTTGGCCAATCCGTTGCCTTGTGGATGATATGAGGTTGAGTTCCCCAAAGTGATTTGATACTTATCACAAAATTCAATCATTCTTTTATATTTAAAGGTTGTTGCATTATCAGTGAATAGCTTGTTTGGATAGCCAAAACGAGACAAAATATTTTTTTCAAGAAATTAAATGATTACCAAATCTGTGGCCTGCCTAGTGGGAATCGCCTCAATCCATTTGGTAAAATAGTTCGTCGTTGTAAGGATCCATTTATGCTGCACCGAAGAAGTAGGATGGATCTTGCCAATGAAATCAAAACCCCATTGCTGAAATGGAGCACTTGCTTCAATGGGCTTGAGCAGTAAAGGCTGCAATTTTCTCCTACCTTGAAAAATTTGACATTCATGACAGATTTTAATAGTTTTGTACACATCAGCGAAGAGAGTTGGCCAATAATATCCTGCTCTCAAAATTTTTTTGGTCGTCGTCTTCTAGAAAAGATGACCTCCGCAATCTCCCTTATGAAAGTCATCCATAAATTTCTTTGCCTCTTCTTCAACCAAAAAATTGAGGAAGTCGCCACCGGGATATTTCCAATAGAGTGCATTATTCATGATACAAAACTTGACAGCTTTCAATTTCAGTTTCCTACTTTTGTTTTTAGCCATTCCTAGCGGTGGTGACAGATTTTGGAGTACATAAACAATGTCTGAATACCACGGAGAAAGAACAAATATTTATGATACCTGAGCTAGCGAACTTTCTTCATTTTCCTCGGACATAGAAGCAATGAGATTAATGTCCAAGGCATGCAAATTTGACTCAGCCATTAGTTTAGCCATCCCCTATCCTTTGATGAGCTTTGTAGGTTTGATCTCCATGTCATATTCCAACAAGACAGCAATTCATTTTCCTCGTCTCCCTTCTGGATCTGTTTGCACTAAGATATCTTTAACAACAGCATTAGGAACATAAGCAAGAATGTGAGAATGCAGAATATAGACTTGAAAATATTTCAAAGTTTTTACCAAGGAAAGAGCTTGCTTTTCAATAATATTATACTTTAAAGCTGCATCTCTTATGGTTCTGCTAAAAATGCAATTGGTTTCTCAAGCTGATCTCTTTTCTGCATCAAGACTGCTGCCACAATATGATCCGAGGCAAATGAAAACAAATAAAATCCTGAGTAGAGTCTGGGCTGATCAAAATCGGAGCTGAAGAAAGGGCCAATTTCACCAAATTGAAATACTTTATTGCTTCCTCAGTCCACTTCACTACACTATCTTTCTTAAGCATGTTTGTGATTTCCCTTAAATGTTCTACAAGATTGGGTACAAAGCGATGTAAGAAATTCATCTTACCATTGAATGATTGGATCTCCTTTTTTTTGGGGGGAAGATCAATTTGTTGAATGGATTCTACTCGAGCTGGATCAATGCAGATGCCATCATTTGATATAATATGACCAAGAAGCTTGCATTCATCCATGGCAAAGAGACTCTTCTTTGGACTGAGAGATACACCATATTTTCTACACCGCTGAAATATAATCTTCAAATGATAAAGGTGCTCTTCATCTGAATTAGAAAAAACTGTCAATTCATCAAGATAAATAACTATAAAGACATCTTTTTCATTTGCAAATTCCATATCCATTGCTCGTTGAAAGGTCGCACCAACATTCTTCAATCCGAAAGGCATTTTAGCATAATGAAAAGTTCCCCACAGAATGGTGAACGTTGTTTTATCTCTATCATCCTTATGGACCAGAATTTGGTTATAACCAGAATAACCATCGAGTAGTGACATGTGGGATGCTCCAACTACTCGCTGAAGTATGTGATCCATTTTGGGCAATGGATAGTTGTCTTTCAAAGATACTTTATTCAGATTCCTAAAATCAATACATAAGCGAATCTCACCTATTTTCTTGCGCACGGGCACCAAATTAGAAATCCAATTTGAAAATCTTATGGGGATGATGATACCATCTTTGCACAACCGATTCACTTCCTTCTCTATTGAGGGCAGTAGCTTTGGATTTATTCTTCTCAACTTCTGTCGAAATGGTTTTTGATTTGGATTGATCGGGATGGTATGCTGAATTATGTTTGTGTCACATGTCTTCAAATCTGAATAGTCCCAAGCAAATACATCAGCAAAAGAAGATAATAAAATGATATACTTTGCTTTTACCTGTGGGGGCAATGCTTTGGACAATTTTACCATTTTAGGATTTTCTGCTGATCCAATGTTCACATCCTCAACTCCTTTCTCAGTTGGCAGCAAGCTCAATTTTCGAGCTACATCATCTTGGTCGAAAAGCTTCTCTAAAGGTATTAAACCTTTAGGAATGAAATTGTCCTTGAGCTACAAAAATTCCATCTGATTGACTTCCATATCCGCCTCGCCATCATCATGCTCCCCATCAATAGAAGTGTCTTTGAATTTACCTTCATTTTGCTAAAAATCATCAATTTCTTTATCATCTTGAAACACTTGCCAATACCTTTGATTGTCAGGGACAGTCAGATGATGCTTCACATGAATTTCAAATTTTTTGTTTGAATTCATCAAAATTTTCAAGTTACTTTCTACTTTTGCAAGTGCATCTGCAATGCCATTCTGAATGCGAGGGACACATATCAAAGTATAATTTGAAAAAAATCTCAAGATATATAGTACCGCATTGCAGTAGGCCTGCATTCGAGGATTCTTAGCTTGGTATTCACCTTTCACTTGCTTGATAACTAACTCGGAGTCACCATACACTGCAATCCTTTTGGCATTTAACTTTCTAAGAATTTTCAAACCAGCAATTAAAGCTTCATATTCAGCCTCATTTTTTGAACAATCAAAAGCCAATTTATAAGAACAGACCCTTACATTACTTGGAACTTTGTTTGGGGAGAAAACAGGGCTATGTATCCAAATTCCAATTCTAGCACCTTCGCTTCCTACCACGCCATCAAAATCCATGGTCGATAAACCAGTTTCTTCCTCTTCCAAATGCTGAAATTATGTTTGCTCTTTTACTTCTCCTTGCTGTCCATCAATATTTTGCTGCTGTCAGGGGGCTGTTTGCTCAGCGGTACTGTCCCGTCTTTGTCTTTCTTTCTTCAAGACCTCTCTAAAATTTTCAGTGATTTCTAGAATGTCTTCTACTTCAATTACTTGGATATTTACTTCGTTAAAGCTATCTGAGTATAAAACAAATGATTCTAAATCAGTATGTACATAGTTGATTGGATGATTTATCGGTTTCTCCTTGCTAGTGATCATATACGTCATCTTTTTCTCCCGATATAATTTCCTCA
Organism: Pinus albicaulis; assembly: GCA_034641835.2. Taxonomy (NCBI): domain Eukaryota; kingdom Viridiplantae; phylum Streptophyta; class Pinopsida; order Pinales; family Pinaceae; genus Pinus; species Pinus albicaulis. Next base: position 1,287,785,633 of record CM076577.1, on the reverse strand, counting down.
TTTTACCAAACATGGGAATAGTAGCATAGGAGAAATCAAGCTGCAACGTCCCTTTAAGTTTCACTCCCCAAGATCTGGAAAGAAACATGCCAAATCTAGGAGGAATATCTGCCACAACCACATCCATCAAAACATTTTTAGTCAGAATATCGTCCAAACTAACCACCAAATCTTTGATAAGCCCAATGCATCTTACTCTACCAGAATCGAAAGAATAAAAGTCATGATACTTTCTGGTAATATCCAATCCCAATTTCTCCATGATTGCCTTAGGCATGAGATTACGAGAGGATCTGGAATCAAACATAGCATTGTGTAACACATAGTCATGCAACCTAAGGCTGATGTAAAAAGGAGGTACATCACTATCTTGAGACTGACCATCCAATGCTGGACCAAAAATCAACTTAGTTCGATCATCCTCCACATTTACCATATTAGATAATGGATCTAAACTCAAAATATTAGACACCTGACCCTTATAGCTGCTATTCTTCATCAATTCAGTCAAAGGAATGGATACTTTTAACTTAGAAATTTCATTTTCTAAATTAAAAACTGAAGTTTTCTCTACCTCTTTAGCTAGGACATCCTTCTTTTCAGTTTTCTCCTTTGATATATTTGGCTGATTGGATCTCTCATTTGCTGATGATGGTTTTCTAGCGGTGGGATCAACTGTCTCTTTCCCCGTTTTCTGCACAACGAGTGGATCATTCTTTGGTGTTGTCACTTCCTTTCTTTTTTGAATTGGATTAATGGGTACATCTCTACTTCTGAGTGAATATTGTCGCTGTTGGGCAATCAAAGCATTCATGTACCCCATCTGATATTCATCAGACTCTTCTTCAAGAACTGTTTCATTCGCCAAGATGAAATTCTCGTCCCTTTGTATAGCTGAGTTCTCGGAATACTCCCCATCTTCAGTAATAAAAATTGGCATATCATCAGGTGTAAAGAAATTATTCTCTTCTCCTTTTACATTCTCTTCATCATCTGATTCTGGACCATGTACAAAATTCTGCTATAAGGGTGTCTTCACTTGCTGCTATACTGCTTGGTCTTGTACTCATTGCTCTCTTTACTTGATTCTAAATTGCAGTTGTTGCTGGCCATGGAAATTAGGATTTATGACTTGTGGTTCAGACTTGTAAATCGTCAATCTATCAAACATCTATTCCATCTTACAGAGCACTTGATTTGAAGTGGAAACCTCTTCCTTTACTGTTACCTTGTTTTCAGCTCTCGTTCTAGCTCTCTTGGCAAGCATATTTGCTTCAACGCTGACTGCAATTTTCTGCATGTCTTCCAAAGTGGTCGGATCTCTTCTCTTAATTGATAGGCCATATCACGATCGAAGCCATCTGGAAACTTAATCAAAGCCAACCCCATAGGAGTCTTTATATCAGCAGGAATTACATTGTAAACATAATTGAATCTAGCACAATAATATTGAACAAACTCACTGATGTTCCGCTTGATATTCTCATATTCAAAAAGGATCTAAAGAGGATTTGTATTCACTTCCCATCGATCCAAGAATTTTCTCTGAAGATTATTCAATGTAGTAATACTAGCAACCGGAAAAGCTCTAAACCACTTCCTTACTTCACCTCCAAAAGTTTGTACAAACAGTCTCATGGTCACATTGTCCGCATCAATCTCGTGAAGGTCAAAGAAATCTGTCATCCTATCCACATGTTGCTGAGCTGTAACACTTTGAGGAATGCCATCAAACAATGGAATTTTTCTTTGATAATCAGCGGGCATGTTATCCAAATTTTGAGGCAACACGAAGGTTGCAAATTGGGCAGCCATTGCTCTAGGTGGATTTACAACCAGTCTTGGGGATATAGGAGGAGTCAGAGAAGTTGATGTATGAGGTGTATGTGCTGTGGATGGAGGTGATACCACTGCAGATTTTTTATCAGAGATAGAAGGCTGCACGGGAATGGTGGGAATGAAAGGAGGCTCGGTAGGAATTTCTGAACTAGATGCAATTGCGGATGACCCAAGAGTTGCAGATGCAGACACTATGAATTCAGGAATGTTTGTTGCCCCAATGGAATTCTGAAGATTCAAGATATAACTGTCAATTGATCTATTGGCTTTTTCAATTTCAATATCTTTGACAAAATTTGGATTTAGGATAGTAGAATCAATAGAACTTTCAGACTTATTCTGAAACAATGACAACTCAAATTGTTTGTCAAATTCGCAATCTTCAAGATACTCAAAAACAGTAAGACATGAATGAGATTTGAACACAAGAATCGCAGGACTTTCTTGACGAAGGATTCTCGAAATAAGATTTGGATTTTCATACACAAGAGGTGGATCAGGATCCGGATTTTCCCTGGTGTGTCGTCTGGAAGCCATTGTGTTGAATTATTCCCAAAAATCAAACGGACAAAAAAAACTTGTTCAGCCTATCAGATTCTAAATTCATCACCCAAAAGTCTAGAATTTTCTGATGTGCCATGGAAATTTTCAAGTTAGGTGTTACGTTTATAAGACTAGACCAGAGATTGACTGAAGCAACATTCATCTACTTTCACTAATGCAAAGCAAGAGCATTTCGAAGGCTACCTGGCTAACTTCAGGCTCCGTCTGTAGTTTATAAAACGAATAATGCTACCAAACAAACAATTTTTTTCCCAGTATGGTCGCCACTATGTTATGGCCTAAACCTATCTCAGGCTAAGAAAGGCAGAATCTAGGGTAACATCAAACCACGCTTAACTTGGTAGCTAGCCCTACTAGATCGGGAGAGGGCTCTTTCCTTGTCAATCTCAGCAAAAAATGATCAATGAGGCTTGAGATGACTTAAATGAAAACTAATTTAAGGCTAGGTATATATGCAAAAGAGTCTTGATTTGAATCTAATGAATATTTTTTTGGATCAAGAGGAAAGGCAAATTTGGGTCTGGGGAATGAGGCTCAGTTTTGCAGAGATCTGAATGGGGCAAGGTAGGAAATTGATTTGAAACTTCCAGTTTGAAATAAATGGAGAGTTGAGAGAGGTGAGGAGTCTAAGAGGGAAAGAAACCTTCAGGGATCCTCTCCAAATAGCTGAAAACATAGAAAATTAAACAAACCATAGGTAGAGCACTGCAAATTTTAATGAATTCTACCTTTATCCTTGTTTGTTTAAGTTGAGAAGAAATAAGAGAGACAATGTTATACAGAAAACACCAGTAGACTTACATTTACAAAGAGAAACACATTATCAAAACAAAATTCCACATGAATCCCATAGAGTGCTGCAATCCCTGGTATTTTCCTTTTCCAAAAATGCAGAGATGAATGTACAATGATGCTCAAAGTATTCCCAAGAGTCCAACCATGCTAATGAATGAAAAACCACAAGATATAGACAAAAAATAACTCATCCCAGCCTCTAGGGATCGAGCTCACAATTTTAGGAGTTGTTCCAACAAAATCTAGACTAAGAACTAGAAAGTAGGCAGTGGAACAGCTTGCCTCTATAAACTAGGAAACTGATTCATTCAGTTGCAAATAACCTTTTGATGGATGAATCTACCTCTATGAGTGAAAATTTAAAAAAATTACATCAAGATCCATCAAATTACATTAAATTACATCATGATTTTGACATTTGAAAGTGAGAAAGTCAAAATTTCGAAAACTAGGCGAAAAACAGAGTTTCTGGGTCAAAAATGAGCAAAATCCTCCAATGCGCCGCACGTGATTTCCCTATGTGTCGCACCAATTTGCAGCTGATTTTGGAGGCCTTCCTGATGTCCAAATTTTCTCTACGTGGGCTTGTTGGAAATTTCTACCTGTCTACTTTCCAACACAAGTGGAATTTCTGAATTTGGCTTTCATTTTTCCCTCCAAAACTGACTTCTCCCAACACTACTTCCTGTGTGTCAAAAAAGGGGCAGAAAGGCTATTTTTGGGGTGTTTTTGACCCTTCTAGAAGCCCAAAACCTGTCAAAATTTATTTGCCATAGGTATGCATGCATATTTTTCCATGAAAAACCCAAAAATGTTGAGTTTTCATCAAAAGGATTCCCCTATCAAAAGCGTGCGCTAAGTGGCACGACGCATAGAGCTGAAAAGTCTGTCTTTAGGCCAAAAATTCAAAATTTGCAAAGAGAGTGTTGGGAAAAATACTGAGAGGGGGGGGGGTGAATCAGTATTTACTGCATAATCAAATCTTTTTACTTTTTCATTCCTTAAAACCCATACGCTACTTTCCTTCAGTAAACTAACGTATATACGCGGATCCCCTTTATGAAACTAGCGTATACACAGAGATCTAGATATGTCATTAAATCTTCACTTCTATTATTCCATCATTCATTCATCAGATGTTCAATAAACAGTAAACATGTGCAGTAAGAACAGAATAAACCATCACACAAAGCATCACACATGAACACCGGGATTTTTAGGTGGAAACCCAAGTCGGGAGAAAACCACCGCTGCAGTTGCTCAGCCTTCAATATTTTATTATAGAGAAAAAATCTTACAACATATGTGCTGGTGCAGACTCCTACTAGCACACATGCACCCACCTGCGCTCATTTACCAGCCTCTCCTGGAAGGGAGCTCCAACCCCCTGAATCGTTTACCAGCCTCTCCTGGAAGGGAGCTACGACCCCCTGCTCTCGTTTACCAGCCTCACCTGGAAGGGAGCTACAACCCCCTGACTGAAGGCTACAACCCTCAGCACCCCTTTGGACCACATTTCATCAATTTTCACACTGGATCCAACAACTTCAATAGAACACCACTTGCAGGCCACATTTCATCATATTTTCATACTGGACCCTTTCCATACTTTTAAGCACAAACATACGTCACCAACAGATACATATCAACACAGATCAGATAGCAGAAACACAGCAGAACAGATCAGATATTTCATACCCCTTACTTCAGCAAACCCTAGTTTGCATACGCGCTTTCCCTTTACTGATGTCGCGTATATACGCGCTTCCGTCCACACAAACTAGCGTATACCTCAGTGTATATTTATTGCGCATACGCGCTTTCTCTTCGCTGAAGTCGCGTATACACGCGCTTCCTCCGTGGCGAAGTAGCGTATAGATCTTCAATCATTATGGAGCAGCATACTTCTTCAAATCAGATATTCAGTTCAGATTGAACCCTTTACTTTAGACAGATGTTCGCCTCATCACAGATCTAAGCCTTCCATAATCATATCTAGCAAATACAAATGCATTTCAGATCTAGATCCCCTTCTTCATCATTGGTGCATCATACATTCAGATTTATCTTCAAGTGTAACCCTTTCCATTCAGATCTACTTCAGAGAGAAGAATTCATTCAAGCTCAGACTTCTTGCACCCACACTCATAATTTTCACAATGAATTTCTTCTCCTTATATAGGTTTATCCTTTTTCAATACCACGGGCCCCTTTTTCAATACCACGAGCCAAACCAATACCACGAGCCCAAAACTACCTGGACGGGGTCAATTAGGCGGATCATTACCCAATACAATGGGTCAATACCATGGTGGTTACCCTTGGTTTTGCACTTTTTGAGCGCTTTTTCCCATACGCGACTTGGAACGTTCCTTTCCGCGTGCATACACGACTTCCCCTAGGCAAATCCGCGTATACAAAGAGACATACTCTTTTCATCATATTTTGAGCACATTCTGAATTCCTTTCTTCATTGCCTTTTGTACATACTATAGATACATCATATTTTCTTCATCAGGAACATATTCTCTCAAGCACAACTTCATCAAGTAAGTTGTCATCATCTTCATCAAGTGGGTTGCCTTTCAGGGACAACACTTAGCATCATATTGTCAACAAACATTATATCACATCAGATTTACATCATTTACTAAGTCCATCAAGTCAAGCATAACTTCATCAAGTGGATTGCCATCAAGGACAACACATGTCAACAGTCGCATGTCTTCATCTTCATTTAGTGGGTTGCCATCAAGGACAACACTCTGCATCATATTTCCAACAATCTCCCCCTTTGGACTTGATGGCAACCACGATGTTGTTTGGTTACCACAGCAGATAGATACTATGTCACTCTCCCAAATATGTCACATCATTATCTTCTCTTTATTCAAACATCATGTCACTCTCCCCCTTTGACATCAAGGGCAAAGGGCGGATCGAAAACCAACATTCTCCCCCTTTTCTCCTCTTGTGGAAGAAACATTCTGCAGATCTGATATGTGCTGAAGTGGCCAAGCTCTCCCTGAGTTCATGCTGAATCTTCAAACATATTTTTCAATAAAGTACATGACTCTTCCTATCACCAAAGACTCATACTTACATCAAGTATCCAACCAAGTGGATTTACATATGAGACTCAACTACCCAACCGAGTGGGTTTACAAATTTGACTCAGCTACCCAACCAAGTGGGTTTACAAAAATGACTCAGCTACCCAACCAAGTGGGTTTACAAACTTGACAAGTCCTTACATGATTGAATATTACAATTTTACAACATGAGTCTCAACAAGACCTTTTCAACAAATTACAAAGATGACCATTTAAGACCAACACCAGAAAGTCCTCAAGAAAGAGAACATATTTCAGAACCATCATAATGCCAACAATGCATTATACTCAGCAAAGCCAATGCTCCCCCTGAATTTGTGCATCCAAGCAACCTTTCCAAATGACTAAGGCTCCCCCTTAGTTTGTGCATCGCGGTTTTCTGTGCATGAACTCGCGTACATACGCGACTGTGTTTCAGGAAACCCGCGTATCCCAAGCCATCTTCTAAATTTCAATCAAATCTGATTCTCTGTGAGGCAAAGACAGTGTTCAGCTTCTTTCTAAGACATTTGAATGCTTCCCTGGACTACAGATAGATAGAATGGTGTAGTTGTGTCTTCAAGCGTCATCCAACGGTTGTGGCATCAGTACAATAGTAACCAAGCCTTCAGATTCTTTGCAGCATCAATACAATCTTTCCAAGAGAGATTCTCATATCAGAACAACATCTTCACATAGGTGTCAAAAAAATCATCCATGTGGTCCAACATCACCATGATCTTCAAGATTTAACATGAAGTAACATATATAGGCAAAAGATCTCTCAAACATAGTAACACACTCTTCATGATTTATTTCTGAATCAAATGACGTCCAACTCTTCCATGTGTGAGTACAAAGGATACTTATCAGCAACCAGGGCTCAAAAACTCATCATAATAAACCATGTACCAAGTCATCATCATTTGAGCATGAGTATCACAAAAACCAAAGAACAAGCAGTCATATTGCCAACAATGCAATCATTAGTTTTCAACCTGCTGCTCCCCCTAAACCAATGCTCTTCCTTAGCTTGCAATCTGAAGCATCTTCAACAACAAGTCATCAGCAACAATCTCTGCATGATCTGTCCTCATCTCTGAATTATAAGACTTTCATCTCAACAACGAATGCTCTTCATCATAAAGCAACCAGGCTTCATCCATAATGTTCAACACAAGAACCCATGTATCATTTCATTATTATGAGTATAACCAGAATAATGCTAACAGTGCAATCATCAGCAGTCAGACTGATGCTCCCCCTGGACCTCTGCTCCAGATCTTCAGTTATAAGATAAATTCTTTTATCATCAATGCATACGCGACTATTTCTGAAGAAACTCGCGTGTATACGCGACTTTTGTTAATATTACCCGCGTATGGAAAGTGAAGCATAGAAAATTTTCATCTTCCTTCATTTCCTCCTGAGTTTGTACCTCCTGTACCTGTCCTTTCCACATCAAATGCGCTGTTATAAGTAAACATATCCAGAGTAATCAAATCAACCATGAGAGTCATCATGCATTGCTCCCCCTGTGATGATACATTACTAAATCTCATAATGTATCCCACATCATTCCTGCAGTCAATCAGAGAAGTAAGCTTCTAGGAGCGGATGACTGCAGTAGGGTCTGAATTCCCTACGTTTCTGGTCGGTCCTCCTTCTTTCTCCAGATTTGTTTGAACTTTCTATTTGTGTGCTGGAAGTTATCCAATTTCTCATATCTGTTCAACCTGCATTCCTTTTCTATATGTCCATACTTGTTACAAGAATAACATCTCATATGTCCAGAAATATAAGTGTAAGAATCATAATGAGCTTTTCTATTCTTCCTTCTATTGCAATCAGCTGCTTTATGTCCATACATGTTACATGAAAAACAATATCCCCTGAAGAGACTAGAGTACCTTTCTAAGTAGAACCTGTTTGTTTGTGGCTGAAATGATCTGCTCCTGCAATTTGCTGCAACATGCCCATAATTATGACATTTAAAACATTCAATTTTCTTGAATGAATTCATTTGAGAATTCATGATTGTTGGTTGATCTTTTGTTTCTTTTAACACATCAGGTTTTGCATTGACATCTTCTGAATTTTTGCCACTTCCTTGTGAGCTAGATTCTCCATTAACATTTTCATGGAAACCAAGACCATGTTTGATAGCAGGAGACCTTTGATTACTCAGAATATTGTCCAAAATATTAGTACTATCTTGAAACCTCAAAAGTTTAACCTTTTCTTCTAATTTACCTTTGAGAATGTTTACCTCAACCTCCAAGGCTTGACATTGCTTTGTCATGCTTTCTTCTTTCTTTCTTCCATCTTCTACTTGATCCTTCAGATTTAGAATCTCTTCTTTCAACCAATTTTCGTTTTCTTCACATGTTTGTTCCAGCTCTTCATTCTTCTTCTTTGATTTTTCCAGGTTTTCTTTGAGGGAAATGATTTCTGCTTCAAGTCCTTCCTTTTCTAATGATTGTAGAGGTTCCTCATTTTTCTCACTTGATGCTTCTAGATCTGCTTGTAGAGAGATGATTGCAGCTTCAAGTCCTTCATTCTTCTTGCTTGATTTTTCAAGATCTGCTTCTAGTTCTTTAATTCGATTTGATGCATAAGTATGAAACCTTTGATACTTGTCCACCTGTCCATTCAACATTTCTATTTGATCTTTCATTTGAGAGGTCATCTCTTTGTAGATAGTTTCTTGTTTGTTAGTTGAACTTTGTAGTTCTTCAACTTTAGTCTTGAGAGCTTCTTGTAGATCCACAACTTTTCTTTCGCTATCTTCACTATTGTTTGCACAAAGAAGAGTATTACAAGTGGCCTTATTCTTTTCCTTCTTTTCCATGAGTATTTGTAGAGCTTCGTCAGAAACTTCTGGATCCATACTGTCACTTTCACTATCATAATCATTGCACATGTAGTTAAGTGAGAGACAAGAACAACGATTAATACCTGGTTCATCTTCTTCAATTTTTGCTATACATGATTTCTGAGGTATCTTCTTGTTTCGAGTAGCCTTCTTCTTTTGCTTCTTAGCCATGAGGACTTTTAGATCTTGGTCAGAATCTTCTTCATCTTCACTGGACACTTCATCATCATCTTCTTTTGCATAATAACTCTTTCTCTTTTCAAATTGTTTTCCTTTACCATGTTTTTCTCTATAAGGACATCTAGCAGCATAGTGACCAACTTTTCCACACTCAAAACATTTGAAGGGAAGCTTACCTTTGAATCTTCCAGTACCTAGTTGGAGCTTTCTTACGAAATTCGCTTCTTCTTCATCGGATATGTAGCTAGATTCTTTGACAACTTCCTTTTCTTTCCTCTTGTAGATGCCTTAAAAGCAGCTTCTCTTATTTGAGAAGGACCTCCTTGTCTCATTTCAAAAGCAGTCAGAGTACCATGTAATTGAACAATAGTAAGAGTTTGCAGATCTTGCCTTTCTTCAATAGCTGAAAATTTAGAGTCAAATTTTGAAGTCAAAGATCTCAAGACCTTTTCCACCAGAGTAGTATTAGCCATGGTTTCACCCAAATTTCTCATCCGACTTACAATATCATCTAGACGAAGAAAGAAACTGGCAACACTTTCATCACTATGCATCTTCAAATTTTCATATTCAATTCTAAGAGTTTGGAGTTTTGCACTTTTTACCTTTGTGTCTCCTTCATAGCTTAGAATGATTTTGTCCCATATTTCTTTTGCTGAATGTAGCTGCATCACTTTAGCAAATTCCGATTCAGACATGCTTCCCAATAAGACATTCACTGCTTTGGCATTGATTTCATACTTCTTTCTTTCAGCTGCATCAGTAGGAATACTTGCCGGGTATTGATAACCTTCTTCCACGATTGCCCATACATCTGCACCAAGACTTTGCAGATACGCTTTTGTTCGTACCTTCCAGAATATCAGATTGCTTCCATTGAATAGAGGTGGCTTTATAGATATTACTCCTTCTTGACTTCCCATTGCGACGGATCTCCTTCAAGCGATCAAGCTTCTGCAGAAGAACCTCCTCTGATACCAATTGTTGGGAAAAATACTGAGAGGGGGGGGGTGAATCAGTATTTACTGCATATTCAAAACTTTTACTTTTTCATTCCTTAAAACCCATACGCTACTTTCCTTCAGTAAACTAGCGTATATACGCGGATCCCCTTTATGAAACTAGCGTATACACAGAGATCTAGATCTGTCATTAAATCTTCACTTATATTATTCCATCATTCATTCATCAGATGTTCAATAAACAGTAAACATGTGCAATAAGAACAGAATAAACCATCACACAAAGCATCACACATGAACACCAGGATTTTTAGGTGGAAACCCAAATCGGGAGAAAACCACCGCTGCAGTTGCTCAGCCTTCAATATTTTATTATAGAGAAAACATCTTACAACATATGTACTGGCGCAGACTTGACCAGCACGCAGGCACCCACCTGCGCTCGTTTACCAGCCTCTCCTGGAAGGGAGCTACGACCCCCTGACTCGTTTACCAGCCTCTCCTGGAAGGGAGCTACGACCCCCTGATCTCGTTTACCAGCCTCTCCTGGAAGGGAGCTACAATCCCCTGACTGAAGGCTACAACCCTCAGCACCACCTTGGACCACGTTTCATCAATTTTCACACTGGATCCAACCACTTCAATAGAACACAACTTGCAGGCCACAATTCATCATATTTCCATACCGAACCCTTTCCATACTTTTAAGCACAGACATACATCATCAACATATCAACACAGATCAGATAGCAGAAACACAGCAGAACAGATCAGATATTTCATACCCCTTGCTTCAGCAAACCCTAGTTTGCATACGCCCTTTTACTTCACTGATGTCGCGTATATACGCGCTTCCGTCCACACAAACCAGCGTATACCTCAGTGTATATTTTATTGCGCATACGCGCTTTCTCTTCGCTGAAGCTGCGTATATACGCGCTTCCTCCGCGGCGAAGTAGCGTATAGATCTTCGATCATTACAGAGCAGCATACTTCATCAGATCAGATATTCAGTTCAGATCTACCCTTTTGCTTCAGACAGATGTTCGCCTAGATGCTCGCCTCATCACCGATCTAAGCCTTCCATAATCAGATCTAGCAAATACAAGAGCAATTCAGATCTAGATCCCCTTCTTCATCATTGGTGCATCATACATTCAGATTTATCATTCAAGTGTAACCCTTTCCATTCAGATATACTTCAGAGAGAAGTATTCATTCAAGCTTAGACATCTTGCACCCACACTCATTATTTTCACAATGAATTTCTTCTCCTTATATAGGTTTATCCTTTTTCAATACCATGAGCCCCCCTTTTTTAATACCATGGGCCAAAGAAATACCATGAGCCCAAAACAACCTGGATGGGGTCAATTAGGCGGATCATTACCCAATACAATGGGTCAATACCATGGTGGTTACCCCTGGTTTTGCACTTTTTGAGCGCTTTTGCCCATACGCGACTTGGAACGTTCCTTTCCGCGTGCATACGCGACTTCCCCTAGGCAAATCCGCGTATACAAAGAGACATACTCTTTTCATCATATTTTGAGCACATTCTAAATTCCTTTCTTCATTGCCTTCTGTACACACTGTAGAAACATCATATTTTCTTCATCAGGAACATATTCTCTCAAGCACAACTTCATCAAGTGGGTTGCCTTTCAAGGACAACACTCAGCATCATATTGTCAACAAACATTAGATTTACATCATTTACCAAGTCCATCAAGTCAAGAATAACTTCATCAGGTGGATTTCCATCAAGGACAACACATGTCAACAGTCGCATGTCTTCATCTTCATTTAGTGGGTTGCCATCAAGGACAACACTCTGCATCATATTTCCAACAGAGAGTCCCAAATTTTTTGAAATTTGGGCTGAGTGTCCTCCATTATGTGCTATTCTGGGCCAAGTAATTCTTGGCTAAGATCTGAAGTCTATCATGCCTTTTCCGATGTTTTGAGGCCTTCTTCAACTTAGCCTTCAAGATCTTGATCCTTGCTTTGCAAACATGGTTTCTCACCCAATAATGATTGGCCATGTGCCTCAACATGTTATTTTCTTTGTTTGATTTCTCCAGTAGCTTCTCCAAATGTATATTTACCCTTTCAAGACAAGTTTCAAGATCAACTTTAATTTCTTTTTCAAGTGATGTCATCTTGGTTTTGCTCCTTTTAGTGGCTTGCAGGTTCTCTCGTATGTTTTGCAACTCCATGATGGTTTGCTGATGCTCCAACTACTTGTTTCTTTTCTCAAGGTATTTGATTATCCACTTGGATCTTTGTAGGCTAAGGTACAAAGTATTTATCTCTGCCCGTTGCTCCCAACTGATCTCTCTAAGCTTTGAGCTTGGTGAGCCCAAATCGGTGTCATCATCCTGAATGTGGATGAAATCTATCTTCTGCCCTCCTGAAGGCCCCTCATCATGTATTGGCCTCTTTCCTTTGTCCTGTACCTGCACTGCTGATGAAGGAAGCGAGACCCCTTACACCCCGGGTGGAGATAATACTCGCTTGGCTGCTGCAAATAACCTTCTAGTTCTCTTCTAATAGGTGACAAACACCGGCGCACTAGCTATCTGTGTCTCATGACCCCCCTCTAGATGTGAAGGTTCACCTGTCTCATGAAAAGCTTCCGGAGGCACCTAAGGAGCTGTGAAGAACTCATGAGAAATGAAATCCTCCCATGAAATGTCCTGCAAACCAAGCTGATGCATAACCACAATTTTGAAGAGTGCAAAATGATAGATACTATTATACTGCTGCTCAGGAGTTTTCTTTTGCACTAGGGTGGTCATTTTCTCAATATTTCGGCACATGAAGTAGGGGAGGTTCATAATTCTTACCCTGGTAAAGTGCATCAGCAATCTAATGTGATAGGCATATAGATGAGAAAACCGACCCTCATAGCTGAAATATTTGATTATAAGCTTCATCAAAGGATCGTATGAATCTTTCAAGTACCAAAAGGGAAAAACTCTGCTGAGTTGTCCCAAAAAACCAGGCTTGATGTATGGCTCATAGTGTTCCCTGTCAACTTGCTGCCTTTTATTCCATTGCTCTCTCACATTTGGAATACCGATTGCTAGAGAGATAGACTCAGGTGTCAAGGTGAATTTCACACTTGCAAGAGTGACTTGACCACTATGTAAATGAAGCACAAACAATCTGGCCAACTCATGATGGTACTGGACTCTAGCAATCATCTCACAAAACTGATAACAAGACTGTTGTTGAAAACATGTAATAGCAAGAGGGCAGGCCTGCAACTCAGCAAGTGAAGTAGGATCTTCCCTTACATGTTTACCACTCTTGTGAGGTCTCCTTGGTGCATGAAATTCGGTTGTAGAGTCACTATGTGTTCCTTCATCTCAGTCATAAGAGGAATCTGTCTCCATGTTTTCCAAAGTTTGTGTTGTCTTAGATGAGTATGAAGAGTTTTAGGTGTCTTTGCCTTTTTTCTGTCAAGTGTATGAAAATGTGTGAGGGAGGGAGAGGGTAAGGGGAATTTTGGGAATATTTCCAATTGGAATTTGGGGAATTGAATGGTTTTAGGGACAGTCTCTAGGCTTTTGGGATAGCAATTGGGGTTTGGGAATTTTGTAGCTAGGATTTGGGATAATGGGAATATGGGATAGGGGTAGATGAATTTAGGGATATGGGAAATAGGGAAAAGGATTGATGAAACTAGAAAAATAGTGAAGGAGTAAAAGATGAGGGAGTGATGACCACAAAACCCAGTTTACAAACCCTAGGCTATCATGTCTTGAGCAAGGAAGTAGGGTTTGAAATTTTTAATTAACTCCTCATAAAAATCATAAGACACACGTTTATGGCATTGGAGGGATTGTTTGACTTACTTTGGACCAGAGGCAGCTAAGAAAATTAGATTTTTGAATGAAATCGTGGTTTAAATAGCCGACAGCTCTATGCACCGTGCCACAAACCCAACGCGCCGCGCCCACAAACTTGCACGATTTTGCTGTGATTTTGCTCCCTTTGTTCAACATGGCCCTTTCTTGCTCACTCTCTCTTCTTGGAATGCAAATAAGCCTTTTGAAACATGAAAAATGAATTATATACCAAAGGCTTTAATTTTCCACTCCAAAAAACCCACTTTTGTAATGTTTACCTTTGACACTTTTTTTTAAACTATGTTTTAGGCAATTTGCTTCATTTTGCCTCTAATTAACTGAATGACTTGATTTTGTTTGCCTTGCAGGGGATGGATTTGCTGGAGCTTGACAAGGTAACTAGGGTTGCCATTGAAATTATTTACAAATGAGAGAACTTGAAATTACATTAAATTTATACATAAAAAGATAAAATACTCTATTTTTCTTCAAAACAGAGTTTTGAAGAAAAATTCATTTCTTGGCATATGATGATGAAATTTTTTAGTACTGGAACTTTATTCAATTTCCTCATGCACCTACTGACCATTTTTGGACATTTTGAAGACCTTATTGATGAAACCCTAGACCTAATGTGACTGAAAACCTAAAAAATGACTCTTACAAATTTAAGGACAAAAAGTGAGTGCAAATGATTTTGATGAAAGGAAATGGGCCAGCAGGTAAAGGACATGAGGGAAAATGTATAAAAATCCACTACTGTCAGATGATCCATGCTCCTAATGGAATTCAGCTGATGAGAGAGACAACTAATATGCGATGCAACAAGAGAATTTTGATCACTGACAGAGGGATGAAGATACCGACACTAACAGATGGCACAGTGAGGTCCTTGCTTCCACTGCGCAAATCCATCTCTGTTTTCTGTGTGGAAGTGTTGTGTGAGGGGTAATTATGCATGCCTTTTATCATTTTAGGTGCACCACTCTTCTTGTCCACCCACTCCATTTGCAAAGCCTCCCAATCAGTGGTGACTTTCCCGAATGTAATCAACCATTGAACACCCAAAATAATATTATTGTCTAGTATGTCAACTACAAAGAAGTGATCCACCAATCTGTAGGATCCTATAGTGACTCAAAGTGATGGGACATAATGCATGCATTGCATTGTTCTATCTCCTGGGAGAAAAATAAAGGATCCCACAAAAGTATCATTGGGTATTTCCCTCCTTTTCACAAGATGGGCATCAATGAAGTTGTGGGTAGCCCCACTGTCAATCAATACAGAAACCCTTTGATCCATGATTGATCCTTCAACTCTTAAGGTCAAGTACTTAGGTACTCCTCTCAAATATGCAAGAGTTCCTAAAATAGGAGCACATGCTCCATTCCCATCTCTTGATGGTGTTGGATCTCCTTCAACATTGTCAGTGTTGTGACTCCTTCTTGGTTCATCATCTTCATCTTCTTCAAGATGTGAGAAGACCTCTATATAATGTGCTTTACCAGCAGCACATCTATGTCTAGATACCCATGGTTCTTGGTAAGTGAATCATAGCTTCCTCTTTCTTAGATCTCTTTGGACTTCATCATCAAGAGGCTTCTTGTAGGAGCTCTCCTTTGAAGGAGCATATTTCTCTTCCTTTCCTTTAGAAGGAAAAGAGGGCTTTTTCTAAAAGTTTTCCTTTGATTTTGGCAAGGCATCTCGAAGGTCTCTATCACTCTCAATGGCATCATTCAAGGTAGTGGGCTTGGTATATTTAACCAACCCATGTAGACATTCATCTAAGCCATCGATGAACATCTACACCCTTCTTGCTATAGACAAATCAGGAACCATAACAGATAATCTAAAAAATTTAGAGATATAAGACTCTATATTACCTGACTATTTAAACTTTGCAAGGGTCATGAAAGGTGCTTCTGGATACTTTTTTTCAAACCTCTCCACCAGTCTTCTAGCGAACTCAGAATAGGCAGTCACATTGGCATGAACCAATGTAGACAAGCCATGGAACCACCAGTTGTGTGCTTCACCTTCAAAGTTCAGCGCTGCAATCTTGATAGCTTCCATCTCAGGGACTTTGTTCAAATGAAAGTAGATATCTAGTGTTTCTACCCATGCTTTGGCCAAACAGGTGGATGACCCATAAAACTTAGGTAAAAACAATCTTCCCATACAGTGGTGTCGATCATGATTCTGAGTGAATCCACCATCTTTATGTTGATGCCTTGGTCTTCTTTTGTCCTTGAGGTGAAAAAACTATTGAAAACTAAAGTGGTCCTTGAATATTTGATTCTAAGACTCATATTCTTCAAATTATTCTTCAAGCGATTATTTCTCATGAGGCCCTTCATTTTCCACAGCCAAAAAAATAGGCATGGCATAGCGTTGTGGAGCTTGTGGTTGGTTCACTGGTTGGTCATTCCAGTGGTGAGACATGCCAGAGCTTTCTCCAACATGAAATATCTTAGGAGATTCCTTGATTCTGTCCAATCCCATCTCTTTGATCTCTCTATAAAGATCTTGCATGGCTTTCAAAAGGATCTTTGTAAATTCCTTTCCTTCTACATCACTTCTAGATTCAGGGGCTTTACCCTTGTCTTGATCATCATTGGTGTAATCAAATTTATTTTTTATTCTCTTTAGATACCACCTTTCTCTATTTCTAATAGGCTCATCTTATTCTAAAGACATATTGGCTTCTCAAGAAAATAAAATCACAGGCTGTGCCAAGATGATCACTCTGATACCACTGTAGTATCCCAAAATGGGACTGTTAGCAATGCATGTCTGAAAAACGCATTTTTCAAAAATTTATGCTACAATGATCAAAATCATCCCCTAGATTCCTTTGATCTGACAATCTAAGACCTAAATCCAAGAGGATATTAGAAAAAAATCAAACTAGGTGAGGTAAACAAACCTCTCACACCTAGTATGGCTTGAGAAATGCCCAAGGAAGGGACTGCAACAATACAAAACGCTACTGCTCAAAAAATAATGCAATTTATTAGAGTAAGAGAAGGAGGCCAATATGTAGGCTCATAAATTACATGCACATCAGTAATTCAGATTTACAATGTGGCTTATACAATGCACAAGTGAAAAATAGAAGACTTATAAGAAGAAATCCCTTAAAGAGAAGCGCTACAACACATGTATTGACTGAAAGAAGACTTGATAGTGTTAGTTTAAAGAGATGTAGGAGCTGTATATTAAACTCTAGATCTAGATCATATATGTGTACAAAATATTATATCTATATCATATCTATACACTAGAAGAGCTCCTCTACAAATTCCCCTTGGGATTTTGAGAAAAACATGATATACAAAGAGTACATCTGAGATCTAAGTTACAGATCTACAGTAATATTCAGAAATTTATGAAGTAAATAAAATTATAAGCAGATCAGATCTGAACAGAACATGGATCAGATGTGTAATCCATGGATCACCATGGTGAAGGGCAGAACCCCAACACTAGAGATCTCTCCTCCAAAAGTGTGTCAAAACACCCTGCAACTGTACACTTGAAAAAAACATAGTCCTAGAAGGGAAACTGCGCTATAGGCTCTAGTACTATATTGGCTAGATGCCAAGATCTAAAAATGCAGCTCTAAAGGTATAATACTCTCTTATCAAGGGGATAGAAGGCTTTCCCACTGAAAAGGAGGCACTAGATTGGCCTATATCTGAGTAGATCTAGCCTCCACTTGCTACAACTTACAAGGAAAACCAAACCCTCAACAGGATTCACGTTGTAGTTTGAATATGAGCTTGGCCAAATGCATGATAGTGGACAAAATCAGCAAGAATCCTCCAAGAGCTACTCAATGGAAGAGGTGGATTCCTGATCAGGAACACCCTAGTGCTAAACAACACTATTCTCAGCTAAACAGCAAGAGAATGATATATGTCTAAACAGACAATATATTCAGAAATATAACATAATGAACAACCTTCTTCTGTTGTCCTCCTCTTCCTTTTATAAGATGAAGGTCTTGCCAAACCCTAAACCATCTCAATGATTTAGCTCCTTTCACATGTGTAGCCTCCAACTAAAACTGTGTTGTGCATCTAGGAGATTCACTATATCTAGACAGTGTTGTTTATTTGGTCCTGGTTGACTTGGTCAAATGATCGAGTCTCTTTCACACCTAAGTGTGCTTATGTAAATAGCCCAGATTTAGCTTTGTTCACATGTGGCATGATTTATTTTGTTGTTTAGGAGTTTTATTGATCCTCCTTTACAGTTTTATTCATGAGACTGAAAAATGAAACAAAATTATATATTCCCATTAGCTTGGTCTAATTGGGAATATTACATACTGGGGAAGTTCTTACTCAAGAGGGGCATCCAGTGGCATATCACAGTGGGACATTGTTTGACACAGTTCGTAAGTATCCCACTTATGACAAAGAAATGTATTCCATTGTGCAGGGTTTTCAATAATGGAAGAATTACATTTTGGGGAAGGAAACAATCATCCACACAGACCACCGGCCCCTACAGTTCATACAGCCACATGGAAAGTTGCAGAACAATCGCCATCAGAATTGGTCCACATATCTGCAACAATTTCATTTGAACATCAAGTACAAGAAGGGTAGCACCAATAAAGTTGATGACTACCTCAGCCGACCACCGATCGTGGCCATAACCATAGTTCTACACTCTTGTGGGCATGAGAATTCTGATTGGTTGCTTCTCTACAAGACCGATCCAGAATTTAGCCACACATACAAGGCACTCTTGGGGGGTATGCAAGTTCCAACTTTTCACCTCCAAGATGCACTGTTATGTCACTTGGGACACATTTGTGTTCCTTCAAGCGAGCATGCCAAGATGAAATAGGAAGTGCACTACAGTTGAGTCACTCGGCATTTTGGGGTCGAGAAAATAGTGACAGTACTACAACAGTATTTCTATTGGCCGAACCTTTGACAAGATGTCGGGAAGTACATCAGATCCTGCACTTCTTGTGCCATTTCCAAACTGACCATCAAGAATCAAGGGCTCTATACTCCGCGACCTACCCCTAGTCGACCTTGGGAATCCATCTCCATGGATTACATGTCAGGCCTTCCTTCTACTAAGCATGGAAACAACTGTGTTTTCGTGGTCATCGACAGATTCTCGAAGATGGCCATTATGGCGGCCTACAAGAAGAATATCACAACAGAAGCCACTTCTAAACTCTTCTTTGAACGAGTGTGGGTTCACATTGGGATCCCATAGTCTATCATGTTGGTCACCTATAAAAATTTTGCCATATCAAATGGTGGCTAAATATTTTTAGCCTTCAAGAAACAATTTCATGACCAAATTGTGAGTTCTTAAAGTCTTATGATGATAATTATCCTTTGTGATAATATTCACTGTTGTTTCCCTTTTAATCCTAAAGAAATTTGTTGTTCACCAAGAGAAAAACTGCTTATAAAACCCCATTTTTCATCATCTATCCCTTCATCTCACTCCCACAACAATTCCATTTCATCCTTATTTCCTTCAAAAAAATCCCTCCTTAAGCCTTCATCTAATCTTCAAAATCATCAAAACCCCCTTAGAACCTTATATTTCCCCTTTATTTGGTTTTAATACCCCTCCTTTCATCTATAGGAACCCCCATTTTGGCTTAAAAAACACTATTTTTGGGCCTAAAATAGTCTTTGCGCTCCTAAGGCATTAAGCCCCCGAGGGCTTATTACCTTAAGCCTTTTCCTCCATGTGGCCGAAGTCCCACAATCGGGCGCTTACAGCGTTAAAATCCTCTTCCGAAGCCTTATTTCCTTCTTTATTTTCATTCCCATCATATAAATTTTTAAACAAATTTAGACAGTGGATCTACTCAGATCAACGGCCATCAGCCTTATCCTTCCGCCCATTTCATTTTCCCCTTCCCTTCTTCCTTTCAACATTATCCGCTCCCCTTTAAATCTTGACCGTTCATTGCAAAGATCCAACGTTCGGGATTTAACCCGATAGACCGGACTCCTTTGGGACCTACCTCCCGCTTCATAAAATACCTATCCACTCATGCGCTGCCACCTGTATTCCAATATCACCCTTTCCGTGCAACTTTCCCATCACGTGCGATCTGCACTGTTGGATCTGGGTCCTTCGATCCGACAGCGGACGTCACGTTTTGCAAAACTTTTGCACCCGAGGTTTAACACCAAAAAATTATGAAAAATAAGCAGTTTTAGGAGGGACAGGTGTTAGCACGTGTTTGGAATCATGTTTTTTTTTACAATACTGCTTACCCCCAAAACACAACGCGAAAACTGCTGTCATTTTTCTGCTATACTGCTCCCTCCACCAATGTTGCTTTTTCATCTTTTAATCCTGGTCGTCGATCTCTGAGATTGGACAGTCCTGTTTTAATCTCACCCCCATTCACTTTTCACCAAACCTTCTCCCAAACGACTTGATCAAGCAATCTCCACCATTGATTATCCTAATTCAACGGCTCTGGTTCTCCCTCATGCCCAAAACCTCCAAAGCATTTTTAAACCTATTTTTTGCAGGATTTATGTAATTTTTCTTTGTTTTGTGCAGGTTATATGGGGTTTTCTCACAGTTTCAAAAATAACACGAAGGCCAAGAATGACGATTCCTAACCTTTGGTACAGGAAGGGACCTAAAGAGTTTTTTATTAAAACAAACACCTCCACCTATGTAAACCTTCTGCGTGCCTGCAAAACATCAAATACAATGAACACCAATTAAATAAAGAGTATCAGTGTCAAAGGTGAAGATTAGTGCATAAGTGAAGAATTAAAGATTTTAAATCGGAGTTTAAAGGGATTAAGGCACAAACTCAGGAATCAAAGGCCTAATCCACAGATAAAGAAAGTGTTAAAGAACAAGGATCTGAAGATAAAGATCAAGGCTAATTAAGCCTAAACACAGACCCAAAGAAAATTTAGAGTGTTTTAAGGAAAAAAAAAGAGATATATCAGTCCGAAAGGCCTCCACTGCCACACCAGAGGCTATTTATCCTTTTCAGCTACCAAAGTGCCACCTACAGCTTTCATAAATCAAAATAAGGCATAGGTATTGCCTAGTTAGTGATATTTTTGCCTAAAGACAGCCAGAGTTATTTCCAACCTGCCTAAAGAGTTTTTAAAGTCAACAAAAACTGCCAAGTAGCTAAATACTTAATGAAAACCAATTAATACAGAGAAATATCAGAAAACTTCTCTATTGAACCCCTCAAAGACAAATAAGCATCAAAACTTGTATTAATTGAACCATAGATCTTATTTTTCATCCCACCTCCTCTTTCTTCTATAAATATTTCTGTAGAAGATGAGATGTTGTTGGTTGTTGGACTTTGATGTAATACTTGCTGCTCGAAACTTTCTGCATGTAAATAGTTCTCAAAGGTTGTTGAAGCTCTATTTGTAATCAAAGAAGTCAGGCTGAGAAGAGAAGTTGTTTCTGTACTGAAACATTGGACTTGAAGTATGTAACTGGATTGACATCAATATACAAGCTGATTCATGGGATCCTGGTCTATACCATTGGTGATGTGCCTATCATTGTTCTTGTTTTCCTTCTTATGTTTTTCACAAAATTGTTCATTTTTCTCTGATAAAGAACAAAAAATATAGAGCTAGGATTTACTCTTACAAGTACCCTACTCTCACTGATAAGCTTTATCTTTACGTTTTCCTCCTTTGTGTATTTAATAATGATTTAATACAGTCCAAGCAGTCAAGGAATGTTGGTGAGCCCATGTCTTACTTTCTAAACTTTAAACATTGTTCTTGAATGATATTTTCATTACATGCTAAATAGAGTCGGACTAGGAAATTTTATGGTTTGCCCTATCTTCTAGTTCTTTCTCCAAAGGTTGTTTGAAAGTTTCCCTAAGAGTGTGATGAAAGCAGGCCTATATTTTAATGATATCTTACTTGATCTTAAGCTACACTTTCTTTTCTTATATGTTTTCATCCTTTCTGAAAGTAGTCATGTGGATTACTGGATTTTTTGTCTGATAAGTTAGCTTTAATAAAAGCTTGTCCAAATAATTCTATGGTTAGCCCTGTCCTTTGGCTAGTTTCAAATAATTACTTAAAAAGGCTTTTCTTGTTTGGAAATTTGATAAATCCTTGTTGAAATTATTGGCTTTTTCCACCTTCACAACACTTTTAATGTTCCATTCCATCATTTAATCCAAAATATCCTTTGTTATAGATGACTTGCCCCATGGACCACTCTTGAAATTTTTGCACAATTAAAACCTTTTGTGACTCCATAGCCCAATGGATTAAGTGTTGTTTCATGCCTATCCTATCAGCTGAACCTTGTTTTGATTGTAAGCACCTTCACCCCTTTGAAACCCTTTCATTTTCAGGACTTTCTACTCAATTAAAGATCATACCCAACCAAAAAAACAAACAAAACCCTTGTTCTTAATAACTAGCCTAATATCATACTAAAGCCTTAAAAGATAAATAAATCTTTGCACTTATAGAGAGATCCCTCTCTGGATTCAGGAGGGCTAGATCCTAGAATCCCAAAGTGGTTCATATGTAGGCTCTGCAGCTTTGTATTTGCCAATCTTGCAAACTAAATAGAACCTAACATATCATATAGATCGCAACAGTAGGTTCCTTAGCACATTTTGGTCCAGCCTCTAGTCAATGTTGGACACCAATCTCGCCAAGTCGACATCTTTCCATCCCCAAACTGATGGTGAGATAGAGGTCGTCAAAAAAATGATTGTACGTATTCTACGCATGTACAATTCAAAGCATCCATGCACATGGAATGAGAGCCTCCCCTATATACAACATAGTTATAACTGGGCTCTCCATAGCTCAACCAGCCATAGCCCCTTGTAGGTGGGCTTGGGATTCCATCCACTATGTCCCATTGACTTAGCCATGCCATTTTCAGCTACTCAAGCCGATTCGGGTCATGTCCAGTTTGAAGCTGAAAAAGTAAAAAAATTCATCGAGCACATTCAGCACATCTGCCAACAGGTTCATGACATATTGGATAGAGCCAATGCTAATTACAAGCAATGACATGATCAACATCGAGTGCCACACAAATTCCAGGTGGGCGAAAAAGTGTGGCTACATTTGTAGAAGGAGCGCCTCACTGGACCGCAAACTTCGCCACTCAGGAGTATGGTCCTGCACCATTGCTAAGGTTGTAAGAGACTAGTAACATTCAAGCCCAGTATTCCACCATTCCTTGGTCTACCCGATATTCAATGTAAGACGCCTTCATCCTACTTCCCACCTCTGGACACCTCTACATTGCGAGAAGAACTCACACTAAAGTTAAATTTAGGCTTTGCATGGAATAGGCCACCACAGATTGCATCATGGACATGAAAATCAAGAATACTCGCCAGCAGAAGATCCAACTATATCGGGTTGTCAAAGCTGGCCAACTCCTGCACCAAGGAAAGTGGTTCACCAGGGACCAAGTTCAGCAGAAATTCCCTCATCTCATGGAGGAACTTAACGCAATGGGGACCATTGCTTCCTAAGGGGGGAGGAATGATCCAGGTGGATATTGGTGGCCACCCGCCTATTCCACTTGGGTCCCCACCATTGTCTCTTTCAGTTTTTCAGTTTTGGCATAACTTACTATTTTTAGCAGTTTTTCGGGTCCTGAACCTAGGATCGTTTTGAGATTTTCGTAGCGTTTTTTGGGCATTGTTTGTTCGGAAAATATGATTCCATTCTAGAAATAATATTTGTGATAAAAATTTTATTCCTTGGATAGATATTTATAACGATGTATCATACATGTCAAACGGAGACCGTATGCCGAAGTTACATCCCTGGGAAGGTGAAACACCAATTTACCCAAACGAAGCCCATAATTTTGGCGCTTCATCTCCTAGGGTTAGGTTTTTGGATGTTTATAGTTCTCCATTGTTTCTCAATAATAAATATTCCCTCGAGCCTCATTGTAACATATTTTAGAGGTCTGTAGCTGCCACATCTCTTCTCAGAGATTCGCTACCAGCACCTTAGCTAGTTTATTTCCATTCTGTCTGTAAGAAAATTTTAGTTCTTTGATATTAATGAAATGAATTGTTATTTCTGCTGAATATTTTTATTTGTGGTTATATGTGTATTATGTTGCATTCCTCCATAAATATGGATCAGAAACCTAATGTGAGAAAAAGGACATAGGGGAACCCTCTCTGTTCTTGGCCGTACCCACTTATAATTATTTCCGAGATGCCATCAAACAATAATATTATCCCATGGGGAGCTATGAGGATAGGTACATATAATGGACCACGTTGCGACAACAAAGGGATCAAGACGTGCATGAGCTAACGAATCTGTTCCATACCCTGCGCACAAAGTTGGGTATCAAAGATTCAGAGAAACATTTGGTGCTAAAGTATCGCAGCTGTCTGCACAGATACATTCAGGAGGAAATGGAGTTCCTCGACATCTCCTCGCTTGGTACGGCATACCGGTATGCTTCCAAGATTGAGCAGAAATTCAAACAGAAGAAGCGAGACTTTGGATCTGTGAATCAAAAGCAAGGAAAAGGTGCTTCCAAACCGCAGAACAAAGGACAGAGCATGGCGGCTAAAGACAACCCGTCAAAGCCACAAGAAAAGAACAACACCGTAAAGCCAAAGAAGGACACGGGAAAGTGGTGTGAGTTCCATAAGAGCTCCACTCACAAAACAAGTGAGTGTCGGGCCAAGCAGTCGCTAGTGGCCGAGATGAGGGCTTCTGAGTCAGATGCATGCTCCGACTCCGAATCAGAACCTGAAAAGGGGAATGAAAAAGGGAAACAGATTATTGATGCGGACCCCAACGCCACTGTTGCCACTACAAAGGTCCAGAAGGAGGAACCGGAAGATCCAGAGGAGGAGGAACGCCTCTTCCACTCCCAGATGTGGGTAAAGGGCTCCCCTGTACAGTTCATTGTCGACAATGGGAGGCTGACCCAACCCCTATTGAATTCTTGACAAGCAAGCTGGGGGCTAGATTTTTCTGGAGCCTCCAAGGAATGCCTTTCCCCTAAAAATCCATCCTCCTTGGAGTCTCTTTGTGCTGCGCCCAATTCTAATCCTCTCTGATGATCCATTCTTCAAAAGGGCATATTTTACCCCTCATATCCCTGCAAATACCACAATTCTCCTTTTCTCCCTCCCCCCCAAGTTTCCCCCCTTCCTTATCCTCAAATTCCTCGAAACCCCCTTGAAATCCTTTCCCTACCCCTATTTTGGCCTTTCCTACCCTTCTTTTCCCTATCGTTACCCCTGGCTGGCCCCAAATTGCATTGAAAATGAGTAAAAATACATACATTTCACATATGAGGCCTTAGCCCCTTCCCCATTAGCCTTCGCACCTTTTTTCATAAGACCCGGCGCCGTGACCAAGGCTTTTTCCCCTGCGGAGGCTCTTCTCTATCCGTAGAGTCAAACCATGGTGCCCCTGCAGTTGACCCCTCGAGATGTGGGAAAACCCGATCGAACAATTGTTATTCACTACGGGGGGTCGCTCCAAAATCTCATGGCCGTACACCTTGGCCCCCCCGCAGTCCATCTCCACCATCCATTTAAATCTGCAGATCAGTGGTTCATAACCAGAGCGCTTCGGGCGCATTTTTCACCGTTGATCTATTCCATATCTGACGGCGCGGAACCCGCCCACCTCGGTGGTCCCACTCCCCACTTTTATTGTTCACAAACCGCCGGTTTATTCCGCACCACCCTCACGCGCTTGGTGGTTTTTACCCGGAGGCTAGCGATTCCACTCACCTTTCGCCACCTGTCCTCTTGTACGTTTTTGAAACCACTTTTCCCACCCGTTAAAGTCATCCCCCGTGAATTATCTGTCAGACGTGGGCGCCCAGCGAAATGATCGTCGATCGTCCGATCTGGGATGGGCCATCCAACGGCCATCGCCCACTCAAGATGCACGAAGTCTAATGAAGTTGCATGCACGATAGCTCACGCCATGGCCCGCCGTCCATCATCCTCCGTTGCTGATCTCGGCCACGATCAATGGCCCAGATTTGTCCTCCACTGTTGACTATTCTTCTATCCCCCAGTCACGCTACGTCACCTCCACGTGTCCTCGTCGTACGCCCGCATGTCTCACTGCATATATTTGTTTCCAAAGCCATTTTTACGTGGTTTTCCCATGCAAACTATTTGCAGTGCGCATCCACCTCCGATATTTCATCGCTTCACTGCGTTTTTTCGCCATGTCCCCACCTACACGTCTGTTTCCTCCATCCACCTCATCCGTCATTCACCTTCATGGTTTCCTTCATAGTTTGTTGTTTTGCAGGGTCGCTAGAGGTGAAAGACTCTATATTTCTGTCGTACCATCTTAATGGAGAAGTTTGCAGACAGAATTAAATCCAAGGGCCGGTGCTGCTATAAAATTGTCAAAGGAAGCGGCTGACGGTATTTTCACTAAGGAAAACTAGGATTCCACACTCTGAGAATCTCCCATCACCATTAAAAGCCTGAGCTACCCTGTCAGAAGCAGAATGGAGCGGTAGTGTTACAGTACAGACCAAAGGAAGATTAAGCGGTGGTGCATTGGTGGTGCGACGGTGGTGCATGTTGGTGGAGCTACCTTCCCTGGTGGTTACAGGGGGTATGATTCTGCCCGTACAGACCAAATGAGGTGAGGCCTCATAGTAAATATTGGCCGTTGATCGGCGGTCAAACCCCGATCGACTGGTCAACTACGGGGGGTACACATCTCATTAACCTCCGCGCTGGTCTACCTCCCATACTCCGTCGATCTATTCAAACCTGCTGCCAGTTTAGCTCCACGCTGTTCTAATCGTCCTGCCGCCTATGAATTGATCCGGGCAGTTGGAATTACATTCCAACAAAAGCAGCAGTTTGAAGACCCCGAGGATCGATCAAAGGATCCTGTGCACAAGTAAAGGGTATCATCAGGGTTATTTGTCAACAGAATGTTTCTCTTTATCAAAGCACAGGGCGCCCATACAACTTTTGTTATACATAACATCCCTGAAAGAATTTCCGCCCTAACTACAGCTCAAAAACAGTCACACATTTATGAGACAGACCTTCCTAGCAGTTTATTTCATTTTTGTTCAAATCATCCAGGAGTACTTTAGCCAAAAGATGTCAAGATCAAATATGGAGCAGATCATTCTCTCAAAAGGAAGGTGACAGAGATTAAATATACAGCATGTCAAGCAGAATGGGTTTCGGCCCTACATTCATTGTTGTGTTTAAAGATACATTTAATTTTCACCTACTCCTTCAGTCGATCTTAGGCTCACCATTTGCTATAAAGCACAGAAGGAAACATTGTAATGGTTGTTGATGAGATATCAGTGAAATGCAAGCATTGTTCCTCTTGAGACAAGTTCTCTATGTAATATTGTAAGATAGTAGAACTAGATGTATTCGAGTGAATGTTCAAGCTATGGGCTATGATGTACACGATTGGTGTTGTTTTTAATATGACAAGCATGTTTCTTTGGATTCTAATCTAAAGCGGTGAAAGTGATGTTTTCTCTTTCCACTCACATGTTGTGATTGACTTGCTCTCTTAAACCAAATCCCATTTTCATTTCATTTACATTGGAAACTAGCAGTATAATATAGGATTCACCCTTGATAGGTGCCCTATATTTCCTGCTCTCCCTGCCTCAATGTTTTCTGCTTATATGTGTATCTGAACATTGATTTCGATTGATTTAACCAGTGTAGTGGATGTTATTTCCTGCTCTTTGATGTATGAATTGATGAAATCCGTGTTCAGATGTTCTTGGTAGGATTTAGCTGGAAGGTTTGGGAACACTGGGGATCAGTGTTAGCCCTGTCTACTAGGATCCTTGCACGACCAGTTAACCTTTCTAAGATCCCTTGTATTGCCTTCTGATTGTGTCCAAGCAGGTCTGGAGTTAAATGACCTCTGACCTGATCTATAGACAGAGTTGGTTGGTTCTCCTCCTTTCATTTTCAGTCCTTAATGTTCCATTCCATCTTTTATCCTCTAATATCTAGATGATTTAGATGACTTTCCCAACTGAAAGCTTGCACATTGAACACAAGTAAACCCTTTCTTGACTCCATAGCCCAATGGCTTTGATGTTCTCTGAGTTATCTGTCTCTGCCTAAGCTTCCTCTTTGCTCATCCTTGTATTATATTGGTCCTTCTTTTCCTGATTCCCTACAACCAAACTCAATAATCAAACCAACAACCATGAGCCTACAACTAGCCTAACATTGAAACATTGAGCCTCAAAGACATATGCTTTGGAAAATATAGAGAGATCCCTCTCTGGACCTAGGAGGGCTAGATCCTAAGGTCTGAAAGTGGTTCTGATGTTGTCTCATCTTTTGGTCTTGCCAATCTAGCCAAAACATGGGAACCCCAACATAATGGTGACTCCACTGGGGATCGAACCCAAAATCTCTGGTTAGATTGGTAGTAAAACACTTATCCTTTCCATTCCACTTACCTCTTGTGTGTTTTACCCCATACTCTTAGACAGAGCCTGGAAAGGGCCAGGTAGCCTCTGGATCTCATCCTCTTCTTTGAGGTGACATATCTGGTAAATGCCCTCCCTGTCAATCTCTGGTTAGAGTTTTATGTGTTTAGTGGGATATCCTTGAAAAGGGATATTTCATCAGCACTGTGGTGGACAGTGTATCCTCTGAAATACCTTAAACCTTTCCACCTGGCGACTCCATAGCTCCTAAATGTTAAAAGACTCCACTGGTGATCAGTAGGCCTGCTGATCATCTTGGTTTCGCATCAGACTCCACTAGGAGACCAGACCCAAAACATAATGAAGACTCCGTTGGGAGACCAGACCTGAGACAAGATCAACCACAATAGAAGTAACAAGTAGGGTTAAGCTACTTATTTCAAGAACAACATTCTGGCTCACAGAACCATTCATACGAGAGCTTGCCCTGATCCAAACCCACCTGAAATAGTTGATAATCCTGAGAAAATCCTCAAGAGAACACCTGTAAGTAGGAGATCAACTATTTCCAGCAACATTCATAGAGCTAATTCTGCACCAGAAGATCTTGCAGCTAGGTCATTCAGTGTTTCAGACCAGCCAGACCCTAGGGACAGAGAAACCCCTCCATCTACACCACCTGATATACACTTTGTCCAAAACACGAGGTTGTCTCACCTTAGATCTGCTCAACAAGCCTCTGCTGGTCTTAATATCCCTGTCATCCATATACCAGCTACTCAGGTTAATCTTTTACCTCATCAGAACATCACAATGGCAGCCTGGTATGCACCTCTAGTTCTACCTCAGCCTCTTATCCGCCTGCCAAATGACTATCAATAAAAAATCCCTCACTTCACTGCCAAAGAATCCATCACAGCTCAGGCACATGTAGATAAAATGGAAGACTCTTTTGAATATATGTAAATTGATGATGAAACAATCAAAATGAGAATCTTTGCTCAGAGCCTGGGGGGTGATGTAAAGAAATGGTTTAAAAATCTGCCTCCTACTAGCATCCAATACCTTCCTACTCTATATCAGACATTCATAAACAAATGGGAGACTAGGGCAAACCCTCACCAGCTCCTAGCAGAATACCTGAGCCTTAAGAGGAATCCGGGAGAGACTGTACATGATTACAAAACAAGATTCAATAGCATTTATAATGCTCCCCCCCCACATATGAAACCTCCACAAGGCATGGCCCTAGCAAAATATCCCGAAGGCTTTGATGCTGACATGGCCTATGAGCGTAGAGATAAAGAATATGCCACACTAGAGGACATGCAAAAAGGAGCAGTTAACATAGAGGCAAACCTAATTGAAAAGAGAGCAAGACTGAAAGCTGAGAAGAGGGTAACATATAGGGATGAAAACGTAGCTTCCACCTCTGATCCAAACTATGATAGATTATCTAAAAATGTGGATAATCTACAATAAATGATGGAGAGAATGGTTGTCACAGTTAGTAACCAAAACATAAATCAAAACCAGAACCAGAACTTTAGAAGAAACAACAATGCCACTCCCAACAGACAGAAAGAATCAGATCAACAAGTTATTACCCCTTTCCAAAACTTTCTAGATGAGGATGACGGAATCATAGAAGAGTCTGAAGGGAATGAAATAAACATGTTTGAAACATAAGACTCAATCCTAAATTATGATTCAGAAGAAGACCAGCCCTCCACCACTGGTTGTGATGAGGAGTGGTTTGAGTCTGAGGATTATAGATTAGGATTTGAAAATGCCATGTTGCAAGTCAGGGAACAATATGAACTTAGGAGCAAGAAAAACCAAGATACTCCCAAAGCCAAGACTCTTGAGATTACAACCAAGAAAAATCCCGACAAAAATTCTGAAGCAACTGCTGATGTTTCCTCTTTCTCTGTATTTGTGATTGAATTGCTCTCATTGCATGCTACATTTCATTTCATTTCTGCTGGTAGGCAACAGAAGTATAATATAGGATTCACCCTTGATAGGTGCCCTATATTTCTTGCTCTCCCTGCCTCAATGTTTTCTGATATATGTGTATCTGAACATTGATTTCGATCGATTTAACCAGTGTAGTGGATGTTATTGCCTGCTCTCTGATGTATGAATTGATGAAATCTGTGTTCAGATGTTCTTGGTAGGATTTAGCTGGAAGGTTTGGGAACACTGGGGATTATTGTTAGCCCTGTCTACTAGGATCCTTGCGCGACCAGTTAACCTTTCTAAGATCCCTTGTATTGCCTTCTGATTTTTTCCAAGCAGGTCTGGAGTTAAATGACCTCTGACCTGATCTATAGATAGAGTTGGTTGGTTCTCCTCCTTTCATTTTCAGTCCTTAATGTTCCATTCCATCTTCTATCCTCTAAGATCTAGATGATTTAGATGACTTTCCCAACTGAAAGCTTTCACATTGAACACAAGTAAACCCTTTCTTGACTCCATAGCCCAATGGCTTTGATGTTCTCTAAGTTCTCTGTCTCTGCCTAAGCTTCCTCTTTGCTCATCCTTGTCTTATATTGGTCCTTCTTTTCCTGATTCCCTACAACCAAACTCAACAATCAAACCAACAACCATGAGCCTACAACTAGCCTAACATTGAAACATTGAGCCTCAAAGACATATGCTTTGGCAAATATAGAGAGATCCCTCTCTGGACCTAGGAGGGCTAGATCCTAAGGTCTGAAAGTGGTTCTGATGTTGTCTCATCTTTTGGTCTTGCCAATCTGGCCAAAACATGGGAACCCCAACATAATGGCGACTCCACTGGGGATCGAACCCAGAATCTCTGGTTAGGTTGGTAGTAAAACACTTATCCTTCCCATTCCACTTACCTCTTGTGTGTTTTACCCCATACTCTTAGACAGAGCCTGGAAAGGGCCAGGTAGCCTCTGGATCTCATCCTCTTCTTTGAGGTGACATATCTGGTAAATGCCCTCCCAGTCAATGTCTGGTTAGAGTTTGCTGTGTTTAGTGGGATACCCTTGAAAAGGGATATTTCATCAGCACTGTGGTGGATAGTGTATCCCCTGAAATACCTTAAAACTTTCCACCTAGCGAATCCATAGCTCCTAAACGTTAAAAGACTCCACTGGTGATCAGTAGGCCTACTGATCATCTTGGTTTCGCATCAGACTCCACTAGGAGACCAGACCCAAAACATAATGAAGACTCCGTTGGGAGACCAGCCCTGAGACAATATCAACCACAATAGAAGTAACAAGTAGGGTTAAGCTACTTAGTTCAAGAACAACATTCTGGCTCACAGAACCATTCATACGAGAGCTTGCCCTGATCCAAACCCACCTGAAATAGTTGATAATCCTGAGAAAATCCTCAAGAGAACACCTGTAAGTAGGAGATCAACTATTTCCAGCAACATTCATAGAGCTAATTCTACACCAGAAGATCTTGCAGCTCTATTAGACCCTTTCTTCGACCTATACCTTCAAAACAGATTACCTAGACCTAGGTCATTTAGTGTTTCAGACCAGCTAGACCCTAGGGACAGAGAAACCCCTTCATCTACACCACCTGATATACACTTTGTCCAAAACTCGGGGTTGTCTCACCCTAGATCTACTCAACAAGCCTCTGCTGGTCTTAATATCCCTGTCATCCATATACCAGCTACTCAGGTTAATCTTTTACCTCATCAGAACATCACAATGGCAGCCTGGTATGCACCTCTAGTTCTACCTCAGCCTCTTATCCCCCTGCCAAATGACTATCAATCAAAAATCCCTCACTTCACTGCCAAAGAATCCATCACAGCTCAGGCACATGTAGATAAAATGGAAGACTCTTTTGACTATATGGAAATTGATGATGAAACAGTCAAAATGAGAATCTTTTCTTAGAGCCTGGGGGGTGATGTAAAGAAATGGTTTAAAAATCTACCTCCTAAGAGCATCCAAGACCTACCTGCTCTATATCAGACATTCATAAACAAATGGGAGACTAGGGCAAACCCTTGCCAGCTCCTAGTAGAATACCTGAGCCTTAAGAGGAATTCGGGAGAGACTGTACATGATTACACAGCAAGATTCAATAGCATTTATAATGCTCTCCCCCTACATATGAAACCTCCACAAGGCATGGCCGTAGCAAAATATCCCGAAGGCTTTGATGCTGACATGGCCTATGAGCTTAGAGATAAAGAATATGCCACACTAGAGGACATGCAAAAAGGAGCAGTTAACATAGAGGCAAACCTGATTGAAAAGAGAGCAAGACTGAGAGTTGAGAAGAGGGTAACATATAGGGATGACAACGTAGCTTCCACCTCTGATCCAAACTATGATAGATTATCTAAAAATGTGGATAAGCTACAACAAATGATGGAGAGAATGGCTGTCACAGTTAGTCACCAAAACAGAAATCAAAACCAAAACCAGAACTTTAGAAGAAACAACAATGCCACTCCCAACAGACAAAAAGAATCAGATCAACAAGTTATTCCCCCTTTCCAAAACTTTCTAGATGAGGATGAGGGAATCATAGAAGATTCTGAAGGGAATGCAATAAACATGTTTGAAACAGAAGACTCAATCCTAAATTATGATTCAGAAGAAGACCAGCCCTCCACCACTGGTTGTGATGAGGAGTGGTTTGAGTCTGAGGATTATAGATTAGGATTTGAAAATGCCATGTTGCAAGTCAGGGAACAATATGAACTTAGGAGCAAGAAAAAACAAGATACTCCCAAAGCCAAGACTCCTGAGATTACAATCAAGAAAAATCCCGACAAAACTTCTGAAGAAACTGCTGAGAATTCCAAATTAGCAGCTGAAGGTTCTGGAAAAGACAAAGACAAAGACAACCAAAACACTGAAAAACAAGGTCAACCAACTAGCAGTACTAGCACCACAGTTAGTGCTCCTGATACAATAGTTCCCAACCCTGTACATAGTGAAAAATCACAAACTGATTCAGCTACTAAGGTAGTAACAAATAAGACAGAGTTTAACATTCCAAAGACCCAATCTACTTTCAATTTAAAGAGTGAGATTGCAAAAAGCAGAGTCTCTGTACCGTTATTTGAGCTGGCCACTCAGAACGTGTACAAAGGCCAAATTTTGAAAGCATTGAATCTGGGCGAAATAAATGATTCTGTAAATTTGAACGATGATCAACCTGCCCTCCTATTTTGTCCAAAGATTGAGGGAAAATTTCAGGAAGGGGTAGTTCCACCTTTTTAAATTAGTCTTAACATTCATGACAAGATCCTTCATAATGCCATGCATGATTATGGAGCATCACACAATTTAATGCCTAAGGTAGTGATGGAAAAGCTAGGCCTAGAGATAACCAGACCTTACAAAGACTTATACTCGTTTGACTCTAGCAGAGTAAAATGCCAAGGACTGATCAAGGATTTATGTGTGAGTCTGACCCAGATTCCTACCAAGTGTATGGTCATGGATGCTGTGGTGGCAGATGTGCCACCAAAGTATGGCATGCTATTGTCAAGATCATGGGGAGCCAAACTGCAAGGAACAATGTAGATGGATGGCTCATATGCCACTATCCCCATATTTGGCCAACTTAGAAGACTGTATAGAGAGTCTCAGATGAAATTCCTAGTCACTAGCCCCGAGAAACCTGAAAACTCACCACTATACTCTGTACATACAGATTTGGACTCTTTCATTCTCTACAATGACCAACCCTTAGAAGAGCCAAGATCCGAAAATGGAGATACAAACGTAGAGCCCATGGATTTCAACATCATGGCTACTCTAGAAGAATACGATGAAGGAGACCATGGGCAAAATGCAGAAAACGTAACTCTGAGTGAACCAAAAACAAAATCAAAATGCAGTCAGCTGATCAGTCACCTTGTTCGAACTGATACCCTACATGAAAAACAAAATAACCCCTCTCCTAGTACAGACCTTACAACTCAACATAATGGTGAACCCAACTGTAGGGGAGGGGATGAAAACGAATTAAACAAAGAACCCCTGTGGGAAATGAATTTCGATAGGTCCTGTACTAGGAAAAATGCTGGAGTAGGGGTATGGATACGTAACACAGAGAGTAAACACACGGAGAGTCATGCTGTCAATCTGCATTTCAAATGTACAAATAACATTGCAGAATATGAGGCTCTCATTTTGGGCTTGAATCTGTTGAAGAAATTAGGAGCCCGTAGGATAGCTGTACAAGGAGACTCAGAGTTAGTTATAAAACAGGTGAATGGTGAGTATTCAGCAAAACATCCCAGACTAAGACCATATAGGAATGACACTCTGGATCTGTTGAAAACATTCATTGAATATAAATTAGTGTTAATTCCTAGGGGTCAAAACGCTGTTGCTAATGGATTAGCTTGCCTAGCTAGTTCGTATCCTAAGGCCCCCAATGACCAACAGATCATCATCCAGACCGAATTCAGACTTGCGGTGCCAGACAATGAAAAATACTGGCAGGTTCTCGAAGGAGACAAACAGATTGAGGATTTCCTGATAGGCAGAAATGATTTTGAATTTTCTGATTCAGACTCCAAATATGATAGCTTCTACCTAGATGAAGATTCCTCAGATGAGGAAGAAACACCCTGTAACGTAGAAACTTCCTGTAACATAGCAATAAATATTTTTTCTGATAAAACTGGAAATTTTAACGAAAATAGTGAAAACGCAGAAAACGAAGAGGTTGAGGTATTGCAGGCCAACGACAAGAATATACCCAGAGGCCCGGCACCCTTAGAGGACCTTTTTGACTTTGACGATGTAGCTAAAAGGCCTACTATTGAACATGCAAATTCAGATGTCGAAGAATGTAACATAGGCACTAAAGACAGACCCAAAATGATAAAACTGGCTAAGTTTATACCTGCAAACATGAAGAAAAAATACATTGACTTGTTTAAGGAATTCATTGATGTGTTTGCATGGAGCTATGAAGACTTAAAGGCCTATGACACCAACATCATACAACACAAGATACCACTAAAGGAAAATCAGAAGCATTTCAGACAAAAACTCCGTAGGATTAACCCAAAACAGTTGCCTGCAGTAGAGAAGGAAATTAAAAAGATGTATGAAGCAGGCATAATATTCCCTGTAAGGTTTTCTGATTGGGTGTCTAACTTAGTGGCTGTAAGGAAGAAAACAGGTGAGATTAGACTATGCATAGACTTCATAAACCTGAATCGAGCCTCCCTGAAAGATAACTACCCTTTTCCTAGAATGGAGCATATCCAACAGAAGGTAGTGGGCTCCAAAAGAATCTCCCTGCTTGATGGTTTTTCAGGATACAACCAGGTTCTGGTACTCCCAGAAGATCAACTCAAAACAACTTTTACCACTCCATGGGGCACCTTCATGTACTTGAAAATGCCTTTTGGATTGATGAATGCTGGAGCTACCTTCCAGAGAGTGATGGACATTACTTTCTCAGATGATATTGGACACTTTATAGTTATCTACTTGGATGACTTGACTGTCTTTTCTAAAACTGAAGAAGAACACTTGAAACATCTGAGTAAAGTCTTTGAAAAATGTAGAAGGTATGGTCTGTCCCTAAATCCTAAGAAAACTATTTTTGGGCTGCAAGAAGGTAAACTTCTGGGCCACATTATATCTGAGAAAGGGATTTGGATATACCCACAGAGAGTTGAGGTAATACTTCAAATCACACACCCAAGGAACATCAAGGAGTTGCAATCCTTTATAGGGAAGATCAATTTCCTCAGGAGATTCATTCCTAATCTTGCTGAGCACCTTAGAAAAATGACCGAGATGCTAAAGAAAGATGCAGGAATTAAGTGGACTGTTGAAGCCAAGAAATATTTTGAGTCTGTAAAACTTGCACTCACTCAGGCCCCTGTCCTTATCAACCCTGACTTCTCAAACGATTTTCCGATCTTCTCATTTGCTTCCCAACACACAATAGCTGTAGTTTTGGTGGAGAAAAATTCAGAAGGTAATGAATAGCCTATAGCCTTCTTTAGTAAAGCCTTAAGAGATGCACCCTTAAAGTACAACATCATGGAAAAGTAGGCCTATGCCCTGATCAAGGCCTTAAAAGACTTTAGGGTGTACATTCTGCATTCTCACACCATTGCCTATGTGCCAAATATAGTGGTTAAGGATATCTTGTCCCAAGACCCTGATGGGAAAAGGGGCAAATGGATTGCTACCATCTTGGAATACGACCTTGAAATAAAACCCGCTAAGCTGATCAAAGGTCAAGGCTTGGCCCAATTAATGGCTGAATCAGACTTGCAGGCCCTTGACATTAACATGATAAATGCCCTAGACGAGCAGGAAGGATTTCCCCATCCAATTGTTGAGGAGCAGTTTCAGAACTCTCCTTGGTATGCTGATATCCTTTACGTGCTCACTAACCTCAATGCCCCTCCAGAACTGTCCAAAACAAAAGCCAGATTCATAAAACTCAAAGCTAGAAATTACTGCATTATGAATGAGAGTCTATATTGGAAAAATCCAAATGGCCTTCTACTGAAATGTTTGTCTAAAACTGAAGCTGAAAGAATCAAACAGGAATTCCATGCTGGAGAATGTGGAGGCCACCTGAGTTGGAAAGCCACTGCAAACAAGATACTCAGGGCTGGTTACTACTGGCCTACCCTCTTCAGTGATGTTCATAAAATGATACTTTCCATTCATAAATGTCAGATCTTTGAAGGCAAAAGAAAACTCCTCCCCCTCCATTTGCAACCTATCACCATAGAAGGTCCCTTCATGTAATGGGGCCTAGACTTTATAGGGGAAATCCACCCTCCTTCTTCTGGGCAACACAAATGGATCCTGACTGCCACAGATTACTTCACTAAATTGATAGAAGCCATACCCACTAGGAATGCCACCAATTCTGTCATCATTAGGTTCCTAGAAGACTTCATCTTATCTCGATTTGGCTTTCCAAGGAAAATAATCACTGACAATGCTGCTGCTTTCGGATCCAAAAGAATGATTGATTTCTGTCACAGGTACGGAATAACACTTGGACATTCAACTGCCTATTACCCCTAGGGTAATGGCCTAGCTGAATCATCAAATAAAAGCCTGGTTACAATCATTAAGAAGCTTCTGGAAGAGAACAAAAGGTCATGGAATAAAAATTTGATACATGCCTTGTGGGCAGACAGGCTCACTACAAAGAAATCTATTGGCATGTCACCCTTTCAGCTGGTTTATGGGATAGAAGCAGTTTTTCCTACTAGTTTTGGAGTTCCAGTAATCAAGCTTGTTCAGGAGATCCAATCAGAGGAAAACAGTATGGTAAGGAGAATCAATGAAACTATCCATCTGCAGCAAACAAGAGAGCAGGTTTATAGCAGAGTTGTTAGAGCACAGGAAGGCATAAAGAGACAGTTTGACAAAAGAACCAAAGCTTCAGACTTCAAGGTTGGAGATAAGGTTCTGAGATGGGATTCGAGAAGAGAGGACAGAGTCAAACATGGTAAATTTGACAGCCTGTGGCAGGGTCCATACATAATCCAGGCCACTGTGTGTCCTAATGCGTTTTTTCTGCAAGAACTTGATGGCACATAATTGTTTGGGGGTCCTGTCAATGGCAGGATGCTCAAACATTACTTCTATTGATTTTCCATTTCCAGTTTCATCTCCATTGTACATACCATTGCAAGTTTTCATTTTCATAAAAAGAGAAAATGTTCCAAAAAACAGAATGAAAAGAGAGGTTCAGACATGCTCAAAACATGAACCTCTGAAGTAAAAAGCATGGCTCAAACCTGATCAAAATCCGAGCCAAAGGAAGTAGAATAGCTGGTCCTAATAAGCTCAAAATCTGGATCAGCAGCGAAAGAAGAACCAGCTCTAATATGCCCAAAACTAGAGCTGAAGCAAAGAAAAGAGGTGACTCAAATATGCTCAAAACCTGAGTCACAAGAAAGAAAGAAGAATGTTTCAAAGTTGCAGAATTCCATGCCTTCACAGTTTTGTCTTCTACAAGTTTCTGTCCAGCAAGTCAGACAGTCTAATCCTGGCTTGGTTGTGTTTAAATTTCCTGTCTTAGAATGTAGGTGAAGAAACCTGTTGGACAGTTTAATCCCAACAGGTAGTAGATTAGGTAGAGAATTGTATGAGGCCAACAGTCTAATCCGACCTCATGGAGAAATAAGGGTAGATTTAGAATATGTTTGTTTTTGTTTTGCAAAATAAAATATAAAGGGTCTGCTAGTTCAAATGCACCCAAGGGAAAATTGTAGAACTGTAGTTTGGGTAGGTAGATTGGTTGGGAAATATTTTTGCTGATGTTTTTATCTTACTGTGGCAACTAAAATTGAAGAAGAAAGATGGCTTATGACAGTAGGAATCTGGCCTACTCCAAAGATCATCTCTGGTTTCTTGACTCCTCCAAGGAGTAGCCATCCCCATGTGGAGCCACTG
This sequence comes from Pinus albicaulis, assembly GCA_034641835.2. Taxonomy (NCBI): domain Eukaryota; kingdom Viridiplantae; phylum Streptophyta; class Pinopsida; order Pinales; family Pinaceae; genus Pinus; species Pinus albicaulis. Next base: position 1,287,746,606 of record CM076577.1, on the reverse strand, counting down.
TTAGCCCCCCTATGAAATTCTTGACAAGCAAGCTGGGGGCTAGATTTTTCTGGAGCCTCCAAGGAATGCCTTTCCCCTGAAAATCCATCCCCCTTGGAGTCTCTATGTGTTGTTCCCATTTCTAATCCTCTCTGATGATCCATTCTTCAAAGGGCATATTTTACCCCTCATATCCCTGCAAATACCACAATTCTCCCTTTCTTCCCCCCCAAGTTTCCCCCCTTCCTTATCCTCAAATTCCTCTAAACCCCCTTGAAATCCTTTCCCTGCCCCTATTTTGGCCTTTCCTACCCTTCTTTGCCCTATCGTTACCCCTGGCTGGCCCCAAATTGCATTGAAAATGAGTAAAAATACATACATTTCACATATGAGGCCTTAGCCCCTTCCCCATTAGCCTCCGCACCTTTTTCCATAAGACCCGGCGCCGTGACCAAGGATTTTTCCTTGCGGGGGTTTTTCTCTGTTCGTAGAGTCAAACCATGGAACCCCCGCAGTTGACTCCTTGGGATGTGGGAAAACCCGATCGAACGGTTTTTATTCACTACGGGGGGTCGCTCCAAAATTACCATGCCCGTACACCTTGGCCCCCCGCAGTTCATCCCCTTCGTCCGTTTAAATCCACAGATCAACAGTTCAAAGCCAGAGCGCTTCGGGCGCATTTTCCACCGTTGATCTGTTCTAGATCTAACGGTGCGGAACACGCCTGACATGGTGGTCCCACTCCCCACTTTCACTGTTCACAAACCTCCCGTTTATTCCGCACCACCCTCGCACGCTTGGTGGTTTTTCCCCGGAGGCCAGCGATTCCACTCACCATTCGCCACCTGTCCTCCTGTACGATTTTGAAACCACCTTTCCCACCCATTAACTCCATCCCCCGCGCATTATCCTTTAGACACGGATGCCCAGCGAAATCGCTATAGACCGTCCGATCTGGGAGGGGCCATCCAACGGCCATCGCCCGCTCAAGATGCACGAAGTCTAATGAAGCTGCATGCGCGATAGCTCACGCCATGGCCCGCCGTCTGTCATCCTCCGCCGATGATCTCCGTCGCGATCAACGGTCTAGATTCGTTTGCCCGCTGAATTTTCCACGGTCTCCCACCTCACCACGTCACCTCCACGTATCCTTGCCGTGCGTCTGCATGTCTCTCCGCATATATTTGTTCCCGAAGTCGTTTTACGTGTTTCTTCCATGCAAACTGCATCCGCTGTGCATCCACCTCTCAGACCATTTGTCGTCGAATCCTCACCATAAACCTAAGTATTTTTTCCCCTCAACAATTTACATGGTCGCCCTCATCATATTCGTCATGTCCGCCACCCCTTGGTCTATTTCCTCATCTAGTTTGTTGTCTTGCAGGGTTGCTAGAGGTGAAAAACTCCATTTTCCGGTCGCACCATCTTAACGGAGGAGTTTGCAGACATGATTAAATCAGAGGGCCGGCGCTGCTAGGAAATGGTCAAAGAAAGAAGCTGGCAGGATTCGCGTTAAGGAAAAGGCAAATTTCAAGCACTAGAATCTCCCATCACCATTAAAACCCGAGCTAACCTATCAGAGATGGAATTGAAGCGGCAAAGCATTCCCAGTACAGAGCAAAAGAGATTAAGGTAAACTAATGAAGATCTTAAGCCTTTAATCAGAAGCTTAGAATGCAAAGTAGCAGTTTGAAGACCCCGAGGATCGATCAAAGGATCCTGTGCACAAGTAAAAGGTACCATCAGGGTTATTTGTCAGCAGAATGTTTCTCTTTATCAAATTACAGGGCGCCCATACAACTTTTATTATACATAACATCCCTGAAATAATTCCCGCCCTAACTACAGCTCAAAAACAGTCAGACATTTATGAGACAGACCTTCCTAGTAGTTTATTTCATTTTTGTTCAAATCATCCAGGAGTACTTCAACCAAAAGATATCAACATCAAATCTGGAGCAGATCATTCTCTCACAAGGAAGGTGACAGAGATTAAATATACAGCATGTCAAGCAGAATGGGTTTCGGCCCTGCATTCATTGTTGTGTTTAAAGATACATTTAATTTTCACCTACTCCTTCAGTCGATCTTAGGCTCACCCTTTGCTATAAATCACAGAAGGAAACATTGTAGTGGTTGTTGATGAGATATCAGTGAAACGCAAGCATTATTCCTTGATACAAGTTCTCTATGTAATATTGTAAGATAGACTGAGACTAGATGTATTCAGGCTGAATGTTCAAGCTATGGGCTATGATGTACCTGATTAGTGTTGTTTTTAATATGACAAGCATGTTTCTTTGCATCCTGATCTAAAGCAGCTGGTGATGTTTCCTCTTTCTCTGTATTTGTGATTGACTTGCTCTCATTGCATGCTACATTTCATTTCATTTCTGCTGGTAGGAAACAGAAGTATAATATAGGATTCACCCTTGATAGGTGCCCTATATTTCCTGCTCTCCCTGCCTCAATGTTTTCTGCTTATATGTGTATCTGAACATTGATTTCGATTGATTTAACCAGTGTAGTGGATGTTATTTCCTGCTCTCTGATGTATGAATTGATGAAATCCGTGTTCAGATGTTCTTGGTAGGATTTAGCTGGAAGGTTTGGGAACACTGGGGATTAGTGTTAGCCCTGTCTACTAGGATCCTTGCGTGACCAGTTAACCTTTCTAAGATCCCTTGTATTGCCTTCTGATTTTGTCCAAGCAGGTCTGGAGTTAAATGACCTCTGACCTGATCTATACACAGAGTTGGTTGGTTCTCCTCCTTTCATTTTCAGTCCTTAATGTTCCATTCCATCTTCTATCCTCTAAGATCAAGATGATTTAGATGACTTGCCCAACTGAAAGCTTGCACATTGAACACAAGTAAACCCTTTCTTGACTCCATAGCCCAATGGCTTTGATGTTCTCTGAGTTATCTGTCTCTGCCTAAGCTTCCTCTTTGCTCATCCTTGTCTTATATTGGTCCTTCTTTTCCTGATTCCCCACAACCAAACTCAAAAATCAAACCAACAACCATGAGCCTACAACTAGCCTAACATTGAAACATTGAGCCTCAAAGACATATGCTTTGGCAAATATAGAGAGATCCCTCTCTGGACCTTGGAGGGCTAGATCCTAAGGTCTGAAAGTGGTTCTGATGTTGTCTCATCTTTTGGTCTTGCCAATCTGGCCAAAACATGGGAACCCCAACAGGATCCAAAAAAACCTCATTTCAGTAGAGATTGTGAAGCATTTGGGTTGCTGACCACACCACACCCAGAATTGTACACAATTGTGTGGCTTCACCAAGGACACGATCTCTACGTCAGCCAGTAGTGTCGCCTTCCCTACAACATCAAGCCATTCACATATGAGGTATTATGTTACATTGCTCCTCTTGATGTTTGTGATGTATTATTAGGCCAACCATACTTTAGGAAGCGACAGGTTGTGTATGATTCTTGACCTTGTGTTGTTATTGTTACTTTGGGAAATAATTTGTACAAGATACCGGAGGTACCACCGCCTACAGCTATTTCTTTGGTTACTGCAAAAAAATGCAGTAAGCTCATTTCCAAAACTGGTAACTTTGTTTTCCTGATGATCTGCCCCCGGTAAAGAAGGACATTGTGGCCACCACCTCTAGATAGGGATCCTCCACACGACAAAAAAAAATGTACAAGGTCATGGAGTAGTACGAGGACATATTCACCTCACCCATAGGGGTGCCTCTGCACTGTCAGGCCAGACACCCCATCGATTTGACCTCAGGTGCGCTGCTGCCCAATGGAACGATATATCAGTGCTCTATTTTGGAGACTGACGAAATCAAGAGGCAGATTCAGGAGCTGTTGCAGAAAGGTCACATACGGCCGATTTCATCGCCCTATGAGAGCCCGATCGTGTTGGTTCAAAAGAAGGATGGGACTTAGAGACTCTGTATTGACTATCAAGTGCTGAACAAGATCACTATCCAGAATAGGTACCCAATCCCACGGATTGATGACCTTCTGCATCAACTCAAAGGGGAGAAATATTTCAGCAAGATCAACTTGAAGTCTACATATCACTAGGTACCAATCGAACATTCTGATGTGTGGAAGACTACCTTCAAAGCCAAGGTGGACCTTTTCGAATGGCTAGTCATGCATTTCGGTTTGACAAATGCTCCTGCAAACTTCATGAGGATGATGGATGATATATTGCGGCCATTCACCAAATAATTTGTATTAGTGTACTTGGATGACATCCTGATATTCAGCCAGACATTGGAAGAGCACCTCCACCACATCCAACAGGTCCTCCAAATACTACGACAACACAAGTTGCATGCCAATTTGGAGAAGTGCAATTTTTGCATGACCCAGTTTTAGTATCTGGGATACGTTATTGATTAATAGGGGCTGCATGCGGATCCAACCAAGATCCAAGTAATTCGGGATTGGCATGCCCCAACCACTCTAATAGAGCTTCGTAGCTTTTTGGTTCTTGCTAATTTCTACCGCGGGTTCATGTTGGGATTGTCTCATATCACTTGGCCCTTGAGTCAAGTCACCAAGGGAGGAGCAAAAGAAAAATTATTTTGGTCGTAATCTCAATAGAAGGCATTAGTAGAATTGAAACATCGCCTCTACTCTGCCCCAGTTCTCACATTACCAGACTTGCAAAAACCATTTGAGATCGAGACAAATGCCTATTACTATGCTATTAGGGCAGTTATTACTCAACAAGGGCATCCAATGGAATATCAAAATGACACACTGTCTGACACAGTCTGCAAGTATCCCACTTATGACAAAGAAATGTATTACATTGTGTAGGCATGCGGGCAATGGGAGCATTACATTTTGGGGAAGGAAACAATCATCCACACAGACCACTGACCCTTGCAGTTCATACAGACACAAGGGAAGTTGCAAAACAATCGCCATAAGAAGTGGTCCACATATCTGCAAAAAATTCATTTGAACATAAATTATAAGAAGGGAAAGACCAATAATGTTTCAGATGGCCTCAACCGACCACCTATCCTGATGCTAACCACTGTTCTCAACTCTTGTGGGCACGCAACTTCTGATTGGCCGCTTCTCTACAAGAGTGATCCAGAATTCGGCCACACATACAAGACACTATTGGAGGGTATGCAAGTTCCACATTTTCACCTCCAGATGCACTATTATGCCACATGGGACACCTTTTTCTTCCTTCAAGTGAGCATACCAAGATGATTTGGGAAGCACACTATAGTCAAGTCATTGGGCATTTCGAGGTCGATAAAATAGTGGAAATACTAAATAATTATTTCTATTGGCTGAACCTTCAAAATATTTTGGGGATTACATCAAATCCTACACTTATTTCTCCATTTCCAAACTGAGCATCAAGAAGCAAGGCCTCTATACTCCTGTAATATCCCAAAATCGGGATAGCTCACCAAGCATGCTGAAAGAATGCACTCCTAGGAACATATGATATAAAATAATGAAATGGACTCTTGGATCCTATAGATTAGGCAATATACAACCTGAATCCAAGAATATAGTTGAAACAAATCAAACTATGTGGGTTAAACAAACCTCCCACACTAGTGTAGCTGAAAATGACTGAAAACCCCAAATACTGCAACACAAGGATTTATGCATAAAAGTGACCGCACAGTCCTATGAAGGTTTTAAGTCAGAAGTTAAGGAAAAAATTAGATCTACTTATATATTAAATAATCAAGCTCATAAACTAAGATCTAGTCTCCTCATTACAATTACAAGAAAACCCCGAAAGGATTTCTTTTCAAACACTCCACATACAAATATGATATTCAAAAATTTACTGAATCACCACTACAATATTTAAGCATAAGAGTGTACAAGGCTGGAAATATGTTTTATCTGATGTAGATCCCTCAAGGGATTCCTCCCATGAAATAATAAACCTCTTAATCACAAGGAAACACGACAATGGAGCCAGTAGACCATCTGCTAAATGCTGCCTCCAAAATAAGGCATTCCCTAGCTAGAATAGTGTTGGGAATGTAGGGGAAATGTGTGGTATAATACCACAGATCTGAAATAGGCTCTAGAGCTCTCCAAATATGTCCCTCAAGTTAAGGAAACCTTCCTCCAATGAGAAACTAGCTCAGAAACCGGGATTCCAATCCCTTCCATTGCTGCACCCAGAAACACTGGACAATCTCCGGCAAAAACTGCGCTGATGAAGTAGGCTGAAGCTTGGCCTGAAAACCTGATGTGGAATGATGAATGAAAACTCTCCCAATGAGGCTCCTCAATGAGAGATGTGGGATTCCCGCTCGGGAACACTCGGTGCTAAACAACACGGCAACCCTGCTAAGCAGCAGAGGGAGCAAAAGTCTAAGCAGACAAGAATAACCATCTAAAACATGAAGAACAATGATGCCATCTACTTCCTTAAATAATTTATGAGTTTTCTTGCCCTCAGCCCCACTCAATTATGTCATCTCTATCAAAATATTCCCCTCCCTCCAAAACTTTGTTATTCCTTCTTTGATTCCTCCTCCTCCACAACTGCGTTGTTGACTTAGTCAAAGTGGACTGAATCAACTTGATAATATCCATGTTCACACATGGACGTGTCATATTAAGCTATAAAGAGTGTCCCCTTTCACACTTGGAGTGTTTTTATACCTCCTTAGGAGACTTATGGGTTTTCCTACCCATTTATTCACCAGTTAGAGCTGCTGCTAATTCTAATGTTCCATTTGGATGTGAGGCTAAAATTTGGGAAAATTACAGTCCTCCCCTCCAAAATATTTGCTTGTCCTCAAGAAAATGCATAGGGAGATAAAAATTTCTCCCTCCTCCTCATGTGGCATCCCATCATTGGCCTCCATCACTACACCAAGTTAATTTGCAAATAAACTGTCATCCAATGTTTCCTCCCAAGTGTGCAAAACCAAATGGCCCACATCAATAAAAGGTGGAAAGTGTGAATGGAAAATTGTTTGTTGTCTCATGGCCTCCACAAATTAGGAGTGATGACAAACATGGTGAATGAGTGACTGCTTCACCCATGCTATCATCCAAATGAAATGAGCCATCCTAGGTAGCTCATCAAAAGAATCATCAACCCCGATTTTGTATAATGTGTTGGGGCTACATGGAGAGATTGGATTCTACCCTCCAAATGGTTTCTATCTCCATTTATGGTAAACATGGGGCTTCTTTTTTCCTTGGGCTGAAATTACATGGCCTCCAATAATGGACCATGTTCTCCCATCAAACAATTCAGCCATGAAGTGCCTTCTCAAGTTCTTCAAGTGGTTCCTCCCACAGGAAGGGAAACAATATGATGTGGCAATCATGGTTTGCCCATGGTTCCTCTTGAAATGTACAACATGCAAAGTGGGGAGAATCATGCTCCCAATGGGCATCCTTAATCTCAAGCCCACTCTCCAACCAAAACTTCCCCTGAACATAAGCATATCAGCAATATATGGAAGCAAAGTAAAATGAGAACAAGTTTCCAAGTGACAATTGGAGAGTGAATCACAGTTCCACCCATGGAACCAGCGCAGTGCATCCATTGCCTGCATCAAAATATGAAATAAAAAGTGCTTTACCAGCCAATTTTTTGCTACCATAGTCATCTCATAAGATGGAAACGTGTAGTCACAATATGGTTTCAATGGTGTGCACCAAGAAACATGTGGCTTCCCCCACAAACCACCAAAATGATCGCCAAAATCAATGCTACAAGTAGCAGCAAGTACATCATCATACAATATGCAAGAAGGAACAAATCTTCTTGATACATCATGCTGCTCAAATAAGGAAAAGAAGTACAATACAAAATATGAAATGATACCTCCACCATCATGCACTTGAGATCTTGAGCTGAAATGGCTCAATTGCAAATTCTCCCTTACCTCGAAAGAGTAGGGAAGTGGTTGTGACCTCCTATTCATTACCATCCAAGCTATGCATCTCTCCATATGATGATATATGTCATGCTGGATGCCCTCCCAAGTGAACTCCTCCATCAATGGAAATATGCATCAAAGTGCATAGATGATAAGTCTTCATGTGCTGCATGTAGCAGCTTCTCCGTGAGACTAGAAGATCTAGTCAAAAAGATCCTGCAATAGGAATAGATGACCACCTCATCCACCATGTATATATCATCTCCATCCGAGTCATCAAGAATCATGCATACACCAAGATCCTTGGAGTACTCTACCAAAAGCTGAGATCTCCAATAAGGATCAATCCTCCTAAGGGACATTGCTAGTGATCTGAAATGTTGTTGTCTTTTCCTTCGACATCCCTCATGCCTAATTCATCCTCAAAATTTCTACCATGCCCATCATGCAGCAGTTCATGCTCCAAAAGAAGTAGGGATTCTTGGAAGTTGGCTTCCCATGAGAAGCTCTCATCCAAGAAAAATCTCCCAATCTTGGCCAATGCAAGCATGAGTGGCCTCCATCTACTCTAATGTATGGAGGATTCCTTCCTCAAAGGAATTACCCTATGTTTCTCCAAATCCATGGAGTATCTCCCTTGCACCATGAAGGTGCCATCCTCCATGACTGCAGCAACCTCTGTCAGCGCAGTACAGATAGTGAGAGTGGGTGGTGCTGAAAATGGAAGGATTCCCCCCTCCTCCTTGAGTTCATCCCAAACTCTCTGCGCTGCACTAGACTCCTCCAAATTTTTCACCTCTCTGGAATCTAAGAGGGGTGAACCAAATGGAAATATGCCTCTCATCAACTCTATGTCAGGTGGCCTCCCAGGTGGAATGCCTCCATGTAGTGAGACATCAATGTCAAGACTAGACTGCACATATGGCTGGGCAACCTTGCCCCTACCCTTGCAGTGCAAATCAGTCTGCCTCTTCCTTGCATTATCTTTCTGAAATAGAGAAGGGTGTGTGCCCCTCATCAAGTGATGCTACTCTTCCTCTCCACCTCCTCATTCTAGCTACAATGCTGCATAATCATGTTGTTCATTGATTGTGTTGGGACCTCTATGTATGATATCCTGGGAAACTTCTTGTAAGGGTAAAATAATCCCTCCTATTGGAGCTGGTGCTCCTCCTCCCTTTGCATGAGGTATTGGATGTGCTCCAGATGTTACAGTGTTGTTGCTCTCTTCTCCTTCATCAATGTGTATAAGAAACATTGCAACAAGTGGAACCCCTTGTGAAAAGGTGATCCCCATGCCCTCTTATTTAGGAATGTGAACTAGAGGTCTTGCCTCCGACAATGTGTAATGCAAGATGTCAGTTTATCCCATGGTTTTCTGAAGGGAAGTTTCCTCCATCACATGCAAAGGGTTTGTTCTCTAAATTTTTCCTTCCTCATGTGTCTTAGGATGTTTTTCACCAAACCTTCCCACTAATGTTTCAATGAACCTTGCATAAGAGGAAGTTTTTGCATTCTTTAAAGAACAAGATTCAAAAATCCACCATGCATGAGCCTTACCTCTGAAATGCAGTGTTGCAACTCTGATGGCTTCATCTTCAGAAATATGGTGCTGCTGAAAATAGGAGTCTAGCTCCTTCACCCAAGCTCCAGCTAAACATGTAGGTGATCTAGAAAAAGTATATAGAATAAATCTACCTGCATCTTGCTGCTTTCTTTTCTCCACTTGGATCTTGAAAAACTCTTGGAAGTCAGTATGATCTCTGAATCTCTTGGTTTGAGATTCATACTCCCGCAACAAATCACTAAGAGTCATCCTCTTCGGCATTCTTCCTCCACTCATCCATATCCAGATAGACCTAGGAACTTGACTGTGCTCTACATCATGGTGTGTAGATACATGCTCACACTTACCATGTGAAAATCTACATTCAGCTCTAGATTCAAACTCCCTTGGAGATCCCATCTCCAATCTCATTTTCTTCAACTCTCCTTGAAAGCTCTGCATAGATTTTGGAAGAATATTTGTAAGCTTGTATTCCTTCCTCCCTTCACACACTAAAGCCTTCTTCTTTTTTTCCATCTCTCCTAAAATTTCAATGGCTGGAGATCCACAGACTGAGCCAAGATTGAAGCTCTGATACCACTGTAATATCCCAAAATCGGGACAGCTTAGTAAGCCTGCTAAAATAACACACTCCCAAAAAAATATGATATAAAATAATGAAATGGACTCTTGGATCCTATATATTAGACAATATACAACCTAAATCCAAGAATAGAGCTAAAACAAATCAAACTAGGTGGGTTAAACAAACCTCCCACACTAGTGTAGCTGAAAATGACCGAAACCCCCAAATACTGCAACACAAGGATTTCTGCACAAAAGTGACTGCGCATTCCTATGAAGGTTTTAAAGTAGAAATTAAGGAAAAAATTAGATCTAGTCATATATTATACAATCAAGCTCATAAACTGAGATCTAGTCTCCTCATTACAATTACAAGAAAACCCAGGAAGGGTTTCTTGTCAAACACTCTACATACAAATATGATATTCAGAAATTTACTGAATCACCACTACAATAATAAAGCATAATAGTGTACAAGGCTGGAAATATTTCTGATCTGATGTAGATCCCTCAAGGTCTTCCTCCCATGAAAGAATGAACCTCTCATTCACAAGGAAACACTGCAACGAAGCCACTATACCATCTGTTGAATGCTACCTCCAAAATAACGCATTCCCTAGCTGGAACAGTGCTAGGAATGTAGGAAAAATGTGTGGTCTGATACCACAGATCTTAAATAGGCTCTAGAGCTCTCCAAACAGGTCCCTCAAGTGAAGGAAACCTTCCTCCAATGAGAAACTAGCTCAGAAACTAGGATTCCAATCCCTTCCAATGTTTCACCCGACTACACTACACAATCTCCAGCAGAAACTGCATTGATGAAGTAGGCTGAAGCTTGGCCTAAAAACCTGATGTGGAATGATGAATGAAAACTCTCCCAATGAGGCTCCTCAAGGAGAGAGGTGGGATTCCCCCTCGGGAACACCCGGTGCTAAACAACACTGCAACCCTGCTAAGCAGCAAAGGGAGCAAAAGTCTAAGCAAACAAGAATAACCATCTAAAACATGAAGAAAAATGTTGCCATCCTCTTCCTTAAATAAGTTATGAGTTTTCTTGCCCTTGGCCCCACTCAATTAGGTCCTATCTATCAAAATATTCCCCTCCCTCCAAAACTGCGTTATTCATTCTTTGATTCCTCCTCCTCCACAACTGCGTTGTTGACTTAGTCAAAGTGGACTAAATCAACTTGATAATATCCCTATTCGCACATGGAGGTGTCTTATTAAGTTGTAAAGAGTGTCCCCTTTCACACTTGGAGTGTTTTTATACCTCCTTAGGAGACTTATGGGCTTTCCTACCCATTTATTCACCGGTTAGAGCTGCTGCTAATGCTAATGTTCCATTTGGCTGTGAGGCTAAAATTTGGGAACATTACAACTCCGCTACCTACCCCTATTCAACCTTGGGAATCCATCTCCATGGATTACATGTTGAGCCTTCCTTCTACTAAGCATGGAAACAATTGTCTTTTCATGGTTGTTTCCAGATTGTCAAAGATGGCCATTATGTCACCCTACGAGAAGAATATCACAGTAGAAGCCAGTACTAAACTCTTCTTTGAATGACTGTGGGTGAAATTTTGGATCCCACAGTCTATAATCTCAGATCAGGATAGAAGAATCCTCAGCAAATTTTGGTCCAGACTCTATTCAATGCTGGACACCAAGCTAACCAAGTCCACAGCTTTCTATCCCCAAACAGATGACCAGATAGAGGTCGCCAACAGGATGATTGTACACATTTTGTGCATGTAAAATTCAAATCATCGACACACATAGGATGAGAGAGCCTTCCCTATGTACAACACCATTATAATAGGGCTCTCCATAGCTCACCTAACCACAACCCCTTTCAGGTGGGCCTGGGGTTCTAGCCACTATGTCCCATTGACATAGGCATGTCATTTGTGGCTACTGAAGCTGATTCAGCTGATGTCCAGTCCGAAGCCAACAAAGTGAACAACTTCATTGAGCACATTCAGCACATTCGCTAGCAATTTCATGACATATTGGATAGATCCAATGCTAATTACAAGAAACAACATGATCAACATCAGGTTCCACACCACTTCTAGGTGGGAAAAAAAGTGTGGCTACATTTGCGGAATGAGCGCCTCACTAGACCCCACTACAAGCTTCGCCCGCTCCAATATGGGTCATACACCATCACCAAGTTTATAGGGAGTAATTCCTTTGAGCTCAATATTCCACCATTCCTTGTTATGGACCCAGTATTCAATGTGGATCGCCTTCGACCCTATTTCCCAACTCTACTTGACACCTCTGATATTACAGAATAAATCACACCAAGAGAATTAAACCCAGACTTCATGGAACATGCCACTACATATTGTATCATGAACATGCAAATCAAGAACACTCGCCAGCAAAAGATCCAACTATATAGGGTTTTCAAAGATGGCCAACTCCTGCACGAAGGCAAGTGGTTCACTAGGGACCAAGTTCAGCAGAAGTTTCCCCATCTCATGGAGGAACTCAATGCAATGGGGACAATTTCTTCCTAAGGGGGGAGGAATGATAGAGGTGGATATTAGTGTCCACCCCACTATTCCACTTGGTGCCCCACCATTGCTTCTTTCAGTTTTTTAGCTTATTTAATTATAGCACAGTTTATTCTTTTTAGCATTTTTTAGGTCCTCAACTTCCAGAGCCGTTTTGAGGTTGTAAACCACATTTTTTGGGCATAAAACGTCCGAAAAATATGATTTTGTTTAGCACTCAATATTCACAATTAATATTTGTAGTCCCCAAATAGATATTTCTAACGATGTATCATGTGTGTCAAATGGAGATAGTATGCGAAAGTTACGACCGTGAGAAATTAATATCCCAATTTACCCCGACAGGGCCCATATTCTGGCATTTCATCTCCTAGGGTTAGGTTTTTGGATGTTTAGGGTTTTCCATTATTTATCAATAATATATAGGCCTTCAAACCTCATTGTAGAACAGAGTTGAGAGGAATGTAGCCACCACATCTCTTCTAAGAGATAAGGTATGAGTGCCATATATAGTTTATCTCCATTCTGTCTGTAAACAAATTTCAGTTCTTTGATATTAATGAAATGAACTGTTATTTCTGTTGCATTTTTATATTTATGGTTATATGTGTATTTGGTTGCATTCCTGCATAAATTCAAATTAATTTCTGCATTCATATCTAATAATTTAGCCTCCTTTATGATTCCTATGATTAGTGGTTTTGATCTTTGGATCCATTGTGAAACCCTAGCTCAATAGGAAAGGGAATTGGGGTTTAGTTTTAGGAAAGCAAATGATTTTGGGAAGTTTTAGGAATGGAGGGAGATGAAGGAGTTTGAGAGTGTCTAAATTCTTGGGAAAATTTTGGGGGGTAGGGATAGATTTTAGGGAGTGTAGGGAGGTTAAAATTTTGGAAATGAGTGAGGGGAATGGGTATATAAATGAAAAACACATTCCTAGCCTACGAAAGTGTAGTGTAGGCTAGAGTTTGTAGGGAAATGAAGGAAATGAGGGTAGTGGGAAAGGGGAAGTCTCGAGGAAGAATTATGGAAGGTGACACAGTGTGTTTGAGCATTAATTTTAGGGTTTTTCACAGCAAATGAATCAAAAACACTATTAGACGAAAAGCATAGCAAACCCTAGGAGATGGTGATTTTTTGAGCTTTCAAGAATGAACTGAAGAAAAAGAAAGGTAGATGAGGGAGAAATGAATCCTAGATAATTATTTTTTATGAGATGGAACATGTGGTTGATGAAGAAAACCTTAGCAAAAGGAATACTTTTCTCCCTTGGGAAAAACCCAGCACTTTGGAGAAAAGCGCAGTGCAATTGAGAAAAGTGTCGCGAGGGAGGAAATTTGGCACTTTTTGGCAAGAAATTTTTTTTTCAAAGGGTGGAAATGCTTCTTGCTAATAGCGTGATGTCTTATGAGGGTGGAACGAGCAATTTTTGTCTCCTTTGGTCTCCTTATAGGCTGGGGGGTCAATTTTATCCTAGGTAGTGATGTGGCCCCACATTATCTTTTCACAAAATGATATAGATTGCTATTGAACTGAATCTTCAAAATTTCGTATGCATAGTTACATATTCATAGAGAATAAATGTACTTTGGAAATAATTTTTGAACACTTCCCTAACTACTACTCCCATAATGATGACCTAGGTGATGTCATGACTCTTTTTTGACCTTTTTGATGACTTGACCTAATAATGGCACCTAATGGATTTATAAACTGATGATTTGGGCATTGAACCTTGTTGTATGAGTGACCATGAGATGATAACTAAAAATGTGATCAAGACACATTATTTATGAATTATAACAATGAGTAATGGCATGACCAAGATGACAATTTTGAACATGGGATGATGGGAGGAGTAACATACATAGACTTACTAACCAATGATCAATTTTTATTTGAAAACCTATTTGAAACTAAAAAACGTTTCCTAGGACCCTATCAAAAACTTGAAAGAGTACAATTTTATCATTGGTGACTGATAGGACTGACAAACATTGACATTGGCTCTAATTGGGGATGGAAAATCTTTAGGAGGTGTCAACAACACTAGACCAGGTAGCCTCATCCATTTGGAAATGGAGTCAAAAATGAAAACAAGACTCAAAACTGAAATGACTTGAAAAAATTAAATGACTTAACAAACTAAAATGACTACTAACTGAACTTATTTATGGCAGCAGACCATCGAGATTTGAGGGCTTCCAATCCTGATGATAACTACCCATCTATTGAAGATATATATACAATCATGTGATATGATCCTTCCATTGTAACCACTCCAGCAAGTGGCTACTTACCTGAATCCTGCTCACACTTTCCCTGAGCAAGAAAAAGAAACAAAAGCTAGCCAACTCCAATTATCTGCTGAATATATGCTTCTGATCCATAAATACAATAAAGTACATCTTCCATGCTAGATATAGAAAATTAGTAAAAGGATTCTCAATAATTTTAAATATTACCTTGTCTTGAGATCCAACAAAAATGTAATATCCAAAAATGGGAAAGATAGGAATAAAGAACATTTACAACATTCCAAATAAGAAAAACAAGAATATAAAAATAAACTTGGAAAATGTTGGAAATATGTTGCAACATCAAGAATTTATAACCATGAGAAGAAATAGCTGAGTGATATCATTATAAACAACAACAAATATAAATTACACAATGCTCCAAAGAAGATGCACTCAAGCCAACAAGAAGTGGTTGAAATACACTAATGAAAACTGGCACTGGAAATGTTGTGTTGCTGCTGGAAACTACTACTACTGGTAATAAGAACCATGTGTAGGGGACTCCTATAGTGCTCCAAATGATCCAGGATTTTAACCACATATTCTACTCCAAAACCCCAGAAAAACATAAAATGGTTTGGCCAGATTTTAACATTGGTTTTTCAGCTGCTTTTGGTTTTCTAACTGCACCCCTACAGGCTGACTTACGCAATCCTCCTGTGTAACTGCTAATATGGGGCTCAATTTATGATCTAAATACTAAAATATCACCGAATCAGATCAATACATGAATGTTTGGTCCCTTATATAGATTCTCAAGCTAGAAACTTGAGATCTAGCTCCTCCTTCCTTGGCTCAAGTTGCAGCTGCAAACTGCACAACTATTTGAATGGATTGTACTGTCAAGGAGGCTGAAGTTGTAGCCTGCTGCTATGAAATGGAATATAGCTCAAAAATTATGCAAATAATCTCTCCAAAGTTAGGGGATAATCCCTCATAGGATTCCAAGCCGAAATACTTGGAACATCCTTCCTCCACTAGATCTACCAAGTTGGACTACATAATTCCTGAAGTAACTATTGCTGCATGGAGGTATAAACTGATGGCTTGATGCCGTATATCACAATGCTACTCCTGGAAGGCTAAAATGGAGGCACAAGATGAAAGGATGAACCCTCCACCAGTTGCCTAGATGATATTCTAAGAACTACCTTCCTCCTCTAAAGGATGAACCCTCCACCGGTTGCCTAGATGATATTCTAAGAACTACCTTCCTCCTCTAAAACCCTAAGACAAGAATGCGTAATTCCTGAAGCTATTTATGCAAAAGAGAGGGGTTGAATGTGGCACTAGGCACTCAAAGTCTCCCATGGGTAAGGGTGGGATTCCTGCTCGGGGACACCCGTGTGCTAAAAAACACAACAAACTTAGCTAAACAGTTGAAGTGTGCAAAGAATGTCAAACGAAAATACAACATCAAATTCCAGATTGATTTTATTTATTGCCCTCATCTTCCTTATATGATTATGAGCCTGCCCTAACCTTGGCCAACCTCATAACTACGCTGCACATGTGGCGACTAGACTCCATGAAGACTGCGTTGTCTCTCCATCATCTCCATCATCTCTACATTTACTTTCCACTCCTCCATCATTTTTGCTTTTAATGCACCACTTCTTCCATCACTGCATCGTTAATGGTCTATGCTCTTACTTTTATTCCTCCACTATCTCCATCATCTTCCTCATTATCTCTCAATAATATCCACTCTTTCTTCATTAATGAGTTGCTCCACTACTATGTGGTGTTGATCTACTATCTACTAATCCACATTCACACAAAAAAAGTGGATTATATTCATCCATGGGTTTTATGGCTCCCTCCACCCTTTTATTTACTTAATTAACTAAGAAACGTAAGAACTCTAATATTCCAATTAACTGATGGAAAATTGGGAATATTACAAAAAACATAAACGCACCCTTCATTTTGATTTGAAAAAAAACTTAGTTGTTGATCCATAGGAAGGCATAAGGAAGTATGAATTTCTGCTAACTGAGTATTGGTTGTAAATTCCTCAAGTATGAGCGACTCTAATTCTATCTTTGGAGGAAAATAATCATGTGCAAGGGGCTCTAAAACAAATTTTTCTTTATTGCAGCTCCTCTCTTCATAATCTTCTTTCAATTTTTGATGTTTATTCTCTTCCATAATGTATAAAGATCCTTGTTCATTCATTTCATTAGAAACCTCATCTTGGTTGTCACAAACCTGATCTTGAAATAGCACCCAAAGAAATAAAAATCTGAAAAAACAAGTGAATTAACCTCTTCATACCTTTGCTGGTAATTTGGAAATTACTAAATTTTAGAGGACAGTTCTTGGGGTTGAGTATCCATTGGATAAGTTGGCCTCTTTGGACTTGAATTGATAGGCATGTTTCTGTTTATCAAATTATGTTGCCTCTTCACTGAGATGAGTAAATTCTGGTAACCTCTCTAATAATATTTAGTCCCTGTTGCTAACATGTCATTAATATCCAAAGACAAAACCCATTGTTCACTATTATTGAACTCAGAATATGGACTATGATTATCATTATTGAAATCCTACTCAATTTCATTTATAGTCGAAGGATAAAAATCTACTAGCTGGGAATTTTCATAACTGATTTCTGACCTTTCATCTTGATGCAAACAAAACTCAAAGAAAGGATATTAAATCTCATCAATAATTAAATCCTCATCATCAATATCAATCCCTATGAACTAAAAAAGGTGCTCAAACTTTCCACAAAAATTCTCTATCATCTATAAGGAAGGATAATGCTGCTTATAATTGTCACAAAATGCTACATGAAAAGTATTTAAGTGAATATAGACTAGAAGCATGAAATCCCTCATACCATGACCTAGCATCATCCTCTAATGCTACCATGGGCATCTTAATCAAAAAATCCTTAGGAAAATGTAAACCTTGCCTATGTATATGTATATGAAATTTAATAAAATGTATAGTAGCATTATCATATTTTCAATTTATGAACCGAAGCAGATTTTTTTGCGAGTCTATGTGAGATATTTGATTCGGAAAACCAAGAATATGAGATTGATCCATAGGAGCATACTCTCTAGTAGTTGATTTAATCTCCATACAATAGAACCATGATTCTTCTACTACTAATTCTTAGGGTAGTGAAATTACCAATGAAACTCTGATTTCTAGATTCTATTTCCAGTGGAGTCTTTGGATAAATTTGAAGTTGATTAGAGTCACCAAGTGAATGTTTTAGCTTTGATATGTATCTGACTGTTTTCCAAAATCAGAAATCAGATCTCATCTTTTTAATTCTTACCAAGGGAATATATGATATTTTGTGTCCCAAGAAATGACGCCAAAAATGTTATCCTCCACAGTGTCCCAAGGCTGCGAATGGAAATCAAAGGAGGTAACCTCGAACCACCTAGGATTTGGTAGCTAGCCCTACCAAATCAGAGAGGGATGTCACTGTGATCTCATATCCAACAAGGTGACTGGAGAGGGTAAACATATGTTAGGCTAGGTATTGAGCTCTAGTGCTTTGAAATTTAGGGTTTAGCTAGAGCAGGAAGAGAGGTCAAGGAAACTAGATCAGATCTAAAAGATTTTAGTTTTAGGGATACAAAGGGGCATCACAAGTATGCTCACTATAATATTCCAAAAATTTGGTCTTCATCTAAATGAAATATGGTAGTTGGTTTCATCACTAGCTAGGTGAATAAATGGGTAGGGAGGCCCATAAACTTATTTAGGAGAAATAATAACACTCCTAATGTGAAAGGAGGAAGAATAAGAAGCTGGATTAAGCACCTTTAGGTGTGAATAGGGATTGGATCATGTTGATTCAGTCAAATTTGACCAAGTTAACAACGTTGTCATGGAGGAGTGGCCTTTAACATGAGACATCGCAATTTTAGTGGATGAAAACTTGCATGATCTTGGTGGCAAGTATGGATGGGACCCAATATGAGGAGGTTGAATTACTATATATGGAAGGATGGCAGCCTTTGTTATTCATTTTTTATATTATCATTTTGATATTGGTCTGCATAGACTTGCTTCCTCTTGATGTTTAGCAGGGTTTTTATGCTATTTAGAACAAGGGTGTTCCTGGTCAGGAATCCCTACCTCATCCCGAGGGAAGAAGAGGTTCATTGAGCTGAATTTCCTCATTCCAATATTCTAGCCAAGCTACCTCCCTCAGCTATAGCACAGTTTCTATTTAGATCTAGGTTGTGTTGCAGGGTGAAGCAAGGGAGGATCACATAGAGCTAGTTCTGGGCTTGCTTTTCAGTGGAGAGGTAGCCTATCCATTGGAGGATCAGCAAGGAGGGCTCCTGGGAAAATTTTCACATATTTGGCATCAAGCCAACCATCTACCATCCCTCACAATGTATCACATTTCTGAGCTACGTTATTTTTGGAGGTTATTGCTAGTAGGGCTCATTGAGCTCATCAGGAGGGTCTATTTCTGAGTAGAGAAATCAAACTTATATTTAGAAGTACCATTGGAGGAGGAAATCACCATTTTAGATCTATCATATCCTCATTCCATATCAAATCCAGCTTGCAGTGGCATATTAACCACAGGTTTATTTGTCACATTGTATATTTCTTGGTATTTATAGCAATATTTTCCAAGTTGATTAGAAATCATGTATTAGAGTTCACATCTTCTTTCTTGGGCACTTATTTTGTTTCTATCAGCTATATTCCATTTATGAATGTTTATAGTAGCAACTAAATTGATATAGACAACATTGTCACTCCTCTTTGACATTCTATACAGTTGCAGCAACTCATGTGTTGATTGTTATGATCATTGGAGGATTGTTCTTATTGCTTGAGTGGCTTTTCCCTCATGATATTTTTTTTTATATTGCTGATGATATCTTAATAAAATAATGGCTGCATATTGATCCCTCTTATTTCATGTTCATATTTTTTGTGTTTTACATTATTATGTCTTGTATTGTTGCTATTTCCAATTTGGAATATTACTGTGGTATCAGAGCATAATCTTGGCTCAACCTGTGCATTCAAGAAATTATGCCATTAGAAGGAGAAGCTTCTTCTCACATAAAAGAGAATTTGTATAGAAGAAACAAAGGCATTACTCCATTATTTGGAGAAATGAAGGAAGAGAGGATCTCCCGTCTTCTTTTCCAAACTATGAAAAATATCAAGGAAGATCTCAAGGAGATGAAAGGGGAGAAGGGTAGAAAACTTCCAAGAGGGTTTTGAAGTGGAGAAAACCCTAGATATTGACATGACGGGTGTGAGAATTCAGCCACACATGCATATCCACAGCGTGGCTTATTTCCCACATTCATTGCAATAAGGATGGAGGAAGAAGATGCACCAAGGGAGGAGAGCTTGAGTGACTATCTTCAGGAGTATGAGTCTCAATCATGGAGATTCAAAAAGAATTTAGACTTTGAAGGGTTTTTCCAAATCAAGGAAGATAGAAGATCTAGTAACCATAATAGAAGCAAGAGAGGTATAACCTTTCTATCTAACTTTGATGGATCAGAAAAGTGCACAGCCAAACCTTGGGTGGAGGAGCTAGATTCCTATTTCCAGCTACACCAAGTTTCAGAAAAGGAGGCCATTAGAGTAGCAGTGTTGCACCTCAAAGGTATGGCCCATGATTGGTGGTTTTATAGTTCAGATTCATTTTATCATGCAAATGTAAACACTTATGCAGGGTTCACTAAGAAATAAGTGAGGAGATTTGATCTTAAACATTGTAAAACATCTCTTGTTGAACCCAAAAACTCAAAACCTTTGCATGAGTTGGAGAGATCTATTTTTCCAACTCCACTCCATAATTTTGTTGAAGTGGATAGAAACATGAATGATACCTTGCCAAGGGTAAGATCCCCACTTCTTGAAGATCCCTCTTCTATAGATGAAGACATGGATGTTCCTCCTTCAAGGGAAGACCAAGATCAAGGGTCTTTCATTGATGATGAGGCATTCTCACATATTGATCAAGAAGATGAGCAAAGAAGAGATAATAGCGATGTACCATCAGGAGGAGATCCATCACCGCATGGATATGGGAAGCGATCCATTTCTTCCATTAGAGGATCCCTTGTGTCTTTTCAAGGAGTTCCAAATGATCCAACATGTGGGAACCAAGGCATAATTTCAGAGCAGCATGTATAAGTTTTTGTGGATTGTGAGATGGAGGAAAAGAAGGATCAACATCAAGGGATGATGAGAATTCACCCTTATCTATTTCAATGGTTTTATACACCAAAGAAGGAGATTGTATTCCAAAGTGAAAGGAGGGACAAATCAGTCCACTCATACATACAATCCACTTTAGATTTTGATGTTTCACTACATGGGGGCACTCCACATGGGAGGCCACCATATCTAGAGTTGGTGGGAGACATATTACCATTTGGTTCACCACTCTTAGATCTCGGAGAGGTGGATACTTTTGAGGGGTCTAGTACAGCGCAGAGAGTCTGGGGTAGACATAAGGAGGAGGGAGACATCCTCCCATTTTCAGCATTACCCACTCTCACTACATATACTGCACTGACAGAAGTTGTTGTAGTGATGGAGGATGGCACCTTCATGGTGAAAGAGATATGCTCCATCGATTTTGAGAAACAGAGGGTACTTCATTTGAGGATGGAATCCTCCATACATTGGAGTAGATGGAGGCCACTGATGCTAGCATTGGCCAAGATAAGGAGGTTGTCTTTGGATGGTAGCTTCTCATGGGAGGCCAACTTCCAAAGGTCACCACTTCTATTTTAGCATGAGAAGCTACATGATGGGCATGGAAGCACTTTGGAGGATGAATTTGGCATGAGGGATGTCAAAGGAGAAGACAACAGTATGTGGGGAGCTTCACATTCCAGATCTTCAGTGTTGTCTCTTAGGAGGATTGATCCATATTGGAGATCTCAACTCTTGGTAGAGTACTCCAAGGATCTTGGTGATTGCATGATTCTTGATGAACTGGAGGGAGATGATAGATATATGGTGGTCGAAGAGGTCATCTGTTCTTATGGCAGAGTTTTCTTGACTAGATTTTCATACTCAATAGGAAGCTACTACATGCAACACATGTGGACTTTCTTTCCATGCACTTTGATGCATTTCATTCTTTGATGGAGGAGTCCACTTGGGAGGGCATCCAAAAGGATATAAATCAGCATATGGGGAGATGCATAGCCTAGATGTTGATGGAGAGGATGTCACAGCCACTTCCCTACTCATTGGGGGTGAGGGAGAGCTTTCAGTTGAGCCATTTCAGCTCAATGACAAAAGTACATGGTAGAGTAGGTACAATTTTGCATTATGATTCGTACTCCTCTACTTTATATGAGAAACATGTTGTACCAAGGAGGATTATCCCTTATTTTCTATTATGTTTTGATGTAATTGAGGGCATTTTTAGCATTGATGTTGGCCATGCTATTGGTGGTTTGTCGGGGAAGCCACATGATTCTTGCTGTGCACCTTTGGCACCACATTTTACTCTCATGATCCTATCTTATAGGATGATTGTGGCAGAAAAAAAGTGGCTGAAAGGACACTTTTTATTATTTTTTTGAGTCAGGAAAGAGATGCACTGTTCTAGTTCCATATGTGGAACTATGATCCACCTCTCGGTTGTCATATGGCAACTTGTATTCATTGAGTTTTACTTCCATATGTTGGAGATGTTCTTATGTTTATAAGAAGCTTTGTTGGGAGAGTGGCACAAGAGTTGATGGTGCCCATTGGGAGTGTGATTCTCCCTACTATACATATTTCATGTTTCAGGAGAAACAATGGGAAAACCATGGTTGCCATACTACATCTCTTTTCTTCATGTGAGAGGAGTGATTTAAAGAACTTGAGTTCTTGGAGGAGGCACTTAATGGTTGATTTTTTTGGTGGGGTAACTTGGGCCATTCTTGGAGGCCATGTCATTTCAGCCCAAGATCAGAAACAACCCCATACTTACCATAAATGGAGGGAGAAACAACTTGGGTGGAAAAATCTAATCTCTCCATGCAACCCCAATACATTGCATAAACCGAGGGTTGATGAATTCTTTGATGAGCTACCTAGAATGGCTCATTTCATTTCGATGATATCATGGGTGGGGGAGACTCTCATTGGGATGAGATTCCATATTTTTATCATCACTCCTACCTTAAGAATGCCATTGGATAGCAAGAAGGTTTCCACTTACATCTTACACTTTTTCATGATGTGAACCATTTGGGTTTGCATACTTGGGAGGAACCATTGGAGGGAAGATTTATTTTAGATTATGTTGAGTTGTGGTGGAAGCTATTGATGAGGAGGCCACAAGAAGAGGAAGTGAGGAATTTTTCCCCACCTTTACAATTGCTTTAGGACAAGCAACATTTTGGAGGGGAGGACTGTAATATTCCAAAAAATTATCCTTCATCTAAATGGAATATTATAGTTGGTTTCATCACTAGGTCGGTCAATAAATGGGTATGGAGGCCCATAAACTTATTTAGGAGAAATAATAACACTCCTAATGTGAAAGGAGAAAGAATAAGAAGCTGGATTAAGCACCTCTGGGTGTGAACAGGGATTGGATCATGTTGATTCCATCAACTTTGACCAAGTCAACAATGTTGTCATGGAGGAGTGGCCTTTATGATGAGACAACACAATTTTAGTGGAGGACAACTTGAATGAGCTTGGTGGAAATTATGGATGGGACCCAATGTGAGGAGGTTCAATTTCTATATATGGATAGGATGGCAGCCTTTGTTATTCATGTTTTAGATTATCATTTTGAAATTGGTTTGCTTAGACTTTCTTGCTCTTGCTGTTTAGAAGGTTTGTTGTGATGTTTAGCACAAGGGCGTTCCTGGTTGGGAATCCCTACTTCATCCTCAGGGAAGGAGAGGTTCTTTGAGATGCATTTCCTCATTTTGGCATTTTGGCCAAGCTACCTCCTTCAGCTACATTGCAATTTATGTTTAGAGATGGGTTGTGTTGCAGGGTGCAACAAAAGAGGATCACATAGAGCTATTTCTGGCTTTTTTTTCAGTGGAGAGGTAGCCTATCCATTGGAGGATAAGAAAGAAGGGCTCCTAGCTATATTTTCACATATTTTGCATCAATCCAACCAGCTACCATCCCTCACAGAACAATCACATTTCCGAACTACATTATTTTTTGAGGCAATTGCTAGGAGGGTTCATTGAGCTCATCGGGAGGGTCTATTTCTGAGTAGAGGGATAAGCCTTCTATTTAGAAATACCATTGGATGATTACATCACCATTTAAGCTCTATCATAGCCAATTCCATATCATATCTAGTTTGCAGTGGCATATTAACCCCAGGTTTATTTTTCATATTGTATATTTGTTGGTATTTCTAGCAATCTTTTCCGGGTTGGCTAGAAATCATGTATTAGGGCCCACATCCTCTTTCTTGGGCACTTATTTTTTTATATCATCCATATTCCATTTATGAATTTTTATAGAAGAAACTACACTGATATAGACAACATTGTCACTGCTCTCTGACATTTTATACAGTTGCAGCAACTCATGTGCTGATTGTTCTGATCATTAGAGGATTGTTCTTATTACTTGAGTGGCTTGTCCCTCATGATCCTTTTCGTATATTTTTGCTGATATCTTAATAAAATAATGGCTTCATATTGATCCCTCTTATGTCATGTTCAAATTTGTTGTGTTTTACATTATTATGTCTTTTATTGCTGCTATTTCGAATTTGGAATATTACACTAACTAACACTTTGAGGTTTTCAATTGTAGTGTAGTGTCAAAAATTAAAGGTTCAAAATGAGCATGAAAAGCATGAGTTCATTTATATGAAGATAAAATAAAACATAAACATGAAATTCATATCAAAACAAAGCATAAGCTTAAGAATTTTTTTTAACAAATCATAGGAATATCATTAAAAGTAAATATATGGAAACAAAGATAACTAAAAATTCATTAAAGTTATTTACAGAAGAAAAATACTATCACAAAATCATACCACAAGAATCCTTAGATAATAGTTACAACTAGCCTATTAATTACTTGCAAGACGATGATGTATACAAGATTGAAGCCTTCTACTCTCTGATGTCCAACCTTTCCTCTAGCATTGATTTGGCTAGATATAGACCAAAAAAATAGTTTCCCCCTCTAAGGGGTCGAATCCCTCATGATAAGAACAATATAAAAGTTAAAAAAAAACCTCTATTTAGACCAACTTATTCACTTTGAATTTACAAGCATTTATGAACATGAATCTACCTCAATTTGACCTTTACCAGCACAATTACATTCATTTAAATCATGTAAACTTAAAAAAAGAAAAAATATATCATTATGAATTTAATTTGACTAATAAAATTATAAATTTTGACCTCCAATCAAAAGCGCAGCAAATTCTGAGAAAAGCGCATCGCCATACGGGAAAAGTGCAGTGCCAACTTGGAGAGAATTTTGGGGTAACTTCTAGTGCTCCAAATTCTAAACTGAAGGTATCATTCAAAATAGTTTTCCATAGATTCCTTAAGAAAGTGAAATGACATCTCCAAGGTTGAGAAAAATGGATTCTCCCAAGGTCACTCTAAGAGCGCAGCACCAGGGTGAAAATAGTGGCAAAAAGTGGTTTTTTGGCATGTTTTTGGAATTTTTCTTCCAACGAGAAGGCTGATATGGCACAAAAACTAGATGGATGATATGTTCAAGTCACATGCTATTCAGGCATATATAATTTTTGTGATTTGGAGCCCTCAAGGAAAAGAACAACACCAGGGTGTTGCACTTTTGGTTGACTAGATTTCCTGTTATAGCCAAAAGTAAAAAAAAAAAATCAAAATTTTCAAAATTTTCTTCAAAAATGGTCCATAATTTCTCCTTTAAGTTGGAAAGCGATGTGATAGGAAATGAGAGAGGCATCATCCAATACATCAATCTTATACTTCTTCCTTTTCTTAAAAAGGGTGGCCTTGTTTTCCCTCTTGAGAAGCTTTTCCAAATGACCATTTATGTTATCAAGCCAAATTCCTTGTCTTGTTCAATTTATGTTGCAATCAACTGATCAAAATCCTGCTGACCTATTGAAGGATATGGTTCACTTTCTTGCTCTTTCTGCCTCTTGAGACCTCTTTTTATTTTCCTCGTTTTTTTTTTTATTTTAACCTTCTTATCCTCGAGATCATCAACATCAATAAAAAATTTACCTTTCTCATCTTTATTTTGAAAATATTCCTTGGGGTTACTAATAAAATGTTGTTTTACTTGAAGTTTCTTGTTATGTTGCTACAGAAATGATATCATGAAATTGGCCTATGAAAGCCTGTCCTTTAGATAATTGATTTAATCTTCCTTCTCCTTGGTAATTTTCTTAGGTGACTTGTCCTCCTCATGCATTTATAGGTCTGCCATGTCAGTGTCAAAGTGTACTTGTTATTCCTCTTGCAATGGTGCCGCATGCTGATATGTTGATGTCTCTTTTTCAATTGATTTAGGATGAGCCATTTCCACAATTCCAGGAGAAAGCATCAACCTTTTCCTCTATTGTATGTTTTCGTCACCTTTTCACTAGGTTTCCTTGTTACTAGTTTTCTTGTGGAACAAACTTCTTGAGGTCTTGGTAATCTCAAAGTTGTAGAGTGACCACTAGATTGAATTGGAGTAGGCAAAAGAGTGGCTTGTTGTATGAATGCCTCCCAAGACAAGTTGACATGTATAAGATGATGGAAGACAATGATTTTCACCATGCCATGATTGAACAAGCTTGCTTGATGATCTTTCCCTTCAATATGTATTGTTTCTGCCATTTTGACCAAGCTTCTATAGAGGTAGTGAGGTAGGTTAAGAGGTTAACACATGTGAAATGCATCAGTAATCTAACATGGTATTGATATATCCTTGAAAAAATACCATTACATTTGAATTATTTCATGATCTTCATGAGAGGGGCATACTTATCAAGAAAGTGTCTAAGAGGAAAAATATACTTTGGACAAGCTTTGTAAGGGGGCTTCAAAAACATTTTATAGTTTTCAATATCTAGGTCAATCCTTTTGAACTAGATCTCTCGATGGTTAGATATCCTAGTCAGCTATGGAAATTTCCTCTACTTAAATATTGAAATCAACCCATGTTATGATGGCCTTATCCCTCCTCAAATTGGTGACGAAGATTCTTGTCAACTTGTCATTGAAACCTAGTTCTTGGATCTTCTCACAGAAGACAAGGTAGCCCACATCTTGGAAAGATTGCTTCAGAAAAGGTGAAGCCATGATTTCTTGGACTTTGATGGGTTCATATATAATAATATGACCTCCTTTATGCTTCGTCTGATCAGTGGTTGTGGTCTTTGGATCCATTTTGAAACCCTAGCTCACTAGAAAGGGGAATTAGGATTTATTTTTAGGAAAACAAGGGATCTTGGGTAGTTTTATGAATGGAGGGAGATGAAGGGCTTTGAGAGTGTCTAAATTTTTGGGAAAAATTTTGGAGGTAGGGATATATGTTAGGGAGTGTACAGAGGTGAAAATTTGGGAAATGAGTGAGGGGAATGGGTATATAAATGAAAAACAAATTCCTAGCCTAAGAAAGTGTACTGAAGGCTAGGGTTTGTAGGGAAATGAAGGAAATGAGGGAAATGGGTGAGGGGAATCTCAAGGAAGGTGTATGGAAGGTGAGGGAGGGTGTTTGAGAATTAGTTTTAGGGTTCTTCACATCAAATGAATCAAAAACACTATGAGACCAAAAGCGCAACAAACCCTCAGAGAGGGTGATTTTCTAAGCTTTCAAGATTGAATTGAAGCTAAATAAAGGTAGATGAGGGACAAATGAATCCAACTTACTTTTTTTTAATGCGTTGGAACCTTTGGTTGTTGAATAAACCAGTGGAAAATGAACATTTTCCCCCCTTGAGAAAAATGTAGCACTTTGGAGAAAAGCGCAGTGAGGGAGGAAATTTGGCACTTTTTGGCAAGAACTTGTTTTTCAAAGGGTGGAAATGCTTCTTTCTAATGGAGTGATGTGTTATGAGCATGGAATGAGTAAATTATTTTCTCCTTTGGTCTTATTATAGGATGGGGGGTTGATTTTCTCTAAGGTGGTTATGTGGCCCCACCTTGTATTTTAACAAAATGATGTGGATTGCTATTGAACTGCAGCTTCAAACTTTAGTATGCATAGTTACATATTCATAGATAATAAATGTACTTTGGAAATAATGTTTGAACACTTCCCTAATTACTACTCCCATAATCATGTCCTAGGTTATCTCATGACTCTTTTTTGACCTTTACACCTAATGGATTTATAAAATGATGATTTGGACATTGAACCTTGTAGTATGAATGACCATGAGATGATAACTAAAAAGGTGATCAAGACATATTATTGATGAATAATCACAATGAGTAATGGCATGACCAAGATGACAATTTTGATCATGGTATGATGGGAGGAGTGACATACCTAGACATACTAACCAATGATCAAATTTTTATTTGAAAACATATTTGAAACTATCAAAAATTTCCCTAGGACCCTATCAACAACTTGAAAGAGTACAATTTGATCACTAGTGACTGACATGGCTGACAGACACTAACAAAGTTCATAATGATATATTCACCCTTTAATATCCTTTTCTCAATTCAATAATTCCAAATGTTCTTGTGATGAATATCGATACCAATATATTTATATGAGGGTGCTTCCTCCAAGTATTTCTTATGTGAAAAATTACCATAGGTGACTTATTGGATTTAATTATTAGCACTATTTTTTATCAAGATTACAATGGTACATATTTTGGAGTATAAATCCTTTAATATTCTTAGTTTCTTGCAAATATATTAGGAAATACTCATCATAATAACGACATAATCAACATAAAGAAGAATACTTGTGACTATACTAGCATGAGTTGAGGTGATGCAACATGATTCTTTGAAATAATATTTTAACTTGTCAATATATATGCCCAAAAGGGTGTTACACAATAATTTGTCACTTTTCTCACTTCCCATCCCTGATCCTAAAGTTCCTTATGAATAATCCTGTGTAGTATATCCACCTGGGAAAAATACATAAAGACATCCTCTAAAGACTAAAAGAAATCTACCTTGAAATTTCATTGAAGAAACTTAGCTAAAATCCTAATTTTTTGGGTCAGTGCAATTCTCTAGTTGCATGCTCGTGTTGATGGAAGGTTCACACTTCTATCCTAGCACTGTTAGGGCACTTTTTACTGAGAAAACCATGCTAAACCATTTCTAGCAGTGTTTCCTCAAATGGAGGAGAAGCTTCAACCTTTAGAAGTTTCCAGGGTGGTGATCAGGATGTTATTCGGTGGAAGTAAGGTCGAGCTCTCTCATTTAGATTTTTTGATCTTAAAAATGGTGGATTATCCCTTTAAAATTTGGACTTCCTCCTTATTTCATGGGCTCCTAACTCCCTCTCCCTTCCTATAAATTGATCCCCATCCTTCCACTATTGGTTGGTCATTGTTGGGATGGTCTGACGATTCATCCTTTGCATCCCTATGTTGTGTCAATGGATAATCTTAAATTCAGGAGAAGGATCATTTAAGAGCCTTGTTTTGGACTTGGATTACAGCAAAAGGAGGCCTTGAACATCAAGGTCATGGTTGTAAGTTTCTTATTTCACATTATTTATAAAAACATTTGTTGTTTCACTTTCGATATTTGTTTGAATATTCATACAAGTAGCTTGATGCTACTTGATCTATTAGGTAATTCATTTTCAATGTACACTTTGTATTGGTCATGTTTTTTGTTGTCTTTTGATCACTTATAGGTATTATAATACCAATAGAAGCAAGGATCGAGCCTGAAGGACCTTGCATCGAGGACTTCACCAAAAAGTTGAGCATATCATTAGGAAGAGGTAGGATCATTTCCTTTTCTCATCTTGTTTTGAATGTTAATTAAGAAGGTGTTCATTAGATAGTCTCGTAAGTTGCTAGACTGACTCTAGGGCTAGAGAGATTGCCTATTTACGCAGAGGGGATTTCCTTCACAACAAAATTGGTAACTTCTCTCAAGAGATTTAACCTCTTTTCCTTCCCTTTTCTGGTTTGGATTTTTATCAGTTTGACTGATCATTTAGAATATGAGATCTGAGTTTGTTTTTTTCTCCATAGGTATGCATAGTGCTTGATTTTTTCTTTAGAGTATCAGGTCTAGGTTCTTTCTTCAGTTTGGATTGCTTTTCCTAAGCATTCCTTGACCAATGCATCTCTTTTTAGACACAGGTGCGCTGTGAGCTCGGATATTTAAAGGTACAGTCGCATTGAAAACCTTGTATTCCACTATATCCTCATGCTAGAATAGTTTCGTAGACCAACATGGTTTTTGCTATGAAAAGTAGCATTGTCAACACGGGTTTGGGGGTCTAAAGTAGCGTTGAAGTCCTTGTCAGCCCAATTTTTGCTATGTAAAGTAGCATTGGTCCATAAATATGATAATTTTTTGGGTTTTTGCTAAAACTTCCTAGTGTGTCCTGATATCTAAGGACATCCTCTTACTCTGTGTGTATCAAACTTTTTTTTTTGGTCTTAGTTTCTTTGTGGTGTTAAAAATTCCATCCCATACTTTAAGTGGTAAAAGTGAAATTTTGGTTGAATATTTGATTCTTTCAGTTCATTAAGTTGTTGTTTGTTGCTTGTATGTTTGGAAAGTTATTGTTTTCTTGATCATTAACCATCATTTGCATTCCATGAAAGAAATTGATATTTGGCATTCGTTTAGTTTTTATCCCAAAAATTTAGTTTTCATAAAAATTGCAATAGATTACATTGCATTTGAAAAGTCATTTTTGTGATTATCAATTTTGTGTTTATCATTAGACATTGATTACTTTGTTTGGTGGTTTAAAAACTAAAACGTGCATTGAGTGCATTCATTTCAAAGTGCATTAAGTAGATTCTCATTCCATGGAAAAGTGCATTGAATGCATTCTCATTCATCAAAATGAAAAAAGAAAATTGTGCATAGATTACAGTTACATAGTTTTCAAAGAATAAATTTTTCATAGCTTACGTTGCATAATTTCCATCTTTGAATGTTTCGACTTGGATTGGGATAGTGAAAGTGATCTAGTTAGGAAGATCTTCCTTTGCTACATTTATGTTTGTTGCATCACTATTTGAAGCTTTTCCCTAAACTAGATAGCGTTCATTGAATTGAAAGGATCCTTTTCTCATGCTAGTTGCATTATAGGTATTCATGCGACATCGTTTTTAGAATTGAAATTGAAACTTTAATCAATATAAACCTTAAAATTTATTCAATTAACCTGAAGGTGAATTTGAAATTAATGGAAACATCTTGAGCTCTAGGCTAGAGACATGTCCCATCATTGTTAAGCACAGGAGTTGTTACTAATAGTCTGTGTTACATTGCAGAGTTGAAACCCCGTCCCACTTATGAAGTCTATAGGACTATGATCTAGATATGAAAATTATAAGGGGACTCTCTCATAATATGATTACACATTAGACATCACTACTATAGACTAGACTCCCACGTACCATCAAGTATATATGGGGAAACACTATTAGGTTATAAGCCTCCCATAGGTAACTAAGTTAGCCACCTTGTAGATGTGATACACCGAACACAATATTTGAGGAGAATGGTTGTGATACATTAAATCCTTGGTAAATTTATTTTCTAAGGTATATATTGTAGGTCATGGATACATGTTAATCCTTTATGCCTAGTTCACCCTTTTTGATTTATTTTGTGTTTAATTTCTAAAATTTACTGCCCACGGAATAACATTTTACCTGTGCACAACTCCTTGGCAGATATTAGGTTGGGACTGATGGAAATAGTTCCTAAGTTTAACAATAATCGATTCCCCTAAAATCAGAATCGTAGTCATTTTCCTTCTTTTGGAAATTTTTCAACTCCCTATATTGAAACGTTGTCCCTCTCGGGATTAACCATTGGTTTTCTAGTTTGGTTATTTTCATCCCCCATGGTTCCCAATGTCCAAGATGTTTCTCAACCAAGTTTTCCTCCACCTGAACAGTTTCAACCTCATTTTGATCCTAAAGTTGACCCCTCACCTTATTTTCCTATTTCTTCACCCTTTTCTTCCTCTTCACTTGGTGAAATTATCGATTCTAGTAACCAACAAGCTAAGAAGAGGAATAAGAAAAAATAAGTTAGGGGGAAACCCAACGACCATTGCTACCAATGCAAATGATGTTAAAAAATCTTCCATTAAGTCCCGTAAAGTAAAATTCCCTTGAAATTTATGCAAGGGCGACTGTTTAGTCAATTTAGTGTCCTAAATTGCTAACATAAATTATCAACCAGGGCTAGTAAACTGATGAAGTGTGGTGCACTATATGTGCCTAAGTGACCTCTTCCTTACTTCGTTGTATGTGTTTTTCTTATTATTTTGGGGGGTTTTGTCTTTTTTAGTACTTAGTACGCTACTCTATGTTCAAAAGATGAAATCAAATCTATGTCAAAAAGAAAAGAAAAGGAAACCTTAGACTCAAAACAGAGTGTAATTGTAAATTCTATCCCTAATTAGGAAAATGATGAAAAACAGAGAATTCTAATCCATGGATATCCTAGCTTGCAAATGAACATGAAATGTAACTCAAGACACTACAACTTAATCTGATTCATTTAGTTAGATATTTGTTGGAAGAGCTTGTGAAAAAGATTAATTTTAATGCAATGAGGATCTCCTAAAACATAAAAGGAAATGCTGAAACAAACAGTAACTTAAAACATTATAGTGAAATCTCATTCATTTGATAGAAGTTTATTGGAAGAGCTTGAGAAAAAGATTACTATAATGTAGTAAGGATCTCCTATGAAATGCTTAAACAACTTATAACATTACAACTAAATCTCATTCATGAGTTAGAGGTTTATTGGAAGAGCTTGTGAAAGAGATTAATCATAATGTGATAAGGATCTTCAATGAAGCAAAACAATCAATAACTCACAATACTACAACTAAGTCCCATTCGTGAATT
Source organism: Pinus albicaulis (assembly GCA_034641835.2). NCBI lineage: Eukaryota > Viridiplantae > Streptophyta > Pinopsida > Pinales > Pinaceae > Pinus > Pinus albicaulis. Next base: position 1,287,713,790 of record CM076577.1, on the reverse strand, counting down.
AGAGGTTTATTGGAAAAGCTTCTGAAAGAGACTAACTACAGTATAATGAGGAATCTGATCTGAAATTGTGTGAACAAAATATTTCTTATACAGAGATTGACAGTAGGGGCTTTTACTGGTTATTTCACCTTTACTAGAAAGGATGAAACCAGAATCTTCTGGCCCTCTTACTGACTCCGCCTAAATAAATATAATGTAAACACTAAATAGATCTGATGAGGATCTTAACTAAATAGAAGAAAATGAAATGCTAATAACTCAAAATATTACAATTGAATCCCATTCATTTAATAGAGATGTATTGGAAGAGCTTGAGAAAGAGACTAACTGCAATATCATGAGGATCCTTTCTCTAAGAAAATGACATGAAAAATAATGCTAAAAGCTATGATTTCAGAAAGCAATCTAAGTAAGGAAATATGACAAAACAAAATTGAAAACAACTTATCTAAAAAAAAACATGTAAAAGCCTCCTTGGATAGCAGGGGCCCTCTGCTACCAATTCGGTGAAATTCTTTAGCTCCTTAAAGTTGTAATCAAAACAGCATCAAAGAACTGAACTTCTCTATTGAAAAACTCACAAATCTACATCCCATTCCATCTTAAGCTTTGTTACAAAAGACTCTATTCCTTTCTCTCCTTCTCCTATTTTTTCATTACCCATGATAGGAGAAAGCTTCTCCTATTTATACAAAATATGAGAATTTATCTCATTAATGGGAGTCCATGAATCTCTCCCTCCATATCTAGAGTTACAATCAAAATAGGAAATGATAAGACACATGTCTTCTTAGAGTTTCAATACAATTAGCAGATGTGACACATATCCTAGTGATCCCATGATTCTTTCCACTCAAATTCGAATTTGGCCTTAGAGTGCCACATAAGGGTCTTCTAGATGTCTCCTTTTGACCTACACATGTCAACAACCTCAACCCACTTGTTAGGTATAAGAATATGCACATTATTTTCTAATTTTTAACCACAAATTCACTTAAAAAGGCTAAGAATTAATAAAGTTTGGAAAAACATAAATGTGGCCCAATGATAATGAAAGTGGAATGAATGTAGTGACAGAGTAGTGAAATGGAGGTGAAATGGAGGTGATATATAATGGAAATAGTGAAAGTGTAATGGAAATGAATGACATTTTCAAGACCCAACAACGACCACCTTCTTAGGGATTATCTTGGCATTCCCAGGATATTAGAAGTATGGTCCACCAACTCGATTCACCCTATGTCATCATCATTTGGCGATAATGTTGGTGATAATCCTTTAGCTAGTCATAATAAGGCCCATTGGAAAAAGGGAAAAGTAAAATTTCCATGTAATTTATGTGAAGGGAATCAACACATTCACCTTTGTCCTTGTATGGACGAAACCTCCAAAATGTTGGATAAACTTATGGTTTCCTAGTCACGACTTCCGGTTGGTTATCAGAAGATTTTCCCTGATCCTTCGCTAGTTGATCAAGAAATTGATGAGAAGTCATATCTGGTCAATCCCACTCTCTCTTAATCACATAATTTTGTTCCCTACCAACCATTGGTTTAGAAATAGTTGACTTGATTCCACTGTAAGTTGATCAGGATTTTCCCATAGAGAGTGAACCTCATACTGCTCAGGTTCTTTTTATTTCTTCAGATTCCCATGAATTAGAGGGAAAACCTCCCATTCCCATGGTACATGAGGGTGATCCTATTATTATTGTAACACAAGGGGATAGTTCTCTCATTCCCACGACAACCCCTCCCAGTAGTCTGGTTGTTTCCTTTGATTAGAGTCGACTGGTACGATACCATCTTCCTTCTTGCATGCCATTTGAGATCAAAATACAGGCCTATAATTTGGTCATACCTATCACCATAATAGATTAAGTCACATCTATTAATATTCTTTCCTCAACTACTTTGCAAGCTTTCAGTTCTTTGTGGCTTCTGCCTATTCCCTAGAATCTCTTATCATTTAACAAAGGAACCAATCAACTATTAGGGATCCTTCCAATGTTGCCTATTACTTTGGGAGAAAAAATAGTCTATATATATGTGATGGTTGTACAAGGCCCTTTGTACTTTAACCTATTCCTTGGGCGTGACTATACTTATGTCATGGGAGCTCTTGTCTCTATTCTCTTTCATGTGATCTGTTTCCCACAGGAAGGAAGAATTGTGACCATTGATCGGTTGTCATTTGTTGGTCCTAATTTGGATCCCAATCAACCATCATGCCTTAATGGCCCTTACATGCAATTGGTATCTTCCCTGCCACACATTAATTATGTTGCAACTTGTTTTTGTGCCCGCATCTACTTATGATCCATTCAGAGATATAGTGCACCATGTACTGGGGGCATTGGACCCCAACTTCTGGAGTGTTTCTCTCCCATCTAATGAGAACCTATTTGAAGCCATGACCTTTTATGGGCCATGATAAGGTCTTTGGAGCAAAGTTATTTTTCTTGTGTCAAGCTCCTTAAAAAATGAAACAAGCTCTTTGGAGAAAAGTTCCTTTTCTTGTGTCAAGCTCCTTAAAAAATGAAACAACCTCTTCGGAGCATAGTTATTTTTCTTGTGTCAAGCTCCTTAAAAAATGAAACAAGGTCTTCAGAGCAAAGTTTTGTTTCTTGTGTCAATCTTCTTAAAAAATGAAACAAGCTCTTTGGAGAAAATTTTATTTTCTTGTGTCAAGCTCCTTAAAAAATGAAACAACCTCTTCGAAGTAGGGTTCTTTTTCTTGTGTCAAGATCCTTAAAAAATGAAATAAGGCCTTTGAAGCAAAGTTCCTTTTCTTATGTCAAGCTCCTCACAAAATGATACAAGCTCTTTGGAGCATAGTTCATTCTCTTTTTTCAAGCTCATTAATGTTGGAAATTGTGTTCAATGCTCCTCATGTGTTTCGTGACATGGACTAACCACCTCTCGTGGATCCTAACTCTAGAAATTGTAGCAGAGACTAAGGCCTACGGGTTTTGGTCTAACGGAAATCATGAGTTCCAACAAATGTTGTGTATGTGTTATATTCTTTCCACAACTAATCACGCGCGGGAGGGTAAGATGGGGGGCGATAGCCCCCCCTTTGCACTGGGCAGAATGGGGGAGTCACAGGGGGGGCGATAGCCCCCCCTATCAGGGTCTGGGGCAACGCCTTGGTGAAAATTTTTGGCCCTTAATTTCTGGTGGGCGGTCTGTGCCCATGGTTTTGTGCATGGTTTTGCACATGGTTTTCGGCCCTGGTATTTTTGTAGATCCGATCAAGGGAACTACAGCTATGTTATAATCCAAGGTTAATGTGTTAGGGTTTACGTATGCTTCGGGATGTATATATATGTGTTGTGACACTAAAATGAATATAATGAAATATCAAGCTGGTCGTCCCGATTTGGGATCCAGGGGAAAATCTCTGTGTTTATCTGTTTTATGTTTTATGCTCTCGCTATTGTTTATTTTCTGTTATAATATTCATGTGTAGATAATTCCTGTTCAGGGTTAAAACCTACAGTTAAAAGATGAAACAAGTCTTCAAGAGGATAGTTCCTTTACTATGCCAACCTCATTAAAAAATGAAACAAAAGCCCTTTTAAATTTGAGTCTTTGACTAAATCTCGTAAATTCTCAGTAGAGTCTTTCACCTGATCTCAAAAATGAACCTTCATTCCATCCACCTATTAGTATCTAGTAGTGTACTAAGGTGAATGAGATGAAGCTTAGGGGGCATGCACCTCAGATCCAGTCACTATGCGGGGGGCATGAAAACTTATTTCAAGCATATTTTGTCTCTGTTTCAAGCTTGTGGAAAAATGAAACCAATTTCAAGCATATTTTCCCATGCCTCAAGCTTGTGTAAAAAAATGAAACCATCCACATTTCACCTCTACTTCTTTCCATTTTATCTACCTCTTCTGCCAAATGAGCCTTTGTTTTTTCATTCCATCGTCACCATTTTCTTGGTTGATCATACGCTACCACTTGATTGTTTTTACCCTTTCTTGTGGAAACGTTGTGATCAGTGGCTTTATTATTCAACCTCTTGACCTTTATATGTTTTCAGCAAGTTCCATTTTTAACACCATAAAATCGTACAAGAAAAAGGAATTAAAAATGTCAAGCATAAGGTATAGATGAAGATTTTCAGAGAAGGAATACATTAGAGTAGACTAAAATTTAATTTTTCCTAAGGCTCAGAAGGAAATTAAATGACAGTGCACCTACATCAAAGGATTTTTGTAGACAGTCTGACTATTCCTTTGATAGCCGCACGGTCCTGAAGATGGAAAAATGTCACCATCCAAGACCACTTGGCACACTTGGTTAAGATGATTCTCCACCTAGTATTGTCAAGGACAACTGTAATTGAGTGACCTTGAGGATTAAATGCAGTCCACAAAGGAATCCCTCCTCCACTCTTGTGTCACTATCGATCTTGGCCAATAGAAGAGGGAGGAATTCAAAAACTATCTATATAAGCTAGCCTCTGGAAGAAGAATTGGATACACATTGTTATGTTGGCCATATTGCTTCATAGAAAACAAGATTGCATTGTCCAGAAAAAGAGGGATTGGAAGGACTCATATGTTGGAAAAACAACATCTTATTCCAAGAGAGAGAGGTTCACCACTTGATCTTGATCTACCATCCTTTGAGAGAGGGAAGAGATGCTTGTAGGAACTCAAGGGAAGGAGGCCTCCTTGTTTTGGGTATTTGAGGTCCATATCTCAAAGGACCCTCTTCAAGTGTTTAGCGTTGTATATTTTTTATCTCCATCACCTGATAAAGGCAGAACTCTCCACTTGTGTTATCAGGATGTTTGCTCCATCAAGCTTTTGTATTTTCTATCTTTTTTTTAGTTTTTTTCTCACTGTTGTATGCTTAGTTTTTCCTCAAACTTAGTTTACATTTCTTCGAATATATTCCACTAAAAATAGACAACCATTTTACTTTGTGACCTTGTGCAGGTAGCACCCAAATTTCTAAAGAAGTGTATTTTGTACACCCTCATGCCAAATGCGCTACCACATCCATCATCACTGGAACCAGTTGCTACCTTTTATACCACTCGTTCCTATAGGAGGAGTCATCTTGAAGATCTTTTCTGACTCTCGAGAAATGAAACGATTATTGAGTATTTGTCATTTCTAACTAAAATTAAATGAATTGATGTGGTCTCAATATATGTTTACAACTTTTTTTGGATGGGATTAACTATTTACGAAAAATGAATATCTTGATCGAACATGGTAAATAGGTTCCCTCGAATATTATTTTATACCTTTTTGGATTCGAGGGATGATTTACGAAAAGGGACATGATGGACTTTCCTTTTCCTTTTCCTTTTCAAACTCCCTAAATATAAAAATGGCACTGAGTTACTCTTATGTCATACTCATTAAATGTTAACGGTGAAAGACTTGTCACCATGATGAGACCGAGTTCCTCCTTCCTAGGGCTCGTTAAAATTACTAGGATGGATTCATTCGAAGTGTTATCACAAAATTCCACCTGATTGGCTGCTGATCAGACAACTCTATGTAACTGTTTCAAACCAACTTTTGACTGAATCCTAGCCTCTTTAGTATGAGAGGGCTCTCTCAAAGGGGTCTATGATATTAGATAATGGTAGGACTAGATGGCTAACTGTATCTGGAAAGTAACTTGATTTTTTGTGTATGTAGGTTGAAAATAATGTGGGCTTGCAACCATTGGTCTTATGGAGTCAACAATCAGTAGTTTCAGTGGAAAGGTTTCTTGACATGGAAGCTGAGGCAAATAAGGGTCTTTAATAAAGGAAATTCACTTATAAAACATAGGAAAACATATTAATTTCATTGCTAAAGGAAGTCAGAGCATAGGGTTATGAATTATGAGTAATAGCAATGAAATATACTATGTTTCCCTATGTTTTATGAGTGAATTTCCTTTCTTAAAGACCCTTATCTGCCTCAGCTTCCATGTCAAGAAACCTTGCCACTAAAACTACTTATTGTTGACTCCATAAGACCAATGGTTGTAAGCCTGCATTCTTTTCAACCTACATACAAAAAAATCAATTTACTTTCCAAATAGAGTTATCCATCTATTCCTATCATTATCTAATATCATAAACCCCTTTGACAGAGCCCTCTCAGACTAAAGAGGCTAAGCTTCAATCAAAAGCTAGTTTGAAAAAGTTACATAGAGTTTTCTGATCAGTAGCCAATCAGGTGTAATTTTGTGATAACATTTTGGTGCGTCTGCAGGGAGTCTAAAGATATACATCTCCCAAAATTATGAAGCTGAACTCTTGAAGGTAGCACGAGCTTAGAATATGTTCGAGGCTATAGAACTACCTTTGTGACTCCATTGTTGAATAATTAAAAATTTCATAGATTCCTGGTGATTCCACTAGACTTATGAAGAGCTCAGATGCTTCCATTCTTGTTTCAAGGTATGCATGTGTAGATTTTTCAAGAATTTATGGTTTCCCGAATCCTTTTCCCATGGATGCATATTTTTTAAGGAATGGTCCAAAATTTAATGGAGAAGATTTGAGGTTGACTTTGAAGCATATATCAGATTTATGTGACTTTATTGAGCTTCTTAGAGTCAAACATGAAGATGTTTGCATCATATTGTTCTATGATTCATTAAAAGGGAAATGTAAACAGTGGATTGAAAGATTTCTTGTCATATCTATTAATTCATTTGCAGATTTTTGGCTTATTCTTTTGGAAGAATGGATAGACAGAACCGAGTTGGTGGCAGAATCTCCTTCAATTCAAGGTTTTAAACAATGGAAGGATGATCATAATAATGAGGAAGTAGATGAAAAATTTTATTTGTCGTTGTCTTCTTATCTAAAATCATTTGAGTGCAAGTCAGAAGATAAGATTCAATTTTTGGATGAAGTTGCTAAGAACATTGAGAAATACATTGAAGTTTTAGAAGACCAAATTCAATCCTATAGTCTTCATGATCAAGATCAGTCTTTTCAAAAGTTTTTCATGCCATAATGCAAAGAGAGGTTGTTGCTACCTTTCTCTTTAGAGATTGAGGAAGAAACCTTGTTCTTGAAAATTAGTTTGAAAATGTGTTTGATAGCACACATATGAAATCTAATGTTGCTAAAGAAAGTGTATATGCATTTTCTGAAACTACAGAATGTCTTGAGAATCATCAAACATACTATGTCTTCTATGATCCTATAGTTGACTACATGGAAGAGTTCTAGAGTTCAAATTTCCAATTATGTTTTCATTATGAAGATCAGATCCATTTTATGTTGCCTTGGTCATTTCAGTATCATGCTTACTTTTGTTTCAAGTGCAGTCAAGAGGTTCAAATATCAGATAAGATCAATGACTGGCTTCATTGGAAGTTTCATGTTTCTTGAAATAAAAATGGAGATTGCAGCTGTTAGGGTAGGTAGGTGTGTGTGAATAAGCTTAAAGTTGACTGAGCATATTTTCAGTAGGTACAAAGTTAGTTTTTCAACAATAATCATCAAGGATGAGCCCGAGGAGAAGGCCATAAGAGCTTGGCAAAGTTTTCATAAATTTCAGAATTTTTATTTCCAAGAAGATGGATGGAACTGGAACTACAGGTTCTTTGGTGTACCACTGGGGCACACCATCCCAAGTGGAGCCACTGTTATCACTCATAATTTTTGAAACATCATTTGACAAAGTATTAGAGGTTCATGTGTCAAAGGTAGGGTCGAATTCATTTTTCATTACTTGGTCAAGGAAAATTTCTAATTTTTCTTATTTAGCCTATCCTAAGGTCTAAACTCACCCTCATTTAGATCCTTCCATGTAACATCAGTCATTATTTTTCATTTCCCAAGTTTATAACACCGAAAAAATTCATTTTAACCAATAATCCACACTTTCATAACGACTTCAGTGTAAAATAGGCAGAAAATGCTACGAAACTGTCTTACTTTCATAGCGAATATGAAGCATTTCTCTATTTTCTGACTTTGAGAAAATAATTTCAGGGGCGTTTTATGGGCAAAAAAAGAAGTGTTTTAAGAAAATGAGAGAGTTTATTTTCAAGAACATATCAAATAACAATAACCCCTTTCACTTTTCTCAAAGGTGCTACATATTGGAAAATATAGGGATGTCTTTCAGCCCTATTTTTAGAATGTAGAATTTTCCTATTTTATAAATGTTTGTAGAATGACAATTATGGAAAGTTGGAGATGGTTTTAAAAAACCCAAGAGAGGTTTTCCTTCAATACATACTTTCCTACAGAAAATCCTTCAGTTTTTCAATATATATCCAATATAGGGAGATATAAGCTTTGTTCTAAGACCTATGTTTCTAAAAAAACAGGAACAATCTCCAAGGATGTCTTAAATACGAAAGGTGAGATTGACACCTCAAAACTCTTAGTTTGAGTTGATTTATGATTTTAAAGGGTAATGGAATGTTGGAAACAAGTTTTTTATATTTGGAAAACACATATTTTAAGCTAGAAAAAAATATGGAAATTTGAATGTTTACAGCAATTTTGTAGCATCCCTAGGCTTGAAAACCAGGAAAACACTACGAAACTATTGTAGCATTCCTTTTTGCATTTTGAACCAGTTTTGGGAGATTCCAAGAAGTGAAAATGGTATGGAAGATGTATCAAGGCATAATGAACACCATGGAGAAGGAAAGAAACAGAAAGGATGATGGAAAAAGGAAATTTTGCAATGCTACGAAAGTACACTATGAAACTGTCATACTTTCGTAGCATACTATTTCAGAGCTTTATAAGTAGTTTTTTCGGAATTTTTGGACAGATGGATACTATCAAAGAGTCAAAGGACCATGTCAGCAGTCGTCCAAGAATTAAATACCACCCAATGAAGACAAACTACTAGCCAAATCATTCGTTGAAGATAAGGACTAGTTTTCCTAAAAAGCAGGGTTTGTTTCCAGATTTAGAGGAGGATAATTAGATGTCATGTAGTGATGAGTTCTATCACAGCCTATTCAAACATGTGGAGTATTGGTTGTCAGATGTATAACTATTTCAAGAATATAAGTTAGTTGATGTAATAATTAGTTGTTTGAGTCTTATTAGGAAAATGATTGTTTCATAGTGTAGCTGCCATTTTATCATTAAAGCACATGCGTTCTTGTTTTGCAAGGTGTCATTAGGAAAATTTTGATGAATCTAGCCAAGAGGATGATCATCTCTCATGTAACAGGTCTATTAAAGGAGAGACATTCAAATTTGTAAAGGGTTGGATACTTTTTGCAGCAAACTGATGCCTTATGTATTTTGAGTCATATCAGTAATACAGAGTGGTTTTCTTCTTAACAGACCTGAGATTCTCATGTGGTTTTTTAATATTTTATTGATCTACATCTTATGCTTCACCACTTGCAATAGATTTCATTGCTATTACTGAGAATTCATAACCCTATGCTCTGACTTCCTTTAGCAATTAAATGACTCTATTTTCCTATGTTTTATGAGTGAATTTCCTTGGTTAAAGACCCTTATCTGCCTCAACTTCCATGTCAAGAAACCTTGCCACTGAAACTACTGATTGTTGACTCCATAAGCCCAATTGTTGCAAGCTTGCATTCTTTTCATCCTACATACACAAAAAATAAAGTTACTTTCCAAATAGAGTTAGCCATCTAGTCCTATCATTATCTAATATCATAAACCCCTTTGAGAGAGCCCTCTCAGATTAAAGAGGCTAAGCTTCAGTCAAAATTTGAGTTGAAATAGTTACATAGAGTTCTCTGATCAGCAGCCAATCAGGTGAAATTTTTTGATAACACGAAGAATGAACTTACATACTCATTATATGTTATCCTCTTCACATTGGTTATAAAAAATAAAGAGGTAATCATTGGAAATAATGGGGGAAAATTGAAAGTGGAACATCTTATGTGTTTTGGGCAGCTTTTCACTCTCAAAAATGACACTCATCTGCATTTCGTGTCGGGTTGTAGATATCCTTTATTTGTCATTTTTCTTCTTGGGTTTGGAAAATCCATTTTTCTCTCATTTTATCACCATTTATGTCATCATGAAATATGATCCTATTTGATTCAAATGCTACCACACTGTAGAGTTGTGTCACCAATATGTTCAAGAGAAGTACTTTTTATCAAAGTCAAAGATCCTCGAGTTATTTGACCCTCTTTGTAATAGTCCTGAATTACTCCTATTAACTTGAGATATTTGTTGTTTCATGTCAATGATGTTGGAATCATTATGGATTTCCTTTGACCAATCACTTCCTCACGAATTTAGCTCATTATCCAGGAAGATGGGTTAGGAGCACCTTTTCAGTACCTTGGAGCTTGCATGCCTCGATGAAAATTTCTTTGTGTTTGATGATAGGTTCACATCATTAACCTTCAATCAGATGATTTTGCAAGTGTTGGACTTCAACTCATTTATTCGCACTTGTATATTGTGATGTTTTACCTTGAGGACCATCGTCATTAATGATGGTTTCTCTCGTGCATGTTAATGGTTTTCATCATTGATCGATAATTAGGTAGCTTCTACCATGTTCAACATCAGAACATCTATTCGCATGGCTCGATGCATACATTTGGTAGACTGAGATCGAGATGGATACCCTGTGTCACATTTTCCATTATCCAAGCTGTGTGGATTTATTAATTATTCATGATTTTACACATGATCATGTCTATACGGATGGTTGCATCCATGTTGTGGATCTATTTCCATGATCTCCTTCAGGCGGATGGATGTGACCATGTTGTGGGTTCATCTGTTTTTTGATGCCTATTATATACACATGTTGTTAGAAATATTCATATTAGAGATGTCATATATTTTATTATTTTTGATTTGGCGGATTTCCTGGTGATATTCTGAAGTTATTTGCCTTGGTTCGTAAATAATTTCACCCATCACTCTTCGTTCTTCCTTCACGCTTTAGGGGGAATATGTTACACAATAATTTTTCACTCTGCTCACTTCCCATCCCTGGTCCTCAAGTTCCCTATGATGAATCCTGTGCAGTATATCCACCTAGTAAAAATACATAAAGACATCCTCTAAAGAATAAAATAAAGCTTCCTTGAAAGGTCATTGAAGAAACTTAGCTAAAACCCTAAATTTCTGTGTCAGGGCGCTTCTATAGTTGCATGCCTATGTTGATGACAGGTTCACAGTTCTAGCCTAGCACTGTCAATGCACTTTTGACTAAGAAAACTGCACTGAACCCTTTCTGGAAGTATTTACTCAAACGGAGGAGAAGCTTTGACCTCTAGAAGTTTCCAGAGTCGTGAGCTAGATGTTATTTGGTGGAGATAGGGTCGAGCTCTCTCATTTAGAGCTTTTTATATTATCAATGGGGGGTTATCCCTTGTAAAATGTGCCTTCCTCCTTCTTTCAAGGGCTACTAAATCCCTCTCCCTTCCTATAAATTAATCTCGATCGTTCCACTACTAGTTGGTCATTTTTGGGCTGGTCTAATCATTCATCCTTTACATCCCTATGTTGTGTCAATTCCTAATCTACCATTTTGGATAAGTATCGCTTAAGGGCCTTGGTTTTGACTCATATTACACCAAAGGGAGGCCTCCAACATCAAGGTCGTGGTTGTAAGATTCCTCTTTTACATTATTAATAAAAACATCTGGTGTTTTGCTTCTATATTTGTTTGAATATACATACAAGTAGCCTAATACTCCTTGATCTGTTAGGTAATTGATGTTAAATGTATTCTTTTTATTGGATCAAATTTGTTGTTATCTCTTGATCACCTGTAGTTATTCGAACACCACTAGGAGCAAGGAAAAAGCCTGAAGGACCGTGGATCGAGGCCTTCACCAAAGAGTTGAGAAAAGAATTAGGAAGAGGTAGGATCTTTTACTTTTCTCATCCTATTTTTAATGTTGATTAATAAGGTGTTCATTATATAGTCTCGTAAGATTCTAGACCCACTCTATGGCTAGAGAGATATCCTATGTCCACAAAGTGGATTGTCTTAACAACAAAAGGTGGAATACAAGGAACAATCTTGCTTGACTTTAGTGCCACAATTAATTTTTTATGACCATATCTTAGTGTTTCTAAACATTGAAAAAACATTCTCATATGATAGAATATTGTTAAAATATCCCTTAACTCAATATTTTCTTTAATTTATTCTAACCAAATCCAAAGGTTTATCTTGAATAGAGTGATAAAATATTTTATAAACTCAACAAAATAACCTAAGAGATTAGTTTTGTTATTGTGGTACTCCTTTGAAATAACATATAGATATAAAATTGATATATTTTCTTTTTACTTCAGGTAAATATTGAAATTTTTTGTTTATTTTCAATAATGAAATACATTTTTTGATATTAATATTATTTTTAGATACCAAGTGTCAATTCCTTGTTAAGCACTAAATAAATTACATATCTTTATTCATAATGAGATGTAAAATACACATGTGTGGAACAATAATTCTTCTACTTTTAATTACTTTATGGATATATACATATATAAAGTTGATATTCAAATATTTTACTTAAGGTGTACATTCAAATATTTTAGTTATATTTTAAATTGAAATATATTTTAGATATTAATAATTTCTTTAAATGTGGCCTACCAATTGCACATTAATAATTTTGAACAAGGGTTCTCATTGATGTCAAAGGAATTGAGGTTATTTATGTGGGTCAGTGTTTGATATTTGTTAAAAGAGTTAAAGGGAAAATAAATAAAGATCAATATTATTTTTTGATGATGAGCTAAAGCATGATGATATATAGCTTTCTCTTAATGAAAAGGATTTTTTAAAACCATTATGTATAATATTTAAAGATCGAATACCTTCAAACAATTGTTGCATGAATTTTGAGGCATTAGAGTGAATTGGGTTACTGAGTGTTCAATGAGTCATTTATGTCGGTGTTGTGGCTGTCAAAGTCAACTATTGCCAAGGATTGAGTTAGAATTTGTATAAGTCTCCTAGAATAGATAAGATGCTTTAATGCGTCATGGATATGGATCTAATTCACATCTCATATGGATGGGAGTAACATTATCCTTCCAAAAATGGTGAATTATATTCTTTATTTGGTTTTCATCTTTCCTTTTTCATCTTCTTGCATGAGGATTGTTTACTCATCAAACAACTAAAGTTTTGATTGTTTTTTTTAAATAATGGTTCGGAGTTGTAGCAATAGGAATTGAAGAAACAAGAGTTGCAACATGATAAAATATAGGGTTTGCATCACATTAACGTTTTCATTTTATAAATCTTAAAAAAGAAGTCACATCACACAATCAACCATTAACACAATGCATGAACACAAGCATAAAAGTGGAAACCCAAACTAGGATAAAACCACTTCAATGATTTTGTAACTATGTTAAATTTAATACAATGTTATAGGAAACCACCCGTGAGATATCCAATCCTTTGTAAACACCAAATTACAATATTGTAGGCTCCAACTTCTCAAAGAAATGAAGAAATTAATCCTCTACAGCACCAAATTATAGTTTCTCAACCTCCAACTTTCTTATACATGACAATATTGATCCTATCTAATTAAAATCAACCTAGCACTTTGTTGTTCGCTATTAACATGTCAATTTTTAGGCTTAAAAGGAAGATCTACCCACCTAGTAACGTGCACTTAAAACTACACCCTTTCCTTTGTTGTTGTAGCACTTACTTATCTATTACAACCTTCAAAAGTATATTTTTAGTTCACTTTAAGATGCCCTACATGCCTGTAGCCTAGATAAACTAGGGCTTAGCCTCCTCTAATACAAAAATGGGTAAAAATGTGGAGTACCAAAAAAGATGAGCTAAAAAATTCACCTTGGAAATATTCCCTTCCTCTATATTCCTTAGTTTCGACCTGTCTCCCTCAGCTCAATTGTATCCCCCTTAGCTCAACCCTGTTTTCCTTATATTAGTCTTGTCCCCCCTAATCGCGGACCTATCTCCTTTAAGTTAAAAATATTCTCCCTTATCTTGGGCTTTTCTCCTTCATCTTAACCTTGTTCTCCCTCAACCCAGCCTTGTCTCTTTATCTCAACCCTCTAGTCACCTCAAAAAATATTTCTTAAATAGAACTCTAAATTGATTGACTAAATGAGCCACAAAAGTGGCATATATATACTAAAGTATGGGGGGTATATAGGAGAATTAATCTTGTAACTTTTGCCTTAAAAATTGCAATAGGTTGGGATTTATGATAAGGGCCGACCTGAGGCCAAATTTAGTTTATAAATGTATATATTTGAAAAGGTCATCTTTCTGTTGGGAAAAATACTAAGAGGGGACAGGTGAATTAGTATTTGGAATAATCACAATAATTTTATTTTTCCCTTTACTGATCTAGATATGCGACTTTGATTAGTACAACCAACATATGTACACGAATTTCCAAACATAAACTAGCGTATACCACAGATAAATTTACTATTTAGGTAAACATTCAAAAGAAATATTTAACCTAGAACATCAGTTATGCATCAGATAGTTATCCAGAAAACAAGTGAATTAATAGCAGAATAAATCATCACATAAGAGTATCACACATGAACACCAAGATTTAAGGTGGAAACCTAATTCGGGAGAAACCACGGTTGTTGTCATCTCTATCTTCAATATTTATTATATGGAAAGTTGCTTACAATAGTGTACTGATGCAGACTCATATTAGTATGTACACATCTCTCATTCTCCAACTACTATTGGAAGGGAGCTCCAACCCCTTGAAATCGTTTACCAGCCTCTACTGGAAGGGAGCCACAACCCCCTGATCAGAACACCAGCTTCTACTAGCAGGAATATTCTACTTCGATACTGAAGGCTTCAACCCTCAAACCCACTACAAACCATGTTTCATCAATTTTCACACTGGATCCCATAGCTTCAACATAACTCAGCATAAAGATAAACACCAATAAACTTAACCCAAACTCCAATCAGGACAGTGAGATCGATGTAACCAGAAAAAAGTAATAAACCCAGGTTTCAGTATGAAAATACAAAACCAATTTCAACTCTGATTATTCATTATCTTAAAATGCATACGCTACTTCTTTTCACTGAACCTGCGTGTATACGTGATTTCCTGCACACCAACCTGCATATAGATCTAAGAATACCAAATTTCAAGAATATGAACAGTCTCAAAACCAGATCTAAGTCTTTCAGTCATATATATTTTCAAATTTTGAGAACCCTTATTCATTCAGCATCATTATTCATATTTAATCACTCGCTGATCATATTTGTGCATATTCAACTTAGCAGTATATACAGTATTCAAACAACCTAGATCTACATGAAGACTTCATTGATAGACAACATAAATATAGCAGTACTAAACAAATAACCTCTCCAGCAAGCTTCAAAAAACACTGACTTCCATACGCGCTTTATCTAAGACAAAGCCGCATATATATGTGCCTTCACCAAGATGAACAAGCGTATAGATTCGTAAATATTATTACTGCAGAAATATTCAGATATATAGACTTACCTAGATTTCTTCACTTCACTTCAACAAACATGCGCCAGGTCATAGATCCAAACATCTCATAAATAGATCATGCAATTACATAGTCATTTCAGGTCTAGAGCTCCTGATCCATCATTGTATTCAAGGGTGCATCATAGATTCAGATCTATGAATAAAACAGAGTCCATCCCATGCAAATATAATTCAGAGAGAAGTATTTAGTAACAACCCTTACACTTCTCCCCCTTGCACTATGACCTTCTTCTCCTTATATAGGTTTAGCCTTTCCTAATACCATGAGCCAAAACCACACAAGTGCTAATGGTATTCTTCGACAAAATCAAATAGATGACACAACACTCAATATTGTGGGCTAAAACCATGGTAATTCCCACTGGTATTATAATTTTAGAGCACAAAAGGCATACACAACTTGAATCGTTCTTATTTGCGTGTATACTTGACTTGGCCTGTACTAACCTGCATATAGAACATTCAATTATGAATATTAACCAAATTCTGCTAAACTTTACACATTTCTTCTGTTATAACTTCTGCAAACTACTAAGCTTCTCCAACATACATATACTCCATTATTTTCTAGAGAGTTTCCATCAAGGACAACATATTAAGACATAAGAATCATATTGCCAAAAATCTCCCCCTTTGGACATGATGGCAACCATGATGGAGTTTGATCACCACATCCTGTAGATATAAAGTGTATTCAAAAACCAAACACTCTCCCCCTTTGTCATCGAGAGGAAAGGGTGGACATTTTCTCCCCCTGAGCATATGCGATCATAATTTTAATGAAAATACATGACTCTTTATATCCATGACCAATGAATCTCAAACAGAAGATCATAACAACAACCAACATAGTCCCAACAATGCACTTTTTCAGCAAGGCAAGTACTCCCCCTAAACCTGTGCATCCTGAATACCCTCAACTCATCAAGGCATCTTCATCAAGGAGATAAATATCAAGGAAAGGTATTGTAAGAAAAATACCAAAACAAAAAGGTTTATCCAACTGCACTACATATTGTTCTGAAAGTTGATCTATAAAATTTATGTCAGCAAAAACCATATGTGGTTTTATGCACATAAAATCGTGTATATACATGATTTTCCTTAATGAAACCAGTGTCCCAAATTTAATCTTTTGATATTAATTAGATTTGATAAGAGAGTCAGAGACAACTCCCAGCTTATGTCTGAGATATTCAAATGCTTCCCTAGGAAGAGGTTTAGTAAATATATCAGCAACTTGTTCTTTGGAGGGAACATATTCCAAGTTAACCTTTTGCTCAAGCACTTTTTCACGTAAGAAGTGATACTTGATAGGAATGTGCTTGGTCTTGGAATTCATAACAAGATTTTTTGAGATACTAATGGCACTTGTATTATCACATAAGATGGATATAGGAGGCAAACATTTGATTTAAATATATTGTAATGTCTGCATCATCCAAAGACGTTGTGTGCAGCATGATGCGGCAGGAACATATTCTACTTCTACTGTAGATAAGGCAATAAAACTTTGTTTCTTGTTGAATAAATATACTAATCGGGGCCTTATGTAGAATGCACCACCACTAGTGCTTTTTCGATCATCGACATTTCCAGCCCAGTCCGCATCTATGTAAGCATGAAGAGTGAGATCAACATTCTTTGGATACCATAGACCAAAGTATTGAGTCCCTTGTAGATATTTGAATATTATTTTTACATCTTGAAGGTGTGACTCTTTTGGATTAGCTTGGAATCGTCCAACAATCCCAACTACATGCATAACGTCTGGTCTTGTCCTGGTCAGATAAAGCAGACTTCCAATCATAGATCTATATTCTTGTTGATTCACCATGGGAGAATCATTGTGAGAAATAAGGCTACATCCAGTTACCATTGGAGTACTTATAGGTTTGTAGTCTTCCATCCCATACTTATTCAGAATTTTCTTGAGATATTTTTCTTGAGATAAAAATATGCCATCTCTTGCTTGTTGCACTTGTAAGCCAAGAAAATATGTTAGCTCCCCAAGTAATGACATTTCAAAGTCTTATTGTATAACAGAAGAAAATTTCTGACTCATGTACTCTTCATTACTTCCAAAAATGATTTCATCGACATAAACAACAATAATCAACAATTTATCATTCTCAAATTTTGTGTATAAGTTAATTTCAGCAAATCCCTTTGTGAAACCTTATTGTTGAAGATATTTTTCAAGATGATAGTACCATGCCTGAGGAGCCTGTTTGAGACCATATAAAGCCTTTTTATGTTTGCAAACAAGTTCTTCATCATTTCCCAGAGAGAATCCTTCTAGTTGTTCGATATAAACTTCTTCTTCTAGATCATCATTGAGAAAACTAGGTTTTACATCCATTTGATAAACTTTGAACTGTTGAAAACTTGAAAAAGAAAGAAACATTCGTATGGCTTTAAGTCTGGCTATAGGTGAAAAAGTTTCTTCAAAGTCTATACCTTCTTGTTGAGCATACCCTTTACAAACAAGTCTAGCTTTGTTTCTAATGACATCTCCATTTTAATTTAACTTTTTTTTTAATATCCATTTTGTTCCAATAATATTTTTATCATGAGGCCTTGGAACCAATTCCCAAGTATGATTATTTTCAATCTGATCAAGTTCTTCATTCATGTCTTGAATCCAACATTCATATTTACTAGTTTGATTTAGATTTTGTGGTTCAATAGTGGATACGAATGCCATATAGCTAGGGGATCCTACAAGATTTCTTCTTGTTTGGACACCTAATTCCTTTTCTCCCAATATTTGAGATTCTAGATGATTCTTTTGAACATACCTAGATGGAGCCTTTTCTGATATATCTTCTTCTGGTGCTTCATTGGGTTCTCCTTATATATTGTTTTTATTTGATGATGGAAAGTACACATCATCATCATCTTCATTCGTTGATGTTATTTCCTTTATAGGAGCTAAGAGAGATTCATCAATTACAACATTGATACATTCCACAATCTTCCAAAGTCTTTTATTGTAACATTTATATGCTTTAATTCTAGAAGAGTAACCAAGAAATATTCCTTCATCTACTCTAGGCTCAAACTTAGCAAACTTTTTATCATTGTTCTTGATAAAAGATTTTCTTCCAAAAAATTTAAAATGTTTCACAGTCGGAATATTACCATACCAGAGCTCATAAGGAGTTTTATCACTGTTCACACGAACATTAGCCTTTTTGAAAATATTTACCGTAGTATGTGCTGCTTTTCCCCAAAAGGTATCATGAGTTCCAAATTCATCAAACATAGAATGAGCCACATGTTGAACTATTCTATTCATTCTTTCTGTCACACCATTTTTTTGTGGAGTTCCAGCTACAAAAAATTGTCTTTTTATGCCATAATGTTCACAGAAATCAAAGAGTTCATCTTATATATATTCTCCTCCTCGGTCAAATCTAAGGCATTTTATTTTAGATCTAATTCATTTTCAACCAAATCTTTTAAGATCTTAACTTTTTCAAATGCTTCATCTTTATGTTTCACTAAACCAGTCCAATACATTCTGGAGAAGTCATCAATAAATAGAATATAGTATTGTTCTCCACAAGGTGAATTTTTCCTTATAGGACCACATAGATCAGTATGTATAAGTTCAAGAGGCTTACTTGTTGATCCTTCTTTAGCATTGAATTGCACCCTGGTTTTCTTACCAAATTGACATGATTTGCATATGGTACTTTTAGGTAGAGAGATGTTGGGAAGATCACAAACAACTTTGAGTTTGCTAGATTTGCTTATTTGAAAGAAGCTCAAATGTCCCAATATTTTGTGCCATAACCAATTTTCTATATATTTACCTAAGTAGCATTGTTCTTGGCCACCTTTCAATATATACAGATTGTTTGGTGTTCTAGTTCCTTTTATTACCATTTTTCATATGTTAAGTTCACGTACTACACATTCTTTTGAAATAAAGACAAATTCATTTCCTTGATCACACATTTGACTCACACTCAACAATTTATGCTTTAATCATCCACATACATAACATTGTTAACTTTCACCTTTTATTTTAGAAAAACAAAACCTTTTCCTCTAATGACAGTAGGAGAGTCATTTCGAAAAGTAACATTATTTTCCTTCTATAATGCATTGTATGAAAGGAGTTTTTTTTTATCACCTTTCATGTGTTTTGAGCATCCGCTATCAATGTACCATTGATTTTATTCCCCTTATAAAAATAAATCTATGCCACATCTTTCAACTTGTAAGTCCTTCTTTCTCCATACCTTGGAGTTTGAGGGTATATGCTCTTTTGGCTGAAGTTTGTTCCCGCATTCAGATTCTTCATGTCCAAAGTTATTGCAATAAGAAAATTCAATTTTGTTTTGAAGAGGAGAAAAGTTGTTATAAGTATCATTCTTTATTCCAGTCTCATTTCTTTGCTTTCTTGCTTCTATGGTCATAATGGTTTTGTATGCAACACATTGAGCAGGTTTGTAACCAAAGTTATGACATGAGAAACATTGTCCATTAAAGAAGATTTTTTTGTGATCATGAAACCTTCTATTCATGTTTACCTGCTTATTGATACTTCTGTTATTGTTCATCCTTGAATTGAAGTGGTCATGTTTTACCTGGGTATCTTCTTTGTTCTTTTGTTGAGTGATGAAGTGGTGTAGGCTGGATTTATCTGCATTTAGATAGATTGGTGCTGAAGATTGGGAAGATTATTCGATATATCCAAGACCTATCTTTATAATAGGAGAGAGTTGAACCTTGATTATTTGATCTAAGGTTTCAGATCCTTTAGTAAATCTACGATTTAAGGTTTTTACTTTCTCAATTTCCTTTCTTAGACTTACTATTTAACATTCTAATTTCTCATTGTGCTTCTCTTTTTCTATAAGCTAATTCTTTAGAGTATTTATGGCTATTTTATTTTCTTTGAGACATATTTTGAGTTGATTGATTTCTTCAAGAAAATTATTTTCTTCTAATGCATCCATAAAAGTATCTTTAGCCTCATTAGAATCTTTCTCAAAAGCCATGAGCAGTCTAATATCTTGATCAAATTCTCCTTCTTCACTATTTGATTGACCATCACTATCTTCACAATCCAATCCAGAATTAACAGAAATCATATGCAGGAAATGTTATCACTCCAATAATTTCCCAGGGTTGTTATGCTTTTTAGTTAAATAAATATTAGAGGTAACCACAAACCTACTTTTATGCTTTAGGATCTAGCCTTCCTAATGCTCAAAGAGGGCTCTCTCTATATAATTTAACTTTGTTTTTTTTAGTTGATTTTAGGCTAGTTATGTGAGATTGATTGGTTTTGTTTTGGTTTGGTTTGGTGGTGGAATTGATAATTAAGATGGATAGATGCAGGTCTAGTTTCCATTGGGCTAATGGAGTCAATGTATCAAACAACAGAAGCATGATCAAGTTCTAAAGGAATTTTTCACAAGGCAAGATAGCTGAGTTGATTTAGATCTATAGGCTGAATGATGAAATGGTTTTAATCGGGATGGGAGAGAAATTAAGGATTCTAGGATCAGGATAATGAATGAAATGATAAAGGTAAATCAAAATTAGGGAGCATTTAAGAATTCCCTAATCTGGATATCAGAAGAAAACATGTAAATGAAATAATAGTTCACAACAGAGTGTTTTTTTAAACAAGTTCTGAAATAAAATTCTTGTTATATATTTAGATTCAGAAAACATGCAAGTATGTGAAAAACTTAAGAGAATAACAAAGAAAATTTTGAAAGTACTTCACTGAAGTTGGCCCAACACATGAATCCTATAATCTAACGCCTTTATTGCTCAATCTAGTCTGCTGACTTGAAAATGGTGCAATGAACCCTTAGGTTTTAGGTCAATGCAACTATAGAAATGTTTAGCAATCCACAATCCACACACAATACTTTGAATTATGAAGTATTTATACAAAAACTATTAAAAAATATCCTAAAAATCTCTTTGGAATTATTCAAGGAAAAATAAATATCTTCATGCAAGAAGATAGAGACAACTCTCTGGCTAATGCAAGATGTCCCTCCTTTATTTGGATTTACTGTTTGCTGGTTAATATTTTTCTTGTTTCTCTAGTTTGCTGTTGCTGAATGCTAGTTGTTTTTTCCATGTGGAGTGTCTTTTCTGATCACTACCCTTTAACTTTTTCTTTTTCATCTCTATTTTTGACTTCAAACTCTGTCTTTCATCTAATACTCTTTAACTGTTGTGATACTCTTTAACTGCATGCCCATTTACTATTTTACCTTTCATTGTTACTATTTTTTTTTTCACTTTAAACTGCTCTGTTATTTACCTTTATCTTTTGACTTCTCTATTACTTGTTTTGCTTTTATCTTTCAAAGTAAATCAATCAACTTCACCCAGGCCTCTGCATCTGGTAACTTACTTTTTACCATTCTTCTAAATATCTCATCAAATTTTGTGTACTTTGAAAAAGTAGGCTTGTTAATGAATAGATGTTTTACCTCATGTTGTAGGTAAAAGAGGTTCTCAAAACTTTGATAAAGCACGTTTCCTATGGGCATTCCTTTCATGGAGGAATTTTTGGTTTGTTCCTTTGCCACTTCTTTGATTTTCTTATCATAATCATCATCTTTCATCAATCTATCATTGATCACCAAAGGATTTGGTAGGCCTTTCTGCCTCAAAATATCAAATTTCACCATGAATCTAGTTATGGCAAGTTCCATGTTCTGACACTTTTCTTCAAGTTGTAGCATTAAATTCCTCTTGGAAATAACCTTCCTAGCTTCTAGGATTGTTTCAATTCTATCACTAATGCCAATTTCTTCCAATTCCTATTTGTTCTTGGAATTAGGAAACTTAATGATTTCATTGGCCTCCTCTAGCTTCTTACCAAGTTCTTCCTTGATTTTCTGAATGTATTCACTTGGTGCTTTGATTAAATCCTTTTGCTCAAAAATAACTTGAATTTATGGAAAAATATCATTGATAGAGTCAATGATATTGGCCCACAACTGCTAGTTTTCTTGGACAAGTGGTTCTTTCAATGTCAAGTTTTTTCTCTAACTTCTACACTTTCTCTGTCAATCTATTTGTCTTTTGTACTTCATTGTTATGCATGATTTGAAATAGTTTCTTCTCATCCTCTAGTCTTTTTATTTTTTCTTCAAGTCTATTTATTTCATTAGTCTGTATGGACATATCTTGCATTGTTTTAACTAGTTTACCTGCTTCATCACTAGGTTGTACTGCTGTTGTAGATGATTTTCTTGCTGAAGTAGTTGTTGATGTAGTGGGAAGTGTTGTAGCTACTAGAACTGATGTGGCCATTGAATCTACTAAAGTAGAAGGAACTATTGTAGTGAATCTAGGAATATCAGTGACATGGATTTCTTCCAAGCTGGCCTTTTTCTCCTGCAATAACTTATCCATCTCATGTTCCATTTCTTTCAATTGGGTAGTCAACTGAAGAACGAGTTTCATCATCTCATATTTTTGGCTTTCATCCGGTAATAATTCTTTGTTCTATGGATGTTCAATAGGAGGAAATTTTAGCGGTTTATTTAATGCAGCAATGTCTGCATTCTTTTTCTTGATGATTTCTTCTGCAATTTTGATGTTCTTGGGATCATATCCCACTTCTATGACCATTTCTTCTAGGGATTTGATTCTGGTATCCTTGGCTTGCGAGGAAGCCTTTTCTAGCTTTAATTGACCTCTAATGTTTTCTAAATTATTTTGTAGATTTTGAACACTCATGGCTTTATTTTTCATTGTAGAATACAACATTTCACCATCTTGCTTACGAAATTCTATTTGTTCTATAGGATGAAGGTCCTTGGCTTGAACTTCATACGATGTTTTCTTATAATCTTCTGATGACTTAGGATGCTTCAGTGCTGGTTGTAGGAAGGTCGTTTGCATCATCTTGGTCTTGTAGTCAAATGATGAAAGAAACTTGCTTTGGTCACTAGGTGTCTGCTTCTAGTATTGGGCATAAGTATCTTCTTTTAATGCCTCGTTTCTGAGTTTGATTTCCTTGTACTTCTGCATGATATCATGTTCTTTATCTGCTGGTTTACTGGATGAAGATACTTCAACACTATGCTTATTTTGAATAATATGAGTATTAGATGTTGAAGGTTGGTGAGCTTCTTCAGAAACTGCAGGTGGTGCATTGTCTTTGATCACTGTGTCTGTATCAAGGATTTCAATTTTCTCAACTTTCTCATTTACAGGATTTAATTTAGGCTTCTTCCTATAAATAAATTTGAATTTTCTTTCAGTGGTGGTTTGAGCTGAGTATGATCCTTCTTCTCTAAATCTCTTGGAGTTCCTATCTTTTAGGAATGGAGTTCGTAGAATATTATTGGTCTCTACTTGTTTCTCCAATTCTTTCAAAGTATTCTCCAAACATTCAGACTGATTGGAGTACTTCTCTATATCT
Source organism: Pinus albicaulis (assembly GCA_034641835.2). Lineage (NCBI taxonomy): Eukaryota > Viridiplantae > Streptophyta > Pinopsida > Pinales > Pinaceae > Pinus > Pinus albicaulis. The sequence goes on along the minus strand of CM076577.1, from coordinate 1,287,689,880 downwards.
AACTTGGACTCATGGACAAAAGGAGTTAACTTAAATTTAATTCTTAACTTCCTAATAACTCCTAAAGGATCATAATTCGATTTGAAGCTTTCACTAAACCTGAATTCCTGAAAACACTTTTCTACCTGTTGACCTGCACTCTTGTTATTACAAATGAAGGGATCAATCTAGTTTTTTATCTTAAATTGTGTTTTCTTCTTGGCTGATAGAAATTTAGCTTCATCAGAGTTAAGAATATTCCTCATATACTCAAGTGCAAATAACCTCAATGGGAGGTATTTTGGCAGTTTATATGGGGTTAGCTGACAACCATAAACACTAATCTCAGTGTGGTTTTCATAAAGGTACGAAACTCCTATCTTACTATGTTCTGATAACTGCAAGACCTATTTTATCTCATTAGTGACTCTTGGTTGAATGCTAATGTTCATCATGTTGACAATTGGATAGATGAATGAGTCAATGAATTCTTTGTATGTGAACTATGTTGAATCTTTCCTGATTAATAAAGTCCAAAAGATTATTGACTGAGGATTACCTTCATCATATAGTTTTTGAAGGTTGATTGCAAATCTTTCATATTGAAAATATAGGAACATATGGAACAAAAAAGATGAATACTTGAAGACACCTTCTTCAGGAATTTTAACAAGTTGTTCATGAATTTTATTAGAGAGGTACTAGGAAAAATTGAATATAGAAGCAAGAGGCTGAGCAGGGGAGAAAATATATAGAAAACCTAGAATGGAAGCATCTACATGCTCATCAAAAAAATAACCCAAAATAAAAGACAACATTTTGATGATATGTCTGGTTCTTTCAGAGAATATAGCAGCTGGATAAGGAGGGTTAGTCTTGGGATTTTATATTGATGAAGGAGTGAATTTTTGGAATATCTATAACCTCTTTGGAAAGTCAATATTGAGATAAAATTTTGTGAGGGTTTCAATAGAAAATGGGGTTTCATCAGGCCTAGGCTAGATTTGTAGCATTTGGTTTATTGATTCAGCTGTGATGGTGAATAAAATCTCTTTGCTAGGGATCACTAAGGGTCTTTGATCAGGTAAATAACTAGTTTGATAGAGCTTGATAACTGTTGTCCAAGTAAATCCCCTCTCTGGACAGAGGAAATCCCTCTGGCCCTAGGGTGGGTCTAGCAACTATGGGAATATACTAACATCTACCTTCCTAGATTTTAAATGAAATTAAGAGCAAGGAAGATGACCTACCTTGTCTTGGTGCTATTTTGTCGTCTTCCATTGAAGCTTCTTGATCTGTTTTTCTCCTCAAGCTCGACACACATTGTTGCCAATGTTCAATTACCTGTAAAGACAGTCAAGACACCATGACAAGCATAAAATCATGACAAACATAAAACAAGTACAACCTGTCTAACTGATCAAGGAATGCTAGAAATATCATTATATATGTAAACAAGAGTGGAAGATAAACATTAGTTTCATTTTACTATGATAAAGACAAGGGGAGTTTACAACCAAGCCTTGATGTTGATGCTCTTCTTTGGTAGGTTCGTATCCAAGCACATTTGCAACACCCTCACACACAAAGGTCCAAGATCTCACTATGTTCCCAACACACACAAAAAATCACACTCTACACTATGCTCCCGAAGCTATGATTGCTTCTTCTTTCTATCATCACTAAGGATGTAGAGCTGAAGGAGGTCTCCTTATATAACAATGGAGGAGGAGGTTATGGGCCCTCAAATAAAGGGAAAAGAGCTTGTCCTTTGGAGCAGTTCCTATTACTTGGGAACAAGAAGCCCAAAGGGGAATTGCTCATCAATATCCTCAAGACAAACTTCCATCTTGCCGCCTCACGAAGCTTCTAGTCGCAAAAGCTTCCTTTCTATTTAAAAAACTTTCCAAAATAGGATCAGTGCAGGTCCGACATTAAGATAGAGCGTTGATCGATGCGGGTCTCATTGAAAATCTCTACTATTGGTGCGCACAAGACACTGAGAAAAGGCGTCGACCTTGAAAACCATGATTATATAGGGATCTTCAAGAAAAGTTGTAAAGGGAGATGATTTGGGAGACAAAATGTGGTCTAGGGGTACATATTCCATGCTTGGAAAGTACACAAGGGTCACTATATGGGTCCTCTAGGATCAAGGAACGGGGAGTACAAGGACAGTGACAAATTAATATGTAACAGATGCCCCCTAAAGTATGAAGTCCGAACATGAGTGAGGGGTGAATTCCTTTACAAGTACGTGCAAGGAACCGAAAGTTGTCGTCGAGAGACCTGCAAATCAATCATAGATACATATACATAACTGAAATCTCTAATGAAAATACATGAATCAAGGTATGGATGCAGCCATCTGTAAAAGAGATCATGGTATGATCGCAACCACCCATCTGAGAAGGATCACACATAGACTCGTGGTATGGTCGAAGCCATCCATCTGAAAGAAACATGTATCCAATCATGGATAAATCATATTACCTCGCAACCTGGACTCTAGAGAATAAAATCCAGGGTCTTGTACTCCATCACGACTCAATCAAGTACAATTCAAGCATGTGAGTAAATGATTTGAAGTCAAACATGCAAGAAAATCACCTGATTACTAGCCAATGATGAAAGTTATTAACAGGAATGAGATAAACCACTAATAATGACAATGGATCTCAAGGTACTATAGGTACAATCAACAGAATGTGAACAGTGATCCGACGTCAAACACCTGCAAAATCACTCGATCGAATGCCAATGATGTGGACCTGTCGTCGAATGCGAAGAACCTACCATTGAGGCATGTAGGCTCCAAGGTACTAGTAGGGAATCTCTTGACCAACTTCCTGGATAATGAGCTGAATTTGACAGGAAGAGATCCAGTTGAAGGAGGGTCATAATGTTTCCCACATCATCAACACAAGACAGAGGAACATAATGATAATGGATCAGGACTAGCAGAGAATCAGAGGGAGGTTGAAAATTGCAGAGGCAAAAATTCTCTTGAACATATAACTGACACGACTCTGGATTTGGCAGTATTTGACATCAAGGGGTTTGAGGTCATGATGATGTGGAAACGATCAGATGAGAGGTAAAAACAAATTACCAAAACCCATGGAGGAAAAAATGACGAAATGTGATGTCCCCAACCCAACATGAATGTGGATGAGTGTCATGTTCAAGAGTGACATACTGCCAACAAAACTAAAGACTGGTTCAATTTTCCCCCACCATTTATGGCGAGTACCCCAATTATTTTTGTAAACAAGCTTGAAGGGGATAGCATATCATTGTGTTGTAAGTTTTTCCTTCGGACAAATCCATCCTAGTAAATTTTACGAGCCCTAGGAAGGAGGAACTCGGGTGAACGTCATGGTGATGATGTCCAATGTCATTAGGGGTTAATGAGTCTAACAAAGGAAGAACTCGACATCTTTTCATGTTTATAGAGTTTGAAAATAAGCAGAAAATAAAACTCCAACATGTCCTTTTTCGTAAATAGTCCCTCAGATCCGAAAATGTAGAAAACAATATCTGAAAGAACCTCTTATTTGTATAGGATAAGGTATTCCTTTTTCGTAAATAATATATCCTAGCCTGAAAAAGGGGTAAACTTATACTTGGTAGATATCATTTCACAGCCATTTAATGAGTTCAAAATGACAAGAGTCTCGACAATATCTTCAGTTTTAGAGAGTCAGAAAAGAGCTGAAAGATGACTCCTCCTGGAGGAACGAGTGGTATTACAGGTAGCAACTGGTTCTGGTGATGGTGGAACTACTCATAACAAGTTAAGGTCAAGAGGTTGGCTAACAATACCACTCATTGCAGTGGTTCCTCAAGAGTGGGTAAAACAATCAAGTGAAGGCATATGATCAGCCACGCAGATGCTGACGACAGAATGAGAAAACCAAGGTTCATCTGGCAAAATAGGCTGATAAAATGGAAATCAAGAGAGATAAAATATGTAATATTCCTAAATTAGCATGCAACTAATAAGAATATCAATTTTTCTTTTAAAATATAATTACATGAATAAATGGGCAAGGAGGCTCATAAGTCGCTTAAGTAGGAATAAATTCCCTCACAATGTGAAAAGGGATCATGTAATAACCAGATCAAGCATCCACATGTGTGAACAGGGTCTAAAATGTGTGGAAAAATTCAATTTTGACCAAGTCAACAACATATATATACGAAGAGTGGATCCTAAATAAAGACAGCTCAATGTGAATGAAGACCAATCTAGCTAGTCAAAATGAAGATACCTTGAGTGTGAAAGGAGACAAGGCATGAATATCCAATCAAAGTTGAACCAGTCAAGATTGGTCCAGTAAATATTGACTAAATCAAACAGCGTTGTAAATAGATGAGAAAGACTAATGGAGACATCGTAATTTTGGTGGAGGATTCTTTGCATGGAAGCAACCTCATAATGGGGTGGGACCCTTGGTGAGGAAGCTCATAAAATATATAATGGAGGGAATGGAAACCATATGGACGATGATTGAAGATTATATTTTGTATGTGGTCTGTTTAGACTTCTTTCATTCTTTGGCTGTTTAGCTAAGCTTGTTGCACTGTTTAAGGCAAGGGTTTTCTAATGCGGGGATTCCCTACTCTTTCTTGGAGACCTTGTTTAAGAAATATAGGAGGAGATTTATGAGCTGAATTTTCCACTATATGGTGTTAGGCTAAGATTTTACCTTCAAAAAAACGCATTCCCTTCCAGAAACTACGTTATTTCTTAAGGTGTTGCAGTGGGAGGGGTTAAAACCCCACTTTTATGAGCTAGTTTCCCAAGAGGAGGATCAGCCTTTTTCCTGGAAAGCTAGTAGAAGAGAATACAGCCATTTCTTTGCATGTTCATCCATTTTTATACAGATCTTTAGCTATACAGTATGATTCATCCATAGATCTACAACAGTTATTTCATGTATATCATTTCTGTCAAGAAACCCTTGCCGGGTCATCTTGGATCTATGTAGAAGAGACTAGATCTCTATTTTTATGCCTCATTGACTAATATAATACCAGATCTGATTTTTCTCTCCATTTTATGAGTATAAAACCCAAATAAATGCGTTGTCCCTTTCTCCAGTAATTTTTGTGTGTTGCGGTCTTGGGGTTTCAGTATTTTTAAGCTGTTTTGAGCATGGGAGGCCTATTTAACTAGGCAAAATACATTTGTTTCTGATTTCCTTTCAGATTTGGTTGATATAATGTGAGATCTAATGGATCCATGGGCTGCATTTTTTTTTTTTTTAGACACATATTTCTGAAAAATGCGTTTTTCAAGCATGTATTGTTGAATTTTCCTGTTTTGGGATATTATAGTGGTATGAGAGCTCTAATCTTGGCTCAACCTGTGTTCTTCAACCATTATAGAGTCTTCTCATGGGGAGGAGAAGATCTGCAAGAGAGATCAAAGAAAACTCTTATTTTCTGGAGGAAAGATGTTCTCAAAACTTCTCTTTCAAACTCTGCGGGGTAGAATCAAATACATCAAATAAAGGATGAGGGAAAGACATAGAAGTCCCTCAACAATATCTACAAGATCTATACATGAGGAAAGCTCTAATTCAGGGGAAATTTTAAGGATGGAGAATTATTTTGAAGTTTAAAAATTTGGCGTATCTCACTAGTGTACCTAATATGCAAACTATAAAATGTTTATTGAATATTTGTAAAATTATTGAAATTTATAATGATTTAATATATACTCTCTATATAATTTTGGCGTTTTTTAGCGTAAAATAATTTTATATTGTAAAATTTGGGCGAATCATTTTTATAAAAAAATGAAAATTGGCAAATCTTTTTTTTGGAAAAATCATGGAAAATTAGCCCACCTCCGAATATTAGCCCCTAAAATCTTCCATGCTCTAATTCCTCATCTTATGGGTGTGAGAATTCAGCCACATCATCAGATTTGCAACGTTCCATCAGCCACTTGTTCATGACAAAGAAGAAGAAGAAAGGAGATGTGCCAAAGGAGGAGACTCTTGGTGATTATTTGCAAGAGTATGAAGCTCAATCTAAGGGGTTCAAAGATCACTTGAAATTCCAATGGTTTTGCAATATCAAGGAGGAAAGAAGCACAAGGAGCCAGCAACATGGTGTGGGTAGATTCTTCCTATCTACTTTTGATGGGTCACCTAAATTTCTAGCTAGGGCTTGGATGAAGGAGCTAGACACCTATGTGCAACAACATCAAGTTTCAGAAAAGGAAGCCATCAAAGTAGCAGCGCTGCATCTTGAGGGTAAGGCTTATGCTTGGTGGTTCTTTGAATATTTTTCCTTAAAGAATGAAAATCCATCTACTTATGCAAAGTTTATTAGAAGAATAGTGGAAAGGTTTGATGAAAAATCCTATGAAACATCTTCTATGGAACCTATCAAACCAAATCAAACAAAAATTTTGCATGGGTTGGAAGGGTCAATAAACTCAGCTCCATTTCAAAAAAACATGGAAGGGGATGAAAACTTGTATGATATCTTTCCAAGGGAAAAGTCCCCATTGCATGAAGAGCTTTCTTCTCAAGAAGAAGACATGGATATTCCTCCTTCAAAACAAGATCAAGATCTAAGGTATCTTATTGATGATGGGGAATTTTCAACTACTGAAGCCTGAGGAAGATAAGGCTAATGAAATCATGACAAGAGAACATCCAGTACCTCATGAAGAGGAAGATGGAGCTCTTTCTCCAAGTAGAGAAACCCTTGCACTCTTGCAAGGAGTTCCAAAGAATCTCACATATGGAGATCATGGCACAATCGATGTATAGCATGTGCCATCATCATCAAATGGTGAGATCTTGAAGATAGAACAAGATAAAGGGGAGGGCAAGCATTACATGATGAGGAGAATACACCCCTCTTTATTTCAGAAGGTTGATACACAAATAAGTCAAGAGGATCTATGCAAGGAAGGCAAGGACAAATCTGTCCACACACATACACGTTCTGCTCTATGCCTTGATGTCTCTTTGCATGGAGGCATTCCACTAGGGAGACCTCCTGATTGAAGGAAAAGTAAAGTGTTCTCTCAACTATGGGTATCATTTACATACTTGGCTAAGGAAGGATCCTTGGGAGAGGCTAGCACAGCGCAGAGAATCTTTCATCGATTCAAAGGAGAGATAAGCAATTTTCTGAGATGGAAATTGCTATCTCCCATTCAGCTATTTCCGCTGAAAAAGGAGAATTCAGAGATCTATGATTCCATGGACATGATGTCACATGGCCACTCCATATCTTTGGGGCAACCAATGATATTCTCACTCACAAAATGGATTTCTAAACATGACAAGAGGATATCAACACTCTTGCATGCATGGGCCAAATTAAGGATGTTTTGGAAGGCAAGAACTTTTCGAGGAGAGGTTCACTTCCAACTGCTTCAATCTTGTCTTGGGCAAGATCAGCTACAAGAGAGGTAGCAAAATAAAGTTGATATAAATCCAACATGTGACTTTGGCATCAAGTATGACAAAGAGTAGAGCCATGTTATGACAGGGGCTACATTTCATATCTCTACAACGCTGTCATTGTTGGGGAGCCTAGATCTTTATTGGGAGTCCCAACTCTTGATGGAATATTCCAAAGACCTATTTACATGTAAGGTTATTGATGGGAAAATGATGGATGGGAGGTATAAAGTATTTTATGTAGTCATTTATTCTCATGATCAGATCTATTTGGCTAGAGACTCCAAGCTTAAGTATAAACTACTTAATGCAACGTATGAGATCTTGCTATCGAAACCCACTGGTTTCACTAGAGCATACCGTACTATCTTATATGGATTCATGTGGGAGAAATTCAAAGAGGAGATGCACTACCATATGAATCAGTGCATAAATCATCTGCTGGTTGAGGAGGAACATAGATCTAGGGAAGAGTTATCATCATCACCTCCTTATTCATTGGGTGTGAGAGGGAGCTCATCCATGAGTTACCTCACCAATTTTAATCAAGTGTATAGTGAGACTTGTAATTTTAAAAATCATGATATATATAATATATGCTTGTATTTTCTTTACACTCATATGCAATGATTTTCTCCAAGAGGGGGCACTTGTTCTTATGGGCTTCATGGGCTACTTGGAGCCATGAGCAATGGAGATGTTGACAATCCCCTAAGAGATTTTAGGGAGATGTTGTATTATTCATGGTGTGCTTCATTAGCACCAAATATCATACACCTTATCCAGGCATATAAGAAGGATGGGACAGCAAACAACTATGGGGAAGAACACTTGTTATGTCATATTCTATGGCAGTTAGGAGTAAAACTGCGCTGGTTGCATATGAGGGACCATTGTCCTTCTCCTTTACTACATATGGCAGCTAGCATGACTCTAATTATGATTCCATATGCTGAAAATGTTCTTATACTTGTTGAGGACATGGTTGGAGGAGAGACACATTGGTGGGATGTGTCCTTGGGGAAAGAAATTTCCTACAATTTTTTCACTACATGTTCCAAAGGGAGCATGGGGAACTATATGGCCACTATAGTAGATCACTTGTTTCTTTATAAGGCAGACCATATGATTGATTGGAGCACTTGGGACATGCCTCTCATGAGAAATTGGGAGGAGCTTTACTATGAATTACCAAGCTAGGAGGTGATTCATTTCATTTGGATGATAGCATGGAGGTGGGATTCCTTCATTGATGATGAAATTCCCCATGATTTTCATCACTTCTATCTTGAGGAGGCCATTGATCAACAATAAGGTTTCCATATAGACCTTCCTTCCTTTCATAATGAAATCCATTTGGTTTATCCACCAAAGGCCAACTTGCGCACTTGGGAGGAACCATTGGGAGACAAAATTATTGCATAAAAATCTGAAGCCATGGTGGAGACTTTTGGATAAGGAGGCCACAAGAGGAGGAGGGGAGATTTTTCACCACCCTTGTCGTTTCTTGAGGAAAAGAAAAAATTGGGAGGGGAAGACTGTAATATTCCTAAATTAGCATGCAACTAATAGGAATATTAATTTTTCTTTTAAAATATAGTTAGATGAATAAATGGGCAAGGAGGCTCATAAATTGCTTAAGTAGGAATAAAATCCCTCATAATGTGAAAAGGGATCATGTAATAACCAGATAATCCACATGTGTGAAAAGGGTCTAAAATGTGTGGAAAAATTCAAGTTTGACCAATTCAACAACATTTTTATATGAAGAGTGGATCCTAAATAAAGACACCTCAATGTGAATGAAGATCAATCTAGCTAGTCAAAATGAAGACACCTTGAGTGTGAAAGGAGACAAGGCATGAAGATGCAGTCAAAGTTGATCCAGTCAAGATTGGTCCAGTCAATATTGAATAAATAAAATAGTAATGTAAATAGATGAGCAAGACTAATGGAGACAACATAATTTTGGTGGAGGAGCCTTTGCATGGAAGCAACCTCATAATGGGGTGGGACCCTTGGTGAGGAAGCTCATCAACTATATAATGGAGGGGATGAAAACCATATGGAGGATGATTGAATATTATATTTTGTATGTGGTATTTTTAGACTTCTTGAATTCTTTTTTTTTTTAGCTAAGCTTGCTGAACTGTTTAGTGCAAGGGTTTTCTCATGTGAGGATTCCCTACTTTTTCTTGGAGATCTTGTTTAATAAATCTAGGAGGAGATTTATGAGATACATTTTCCACTATATGGTGTTAGGATAAGTAGTTACCTTCAGAAAAAACACAGTCCCTTCCAGAAACTGTGTTATTTCGTAAGGTGTTGCATTGGGAGGGGTTAAAACCCCACTTCTATGAGCTAGTTTCCCAGGAGGACGATCAATCTTTTTCTCGGAAAGCTAGTAGAAGAGTCTACAGACATGTCTTTGCATTTTCAGACATTTTTATGTAGATATTCAGCTATACAGTTTGATTCAGCCATAGATATGAAGCAGTTATTTCATGTATATCATTTCTGTCAAAAAACCCTTGCCGGGTCATCTTGGATCTATGTAAAAGAGACTAGATCAATGTTTTTATGCCTCATTTATTAATATAATAGTAGATCTGATTTATCTCTCCATTTTCTAAGTATAACCCTCAAATAACTGTGCTTTCTCTTTATGAAGTAATTTCTGTGTGTTGCAGTCTTGGGGTTAATGTATTTTTAAGTTGTTTTGAGCAAGGGAGGCCTGTTTAACTAGGAAAAAGACATTTGTTTCTGATTTCCTTTCATATGTGGCTGATATAATGTCAGATATAATGGATCCATGGGCTGCATTATTTTTTTTTAACTCATATATCTAAAAAATGCATTTTCAAGCATATATTGCTAAATTTTCCTGTTTTGGGATATTACAAAATAAGAATGGTTTCATTTTTACACAAGCTTGAAATCATGGAAAATTTTCTTGAATTTGGTTTCATTTTTACAAAATTTTGAAACAAATATAAACTATGCTTGAAAATGTTTGCATGCCCCCAGCATGGTGACTCAATTCGAGGTACATGCCCCCCAAGCTTCAGTCCATATGAAAGGCGGATGGAGTGAAGGTTGAATTAAAATATGAAGAGAAAGACTCAACTAGGATTTTACGAGACCTTAGTAGTGACTCGAATGTAATAGGAACGTGTTTCATTGTTTTAAGGAGGTTGACACATTAAAAGAACTATCCTCATGACATCTTGTGTCATTTTTTAGGGAGCTTGACACAAGGAAAGGAACTATGGTTTGATGAGCTTGTTTCATTTTTTAAGAAGCTTGACACAAGAAAACGAACTATGCTCCAAGGAATTTCTTTCATTTTTTGAGGAACTTGACACAATAAAACAAACTATGATCCACACTATTCTCCTGAAGATATGATTGTTTCTCCTTTCTATAATTACTAAGGTTGTAGAGATGAAGGAGGTCTCCTTATATAACAATGAAGGAGGAGGTTATGGGACATCAAATAATGGGAAAAGAGATTATCCTTTGGAGTAGTTCCTATTTTTTGGGAACAAGAAGCCCAAAGGAGAATTCCTCGGCCATATCCTCAAAACAAACTTCCAGCTTGTCGCCTCAAAAAGCTTCCTTTCTATTTAAAAAACTTTCCAAAACAGCATCAACGCGGGTTCAACATTAAGATAGAGTGCCAATCGACGTGGGTATAAGTGCAAATCTCTTCTATCGGCGTGGGTCAGACACTGAGAAAAAGCGCCAACCTTGAAAACCATTCTTTTATAGGGATCTTCAGGAAAATTTGTAAAGGGAGATGATTTGGAAGATAAAATGTGGTTCAGGGGTATGTGTTCCATTCTTGGAAAGTACACAAGGGTCACTGTATGGGTCCTCCAGGATCAAGGAATGGGGAGTACAGGTACAGTGACAAATTTCTGTGTAAGAATAACCTCTAGACATTGGAAGGTTTGTGGGACAATATACTTGGGCAAATTTGACTCCCAAAGGAACACATCATCAACTTGGTCAATTGACTTGTCATGACTCCAATAGTGGAGCTCAAGGAGGTTAAAATTAGTGATAGGGTCACTAATTTTGAAGTCTCTGCTTGCAAGGCGGGTATGTTCCACATCAACAACAATAGGTTGTAGGGGATTGAATTTCAGAATACCTTGGGAAGAAATTATTTGTTTGATTTTATTCAATTAATTACTCTCTATGATAAAAAATAATAATCTCAAGCCCTTGGGAATACTGCCAAAAGATGACTAGGGTCTACAGAAAAGTTTTGGGAAGAAACATTTGCTTTTCTTATGGTATGAAAAACTATTAAACTTATTCGATTTACTTATGACTTTCTTTCGGCTTTAAGAACATGCCTTGGTATTTCAGGAATACCTAGAAAAATGAAGCTTTTAGTTTGCAGAGAAGGTCTCGAGGAAAAAGGGGCTCTCCTAGTCTTTATAGAGCTTCAGACTAGTTCTGCAATGATTTTAGGAGTGAAAGGCTTCAATTCTAGTTGAATTGGATTAATAACAAGTTGAAAAAGTAATCTTTTGCTTTGGAATAGGTCGAAAGAGCTCTTTCTTCACGCATATCTGAACAGAATGGTGAAAAGGTTTGAAAGGGTGGCTTTATGTTTTAACCAACAATGGTTAAACTTAATGGGCATGGGGTTAAATTCAAATGGAGGGGTGGTATTCTTCGTATAGGGCCAAAGAAGCTTGGAAGTTTTCGAATTGATAAAAGCTGGTAAGAGGTATTCATTGGAGGGATGCAATGGAATCAAATGCTGCCACATAGTATGGAGCGAGGTTGCGAAAACAACTTATTTCACAAGCCCTTAGTGGTGTTAAAGTTTGGACAAACGGGAATGCGAAATAAGGTATTTGCCATTAGATATTACAAATCATGATCGAAGGGATGGGCAACTAAGATGGATGTTTGGATAGGCGAGGCCCAGGTTTAATGCTATGTGGGTATTATATGCAATGGATTATATTATATGGGGTTGGGACTTTATAATAGGTGGGGTTAAATGTAATATATACGGGAGTTAATATAATAATGTGGGTCATTAAAGTATGGCTTTAACTATGCGGAAATGTATATATGCATGTTATATAGTGGGAGTTAATATGTATTGGGGGGTTAAATGAATATGGTGTGGGATGTATACAATACACTAAGAATTAGTGTTAAAACTAATATCAGGGAGGGCTTTTTCATAGTGCAGCCTGACATATCAATTTAACCATTTGGACTTAAAGTGTATTTTAGGGGGTATTTTGAATGAAAGGGGAGTTAGTAAAAGATTTTACTTTTTTCAAAGGAAAATGTATTTTTATTAGGGATAGGGTATTAGTAAGGGGAAATGAGTGAAGTAAGGGAAAAAATATTAATATGAAGGGGAAGGGATATTTTTACAAGGGAAGACACCTTTTAGAAGTGGCATTAGGTTTTTAGAAAAGGGAAGGGGATTTTGGGATATTAGTGATATGAAATTACCAACTTGATACTTTCCATGCCTTGTGAAAACTACTTCTTCCTACCCATCATTTACCCTAACATTTTTTCTTCATTTATTTGGGTGCATTTGAGCTTGCTGACCCTTTATCTTTTTCTTTGATAACAAAACTATCTAATTCTAACCTTATGACTTCCAATGACTCGAATTCAACTGTTGAGCTCATTATTATTCTCTACCTAACTGATGATCTGCCAAGATTAAACAGTTTGGCTAGATCTTTATTCTTTAACTATCAGCATGAAATTTAAAGCATGAATGATCAAGATTAAGTTGTTTGACCATCATGGATTGTGGAATTTTTGACATGCTGCACACAATATTATTTTGAAAAGTAAAGTAAAAAGTAGTGGCATTTGAATTTGCATCACTTTATGAATCTATTTTTATCTCCTTTTTGGTGGGGTTCATATCTTATATTCTTTTTTAATGTCTTTATTTTATCAGTCCTTTGATTTTTCTTTTAGGACTTAACCCTCTTTACATTTTTTATTCTTAATATGGGAAAAAAAATTCAGAAAGCAAAGTATCTACAATATTACAAGACTAATCATAGTCAGTTCAAAATTATGAATCTTATTATTATAGGAACCTAACAGTCGCTCTGCATGGGATGGAATTTCCTGGTGAAATTTCAAGAACTTTAAGATTAGTAGCCTTGAAACTTTGATTGTGCTTGCCCTAAAACTATTTTCTGAGTTCTGCTTTATTCATACTTATGATATTTTGTCTTTCAAAGCGTAGGGCCTTCTCTTAGGGCTTCAACTTTGGAAGAAAAACATCCAATCCAATATAAACTCTGAAATGTTATGTGCAATGAAAAAAGTAAAAAAATGAACTAATGTTATTCTGGGGAAAAATAATGCTTCAACATCCTACCATTGACTGGTCCTCCTGGTAGATCTGATCCATATATTCCTTTCAAAAATAATGTATTGTTACCTCTGTAACCATAAATGATATAGGCACCTTTCCATAGAAAATCAAATTTACCATGTTTAACTTTTTCTTCTCTTATAGAATCCCATTTAAGAACTTTATCGCCTATGTAAAAATCATCTTCTTTTGTTTTCTTGTCAAATATCTTTTTTATCTTATCTTGGATAACTTGTGATTTGACATAGAATTATTCCCTAGTTTTCTGCAAGTGTATAGTCTGATTTATCCTTCTCTGAATATCATTGGATTCTACCTGCAACTCTTGGATCATATTCATGACTGGGACTCCCAAAGAGGATGGAAAAACAACATCCATCCCATATAATAGCTGATAGGGAGATGTACCAATGGAATTCTTTGTAGTTACTCTTTCTGCCCATAAGGCATTGACCAAATTTTTGTTCCAGGACTTGTTGTTGTCTTCTAAAAATTTCTTGATGATAGTTAATATGATTTTATTGAAGGATTCAATAATTCCATTACCTTGAGGGTAATAGGCAGTGGAATGGCCAAGTTTAATGTGGTATTTTTTACAGAAGTCAATCATTTTCTTAGACTTGAAAGTAGTTTCATTATCAGTAATGAGCTTTTGTGGGCATCCAAATCTGGAAACTATATTGTTTTCAAGGAATGAGATGATGACAGAATCAGTGGCTTGTCTAGAGGGAATGGCTTTTATCCACTTAGTGAAATAATAAATGGCTATCAAAATCCATCTATGCCAGGCAGAGGAGGGTGGGTGAATTTCACCAATGAAGTCTAAACCACATTGCTGAAATGGCATTTATATGGAGATGGGTTTGAGGATTAAAGGTAATAGTTTTTTCTTCCCTTCAAAGATATAGCATTTGTGGTAGGAGGTCACATACTTTCTAACATCTGCAAAAAGAGTGGGCCAATAAAAACCTGCCCTCAAAATTTTATCAGTAGTTGATTTCTAGTAAAGGTTTCCTCCACAGTCACCTAGATGAAACTCTTGCATAACTTTATCAGCTTCATCTTTCAGTAAAAATTTCAGTAGTATACCACCATTATCTTTCCAAAATAAAGCGCTATATATGACACGATACTTTATTTCTTGTATTTTCAAAAATCTAGGTTTAGTTCTAGATAAACCAGGAGGAGCTTTTCGATTTATTAAAACAAATATAATATCTACATACCAAGGTGAGTCAATGAAAGCTTCACTGATCTATGGAGTCGCCATCTCTTCCTGATCATCTAATTGAGCAATAAAATTTATATCTAATGCCTGACAGTTCGATTCAGCCATGATTTTGGCTAAACATTGGCCTTTAATGAGTTTAGTAGGCTTTATTTCAATGTCATACTCCAAAATAGTGGAATTCCACTTGCCTCTCTTTCCATCAGGCCCATTATCAGTTAGAATGTCCTTTACTACTAAATTTAGAACGTATGCAATACTGTTTGAATACAAGATATATACTCTGAAATATTTAATAGCCTTCACTAAAGCAAGTGCATGTTTTTCCATTATGTTATACTTTAGTGTGGCATCTCTTAAGGATTTTTTGAAAAAAGAAATGGGTTGATCATAACCATGATCATTCTTTTGCAGCAAGACTGCTGCAATGGTATGTTCTGAAGCAAAAGAAAATTTGATAAAATCTTTTTGGAAATTATGACTTATTAGGACTTATGTTCTTGTAAGGGCTTGTTTGATTGATTCAAATGATTGTTTAGCCTCTACTGTCCACTTAAGTGATGAATCTCTTTTTAACATGTTATTCAATTCTTTAATTAATTCTGCTAGATTAGATATGAATCTCTGAGAAAGTTAATTTTTCCTAAGAATGCATGTAATTCCCTGATATTTCTAGGATGCCTCTATTCTAGCTGGACCTATCCTAATTCCCTCTTTTGAAATAATATGTCCTAAGAGTTTACCTTCTTCAAGTCCAAAGAGGGTCTTTTTGGGATTCAAAGAAATACCAAATTTTCTGCATTTAATAAACACTTGTCTCAAATGATCTAGATGTTCAATGTATATTTTTTAGAATATTGTTATATCATCTAGAAAATGACAAGAAAATCATGAATTTATTTGGCAAAAGCTATTTCCATAGCTCTTTAAAATGTAGCTCTTGCATTCATCAATCCAAACAGATTTTTCACATACATGAAAGTACCCCAAGGAGTAGTAAATGTTGTCTTTGGTTGATCTTCTAGTTTAACTAAGATTTGGTTATATCCAGAGAATCCATCAAGCAATGAAATATTGGATGATCCAACTACCCTCTGTAAAATATGGTCCAATTTGGGGAGAGGATAGTTATATTTTAGGGATATTGTCTTTAAGTTCCAGAAATCAACACAAATTCTGATTTCCCCTGCTTTCTTCCTAGTGGGAACTAAGTTTGAAACCCAATCAGAATATCTGATAGGTGCAATGATATGTGCTTCATACATCATTTTTACTTATGTTTCAATCAAAGGCATAATAACTAGATTTATTCTCCTAAGCTTCTGTTTAAATGGTTTTTGATCCTCTTTGATAGGTATTTTGTGTTGAATGATGCTAGTGTCATAATATTTAAGTTCATCATAACTCCATGCAAACACATCTTTAAATTCTTTAAATAAAGCTATGTATTTCAGTTTTTCTTCTGGAGGTAATTCTTTGGATAATATGATGAGCTTAGGCCTTTGTTTTGTTCCTATTTTAGATTATTCTATTTATAATCTTAATGGTTCCATTTTTTGTTTTCTAGGTACAACATTTGAATAAAAAAGATCTTCGAATGGGGCTAATCCCTTAGGTAAAAGGTTATTTTTAAGGTTTAAAATCTCAGAATCATCATTTTCTATTTCTTCTATTTCTAGAGTTTCAAATTTATCTATTTATACATGAGTGAATTTAGTGGGTTCAGTCAAATCTAAATTATTTACATCTATCTCACTATCTATTGTATCATCTACTGTAAAATTTTTATCTATGTTACAATTATAGAATTCTCCCTCATCATTCATAAAGTTATAGATTTAAGCATATTGTGAAAAAAAATTCCAATATTTCAACTTGCCTGGTATAGTAGGCCTGTGTCTTACCTCTGTTGTGTATTGGTGATTTAGATGAAAAGGCAATTTGCAATTTCTAGCAAAAGTAGCCAGACTGTGTGCATGCATGTTTTGATTCCTTGGAATTACAGCAAAGTCAATTTAAATCAACTATTTAATTAGATCTAAAACTATTTATTTGTATTGGGTTAATCTAGGATTATACAAAAAATACTCTCCTCTGATTAGTTTTATGTTTAATTTAGAGTCTCCCATGATAGAAACTCTTTTTCCTCCTAGATTTCTAACAATCTACAGTCCTAAGATTAAAGCTTTATACTCATCCATGTTATTGGTGAGTTTAAAGTTTAATCTAAAGGCATGACCTTCTGAATTATTCTTTTAGATGTTATGAATCTAAACTCTTGCTCCTGCTCCAAATGTGTTCACTGAGCCATCAAAGTCTAAGTGCCACATTGATTCATGAAATATATTGTCACTATCAACTTCCTTATGTTTCTGTTTTACAACTGTGTTTTTATCTATGCCAATTTCTGAATTACATAAAATGTACAAAATAAATAGGATAGTTTTGTGGTTTTTCTGCACTACTAACCATGTACCTCATTAGAATCTCTCTATAAAGATTTTTAGGTTGACAAAATACTGAAATTGTGGCATATGACATATCTGACTCTAGAGATCCCTGAAATTTTTCTCCCCATGAGCGAGATAATAGAATTCCATACTTTCAAGGGATATCAACAACTACAATATCCATGACAATACTCTTACCTGGGTATTGGACTAGAGTGACACACAAGTCTTTTATTAGGCCAAGACACTTCACTTTACTAGAATTAAAAGAGAAAAGATCTTTGTATAGTCTAGTGAGGTCTAAATCCAATGTTTCTATGATGGCCTTTGGCATTAAATTGTGTGATGCTCCTAAATCTAGCATAGCATTATGTAAAATTTGATCATGAATACTCAAGCTAATGTAGAAAGGAGGAACACCATATTCTTGACGTTTTTCATTTACCTCAGGACCAAATAGTAATTCTGGTTGGTCATCATTTAGATTAACAGAGTATTCTCCTTCATTTATGTTTAGTGTTTCAGTGATTTTTTATTTGTATAAATCATGTTTTACCAATTCTGTTAAAGGAATTTGTATTTTCAATTTGGAAATTTTAGTTTGGATATTGAATAGTACTTGTGTTTTTCCTAACTAAATGATTTATTCTCTACCAATTGCAGTTTGAGTGTTTTTATCTTCTTTATCTACAGTTACTTTTTCAGTCTGTGTTTCCACAGTTTTTATTTCAGTTATCTTCTTATCAGGAACAGTTGGGTAGCATTTGTGGTTTTGGTAGCAGCTGATTTTTTAGGATCAATTGTTGTTTTAGCAGCAACATATGTTTGAGGATCAACTGATTTTTTATCAACAACAGATGTTTTAGTAGAAAGTGTTGTTTTAGCTACAGAAATTTTTTGAGGATCAACTGATGTTTGAACAACAGTATCTGTAATATCTACAATTTTAGGACTGGGTGCAATTTTTGGACTTGAATTTTTTTTATTAGGACTGGAATTTTTCTAAGTTGAACTAGATTTTTGCTTGGTTTCTCTAGGGAGAATTTGCAATACTTTGGTTTTAGGAGCTTCTACTGTTTTCTTGGTTTGATTTTGGGTAGTTTTCTTAGTAGGGGCGTCTACATTTTTCTTTCTCCTAAGGTTATATTTCTTGTGAACTTCATTAATGGAAAATTCATCACCTTTTTATAACCAAAAGACTCTCCAGATTCTAACTGTAGTTGTTGCTACATGTATAATTATTGTTCTTCTTATGTAAGAAAAATAGTATTATCATCATTAATTCCAATTAATTTAATCTTAGTGCCTTAATATTCTTCATTTTGGTGAGAAATTTCAGCATAGTTCTCTTGGAAAGGTGGTCTTATAGCTTGATCAGGTGCTGACTATCTAGATTTACTAGTGTTGGAATTCCTTCTAAAGTTTGGATTTCTTATTTGAGTACGTTGTTGTTGATTATCCCACTATGGTTTCCTTTCCATATTTTCTAATCTATCCATCATTTTTTCCATAGTTTTTCTAAGCTATCGTCTTACTGTCTGATATGGATGTTTCATCCTTTATTGTTACTCTTCTTTCATTTCTCATTCTGGCTCTCTTAGCTAACAAATTTTCTTCTACACTAACAACATTATGTTTCATCTACTCTAATGTTTCAAGGTTTCTTTCTCTTAGTTAGTATGACATATCCATATCAAAACCATCATGGAATTTGATTAAAGCTAAACCTGGTGGGGGTTTAATGTTTGCTGGAATAACATTATAGATGTTATTGAATCTAGTATAATAGTCATGAACTAGTTCATTAGGTGCTCTTTTTATGTTTTCATATTTAGAAAATATTTGTAAAGGATTATTCTTTTTCTCCCATCTATTAATAAATAAATCTATGGAAATTTTCTAAATCAACAACATGATTGGTAGGTAAACCTTCAAACCATTTCTTTACATCACCAGCTAATGTTTGGGAAAATAGTCTCATTTAAACATCAAATTCATCAATTTCATGCAATTCAAAGTAATCCGTAATTTTGTTAACATGTTGTTGTGCAGTGGATTGACCAGTACCATCAAATTGAAATATTTTACTTTGGTATTCTTGGGGCATGACATGTAATTGAGATGGGAGGACCAAAGGAGCATATATGGCTACCATGGCTAACTTTATTGCTTGGCTAGGAGGTAAAGTTGTAGTACTTGGTGATGAGATTGAAGTACTTGTAGATGAAGTTGGAACACTAGAATATGTAGTTGGGATGCTAGAAGATGTGCTTGGAAATGAGAATGAAGTATTATAAAATGTAGCAGAAATGCTAGAGGATGAACTTGAACAATTTGGAGATGGAAATAAAACTCTAGGTTGAAGGGGAAGCTTGGGATGAATGAATCCATGGAATAAAGTGTAGTGGAAATAATATATGAGGTGGTACTAAATAAGGATGAATTTATAGACTCTGGATGAATGGTAGAAGGCTTAGGGGTATAAGTAGATAAAGCAGTTAATTCAACAGAATGTTGAAGATAGGCTTCATCAATATCCTTAATCAAAGTGGAAGTCAAAGCTTCAAGTTTATTGAATGGTTCTAAAGCTTGTTGATCTGAATCAAGTGAAACAATCTCCTTCTTTTTTTCAATGAATTGAATGAAATTAGGATCTATTACACTATAATATATGGAAATTTAAGATTTAGTTCTAAACAAAGAGTGTTCAAAAGATAAATCAAATTCAATGTCTTGTAAGCTTGATAATTCTTTGGATAGTGAATTAGCTTTGATTAATTGATTAGTATTCCCCAAACTTTCTACTTTTTTCTTTTCTTTAAAATTCTGTCAGGGTCATCCACAATTATAGCAGGTTGTGGATCATGACGAGACCTAGTATAGTATATTATTTTGGAAGCCAAAATTTTAATTTATTGATGAAATATTGAAACAACCCTAAATAAAACTTAAGGTGTAAATGATGAGTAAAAATGTTTCTTTTAAGGTTTATTTAACTAACGATTGATTTTTCCCCAGTATGGTCACCAATATGTTATCACTCCAATAATTTCCTAGGGTTGTTATGCTTTTTAGTTCAAGAAATATAAGAGGTAACCACAAACCTACTTTTAAGCTGTAGGATCTAGCCTTCCTAAAGCTCAGAGAGGGCTCTCTCTTTATAATTTAACTTTGTTGTTTTTAGTTGATTTTAGGATAGTTATGTGAGATTAATTGATTTTGTTTTGGTTTGGTTTGGTGGTGGAATTAATAATTCATATGGATAGATGTAGGTCTATTTTCCATTGGGCTAATGGAGTCAATGTATCAAGCAACAAAAGCAAGATCAAGTTCTAAAGGAAGTTTTCACAGGGAAAGATAGCTAAGTTGATTCAGATGTTTAGGTTGGATGATGAAATGGTTTCAATCTAGATGGGAGAACAATTAAGGATTCTCAGATCCAGATAATGAATTAAATGATAGAGGTGAATCGAAAATAGGGAGCAGCTAAGAATTCCCTAATCTGGATATCAGAAGAAAACATGTAAATGAAATAACAGTTTAGGACATAGTGTTTTTTAGA
This sequence comes from Pinus albicaulis, assembly GCA_034641835.2. Taxonomy (NCBI): domain Eukaryota; kingdom Viridiplantae; phylum Streptophyta; class Pinopsida; order Pinales; family Pinaceae; genus Pinus; species Pinus albicaulis. Next base: position 1,287,668,837 of record CM076577.1, on the reverse strand, counting down.
AAAGTTTTGAAATAAAATTCCTATTATACATTTAGATTCAGAAAACATGCAAGTATGTGAAAAACTTAAGAGAATAACAAAGAAAATTTTGAAATTACTTCACTGAAGTTGGCCCAACACATGAATCATGTAATATAATGCCTTTATTGCTCAATCAAGTCTGCTAACTTGAAAATGGTACAATGAACCCTCATGTTTCAGATTAATGCAACTATAGAAATGTTTAGCAATCCACAATCCACACACAATACTTTGAATTATGAAGTATTTATACAAAAATATTACAAAATATCCTAAAACTATCTTAGGAATTATTCAAGGAAAAATAAATATTTTCATGCAAGAAGATAGAGACAACTATCTAGCTAATGCAAGTTGTCCCTCTTTTATTTGTATTTATTGTTTGTTGGTTGATATTTTTCTTGTTTCTCTCTTTTGTTGTTACTCAACGCCGGTTGCTTTATTCATGTGGAGTGTCTTTTACGATGGCTACCTTTTAACTCTTCTTTTTCATCTCCATTTTGACTTAAAACTCTGTCTTTCATATGAGACTCTTTAACTGATGTTATACTCTTTAACTACATTCTCAGTTACCATTTTACCTTTCACTGTTACTGTTGTTTTTTCGCTTTAAACTACTTTGTTATTTACCTTTATCTTTTGACTGCTCTTTTACTTGTTTTTCTTTTATCTTTCAAAGTAAATCAATCAAATTCTCCCAAGCCTCTACATCTGATAACTTGATTTTTACCATTCCTATGAATATCTCATCAGCTTCTGTGTACTTTGCAAAAGTAGGCTTGTGAATGAATAGATGTTTTACCTCATGTTGTAGGTAGAAGAGGTTCTAAAAACTCTAGTAAAGCACTTTTCTTGTGGGCATTACTTTCATGGAGGAATTTTTGGCTTGCTCCTTTGCCACTTCTCTGATTTTCTTATCATAATCCTCATGTTTCATCAATCTGTCATTGATAACTAAAGGATCTAGTAGGCCTTTCTACCTCAAAATATCAAATTCCACCATGAATCTAGTTATGGAAAGTTCCATGTTCTGAAACTTTTCTTCAAGTTTTACCATTAATTTCATCTTGGAAATAACCTTCCTAACTTCTAGGGTTGTTTCAGTTCTATCACTAATGCTAATTTCTTCCAATTCCTGCTTGTTCTTGGAATTAAGAAACTTAATGATTTCATTGGCCTCCTTTGGCTTCTTACCAAGTTCTTCCTTGATTTTTTGAATGGATTCACTTGCTTCTTTGATTAAATCCTTTTGCTCAAAAATAACTTGAATTGACGGCCAAATATCGTTGACAGAGTCAATTATATTGGCCCATAGCTACTGCTTTACTTGGGAAAGTGGTTCTTTCAATGCCAATTCTTTCTCTAACTTTTGCACTTTCTCTGTCAATATGTTTGCCTTCTATACTTCATTGTTATGCATGTTTTGAACTAGTTTCTTCTCATCCTCTAGACTTTTGATTTTTTCTTCAAGTCTATTTATTTCATTAGTCTGTATGGACATATCTTGCATTGTTTTAACTAGTTTACCTGCTTCGTCATTAAGTTGTATGTTGTTGTAGATGATTTTCTTGCTAAAGTAGTTGCTGATGTAGTGGGAAGTGTTGTAGCTACTAGAGCTGATGTGGCCATTGAATCTACTAAAGTAGAAGGAAATATTGTAGTGAATCTAGGAATAACAGTGACATGGATTGCTTCCAAGCTGGCCTTTTTCTCCTGCACTAACTTATCCATCTCATTTTCCATTTCTTTCAATTGGGCAGCTAACTGAGATATTTCTCCTATATTACTATGTTCTTATAATTGCAAGACCTTTTTTATCTCATGACTGACTCTTGGTTCAATGTTGTTATTCAGCATGTTGACAATTGGATAGATAAATGAGTCAATGAAGTCTTTGTATGTGAATTATGTCGAATATTTCCTGATTAATGAATTCTAGAAGATTACTGACTGAGGATTACCTTCAGCATCCAATTTTTGAAGGTTGATTGGAAATCTTTAAAATTGAAATGATAGGAACATATGGAACAAAACAAATGAATACTTGAAGACACCTTCTTCAGAAATTTTAACAATTTGTTCACGAATTGTATTAGAGAGGTACTGGGAAAAATTGAATATAGAAGTAGGAGGTTTACCAAGGAAGAAAATAGACGTAAAACATAGAATGGAAGCATCTACATTCCCATTAGAAAAATAACCCAAAACACAAGACAACATTGTGATGATATGCCTGGTTCTTTCAGAGAATATAACAGCTTGATAAGGAGGGTTAGTCTTGGGAGTTTCTACTGATGAAGGAATTAATGTTTGGAATATCTGGAACCTCTTTGGAAAGTCAAGATTGAGATACAATTCTGTGAGGGTCTTAATAGACAATGGGGTTTCATCAGGCCTAGGCTAGATTTGTAACATTTGGTTTATTGATTCAGCTATGATGTTGAATAAAATATCTTTTTTGGGGGTCACTAAGGCTCTTTGATCAGGTAAATAACTAGTTTGACAGAGTTTGATAGCCTCTAGACAATAGAAGGTTGGTGGGACAATATACTTGGGCAAATTTGACTCCCAAAGGAAAAAACCATCAGCTTCGTCAATTGACTTGTCATGGCTCCAACAATGGAGCTCAAGGATGTTAAAATCAGTGATAGGGTTACTAATTTTAAAGTCTCTGTCTACAAGGGGAGTATGTTCCACATCAACAACAGGAGGTTGCAGGGGATTGATTGTTACAATACCTTGGGAAGCCATTATTTGTTTGATTTTATTAAATGAATTACTCTCTGTGATAAAAAAAATAAACTCAAGCCCTTGGGAATACTGTAAATATGACTAGGGTTTGAAAAAAAGTTTTGGGAAGCAACAGTTGCTTTTCTTATGGTCTGAAAAGCTATTAAACTGATTCAATTTTCTTATTACTTTATTTTATCTTTAAGAACAAGCCTTGGTATTTCAGGATTACCTGTAAAAACACAAATTTTAGTTTGGAGAGAAGTTCTGGAGGTAACAGGGGATCTCCTGGTCTTTATAGAGCTTCGGACTAGTTTTTCAATTATTTTGGGAGTGAAAGGCTTCAATTCTAGTTGAATTGGCTCAATAAAAGGTCAGAAGAGTAACCTTTTTCTTTGGAATAGGTCGACAGAGCTCTTTATTCACGCAAATTTGAATAGAATGGTGAAATTTTTTGAAAGGATGGATTTATGTTTTAACCAACAGTGGTTAAAATTTATTTCCCTGGGGTTAAATTCAAATGGAAGGGTGGTACTCTTCATACAGGGCTAAATAATCTTGGTAGTTTTCGCATCAATAAAATCCGGTAAGTGGTATTCATTGGAGGGTTGCGATGGAATCAAATGTTGCCACGTACCATGGAGCGGGGCTGCAGAAAAATATTATTTCGCAAGCCCTCGGTGGTGTTAAAGTTTTGACAATTAGGAATGTGAAATAAGGTATCGGTCATTGGATCTAACAAATCATGATCGAACGGATGGGTAAATAATATGGATGTTTGTATATGCGGGGCCCAGGTTTAATGCTATGCAAGATTGTATGTAATGGATTATATTATACGGGGGCGGGACTTTATAATAGGCGGGGTTAAATGTAATATATCCGGGAGTTAATATAATAATGTGGGTCAATAAAGTATGGGTTTAACTATGTTGAAATGTATATATGCATGTTATATAGTGGGAGTTAATATATAACGGGGGCTTAAATGAATATGGTGCAGGATGTATACAATACACTAAGAATTAGTGTTAAAACTAATATCGGGGGGGAATTTTTCATAGTGGGTCCCGACATATCAATTTAACCATTTCGGCTTAGGATAAATGTGTTTTAGGGGGTATTTTGAATGAAAGGGGAGTTAGTAAAATATTTTACTTTTTTCAAAGGAAAATGTATTTTTAGTAGGGAAAGTGTATTAGTAAGGGAAAATGACTAAAGCAAAAAAATATTAATATGAAGGGGAAGGGGTATTTTTACAAGGGAAGGTTCCTTTTGGAAGTGGCATTAGGTTTTTAGCAAAGGGAAGGGGATTTTGGGATATTAGTGATATGAAATTACCAACTTGATTCTTTCCATGCCTTGTGAAAACTGCTTATTAAAATTTTTTCTTCATTTATTTGGGTGAATTTGAGCTTGCTGACCCTTTATCTTTTGCTTTGATAGAAAAACTATCTAATTCTAACCTTATGATTTCCAATGACTCAGATTGAACTGTTGAGCTCATTATTGTTCTCTACCTAAATATTGATCTACCAAGATTAAACAGTTTGGCTAGATCTTTATTCTCTAACTATCAACATGAAATTTAAAGCATGAATGGTCAATATTAAGTTGTTTGACCATCATGGATTGTTGCATTTTTGACAAGCTACACACAATCTTATTTTGAAAAGTAAAGTAAAAAGTAGTGGCATTTGAATTTGCATCAATTTCCGAATTTATTTTTATCTCTTTTTTGGAGGGGTTCATATATTATATTATTTTTTGATATTTTTCTTTTATTAGTCCTTTGATTTTTCTTTTAGGACTTAATCCTCTTTACATTTTTTACTTTTAATATGGGAAAACAATTTTCAGAAAGGAAAGTATGTACAATATTACAATACTAATCATAGTCAATTCAAAATTATGAATCCTATTATTATAGGACCCTAACAGGACACATAAATCATACGTAAAGACATAAGAAAAAGTAATTCACAGATGTATTTTATACTCATATTTTCCAAAACCAATCTTTATTCATCAGTTGTTCACAGAAACCCTTACAATTCTTCAAATCTACCTGCACACACAGCTAGCGGGGTTCGCACACAACCAGATTAAGGTCTTCACGCACACAGCCAACAGGAGCCTTTCAGACACAACGTTTACCAAAAACTTACTTCATAGTTATATTATAAACATACTTACATTAACGTCATCAAAATTGACTTATCCTACTCGATCTATACTTCTACTTATAATTTAGCCAGCGCTCATACTATGGTCCTCAAACCATGGTTTGAGACCCCTAGATTTACCCTTTAACCTAACCCATTACAACTCATGAAGGGACTTTGACGCTCCCCAAAGCCCCTTAACTCTACATTTATTATCATGCATGACTCAAAAATATCAAAAATGCTATTATTTGTCACCAAAAATGTGGTCCTAAAGGACCTTGCTCCAATAGTCCCCCAAAATAATCTTGTGACTCGTCCTGAGTCACAGAGGCGTTGGGGTCTTCATATTGGTCTTCAATTGTTCAATGGTAGTGGTTAAGGGAACAAGGACACCCATGCTCTGATCGGCGACAATCTGATCCTCGTTCACCAACTTTTGAGATGTAAGTCCTTCTGCAGTGAGGCTAATGCTCCAGTGCATATGACCCAGGTTCTTTATGAAAACATCTAGGTCCTAAGATAACTTTATTCCCTCATCAACCCATGGCTTCATATGGGTGGTGAGGATGTCTATCCTTAGGCGCAGATCTTCAATTTCATCACACAACATGTGGCTTGGCTATAATCGAGCCATCCTTTGAGTAGACACAAGTGTGGGTAGTGCCTCCTGAAGCTTGTCAAATGTTTTTTCTTTAGCGCACAGATATTGTGAGATCTTTCTGACTAGTATATCAGCCTGTACTGAATTCCACAATCCTATAGCTACATCCATGAGTTCTGTGACTTTGTCGACTGTTGCTACAATTCTAGCTGATGCTTCTTTCACCAAGGCAACACGTTGGGCTCTCACTTGCAACGAAGTCTCTAGTTGGGGATTTTCCTATAAATATGCAATCTATTGCTATAAATCAGCCTTCACCACTTGGACTTCGGAGCGGGAGACCTTCAAGGCAGCTACTAGAATTTATACCTTGTCTTGAGGCATAACAGTGGAAGGGATGGCAGATTCTAGGTCTCCACAGAGTTGATCAATCAAAATTTCTAGTTCAGCGCATTGGGCCACCACCGCTTGTTGTGTTGTTTGAGCCTGCAGAAACTCCTCCGTGGGAGTTGCAATCTTCTGCTCTACCTCTGTGAGCTTCTAGTGCACACGTGCCTCTTGAAACTATAGCTCATCTAAAATGATCCTCTAGATGACGTGCATATTTCCACTAGGAAGCATAGACAAGTGGATTTTGACCTCAGGGCATGTCTGCACTTGTGTGTGTAAATCTGGTTGTTCCAAATTAACTGCAGCACTAGGAAATGGGAAGATTTGATTATCTGTTGTAATGATTACTAGGTTGGTACTCGCACTTTCTTGATCCGGCCTCGTCAGAGAAATGCTCACTTAAATATTGTTTGTATTTAATTGATTCACCTGCAATCCTACCTGCAATGTGTTATCACAAAATTGTATTGGATTGGCTATTGATCAGACAACTCTATGTAATTGTTTCAAACCATATTTTGACTGAAGCTTATCCTCTTCAGTCTAAGAGGGCTCTCTCAAAGGAATTTTATGATATTGGTTAATGATAAATATAGATGAAGAACTCTATAGAAATTTTATCTTGTTTTTATGATTTCAGGTTGAAAGAATGAAAGTTTGCTACCATTGGGTTTATGGAGTAAACAATCAGTATTTTCAGTGGCAAGGTTCCTTCACATGGAAGCTAAGGTATATAGGAGTATTTAACAAAAGTAATTCACTCATAAAGCAAAAGAAAACACACTCATTTCAGTACTAAAGGAAGTCAGAGCATAGATTTATGAAATCTTAGTAATAGCAATGAAATATAATACAAGAGGTAAAACATAAGATGTAGACTAGTAAGACATTAAAAACTCTATGAGAATCTCAGGTCTGTCAAGAAGAAATTCACTTTGTATTACTGATATAAGTCAAAGTACATAAAGTAGCAGTTTGGTGCAAAAATTCTCCAACCCCTTACTACTTCGATGCCTTGTCTTTAAATAAACTTTCGTTACATCAAGGATGATCTACCTGGTGGATAGATTCATCAAATTCTCTTATGACACATCACATAACTAAAAAACATGACTTTCAACAAGAAACTGACAACTACACCTTTAAAAAGACATCTCCTAATAGGAGTCTAACTCATATTTATTACATACTCTACCTTATCTTGTGAAACAGCTACATGACAGTTTCCAAATAAGTATCACATGCTCGAAAACGCTATGACATAGTTCGTCATCACTTTACACATTTATGATTCTCCTAAAGATGTGCAACAACCCTATTTTTTAGGAATACAGATCCCTTATCTTTAATGAGAGCTTTAGCTGATGCTCTATCTCCACAACACTTTATCCAAGTCATAAATATTTGATGTTAAGGTCCCTTGACCTATTGGAGGAGTTCAACTATCAAAAACTGCCATTAAGCTGCTCCAAAACCTTCAAAAGTAGCTCGCTATGAAAAAAAGACAGTTTCGTAGTGAGCTTTGGTAGCATCGAAAAATATGCTTCTGCACACGAAAACTCTGCTATTTTGTTGTTCCATGGTGTCAACCTAGTCATGACACATCAACACCATCATTCTCCCTCCTTGAAAACTTTAAAAAGTGAATTTTAGAGGCAAAAAGGCTACTAATTTTTTTTTTCGTAGCGTTTTCCTGGCTTTAAGCCTAGGAAATGCTACAAAACTATCTAAAAGTGCAAAAATTCCATATTTCAAAATTGTCTCAAAAAGGTGACCTCCAGCTACAAAAAACTTAATCTTCAACATTCCATGAACCCTCTAAAACACATTCAATATCAACTTAAGGCTTCTGTGATGTTTCCTCCTCATTTGTAATCAGTTGAGCAATGGGTTCCTCAACCACAATCATCTTTAAGCGTTCTTTTCCAGCTCTTCATGAATAAACTCCAGTTCTTATTCTAAGTCTTTCAATTGATCCTTCAAAGTCCCGTTCTTGGCTTACAGTTTTAGATTTACCTTTTTTAGGTCCTTGACCTCTCCTCTTAGTGGTTGAGTCCACTTTATCAATTTTTCTGAATTGCCAAGGTCTTTGAGACAATTGTAACTTGATCCTCCCAAATCTTGTTCATTTTTTCAAACTAGATCCTTTTAGCTCTATGCTTCTTTGCCTCTTTATTTATGACTGATATTTCATCATTTTCTAGCTTCAATTTCCCCTTAAGGATCTTAATCTCTATTTTTTCAGTGATTTTCTCTTTGCCCTTCTTTTTTTTTATGACTAATTCTTCTTTTGTAGGTGAGGTGAGGTCAATGATGCTTGGTGGTGGCTGAACAATTTCAGTGACCTTCTGAGCCTCTTTGATTCTTTCTAAGACCTTTCTTTCATGTCTTGTCATTGGTTTTCTAGCTTGAAACATGAATCCTACATCTTCACCTGCAAACTCTAACTTTTTAGCTGTTTTGGCTTTCTTGAGCTTCATTCCTCCCTTATCTATGTCTTCATCTTGGACTATGGGAGTTTCTTCAATATCAATAGCATGCAAAATGTCCTCTAAGTTACCTATAGCCACTGTTCGGATTTTTAATATTCCAAAAATTTAGCCTTCATCTAAATGGAATATTATAGTTGGTTTTATCACTAGGTAGGTGAATAAATGGGTAGGAGGCCCATAAAACCCCTTTTGAAACAATAAATACACTCCTAGTGAGACGAGGAAGAATAAGCAGCTAATTTGTGCACCTTTGGGCCTGAATAGGGATTGGATCATGTTGATTCAGTCAACTTTGACCAAGTCAACAAATCTGTCTAGATGCATTGAATCTCCTTGATGAACATTGCAGTTTTGGTGGAGGACAACTTGCATGAGCTTGGTGGCACATATGGATGGGACCTAATGTGAAGAGGTTCACTTGCTATATATGGAGAGGATGGGAGCCTTTGTTATTCATGTTTTTTTATCATCATTTTGATATTGGTCTGTTTAGACTTGGCTTCCTCTTGCTGTTTAGCAGGGTTTCAATGTTGTTTAGCACTGGGTGTTCCCGAGCAGGAATCCCACCTCTTTCCTTGAGAGGCCTCTTGGGAGAGATTTGTACTCTATTTCTCCACATCTAGCCTTGAGGCCAAGCATTATTCTCTAGCTTCAGCGTTATTTCTGTAGCAGAATAGTGATGTGTTGCAGGGTGTTGCTATGGAGGTTTGATAACACCATTTCCAAGTCTATTTCTCAGTAAAGGGAGCCTTCCTTCTCTTGAGAGATCAGCTAGGAAGATTTTTGAGCTTATTTCACATCTTGGAAGTTGGCCAAAGTATTACTCATCTCCTATAGCATAGTCCCTTGCAGGAACTGCGTCATTTTTCATAGAGCTGTAGCAGCAGGGTTTAAGCCCTTGTTTTTGAGCTAGTTTCCTAGGGAAAGGGCCAACCCTTCTCCCGGAAAGCTAGAGGAAGGGATTCGCATCCCTTTGTTGTATTATTCAGCTATTTTTATGTAATTTTGTATTAATACCGTGTTATTTTAGAGCTGAATATTTAGATCTACACTTTGTACATCAAGCTTTCAAGAAAACTTGCTAGTTTGTCTTTATAATATATTAAGGAGGCCATATCTTTAATTTCTTAGCATATTGTTCAATAAATTTCCAGATCTATGATTTTATATCATTATGTTGCATAAACCCTCAGGAAATAATGTTGTCATGTGCTTCATAAATTCTGCATAACTTAAGTCATGGGGTTTGGCTATTTTTAAGCTGATTTCAGGCTGGGAGGTTTGTTTAACTTATCAAAGGAGATTTGTTTCTATTCCTCTTTTGTATATCAGGTCCTGAGTCTATATGATAAGGGAACCAAGCATTATTTCTCCCATTTAAAATTTAGATCTCTGGGAATAACGTTTTTAGGGTCAAATTGCTGCATTTTCCCCACTTGGGAGGTTGTAGAAGTGCTTATTTTTGCTGATGTTTCATTCATTTTATGGTTATGTGTTTCTCAACACATTGTATGACTTAATTTAACCCTACTATTCCAATATTGTGCTTATGCACTGCTACATTCCCATTTTGGGATATTACAGTGGTATAAGAGCATAATATTGGCTCAGAATGTGGAACTCAACCATTATGCTATCAAGAGAAGGAGAGATGAATAGAAATAAGACTCCATTATGTGGAGGTAGAAAGGAGGAGAGGCTTTCAAATCTTCCTCCAAAATTTATGCAGAGCATCAAAGGTCTTAAGAAGATGAGAGGAGAGATGGAATCTCCAGAGGAGTATGGATCTAGAGCCAAATCTAGATTTTCACATGATAGGTGTGAGCATGCAGCTACACCCTATTATGCACAGCACAGTCAAATGTCTAGATCTATCATCAGAGAGATGGAAGGAGAAGAAATACCGAAGAGGGAAACTCTTAGTGATTTTCTTCAAGATTATGAATCTCAGACAGAAAGGTTTAGAGATCATATCACTTCTCAGGATTTTTGCAAGATCAAGGTGGAAAGGAGTAGGCAGCATGACATGGATAAATTTTCTCTATCTAATTTTGATGGATCACCAACATTTTCATCCAAAGCTTGGGTGGAGCAACTACACAGTTATTTGTAGCAACACCAAGTTTCTGAAGATGAAGCCATCAGAGTTGCAGCGCTGTACTTTGAAGGTAAGGCCTATGCTTGGTGGATGTTTGAGTCATTTTCATTGAAAAATGTCAATACTTATTCTTTTGAAAAGTTCACTAAGAGATTGGTAGAAATTTTTGATAAAAAACATGAAACAATCAAACCAAGACAAATAAAACTTTTGCATAAGTTGGAAGGACCTACAAAATCAAATCCACTTGAGAAAAATATTGGAGAATCTCACATCTTGCATGATACCTTGCTAGAGGCAAGATCCTTGTTTCATAACCTTGGACAAGAGGGCATGAAGGTTCCTTTTTCAAAAGAGGATCCTCTTATTGAGTAGTTACCTCCTATTCAGATTGAAGAGGAAGAGAAGGATGGGGGAAACAACGTTGTCACATCTAGAGCATATCCAACACCTCATGTAGAGGAAGGAGGAGCATATGCTCCAACAAGAGGATTTCTTGTAGCATTGCAAGAAGGTCCCCAGGATCTCACATATGGAGGTCAACGCATAATTAATGGACAAGATGATTGTGGATCATTGTAGATGGAAGGAGAATATAGGGAGGAAGGTCATCATCTTTTGATGAGGAACACACACCCCTATCCATTTCAGGGAACCAATGCAAGGAAGAGGAAAACTAATTTGCGCTATGAGGGCAAGGGCAAGGTTTCCCAACCATATGTATAGTCTACTCTTGACATTGATGTCTCACTATATGGAGGCATTCCACCTGGGAGGCCACCAGATCTAGAGTTGGTAAGAGACATCTTGCCATTTGGTTAACCCCTCTTAGATTCCAAAGAGTTGAAGACTTTGGAGGAGTCTAGTACAACGCAGATAGTTTGGGATAGACTCAAGGAGAAGGGAGACACTCTCCCATTTTCAGCACCACCCACTCTCACTAAATGTGCTACGCTGACAGAAGTTGTTGCAGTGATGGAGGATGGCACCTTGATGGTGCAAGGGAGATGCTCCAAGGATTTGGAGAAACAGAGGGTACTTCCTTTGAGGAAGGAATACTCCATATCTTGGAGTATATGGAGGCCACTCATGCTTACATTATCCAATATTGAGAGATTCTTTTTGGAGGAGGGCTTCTCATGGGAGACCAACTTCCAAAGATCACTACTTCTATTTGAGCATGAGTAGCTGCATGATGGGCATGGAATCACTTTGGAGGATTAATTTTGCATGGGGGATGTCAAAGGAAAAGACAACAACATGAGGAGAGCTTCATATTGCAGGTCATCAACACTATCTCTTAGGAGGATTGATCCATATTGGAGGTCTCAACTCTTTGTAGAGTACTCCAAGGAACTTGGTGCTTGCATGATTCTTAATGACCCTAATGGAGATGATAGATATATGGTGGATGATGTGGTCATCTATTCTTATGGCAGAGTCTTCTTGACTAGAGCTTCTAAGTTCAAGGAGAAGCTGCTACATGCAGCGCATGAGGACTTCTTTTCCATGCACTTTGATGCATATCTTTCCTTGGCAGAGGAGATCATTTGGGAGGGCATCCAACGTGATATATTTCAACATATGGAGAGATGCATAGCCCAGATGGTGATATAGAGGATGTCATAGCCACTTCCATACTCTTTGGAGGTGAGGGAAAATTTCCAGTTGAGCCATTTCAGCTCAAGGTCCCAACTACATGGTGGAGAATGTATAATTCCACATTATGTTTTGTACTCCTTTACTTTATATGAGCAGAATGTTGTACCAAGGAGGATTATCCATTATTGCAAATTGTATGATGATGTACTTGAAGCCATTTACAATATTGATATTGGCTATCTTATGGTGGTTTGTGGGGGAAGCCACATGATTTTTGGTGTGCACCATTGACACCACTTTGTACTTTCATGTTTCTATATTATAGAATGACCATGGAAGAAAACAAGTGGCTGGTAAAGCACTTGTTATTTTTTGATTTGATGCAGGAAAAGGATGCATTCCACTGGTTCCATGTATGGGACCTTGATCCACTTTCCGGTTGTCATATGACAACTTGTTTCTATTGGTTTTTGCTTCCATGTATTGCTGATATTTTTATGTTCATGGGGAGCCTTGTTTGGAGAGTGGGATATGAGTTGGAGATGCCCATTGGGAGTATGATTCTCCCTACTTTACATGATGCATGTTTCAGGGGAAGCAATGGGCAACCCATGATTGCCAAACTATATCTATTTTCTTCACGTGGGAGGAGCCATTTGAAGAACTTGAGTTTTTGGAGGAGGCACTCCATGGCTTATTCGTTTGGTGGGGTAGCTTGGGCCACTCTTGGAGGTCATGAAATTTCATTCCAAGATTAGTAGCAGCCCCATACTTACCATAAATGGAGAGAGAAACCACTTGGATGGGAGGATCCAATCTCTCCATGTAGCCCCAACACATTGTATGAACTGGGGGTTGAGGATATTTTTGAGCTATCTAGATTGGCTCATTTCATTTGGATGATAGCATGGGTGTGGGAGTCACTCGTTGGGAATAAGATTCCCCATGTTTTTCATCACTCCTACCTTGAGGAGGCCATTGAACAGCAAGAAGGTTTCCACTTACACCTTCCACCTTTTCATGATGAGAGCCATTTGGTTTTGCATGCTTGGGAGGGAGTATTGGAGGACAATTTTATTGTAGATTGTTTTGAGCAGTGGTGGGAACTATTGATCAGGAGGCCAAAAGAAGAGGAGGGGAGGAATTTTTCTCTCCTTATGCAGTTTCTTAAGGACAAGAAACATTTTGGAGGGGAGAACTGTAATATTCCAAAAATTTAGCCTTCATCTAAATGGAATATTATAGTTGGATTTATCACTAGGTAGGTGAATAAATGGATAGGAGGCCCATAGAACTCCTTTTGAAGAAATAAAGACACTCCTAATGTGAAATGAGGAAGAATAAGCAGAAAATTTGAGCACCTTTGGGTGTGAACATGGATGGGATCATGTTGATTCAGTCAACTTTGACCAAGTCAACAAAGCTGTCTAGATGCATTGAATCTCGTTGATGAACAACGCAGTTTTGGTGGAGGAACACTTGCATGAACTTGGTGGCACATATGGATGGGACCCAATGTGAAGAGGTTCACTTTCTATATATGGAGAGGATGGGAGCCTTTGTTATTCATGTTTTTAATCATAATTTATATATTGGTCTGTTTAGAGTGGGCTTCCTCTTGCTGTTTAGCACGGTTGCAGTGATGTTTAGCACCAGGTGTTCCCGAGCAGGAATCCCACATCTTCCCTTTAGAGGTATCTTGGGAGAGCTTTGTAATATATTTCTCCACATACAGGCTTGAGGCCAAGCATCAGTCTCCAGCTTCAGCATTATTTCTGTAGTATAATAGTGTTGTGTTGCAGGGTGTTGTAGTGGAGGTTTGATAACACCACTTCTAGGTCTATTTCTCAGTAGAGGGAGCCTTCCTTCTCTTGAGAGATCATCTAGGAAGATTTTTGAGCTTATTTCACATATTGGCAGTTGGCCAAAGTATTCCTCATCTCCTACAATGCAGTCCCTTGCAGGAACTGTGTCATTTTGCATCGAGCTATAGTAGCAGAGTTTAAGCCCTTGTTTTTTAGCTAGTTTCTTAGGGAAACGGCCAACCCTTCTCCCAAAAATCTAGAGGAAGGGATTCTCATCCCTCTGTTTTATTATTCAGACATTTTTATGTAATTTTTCAGTAATATTGTGTTATTTCAGAGCTAAATATTCAGATCTGCACTTTGTACATCAAGCTTTCAAGAAACCCTTGCCGGGTTGTCTTTATAATGTATTAAGGAGGTGAGATCTTTACTTTCTTAGCATATTGTTCAATAAAGTTATATATATATGATTTTCTATCATTATGTTGCAGAAACCATCAAAAAATAATGCTTTCATGTGCTTCATAAATTCTACATAACTTAAGTCATGGGGTTTGGTTATTTTTAAGCTGATTTGAGGCCGGGAGTTCTATTTAACTTATCAAAACATATTTGTTTATGTTAATATTTTGTATGTGAGGGAATATGTCTATATTCTAAGGGAACCAAACATTATTTCTCCCAGTTAAAATGCAGATCTCTGGGAATAACATTTTTAGGGTCAAATTCCTGCATTTTCCCCACTTGGGAGGATGTAGAAGTGCTTATTTTTGTTTTTGTTTCATTCATTTGATGGCTATGTGTTTATCAACAAATTTTATGACTTAATTTCACCCTGCTATTCCAGTATTGTGCTTATGCACTGCTGCATTCCCATTTTTGGATATTACAGGTTTCTTGTAACCCTCTCGCTGCCATGTTTTCTCACTGTTGGATTTTGTTTTGCAGGTGTAGATTTTGGTGTATCAGCCTTATGCAAAGGCTTTGTCTCCATGATCACTGGCTCAAATTTCTCTAGCACTTAAGGTGATGGGATATATCTAGATTTGGGAGTCCTTTTATGAGTGATAACATCTACTTCAAAACCACTGATGAACGTAAAATATGACCAGTCTCTGCCTAATATCTTTAACTCCTCTAATACTAGAAATGTGATCAAACCATGATGAAAGAGTGAGGTTTAACTTCCTTATTTTTTAACTTGGAACTTATCTAAAATTTTAGCTAAGCTTATGTATAAGTAAAAGGGTAGATTAAGAGACCTCTTACCTAGAAAATGCAACAGAAGCCTAAGGTGGTAGGAATAGAACATGTGATATCTCCCTTCATAGGTGAAGTACTTCTGAATAATTAGCAGCATCTTTGAGAAGTTTCCTTTCATGTAGCTCCTTAGGATGGCATTTGTGAGATCAATCTCACTATGCTCTAGCTTGATAAATTCTTTACAATCCTGATGGTGAAATTGAAGCCTTTGAACCATTGTTCTCCTCCTCTAGGGATTCTTGTTGCTGTTGCAATGGTCTCTAGTGTTATTGTGAGGTTTAACATTCCCACCTTTTAAGATGTCCCATTGGAATTGATAGCAAACTCCTTACAAACCTGCACATGGCAGCCTTGCAATCTTTTGCAGAACTACAAACACCCCGTTCTTCTAAAAGCTTCTAAGGTATTTGGGTCTTCATTTAAAAAATTCATGTCTAGTGGCTAATATATGAGGTAGTGGCCACATTTTTTGGTCTTTCTCTTTGCAGCGATGGTGATTTTATACCTTCTCTGCCTCACTTTATTAGTGACACCTACAACTTTTGAAAATGCCAGCAACCAGCTTGGCTTGGTGAAATAGATTTGCAGAACTCAAAAGCATGAAAAGATGAAGCGGAGAATAAAAAAGACTCAATTGGGTAATTTTTTAAAGTTCCGATGACAACTCATGCTCTAATCATGCCTCATACATGCTAAAAACAGTAATAATGACCTCAGACATGACCTTTGTACCCTGATTTAACCCTAACTGACTCGAATGACATCCACCCTAATAGTTATAATCATGGACTAACACCTTGCACTGGATTTGACAAGAAATATAGAAATAAATTTTTTCGTAGTGTGGTTAGTTCATTTCCTAATAGTTTCGCTACAAAACTATTAGGTGGTTTCGTAGCGAAAACTGCCTTTTTACAGTGTAATAGACTACGGAAACAAGAAAAATTGGCTAAAGTGACCTTTTCAAATTTTAAATCTTGGGAAATGAAATATGTCAGCAAATTATGACTGATGGGACATGATATGACTTGAATGGGGGTGGGTTTGGACCTTAGGATAGGTTAATATGAAAAAAACTAAATTTTTCCTTTACCAACTTGTGACAAATGAACTTTATGACCATACTTTTGATAGATGAACTCTAAGACCATGTCAAATAATGTTTCAATTTTTATGAGTGATAACACAATGTATCTACCACTACCTTCTATTGTTCCTCTAGCGTGACCCATCAGTACTTAGATGTAGAGGTAAACACATCTGCAATTTTGTCCAAGTCGTCTTCTGTGAGGGTGAGGTCATCTACGTCGCTTGTCTTTGATCCTTTCCTTTTCTTGCATGCACCCTTAGGGGCCTCAACTCCCCACTTGGTACCTCTGGGGGACTCAGCTCTAGTACCATTCTTTCCATCTACACCCCTGAGATCGACTTCCATCTTTGGCTCACCTTCCTTCTTTTCTTCTTTTTTGATGTCCTTTTCTACTTCTTTTTTGGCATCCTTCTCCTTGGGAGCACCAGTTGTTTCTTTTCCAAACGTTGAGGCTGTAACAGGCTTGATGGAGCCTAGTCTGATCTTCGATAAAGTTATCTAGGTCATAATGACCTGGTCAATCTCGACCTCTGTTACCATGTAGGGCAGGTTTTACCTACCCTATCTTTGCATGCATGAATCTGTACATTGTGCATTGATACCTAAAAATCTGCAATGACTTTGTATTTGTCATATGCAACTGGAGACAACCACAAGCACGAGTGGATTGTTGCGGCCAATGCACCTTCAAATAAGACCCAAAATATCTTATTCTCCATTATACACATAGGATCTATAGAATCCCACAGGTTGGCGTAGCATATCCCTTCAAATACAGCAGGCTCTACATCCAGGAGGACTACGCTCTCTGGTGTTTCCCACACAACCAAAGCAATGAGCAACAAAAGCCATGAATAACAGAACTTTTTCCCCTCCTCCTGTGCCTCACACACATTCTCCAAGAACTCTGTGCACAGGTACTGAGACCGATTGTAGCTTACGCCCTTCTCGCACTGCCTTGCCAGCATGATGATGTGCATAGGGACCCTTTCTAGATTTAAATATTAAATGTTGAAACATCGATTGTTGAAAATTGTCACACTACTGAAAAGTATTCTCAACTTCTAAGCTTATTCATCACACAATTTCCTACCTAACCTACTGAGACCGGGTGCTAAATTAAGTGATTTCAAACCTCCAATGCAACCATGTAAGTTGAACTCTGAATCCAAATTTCATAATCATCCATTTTGAAAAGCTAAATGCACTCACTAATTCCATAAATGGCACAAAATTATATTTCTTTGATTCCTCCAACAGGAATTCAAAGGGACCTTGAAGAATATGGATATGTAATTCTTGTTGATTCTTAGCAAAAAAAAGGGTATTCTTCATGTTTAACTTCTCCTTATTCTATATCTTCAATTTCAAGATCATTATCAAAACAAATGAGAGGAATATGTTCTTTCTTGTTGAAATTGGCAACAAGAAAATACTGAAAATGGTATCAAAAGGGATTCTAGTGTAATTTTCCCTTCATTAAATTAGAAATAAAGTTGTAATTCCATCACATGACAACTTATAAGCTTTAACTCAGTCATGATGAGTTAGTTAGCTAAGATAATTCATGTTAATGGTCAAACTGGAGGCATGTAGAGTCCACTCTAAGTTTTAGGGGGTCCAGTTACAGTTATTTTTGAGTTGTAATTAGTTAACTCAATTATTTGAGTTAAAATCAATTTAACTTGTTCTAACTGAGAGATGACCTAGTTAGAGGTCCAGTGAATTAAATCTGATATATTTGACATGCAATGATCAATTTGTTAACTGATAATTCACTATAAATAGTTGTTGCATGTCATTTCTAAGGAAGGCCCATTAATATTGGGCTTAAAGAGAATATAACTATCAGTTGTATAATTAGAAAATTGTATAGGTCATGCATGAGGTGATTAGGATGACTTGAAATAATTTCACAATAAATTCTTGGGAATTTCCTTATTAGTAGGGCCACAATTCCTCCAAGAATGCATAAGAAAGGCTGCTCAGTCAGAGGCTGAGAATTGGTGAAGTATTAGACCAATTTTTCCTAGATTAGAGCGAGAGATTCAACAAGGTGCAGAGGTTTCTCAAAATGGAAATAGCATTGTAGTGTTTCATAGTCTTGACTTTATGCAATATATAGATAGTGGGGTTTTGAGTAGTTACTTTCCCCAAATAAATCTTGTGTTGTGCAATTGATTATTTCTTTCTCTTACTTGTTATTTCATTGTGTGATCGAAATTAGTTTCTGCAAATTGTATAAGGATTCAGTATTTTGTTTTAGTACATTACAATATTAGTTAAATCTCGTTGATAGATTTTCTACATGGTATCAGAGGAGGAATTTTTTGGGTGACGAGTTTGCAAATAAGATCTAAAAAATTTTGTGAAATTTTTTGAAAAACAAATAGCAGATCTAGATTCCTTGGGGAAAAATACCCAAATATATAAAAAATAACCGATAAAATCAAAGATCGAATGAGGGAGATATCATCAATTTATTTATTTATTTTATTTTATTTTATTTTTATTTTTTATTTTATTTTACTTTTTTTCAAAAAAAATTGTGACGGTGGGACAATTATAACATGCATGAGTCAATAACCTATAAGCACTTGACGCACCATATGCATGAAAATATTTGAGGAGAAAAGCAGAGGCTAGATACTTGGTGGTTTAGAGGAAGCATAAATTACCTCTCAATATGCAGCCTCATAAGCAGTCTGAGAAAGTTTTGGATTAACCACAATTGGAGAAGAACAGAAGAGACCGAGTGGAGGCATCCACTCAAGCAGAAACCCCTAGTAGGGGGAATTTTTGAGCCAGGTGGGAAGAGGGATCACATGTAGCCATACCTGCAGGTGAGAGGTGGGGCAATGTGAAGTCATAATCCCAAGAGAAGAAATTTGGGTAGGGTCCATTGAGATATCTTATCTGATGGATCAGTACCTAGATATGGGGGCCCCATAATACACAATAGAATTTAATTTACATGAAATTATCAATCAGTTAACTGATAATTCACTAGAAATAGTTGTTGCATGTAAGTTTGAAGGAAGGACTAGTTTCATTGGGGTTAAAGGGAAGATAACTATCACTTGTATAATTAGAAAATTGTACAGGTCATCAATGGGGTCATTAGGATGCCTTGAAGGAATTGCTCAATCAATTCTTGGGAATTTCCTTAATAATAGGGCCACAATTCCTCCAAGAAAGCGTAAGCAAGCCTAGTGAGACAGAGGCTATGAATTGGTTAATTATTGGACCAATTTTCCTAGATCGGCATGAGACAGTAAGCAGAGTGCAGAGGTTTCTTAGGGAGAGAAATAACATTGTATAGTTTCATGGTCTTGAATTTATGAAATATACATATAGCAGGATTTTGAGCAGTTTCTTTCCCCAAATACATCTTGTGTTGTGCGATTGATTATTTCTTTCTCTTACTTGTTATGTGATTGTGTGATCAAAATTGGTTTCCGAAAATTGTAGAAGTATTCAATATATTTTTTTAGTACATTACAAGGTTAGATTAAATCCCTTTGTAAAATTTCTACATTTCCTATCATCCACATTAGGAAAAAAAATTAAAAATTTGTAAATATCCAGATGCAACAACTATCTCATATGTATGATACATGTATAAATCTTCTTCTTCATGCAACTCAATTTGAAAACAATATTGATTTTTGAAAGAACCTAAAACAACAGTTTCTCCTTCAATATCTTCTTGCAACTGTGGGGTATAATTGTCATGAGTTGGCTCACTCATTTCTTAAATAAATGACTGGAGAAAAGAGAATACTAATTTAAATATGATATATTATCGATATCCCTTTCCTGTTCCTTTGAGAGTTCTACACACTATTGAATTTCATCATCAATCTCAAGGGATGGAATATGAATTTGAAAATCAGGATCCTGATCTATTTTATTTTCATCCAAGGAATTAACTATGTAATGTTGGAAATTTTCCTGAGCATA
Source organism: Pinus albicaulis (assembly GCA_034641835.2). Classification (NCBI taxonomy): domain Eukaryota; kingdom Viridiplantae; phylum Streptophyta; class Pinopsida; order Pinales; family Pinaceae; genus Pinus; species Pinus albicaulis. The sequence continues at coordinate 1,287,648,614 of CM076577.1, read as the reverse complement.
TTTCAAACTAGTGTCTAACATATCTTATTGATGTTGAAAAGGGTTTTCATAAAAATCTTCTATCATTTATTCGTCCACAAATTATTAATCACCATAATAATTTTCTAGGTGTTAAATGAAGTTTTCAAAATGTTCACAATATTTTTCAACCAACAACAAGTATAGATAGGATTCTTTGTATTTTTCATTAAAAACTGTGTGAAAATATCTATGAGAATAAATACTATCAGGTGGAAACTTTTAATACCACAATCTAGCCTTTCCCTCAAAGGAAATCATGAACATTTTCATGAAGAAGTCTTCATGATAAAGCTTTAGCTTATGTACATGAATATGAAATTTAACCAAATGAAGAGAAACACCATCCCATTTTTTATCTTTAAATCTTGGAAAATATGTTTTCCAAATTATGCGAGGAAGACGATTTGGAAATCCAGGAATAAGAGCAGATTCATAGGAGCATACCTTGTAGATTGACTATCCATCCTGAAACAATGGAGTTTCCAGTAGCTTCTTTAGGCTACTAATTATTTGGATAGTGGAGTCACCATTGATACTTTAAACTCTATATCTTGTTGGATGGAGTTAGCAGATGAAAAATAAAAAATCACCTTTGTGTCGCACTTCTAGTTACCATCATAAATTAAATATGAAACATTGTCATTCATCTGAGAAAATTGACCTGAATCCTTCACCTCCCTAGTAATGGTGCCAAAATGTTATCACTCATAATTTCAATAGGCGTTGATGATGAAAACTCTGAGGTAACCTCTAACCACTTCAGCATGGAATGTTGGCCCTTCTAATATAGAGAGGGATCTCTCATTGACTATTCTGCTCTAGGTCACAACAATAAAATGTCTTTAATATGCTCAGTGGCCAGATCGAAGGTGAATGAATGATAGGCTTGGTTGAAAGGAAGGAAAATAGACCATAAGGCATGGATTTAGAAGATTGATGTCAATGAAAAGTTATAATTAATGGTGGTAAACTAACAAGAATTGAAAGAATAAATATAGTGTTTATCTATACCTTAATCATCAAGATAGTGAGAAAAAAGGGTATCGATTCATTACACAAAGCATGTAAGTGAATTTTGTGCAACTTTAGAGGATAACGTGATACATTTGAAACACATAATAATAGAGGAACTCATTGCAGATGATTTATAATAAATTATATAAAACTTAGCCTCAAACATGAAGAAATAATAGTCATGAAATTATAAAGAAAGGAGCAAGAATAAGAATATTGACTCATAAACATTATAATAATATCTAATATGCAAATTTAGGTACTCATGTCATGAAAAATTCCATTGATATCAAATAAATGTACACAATATAAGTTTCTTGTTTCCAAAAAAAATAGAACCCTTGGTTCATTTTCATAAAAAAATTATAGAAAACATACAAAAGTGAAACCATAACTTTTAGGGAGGTCTTAATTACAAAATATTTTAAAATACCAAAAACATTATGAAGATCCAAAAGAAATGGTTATAAAAACATCGTCATATATCTTTAGTCTTTTGTTTGAAATAATGAAGGAGATGGTAATATATGATCCTCAAGTAAAATTGATGAGATTGCTCATCAACTATTGTCTTTCAGCTCTTTTTGGGAAAAATAAACTTAGTGACTTCCTAAACAATAGGGTTCGGTGATTCCTTTATATCTCAAAAAATGTGATAATAGTGTAAAAACTAAAATAGGTTTTTGTAAATGATAATGTTTCCAATAAAAACCTCTTCCATATTTGAAAAAAATATTTTCCTATTTCCAAAAACTGCTCCCACACTTAATGACTAAAACAGGACACTATTTAATATTTAAATATGGAAAAATGGGCTGCAAATATTCCTTCATGTTCAAAACCATGACGCATGTGTAAAAATTGAGAGAGGTTATGTTTAATGAGCCTGTTCCCACCAAAAAAATGTTTTGGTTTCCAAAAATTTATTTTCAGCTATTCAGAAACTGTGCTTGAAGACAATAACTAAAATAGGGCTTTTAAACTAAACATGAAAATATATTCATAAGAAAACAACTAATGTGTGGACATTGAATGATGATCCATGGTGAATTTTTGTAGGCTTACATGACAAACCATCACCTTAAAACATCCTAACAATTTATCACATGTGTCTAGGTGTTGGAGAAAGAGATTCAATGACGTAAAGTCTTCACTTAAAACTGATTTTTTGTAGCGCTACAAAAACATTTCGTAGCTATCCTTTATAAAGCACTACAAAAATATTTCGTAGTGCTCCTTTATAAAGCACTGTAAAATATTTCTCATCTAACTTCTAAATCACATTGGCTTCCAATTAGACACAAACTCTACTTTGATACTGTTGAAGGGTTAATCTCTCAATCCAAAAAAATTCATTGTTTCTTAATATAAATCCATAATTAAGGAGAACATCATGATGATTGGATAAAAACTATGATTCAAACTAGGTCTTTTACCTTAATAATTTCCTCATATAACCTTTACTTTAGGCCCAAAAGTGACTTAACAAGTTTTAAAAAATAACTGTTTTTTCAAATAAATTTTCAACTTTTGCAAATGAAAAAAATAGCGTTAACATTTGGCTCCAATGGGGATGTTGTCACCTTAAGAGGAAACAAAGGACCCCGTAAACCAAGTTCCTATCCATTGTTCTTCTCCGAAACTCTGAAAGCTAGCAACCTAAGACTAATGCCACTAGAAGGCAAACTTTAATCCAAATTGAAACTAAATGTTGAAAATTTGACGACTGAAATATGTCACACTACTAAAAAAGATGCTAAATTGTTGAGCTTATTCATCACAAAATTTCTTACTTAACCTATTTAGATCGAGTGCTAAATCAAGTGATTTAAAAGCTTCAATGAAATCATGTAAGTAAATCATTACTAGAAAAAATTATGCTCACACTTTCCTCAAGTAAAAAGAAAAACTTAGAAAAAGAAAACTCAAATTGAAATCTGAATCCAAATTCAATACTCATCTAGTTGAAAAACTATATCCACGGAAGAATTCTATAAATGGTAAGAATTTTTTTTTTTTCTAATGCCTCCAATAGGAATTCAAAGGGATATTCAAGAATATGGATGTTTAATTTGGGTTGACTATCATAAAAAATAAAAGTGCATTCTTCATGTTCAACTTATCCTTGTTCTATATCTTCAAGTTCAAGATCATTCTCAAAATAAAATATAGCAATATGTTCTTTCATATCATCCACATCAGTGAAAAAATTGGTACATTTTTGTAAATCTCCAGATACTGCATCTATCTCATATCTATGATAGATGTCTAAAGGTTCTTCTGCATGCAATTCAATTGGAAAACAGTAAACCTAAAACAACAGTTTCTCCTTCAATGTCTTCTTGCAATTGTGGGGTAAAATTTTCATGAATTGGATCACTGATTTCTAGAATAATTGATTAGGGAAAAAAGTAATTTGTTTTTAAATTCGATATATTATCCATATCCCTCTCCTAGACCTTTGAGACTTCTAAATACTGTTAAATTTCCCCATTAATCTTATGGGATGTAATATGGATTTGAACATTAGGATCCTAATCTGTTTTATTTTCAATCAAGGAATTAACTATGTTTTATTGGAAATTTTCCTAAGCATCTTGAAATCTAGCCTCTAACATTTCTTCTCGATGTTGAAAAGGGTTTTCATAAATACTTTCTATGATTTATTCATCAAGAAAATTGTCATCACCATATTAATATTTTAGGAGTTTATTGAAGTTTCCAAAATTTTCACAATGGTTTTCAACGAGCAATAAGGGTGGATAAGATTCTTTGTAATTTTCATAGATAACTGTGTGAAAATATCTAAGAGAATAAATACTAGGAGGTGGTAACTTTTCATACCAGGATCTAGCCTTTTCCTCCAATGAAACCATGAAAATTTTCATCGAACAGTCTTTATGATAAACCTTTAGCTTATGTACATGCAAATGAAACATAACCAAATGAAGAGCAACATAATCCCCCTTTTTAACTTTGAATCATGGCATATATGTTTTCCAATCTATGTAAGGTGGAAAGCTAGGCATATGAACATGATTCATAGGAGCATACCTTGTAGATTGAGAATCCATATTGAAACAATGGTGTTGTCAGGAACTTCTTCAGGCTACTAATTCTTTGGATAGTGGAGTCGCTATTGATACTTTAAACTGTAGATCTTGTTGAAAATGGAGTCATTAGGTGAAAGGTACACAACCACCTCTGTGTTTAACTTTTATTCACCATCAGAAATCAGATCTAAAACATTGTTGTTCATTCGAGAAAAATGACCTGAAGCCTTCATCTCCTAGGAAACGATGCCAAAATTTTATCACTCATAATTTCAATATGTTGTGATGGTGAACACTTTGAGGTAACCTCTAATGACTTTAGGATTGAAAGCTTTCCATTTCAATCTAGAGAGGTATATCTTGTTGACTCCACTACTCTAGTTCACAACTGTGACATGTCTTTTGGATGCTCAGTGGTCAGATCTAAGGTGAAAGAATGATAGACTTGTTTGGAAAGAAGGGAAATAGATGATTGATTATGGAGTCAAAGGCTGATGTCAATGGAAACTTCTAAGAACTAGTGGTAGACTAACACGAATCAGAGGCATAAAGATAGTGTTGATTTAGATCTTAATCATCAAGATGGTGAGCAAAAAATGGTAAAAATCCATTATAAAAAGCATATAAGTGAATTTTGTGCAACTTTAGAGGATAAAGTGATACATTTGACACTCATAATAATATATAGTATGGTAGCAGATGAATTCCACTGAATTATATAAATTAGCTTTAAACATGAATACATAAAAATCATGAAATTACCAAGAAAGGAACAAGACTAAGAATATTCGCTGATGAACATTATAAGAAGAATCTCTGATATGAAATTTAGGTACTTTTGTCATGAAAAATTTCATTGATATCAAAAAAATATACACAATATAAGTCTATCTTTCTTAGAAAAAATCCATCCCTTCATTCATTTTCATAACATTTTTATAGAAAACTTATAAAACTAAAACCATAATTTATAGGGAAGTCTTAATTACAAAATATCAAAAAATATCAAAAAATTATCAAGATCCAAAATAAATTTCTAAAAAACTCTTCATCCATCTTAGTTTTCTGCTTAGTTTTTGTTTGAAATAATCAAGGATATGGTAAGATCTGATCGCAAAGTTATTTCATATTTGAAAAAATCATTTTCAGCTTCTCGAAAACCGCTCCCAAAATAAATTACTAAAACAAAAAAAAATATTTAATAAATCTAGAAAATTTGTCGTCTAACGAGATGAAGGAAGGCTAAAATTGGCAGGAATTCGGGCCAAAAAATTTTAAGAAATCTTTTTGATGGTGGAAATGGATTCAGCACCATCAAAAATTTCTAGAGCACCCAAAATATTAAAGTTTGACAGTTATAACATGGATTTACAAAAATCCCTGCCAAATTTTCCTAAAATTTTACCAGAATTTCCATAATTTTTAGCGCTAAAAAGCAATCTAGTTAGACTACGGTGAAAATATATCATAAAAAAACATGTGATGCGTTGACATTGAAAAAATCTGTTGTAGGATTATTGAAAAGCCACCGCCTTGAAACCTCCTCTTGATTTATCACACGTGTCTAGGTGCTTTAATAACGTAAATTCCGAACTTGAAACTGATTTTCCGTAGCATTGAAAAAACATTTCGTAGCACTCCATTATAAAGTGCTGCAAAAACATTTCGAGTGCTCCTTCATAGGTCACTTCGAAATATTTCTCATTTAACTTCCGAATCACATTGACTTCCAATTGGACACAAACTCCTCTTTGATATTACTCAAGGGTTAATATATCTATCCACAAAAAATCATTGTCTTTGAATATAAATCCATAAACAAGGAGAACATCATCATGATTCGACATAAAATGTGACTCGAACCTTTAAGGATCTCCTCATATAACCTTTACTTTAGGCCCAAAAGTGTCTTAGCAAGGCTTGAAACATAACTTCTTTCTCATAATAAATTTTCAGCCTTTGCAAATGCAAATAAATGTGCTAACACAACGTATTATTGGAAAGGTATTATTGGAAAGGTATTTTAGTGTGTCATCTATTTAGGAAGTTTACTTTTTCATATCAATTTGAATTTGATATCAATAATAAATTTTTTCAATAATATTTTTTTTATTATTGGTGGAAACACTTTGATATCACTTTTTGTTGATAGTTGATCCTTCTATCTACATTTTTCTCTCTTTAATATCAATAGCAAAGAGTTTCTTCCTCTATCTGCATTCTCTCCCCCTTGACAGTAATAGCAAAGAGACTCTCTGCTATCTGCATTCTGTCCTCGTTTGACATTAATCACAAAGAGTTACTCCCCTTGATTTTGTTCTTTTTTTTTAGATATAGGGGATATCACTCCCAACTTCTGTCTGAGATATTCAAAGTTTTCTTTGGGTAGATTTTTAGTAAAGATATGAACAATCTATTATTTAGTGTTAATATATTCCATCTTGACATTTTACATGAGACTTATTCTCTGAAGAAATGATACTTGATTGGAATGTGTAATTCCTTCGAGACATGATATGGAATTGAAAAGCTGAGTAAATATTGTGAATCCCATGTATTCAATTAAACACTTTAAATGTCTACGACTGGAAGTCTAATATACTTGATAGATCTATGACTAGATATTATGCTAGAAGAAGAACTGGTTGCAAGATTTCAATGAGAACCAAAGGAATCACATATGCAAGAAATAAAAAATATATTTCCATACTTAAAGGCATACTTGAATTTGGTATTTGGTATCTTAAGAGTATATATTTCATGTTGACAACATACATAGAGTCCACAGATTGAATAAGTAACATTGATTATAGAAAAAACAATATAGTGCAAGTGCATTTTTCATAGGAGAGTGTCTTGTCTCTTAGTCAAACGAAAATCAACCATCTGTTTTCATTTCCACAACTAAAGCTAAATACATATTACTAGTAGATTGTTGTACCCAGGTTCTCTAGATTAAACAAACTTTGCAAGACATCAAAGTGGAATATGGCCAGCCAATACACCAATTCCATATCTTGTCTAGAAAGAATTACACATTTCCCTCAAAATTTAAAACGTTTTTGCTAACATAAAAATCATTTATCATATTGAAAATAATTTTCAATGCCATATTTTAAGACCATATGAAAAATGGAAGAATTGCAAATCTCCCTCATATTAAGTATTACACCATTAAACTGTTCTGTTTTCACCCTTTCTGTATATATAAAATTGATATTAAAATATTTTACTTGACATAAACATACAAATATTTAATTTATAGTTGCCATCTTAGTTTTTTTCTAAAATATCATGTATCAACACCATATTAAATATTAAAGAACTTATATATCTCATTCATATATATATATATATATATATATATATATATATATATATATATATATATATATATATATATATAATTTATCGTTAGCATTTTACTTAATTTTTTATTTTATTTTTAAATATCATATATCAACACCATATTAAATATTAAAGAAATTATTTATATCTTTCGAATTTAAAAAAAATATTTTCTAACATAAAAATAATTTGTTATATTTAAAATAATTTCTATTTTTATAAAAATTAATAAAAAATTCTATTATATAAATGAAAACTAAATTCAAAATTATAATGATAGATAATTGAAGAATTCAAAATTATAATGATAGTTAATTATAATGATAATTAATTCAAAATTAAAATTAGGTCAATATGTGGCCTCCAAAATGATTATGATAGTTATAGTTACATAGAGTCCACATTGGAGATAACAAATTGAAAGAGGAAATGCATGATTACAAAGAAAATGTGAAAGGTAGCAATAACTAAAGGACTAGAGAGTTCAAGATAAGCTTGCAATAATTTTAAATCGATGTATCGATGGTGACATGTGAACGCGCAATTAAGTGGTAGAGAGTCATTTTTAATGGAGTGTCAATTTTGAAATGAGTTAATTTTGGAATGTCAAGAGTGGGGTAAAGGTTTTTAAATTGTTATAATCATGACAAAATTATATCAGTGGATTATAACTTATTTATATGCATTCATTCAAGATAATAAAATAGTAGGTTTCTCATTGTTTTTAATGTCAATGGTGAGCTGGAATTTTCACGTCCTACATTAGTGGCAGTTAAAATAGTATGTTCAGTCTTCTTTTTCATTTGTTTTTTTTTATTATTTATATTAAAAAAAAAGGGGGTTTTTGTTTTTGATATTTGAATTATATAAGATAATAATTTCAATTAAAAAGTTATTTTATAATATGAATAAAATGTCATTATATAGTGATTTATTATCTGCATAGAAATTGTGTAATTATTTAATACATATAGTTATAAAATTATAAGATGTTAACTAAATAAAAATATATGACATAATGATAATATGAACATTAATATATTTCAATTCATTTAAAGATAAATTTAAGAAAAAGATTATGAATATTTATAAGTATAAATTTAAGAGAAGTTCATTTAATGAAAATGTCATATAGAAAATTTATTTATAAAACTCCATTATTATTATATTATTTATCAAAATTCCAAAAAGAACAAAACTCTCATTTGAGAGTCTAAACATAAACCACAAAATCAAGTATTAAAGATGGTGTAACAAAGATGAATTATGTAACATCTTTATACAGAGGTCACATAAACAAATCTGGAGTGAATATGTAATAGAAATGGAAGGTACCAAACAGATGAAAGATATATTTATTGATGTCATTAGTTGATATCTCATCCACATTTTTTCCATAGTTCTTGTTATCCATGATAATAATTTGGCTGGTCTTAAGTTAATTAGGTTGAGTTACTTAGGGTTGAATAGGGTCTTTTGAATCTTTAATTTTCAAAAATGTACATATGTGGGGTCTTAAAATGAAAATCCCAAAAATGTCTCATGCATAAGTGAAATTGGTCATTTCATGTAAATTTGAAACTTTTACCAAATTTTGCAGCGAATTCAATGTAAATTGGTCAGAATTTTCTATGAAACTTCCTAATCCTTTGCTTTTCTAGCATTATTAAATTTTGGTATTTTGGGGCAGTCAACACATGCAAGGAGGCAACTAAGTCATTAAATGAGATCAGGAATATCATTGGGCCATTTGTTTAAGGGGGTATCTTAACAATCAAACTCCATGGGGATAACAACTCATCAAGTCAACAGAGCATGCTAACTCACAAAATTGGACAACTCACCATCTCAACTAAGGTTTACAAGGTCTTAACTCGAGTGTACTAATTGGTCAACACCTCATCATGTCAGTTTGGTTTGATAGAGATGGTACAAGCTGAACTGAAGAAAAATGGTCTTAAAATTATTAATCAAGATGTTGATGTTACACCATGAAACTGGTAGGCCACACATTTTTTGATCACATTTTGTTTTATGCTATCATACCCAGTAATATACAGGCTTCATAAAAAATTTTGAGGATAAAAAAGGAAGAAGCAGCAAAAATTTGTGAAACTAGGCAAGTTTGTAGTGAGCTCGAGCCTTGAGGCTGAGTTTTCTCTATGAACTCGTTGTAGGTTTCTTTGAGGCAAAAATTATGAAAAAATTTCAAAAAAGAGGTGGATTGGAGCCTTTTTTGCCCTCATTAGTCCCAAGAAAAACCATCAAATAGTCATAAAGGTCAAAGGTTATGCAAAAGGTGGATTTCGAAGTTTGCTACAAAATGAGCGCTACGAAATTTCCTGTATATGATTTTTTTAACAGTCAAATTCAAGTTCACTTTCTGACCAAATGAAAAGAAAATTTGGAAATTGGAAGGAGGTTTTTCTTTAGCACAAGCCCATCCACAAAAACCGCTCTCAGTTTTTGCAAATCCATAAGGGTTTTGAAATTATGCACTCATTTTTTAGGTCAATGTTTGAAAATGTTCACTAGCCATATTTGTGTAAAAAATTTAAAATTTGACTTGGAAGAGCTCGAGCTCAGCATCAATGTGGCATGATGACACCTCAGCAGTTTAGTACACTCATAAAATTAGCTGGTTGCATTTGAGAAGTGTTATTAAACAAATTTGTTGAGATATTTAATGAAAGAAGAGTCCTATTTTTTATTCAAACTTTGCTAAACAAAAAATATTGCTAAGAAATATCCAAGTGATGTAATCCTATTTTAAATAGGTCTCTTAAGTAGGAATTCAAAGCTAGCATGGTGGAAAACCATTTATATGAGACCTCACTCTATAAATGAGGGAGTTTTGGAGTTTGAAAGGGTTGGAAGGTCATGAGAAGGATATTATGTAATTTCTATCTTGGGAAAAATACTGAGAGGGGGGGGGGGGTGAATCAGTATTTAGGCATTACTCTAATATTTTTACTTTTCCACTCTCTAAAACCCATACGCTACTTTGCTGAAGCCAACTAGCGTATACACGCGGATATCCCTCATAAAACTCGCGTATACACAGAGATCTAATTATGCCATTCATTCTTCACTTATATCATTCCATCATTCATTCATTAGATGTTCAATAAACAGTAAACATGTATAGTAAGAACAGAGTAAGTCATCACACATAAGCAACACACATGAACACCAGGATTTTAGGTGGAAACCCAAGTCGGGAGAAAACCACCGCTGCCGTTGTGTCAGCCTTCAATATTTTATTATAGAGAAAACATCTTACAACATATGTGCTGGCGCAGCCTCCTACCAGCACGCAGGCACCCACCTGCACTTGTTTACCAGCCTCTCCTGGAAGGGAGCTACGACCCCCTGCTCTCCTTTACCAGCCTCTCCTAGAAGGGAGCTACGACCCCCTGATCTCGTTTACCAGCCTCACCTGGAAGGGAGCTACAACCCCCTGAATGAAGGCTACAACCCTCAGCACCACCATGGACCACGTTTCATCAATTTTCACACTGGATCCAATATCTTCAATAGAGCACAACTTGCAGGCCACTTTTCATCATATTTTCAGACTGGACCCACTCCACACATTTAAGCTCAATCATACATCAAACTGATACTTATCAATTCAGACAACTTAGAACTGTAGAATACAGATAGTAGTAACACAGCAGAACAGATCAGACATTTCATACCCCATACTTCAGCAAACCCTAGTTTGCATACGCGCTTTCCTTTCACTGATACCGCGTATATATGCACTTCCAATCACATCAACCCGCGTAAACATCTTCACATATGACAGAGCTAGTTTTACTGCCCATACGTGCTTTCTCTTCAGAAAACCCGTGTATATATGCGCTTACTCTGTGGCGAACTAGCATATAGTTCTTCAGACATTTAGGTCATTGCAATTCTTCAGAACAGATACATCACTCAGATTTTACCCTTTACTTCAGACAGATGTTCGCCTCATCTAAGATCTAATCATTCCATAAACAGATCTAGCAGATACAAATACATTCCAGATCTAGATTCCCTTCTTCATCATTTCTTCATTGGTGCATCATACATTCAGATATTTCATTCAACTGTAACCCTTTCCATTTAGATATACTTCACAGAGAAGTATTCATTCAAGCTCAGACTTCTTGCACACAATTGCACAATGAATTTATTCTCCTTATATAGGTTTACCCTTTATCAATACCATGAGCCAAAACCACATTACTTTCGATGGTATTCCTGGATGGGGTCACATAGATGAATCATTACTCAATACAATGGGTCAATACCATGGTGATTACCCCTGGTTTTACATATTTAGAGTGATTTTTCCCATACGCGACTTGGCACGTTATTTCCCGTGTGCATACGCTACTTTGTCTAGACAAATCCGCGTATGCCTTGAGACATACTCTTTTCATCATGTTCTAGCACATACTGACATTCCTTCCATCATTACCTTCTGTACTCATTGTATATACAACAGATTTACATCATTTAAGAAGTTCATCAAGACATATTCCACCAGGGACAACTTCATCAAGTAGGTTTCCATCATCTTCATCAAGTGGGTTGCCATCAAGGACAACACTCAGCATCATATTGCCAACAATCTCCCCCTTTGGACTTGATGGCAACTGTGATGGTGTTTGATCACCACAACAGATAGATACATTAAGAATACAATGACACCATGTCACTTTTGACACCATTCTTTCTCTTTATTCAAACACCATGTCACTCTCCCCCTTTGACATCAAGGGCAAAGGGCGGACCAAAACCAACACAGGGTTTTTCCTCCTCTTGTAGAAGGAAGCGTTCTGCAGATCTGATGTTCATTGAAGTGACCATGCTCCCCCTGAGTTCATGCTGAACCTACAAACATATTTTTCAATGAATTACATGACTCTATGACCTTCCTATCACCAATGACTCATACTTACATCAAAGATCCATCCAAGTGGATTTACATATGAGACTCAAATACCCAACCAAGTGGGTTTACAAATTTTGAAAAGTCCTTACATGACTGAATATTACAATTTTACATCATGGGTCTCAACAAGACCTTTTTATCAAATTACAAGTATGACTTTTTATGACCAATACCAGAAAGGCCTCAAGAGAGAGATCATATTTCAGAATCATCATAATGCCAACAATGCATCATACTCAGCAAGACTAGTGCTCCCCTGAAAATGTGCATCCAAACATCCTTTCCATATGACCAAGGCTCCTCCTTAGCTTATGTAACCTGAATACTTTCAACATCTAGTTATCAGCAACAATCTCTGAATAATCTATCCTTATCTCTGAATCATAAGACTTCCATCTCATCCATATGTGAAAGCAAAGAATACTCTTCATCAAAAAGCAAACAGGGCTCATCCATAATCACAAGAAACCATATAACATTTCATCATCATTTAGAACTGAGAAATAACCAGATACAGTGCCAATAATACAATCATTAACAGTCAGACTGATGCTCCCCCTAACCCTATGCTCCTGATCTTCAGCTGTCACACAAATTTCCTTGTCATAAGTGCATACGCGACTGTCTCCATTGTAACTCATGTGTATACGCGGCTTTAGTTCACAGAACCCACGTATGGAAAGTGAAACAGAAAATTTCACATTCCTTCATCTCCCCCTGAGTTTGTACCATCTGGACTTGTCTTCTGCATAACAGATGCTCTGTCAGAAATAATCATAACCAGAATAACCAAAACAATCATGAGAATCACCATACATTGCTCCCCCTGTGACAATACATTACTAATCTCTATAATGTATCTCACATCACTCCTGCAGTCATTAAGAGAAGTAAGCTTCAGAAGCGGATGACTGCAATAGGGTCAATATTCCCTACGTTCCTGACTGGTCCTCCTTCCTATTCCAGCTTTGCTTGAACTTTCTAATTGTGTGCTGGAATTTATCCAATTTCTCATATCTATTCATCCTGCATTCTTTTTCCACATGTCCATACTTGTTACAAGCATAACATCTTATGTGACCAGAGAAGTAAGCATAAGGATCATAGTGTGTTTCTCTATTCTTCCTTCTATTGCAATCAACTGCTTTATGACCATACTTGTTGCATGAAAAAAAATATCCCTTGAAGCAACCAGAGTATCTTTCTGAATAGAATCTGTTTGATTGTGACTGAAATGATCTGCTTCTGCAATTTGCTGCAACATGCCCATAATTATGACATTTAAAGCATTCAACATTATTGAATGATTTCCTTTGAGAATTCATGATTGTTGGTTGACCTTTTGTTTCTTTCAACACTTCAGGTTTTTCTTTGACATCCTTTGAATCTTTAGCACTTCCTTGCGAACTAGATTCTCCTTTAACAGTTTCATGAAAACCAAGACCAAGTTTAATAGCAGGAGATCTTTGATTACTAAGAATATTGTCCAGAATCTTAGTACTATCTTGAAACCTCAAAAGTTTTTCCTTTTCTTCTAATTTACCTTTGAGAATGTTTACCTCAACCTCCAATTTTTGGCATTGCTTCTTCATTCTTTCTTAGACCCTTTTTACTTCTTCTACTTGATCATTCAATTTTAAAATTTCTTCCTTCAACACATTTTCTTGTTCTTCAAAAGTTTGTAGAAGTTCTTCATTCCTCTTATTCGATTTTTCCAGATCTGTTTTTAGCGAGATGAATTCTGCTTCACGTCCTTCCTTTTCAAATGATTGTAGAAGTTCTTCATTCTTCTTATTTGATGCTTCAAGGTCTGCTTTCAGAGAGATTATTTCTACTTCAAGTCCTTCACTGTGATTGGTTACTTTGTCCTGCAGCTTTTGATACATTTCTATCTGTCCCTTCATTGTTTCTATTTGTTCATTCAATCTAGAGATCACATCCTTGAGGATAGATTCCCTCTTTTTAAATTGATCCCAAAAATTACTTTCATCATTGATCTTGAGATTTGCTTCTAGACTTATATTGTTACTTTCACTATCTTCATCATTGCATGCACAAGTGAGTGGATTACAAGAACAACAATCAATACATGTTTCCTCTTCTTCATTTTCTGTTGCACATGTTTTCTGAGATATCTTATTTCCTTGAGTAGCCTTCTTCTTTTGCTTCTTTTCCATGAGCACTAGTAGATTTTGGTCAGAATCTTCTTCATCTTCACTTGACATTTCATTATTATCTTCATTTGCATAATAAATCTTTCCCTTTACAAATTGTTTCCCTTTATCATGATTTTCTTTATAAGGACATTTAGCAGCATAATGACCAACTCTTCCACAACCAAAACATTTGAAGGGGAGCTTACCTTTGAATCTTCCAGTTCCTAGTTGGAGTTTTCTCACAAAATTTGCTTCTTCTTCTTCTGATATATAGTTTGATTCCTTGACATCTTCCTTATCTTCTCTTTTTGCACATACCTTAAAAGCAGCTTCTTTGGTTTGAGAGGGACCTCCTTGTCTCATTTCATAAGCAGTTAGAATACCATGTAGTTGAACAATAGTAAGAGTTTGCAGATCTTGCCTTTCTTCAATAGCTGATACTTTTGACTCAAATTTTGAAGTCAAAGATCTTAGGACTTTTTCCACTAGAGTAGTATCGGTTATGGTTTCACCCAAACTTCTCATACGATTTACAATATCATCTAGACGTAAAAATAAACTAGCAATACTCTCATCACTATGCATCTTCAAATTTTCATGTTCAATTATGAGGGTTTGGAGTTTTGCACTTTTTACCTTTGTATCTCCTTCATAGCTCAGAATGATTTTGTCCCATATTTATTTTGCTGAATTTAGCTGCATCACTTTAGCAAATTCTGGTTTAGACATGCTTCCTAATAAGACATTGACTACTTTGGCATTGATTTCATATTTCTTCCTTTCTGCTGCATCAGTGGGAATACTTGCTGGATATTGATAACCTTCTTCCACGATAGCCCATACTTCTGCACCAAGACTTTGCAGATATGCTTTTGTTCGTATCTTCCAGAATAACAGATTATCTCCATTGAATAGAGGTGGCCTTATAGACATTACCCCTTCATGACTTCCCATTGCGACAGATCTCCCTCAAGCGATCAAGCTTCTGCAGAAGAACCTGCTCTGATACCAATTGTTGGGAAAAATACTAAGAGGGGGGGGGGGGTGAATCAGTATTTAGGCATTACTCTAATCTTTTTACTTTTCCACTCTCTAAAACCCATACGCTACTTTGCTGAAGCCAACTCGCGTATACACGTGGATATCCCTCATAAAACTTGCGTATACACAGAGATCTAATTATGCCATTCATTCTTCACTTATGTCATTCCATCATTCATTCATTAGATGTTCAATAAACAGTAAACATGTACAGTAAGAACAGAGTAAGTCATCACACATAAGCAACACACATGAACACCAGGATTTTAGGTGGAAACCCAAGTCGGGAGAAAACCACCGCTGCCGTTGTGTCAGCCTTCAATATTTTATTATAGAGAAAACATCTTACAACATATGTGCTGGCATAGCCTCCTACCAGCACGCAGGCACCCACCTGCACTCGTTTACCAGCCTCTCCTGGAAGGGAGCTATGACCGCCTACTCTCCTTTACCAGCCTCTCCTAGAAGGGAGCTACGACCCCCTGATCTCGTTTACCAGCCTCACCTGGAAGGGAGCTACAACCCCCTGACTGAAGGCTACAACCCTCAGCACCACCATGGACCACATTTCATCAATTTTCACACTGGATTCAATATCTTCAATAGAACACAACTTGCAGGCCACTTTTCCTCATATTTTCAGACTGGACCCACTCCACACATTTAAGCTCAATCATACATCAAACTGATACTTATCAATTCAGACAACTCAGAACTGTAGAATACAGATAGCAGTAAGACAACAGAATAGATCAGACATTTCATACCCCATACTTCAGCAAACCCTAGTTTGCATACGCGCTTTCCTTTCACTGATACCGCGTATATACGCGCTTCCAATCACATCAACCCGCGTATACATATGCATATATTACAGAGCTAGTTTTACTGCCCATACGCGCTTTCTCTTCAGAAAACCCGCGTATATACGCGCTTACTCTGCGACGAACTAACGTATAGTTCTTCAGACATTTAGGTCATTGCAATTCTTCAGAACAGATACATCACTCAGATTTTACCCTTTACTTCAGACAGATGTTCGCCTCATCTCAGATCTAATCATTCCATAAGCAGATCTAGTAGATACAAATACATTCCAGATCTAGATTCCCTTCTTCATCATTTCTTCATTGGTGCATCATACATTTAGATATTTCATTCAACTGTAACCCTTTCCATTTAGATATACTTCAGAAAGAAGTATTCATTCAAGCTCAGACTTCTTGCACACAATTGCAAAATGAATTTATTCTCCTTATATAGGTTTACCCTTTATCAATACCATGAGCCAAAACCACATTACTTTCGATGCTATTCCTAGATGGGGTCACATAGATGAATCATTACTCAATACAATGGGTCAATACCATGGTGATCACCCCTGGTTTTACATATTTAGAGCACTTTTGCCCATACGTGACTTGGCATGTTATTTCCCGTGTGCATACGCTACTTTGTCTAGACAAATCCGCGTATGCCTTGAGACATACTCTTTTCATCATGTTCTAGCACATACTGAAATTCCTTCCATCATTACCTTCTGTACTCATTGTATATACAACAGATGTACATCATTTAACAAGTTCATCAAGACATATTCCATTAGGGACAACTTCATCAAGTAGGTTGCCATCAAGGACAACACTCAGCATCATATTGCCAACATTCTATCTATCAACCTAATACACAGTTGCAAAAGTTGTCTTTCAGACCTGAGATTCTTTTGGAGCTTATATGTTTGTGTCTTTCTATTTTATATATTGTTATCAACTTCATTGTTTTATGCTCCAAGTTCATTCATGTACTATGTTTTTTGCTGAAAAAAGTTATTTTATAAGCTCAATTTCCTCAGCTTCCATGAACTGCATTTGTTTGTAATTGAATTCCATTAGTTGAATCCATGCCCAATGGTAGCCTTCATAGACTCTTCCACCTGCAAAATCACTTAAAACACAAAAAGAGTTATCCATATTCATTATCCTCGTGTTTCTTGAATATATTACATTTTTTTTAGAGAGCTCTCTCTAATTGGAAGTGATAACTTCCAATCTAAAGTGGTTTGAAATAGTTGCACTAGATTTACAATTTAACAACCCAATTGGTTCGATTTTAGTGATAACAAGTCTAACATTGAATATTACATATGAGGAATAAACATGTAATATCAATATTGTTAAAATGATGGGTAAAGTGTTGACATTAATATCAAAAGGGTAGTTATTGTTATCAAAGTCAAGGGAGTATTATTTGTTGAATACATTTCTGGTTATAGGATATCAGCTCAGATTATCCTAAGATTGGCATCATTGGATGGGACTTAGGAAGACCTTTCCAATAGTATATGACATTTTGAAAACTACCTTTGGGATCAAAATTATTGAGTTTTTAAGTTTTCCAATAAAAAGGGTTAAAAGGAAGGGTTCCAAGTTGGTGGTCCCCATAGAAGAAATGGTGCACATGTTGCATTAATGGGAGGAAAACACATGGATATAGTGGGGAAACCATTTCTCCAACCTCAAGAGAGATCGCATGTTCATAGCTCATCATCGTGCCATGACCTATTTTATATTGGAATGACTCAAGGTCTCAAGGTTAATGTTCCCTAGAGATGAGGATTTTCATTTTGGGAGTTGTAATCATTTCCCATCTCACCCTCACCCAAATATTATAGTGTTAAGTTTGCCATTGTGGTATTAGAAGGGCCCAACGTCCCAAGGACTGAGGGACGAAGAAAAAACCAAATCCAATATTTTTTCATGGAGATTAGTCTCCCACCTGAGAGCCAAAGTTAATCTCAAAAGTTTCCAAGAAGTCAATGGCGAGGTTGAAAAAGTGATAAAGAAGAACTTTGTGGTCAATTGAAATTATTCCAAGCATTTGAAATAATTTTTCAAGGGTAATGTTTGTGGTAGTATTCCCATGTAATTGAAAATTGGATAACTAACAAAAAAATCTCACATTAGTATAAAGAATAGGAGAGATAAGACACATATATGATATAATGCCTCCAACTATTTTCCCTATGGTATTTGCACCCATTCACATTCAAAGGATGGTTAAAGGATTAAGGTCTCGACATAGTAACAACATGCATTTGGATTTCAATTTTCAATGAAGGAGTAAGGAGCATAGTGAAGTAGAGATTGAGTGTGGATCTAGATAAAGCCTTAAATGAAGTAGTGTTTCTTGTGGCCTTAGTTATGAAGGCTTCATATTGGGAAGTGTACTCAACATGAAAGATATTGAAAGGTGTAAATAAAGGATTACCTCAAATAGTGGAGAAATTAATGATGTCATCTCTCGAACTCTGCAAATAATAATGGATATCTAGACTCAAGCAAAATGAACTACACCTAAGTACCACTAGTTATCTGATGAAATTAATGAAGATATTTCTTACGTAGTGAAATATACTATTGACTACTTTATTAAATGTACAACAATTGAGTCCTCAACAAAATGAGCCATGTCTAATAAATTTTGGTTCTTTTCTAGCCCATTATAGTTTTCACCTCGAGCCATGGGATATTTAATGCTTGTCCTCCTCATGTTGTGTAAATACCTATTGATTTTTCTCCATGCACATGAAGAAGAATGTGAAGTGTAAGTTGAAAAAATGTTGTGTGTATTTCCTGGAAAACAACCACAAGTGTGGCTGTGGTAACACACTATGAAGGTTAAGTGTAAGTATCAGTGGAGTAGTGTGCACTGTGATGTTGGTATAGATTTGAATGTTGTTTGTAATATTCCAAATCCGGAATAGCTAGCAAGCCATGGCTAGAAAATGCATTTTCTAGTAATGGCAACTGTAGGAATTGAAACCAAGACCTGGATCCCTTAGAACAATGTATCTAAGTTCTGAATCCAAGAGGAGGCTCCAAATAAATCCTTCTAGAGTGGTTAAACAGATCTCCCACTACTAGATGTTCTCAAAAAGTGCCCGGTGAGGGACTTCAACAATTCCTAAGAAAGAAATGGAAAGAAAACATTATCCTATGGCTGTAAACACATGAAGAGATGTATAGCCAACAAATATATGATATATAAGCAAGTTTATACAATGTGTGGAGGAATAAATCAGTCCAGCTAGGCAATGGAAGCCTCAATGTGACATATACATGAAAATGCAAGAGCATTGCTACACATGAAAAGCCTTGGCTAAAATAACGTAGTTTATATGAGACACTGAAAAAAAATACATGATATGACAATGATAGCTCAAATAAATGAGGGGGGAAAGCTCTAAACCCCTAAAAACACTAATACAACAATAATACACAATCCTCGGGAGGATTGGCTATAATATACATCAAAATGGAAAATCTGCAGAAATGTCGGAGTTGCTGGGCAACAACTGCAACTAAATACTAGAAATACATGGAGATGGTTGAATAAGATGTACAATCTGAAATAAAACTCCTCCAATGGATCTCTCAATGAAAGGTTGATCCCGCCATTGAATATATTTCCCTCCAAGAAGCTGGTGCAACCTCTCACTGCAATTGTACACTAAAATAACGCGTTCTTGAGGATGGACTGTGCTGTCTATGGTGGGAGATGTTTGCCTTGATGCCAAGATGTGAAAATCAGCTCTGAAATCCCTTTCACTAACCTCCTGGAGGAATAGGAACTCCCTCCTCTGAAAGATGAGCCAAAGAGAAGTGTTGTGGACTCCTCCACTGCAATGCCCTAGCTACACTGCGTTATACTTGAGCAGAAATAACGCATTATCTGAAGAATGGCGTTGTCCTTGAGCCAATATGTGGAGAAGATGAATTGAAATCCTCCAAGATGCCTCTCAAGAAGGAGAGGAAATCCTAGACAAGAATCCCTCGTGCTAAGCAGCACTGCAACTCAGCTGAACAGCTGGAGACTACAAATTGTCTGAATAGACAAATATCAAATGATCCTAGATGATTCTCTATGGATGCCTTCTCCTCTTCTTATTCAAGTGAATTCCTCTTTTCCATGGACCCCACACATTAGGGTTTCATCCACAAGGAATATTTCTCCCTCCAAAACTACGTTGTCTTATCATGCAAGCTACACCTCTTAGGTAGTGTTGTTGACTGGGTCAAACTTGACCTTGTCCTCATGCAAATTGCCTCTTTTCACACTGGAAGGTGAAAAATAAGTTTCTCCAATGATCCTTTTCACATTATGAAGGATATTATTCCTACTCATGGGAATTTTACCCATTTTATTCACCTCCTAAGTGAAATAAGAAAAAATTAATATTCCAATTTGTTACATGCAAATTTTGGAATATTACAGTCCTTCCCTCTCAAAGATTGCTTGTCCTCAGGCAAGTGCAAGGATAGACTAAGTTCTCTTTTCCTCTCCCTGTAGCATCCCTGTATGATGATATCCTCCAAGTAAAGTGATGCTATATCATCAATCAAGTCTCCACATTTCTGCTCCTCAGCATGTAAGTCATCTATCAAGCCATCATCATGTAAAGGTGAAATACTCAAGGGGATAGAAAAGTGATTTCTAGAGGTACCCTTGAAGAATGGGATCTGAAATAAAATGGGAACTATCTTTTCCATGTGGATCATCCATCTCCAAGCTATGAGCCATGAAAAATTAGTCACCTTCCTGCTAGGCAACTCTTGAAAGCTGTCATCCACCTTTGGCTCCAGAAAAGTAGGTGGGATGAAAAGCTGCACATGATAGACTATGTAACCTACCCCACACTGTCCATCTCTCCACTTATGATAAGTGTAGAGGGCTGGTTGTCCATGGGCTGCAATAAGTTTTCCCTCAAGTGGAAAAATGAGGACTAGACCTCCGAAGATCTCTCCCCCAACACTACAAATCATGTTGGCCCAAGTATCTCCATATATGATGAGTTGGAAGTCATCATCATATGGCATGTCCTCCATCATATGGCTCACCTCATAAAGAGAAAAATGTGTAGTCAAGGTGACCATACCATATCCCATGCTCCCCTCAGAACATGTAGTGCAAAAAGTGTGAGGAATTCCTCCCTCAAAGGACACATCCATCCCTTGTGTCTTTCTCCCAAACATGCTCCTCATAAAAATAGAAAAAATAGAACCATAGGGAGAAAAAATGAGAATCATACTTGCTGCCATATGCAAAAAATGAGAAGGAAAATGGTCCCTTAAGTGCAACCAGCGCAGCTTGACCCTCAACTGCAATATAGACTGATAAAATGAGTGGCTTTTCAACCACTTTCATGTTGCTCCAATCTCCTCATAAGTATAGATGAAGTGAATGGTGTAAGATTTAAAGTGAGAATGTCCTCCATAGTGTATCTCTTCCCTAATTAATCCTAGGGAATGGCCATAAATCATGCTCATGGCCTCATATAAACCATGTGGTCTAGAAAAAAGAATGCTTCTTCTTGCAGCATCATCCTGCACATGTATGGTTAAGGGACATATACATACATCATATAAATGCTCATGTAAATAACAATGAATACCTTTACCATACTCTTTTCTCATACAAGTGGAGTGGCTCATAAGTGAGTCTCCTCTCTTCTCTAAAGAGAATAGAGGTGGCTATGCAACTCCTCCTTGCAATCCATGCATCTCCTCATATGCTGATACATCTCCTCCTTAAAGCCCATCCAAGAATACCCCTCCATGATGGTGTGGTATGCTCTCATATAATGTGTGTGGTTGAAAAGGAAATCCATATGTGTTGCTTGTAGAAAATTCTCCTTGAGCTTGGAAGCTCTCGGAAAGAAGATCCTACCATGATATTAGATGACCTCATCTCTGATTGAGTATCCTTCCTCATGCAATTGGCCATCCAAGATCATGCAAGTACAAATATCCTTGGAATACTCCACCAATAGTTGGGAGTTCCAATATGGATCTATCCTCCATAGTGATAGCACTGAAGATATCTCATGAAGAACATCTCTCATATGGCTACCCTCTCCTTTGACATCTCCCATATCAAAGATGCAAGTTGGAAGGTTGCTATCCTTCCTCTGCTACTTCTGCCATAGTGCAAAATCTGAAATGGAAGTGGGTACTGATGATGTTGAGAGAATGCTTTCTCTCTCCTTGAGTCTACCATAGACTCCTAGTGTTGTATCAAGCTCTCTCCAGGTTTCCACCCTCCTAAAATAAATTATTGGTGCCCCAATATGTGAAGCATCCATCCTTCTCTGTTGATCCAGTGGTCTCCCTGACAAAATGTCTCCATGCAATGGGACATCATCATCAAGAGATGACTAAATAGATGAATGGAGAAAGCTCTCCATGCTTCCACTACGCAATCCAATCACCTTCTTAGGTGCATCAACCTCCAGAAATGAATAGGGATGTGTACTCCTCATCTCATGATGTTGGGTCTTCTCCCTATCTCCAAGAGGAGGCTCCAAAGAAATCCATCTAGAGTGGTTAAACAGATCTCCCACTACTAGATGTTCTCAAAAAGTGCTCGGTGAGGGACTGCAACATTTCTTAAGCAAGAAATGGAAAGACAACGTTATCCTATGGTTATAGACACATGAAGAGATGTATAGCCAAAAAATATATGATATAGAAGCAAGTGTATACAATGTGTGGAGGAATCAATCACTCCAGCTAGGCAATGGAAGCCTCAATGTGACATATACATGAAAATGCAAGAGCATTGCTACACATGAAAAGCCTTGGCTAAAATAATGCAGTTTATATGAGACACTGCAACAAAATACATGATATTACAATGATAGCTCAAATAAATGAGGGGAAGCAAGCTCTTAACCCCTGAAAAAACTAATACAACAATAATACACAATCCCCAGGAGGATTGGCTACAATATACATCAAAATGGAAAATTTGCAGAAATGCCAGAGTTGCTAGGCAGTAGCTGCAACTCAATACTGGAAATATATGGAGATGGATGAACAAGATGTACAATCTGAAAGAAACCTACTCTAATGGATCTCTCAATGCAAGGTTGATCCTGGCATTGAAGATCTTGCCCTCCAAGAAGCTGGTGCAACCTCTCACTGCAATTGTACACTGAAATAATGCAGTCTTGAGGATGGACTATGTTGTCTATGGTGGGAGATGTTGGCCTTGATGCCAAGATGTTCAAATCAGCTCTGAAATCCCTTTCAGTAACCTCCTGGAGGAATAGGAACTCCCTCTTCTGAAAGATGAGACAAAGAGAAGTGTTGTGGAACCCTCCACTACAATGCCCTAGCAACACTACATCATACTTGAGAAGAAATAACACAGTATCTAAAGAATGGCTTTGGCATTGAGCCAAGATGTGGAGAAGATGAAGTATAATCCTCCAAGAGGCCTCTCAATAAGGAGAGGAAATCCTAAACAGGAATGTATCGTGCTAAGCAGCACTACAACTCAACTGAACAGCTAGAGACTGCAAATTGTCTGAATAGACAAATATCAAATGATCTCAGATGATGCTCTATGGCTGCCTCCTCCTCCTCTTATACAAGTGAATGCCTCTTTTCCATGGACCCCACACATAAGGGTTTCATCCATAAGGAATATTTCTCCCTCCAAAACTGTGTTGTCTTCTTATCTAAGGTACACCTCTTAGGCAACGCTGTTGACTTGGTCAAACTTGACCTTGTCCTCATGCAAATTGCCTCTTTTCACACTGGAACGTGCAAAATAAGCTTTTCCAATGATCCTTTTCACATTATGAAGGATATTATTCCTAATCATGGGAATTTTACCCATTTTATTCACCTCCTAAGTGAAATAAGCCAAAATTAATATTCCAATTTGTTGCATGCAAATTTTGGAATATTACATGTTGATGAGTCAGAGTTGAGAAGTGTTATGTAATAGAGAAAGAGCAGTTGAGTAGATGGTATTTAAGACTAAGATAACTAATTAGAGTGAGAAGTAGAGAGAAAAAAATTCCTATGTCATATATTTCCATGTTGCAGAGGTAGGCCAAAGTTCCAAGTTTGAAAATCCCATGAAATATAGAACTCTAAGCCATTACAGGTGGGTAGCTGCACTTATTAGATGTTGGTGCCTCTTGGAAAGTTTTTCCTTATTTATATGAGGGGGTTGGGGCCTCTTGTGAGCAGGTGCTCACAAATACTTGATGTAATCAAAGTTGTTTCTTTCGATTCACATGATAATAAAAAACAAGCTTTTGGGGTTTTTTTTTCTCAGAGAAGTGTTTCCACATTAAAATAATAGTGTTCAAATGTTATGTGATTGATGTATTATCATGTATTTTTGAATTTCTTACAATTGAATGCATAATTAAGAAGTGAAAATCGTAAATTACTGATTCATCCCCCCTCTCAGTAATTCCTAATTCCCAATGCCACATCTATCATGTCACTTTAGGGAATTAAGCCTAGGTGGGCACAATTCCATTCCTTCTTCCCAACCACCTGGGATAACCCTAATTGACATGTCCCATCCAAATATTTCAAAATATTTATTAGACACATCACTAATAAATGTGGCATATATCATGAAGAGTTGACCCACATGATATGACTATGACTAGTTAAAACCTAAATCACCTTCTAATTCCTAAACATATTACTAGTAATTTCTACCTAATTATTAAGCATTATATTAGACATAGATTTCTCTAAGTAGGTTACTAAGATGATTCAAACTTAGATAAGAACACAACAAAATAAAAATATAACCATAAATGTAGAGATGAAACCAAACTAATACTTATTTCATTAATATCGAAGAACTAAAATATGCTTACAGACGGAATGGAAATAAACTAGCTCAGGCGATGGTAGCTTATCTCTGAGAAGAGATGTGGCTCCAATGCTATCGTTTGGTAATTTACGATATTGTGAGAATAAACATAGAGCAAAACATCAAAACCACTTTGGAAGCTGGGATCTAGCCCTGCCAGCTTTAGAGATGGATCTGTATGTAAAATTTAACTTTGTTTTTAGTGAATTTTAGGCTATTTATTACTGTACTTGATTGTTTTTTTGATTAAATGGATATATTTCAATTGGGCTATGGAGTCATTAATATTTAACTGGATTTGCATCAATGTTGGAAGAAGTCTCATAGGGCAAGCTAGGTTTCATTAACTAGATATTTTTAGGATTTTAAGTGAATTATGAAAATAGAATAAGTGTGGAATTGAGTAGAGATTGAAAAGAAATGAAGTATTCTTCAATTCGACCTCAGTAGAAAACATGTAAATTGAAAAAATCCAGAATAAGGTTATCTAATTAACATATGCTATTCATCATGGTTTCTCTTATACAATTAAGATTTTCGAAATTACAGAGAAAGGAAAAACAATGAATAACACAATTACAGAAGAAAAAATAAACATCACTAGTGTATACACCACACGACTCCTCTGAAAAGTCCTTCTTTTATTGATGCTCCTAGAAAACTGGAAAATACGGTTCTCAATAGAATATATACTCAGTAATCAATTGTTAATCCTTTGAACAAAAAATTATTTATACTAATTTACAAAAATGATTTACAGAAACGTTGTCTCAATCGATAGTGTATTACTAGTGTAATATCAATCAATAAAATCTAACTTGTTACAAAATAATAGGCCAGGTGGACATGATATGGAAACTTGGCACTGTTTTGGAGGAAATTTTTTTTTAATGGACCTATTTCTAGGGTGTGCAGGCTGATGTGCTAGATGATGTGCTGGTTAATACTGAATGTCTCCGAATTGCGAATTAATATTGTAACTCGCAGAATTTATCCTATCGATATTCATTTGGGATGGTCAATTTAATCACGTTTCGGTAAATCTCATCGACTTAAGTGTATTTGGAAAAAGTGGGCTTTGCAAAAAATATATGATTTAATTCATGCTAGATGAAGAAATCATTACTCATTTCTTCTAAAAATTCTATGCATGTCATACTGCCTTTGATGCTTGAAAATTTGGTATTGTCCCTGGAAATTTCCTTCAACTTCTTTACATAATCTTCATAAGATATCAACTTATCATTAATGACAATAAAATAAGGAAAAACCTTATTTTTTAAAGGCTCTATTCTGGTAAAGAATATGTTAACTGTTATCTCTAGAATGTGGCTCTTTTCTTCCAGCTGAACAACTAGATTCTTTTTAGTAAGAATCCTCTTCAATTCTAGAATGGTTTTTGTCCTATCATATACTTCCAAATCATCTAATTCATATTTGTTTTTGGAGTTTATGAACTTGATGATGTTGGTTTCTATTATAGACATTTCTCCCAATTCTTGTTCGCTGTCTGTGATAGCATACGTTTCTCTTTTTATCAACTCCTTTTTCTCAAAGATAATATGGATGCAGGTCCAAATTTCAGCAATGGATTTCATGATATATACCCAGATTGTTTTTCTTGGCTTGGGCCAAGGTCTATCCTATTGTTGATTCTCTTTCTAACTTATGCAATATTTCTATCAACTTCTGATCTCTTTGTGCTTATGCTGAATGAGAAGCTTCACTCCTTGTACTGTAGTCTTGCAATAATCTAACTCGATCATATAACTCCTTAATCTATTTTGTCTAAACAAACAGGTTTTCCAATGCCTTTCTCAACTGATCTGCACCATCTATTGTCTGTGTAGTATGTGGAGTAGGGACTGTAGCTGTAGGAATGGTTGTAAGAGTTACAAAATCCAATGGAACCATGGACATCTTTGCAGTTTTCTCTTTTTCTTTGATCATTTTTTCCATTTCGGTCTCCATTTATCTTATCTATGCATTCTTCTCCATGATGAGCTTCATCATATCAGTATTCTGGGTCTCTGTCTCATCAATATACTTGGTAAGAGGATCTTCAGTAGTTGATAGTTTCAGCTGTTTTCTTAGTGTTTCTATGTAAGAATTCTTCTTTTTGATTTCTTCTACAACCTTCATATTTGAGGGATCATATCCTATTTTGACCACTAAATATTGTAAGGATTTAATCCTTGTATCAATAGGAAGAGAAGAAATCTTCTCCATTTTCAACTATGAAAGGATATTGGACAAAGGAACCTACAATTTGGAAAGATTCATTGTTTTGTTATTCAAAGTTGAAGAGATCATTTCACATGTATGCTTGTGCATCTCCATTTGATCAATGGGATGAATATCCTTTATGTTGAATTCAAAAGTTGTCTTATTGTAGTCATATGTTGACTTTTGCTGTGGAATTTGGGCCTCAGGGAAGGCCATCTACATATTATCCTTCTTTGAATCAAATACTGACATCAACCTTCTTTGAGAACTGGAAGTCTACTTCCAGAATTGGGCATAGTTATTGTTCTTCAACATTTCATTTTTTAACTTTATCTCCCTGAACTTGTCAAAAATTTTCTTCTCATTCTCACCTTGGACAACGTTAGTTGTATGGCTAGCTTGCTTCTGGTCATGATATATTTATGAATTTGTAGGAGAAATAGCGGATTTTCCACCTACTTGAGAAGAAGAAGGTGTTTCTTTAGTGACCACAACAACGTCTTATTTTTAAATTTTGTCTATGTCAGCTTTCATATTAAGCTTGGTCCTTTTTTTGTACATTATTTTTAATTATTTACGTACAATATCAGTCACTGAAGGTGACTCTTCTTCTCTTTTCCTTTTCCCTGATTTTTCCTATGGGATAAGAGTTTTTTATGTCGATGCTAATACTAACAGCTCCTTAGCTTCTTGCAATATGTTTTCAGCCCATTTCAACTAGTTCATATACTTTTCTATATTAGGCCTCTGGGTATGTATGTAGGGAGTAGTTTTATTCTCTACTCTTAGCTTTGAAATGATTCCCAGAGGGTCATAAGACAAAGTGAAGCTCATGCTGAAATTCATTTCTTTCAATATATTATCACCTTCCTCCCATGTTGACCTGCTATTACAAATAAAGGGCCCAATTTTTGTTTTGATACTAAATTGGGACTTGTTCTTGGCTGATACAAAGTGAATTTCATCAACATTCAACATATGTCTGATATACTTAAGAGAAAAAATCCTCATGGGGAGGAATTTTTGGAGTTTATAGAGAGCAAGCTCACACCCATAGACTCTTATCTCAATATATTTCTGGTACAAGTACCAGACTCCTGTCTTTTCCTAATATGAAAAATGTGGTATCCTTTTTATGTATTCACCTATCCTAGGTTCAGCTCTACCACTCAGAATATTCATGGTTGGATGCACAAATAGTTCAATGAATTGTTTGTATGAAGATTTTTTTTTTCTTTCATCACCAATGATGTCCAGAAGATGATTGATTGTTGGTTACCATATTAATCATGATTCTGCATGGAAAACTTGAATCTATCTTCTTGATAATACACAAACATATATACTAAAATAGAAGAGTATTTAAAAACTTCTTCAGTCTGAAACTTGATAAATTTATCATGGATGTTCTCTGCAAGGAATTGGTTGAAATTAAAAATGGTCTGGTTTACAATCTGTGGAAAATATGGAGAGGAAGCCTAAAATGGGTTCATCTACGCACTGCTCCGAATAATAGCCAAGAAGGTATGCAATGACTGTTATAATCTATTTTTCTTGACCAGGGAAGATGGAGGAAGGGTATGGAGGGTTTTTCTTTGGCAATTGAGCATTTTCAGGTAGGAAAATGTTAAAGATTTTATCCCTTTTGGAAAAATTGAGCTTCTAGTAGAACTCATTGAGGGTTTATAGGGAGAAAGGGGTGATATTTTCCACATAGGTAGCTTGCATCATTTTTTCAATTAATTGGGTAGTGTTGGTGAAAAGGATTTCACCAGTAGGAGCAATGATAGCTCTTTGAATAGGGATGTAGCAAGCATGACACTTTCGGATAAACTCGGGGAATTGTATGTGTGGGGGAAGATATAATTGGACTCCCAAATTCCAATATCATCATATTTTTCAATGTATTTATCTTCTAACCAATAGTACATCTCAAATAACTCAAATTCACACTGTGTTTCATTAATTTTATAATCCCTATCAGCTAGAGGAACATGATCTAAATATAGGGGAGGGTGGACCAATCGATTGAAATTTTCTTCGTGGTTCTTCTTTTTAGGAGGCATATTTAATATTTTCAGGAATTGAAGTGCAATCAAAATTGAACAAGTTTACTAGGAATGTGCAGGAGCTCTGTAATTGGTTGAAGGAGACAAGGTAAGCATTA
Organism: Pinus albicaulis; assembly: GCA_034641835.2. NCBI lineage: Eukaryota > Viridiplantae > Streptophyta > Pinopsida > Pinales > Pinaceae > Pinus > Pinus albicaulis. Next base: position 1,287,618,953 of record CM076577.1, on the reverse strand, counting down.
TTGCTTTGGTCAGAGAAAAATAAACTGGTAAACACTTGCGCACTATAAACCTGGAAAGAAATTTAATTTGAAGAAAATAGAGCTTAATAAAGTTTGAAAGGATTAAATTGCATGGATTTATAAGAAAAGGTAGTTTTTCCATTGAAAATTGTGCGAATCTATTAGTTTAACGGTCATCAGGATTAATTAAATGAGTTAACAGATAAAATACCGTGGGAGTGGATTTGATTGGTAATGGATAGGTGATGTGGCGCAATGGGAGTGGCAGAGGCAATGGGTAGGGACAACGATATTTAATATGAGGGGAGAAGTGGTTTTCCGGGGGGGGGGGGGGGGGGGAGGGAGCGGCACTAGGGGGTTAATGGTTTAGAAGGAGGGGGGTGTTAACATCAGAGAGGAGGGCATGTGGTAGTGGTTCTGGGCAGGGAAATTGATTTTTTCAAACCCCCCCTGCCCCACCTAGCGATAAATCTAGGATGGAGAGGGAGCAGGGGCGAAGGTTAATGAGGGACGTCAATCAGGGAGCATGTGGATCAGATGGAGGATAGGTGCAAGTGATTTAATGTTAGAAGATGTGACAGTTTTTCCAGTAGCGGTCCATTAAGTTTGGGTTGAAACTTAGGATATAGTGTAAATATGTTAAACACATGAATTTTGTTCCCTACATTTTGATAATTAAGGTAAGATCATTTTTGTCACTTTCCCTATTAGGCAACAAATACATAATGAAATAAAACTTAGGATATAAGAAATTTTTAACCATTTGAATGCCCAAAACACCTCCACCTACCATTCAAATTTTCTATTCTTTTGCTAAACTAACACTTTTTATTTCTTCCTTCAAGGGGTGCATCTAGAATAGCAAACCCATATCTCATTTTTTTTTATGAAAAAACTATTCTACTCTATGAATTATGTTTGAGTGGGGTCTACTAACTGCATTTTTTGTACAATTTATAATATCTATTATAGCATAGGGGATTTGGCGCAGGTCAAAGGGTTGTTGCTAATTAAGATGCTATTGTGTGAAAAAGGTGTCCTGTGAAGTCACACTGAGTGAATGACCTCTGACCAGAGTGGAAGCATGACAAAAAGTGGTAAATATTACTAGGTTAATCAAGAAGGGCATATATTGGTATACAATCCTCTAAGGTATTCACCTGAATTCAACCAGGGAGGGGCTACGCATGTAGAGACCAGTCCTCTGATAAGCCACTGTCAAACCCATGTAAGGGTAATAATTCTCCTACCCCACCTCGACCATCACGTGTAGATGATATGCATACGCACATGATGTTACCCTCCTTTAATGGTGTGGGGAATGAGGATATGGATCGATTCTGGTTTGTAGCTGAGTCGGTATGGACTTTGCGTATTATTAATAATGATACTGTCAAGAGAGCGCAGTTATCCATAACCTTTGAAGGGATAGGGCCATGGATTGGTTCATGGGATACATTGGTTATCATCTGAATCCTTTAATACAGGACGTTAAGGATGCCCTAAAGTAGTAGTTCCAGAAGCCTAAGTCCTACTCTCAATGCGTGGTCGAATTGAAATATTTTAAGAAGGGACCTACAAAGTCTTTCTTGGAATATGACTAGCGGTTGAAGAAAGTCATCAGTGATGGAGGATTTGTCTATGAGGAAAAAAAACACAAGGAGTGGTTTATCACCATGATGTTACCACATCTGTGCAGTCCTATGGGATAGTAGAATATCGAATCCTAGGAAGAAGCACTGGAAATTTAAATGAAATTGGAAGCTGTGCCAAGGGACAATACTCAGTTTGTGGCACTATAGATCCAAAACCAGCAAGAGGCAATGCACTTAGAAATTGATAATTTGCGAAGAGGTCGGGGAAAAGAAGCTAGCACGGATGTCTAGTGGATACGCTGCAGGGCATCAGGCCACACTAAGGACCAATGCCCTCTGTTGTCATATTATAATCAGGCTAGGGGATCAAGTCCCCTATGCCCTACAAACATGGTTGAACCAAGTACCCCCATGCACAGAACTAAGATATTGTCAACTGCCAAAATTTTTCAGTAGAAGATTGCAATGAGGACCCCCCAGAACATCACTATCCTAGATTTGGAAGGAGAGCATGTAGTTGCAGGACATCTATTGTAGGCATTGGATGTAACCAAACCATTAAAACTTAAGAAAGTTAATATTGGCACGGAAAAGTAGCCCAAGTTGGAAAAAATTGGGGATTACTGGGATGACAATATGGTTGGAAAGATCACGGAGCGGCTAACCGAATATTAGGATCTATTCCCTACAAATTTCTCTGAGCTAAAAGGGTCGTTAGGGATATGGGTGTTATGAGGATCACCTTAAATCCGAATGCGTGCCTTGTCAAACAATGTCACTATCGGCTGAACCCTAAATATAAATAGAAAGTCAAGGAGGAAATAGATAATATGGTGGCCGTAGGTATTATTGAGCCAATAGAATAGTCGGATTGGTTAAGCCCTATTGTGGTCCAGGAGAAGAAGACTAGAGGAGAGATAAGGATCTGCGGAGACGTATGCAAATTGAACGATGCCTGCTTACATGATCCTTTCTCTATGTCGTTCTCTGATGAAATTTTGGATAATGTGGGAGGTGAGGAAGCATAATTGTTCAGTGATGGGTTTTGAGGGTACAATCAGATCAGAATAGCACTTGAAGACTGCAGCAAGAAAACCTTTGCGACTAAGTGGGGATCTTTCCAGTACAATGTCATGCCATTTGGGCTAAAGAATACTCTTGCTATTTTCTCGTGCATAGTCGTAGCAGTATTCAAAGAGTTCATTCACAAGTTTTTGGAGGTCTATTTTGATGATTGGACAGTTTTTGGATTAGTAAAGAAGCATGTGTCGAACCTGCCCATGATTTTGGATGGTTGCAGGAAACACCATATTTTGCTCAACATCAAGAAATGCATATTTTGTGTGCCATTTGGGATTTTTTTGGGGCACGTTGCATGTCAAAAGGGATTGATGGTTTACCTTGCCAAGATTGTAGTTATCATTAATTTGGTAGCCCCACCATTGAGAAACACCTGCGCTCCATCTTAGGGCACACTTGTTACTACAGGAAGTTTATTCAAGTGTACGCCCTGATCACTGCGGCAATGGAGAAACTATTCAAGAAGGATGTATCCTTTTTTTGGGATGAGGAGTGTGAGAAGAGTTTTGAGCTATTAAAGGAGAAGATAGTCATTCCGCCTATCCTCATATTTCTGGATTGTGTAAAGGTTTTTCATGTACATGTCGATGCATTAGGTATAACCATAGGAATTGTCCTAGTGCTGCCTAGAGAAGGAGACATCGATCACCTCATTGCATTTTCTAGCAAGAACATTTCTAGCACAGAGTGTAACTATTCTACTACTGAGCGAGAAGGCTTGGCCATGGTGTATGCCCTACATAAATATAGGCACTATCTATTGGGAGGAAACTTTAAGATCTTCACTGATCACTTAGATTTAAAATACCTGGTCAATAAGCCTATGTTGGGGGGAAATATTACAGGTGGTTATTTCTATTCCAGGAGTATGATTTTGAAATCATTGTGAAGTCTGGGAGATTGAATGTCGAACTTGATCACTTGTCTCGATTGAGAATGCGGAAGAGCCAACTAATCTAGAAGAAGGGTTACTTGATGCACAACTTTTTTCTATCAAGGTGGTGGACAAGTACTTTTCATACATTATTCACTTCTTAACCACAGGAATGGCTTGGCCATGGTGTATGCCCTGCAGACATATAGGTACTATCAATTGGGAGGAAACTTCAAGATGTTCACTGACCATTTAGATTTAAAATACTTGGTCAATAAGCCTGTGTTGGGGGGAAATATTTGTAGGTGGTTACTTCTATTCCAGATGTTACACAGATTTTTGGTCATCTAACCTATTACTATTAGGTAGACCTAAGTACACCATGTAAGACCAATTTTACCCTAAGTAAAATTGCTTTCACTATGAAAAATAACTGAGCAAAAAACCTTTATTAAGTTGTTTATGGACTAAGCAGGAAACCCCATGAGGAAATATTAAATAAATCCACATTTGTTTGATTTTCCTCAAGGAATAATTAGTTAAACATCAGTTTAATTAATATTCCTGGTCATATTTAACCCAAAATAGGAAAATTAATTAGATAAATTATTATTTATCTTATTATTTTCTAGGAATAATTATTTAAACCTTATTTAAATAATATTCCTTGTTAAATTTGACTAAATCACTCATAAATAGTTAAATAAATAATTTATTTATTTATTATTTACTAATAAAGGGATTTGACCCAAGTCAAATTCCTTTTCCCTCCAACAAAAATAATAAAATATTCCATAAAAGTTGGATCTTGATTTGGTTAATAACATTTTAGTTATGCACCAATATCTAGACTAACTCAATATTTTGTTATAAATAGAAGGGTTTTTCCATTCATTCATCACCTTTTGTTGCCTAAAAATCACTCTGGATCTATACTTTTGGTCTGACTTTCATCAACCATCATTGTCATATTTTTCTATATTTTTGCTTGTGAGCTCCCTTTGAGTTCCATTTTTGTCTGGGTTTTCTACACCATCAAGAGAGAGGAATTTTAGACCTGAAGTGTTGAGGACTTACAAGAAGTCATCCCATTGAGGAGAACTGCTAACATCCTTCTATGTTTTCCTCCTAGGTGCCCTTAATATAAAATTCATTCAACATATTCTTGTCATGTATATCAGATGCATGGAGTAAATCTTGTTTTATTTACTGCTTAATTTCTTTTGATGCATAGATCTAGGTTTTTGTAGCATTTATCTTAATCAACTAATTACAGATCTGAAGATATTAGAAGCCATATTTTTTTTTAGGGCTGTTTGTTATGCACAGCTAAAGTGGTATTTTTTTGTACACTTCCAATTAAGATTCATACTAATAACTGGCGACTCCACACGGGTTTACGACTACGATCGCTGTCGTTTTTCTGATCCTTGCATATCTAGCTACTTCAAACCCTAGGATTTCTCTTCAGCCTCTCATTTTTTCTTTTCTTGATGTTTATTTTAACCTATAAAGCCCTAAAACAGTAAAAATTCTAACTTTCGTGTGTTTTCGGACCTATTACGCAGCTATCAGACATTAGCCGCAACTAAAACAACACTTTTTACTAAAATCTTCCATCAAGAGTGCCGGAAGTGCAAATTGCATTTTTTGGCCCTAAACCTATGACCTGGAGCTTTAGGATGCACTTTTAGGCCCAAAAACTATGACCTCAGCTGAAAACAAGTCAGAAACTGTGACCTGGAATTTTTGCGGGGGTTTTTCTGAAAGTTTTCTGGGTTTTTCTAGGCCTCTGTTTAGGGTTTTCTAACCTCCATCTCTACTTGTTTTGGACCTGTACTTTTTCTGTTTTAATAAAATAAGTGGGAACCTAGCCCCCTAGGGCTTCAGTACCCTCCACGCTTTATGGAAGAGTTTTAGCTGTTGCAGGTTGTCTGAAATTTTTAGAGTGTTCAACCAATTTTCAGATTTGATACCTCACCTTCAGATCTGCTTTAGATTGGCTATTTATCCATCCAAATCACCTCATTTAGTTTTTTTTGGGTTATCCTCTAGGGTTCACTCTTCTTCCCTCCAGGAGATAGCCTTTCACCACCTCATTTACAACAATTTTTCCTCTAATTTGTTGTTGTTTTCTACACCACTTTCCAGCAGATTTGACCTTTAGATCCCTGTCCCTCCCTACCTTAGATCTATTGGCTATTTTGGTGTGTTTTGACTATTTTTTTCCCACCTACAGACTACTTGTTGAGAGGCCTGCCTTCTTGGGTTTAGATTATTGAATTATTAGCTGTTTATTTACTGTTCTTTCAGTTTCATATAATGTTATCTACAAGTTTTCTTACAGTTACACAACATACTTTTTATTTTTCTCTACAAACGTCTGGGTTTAAAAATTAAAATTTACACACTTTGCACATAAACCTTAAGCAAAAAATGGTTTGGTTAACACTGCCAAGAAAAGACTCTAAAACATTGAAATCAATTGATCCTGCACCTCTTCGCCCTTTTTTGACATTGTAATCAGTTGATCCTGCACCTCCTTGCCCTTGTCGGTCTCTTTTTCCTTTCTGCCATGTTTGTGTCGTCGTCATTGCGCCTCCAAGGAGTTTATCCTAGAGACTTCTTGGCCTTCATCCTTAGTTTCGAGTGGGAAGACTTACTCCACGTAGGATTCGATTTAGTCCTCCTCTGAGTCCACACTCCAACTCTTCTTTTGGTTCACTGTGTTGTCTTTCTGCCCCCAATTCTCCTCCTGTCACCTTCACCATGTCTAGTTCAGTAGATAATGCTAGTGGCAGCCTTGACCCTAGTGCTGGGAATACTACTAGTGGGACCACAACATGAACTATCTCGGCTGCTCCCTTGCTCCCCTATATGATAGGCCTCAGTCCTCCCGATTTTGACCAGTTGATAAATGACCCTATACACCATGATGCTAGTTGGCCTACTATGTTGACTAAGCTCCCTTCCAACATCCCCAAGTTCGAAGGCCTTGCTGGAGAAGATCCTACAAATCATGTTCGATCTTTCCACATGTGTTGTTCATCTAACTCCATTACCTATCACTCTGTCCATCTTCGGTTGTTCCAACATACGCTTACAAGCGAAGCTTCTAAGTGGTATGTTGATTAGGCCTCATCCTCTCATACCAGCTTTGCGAGTCTTGCTCGAGATTTTTTTTCTTATTTCCAACTTCCTCTTCGTTATGACACTGGTGCCGAAATTTTGACTTCTTTCCGTCAATCATCTGTGACCTGCCTATTTGATCATGTCCAAGAATGGTGGAGACGAAAGAGCCTATGTCGAGCCCCTACCTTTGAAGACCATGTATACATGGATTGGTTCCTTAGATCTCTCTTTCCCCCTATCGACAAAAATGTCGCATCGCATTTCCCTCAAACCGAAGAAGCCGCTCTCCAAATTGTGTTAAAATATGACTTGATATACACTCAGTCGAGTTATGTTTATACCGTTCTACCTGATCTTCCTAGACCCAGGGGTGCCAATGCATTGGGGGAATCTCATGCCACCGACAGTATTTTTGGAGCTCTTTCTAATCCATACGTTCAACCTCCCATGAGCTATGGTCTTCCTCAAGGGGGGGCCAACACCTCCTACACTTTTCCCCCTCCCGGTAGCATGTACCCAGGATATGACATGCCTCCTCCTTTTTCCCAACCTCCTATTTACCACATTGTTACCTAGCCTCCTTATTACTCGTATCCACCACCTGGTTCTCCATATCCTCCAGCATTAGCACATCCTCCTCCCTTGCCTTCTCAACCCCCACAACAGTAGCCACTGCCCCCTCAAGGGCAGGTGTATGCCCATCAGGGTGTGACTAATCCTTTTCCTTCCAAAAAGAAGAGGAAAGACACTCAAAATCAATCTGCTCCTAGTAATCTTGGACCTAATCCTAAAAATAATGCTCCTAACACTACTAATGAGCAACAGGGCACTCAGCCCAAGCAGGACAGGCATGTTCGCACGAACAAGACTTGTTCTTGTTGTGGTGTTTATGGTCATTACACACATGATTTTCCTCTTTTACCACAAATGAAGCAAATGTGGGAGTCTCAAGAAACATTGCGAGGATAAAAAGCCTCCCCTTCCATCCCTTCCAATGCTACGCCTAGCCAGCCGACTGTTGTTACTAATCCTTTCCCTCAACAGGCATTTGTGGCTACCCAACCAACTAAAGGTCAGGTGGCCAGTCAACCTCTTCCATCTGGTACCTCCAATTACCGAATTCTCATGATGAACTCTGATCAACCTCTAACCATAGGCATCAATCTTCAGATTCAGTACCGTTAGTACAACAAGCCTCTTGCTACATCTGTCCCTGAGTCACTTCCTTCGATCTCTACAGAGCCTCTTTTGACACCTAATTGTCCCTTGCAGATCCCTCAGCCAAAGGTGGAGGTTCATACCAAGATCCCTAAGCAACCACTACACTGAAATGCTTCTTTTGGCACAGTTGTCCATTCATATAGCATAGTAGATGATTTGGCGCAATCTCCTACTGCCATTTCAACGCTAGAACTCCTCCAGTCGTGCCCTTCACAAATAAAATCTCTACTATATACCATGGCTGCTGCAGATCCTTTTGACGATCGATTGATTGTATTTTATGTTGACCGGTCAGAACATCCTCCTCTCCCTGCTTCCGTCCCCTTCCAAATCCTAGTCAAGATCCAGAAAGACAATGTTTCTCGGTGCATCATTGATGAGGGGGCATCCACCTGTGTGATGTCTGCTTTGGTTTGGAAGCAACTCGGATCACCTGAGTTGGCTCCTTCCATGATCACTCTCTAAGTGTGGGATGGCCATGCCTCCTAGCCCATCGGCCTATTCCACAATTGTCCTATTACTCTTGTGGGCAAGACTGTTTTCATTGACGTAGAAGTCATAGATGCCCCCTTAGATTACAACATTCTATTGGGTCGTAGCTACACCTACGCAATGTCTGTTGTCCCATATGTGGTTTACCATAAGATGTATTTCCCTCATAATGGAAAGATAGTCACCATTGACCAATGACATATTACGAACCGAAGTCTGAGACCTCCGCTAAGTCCACCATCTCTTCAGTGGCCAATAAACAAACCATCGATCCTTTGACCAGTGGCTCACCCAGAGTATACAAGGATTCCTCGTTGCTTGGTACATGCCCTGGTCTTCCTCCTCTTGTCTCTGATCCTATATCATTGAATGTTTTCATGATGCAATCTTCTCGGGCTACCCTCAAGTGGTCCACTTCGACTAGTCAGCAGCCTCCTTGCCCTCTGCAGCCTACTCCTAGCCCTTCAATTTAGCCTTCTGGACCTCCTCCTGGCCCTCCAGTCAGTACCCATGAGCCTCTTTACCCTCCTGGAATGGTTCCTCTAGACCTTAACCATTTAGGATCTGTCCCGCCTGGCCATTATGCCTCCGGTCAGATACCATTCTTAGCTCTCCCATAGGAGTATGCACAATACCTGTCATGGCCACCCTCTCTCTTCCTAACCAAACCCTTAGGATCCCTGTCTAGTACCTTGATCCTCCAGCTGCTACCCCACTTGGTCAACCCAAACCTTATCTTTCTTTGACCCCGGTTCAGCCGGTCCCCTAACTTCTCCTACTGCAAGAGTGCCTCAACCACCACAACAGGAACCACCTCCTATTGCGACCTCTTCGGGTAAGAATGGAAAATCTTGCAAGAGGGCCTCAAAGGACAAGGTCACCCTGACTGACCCTACACCTCCCCTGCCAACAAAGCCCTATGCTTTGTGTGATGTCATCGACCATGCCACCCATAACTGTCCTGAACTTCCTCGTATCAAGCCCATGGTTAAAGTTGCGTTCCCTGAGTCTACGATCCCTAAAGCCTCTGTTTCTTCCTCGACTTCAACCAAGAACCCTAAAAATATTCACACCAATCAACCTTGTGATTTGTGTGATCTCCATGGCCATTATTCCCACCATTGTCCCCGCCTTATGCATTATCGTGCCTCTTTAGAGGTAGTTTGGGAGTACGAGGTTGAATAGAACCAATCCACCTCTCCCATACTTACGTAGTATGCTGCAAGCTAGACTGAGGATTTACCCACTCCCATTGACATTCCCCCTCCTGATGTCGAGATGATGGAGCCTGCAGCCACCATTCTCTACCTATCATCATCCATGAGACCCTTAGTGGAAGCTCCCTCTGAATCTTCCCCTGTTGTTTCGCTTGACCTCCCTTCAGCGATCACCTCGGGCTCAACACCGATAGATCCCTTATCTACTTGTTCTTCCATCATCCCTCATGATGATGCAGATGTGAACCTTTCTTCTCATGATGATGAGTCAGGTAGCTTCACCGTATCATGTGGTCTCCCTTCCTCTAGTCACTCCGCCTTTTATTGTGATGATGACATCATGGAAGCCATGTCCACCCCTGACTTCATCTTTCCCGCCCATAAATGGGATGGCACCATCCGTGCATATGGTGACCTTCACAGCCTGAGCACAAGCTACACCTTCGATAGCTCCCACACTCCACATCATCATCGATGTGTGATTAGTAAACATCCTACCCAGATCACTCCCTCTCATGGAGTGTGTTTGATTTCTACTTTTCACTCAGGTTGCCAGCATTTTTCATCATCCTCCCATTTATTATCTTGTGGCACCTTTCATATGGACCTCCCATCCACACCTTAAATCAGTTTTTTCGATGGTGCAAGTCACTACTCCTGGAACCTAGCCTTGGCAGGTTGGGCCATTTTTACCTCCTTGCATTCACTTTTTCTCTCGAACGGTGTATCCATTGGTACTGCCACCAATAGTTAGGCCAAATATGATGTAGTGCGAGGTCTATTAGCCCATGCCCTTTCAAATTGAATCCTCCACCTTCATGTTTTTTTAGGTTCCCTGCTTCTTTTCATGCAATTGAATGGTGTCTATCGCATGCAAAATCCTATCATTTTTAGAAGATATTTATGAGTGAAGCTTTTGATGCGTGAATTTGAAATCATTACATTTAGTCATGTACCTAGAGAAAAAAATCACTATGTAGATAGCATTGCAAACCATATTCTAGATTGGCATTTAACACACGCATTTAACACAAGACAATAACATAAAACCATCAAAATGATGCATATCCATAATATGTGTCGTATAAAATGTTTTAGAGTTCATCAACTATGATACATATGACATGCCCATAACATGTTACAAAAACTAAAAGTTGGGGGCACTACCTGCCCCCACACACTAATCACTATCTGGAGGATCCCGAGCCAATGGCTCTGCTCCCGTAGCTCATAGATGCCGCATCCCTTGTCTGGCCATCGTCATGCGCTGCATGACCCCTCGCCACTCCAAGGGTAGACCAATACATGACTCTATGTACTGGTCCTCTAAGTCTTGCCAGTTGTGCTCTAAAACACTGGTCTGAAGCCTCTCACATCTATGATGGATGTCCTCCACGAGGGCTACCACATCCTCATTGTGTGGCGCCCTCGATCCACTAGGTCTTGTAGCTCCTGATACTGCAGGTCGTCCCATATACCCGATCGGTTTTACCGGTGTTGTATCTTCATACCAAAAATGGAAGAATTAGTACCATATACAATATTTTGAAACTTTACAATGCACATAAAAATATTATCAAATTTTCACTTACCATCGATCCCCCATACTCAACCAGGAGGCAGTGGCAATCCAGGTCACCAAAATAACTCATCCCACGATAGGGATATTCGTCTATGTACAATGGCATCTGATCCCAATGCGCAAATAACTCGGGTTGGGACACCCTTCTGACTGCCCCACCTCCTCCTCTACATAGTATTCACCCCCACAGGCAAATCCTGGGCTCTCTCAGGCCCCCATATTAGAGCTATATACAAGGTCAAAGTGTCAAGATCTTCTCAAAGAAGAGTGAGCAAAAAACTATACCATTTGCATATTCATGGTTCACTTTCCACCAACAACTGTCGTTTCAATGACGACAGAATCATCTGGGCCCAACCATAGCAAGTCCCACCCAACACACTCTCCAAAAACATCATATACCTTCCAGTGATGTGGTGGAGTGCCTGGTTTCCCACGATCCACAGCACTGCTGCGGCCACAGTAAAGGTCTCTAACCTCTTCAGATCCCTGATGGGTATCTGAGTCCCCTTGACATGGAGACCTGGTCAACAATGGTGCTCCACAAACTCCATGATGTTCCGCCCTTTTAGTAACACTGGCTACATATTCCCAACCATCCCAAGTGGTGGAAGACTAGTCAGGAAATATATATCCTGGACTGTCAACTTGATCTGGTGCCCCTGCACTATAAATACCTCATGGTCCAGATCCTAGTAGCTGATAATCTGGGCCAATAAGGGCTCTCTAGCTCTCATCAAAGGGTTCTCCACAAACTTCAGAACCCCAAACATGACCAATGCACTACAGACACCCTGATCCTCGGAGATCTCTGATCGTAATGTGCCCAGGTCTCTCTCTCTCTAGTTGATCCATAATGTTTCCATATCTACACAAAACCATCATATTTGTCAGTGTACAGATAGGAAATACTGTATGAAAACAAAAAAACCCAGTTCTCAGCCAACAAATAACTTATAAAAACCCCTCCCTGTCAAGTCGCAATTTTCAGGCCCAATCCTCTGACAAGTCACATTTTTCTGACCAAAACCTACTACCCAGGTCACATTTTTTGCCCCAAAAAGTGTGACCCAGCCGTGAAGAGGAGTAGGGATCTGTTCCTAAGCTCTAAGGACCTAAACTAAACTTTCAATCCACTAAAATGAAAGAGTAGGGTTAGGCCTCTTACCTGTAACTGATGGATCTCGATTCCAACAGTCGGTTTGTCTGCTACGATTGCCGCAAGATTTAAGGCCTTCTCTCCTCTCTACATTCATCGTAGCTCCACATGCAAATGAGTGAATTTGGAGGGAATGTGCCTTATTAAAAGGGAAACCCCTAATTTTTCTTTCGCCTGTTGCGGCCAAACCGTAGCTCAGTTTGACAAACCATCAACACCATTGGAAAGCTTTCGCTGAGCCCTCAAATGGGTATCTATTATTTTTTTGTGATTTGATACTTCACTAGGACACATTTTGGCCACGAAGTGTCACTCCACTACTCCCAAAAATAAAATTTCTTCACTTGCAACACCTATACTTGGGGGCACCACTTTGCCTTCATACTTTTCCATATTTGTGTCGATTTTTGTCGTGAGTAACCATAATGTACTCATGTTTTTATGGTCCCCATTGGACCTTTTCTATGTGGCAGCATGATCGAGTCGCCCTTTTTTAGAGCATCCGAGTTGAGTCGCCATTGCATTCATGGAGTCTATTCCGAGTACCTTTATATCCTGCTATAGTCCTCCATCCTTCATTTCTTGGTTCCTCTCTCGTGTCGCACATTATGGCTTTCAGTACCACTGTCCCCTATCCCTCATGATGTTGTGTCAGTTGTTGCTAGGACATCCATGCCCTTTATGCTCTAACAAGGGAAGTCATTCGTCTGCTACTCAGTAGCCCCCATTTCATCATCATCCCTAGTGTCAGTCTGTTATTCACTCTACTATTTTCTCTCGTGCCTTAACTGAGGATCCGTTATTTCCTCACCTATGGCAGACCTCCTTCTGTCGACATTAGCTCATTCATTTCATAAGACAGGTCTAGAGGGAGGTGTACCTTGGTTCCATCTTCCACTCTTGTTTGATGCCTCAGATCAGGAAAAAAGACTCCTTATTGCCTTTTGACTTGATTGTTTCTCAGCTCCAGCTCCTTTCAGCATGATCAAGATTTGCATAATTGATGGTTCAGTGATACAACAGATGACACAGGTGATTCCTGGGTGTGTGTGAGATGTTCTCAGCCCTCATGATGGGGTGGCCCTATAGGTAGCCCCTTACATGCCCAAATGACCTCTTCATTACAGCCTTTGATGCAGCTCCATATATTTGATGATGTCGGCCTCAGCTGCTTGCAGCGCCTTTTTGTTTGCATGTATCAATCAGATTTTCAGAGCCCTTTCCTGTTTACAGGGGAATTTGGGTTGTATTTGTATCTCATGTACTAAGATATTATTGTATAATTCCTGGCTATTATCCTAGGAAAAATATGTATGTGGGATTCATTATCATGTTTTATCTGGCTCATGTTTATGCCAACATGTACTATATTGTTCAGTCCCTTGTTTACTGGACGCATTATTCTTTTCACTTTGTCTCGAAGGGCATAGGTATGCGTCCCTTGCCGCCTATAGCACCAGTACTCACTCATAAAAGAGACTTGTCGCACCTGTAAGTCTTGCCTCCTTACGGTCTAGTCCTTTAGCGCTTCGGTCTACCTTACATTTCTCTCTCTTTGACTTCCCCTTCGGTGTCTAGTGATTGAGTTCTTATAACGTACTTCGGTCATACGCTTAGCTCCTAACGCTCGCACACTGGGGGGAAATCTATTACACCGATTTCTGGTCATCTAACATGTTACTATTATATGGACCTAAGTACACCATGTAAGATGAATTTTACCCTAAGTAAAATTGCTTTCACTATGAAAATAACCTAGTAAAACACCTTTATTAAGTTGTTTATGGTCTAAACAGGAAACCCCACGAGGAGATATTAAATAAATCCACATTTGTTTGATTTTATTCGAGGAATAATTAGTTAAATAACAGTTTAATTAATATTCCTAGTCATATTTAACCCAAAACAGGAAAATTAATTAGATAAATTATTATTTATCTTATTATTTTCTAGGAATAATTATTTAAACCTTATTTAAATAATATTCCTTGTTAAATTTGACTAAATCACTCAAAAATAGTTAAATAAATCATTATTTATTTAATTATTACTCATCCACATCATTAAAATGATAAATAAATCATTTATTTATTTATTATTTACTAATAAAGGGATTTGACCCAAGTCGAATTCCTTTTCCCTCCAACAAAAATAATAAAATATTCCATAAAAGTTGGATCTTGATTTGGTTAATAATATTTTAACTATGCACCAATATCTAGACTAACTCAATATTTTTTTATAAATAAAAGGGATTTTCCATTCATTCATCACCTTTTGTTGCCTAAAGATCACTTTGGATCTATACTTTTGGTCTGACTTTGACCCACCATCATTGTCATATTTTCCATCTTTCTTCTTGTGAGCTCCCTTTGAGTTCCATTTTTGTCTAGGTTTTCTAGACCATCAAGAGAGAGGAATTTTAGATCTGAAGTGTTGAGGACTTACAAAAAATCATCCCATTGAGGAGAACTGGTAACATCCTTCTATGTTTTCCTCCCAGGTGCCCTTAATATAAAATTCATTCAACATATTCTTGCCTTGTCTATTGGATGCATGGAGTAAATCTTGTTTTATTTACTGCTTAATGTCTTTTGATGCATAGATCTAGATTTTTGTAGCATTTATCTTGATCAACTAATTGCAAATCTGAAGATATTGGCAACCATATTTGCTGTTAGGGTTGTTTGTTATGCACAACTAAAGTGGTATTTTTTCACACACTTGTAATTAAGATTCATACTAACACTAGGAGTATGATTTTAAAATCATTGTGAAGCTCGGGAGATTGAATGCCGGACTTGGTCACTTGTCTCGGATTGAGAATGCAGAAAAGCCAACTAATCTAGAAGAAGGTTTACCTGATGCTCAAATTTTTTCTATCAAAGTGATGGACGAGCACTTTGCATACATTATTCACTTCTTAACCACAGAAATGACACCTGTAAACTATTCAGTACAAAAAAAATAGGAGTTGTTAGCTCGCACAACTGATTTCACCATAATTTCTGTTCAATTATACAAGTTGGGAGTATATGAGTTGTTGTGGAGGTATGTATTAGGACACGAAAGACAAGCTATCTTGGCTAAAGCCCATGGAGGAGTGGCAGGAGGTCACTATGCAGGAAAATAAACTGCGCAGAAGGTGTGGAGGGTTGGGTTGTGGTGGCCTACATTTCATAGCGACACCCACACATATTTTCGAGCATGCAACGCATGCCAACAGATAGGGAAACCTTTGCGCAGAGATGAGATTCCCCTGCAACCGTAGATGGATCTATAGGTGTTCGAAAAATGGGGCATAGAATTTTTCGAACCCATCAATCCCCTAGGAAAGAAGATGAGTGCAGGTTACATCATTACTGCAACTGGTTACATAACCAGATGGGCAGAAGCAAAGGCTATAAAGGATTTTACTACAGATACCACTACGCACTTCATCTTTGAGCACATTTTGACTAGGTTTGGCTACCCGAAGATCTTAATGAGTGAAAGAGGTACAAATTTTGTTAATGAAACTATTGAAGCTTTGACAAAAGAATTTCTGATCGACCATAAAAAGAGTACCCCATACCACCCACAAGCGAATGGGGAAATAGAGGCCTTCAAAAAAATTTTTGAACATGCGCTAACTAAGATTTGTAATGCTGATAAAAGTGATTGGGACATGCACATCACCTCAGTGATCTGAGCCTAGAGGACCATGTGCAAGAAACTAACTGGAAAAACACCTTTTCAGATGGTCTACAGGAAGGAGGCCATCATGCCCATGGAATACATCATCCCTAGCCTGCACATAAAAAATTTTACAAACATGGAGAACCTGACATCATGGAGGAATGCTTGGTGCAACTGGTTGCCTTGGAAGAGGATCAGTTCATTGCTAATTTTCACCTGTAGGTTTAGAAGGCTAGGGAAAAATCCTGGCATGATCAACATATCTGACAGAAGGTATTCAAGGAAGATGAATTGGTGTTGCTTTACAAAAACCAATTTGCATGCCACCCAAGTAAGTTCTGAAAGCATTGGTTGGGCCCCTACATAGTGAAATATATTACAGATGGTGGTGCAGTCAGGTTGGCTATGGTGCACGGAGACTACCTGCCTGTGTACGTCAATGGAAGTTGTCTTAAACCTTATAGGTACAACCCAACGTCTACCAAATAGCCAGAGTATCTATATAAGGAAGGATTCATGCACAGGGAAGGCGAAGCGAAGGGAGGTGCGACGGGTGCATAGGGGTAGTGCATAGGTAAGGAGGCACGGAAGGGTGCGATAGAGGCACAGGGGTAGTGCACAGCTTGAAAAACTAGCCATTGGAATAGCAAAATTGGGTTAAAACATGATTTTACCGTTGAATGGAGTAGGAAATTGGAAATCAATGTAGTGATATAGGAATATTTGGTACTGTTTCCTTGATGGTAATTGGAATTTAAGACTAATCCGATCGTTTTTACTCGTAGGAGGATATAAAAAGAGAGGTGGATATCATAATCAGTTCCTTTTCTTTCCGAGATTCTTGCGCCTTGTGATTTAATTTGAACTCTGTGTGCTTTGTACGTTTTCCATCTGTATGTCTCGGAGAGCTACCCCCTATGACAGTAGCAACCCTCAATTCATCTTCCGAGCGAGAATGATTTCTTCTAATCCCATGTAATGGCCTCCATCGAAATGGGGTCCGAAAATGTTTTTGAGGTAACCCCTGATGTGGAAGAGGTCGGGTATACACTGGCCAGGGGAAAGGGCAAGGGGAAGGAGAAGGGAAAGGAGAAGGAAAAGGAGAAATGGAAGGATAATGCCACGAAGTGGGCAGTGGTAAATTCCCCCACATACCCTTGGATTGTGCACTCCCCTCGGAAGGTGCCTAAGACACGCTCACCTAGTGGCCCCAGTTTCCTAGCTGCCAGCATATGTTAAGACGTGAAAACCAACAATGCGCACCCCCAAGAATATCGATGTTTTTCGGTCATATCTATAGATGCTGCTAGTCCTGGAGGATGTCCCCCTAATTGGTGATATGTTTGAGATCCTCCCCTCCATTAAGTTTGATGATCACGATCTAGCCAATGCAAATGCCTTCCCAGACGTGGCCCCAAAATTATATATTGAGAGGGTGTTGTATGATAATGTGTTGAAGGTGGAGTCGATGCTATTGGCATGTGGATTAGAAGCCTCGGTGATATTTAATTTACTGCACATCCCCCACTTTGGCTGATATAACATCACCAGCGTGGTTTTGCGCTAGCTGCTGGCGTTGATCCACGATGGGAGCTTGTGGATTGAAGGCCCCCTATTGATTGATGCTGCCTTAAATCACTGAATCACCGGCCTCCCCATGCAAGGGCCCCACCCATGAAGGGCTTCAGCAAGAAATACTAGGAGAATATCGTCGAAGAAGTTTGTTAAAAATATAAAGTCGATCACAAGAAGAAGGGGTTTCTTGTCGAAACCATAGCTGACCTGGGAGTGTGCATGGGTGCTTTATGGCTTGCATGTAAAATGATGCGCAACTGTCAGGCATCGACCATCCCTGCTTATGTAATTCAGTTAGCTGAAAGGTCTGAGAAAGGGGTATGTTACAACTGATTGAAGTACCTCTGCGATGCATTTATAGACAATGTGCGTGAGGCAGAGGACTAGGGAAAGGCATTCTGCTATTCATGGCTTTTGATGTTGATTTCCTTGGTTGCGTTGGAGAAACCTGACAATGTGGTGATCCCTAAGCTCAAACTAGATAATTTTAAAGGTGCACAATATGTGAACCTTTGGGATTCGAAGGATTCCAAACGCATTGAGGAGAAGAAGGTGTTCTGGGTGTTTTTCGATAGTGTTCTGACAAAAGCAATTCATTAAAGGTTGCACTTATCGTCAGCGGTCTACGAAAAATACAAGGGCATAGCCAAATTCCACGTCACCATGCACAATGTGCATATCAAGGCCCATAAGTATCAAGAATAGTAAAAAATTCCGTATATGACCAAGGAAGTAGAGATTGATCAACTCATTGCAACTTGGCCACCAGCATGGAAGTTGGGCTTCAAATCATCGGTCCCGGTCACCACAGGCACTTCAGGGAAGGATGCTGCCTCAAAAGACATTGTCCAGCCTATTACAACAAAAGGGACCAAGGTACACACCATGGAGGAAACCATGACTAAGGAAACCCCCAAGGACACCATCAAGGTGGTAGAGTAGGCGTTTAAGCGAGATGAGGGAGTTGAAGGGCTTGTTGGGGAGGGCGTGAATTCCCCACGTGAAACAAATCGCACATGTGAGCCTCCCAAAGGGAAGAGTCTTGGGCTGAAAATATTTCATTATTATTACCACTTTCTAATGTCTATTTCATCCATTTCTACCATATTTTATCATAATTTATCATTTAATTCCATTTTATAATAATATATGCTCTTATGGATAAGTAATACGTATTCTTCTTTATTTCTAATAAATTGATAATTACTATGCATGATTTTGTCAAATATGGTTTATTAATTTTTTATAACATCACTCACATTTTTAGCCTCCAATATCTCTTCTAGATTGGAAATTTGATCTCCAACTATTCCAACTCAGAAATTTGCTAAGATAAAATGTGACATTTTTTTGTTGGATATTTTGGACAAATGAAGATGAATCTTGAAAATCTGAGACTTGGGTGTTGTGCAGAATGGACCGATTTAGTTTTCCTATGGGAAGTTTTCCAAAATTTAGCTTGGATTCAAAGAAACGGAAGGTTCTCTTAAGGCGATTTTCTCATATTTTCTGTTCTCGCTGTTTTTCAAATTCTTCCAATTGCAATACCAGATTCGACTTGTTCCAGCTGAGTCATGATATTTTAGATATGATTTTGCTGATCAATTTGTTGTAGACAATCTCAAATTGTAATGGTAAATCATTTTGTAATCAAGTTAGTTGTAACTTCTCTTTTCTCTTTGTGTATTTAAATGAAACCGAAGATCAAAGAGTTGGAATGATGAGAATGAACATATGAACAATTGTTGGATAAACGAATGAAATTTTTTTGAATACGAGATGAATAATTGTTGAACTTGAGACAAATCCAAGAGCTTCATTTTTATGTAATTATTTCTCTCATATATTTTAATGATGGAAGTTATCTATCAAGTTTTACATTTGCTACTTGTAATCTGATATGAGTTATTTCTCAAGGAAAAAGTGAGTCTTGGGCAATTGGGCTCACTACCTAGGAGGAGGTGCTTCCTTGAACATCTACAATAGTTTAGCTGCATTCTTGTTTATTTGAATTTCAATTCTCATTCCTTAAAGTATATTTCATTTCTTTAAAAGTAATTTTTTGTTTGCTGCATTTTCCAAATTTTTTATTTCTCTCAATTTCACAATTTCATTTAATTCACTGCTCTAGATTAGCACTTGAATTATGTTGATTGTAATAGGTAAAATTTCCAATTCAGCAAAGCGTATTTTAATTTAGTATTGATTCAAGTCATGTGATTAGCATAATTATTTTCCTATCATTTACTTTCTGGTTCTGAGATTTAGTATTTATTTTCAAGTCTTACATTTCATTTCTTTTCAAATGAGATTCATAGTGTAGAACATAATCATGTAGAACTAGTCTTATCTGTTGGTATTTATATGCATATATTTTGTCGATTGTCTTGAAATAAAAAGGCTTTCCTTGGTTGATAATTCATGAATAGGTGATTATTTTTTTTCATTAAGAAATTAATTTTTCCCAACATTTTGGTGTTGTTGCTAGGGAAGGCTGTGAAATAGCACTGTCACACTAATATCTAGTTGTAGATACATACCTCATTCTGGGGAGAGTTTTTAGGAATGATGTATTTTTATTTTTTCCTTTTATTGTGGAAGAATTGGTTATTGAAAACAAGAGGTAAGAACTTATGTATTAGCAAGAAAAACGCTTGCTCTCCAACCTGCTTCTCAGTAATTGTGCTGAGGTTAAATAGGATAAGTGTTTTTTTTTCATGAATGACTAAGTAGAAAAGAGAGAAATTTGAAGAAATATTATCATTTCACTTAAGTGGTGATGTAAGCACCACCCATTCCACTAACCAATTGACAGGAACATTTGAAGGAGGAGCCTTAAAGTATCACATGAAGAACATCTTCTATAATTGTATGAAATGACACAAACTACTAATTTTGAATTTCCTATCAGAGATCTAGGAGAAGTGACACAAATGCACATAATTCCCCCATCTACTCTACCGAAATTTCATGGTTTGGAAAATGAAGATCCATATACATTTTTATTTTAGTTTGAAGTACTTTGTAGAGGATATGATTTTTATACTAATGACCAAAGGTTGAAGGTGTTTCCTCTTACTCTAAAAG
Organism: Pinus albicaulis; assembly: GCA_034641835.2. Lineage (NCBI taxonomy): Eukaryota > Viridiplantae > Streptophyta > Pinopsida > Pinales > Pinaceae > Pinus > Pinus albicaulis. The sequence goes on along the minus strand of CM076577.1, from coordinate 1,287,598,261 downwards.
GAGCAACTCTCCAATGCTTAATGAGCCTTGGTGGAAACTGTATTCAAAGATGGGAGGACATGAAGAATGTATTCTTGAAGAAGTACCAAAACTATAGCAAGGGCATTGAAATTTTTTTTAGAATGACATAGGGTGAATGTGAAAGCTTAGAGGACTATGTGGAGTGATTAAAATACAACCTTCAAAAATCAAAGCATAAGCATTTGGAAAAAGAGATATTAAAAACACTCCTACTTAAAGGAATCAAAGACGAATTTTTAGAACTCTTAAGTCTGATAGGAAAAGGTGATGTTTTTCAGCTATCATATGATGATGTTTGTGATTTATGCATAAGGTATTCAAGAGGAATCTCCAAGGCTGGTAAGAATTCTAAAGAATTTTATTCTTTCATTTCCAAATATACTACAAGAACAAGAGATATAAGAGATGAAATCAATCATTTATTTGAACTTTTTAAAATGGATTTTACTAGCTCTCTAAATTCACAATTTTAATTTTTGCAAGTAAAGAAAAATTAGGAAAAAATTGAAGAAGTTTTTTTCCCTTATTGCCAAAAGGAGAATCCCATGCATAGTTTCTCTTTCTTACCTACGATGAAAGCAGCATATCAAAGAGATCGAGAAGCTACAATCTCACAACCATGGAACCATGGCCTACATGTATGGTTCAAAACACTTCCTTTCCATTTTATTTCTTGCATAATCCATTATGCGATACTCCTTTGTTAGGGCAGCCATGTCAATCTCAATTTAACTACCAAAAATCTTGTCCACAAGTTTGACATGGTTCATCTTATGATTACATGAATAATTTCCCTCATCTTGTAGCATAAGCACATCATCCATATTCTTTTCCAACTCTTCAACAACATCTTGCTTGCCTATCAAAATTATCCACAGAACCCAATCAACTACATCATCAAAATCCTCCATGCCCTACATAATTTCTTGCTCAACTCATTCCACACCCTCATAATAATAAACCTTTACAACATGTTTACATTGTTGAAATGAAAATTTTACCTACCCTTCCTACGCATTCTATCTCACATGCACCATTACAAAAAAATTATATTGAGATTGGGAAGGCTTCAAATCCAGAAATTGTAGAATTCATGGAAGAACTTCATGATATGAAAATCATGGGAAATCAAGAGAGTCAAGGTTTTATTTAATATTGGTTCCACTCTATCATTTTTTTTAGCATCGCTCCATATTTCCGTAATTTTTGGCACCATCCTTTCAAGGGAAGTTGGTCTCCCATACCCTATTATTTATTAACATTTATTTTTCAAATTTGGGTATGTATATTCTTGAGGCCTTATTTCGAAAATGGTTCCATTGGAAGTACTCTTACATGTAAAGTATATTTTAATTTTCAAAGTAGAGTAGGTTAGTGTAGAAAAATAAATAAATAAGAACATAAATAAATGAATTTCTTTATCTAAAAAAAAAAATGTTTTTGTTGCAACACGCTGTGGAAATAAAAATTGGTGATAAATGTTTGAGTTGATTTATGCATGTAGATGTATTATATTTAATATAATTTTTTTACAGACACTCATATTCATTTTTTTCACCAATTGGATTTTTTTATCAATATCATATTTTTTTGGCTTGCGGGTTTGATAAAATTTCTGCAAGCATAGTTGGGACAGTCATGTTTTCAGGGACGAAAAGGAAATATTTTGAAAACGTTTTCTATCCTAAGTAGCTCTTTATGTCTACATTACAACCCAATTTTAATTACTCAATTTGGATTTGGAACGAAAAATTTATAACCAACATATTAATTGGATGTGTAGAAGGCTGATCAGGGATACAGATGGGACAGTTAGTTTTTGGAGGTTCAAATGGCTAGATCTTGAAAAAATTTATCTACAGTATATTTCCCTATGAATATAGTTTACAAGGAATTTTGAATCACTCTCTTTTGATATCGTATGAGAAGTTTACGACCAAAGAACATACTGCCTATCGTAAATCAACGTCCTCAAAACTCTACTTTTCCGGTTGTTCACTAGCATATTTGACCCATAATTGTTATTGCCTTCAAAACATTTTTCTATTAGAGATATATAAATGAATCCAATTTAATCTCAAATTTGAACCATTTTAATTTGTCATCAAACGAAAAATGTATACCTAAAATATCAATTGTTGGTCTAAGTTGGGAAATTGAAAATGACTTTGTTATGTAGGTTGTTTTAAGTAAATTTTACATATCATATCATGGAATTTTTATAACATGTTTCTACTGGTGATAGTTATTTGAAAAAAAAATCATTTGGCTTTGGAATCATTGACATTGGAAAAAAAAAAAAACTTTTATGATTAAAACATTGCTGGTTAGTATGGTCGACCAATGCTCTCCCATGGGTAACATATAAATTATTCTTTGTTTATTTTTCTATGGATTTGTTTTACAGAGTAACTAATTGTTAGTTTTTTTCATAATTCTTAGATTAAGAGAGCCCACACACCTCTCTTTTTCCATGATTTTATGTTTTATTTTAGGTAGATACTCATTTTTTTGCAGGTCTGAGGAGAATAAAGGAAATCCATTTATGAAAAAATCCATTTATGAAAAAATGATTCTTGAAGACAATGTTAATGAAATAAGGGAATTTCATCCAAACATATATTAAGAAGTTTAATATCATATGACATTAAGTTTTTTAGGTGTCATTATGTAAAATATCTTATAATATCTTGCCACAAATGTCCAGCTAATACCTACCAACAAGAAAACGATGTGAAGGTATTTTCATTATTTGATGGATTTATAACAGGAAAAATGAAGAATTGAAAATTCAAGTAATTTCCCCCAAAGCATTTTTGTTTTTCAAAGGATCATTTTTTTTTTCCATTCATTCACTATTGACATATTTTTGTTCCTGTAAACCAATTGATGTTCTCTTAGGAAACAACATTACTGCAACAAAAATCACAGATGTTTTAACTTAATTTACTCTTTTTAATAAAGTGTTGTTTCTTTTCTGATTTCTCTTATGTTTTTGTGTTTCAGGTGTTGCTTCCTTCAAAGTTGTGGTTTCCATTTCATTGGCAAATGAGCAGGATCTATAAATAAAAAGTTGTTGTTACGTCCAATGAACATTTTTTGTTTTATCAAATGAAGAATTGTTGTTCCATTCCTGACTGCACATTTATTGTCCCGTCTTCGACTGCGTAGCTACTGTTCGTTCAAATGGACAACCGTGTTTCTTTTGCATGTGCTTAATAGCTATCGTTCAATCAATTGAATAACGCACTTTTTTTGTGTGTTTTTTCTATTCAATCAATTGAATAACCCAATTTTTTTGGTGTGTTTTTTTGTTGTTCAATCAATTAAACAACATAATTTTTTTGGTGCGTTTTTGTTGTTCAATCAATTTAATAGCCGTTGTTCAATAAATTGAACAATGCAATTTTTTTTGGTGTGTTTTTTTTTCACTCAATTGAACAGTTGTTGTTCAATCAATTGAACAACTATTGTTCAATCAATTGAATAATTGTTGTTCAATCAATTGAACAATGCAATTTTTTTTGGTGTGTTTTTGCTGTTCAATGAATTGAACAACGCAATTTTTTTGGTGTGTTTTTGTTTTTCAATCAATTTAAGAGTTGTTGTTCTATCAATTGAATATCACAATTTTTTTGGTGTGTTTTTTTTGTTCAATCAATTGAGCAGTGCAATTTTTTTTGGTGTGTTTTTGTTGTTCAATCAATTAAATAGCTGATGTTCAATCAATTGAAATTTTTTTGTTCAATCAATTGAAAAAAACAATTTTTTGGTGTGTTTTTGTTTTTCAAATAAATTGAACAACTCTTGATCAATCAATTAAACAACCCAAATTTTTGGTGTGTTTTTTTTGCTGTTCAATCAATTGAACAACAACGTTTATGTAATAAGTAGTTTTCTGAATGAATTTTTACCTTTTTCTCATACGTTTTGTCATGGAAATAATCTTATGAATGAGGAACATGCATCTAAGAAGGGGAAAAATAGCAATAGTAATAACAATTATGATCTTTTAACCTTTGATGGATATCTTTACTTTTAGACATTGATATGGCCTAACCATGAAATGGCTTGCTGGATATCTTTTCTTCAGACATATTATAAAGAATTCATTATTTTAATACTATGTTGGGCTATCTTTTTACACTATCAATGGCTGATTTTCTAGGGTAGGGTGACCTAAGAAGAACTATGTAACTTTTATTGGAATTTGTTTTCACTAATCACACCATCCCTAACCATTAAGGAGTTAATGAGCCTCCCTCTCTATATATACATATATATATGTACAAAAATGAAAATAATATGAAAATATTTTAAAAATGGTAGGGGATATCATCATGAGCCAACCTACCATGATCATAGGGAGATAACAAGTAACATTACTACAATGGCTACCACACCAGGGCAATGACCTTCTAGCCAAAGCAAAAACTGCCTGAAGGAAAGGAGGTCTCATAACGAGCCGGCCTGCTTACTTTGTTAAATCCTAGTTAATGGAACTGTGGCTAGCTGGTTAACATGCCAGCACGGTGGTCTTTCTATAGGAGAAAATAAATTATCTAAGTATTAAATAGAGGATCCTGGTTCATTTTTGGGTCAAAAAGAAACCCTGCTGAGGCTATGGATGCCTGCTAGTAGCAGTGGCTCAGATTGTGGCATTGGAGTTTCATGTTAAACAACTAATCATTTTTCACTTATTTTTAACAACTCATTCTGAAAGGAGAACTTACCATTTGAATAGTGTTATCTTTAATCAGTATGCATGGTAAAACTACATATTAATTAACTTAATTTTCTCTGATTATTTAATCCCAGTAGCTATTACCAGTATTTACATATCATGTTTTTTTACAATTTTACATCAAAGAAAAAATCCCTTTCATAACAATTATTTCTCTTTTTTTCCTTATTAATCATTTCCCCACTATTATCACTCAGATTGAACCTCAATATGAGAGAGGCAATCCCGAGGTAACCTCAAACCATGCGTAGCCAAGTAGCTAGCCCTACTAGGTCGGGAGAGGGCTCTCTCCGTATAAATCATAGTCAAAATGACTGAGGAAAGAATATTTTAGGCTAGGTATAGTAGCTCAAGGTTTTGATTTTGATTGTATAGGGTTTGCTGGATCAGGAGGAGTCAAACAGCTAAGGCAAGGAAATTAGGTAAAAATTTGGAGGGGTTCTAGGTGGCAAGATAGGTAGAAGGCTTGACATGAAAAGAATATGATGGTGATGTGAAAAGACTGGTGAGGAGTTAGGAATAACATACAAGATTAATTCTCCCTAAACTAAAGAAAATAAATAAATTATGTTAGATTCTCCAAAACGGAGCATGAAACATGAATTCTTCCTTTCAACTTGAAATTAAGCATATCATAGACATGAAAATGGTTTATGAGCTACAATACATTCATTTAAATGATAAAAAATAAGGAAATATGTCAAAAAATGCATACCACATGGATCCCAAAGAAATAGCTGCAAATTTCTGTTAATCTTCAAGACAAACTAATACAAAAATGTCCCTTGAGATGCCAAAGCTCCAAGTGAGTCCAAACATTACAATGAATGAGAAAATACATCAAATATACCTTAAAACCACTCTCCCTAGCCTCATGGAGTCGAATCCATGAGATAGGGATCAATTTCACCTACTCCCAAACAGAATCTAAAGACTAGGAAAACTCAACAATTTTCCTCTAAAAGAGAGGAAACTAATTCATTTTACGTCTAGAAGACTTATTTGATGCATCTACCCTAGATAAAAGTAAAAAAATGATATTTTCATTCACCATGACCATTTAAATCAATTATTTTCACATTTTCCCAAGTAAAAAGTCAAAAAGTCAAAATTTTGTTGATGCTGATGAAAACTGCACTTTCGTGTTAAATGCGTAGCGTCATGACAGAAAAAATGACTTGTTTTGGAGACAACTTTTTGAGGCCTTCCTAAAGTCCAAATCAGAGTCATGATATCTTATTGGAAAGCTCTCTGAGTCTAGTTTCCAAATACTCCTCAAGTTTCCAAAATGGTGTCCATTTGACCTGTCAAAAACCTATTCTTCGAAGACTGGTAAAGACACAGTGCGAGGGGGAAAACAAGGGCAGAAACATGTTTTTTTGGTGGTTTTTTGCCTTTTTGAGGGACCAATTCTCTTCCAAATATTCTAAAACTTTCTAGAGTTAATGTCCTTATCATTCTAAACATCTTGGTGGTGGCCATTTTATTAAAAAATGCACCACGGTGCCAAAGGTGTCAAATTTTGTCAAAATTTGAGTTTACTTACTGATTAAGGGTTAGAGGTATGAAGAGACACCTAAATAGGTATGCCTAACTTCTTCTTCTCCTTTTGCTACGTCAAGGCTTGAACCTTTGCACAGGCTCGTTTCTCATAGGCTTGAACCTAGTAATATTGTTTCTCATAGCATAGTGCTTTGCCATCTTCCATTGAATATCATTGTCCCTTTTAGCCTTCTCCAAGAGCTAATCCAAGTGAAAGTTGGCTCTATCAAGCCATGATTCTATATCTTTGCTAATATCAAGGGAAAGTAGCTCACTTGGAGTGAACTTCTCTACTAACTTAGCCTCTCTCTGTCTCTCACAGGATAAATCTTTTTTAAGTCCTATTCTCTTTGGTCTTTGTCTTGGAGGCTGATCCTCCTTACCATCAAGCTCACCAAATCTGTCCAAGGTTTCCTCCAACAAAACCTTTTCCTTCCCTACTTCTTTTTGAGCTTTGATGGTCCTCATCTCACCGATGATCTGATTGGTCTTCAGTTACTGATTTTCCTTCTCAAGGAAGTCAATTGCATATCATACTCTATCAATATTAGATTAGAGCTCACTAATATTTGCCTCTTTGCTTCTAATCAATGAATTAGTGATTCTAACCTCGTCCTCATCATCAAGGTCAATCAACTGAAACTCCTGCTTAGTTTCATGCTTGTCCTCCTGCTCATCAATGATAGGCTCTATAGCCTTTTCCTTGCCCTTGTATACTTGTTTTTCTGATGAAGAAATCATGGCTCCTTTCACACCATGTGAGGCAAACAAATGCATGCGGCCTCTCATATAGGTCTTGGGAAATGGCTCAATATTAGTCACATTAGCCCAAGTTGTCTCAATGTCCCTTTCACTACTTGATGCTCCAGTATCATGATGGGATGATGAAGGGTTATATAAAGGTGAAGAAGAAGGATAAACATGAGGTGAATGGATCTAATTAGGTGACAATGTATGTGCAACAAGCTCAGATGGAGATGTGGATATGAGAGGATGAGATGATGAAGGAGTATTCTGCTTATGATGACTAGGTGGGGTAGTGAAAAATTCATTTGAAATGAAAGTGTCCCATGGGATATTCTTTTTCTCCAACTAACATCTTGATGAGAGAGTGATGAAAAATACTCTACATTTGATGATTATAATCCCTTTTTGGCATAATGAATGCCATATTGTCAGTGTTGTGGAAGAGATAGTAAGGTAGGTGAAGCAATTTGAATCTAGTGTACTGCATGAGGAGTCGAATATGGTATGAATAGAGTCAAGAAAACCTCCCCTCAAAAGTGAAGTACTTCATGATTATTTTGATAATAGGAACATATCGGTCAAGGAGATGAACGAAAGGGGAAATTGACTTCTTTTCATCCTTGTATCTAGGTTTGAGGTATGGTTCATAATAGCTGAGATCAAGGTTTTCTTGTTTAAACCATCTCTCTCCCACATTAGGGATCCCTGTAGCAGTTGTAATGGCATCGGTGGACATCTCAAAAGTAAGCCCAATAAGAGTGACCTGCTTATCATGAAGGTTTGTGATGAATAACCTTGTCAACTCAGAGTGATATTGAATCTGCTGCACCCTCTCACAAAACTAAAAACAACCAACATGCTCGAAACAAGATATATAGTGAGAGGAGAGGCCATGAGTTACCTTGTAGTTATTGGTTCAAATATATTAATTTTCCCTCCTTTGTGGTCATTTCTCCTTGGTATTTGTGCCACACAAACACCTCTATCTTCTTCTTAAGAAATTTTTGAGTTTTGACTTAGGAAACCCTAGGATAAAAAGTGGAATGAGATGAAGGGAGAAGGAGATGAGATGGCTAGCTTATATGAATGAAGGAAATGAGTAAAATAGAAAACCTATGTTAATGGAAACCCTAGGGATTAACCATGTTCAAGATCGATATGGGTTTAGGGAGGTGAACAAAGATATGGTTTTTGCAAAATGATAATGAACTAAAACTAGGGTTTCATAAACTATGACACTTTCAACTCTTGAAAGGAATAATAAAAATGTGAAAAAAGGGGTAATTTGTGGCTACTTACTGATTAAAAAAATCCTTGGAAAAAATTATGAAGAAACCAGAGTTGGATGGAAGTGGTGATGACCTTTAAAACAACCATTATGTGAAAGTGCAACATTTCTGGGTAAGAGCGCAGTGCCAACTTCTAAATGCGCAGCGTGTTTGTGAATTACTTAGGGTTTTCAGGATAAAATCGCAGCATGACTAGGTGATTATGCAACGCCTGGATGAATGCACAACGCCAGCCTCCAAACACACAACGCTTTGCAATTTTTGGCCCAAACTGCTCAGTAAGTTAGAATTTCTCTCTTGGTGAAAACTTTTGAAGGCTAGATGGCAACAATGACTTGTTTTAAAATACTTAATGGACTTTATAGCTTTAGTGAATTTGAATTTTAATCCAAGTTACCCACTTTTCTAATGTTCTTTATTTTTCTTTCACGCCGATACTCTTTTGCTTTTCTGACTTTTGGCATTGCAGGTTGATCAACATGGAATTTGGCTCTCTTGTTCACTTAGGATGAACATAATTTCACTTTGAAAACTTTGGGATTGTATTTAGTACATTTGAAAACATAAAATTACATTTGGAAAATTGAAATAAATTACAAATTTGACTTTTCTATCAAAATGGAATTTTGATATAAAAGTCATTAAACTAAAACAAAACTTTTAAAGTATAAAAAATACATCACGCTGATCTTATTCAGTCCCTCTCATATATATTTTGACCTCATCTAAATGAAGGAATGACCTTGAAAAATGAAAAACCCTAATGACCTAATGGGACTCTTTTTTGACCTGACCTTTGAATGAAAGACTTCCAAGTGAATAAAGCACTTCCATAGGTGTTCTTATGCTCAAGGAATCATGGGAATGAGTCATCCAGTATGATCTTCTGAGGGAGAAAAAAATTATTTGACAAAGAAAACCACCAGTGGAACAATTTTATGTCATGACCTAATGGAATGATGAAAAATTTATTCAGAATGGGACACTAGTAAGATGCACATGCAAATGTGTTTTGATCCCTGGTGAAAGTATGCAAATATTGAAAATAAAATTGGCTTTATTGGGGATGGCAGCTCCTTGGAGGTGTCAAGAACACTGTAGACCAAGTTCCTAACCATTGGCTAAATATGGTCAAACAATAAAAAAAAACTACAGATTATTACACTAACTCAAAAAACCATTTAAAGTGACTGGGAACTGACTCAAAAAATGACTTTGACACTAAATCCAAAACTTTGAAAACAACATAAAATCAAAAATATTTATAGCCTTCACTTTGGGTCCCAAGCCTAGATTACCTTCTCCCTCAAACGTTGCAGAAAATATAAATGAGTATTTACAATGAAAGTGAAATATTTTCTCAGAAGTTACATTAGAAGTAATAATGTTTCAAGAGGCTACCATTGACAGGTCCTCCTGAAAATTCCTGTGCACTCATTTCCTTTAGTAAATAGGTATTCTGTCCTCGATCAGCCAATGTATTATAGGGTCCCTTTCAAAGATTTTCAAACTTGTCGTGCTTACCTTTATCTTCATTTCTTGCATCCCATCTCAGCACTACATCCTCTAGCTGAAATTTATCTTCCTCAGTCTTGCGATCATAAATCTTCTTGATTTTCTCCTAAAGCTTCATAGTAGTCTAAGAAACTTCCTCCATTTTTTGTTGAAGATGAATCATTTGATTGATTTGACGTTGCATATCATCTTCCTCACTATCTGCTTCCTATAATAATCTCATAACTGGAACTGCAAGTGATGTAGGAAAGACTATATCTATACCATAAACTAATTTTAAAGGTGACATACCCATAGAATTCTTAGTTCTCACTCGGTCTACCCAAAAAGAATTGGTAAGCTTATTATGCCAATTTTTCTTATTCTCCTCTAACATTTTCTTAATAATATTCACCAAAGACTTATTAGAGGACTCAACTAATCCATTTCCCTATGGATAATATGCAATGGAATGCCCCAATATGATATGATACTTGTAACAAAACTCAACCATATTCTTTGACTTAAATGTTGCACCATTATCTAAAATAATATTGTGAGGATAACCAAAATGAGACAAAATATTGGATTCTAAAAATTGAATGATTACTGTGTCCGTAGCTTTCCTTGTAGGAATAGATTCGATCCACTTAGTGAAGTAATCAGTGGCTATTAAGATCCATCTATGTTGTGCGGATGATGTGGGATGAATTTCACCAATAAAATCAAGTCTCCACTATCGAAAAGGAGCATTCACTACAACAGGTTTCAGCGGAAGAGGAAGGAGTTTCCTTTTTCCTTGAAAAACCTGGCATTCATGACAGTTTGTAATTGTTTTGTACAAATCAGAAAATAATGTTGGCCAATAATACCCTACTTTCAACACTTTTTTATCTGTTTTTTTCCAAAACAAATGACCTCCACAATCTCCCCCATGAAGTTCATCCATTACTTTCTTAGCTTCATCTCCAACCGGAAAATTCAAAAGAACACCTCTTGGATCTTTCCAATAAAGGGCACTACCTAAAATGCAGTATTTAGTAGATTTCAATTTCAAGGATCTACCCTGACTTTTTGACATTCCAGGAGGAGGAAATAAGTGTTGAAGAACATACACTATATCAGAATACCATGGTGAAGTGATAAAATATATGATACATGTATTAGAGCACCATCTTCATCATCATCTGACATTGCTGCAATAAGGTTTATGTCTATAGCATGCATGTTGGATTCAACCATCAGCTTGGCTAACCCATGCCCCTTGATTAGTTTGGTAGGCCTAATCTCAAGATCACACTCTAGCATAGCTGCTATCCACCTACCTCTCCAACCTTCAGGATCATTTTGTGTGAGAATCCGTTTTCCCGCTGCATTTGGAACATAGGCTATATTATGTGAATTAGAATATAGATATGGAAATATTTAAAGGCTTTGATTAGGATAAAATCTTGCTTCTAAATAATGTTATAGCGAAGATCATCATCTCTAATTGCTCAACTGAAGAAAGCAATAGGTTGTTCAACCTGATCTCTCTTTTGTATCAAAACTGTAGCCAAGGTATGTTCGGATGTAAATGAAAATATAACGAGATCACTACTATAACTTGGAATAACCAAAATAGGGGTTGTGCTTAAAGAAAGATTTACCAAGTTGAAAGAATTCATAACATCAGCGGTCCAATTTACACTACTTTCCTTTTCCAACATTTTAGTCATTTCTCTCAAATGCTTAGCTAAATTAGGAACAAATCTGAGTAAGAAGTTCATCTTACCATTGAAATCTCGTATCTCCTTTTTGTTCCATGGAAAATATATCTTCTGAATGGCTTCTACTCTGGAAGGATCAATGCAAATACCATCTCTGGAAATTAGGTGACTAAGAATTTTTCCTTCCTCCATGGCAAAAAGACTCTTCTTCAGATTTAGAGAAATTCTGAATTCCCTACATTTCTGAAAAATAATTCTCAAATGATAAAAATGTTGATCATCAGAACCAAAAAACACTATCAAATCATCTAGATACACTACTAAGAAAACATCTTTCTCATTATCAAAGGCTATATCCATCACCCGCTAAAAATTAGCCCCTGCATTCTTGAGTCGGAATCACATTTTAACATACTGAAAGGTTCCCTAGGGTATTGTGAAAGCAATATTACCTTGGTCTTCTTCATGTACCAAAATCTGATTATAACCTGAATAACCGTCAAGTAGTGACATCCGTGATGCTCCAACTACCCTTTGTAGAACATGGTCCATCTTAGTAAGGGGGTAATTATACTTTAAAGATACTTTATTCAAATTCCGGAAATCTATGCATAACCTTATCTCTCTGGTATTTTTCCTTACCGACACCAAATTTGAAATCCAATAAGAAAACCTAATTGGCACAATGATACTTGATTTGTCCAATCGGTTTATCTCTTTCTCGATGGATGGCAACAATCTTGGGTTTATCCTTCTCAATTTTTGTCTGAAGGGTTTTTCATCCGGCTTGATGGGAATATTGTGTTCAATAATGTTCTTATCATAAACCTTCAAATCTGCATAATCCTATGCAAAAATATCAGAAAATTCAGACAACAATTTAGTGTACTTCTCTTTTTCCTCGGGAGACAATGTCTTAGATAACTTAACCATCTTGGGCTTTCTATTGTTCCAACTTTCACATCTTCCACACCCTTTTCTATAGGAGTCAATGTTGGTTTTCTGGTCACATCTTCCTGATCGAACAGATCTTCTAAAGGTATCAGAATTCTAGGAATAATATTGTCTTTGAGTTGCAAAACATTCATCTGGTTGGCTTCTATGTCTTGATCATCAACATCACAAACATCATCAAAGAAAGCATCTTTTAATTTTCCTTCATTCTGCAAAAAGCTATTAATTAATTTTTCATCCCAAAATACTTTCCAATATCTTAGATTATCTGGAACACTAGGTCTATGTTTGACATGAATTTCAAATTTATTACTGGATCTCATCGGAATTTTGAGATTACTTGCCACCGTACCAAGCGAATCTCCAATGATGTTCTGAGTTCTTGGCACTGATATTAATGTATACTTAGGAAACATGTTTAGGACATCAAAGACAAATTTCTATAAGCTCTCATCCATAGATGTTTTCCTTGATATTCTCCTTTCACTTCCTTTATGAAAAGCTCAGAATCACCATAAACATAAATTATTTTGACAACCAAGTTTCTTCAAAATTTTGAGACCTGTGATCAATGCTTCATACTCCGCTTCATTATTAGAACATTCAAAATCCAATTTATAAGAATATTCTCTAACATTACTTGGTATTCCACCAGATTTACAAATAGGACTTCAGATCCAAATACCAATACCTGCACCTTCCTTACCCAAAGCACTGTCGAAATCCATGCTCCATAGGCCCTCTTCATCTTCTATATGCTGAAACTCAACTTTTGGTTCTATTTTACTTTGGAAAATCACCTCATTTTCTTGTTCTACACTAATTTTATGTTCTTCAAGGGTCTCTTCAGAAGAAGGTACCATTGAAGAAGGCACCATTTCTTTCTCTTTATCAAGATTTGCTCTAAAAAATTTTGAAACTTCTGGCACATCTTCTACTACTACTAACTAATTATTTACATTATTCAAATCATCATCATTGTACAAAATAAAATATTCCAAATATGTATGTACAACCTGTATTGGATGATTGATAGGCTTCTCCTTACTAGTTATCATATATTTCATTTTCTTTTCCAGGTAAAATTTCCTTAATTTCACGGAAACAGGAGTAGTAGCATAAGAGAAGTCAAGTTGTAAAGTACCTTTGATTTTATTTCCCCAAGATATCAATTGTAGCATGCCGAAATGAGGTGGTATATCAGCCACCATCACTTCCATCAAAACATTCTTGGCCGAGATTTGATCCAAAGAAACCACTAAATTTTTAATGAGACCAATACAGTGAAATCTTCCAGAATCAAATGAATACAAATAATGATAAGTTTGGGTGATATCCATGCCCATATTTTCCATAATAGCCATAGGCATCAAATTGTGAGATGTCCTAGAATCAAGCATAGCATTATGAATTATGTACTCATGCAGTCTTAGGATGAAATAAAAAGGAGGAACCTCACTCTCTTCTAATTGACCATATATAGATGGACCAAAAATGAGCTCAGGGTGGTCATCTTCAACATTAACCATATCAGAAAAAGGATCAAATTGTTGGCAATATGATGCAGAGTGTTGTCCTTGATGGCAACCCACTTTATGAAGATGATGGCAACCTACTTAATGAAGTTGTTCTTGATGCTTGATGAGTTTATTAATGATGTAAATCTGATGTTCTACAAGTAGCTCAGAAGTACCAGAGAAAGAAATATCAGTAAGGGCCAGAACAATGATAAAAAGTGTGTGACACAAAGCATACACGAGTTTGTTTAGGAGAAGTAGCGTATGCACGCGGAAAAGTACGTGCCAAGTCGCGTATGCTCAAATGCGCTCTAAATGTATAAAACCAGGGGTTACTACCATCGTATTGACCCATTGTATTGAGCGTTGGATTGTCTATTTGATCCCATCCAGGAATACCATCGGAAGTGGTATGGTTTTGGCTCATGGTATTGACAAAGGCTAAATCTATATAAGGAGAAGAAAATCATTGTGAAAAGGGTGCAAGAGGTCTGGGTTTTAATGAATACTTGTCTTTGAAGAATATTTGTATGGAATGGGTAACAGTTGAATGATAGATCTGAATTCATAATGCACCAGTGAAGAAAATGATGAAGATGGATCTCTAGATCTGAAATGTATTTGTATCTTCTAGATCTGTTTATGAAATGTTTAGATCTGAGATGAGGCGAACATGTTTCTGAAGTGACGGGTAAAATCTGAGCTATGCATTTGTTCTGAAGAATTGTGCTGACCTAAAATGTTTGAAGATATATACGCAAGTTTGTAACAGAGTAAGCACGTATATACACAGGTTTGATTAAGAGAAAGCGCGTATGGGTTGTGAAATTATTTCTGTAATATGTGAAGATGTATACGCGGGTTTATATACATGAAAGCGTGTATATACGCTGTATCAGTGAAAGGAAAGCGCGTATGAAAACTAGGGTTTGCTGAAGAATGTGGTATGAAATGTCTGATCTGTTCTGCTATATTACTGCTATCTATCTATAATGTATTCGTACAGATCTAGGTTTTCTGAATATTGATTATGCTGCTGACTATGTTGAGAAAAGATCAAGTTGTTGATTGATTGGTTGATGATTCATTGAATGAATTGATAAGGGTATAAGTTTCAGTTTGATGTATGATTGAGCTTAAATGTGTGGAGTGGGTCGAGTCTAAAAATATGATGAAAAGTGGCCTGCAAGTTGTGATCTATTGAAGCTATTGGATCCAGTATGAAAATTGATGAAACGTGGTCCATGGTGGTGCTGAGGGTTGTAGCCTTCAGTCAGGGGGTTGTAGCTCCCTTCCAAGTGAGGCTGGTAAACGAGAGTAGGGGGTCGTAGCTCCCTTCCAAGAGAGGCTGGTAAACGAGAGCAGGGGGTTGTAGCTCCCTTCCAGGAGAGGCTGGTAAACGAGAGAAGGTTGTAGCCTTCTGCAGGTGGGTGCCTATGTCTTTGTATGAGTCTGCGCCAGTACATGGTTCTAACATGTTTTCTTTATATAATAAATATTGAAAACTGAGATGATGGCAGCGGTGGTTTTCTCCCAACTTGGGTTTCCACCTTAAATCCTGGTGTTCTTGTGTGATGCTTATGTGTGATGGTTTATTCTTTTATTACTGCACATGCTTATTGTTATCTAATCATCAGAAGAATGAATGTTGCATAGATCTAAGTAAAGAATTAATGGCATAATAAGATCTTTGTATATACGCGAGTTTTATGAAGGATATCTGCGTGTATATGCTAGTTGGCTTCAGCAAAGTAGCGTATGGGTTTTTAGAGAATGAAAAATTAAAAGTTTGAGTAAGTCCTAAATATTGATTCACCTCCCCCTCTCAGTATTTTTCCCAACAATTGGTATCAGAGCAGGTCCTTCTGCATAAGCTTGATCACTTGAAGGAGATCCATCATAATGGGAGTCATGAAGGGGTAATGTCTATAAGGCCACCTCTATTCAATGGAAATAATCTGTTATTCTGGAAGATACAAACAAAAGCATATCTGCAAAGTCTTGGTGCAGAAGTATGGGTAATCGTGGAAGAAGGTTATCAGTATCCGGCAAGTATTCCTACTGATGTAGCAGAAAGGAAGAAATATGAAATCAATGCCAAAGCCTTCAATGTCTTATTAGGAAGCCTGTCTGAACCAGAATTTTCTAAAGTGATGCAGCTAAATTCAGCAAAAGAAATATGGGACAAAATCATTCTGAGATATGAAGGAGATACAAAGGTAAAAAGTGCAAAACTCCAAACTCTCAGAATTGAATATGAAAATTTAAGGATGCATAGTGATGAGAGTATTGCCAGTTTCTTTTTACATCTAGATGATATTGTAAATCGTATGAGAAGTTTGGGTGAAACCATAACCAATACTACTCTGGTGGAAAAAGTCTTAAGATCTTTAACTTCAAAATTTGAGTCAAAAGTGTCAGCTATTGAAGAAAGGCAAGATCTGCAAACTCTTACTATTGTTCAACTACATGGTATTCTGACTACTTATGAAATGAGACAAGGAGGTCCCTCTCAAATCAAAGATACTTCTTTTAAGGCGTGTGCAAAAGGAAAAGAAAAGGAAGTTGTCAAGGAATCAAGTTATATATCAGAAGAAGAAGAAGCAAATTTTGTAAGGAGACTCCAACTAGGTACTGGAAGATTCAAAGGTAAGCTACCCTTCAAGTGTTTTACTTGTGGGAGAGTTGGTCATTATGCTGCTAAATATCCTTATGAAGAAAATCATGATAAAGGGAAACAATTTGAAAAGAGAAAGAGTTATTATACAAATGAAGATAATGTTGAGGATGAAGAAGATTTTGACCAAGATCTGAAAGTGCTCATGGAAAGGAAGAAAAAGAAGAAGGCTACTCAAAAGGAGATACCTCAGAAAACATGTGCAGTAGAAAATGAAGAAGAGGAAACGAGTATTGATTGTTGTTCTTGTGATTCACCTTCTTGTGCATGCAATGGTGAAGATAGTGAAAGTAACAGTATAAGTCTAGAAACAAATCTAAAGATCAATGATGAAAACAATGATTGGAATCAATTTCATAAGAGAGAATCTATATACAAAGATATGATCTCTAGAATGAATGAACATAAAGAAATACTGAATGGACAGATAGACAAGTATCAAAATTTGTATGTTTATGTAACCAATCAAAGTGAAAGACTTGAAGTAGAAATCATCTCTCTCAAAGAAGATCTGGAAAAATCAAATAAGAAGAATGAAGAACCCCTATCATTTGAAAAGGAGGGACTTGAAGAAGAAATAATCTCTCTCAAAGAAGATCTGGAAAAATAAAATAAGAAGAATGAAGAGCTGTTACATACATGTGAAGAACAATAAAATTGGTTGAAGGAAGAAATTTTAAAATTGAATGATCAAGTAGAAGAAGGAAAAGGGTCGAAGAAAGCATGATGAAGCAATGCCAAATATTGGAGGTTGACGTAAACATTCTCAAAGGTAAATTAGAAGAAAAGGATAAACTCTTGAGGTTTCAAGATAGTACTAAGATTCTGAAAAATATTCTTAGTAATCAAAGGTCTCCTGCTATTAAACTTGGTATTGGTTTTCATGAAAATGTTAAAGGAGAATCTAGTTCACAAGGAAGTGCTAAAGATTCAAAGGATGTCAATGCAAAACCTGAAGAGTTGAAAGAAAAAAGAAGTCAACCGACAATCATGAACACTCAAAGGAAATCATTAAATAATGTTGAATGCTTTAAATGTCATAATTATGGGCATGTTGCAGCCAATTGCAGAAGAAGATTGTTTCAGTCACAAACAAACAGATTCTACACAGAAAGGTACTCGGGTTTCTTCAAGGGATATTGTTTTTCATGCAGCAAGTATGGTCATAAAGTAGCTGATTGCAATAGAAGGAAGAATAGAACAACACATTATGATCCTTATGCTTAATTTTCTGGTCACATAAGATGCTATACTTGTAACAAGTATGGACATGTAGAAAAAGAATGCAGATGAATAGATCTGAGAAATTGGAGAACTTCTAGCACACAATAAGAAATTTCAAGCAAAGCCGGAAAAAGAAGGAAGACCGGTCAGAAACGTAGGGAATATTGACCCTACCGCAGTCATCCGCTTCTAAAGCTTACTTCTCATAATGACTGCAGGAATGATGTGAGATACATTATAGATATTAGTAATGTATCATCATAGGGGGAGAAATGTATGATGATTCTCATGGTTGATTTGGTAATTCTGGTTATGTTTATTTCTGACAGTGCATCTGATGTGAAGAAGACAGGTACAGGTGGTACAAATTCAGGGGGAGAAGGAGTGTGAAATTTTCAGTATTTCACTTTCCATACGCGGGTTTAATAAAGTAAAGTCGCATATACATGCAAGTTCCAGTGGACACAGACGCATATGCATTTATGATAAGAAAATTAGTATGACAGCTCAAGAACAGGAGCACAGTTTCAGGGGGAGCATTAGCCTTGCTGAGCATAATGCATTGTTGGCATTATGATGATTCTGAAATATGATCTTTCTTGAGGTATTTTTGGTAGTGGTCATAAAAATTCATATTTGTAATTTGATGAAAAGGTTATGTTGAGACCTATGATGCAAAATTGTAATATTAAGTCATGTAAGGACTTGTTCAAATTTGTAAACCCACTTGGTTGGGTAGTTGAGTCAAAATGTGTAAACCCACTTGGTTGGGTAGTTGAGTCAAAATGTGTAAACCCTCTTGGTTGGGTACTTGAGTCACATATGGTTGGATCTTTGATGTAAGTATGATTCATAGAGTCATGTACTTCATTGAAAAATATGTTTGAACATTCAGCATGAACTCAGGGGGAGCATGGTAACTTCAGTGCACATCAGATCTACAACGCTCTTCTTTCTACATGAGGAGAAAAACCTTGTGTTGGTTTTTGATCCGCCCTTTGCCCTTGATGTCAAAGGGGGAGAGTGACATGGTGTTTGAATAGGGGGATAATATCAGTATGCTTAATGTATCTATCTGTTGTGATCATGATCAAACACCATTATTGTTGCCATCAAGTCCAAAGGGGGAGATTGTTGGCAATATGATGCAGAGTGTTGTCCTTGATGGCAACCCACTTGATGAAGATGATGGCAACCTACTTAATGAAGTTGTTCTTGATGCTTGATGAGTTTATTAATGATGTAAATATGATGTTCTACAAATAGCTCAGAAGTACCAGGGAAAGAAATATCAGTAAGGACCAGAACAATGATAAAAAGTGTGTGAAACAAAGCATACATGAGTTTGTTTAGGAGAAGTAGCGTATGCACACAGAAAATTACGTGCCAAGTCGCGTATGCTCAAATGCACTCTAAATGTATAAAACTAGGGGTTACTACCATGGTATTGACCCATTGTATTGAGCGTTGGATTGTCTATTTGATCCCGTCCAGGAATACCATCGGAAGTGGTATGGTTTTGGCTCATGGTATTGACAAAGGCTAAATCTATATAAGGAGAAGAAAATCATTGAGCAAAGGGTGCAAGAGGTCTGGGTTTTAATGAATACTTATCTTTGAAGAATATCTGTATGGAATGGGTAACAGTTGAATGATAGATCTGAATTCATAATGCACCAGTGAAGAAAATGACGAAGAGGGATCTCTAGATCTGAAATGTATTTTTATCTTCTAGATCTGTTTATGAAATGTTTAGATCTAAGATGAGGCGAACATGTTTCTGAAGTGAAGGGTAAAATATGAGCTATGCATCTGTTCTGAAGAATTGTGCTGACCTAAAATTTCTGAAGATATATACGCAAGTTTGTAACAGAGTAAGTGCGTATATACACGAGTTTGATTAAGAGAAAGCATGTATGGGTTGTGAAATTAGTTCTGCAATATGTGCATATGTATACGCGGGTTTATATACATGAAAGTGCGTATATATGCTACATCAGTGAAAGGAAAGCGCATATGAAAACCAGGGTTTGCTGAAGAATGTGGTATGAAATGTCTGATCTGTTCTTCTCAGACATCGCTTATCTACCATAATGGCTCCATGGTCAATATCCGGGTTTTTAAATATTGATTATGCCGTCGACTATGTTGAGTGCATTCATTGTTGATTGATTGGTTGATGATTCATCGAATGAATTGATAAGGGTATAAGTTTCTGCTGAAGGGCGATCGAGCTTAAAAAATGTGGGGAGTGGGTCGAGTCCTGGTAAACATGTAGATGAAAAGTGTCCTGCAAGTTGTGATCTATTGAAGCTATTGGATCCAGTATGAAAATTGATGAAACGTGGTCCATGGTGGTGCTGAGGGTTGTAGCCTTCATTCAGGGGGTTGTAGCTCCCTTCCAGGTGAGGCTGGTAAACGAGAGTAGGGGGTCATAGCTCCCTTCTAGGATAGGATGGTAAACGAGAGCAGGGGGTTGTAGCTCCCTTCCAGGAGAAGATGGTAAACGAGAGAAGGCTGTAGCCTTCTGCAGGTGGATGCCTGCATGCTGGTATGAGTCTACGCCAGTACATGGTTGTAACATGTTTTCTTTATATAATAAATATTGAAGACTGAGACGACGACAGCGGTGGTTTTATCCCGACTTGGGTTTCCACCTTAAATCCTCGTGTTCTTGTGTGATGCTTATGTGTGATGGTTTATTTTGTTATTACTGCACATGCTTACTGTTATCTAATCATCATAAGAATGAATGTTGCATAGATCTAAGTAAAGAATTAATGGCATAATAAGATCTTTGTATTTACGCAAGTTTTATGAAGGATATCCGCGTGTATACGCTAGTTGGCTTCAGAAAAGTAGCGTATGGGTTTTTAGAGAATGAAAATGTAAAATTTTGAGTAATTCCTAAATACTGATTCACCCCCCCCTTTCAGTATTTTTCCCAACACAACTAGCAACATTCTAGACACCTGATGTTTGTAATGACTATTCTTTACTAGTTCTGTCAAAGGAATGGACACTTTCAATTTAGATATTGCATTTCCTAAATTAAAAGTTGTGACTTTATCTACCTCTTTGACAATAGGATCTATTCTATCATTTTTATCCCTTACATCCTTTTTCTGAGTGTCTTTCTCCTTAGTAACTAAGCTTGTTGATGGCTAGTTGATGTTACTATGATTATAATCTGCATGTTTTTTACCTTTTCTCTGATTATTAGGAAGATCATTCTTTCACTACTCTTTCCTTTTATGAATGGAATTGATAGGTACATCTTTTCTCCTTAGAGAATATTGTTTCTGTTGTGCACTCAAAAAATTCATATATCCATGTTGGTAATCATCTGATTCTATTTTGAAATCATCATCATTTAGTCTTCATCTTTTGGAGAATCAATATTTTCAGTATACTCCTAATCTTTAGTCAAGAACAAGGGAAATCCATATTTTGTAAAGAAATGATTTGTTTCAACCACCACATCTTCATCTTCCTCTTCTTCCACTCCTTGGAGATATTCTGTTGCAACAGGGTCTGAATATGACGTTATTGTTGTGCTATTTGGTCAGGTGCTTTCTGATCTCTCTGCTTGATTCTAAATTGAGGTTGCTACCCTCTAAAATTTGGATTTCAGATCTGTGATTCAGGTATATCTAAGATAGATAGTTGGTCAACCATTCTCTCTACAGTTTAGAGTAATGAATCCATTTTTTCCTCGGAAGTATATGTCTCCTCTTCGATAGTCACCATCTTTTCTAATCTCATCCTTGCTCTCTTTGCCAACAAATTAGATTCCACAATTACACCATTATGTTTCATATCTGCTAAAGTTGTAGGATCATGTTCACGCAACTAATATGCCATATCAGCATCAAATCCATCACAACTTGAAAAAAACCATACCCTTCGGTGGTTTCATATGTGCAGGAAGCGCATTGTGCACTGCATTAAATCTCACACAATAATCTTGAACAAACTTACCAAGGGGATTGTTCTTTTCTTCCCATATTTCTACAAGCTGACAATGTAAAACTTCTAAGGTGTCAATAGTGGCTGCTGGTAGAGCTCTGAACCATTTTCTTACTTCCCCTCCTAAACTTTGTGCAAATAGTCTCATCTTCACATCCTCTATATCAATTTCATGAAGGTCAAAGAAGTCATTCATCTTATCTACATGTTTTTGAGTTGTCATAGGCTGAGTATTGTCAAACAAAGGGATTTTGGTTTGATAAACTGCAGGCATAGCACCTGGGATTTGAGGGAGAAAAAGTGGGGCATATCTTGCAACCATGATGACTAGAGGTGGAGGATTTATAACAGGATTTATAACAAGGATTTGGATGCCTGATGTAATCAAAGGAAGAATTGTCCCTGACTGAGTAGTGTGAATAGCAGACAAAGAAGAAGGAGGAGGAAGAGGAATATTCTGAGTAATAGTAGATGAAGTGATGGAAGAAGAAGTTGAGATTTGAGGTCTACTTGTGAGCCAAGCACTTATGTGCGAAGAATATTTTTGTTGATCTTTAAGAGCTTGTAAAATTTGTGTCCCTGATTGAGATCTTGATTGAAACCCTAATTGAGAGTGTGAAAACTAATCTTCAACAGGACTATGGAAGGAAATGGAGGAATCAACAACTGTCTCATCAATCCAACTCAAATATTTACTTCGGAATAACATTTTCTCAAAATTTATATCAAATTCAATATCTTGCAAGTTTCCTAACCCTTTGGGAAATGAATGAGCTTTGGGGAGGGAAATTCCTTCTCATTGATTTTCGAATGAACTAGAAGTCTCAACAATAGCTTTAGCATTTCTTCCAATGTTTTGAGGATCATAAACAATAGTACGAGGATTTGGATCGGGGTTGGATCCGGTATATCTTTGGAAAGCCAGTATGTCCAATT
Organism: Pinus albicaulis; assembly: GCA_034641835.2. NCBI lineage: Eukaryota > Viridiplantae > Streptophyta > Pinopsida > Pinales > Pinaceae > Pinus > Pinus albicaulis. Next base: position 1,287,575,438 of record CM076577.1, on the reverse strand, counting down.
TCAAAAACAAATACGCACTTTACAAATTTTTCAATTCATCGTTTGAATAAATTCTAAACTTATAATCCAAAATTTTAAGAATATAAATGAAAATTTGTTACTGGGGTTTATCTGATCTTACTTTTTCTTCCCTAGTGGAGTCGCCAAAATTTTAACACTAAGATTGAACCTTAGGCTGAGAGATGCAATCCCGAGGTAACCTCAAACCACGCTTAGCCAAGTAGCTAGCCATACTAGGCTATGAGAGGGATCTCTCCATATAAATCACAGTCAGACTAACTAAGGAAGAAAGATTTTAGGCTAGGTATAGTAGCTTAGTATTTTGATTTTGATTGTATAGGGTTTGGTGGATAAGGAGGAGTCAAACGTCTAGGGCAAGGAAATTAGGTGAAAATTTGCAGGGGTTCTAGGGGGCAAGATAGGTAGAAGGCTTGACATGAAAAGATGATTATGGTGAGGTGAAAATACTGGTGAGGATTTAGGAAGAGCATACAAGATGAATTCTCCCTAAACTTAAGAAAATAAATAAATTATGCTAAATTCCCCAAAACGGAGCATGAAACATGAATTATGCCTTTCAACTTGAAATTAAGCATATCATAGATGTGAAAATGGTTTATGAGCTAAAAAACATTCATACAAATGATAAAAAAGAAGAAACTATGTGAAACACTACATACCACATGGATCCCAAAGAAATAGCAGCAAATTTCTATTAATGTCCAAGCCAAACTGATACAAAAATGTCTCTTGAGATGACAAAGCTCTAAGTGAGTCCAACCATTAAAATGACTGAGAGAATACATAAAATATACCTAAAAACCACTCTCCCTAGCCTTAAGGAGTTGAATCCATGAGATATGGATCACTTTCACCTACTCCCAAATAGAATCTGAAGACTAGGAAAACTCAACAAATTGCCTCTAAAAGAGAGGAAACTGATTCATTTGACCTCTAGAAGGATTATCTAATGCATATACCATAGATAAAAGTCAAAACATGATATTTACATTCACCATGACCATTTACATTAGTAATTTTCACATTTTCTCATGTAAAAAGTAAAAAAGTCAAATTTTTGTTGATGCTGATGAAAACTACACTTTCCTGTTAAACACGTAACGCCATGACATAAAAAATGACCTGTTTTGCAGACAACTTTTGGAGGCCTTCCCGATGTCCAAATAAACTCCATGATAGCTCATTGGAAATATATCTCTACTCTAATTTTCAAATATGCCTCCAATTTCCAAACTGGTGTCCATCGGACCTGTTAAAAACATGTTCCCCAAAGACTGGTAAATGCATAGTGCCAAGTCAAAAACAAGGGCATAAACATTTTTTTTTTGGTGGTTTTTTTCCATTTTGAGGGACAAGTTCTCTTCCAAAGCTTCTAAAAATTTCTGGAGTTAATGTCCTCATAATTATTAACATGATGGTGGTGGCAATTTTGCAATTGGATTCCCCAAAAAGGAGCACAGCACCAGTGGCGCTACACGTTTAGCAAAATTTCTGTTTTTCCAAATTGCCCAAAAACTCAAAAATGCACCATAATGCCGAAGGTGTCAGAATTGATCAAAATTGTGAATTTAATTGCTGATTAAGGGTTAGAGGTATGAAGGGACACCTCAAAAAGTATGTCGAACTTCCCCTTCTCCTTTTTCTTGGTCAAGGCTTGAATATTTGCATGGGCTCGTTTGAGCTTGGCCCTTGCAATCTTGTTTCTCATGGGATAGTGATTTTCCATCTTCCGTTGAATATCATTGTACATTTTGGCCTTCTCCAAGAGCTACTCCAAGTACAAGATGGCTCTATCAAGCCATGTTTCTCTATCTCTGCTAATCTCAAGGGAAAGTAACTCACTTGGAGCGAGCTTCTCTGCCAACTCAGCCTCTCTATGTCTCTCATGGGCTAAAGCTATTTTAAGCGCTATTGTCTTTGGTCGTTTTATTGGAGGTTGATCCTCCTCACCATAACTCTCACCAAATCTATCCAAGGTTTCCTCCAACAAAACCTTAGCCTTCCCTGCCTCTTTTTGAGCTTTGATGGTCCTGATCTCACTAATGATCTGCTTAGTCTTTAGCTACTAATTTTCATGCTCAAGGAAGTCAACTACATATCGTGCTCTATCAAGATTAGCTTGGAGCTCACCAATATTTTCCTCTTTGCTTCTAATCAGTGCTTTAGTGATTCTAACCTCGTTCTCATCATTAAGGTTAATCAGCTAAAATTCCTGCTCAGTTTCATGCTTGTCCTACTTCTCATCAATGATAGGCTTTGTAGCATTTTCCTTGCCCTTGTCTACCTGTTTTGATGATGAAGAAAGCATGGCCCCTTTCACACTATGTTAAGCAAACACACACCTGTGGCCTCTTTGATAGGTCTTGGGAAATGGCTCAACATCAGTCACATTAGCCCAAGTTGTCTTAATGTCCCTATCACTACCTGATGCTCCAGTATCATCATGGGATAATGAAGGGTTATAGAAAGGTGAATAAGAAGGATCAAGGTGAGGTGAATGGATCTGATTATGTGACAATGTATGAGCAGCAGTCTAAGATGGAGAGGTGGATATGAGAGGATGAGATGATGAAGGAATATTCTGCTCATGATGACTAGGTGGGGCAGTTAAAACTTCATTTGCAATGAAAGTGTCCCTTGGGATATTATTTTGATCTCATTGATCCATGACCAACATCTTGATGCGAGAGTGATGAAAAGGACTCTGCATTTGATTATTATAATCCATTTTTTTCACAATGAATGACATATTGTTAATGTTGCAGAAGAGATATTAAGGTAGGTGAAGCCTTCTGAATCTAGTGAAGTGCACAAGGAGTCAGATATGGTATGAATAGAGTCAAGAAAACCTCCCCTCACAAGTGAATTACTTCATGATTATTTTCATCATAGGAACATATCGGTCAAGGAGATGAGAGAAAGGGAAAATTGACTTTTTTTCATCCCTGTATCTAGGTTTGAGGTATGGTTAATAATATATTAGATCAAGGTTTTCTTTCTTAAATCATCTCTCTCCCACATCAGGGATCGTTGTAGCAGCTGCAATGGCATCGGTGGACATCTCAAAAGTAATCCCAGCAAGAGTGACCTGGTTATCATGAAGGTTTGTGATGAATAACCTTGTCAACTCAGAGTGATATTGAATCTGTTGCACCCTGTCACAAAACCCAAAAAAACCAACATGCTTGAAACAAGATACAATGAGAGGAGAGACCATGAGTTCCCTTGTAGTTATTGGTTGAAATCTATTAATTTTCCCTCCTTTGTGGTCATTTCTCCTTGGTATTTGTGCCTGAAAAACAACTCTATATTCTTCTTCACAAATTTTTGAGTTTTGACTTAGGAAACCCTAGGTTAAAAAGTGGAATGAGATGAAGAGATAAGATGATGAGATGGATAGCTTAGATGAATGAAGGAAATGAGTAAAATAGAAAACCTAGGTTAATGAAAACCCTAGGGATTAACCATTCTCATGATTGATATGGGTTTAGGGAGGTGAACAAAGATATGGTTTTTGAAAAATGATAATGAAATAAAACTAGGGTTTCATAAACTATGACACTTTCGAATCTTGAAAGGAATACTAAACATGTGAAAAGAGGGGTAATTTATGGCCACTTACTGATTAAAAAAACTTTCGAGAAAATTATGAAGAAACTGGAGTTGGATGGAAGCAGTGACAACCTTTAAAACAACCACTGTGTGAACGTGCAAAATTTCTGGGTAAGAGCACAATGCCGGGCAGAATGCGTAATGAAAAATTTTAAATGCATAATGCCTTTGTGAATTACTTACGGTTTTCAGGCTAAACGAGGAGCATGACTAGGTGAGCATGTAGCGCCTGGATGAACACACAGCGCTAGCCTCCAAACACATAACGCTTTGTAATTTTTGGCCCAAACTACTCAGTAACTTAGAATTTATTTGTTGCTGAAAATTTTTGAAGGCTACATGGCAACAATGACTTGTTTTAAAATTATTAATGGGCTTTATATCTTTAGTGAATTTGAATTTTCATCCAAGTTACCCACATTTCTAATGTTCTTTCTTTTTCTTTAACACTGATACTCTTTTTCTTTTCTAAATTTTGGCACTGCAGGTTGATCAACATGGATTTTGGCTCTCTTGCTCACTTAGGCTAAACATAATTTCACTTTGAAAACTTTTGGATTGTATTTATTACATTTGAAAACATAAAATTACATTTTGAAAATTGAAATAAATTACAAATTTTACTTTTCTATCAAAATGAAATTTTGATGTAAAACTCATTAAACTAAAATACAACTTTGAAAGTATAATAAATACATATCGATGATTTTATTCAGTCCCTCTCATATATATGCTGACCTCATCCAAATTAAGGAATGGCCTTGAAAAATGCAAAACACTAATGAACTAATGGGACTATGTTTTGACCTGACCTTTGAATGAAAGACTTCCAAGTGAATAAAGCACTTCCATAGGTGTTCTTATGCTCAAGGAATCATGTGAATGATTCAACTAATATGATATTCTGAGGGAGAAAAAAAAATATTTGACAAAGACAACCACCAGTGGAACAATTTTATGGAATGACCTAATGGAATCATGAAACATTTATTCAGAATGGGACACCTAAGATGCACATGAAAATGTGCTTTTATCCCTGGTGGAAGTATGCAAATACTGACACTACCACCAACCATCCTTATGATTTTCACTGATTTGATTGATTTATTCCACAATATATATCGTTCTAGTTATTATTCTCTTGAATTTATGAATCCATAAGGTCTTTTCCCGTGCTTTCTGGGTGTGGACACCTGGGGGAAGAAAAACCCTGCCACACTTTGTACTTACTTTCAGCTCGCATGACTTCCACATTTTTTCATCACTTTCACATCAGCTCAACCTACATCAACTTCAACAAATGCTAGTCCCTACATGCCATTCCACATTTTTAAGGAGGTAAAACTTGAGATAAAATAACATAAGTTTTTGATTTATTAATAATTTAGGAGAATTTCATGAAAATCCATTGAGCATTATTTATCTTCATTTGTTCCACTTCTTTGCCACTTCCCATTTTTCAGAGATACAAAATCTTTCAGTTTGGGGGAGTGTTGATTTCTTTCATTTATTTATTTTTGACCATGCCATCATCCATCAATCTCCTTATTCATTCCCAAAACCTCCCTTATTCCATGTTTTTGTACACCAAGCATAACGATTGTAGAAACTACCTCAATCTGTTTTCTAGTATAGCACGAGGGCATGCTAATTCTCTAGTTTGGGGGAGGAATTTCTACACATGATGGATATTTTATAATTTCTTTCCCATTTAAGGCATACAATTTAATTTTTATAAAATGCAGAAATTGATTTGTGCATATATTTAAAACTATGAACTAGATTCTTGTGATTCTTGGACAACAAATAAGTATCCTTAATCTACACAAACCCAGAAAATTTCAAGCTAAATTAGTTTGTAAAATTTCATAAATTATGCACTGTCACCTACCACCATTTTTCTTATATCTCATGATCCACACATCAAAACAATCTGATTTTTGGATTAGAGAAGCATTTACATACGATTCAAAGTCAATGTGAAAATTTTTGTGCCTTCACCAGCATTGCTAAAATTGAATATTTATTATTTGAGGAAGAAGTATTGCTAAAATTGAATATTTGGGGTGAACATTTTGATTATTGTATTCTAGCTTGGTTAATACAGAGGCTTTGGGTTGCATGAGGACATGCAACATACCCAGTTTGGGGGTATGTTGGGCCACAAATATGTCATTATTACTACCACTTTATAACGTCTATTTCATCCATTTCTACCATTCCTTATCATAATTTATCATGTAATTCCATTTTATAATAATTTATGCTCTTATGGATAAGTAATGTGTATTCTTCTTTATTTCTAATAAATTTATAATTATTATGCATGATTTTTTCAGATGTGATTTATTAATCTGTTATAACGTCACTCGGTTTTAGCCTCCAATATCTCTTCTAGACTGGAAATTCAATATTCAACTATTCCAAATCAGAAATTTGTTGGGATAAAAGGGACGGTTTTACATTGGATATTTCGAACAAATGAAGATGAATATTGAAAATTCGAGACATGGGTGTTGTGCAGAACGAACCAATTCAATTTTATTATGAGCAGTTTTCTAAAGCTCAGCTTGGATTGAGAGAAACGGAAGGTTCTCTGAAGGCGATTTTATTAGATTTGTTGTTCTTACCATTTTCCAAATTCTTCCAATTGCAATACCAGATTCGACTTGTTCCAGCTGAGTCATGATATTTCAGATATGATCTTGCTGATCAATTTTTTGTAGACAATCTCTAGTTGTAATGGTAAATCATTTTGTAATAAAGTTAATTGTCATCTCCCTTTTCTCTCTGTGTATTTAAATGAAACCAAAGATCAAAGAGTGGGAATGATGGGAATGAACATATGAACAATTTTTGGATGAATAAATGAACAATTGTTGAATACGAGAAAAATAATTGTTGAACTTGAGACAAAGCCAAGAGCTTCATTTTGATGTATATATCTCTCTCATATATTTTAATGAAGGAAGTTATCTATCGAGTTATACTTCTATTAATTGTAATCTGATTTGAGTTATTTCTCAAGGAAGAACTGAGTCTTGGGTAGTTGGGCCCATTACCTTAGACGAGGTGTTTCCTTGAACATCTACAGTAGTTTAGTTGCATTCTTTTTTATTTGAATTTCAATTCTCATTCCTTAAAGTAGATTTCCTTTCCTTAAAAGTAATTTGTTGTTTGCCGCACTTTCCAGATTTATTATTTCTCTCTATTTCTCAAATTCATTTAATTCACTGGTATAGATTAGCATTTGAATTATGTTGAGTGTAATAGGTTAAATTTCTAATTTAGCAAAGCGTGGTTTAATTTAGTATTGATTCAAGTCATGTAATTATCATAACTATTTTGTTGCCATTTACATTTTGGTTTTGAGATTTAGTATTTCTTTTCAAGTCATACATTTCATTTATTTTCGAATGAGATTCATAGTGTAGAAAATAATCATGTAGAATCAATGTTAGCTATTGGTATTTCTATGCATATATTTTTCCAATTTTCTCGAAATAAAAATACATTACTTGGTTGATAATTAATTAATAGGTGATTAGTTGTTTTTATTAAGAAATTAATTTTGCCCAACATTTTGGCATCGTTGTCGGGGAAGGCAGTCAAATAGCACTACCACTCTAATATCTTGTTGTAGATACATACCTCATTCTGGGGAGAGTGTCTAGGAGTGATGTCTTTTTATTTTTTCCTTTTGCTGTGAAATAATTGGGTATTCAAAATGAGAGGTAAGAACCTGCGTATTAGCAAGAAAAATGCTTTCTCTCCAGTTTGCTTCTTAGCAATTGTGCTGACATTAAATAGGATAGGTGTTTTTTTTATTTTATGAATTACTAAGTAGAAAAGGTAGAAATTTGAATAAATATTATCATTTCACTTAAGTGGTGATGTAAGCACCAACCATTCCACTAACCAATTGACAGGAACATTTGAAGGAGGAGCCTTAAAATATCACATGAATAACATCTTCTATAATGGTAAGAAATAGCACACGCTGCTACTTTCGAATTTATTATCAAGGATATAGGAGGAGTGACACAAATGCACATAATTCCCCCGTCTACTCTACCGAAATTTCATGGTTTGGAAAATGAAGATCCATATACATTTTTATTTGAGTTTGAAGTACTTTGTAGAGGATATGATTGTTATACTAATGATTAAAGGTTGAAGGTGTTTCCTCTTACTCTAAAAGGAGAAGCTCTCTGATGGTTCATGAGCCTTGCTAGAAATTGCATTCAAACATGGGAGGACATGAAGAAAGTATTCTTAAAGAAGGACCAAAACTATTGCAAGGCAATTGAAGATATTTTCAGTATGATACAGGGGGAATACGAAAGCTTGAAGGAAAATGTGGAGCGATTTAAATACAACCTTCAAAAATCAAGGCATAAGCATTTGGAAAAAGATATATTAAAAACACTCCTACTCAAAGGGATTAAAAACAATTTTTTAGAACTCTTAAATCTGATAGGAAAATGTGATGTTTTTTAGCTATCATATGATGATGTTTGTGATTTATGCATAAGGTATTCAAGATGAATCTCCAAGGCTGATAAGAAATCTAGAGAATTTTCTTCTTTCATTTCCAAAGCTACTGCAAGAACAAGAGATATTAGAGATGAAATCAGTAATTTTTTTGAACATTTTAAAATTGATTTTCTTAGCTCTCTAAATTCACAATTGCATATTTTGCAGGTAAAGAAAAATCAGGAAAAAATTGAAGAAGTGTTTTTCCCTCATTTCCAAAAGGAGCATCACATGCATAGTTTCTCTTTCTTACCTAGAATGAAAGAAACATATCAAATATATTGAGAAGCTACAAGCTCACAACCATGGAAACCATAGCCTACATGAATGGTTCAAAACACTTCCTCTCCATTTTCTTACTTGCATAATCCATTATGGGATACTCCGTTGTTAGGGCAGCCATGTAAACATCAATATAACCACCACCAATCTTGTCCACAAGTTTGGCATGCTTCATATTAAGATTACATGAATACTCACCCTCGTCTTGTAGCACAAGCACATCATCCATATTCTTTACCAGCTCTTCAACAACATCTTGCTTTCCTATCAAAATCATCCACACAACCGAATCAACTACATTATCAAAATCCTCCATGCCCTACACAATTTCCTGCTCAAATCATTCCACACCCTCACAATAATAAACTAGTAAAACATGCTTACATTTTTGAACTGCAAAATTCACCTACCCTTCCTACCCATTCTATCTCACATGCACCATTACAAAAAACTTATATTGAGATTGGGAAGGCTTCAAATCCGGAAATTGTAGAATTCATGGAAGAAGTTCATGATATTAAAACCATGGGAAATCAAGAGATTGAAGGTTATATTGAATATTGGTTTCACTCCATCATTTTTTTGCAGCATCGCTCCATACTTCAACAATTTTTGGCACCATCCTCTCGAGGGAAGTTGGTCTCTCATACCCTATTATTTATTAACATGTATTTTTCATAGTTGGGTATGTACATACTTGAAGCCTTATTTAAAAAATCGTTCCATTGGAAATACTATTACATGTAAAGTATATTTTATTTTTCAAAGTAGAGTAGGTTAGTGTAGAAAAGAGAATAAATATTAACATAAATAAATAAATTTCTTTATCTAAAAAAATATATATATAGTTGTTTTTATTGCAACACATGGAAATCAACATCGATGATATATTTTTGAATTTATTTATGCATGTAGATGTATTATATTAAATATAGTTTTTCTACAGACACTCATATTCATTTTTGTCACCAATTTAGAAAAATTTCTTGAAAATCACATTTTTTTGGCTTGTGAGCTTGATAAAAATTCGGCAAGCACAGTAGGAACAATCATTCTTTGAGGGAATAAAATGGAATTATTTTAAAACCCATTTATATACTAATTATCTCTTTATTTCTACATTCCAACCCAATTTGAATAACTCAATTTTTATTTGAAACGAAAAAATTATAACCAAAATATTGACAGGATGTCTAGTAGGCCATTGAGGGACACAGGTGGGACAATCAGTTTTTGGAGACCCAAATGACTGGATCTTGCAAAAATGATTCTATGGTATATTCCCTTGCGAATATAGTTTACAAGGAAATTTGATTCACTCTATTTTGATATTGTATGAGAAAGTTATGACCAAAATACTGACTACCTATCGTAAATCAACAGTCTCAAAACTCTATTTTTCCGGTTGTTCACTAACATATTTGACCCATCAATTATTCTTGCATTCAAAACCTGTTTCTATTAGAGATATATAAATGAATCGACTTTAATCTCCAATTTGAATAATTTTTATCCGTCATCAAATGAAAAATATATACCTAAAATATAACCTATTAACACTGGAATATCGTATAAGCAGAAGACGACATTATTTAATGTCGAGCAGAAGGATTTACAGGGCTAGAAGACATTACAGAATCTAAAAAGTATTTAAAAATATCTGAGGTCCGAGGAAAAATAAAATTTGAGTAATTCATAAATGCTTTTGAACGCATTATCCTTCGTTAAGAGGGCCTTTGCGCGCCTTATGACCTGAAATGCGCGCAATCCTGGGAGTGGAAAAATGTCACTTTTCGGGACCACACAAAACACACTCTAGGATAGTGATTCCTCACTTTAATTCGCCTAAGGACAACCACCAAACCCTCCTTAAACATCAAGTAGGTACACAATGTAATATTTGGAGCACACAAAGGAATCATCCCTTTCTCTTCGATCACCATCCATAATGTACCAAGAGAGGGAAGGAGCATTTGAATTCTACTATATAAGGCCACCATGAGATGAATAATGGGTGAGCACATTGTTATGCTAGCCAGAATATCCCAAGAAATACCAGTAGTGTGTGATCCAGAGCTGAAGATAGAGGGGATTCAATCGTTGTCCATCCAACAAGTTTAGTCCACCACAGTAGAGAGAGGGAGAATTGCAATGAGGCAAGCTTGGGAGTAAAAAAATCCTTGCATTGGGAATTATAACCCATGTTCTATGTGACCTTTGGCAAGAGGGTTAAAATTTCATCCTTATTTCCTACCAGCGCTTAATAAGAGGGGCTGAGAGCCACCGTTTGGAGACCACAAACAGTGCACTACGTCCCCCACCCTCTCATTCATCTTTTTCTCCCATGGAAACAGTCCCTGAACACCCTTGGTCAGACTATTACCCCACGCACAAGCCACCATGATATTCATAGCTAGTGTATACCCACCTTGGAATTCCTACTGACTCCAGGAATTTCCCCATCAGAAATAAATATGACTGCCTCCAAGTGGCTTAGTATAATCCGACCTTGTCCCACTGAATCCCCATCATTAGTGTTCAATCACCCCTTGCCATCATACCTATGTTAAAACCATAAAATCCAGGTCCCTGACCCCTCATGTTGGCAACCTCTCGGTCAGTTGAGGCTTCCTTTTTTTTTACTTTGACACCTATTTTCCAAAAAGGAAGTGGTACCTTGGATCACCCCTCTCCATAAAAGGGGCATCCTTCGGTGGCACTGTGAGAGACATCATTGTCCACAGATGTCATCGATCCTCCTGAAATTTGACTACAACAAAATCTTTCATGTCAAGATGGTATTGTACCTTACGACCATTGCACTTTAATCAAATTTGTCGAAGACCCGTGCCTTTATAAGAATCTATTTCAACAATTCTTACTTGGGAAGGTCCCAGCCATCACCTATGCATACAATGTGTAGCTATATACCATACCAATTTTACGCATATGGGTACCACATTCCACCTATTTTAAAAGAAAAAAAATGCCCCGGAGGGCATCAACAGTCGTTGTCAGCAACCACTAGATCATTACCATATTAGTGACATAGACAAAACATGTATCTGTCAAATAGATTTCTTTAACTAGCCACAACATCACGAACATGGGACATGCCCACCTCGTTGAAAATTTGTATATTTATTGTATTATATTTTCTTACAGGGTCCCTTAGGACATGGTATTTCTTGGAACCAGTGCAAGGTGTTTTCAATTCCAAGCTTCATGCATGTCTCTCTCTCTCTCTCTATGCATGATATACAAAAAATAAACTATAATGTATTTCAGATATACAGTTCTTCCTAGACCTCACACATTAGGGGGCAACTGTTAACACTGGAAAATCGTACAAGCAGAAGACGACATTATTTAATGTCAAGCAGATGGATTTACAAGGCTGGAAGACATTATAGAATATAGAAAGTATTTAAAACTCTCTAAAGCCTAAGGAAAAATCAAATTTGAGCAAGTCAAAAATGATTTTGTGTGCATTATCCTTCGTGAAGAGCACCTTTGTGCTCCTCATGACCTAAAATGTGCACAATCCTGGCAGTGGTGAAATGTCACTTTTCGGGACCACACAAAGCACACTCCAGGATAATGATTCCTCACTTGAAGCCGCATAAGGACAGCCACCAAAGCCTCCTTAAACATCAAGTGAGCACATAGTGGAATATTTGGAGCACACAAAGGAATCATCCCTCTCTCTTGGCTCACCATCCAATATGTACCAAGAGAGAGAAGGAGGATATGAATTCTCCTATATAAGGCCACCATGAGATGAAGAATGGGTGAGAACATTGTTATACTCGCCATAATTTCCCAAGCAATACGAACATTGTGTGATCCAGAGCTAAAGATAGATGGGACTCAATTGTTGGCCATCCAACAAGTCCAGTCCACCACAATAGGGAGAAGGAAACTTTGCACCGAGGCAAGCTTGGGAGTAAAAACATCCATGAATTGAGACTTAGAACCCATGTTCTAGGGGACCTTTGGCAAGAGGGTTAAAGTTTCATCCTTATTTCCTACCAGCACTCAATAAGAGGGTCTGAGAACCACAGTTTGGATTATTGTTGTCGTTTGACTCTATTCAGAGCTTTAGTTTATTTGTTTTAGTTTTAGTTTAGTTTTAATTTATATATGCATGTTATTTATCTATCTAGTATGTTTTATGATTCTAGCTTGTTCCACTAACTTGCTTGACTCTACTTATTTTTATGCATGTTACCAATAGCTTAAGAAAGTAAACCACACCCCTTAAGTTGGTGTGATTTCATACATACGAGCACCAAACACACTCAAACATCAACTGTTGGTCTAAGTTGGGAAATTGAAAATGACTTTATTATCACGGTTATTTTAAGTAAATTTGACATATCATATCATGGAATTTTTATAACCTGTTTCTATTGGTGACGGTTCTTTGAAAAAACTTTCATTTGGCTTTGGAATCACTGAAATTGGATGAAAAAAAAAGAATTTATGATTAAAAAACTGTTGGTTATTATGGTTGACCAATGCTCTCTTGCAGGTGACATATAAATTATGCTTTGTTTATCTTTCAATGGATTTGTTTTACAGAGTAACTACTTGTTAGTTTTTTTCATATTTTTTGGATTAAGAGAGCCCGTACACCTCTTTTCTTCCAGAATTTTATGTTTTATTGTAGGTATATACTCATTTTTTTGCAGGTCCGAGGAGAATAAAGGAAATCCATTAATGAAAAATTGATTCTTGAAGAAAATGTTAATGAAATAAGGGCATTTCATCTAAACATTTATCAAGAAGTTTAATATCATACGATTTTAAGTTTTTTAGGTGTCATGATCTAAAATATCTTATAAGATCTTGCCACAAATGTCCAACTAATACCTGCCAACAAGAAAATGATGTGAAGATATTCTCATTATTTGATGGATTCATAACAGGAAAAATGAAGAATTGAAAATTTAAGTCATTTCCACCAAAGAGTTCTTTTTTTTCAAAGGATCGTTCTTTTTTTCCATTCATTCACTATTGATAGATTTTTGTTCCTATAAATAGATTTATATTACCTTAGGAAATAACATTACTGCAGCTAAAATCACAACCATTGTAACTTAATTTACTCTTTTTAATAAAGTGTTGTTTCTTTTCTAATTTTTCTTATGTTTTTGTGTTTCAAGTGTTTCTTCCTTCAAAGTTGTGGCCACCATTCCGTTGGTGAATGCGTAGTTGCTATAAACAAACAATTGTTGTTCCGTCCAATGAACATTTGTTGTTTTATCAAATGAAGAGTTGTTGTTCCATTCCCGACTGCACATTTTGTCCTGTCTTCAATTGTGTAGCTGTTATTCGATCAAATGGACCGTCATGTTTCTTTTTCATGTTCTTAGTAACTGCTGTTCAATCAATTGAACATCGCAATTATTATTTTTTTGTGTTTTTGTTGTTCAATCAATTGAACAACGAAATTTTTTTGGTGTGTTTTTGTTGTTCAATCAATTGAACAACACAATTTTGTTTTGTGTGTTTATGTTGTTCAATCAATTGAACAACACAATTTTGTTTGGTGTGCTTTTGTTGTTCAATCAATTGAACAACACAATCGTTTTGGTGTGTTTTTGTTGTTCGATCAGTTGAACAACGTGATTTTTTTGGTGTGTTTTTGTTGTTCAATCAATTGAATAGTTGGTGTTAGATCAATTGAACAACACAAATTTTTTTGGTGTGTCTTTGATGTTCAATCAATTGAACATCGAATTTTTTTTGTTGTGTTTTTGTTGATCAAATCAATTGTATAGTTGTTGTTGAATCAATTAAACATCGCAATTTTTTAGTGTGTTTTTTTGTTGTTCAATCAATTGAAGAGTTCTTGTTCTATCAATTGAAAAACTAATGTTCAATCAATTGAACAACCTCATTTTTGTAATAAGTAGTTGTCTGAATGAATTTTAACCTTTTTCTCATAGATTTGGTCATGGAAATCATCTCGTGAATGGGGAATGTGCATCTAAGAAGGGGAAAAGCAACGACACTAATAAAAATTATGATATTTTTTTTTTTTCTAAATAGGACTAATTCTATTGATTATGAAAATACTGATACAAAACTGCCAAGACTGCTGCTGTGAAAGCCAGCCAGCCTGGGTTGATTAGTTGTTCTGTTCTTGAGTAGCCTGGGTCGCCCAAGATGGGAAACCGACCCGGTGACTCTGAGTAATTGGACCGCCCATAGATGGGAAACCGGCCAGAAACATATACAAAACATATAGTAACTGATAAAGAAAAAAACTAGGAACAACGCTTGCCCAACAAGTGGGTATCTAGAGCAGTGGAAAACAAAAAAACCATCAGTAATCGAGCCTCGGGGATCAGCCCTCTTGCTCAGAAGACATCGGTTCTTCTTCGATTCTGCATGCATATTCATCTCCAGTGCTGCCATCCTCCTTTTCTGCCAGACTATCGGACTTCTCTTTCTGGTGCTCTGCTTCAGTGCCAGCTCCTGAGTGAAGAGAGGGAATGGGACAAGGGTCGGGAGGGGCGGAGGGAGGAACAGAGAGGGGAATCTCTTCACGAAGGGAAACAGTGATAAGGGCCGTAATGATAGAGTCAACAGAAGTGCAATGGAAACGTAATTCTGCGTTCTGGGTAGTCTGTCGGATAGTGGACCCTCGCAGCCTGCTACCAGGAGAGTTGAGAAGAGGTGGAGGGGCGTGGTCAGCAGGGGAGAGGGGCTGACAGGGAGAATCGTGAGTGGCAGAGGGAGGGGGATGACAGGGAGGCGCATGGTGAGCGTCAGGGCAGCCAAAGATATTACCTATGGCACGCGTGTGCCCACGTCCTCTGCCAGCAAGAGAAGCTCTGCCTCTGCCCCTACGTCTACCGCCTCGTGAGGGTGGTGGAGGAGTGAGGTCGTCTCCATCAGAAGAAGAGCTGAGTTCAGAAAGGGGCGAGGGAGGGATATCAGAGCGAGAGCCACGACTGACACCACGTCGAGCCCGCATTCTTTGACGGAGGCGTGGCATGTTTAGCAGCCGGGAACGCAAATAAGGACGACTTGGGAAGGAAATGGGAGAAGGGGAGGAAACAATGAGGCCACCAGGGCGATTGTGATTATACAAAAGAGCAGTAGAATCGTAGGTTCGATTAACAGTGGGGCAGAGAATCTGAGAATTCAAACTGAGACCGAAAGGAGGTGAATTACCTGTGAAGAGAGAGTCCAAATTTCCAGAAGAGGCGATCGCTCTGCAACAGGGGCCTTTGGAGAAGTGAACGCCTGGAAGAATTTCCAAGCAAGCCAAAAGATTACAGCGCCGACCAGTTTGTGTTTTGCAGCTAGAAGTTGCTGAACCAGGTGGGCAAGCACTTCTGAGAGGAATCAGAATTTCCTCATGTCGCCCAGCACTCTGATCTTCATCCATGGTGGAGGCAAATAGCATAACCGACGCCATATACCACAGAACGGAGGAGCAATTAATTGTGCAGTGAACAGCCCAAGGCATATTAATAACTCCTATGCTGTGAGCGCGTGAAGCCATGTGGGCGGAGCATGCAAGCGGCATTGGGGCTTGCGTTGATGCCGATGGCCCTTTAATTCTCGGTATCAGCCGCATCCGGCGGGAGGCGATCCTTGTACACAAGGATGTTGCAATTATGTTGAGTGTCTTCATCATGTATGATAGTGAGGGGGCCATGAGTTATCATACTATTTCTTTCAATGCCAAAATTGGCCAAAAGGTCAGCTACCTTGTTGCCTTCCCTCATGACATGGGTGAAGGAGATGGCTCGGGTGTGTTGGAGCCATTCACTTATTTTGGCAATGTGGGCAGCCAGACGCCAACTGTGAGTCACCTTGGCTGGATCGGCTCCCCAAAGAAGCTGATTAGCAATATGGATGAGGATCTGAGAGTCTCCTTCGATAATGATGGGGAGAAAATTGTGCTGAAGCGTTAAATTCAAGCCTTGCCAGAGGCCTTCAAGCTCTGCAGAATTATTAGTGTCCCAGCCTCTAGACCCAAAGAAGAGGTGCTGAATCTCTCCTGTAGAGTCTCTAACGATGCCTCCAAAACCAGCTTGTCCAGGATTCCCCTTGGAAGCTCCATCGAAGTTGAGTTTGAACACCCCTGGGGGGGGAGGAGTCCATTTTAGAGGAGTGCTGGTGATCTTCTTCTGTCGAGGCTGCAGAGTGATCCCCAATTTGAGATTCCAATTTTTCCAGATGAGGATTTCTTTCTGCTGCTTGGGGAGATCTTCTTCTTGCCAAGAATGAAGAGCTAAAGTTTCCTGAAGGTTGCCAATGAAGGAGAGCCACAAAGAATCCAGGGAGGTGGATTGGTTTTTGAAAATACGTCTATTGCGCTCCTTCCAAAGAGTCCAAAAAATCAAACCAGGTAGGAGCATCCAAAGGGTATTGAGAAGGGTAGAGTCATATGGGCGTTTAGGCCAATTGCGGAGGAGGAAAGTGATGTCACTAGAGGGCTTGCGCTTCTGGCATCGAAAGCTGCATTTGTTCCAAAGGGAGTCGGCCAGCGGGCAGAGGAGCATAAGGTGTTGGATGGATTCATCACTAATGGCACAGTTGGGGCATCGAGAGGGGCCAATAAAGCCTCGTTTAACAAGGTTATCCCAGGTGAGAATGCATTTATGACTTAAGAGCCAGAGAAAGGTAGAAATTTTAGGCCAGGTGTGGGGATTCCAAATCATCTGCCAAAGGGGATCACGGGGGAGGGGGGAAGGGTGCATCAGGGAGTAGGACTCCTTGGTTGTGAACATTCCTGTAGTGGTATGACCCCATATGAGAATATCAGAGTCCGGTGAGCTTCTGATTTGCCTCCGCTGTAGTTCCTGGTCGAGATCCTTGTGCAATGGTTCATGTGCTTGAGCTATAATGTGATGCGATGGCTTCCATTGCCGATGCCCATTTCTGTCTGTATCCATCCAATACTCATTGATTTTTCCATCTAGTTCAACTCTGGGGTCTCCATGGTTGAGCAGGGGAAACTTTTCCAGCAGGGTGGATTCTTGTTGCCAGGAGTCTGTCCAGAATTGCGCAGATTGACCATTGTGAACTTCCCAAAAGCTATGCTGTTGGATGAGTGCATAGTGCTGCTTTGCAGCGTTCCAAATCAAGGAGCCCGGGTTGGTAGGAGTTAATCGAACTAGGTCTGGAGTAGCTCTGTTGTTAGCATACTTGGCTGTCCAAAGTTGGGCCCAAGGAGTTTAAGGTTTGGAGACCCATCCCCACCAAACTCGAGCTGCCATTACTGCATTGCTGTGCAGGGGGTCTCTCAAGCCAAGACCACCATCTGCTTTGGGAGTGCAGACCGTTCTCCAGTTCACTAAGGCCCATTTGCGATTATGCCCAGAGGAGCCCCAGAGGAAGCATCTTTGGAGAGCTTTGATCTGTTTGAGTACCCATTTCGGGGCTGCAAGAACAGAAAAGAGGTAGAGAGGCATGGATTGTAAAGTAGCTTTGATCAGAGTGAGTCGACTGACCATATTGAGAGCGCGAAAGGTCCAAGAGGAAAGGCGGGATTCCAGTTTCTCAAGGAGCTAATTCCAGGAAGAGTGCTTGATGGCAGAATCAGTGAGGGGGGCTCCAAGGTATTTGTCAGGAAGAGTGGCCACAGAGAAGCCAAGAATGCGGGCAATGTTGACTTGAGCAGGGATGGGGGTATGAAAGAAGAAGATCTGAGACTTGGAGTCATTGATGGTTAGCCCAGAAGCTTGAGAGAAGAGAGTGAGAACAGCTTTAAAGGAACGAGCTTCTTGGACCGAGGGATGACCAAAGAGCATATTATCGTCAACAAATTGTTGATGGGTAGAAGTGGGAGCCCCATGGAGGGAAAGACCACGCAGGTGACCCAGACTGGCTTCTTTGTGAATGAGTCTACCCAGCCCTTCAGTCATGAGAACAAAGAGAAAGGGTGAAAGGGGATCCCCTTGTCTGATGCCCCTGGAAGGGCGAAAGGGGAGGGAAGGAGAACCATTGAGAAGAATAGAAAGGGAAGAAGAGGAGACAAGGTTCATGATCCAACGTACCCACATGCTATCAAACCCAAAAGCACTTAAAATTTGCTGGATGTAAGTCCAGTTTAGCTTGTCAAAAGCTTTTGAAAGGTCAATTTTGAGCAACATACCTGGCTTCTTGCAGGTCTTCAGGGAATGGATGATTTCATGAGTAAGAATGATGCCATCCAGTATTTGTCTTCCTTCAACATAGCCTGTTTGTTCGGGCGAAATAAGGAGAGGTAGAAGTGGTTTGAGTCTGTTGGCTATGACTTTAGTAATGACCTTGTAAATGACATTGCAAAGTGCAATGGGCCTAAACTTTTCAGGCCTGCTGGGTTGCTCCTCTTTTGGTATCAGTGCAACAAAGGTGGAGTTGAGGGAAGGCAGGATCCAGTGCATTGTTCTTGATTCCTCCACCAGTTGCCAAACCTCTTCTCTAATGAGATCCCAGAAGTGGTGGAAGAAGTTAGCCGTGAAGCCATCCGGTCCAGGAGCTTTGCCATCTTTGAGTTGAGCCATGGCAGCATCTACCTCTTGAGGCGAGATTGGACGAAGCAGCATTTGATTGTGGTCATCAGTGATCAATTTGGGAATGAGCTGTGTGATTTGATCAATGGCGGGCTGTCTATTATCATGCTGTTCCTTTTGGAGATCCTTGAAGTAAGTTACCAACTCTCTTTCCATGTCCTCATGCCGCTCCATACGTTCCCCTTGTTGATTGGTGATGTGGCAGATTCTGTTTTGCATTCTTCGTTGTATGGTTGTGCTATGGAAGAACCTAGTGTTTCACTCTCCTTCCTTCAACCAGCGAACTCTAGATTTTTGTCGCCAGAGGATTTCCTCTTGCTTGTATCTGTCCTCCAATGCTCTTTGTAGCTCGATTTCTTTGGATGCAAGAGAATCCGTTCTTCCAGAGGTGATAAGTTCCTGCTGTACGGCCTTCATTTGTTGTTCCAATATTGGTTTCTCTGCAAATATGTTGCCAAAGATATTGTGGTTCCAATCTTTGATGTGCTCCTTGACCCATTTGAGTTTTTGCTGAAATTGGAACATTTTGGATCCTTTGGGCGGAATGAAAGCCTTCCAGACTGAGTGAACTAAGTCAGAGAAGGAGGGGTGCGTAAGCCAAAAAGCTTCGAACCTGAAGGGCTTTTTGAGGTGAAATCCAATGCTTTGCCACTGAAGCATTATGGGCCAATGATCAGATCCTGGGACAGGGAGGATAGTCCCGATGATTTCTCCGCCTGCATGGATAGCGTTGTCTGATAAGAGAAAGCGATCCAGCTTTGAGGCGATGTGTTGCCTGCCCATTCTGCGATTGCTCCAAGTGAACATGCCATTGCAGAAGGGGATATCCATAAGCCAGTTACTGTTGATGAAGTCCTTGAAATGGGCGCTTTCCTGATCCAATCGGGCTCTGCCTCCAGATTTTTCAGTTAGCCGCATGATCATATTGAAATCTCCACCCAGAATCCAGAGGGGATGAGTCCGATTGGAATTGAGATGCTCAAGGGTGTTCAAAAGTGCCACCTTACTAGCATAATCTTGAGGAAAATAAACATTGGACAAGTGTCCATGGATGTTGGTGCCAATAGGGTGAAAAGTAGCCTGAATGAGGTTATGAGAGGCATGAAAGTTGCTAACCTGTAGGGCTTGCGGATTCCATGCTATTGCTAAGCCTCCTAAAGATCCTGCAGCATCCACAGCCACCGATCTGCTACCAGGCCAAGCTCTGGATAAAATAGAGCCCAGCGTTTGACTGTTACACTTGGTTTCCTGAAGGAAGAGTAAATGGGGCTTCTCCTTCTGTATCAAGTTCTTTATCATTCTGTACTTTCCGGGACCATTGAGTCCTCGCACATTCCAGGATATTAAATTCATTGAGAACTGTTTGGAAGGGGTTTAAAGAACCTGGTAAGCTTGGGATATTGTCCCGAATCCACCAAAATCTGTCCTAGGGCAATAGTGCGCTGCCAGTCAGGCGTTCTTCCCCTTTTCTTGGTTTCTTTCATCACTTTCAGACTATCCCAGCGACTGCCGGGTTGGATCCCCAGTTTCTTGTGCTGTTGAACCTTGGCTAGGGCAGCCTCAAGAGTGTCGATCTGTTTTTGGTTGATCTTATCGAATTCCTTTCGTTCACAAGCTTCTTCCAGACCTGTTAGATCCAGTTCACTGATGGCAATGCTATCAGTGTCCTCTTCCATTTGGATTACCTGTTCAGGCTTCTGCTGATCTGAGTGTTCCAAGATGACTATAGGGGTTGATCCCTCCAAGAACGAGAGACTAGGGTCCCATGTGACTTGTTTCTGCTTGAGCTTGGGGTTTGGGTCCGAAGTATTAGCAGAGGTAGTAGATGGAGGGGTAGGCGATGGAGATGCGGGATTGGGTTGATTTGGGGGAGTGACAGAGGGACCAGCAAGGCTGGAGGAGGCAGGAGTTGGTTCAGATGAGGGATCAGTTTGAGCAAGCACGGCGAAGCTGTTGCTGGTGGAAGGGGTGGAGGTTGAGGGGCTAGATTTCTTTCCAGCAGTAGGTTTTCTGCTATTTCTTTTCCTGGGGGCAACTTTTGTAAATCCATCGTCCTGAGCTTTTCTTTCCTCTTCCGCTTTTCGGGCTTGGACAGTTAAAGGACAGTCTCTATAGAGGTGTCCATGAGCGTGACATCTTCTGCATCTGAAGGGCACATATTCGTAGTCCAGGGGCTAGATCCATTCAAAGTCATCATGAAAGATACTTACCGCATCAGGTAGGGCACTGTCCAGGTGCATTTGTACACATATTCGGGCATAGGAGGTGTATCTTCGGAGCTTGGTTTCTTCAGCAACTTTTATGAACTCTCCTAGCCCCGATCCTATTGCATGCAGGGTTTCCTCGTCCCAGTATTCAAGCGGTAATGAGTAAAGCCGAATCCAAACCGGCGCCCAGTTGAAGTTTTCCTTGTCTGGGTTGAATCTCTCCACCCAGTTCCTCAAATATAGCCCTGCTGAGTTGAAAAAATAAGGGCCTCCATCCATAACCTTGTTTCGGTCTTCCAGACAGTTGAATGTGGCAGTGAAGAAACCCTTTGCTCCAAGCTGCAGAGAGACCGCCCCTTTGGGTTTCCATTTGGATGCAATCCAGCCCTGAAGGGCCTTTTCTGTTGGCCAGAACCCTACAAATTTTCCAATGAGGGCATGGTCCCTCATGTACTGAATCCTAGCATTTATCCTATGACTAGGCAGATCTATTTTTGGCCGTTCTGATGCAATGGGTTTGCAGGTGTTTGAGGTGGCTTGCTGCACTTCTGTCCTTGCGTCAGGGGAAGGCTGCTGGGCTGCTCCATTCGCCGTGTTGTTGTCAGACTTGTCCTGCATGCGTATCTCCGGACCAGCTTCATTTGCAGGGGGAGGCTTGGCGCTCCCCCCCGTTTCTACCTCCATTCTACTTTGCAGACCTGCGCTGCCAATGGTGGACCGCGCAGTCAGAACTTGCGCGTTGCTAGCAGACAGTCGTGAAGGCTAGGGTTTGCAGAGGTGGAAAACCCTAAAATTATGATATTTTTACCTTTGATAGATATCTTTATTTTCAGACATTAATATGGACTAACCATGTAATGGCTTGCTGGATATCTTTTTTTAGACATATTATAAAGAATTCATTATCTTAGTACCATGCTGGGCTATATTTTTACACTATCAATGGATAATTTTCTAGGGTAGGGTGACTTAAGAATAAGTGTATAACTTTTATTAGTATTTCTTTTCACTGATCATACCATCACTAACTCTAAAGGAGTTAATGAGCCTCCCTATATATATATATATACAAAAATAATAATAATATGCAAATATTTTTTAAATGATAGGGGGTATCATCATGAGCTAGCCTACCATGATCATAGGGAGATAACAAGTAGCATTCCCACAATGGATACCACACCAGGGCAATGGCCTTCTAGCCAAAGTAAAACTGCCTGAAGGACAGGAGGCCTCATAATGAGTCAGCCTGATTACTTGGTTAAATCCTAGTGAATGGAACTGTGGCTATCTGGTTACCATGCTATCACGGTGGTATTTCTATAGGAGCAAATAAATTATCTAAGTACTAAATAGAGGATTCTGGCTCATTTTTGGGTTAAAAAGAAACCCTGTCGAGGCTATGGATGCCTGCTGGCAGTAGTGTCTCTCCTTGTGGCATTGGAGTTTCATGTTAAATAGCAAATCATTTTTCACCTATTCTTAACAACCCATTCTCAAAGGAGAACTTACCATTTGAATAGTGTTATCTTTATAAAAATTAGTATTCATAGTAAAACTAAATATTAATTAACTTAATTATGTCTGATTATTTAATCCCAACAGTTGTTACAAATATTTACATATCATGTTTTTTCACAATTTTCGATCAAATAAAAAATCCTTTTCATAACAATTATTTCCCTATTTTTTCTTCTTAATAATTTTCCCACCATTCTTATGATTTACGCTGATTTGATTGATTTATGTCACAATATATGTCGTTTTGGTTATTATTCTCCTACATTTATGAATCCATAACATCTTTTCCCATGCTTTCTGGTCGTGGACACTTGGGGGAAGAAAAACCCTGCCACACTTTGTACTACTTTCAGCTTGCATGGCTTCCACCTTTTTGCATCACTTTCACATCAGTTCAACCTACATTAGTTTCAAAAAATTTCAGTCCCTACATGCAATTCCACATTTTTACGGAGGTAAAACTTGAGGTAAATTAGCATAATTTTCTGATTTATTAAGAATTTAGGATAATTTTATGAAAATCCATTGAGCATTATTTATCTTCATTTGTTCCACTTCTTTACCATTTCCAATTTTTTAGAGACACAAAAGCATTTAGTTTGGGGGAGTGTTAATTTCTTTCATTTATTTATTTTGACCATGCCATCATCCATCGATCTCCTTATTCATTCTCAAAACACCCCTTATTCCATGTTGTTTTACACCAGGCATAACGATTGTAGGAACTACCTAAATCTATTTTCTAGTATAGCATTAGGGCATGGTAATTCTCTAGTTTGGGGGAGGAATTGCTACACATGATGGATATTTTATACTTTATTTCTCATTTAAGGCATACAATTTCATTTTATACAATGAAAAAATTGATTTGTGCATACTTTTAAAACTATGAATTGAATTTTTGTGAATTTCGGATAGCAAAGAAGTATCTTTGAACTACACAAACCCAGAAAATTTCAAGCTAAATTAGCTTGTAAAATTTCAGAAATCATGCATTGTCACCTACAACCATTTTTCTTATATCTCATGATCCATGCATCAAAAAAATCCAATTTTTGGATTAGAGAAGCATTAACATATGGTTCAAAGTCAATGTGAAAATTTTTGTGCCTTCACCAACATCCCTAAAATTGAATATTTATTATTTGAGGAAGAAGTCATTTGTTCCATTAATATAATGATTTCGAGTGAACATTTTGATTATTGCATTATAGCTTGGTTAATACAGATGCTTTGGGTTGCATCAAGACATGCAACATATCTAGTTTGGGGGTATGTTGGGCCGCAAATATGTCATTCTTATTACCACTTTCTAACATATATTTCATCCATTTCTACCATTATTTATCACATTGTTTATCACAATTTATCATTTAATTCTATTTTATAATAATTTATGCTTTTATGCATACATAATACGTATTCTCCTTTATTTCTAATAAATTGATAATTATTATGCATGATTTTGTCAAATATGGTTTATTAATTTGTTATAACATCACTCACATTTTTAGCCTCCAAGATCTCTTCTAGATTGGAAATTCGATCTCCAACTATTCCAACTCAAAAACTCACTGGGATAAAAGGAGATGGTTTTGCGTTGGCTATTTCAAAAAAATGAAGATGAATATTAAAAATCCGAGACATGGGTGTTGTGTAGAATGAACCAATTCAGTTTTCCAATTAGCATTTTTCCAAAATTCGACTTGGATTGAGAGAAAGAGAGGGTTCTCTGAAGGAAATTTTCTCAAATTTGTTGTTCTCTTTGTTTTCCAAATTCTTCCAATTGTCGTACCAGATTTGACTTGTTCTAGATAAATCATGATATTTCAGATATGAACATGCTGATAAATTTGTTGTAGGAAATCTCCAATTGTAATGGTAAATAATTTTGTAATCAAGTTAATTGTAATTTCCCTTTTCTCTCTGTGTATTTAAATGAAACCAGAGATCAAAAAGGGGGAATGATGGGAATTAACATATGAACAATGTCTATATGAACGAATGAAAATTTGTTGAATACGAGATAAATAATTATTGAACTTGAGACAAATCCAAGAGCTTCATTTTGATGTAACTATTTCTCTCATATATTCTAATGAAGGAAGCTATCTATCAAGTTCTAGATCTGCTACTTGTAATTTGATCAGAGTTATTTCTAACGGTAGAACTAAGTCTTGGGAAGTTGGGCACACTACCTTGGATGAGGTGCTACCATGAACATCTACAGTTGTTTAGTTGTGTTCTTATTTATTTTAATTTCAATTATCATTCCTTAAAGTATATTTCCTTTCTTTAAAACTAATTTGTTGTTTGCTGCATTTTCCTGATTTGTTATTTCTCCGAATTTCTTGATTTCATTTATTTCACTGCTCTATATTTTCATTTGAATTATGTTGAGTGTAATAGGTTAAATTTCCAATTCAGCAAAGCATGGTTTAATTTAGTATTGATTCGAGTCGTGTGATTAGCATAATTATTTTCCTGTCATTTAATTTCTAGTTTTGAGATTTAGTATTTATTTTCAAGTCTTACATTTCATTTCTTTTCGAATGAGATTCATAGTGTAGAACATAATCATGTAGAACCAATGTTAGTTGTTGGTATTTATATGGATATATTTTTCTGATTGTCTTGAAATAAAAGTACATTCCTTGGTTGATAAGTAATGAATAGGTGACTAGTTGTTTTTATTAAGCAATTAATTTTTCTGAAAATTTTGGCACTATTGTTGGGGAAGGCAGTGAAATAGAACTACCACACTAATATCCGGTTGTAGATACATACCTCATTCTGGGGAGAGTGTTTAGGAGTGATGTCTTTTATTTTTTCCTTTTGCTGTGAAAGAATTTGGTATTGAAAACAAGAGGTAAGAACCTACGTATTAGCAAGAAAAAAGCATTCTCTCCAGCCCACTTCTCATCAATTATGTTGAGGTTAAATAGGATAGGTGTTTTTTTTTTATGAATGAATAAGTAGAAAAGGTAGAAATTTGAAGAAATCTTATCATTTCACTTAAGTGGTGATGTAAGCACCACCAATTCCACTAACCAATTGACAGAAACATTTTAAGGAGGAGCATTGAGCTATCACATGAAGAACATATTCTATAATGGTAAGAAATGGCACACATTTCTACTTTTGAATTTCCTATCAGAGATCTAGGGGGAGTGAAAAAATGAATATAATTCACCCATCTACTCTACCAAAATTTCATGGTTTGGAAAATGAATATCTAGATACATTTTTATTTGAGCTTGAAGTAATTTGTAGAGGATATGATTGTTATACTAATGATCAAAGGTTGAAGGTGTTTCCTCTTACTCTAAAAGGAGAAACTCCCTGATGGTTCATGAGCCTTAGTGGAAACTGCATTCAAACATGGGAGGACATGAAGAATGTATTCTTGAAGAAGTACCAAAACTATTGCAAGGACATTGAAGACATTTTCAGTATGATACATGGGGAATATGAAAGCTTGGATGACTATGTGGAGCGATTTAAATACAACCTTCAAAAATCAAAGCATAATAATTTGGAAAAGGAGATATGAAAAACACTCCTACTAAAAGGAATCAAAGACGAATTTTTAGAATTATTAAATATGATAGGAAAATGTGATGTTTTTCAGCTATGATATGATGATGTTTGTGATTTATGCACAAGGTATTCAACAGGAATCTCCAAGGCTGGTAAGAAATCTTGAGAATTTTCTTCTTTAATTTCCAAAATCTACTACAAGAACAGGAGATATAAGAGCTCAAATAAATGATTTATTTGAACATTTTAAAACTAATTTCATTAGCTCTCTAAATACACAATTGAATGTTTTGTAGGTAAAGAAAAAATAGGAAAAATTTGAAGTGTTTTTCCCTCATTGCCAAAAGGAGTATCCCATACATAGTTTCTCTTTCTTACTTAGGATGAAAGCAACATATCAAAGAGATCGAGAAGCTACAAAATCACAACCATGGAAACCATGGCCTACATGTATGGTTCAAAACACTTCCTCTCCATTTTCTTACTTTCATAATCCATTATGCGATACTACTTCATTAGGGAAGCCATGTCAATCTCAATATAACCACCACCAATCTTGTCCACAAGTTTGGCATGGATCATCTTATGATTACATGACTACTCTCCCTCATCTTGTAGCACAATAACATCATCTATATTCTTTACCAGCTCTTTAACAACATCTTTCTTGCCTATCAAAATCATCCACACAACGCAATCAACTACATCATCAAAATCCTCCATGCCCTACACAATTTCCTGCTCAACTCATTCCACACCCTCACAATAATAAACTAGTACAACATGCTTACATTGTTGAAATGTAAAATTTACCTACCCTTCCTACCCATTCCATCTCACATGCACCATTACAAAAAACTTATATTGAGATTGGGAACGCTTCAAATCCATAAATTGCATAATTCATGGAAGAACTTCATGATATGAAAACTAGGGAAATTAAGAGAGTCAAGGTTGTATTGAAGATCGGTTTCACTCCATCATTCGTTCGGAGCATCGCTCCATACTTTAGCAATTTTTGGCACCATCCTTTCAAGGGAATTTGGTCTCTCATACCCTATTATTTATTAACATGTATTTTTCAAATTTGGGTATGTACATAATTGAAGCCTTATTTCGAAAATAGTTCCATTGGAAGTACTCTTACATGTAAAGTATATTTTATTTCTCAAACTAGAGTAGGTCAGTGTATAAAATAGAATAAAAAAGAACATAAATAAATAAATTTCTTTATTTAAAAAGAAAAAATAGTTGTTTTTATTGCAACACGTTGTGGAAATCAACATCGGTGATAAATTTTTGAATTTATTTATGCATGTAGATGTAATATATTGAATATAATGTTTCTACAGATGCTTATATTCTTTTATTTCACCAATTTGGAAAAATTTCTTGAATATCATATTTTTTTGGTTAGTGGGCTTGATAAAATTTCTGCAAGCATAGTTGGGATGGTCATGTTTTGAGGAACCAAAAGGGAATATTTTCAAAACCTATTTCTATCCTAAGTATCCATTTATTTCTACATTCTAACCCAATTTGAATCACTCAATTTGGATTTGAAATGAAAAATTTATAACCAAAATATTTATAGGATGTATAGTAGGCTGCTTAGGGACACAAATGCGATAATCAGTTTTTGGAGGTCTAAATAACTAGATATTCTAAAAAAATTTCTATGGTATATTTCCCTATAAATATAGTTTACAAGGAAATTTTAATCACTCTATTTCAATATCGTATGAGAATGTTATGACCAAAATATTGACTGGCTATCGTAAATCAACATTCTCAAAACTCTGTTTTTCCGGTTGTTCCCTAGCATATTTGACCCATCAATTCTTCTTTCCTTTAGAACCTATGTCTATTGGAGATATATAAATGAATCCAATTTAATATCCAATTTGAATCATTTTTATCCATCATCAAATGAAAAATGTATACCTAAAATATCAACTATTGGTCTAAGTTGGGAAATTGAAAATGACTTTGTTATGCATGTTGTTCTAAGTAAATTTGACATATCATATCATGGAATTTTTATAACATGTTTCTATTGGTGAAATTTATTTGAAGAAAATTTCATTTGGCTTTGGAATCACTTAAATTTGACAAAAAACAAAGAATTTATGAATAAAACATTGTTGGTTAGTATGGTTGAGCAATGCTCTCCCGCACATGACATATAAATTTTGTTTTGTTTATCTTTCTGTGGATTTTTTTTACAAAGTAACCACTTGTTAGTTTTTTTCATATTTCTTGGATTAAGAGAGCTCGTACACCTCTCTTGTTCAATGATTCTTTGTTTTTATTGCAGGTAGATACTCATTTTTTTGCAGGTCCGAGGAGAATAAAGGAAGTCTATTTGTGAAAAATTGGTTCTTGGAGACAATGTTACAAAAATAAGGGTATTTCATCCAAACATCTATTAGGAAGTTTAATATCATATGATGTCAAGTTTTTAAGGTTTCATGATCTAAAATATCTTATAAGATATTTTCCATAAATTTCCAGCTAATACCTGCCAACAAGAAAACGATGTGAAGATATTTTCATTACTTGATGGATTCATAACAGGAAAAATGAACAATTGAAAATTCAAGTCATTTCCACCAAAGCATTTTTTTTTTCAAAGAATTTTTTTTTTTCCTATTCATTCACTATTGACAGATTCTTGTTCCTGTTGTGGATGATTTTGACACCCCCCTAGAGACAGTCTAGAGTTGCCATAGACCAGTGCCTAGGACATCTTAATATGGCAAGTAGCCCTTTATAGCTTGGGTTGTCAGTCCAAGAGCTCACTTACTATCTTTTGCTTAGAACAATGAAATTAGATTTGAATGGAACCAATCTCTCTCAGAAGCTGACACAAGGATAAGAATAATGTAGGAACATCATGTAAAACTTCAGTATGAAAGCATCAGACAGTTAAGAGACCGCTTAATGTAAAGAGGGCCGATTCAAATAATATATCACAGAAATTAGATATCAGGAAGTGAGTGCAGTGAGGAAGCATAAGGAGATATTAGCTGACATGAGACTGATACCCAGATACACAACAGAACCATATAAGGGCGCACCAATTTACGAATCCTTATATGACAATGGCGTTTTAAAAGCACCCTCCTCAAGCAACTAATATAGCAGAAAATATGGAAAGAGTGAACATGGAACAGTATATCATGAATAGGCCTATTTAAAGCGCTTGAATAATTCCAGAAAGGGCACCACTTAAGATGAATCCTTACTGCAAACTAGTGAGCCACTCGCATTCTAGAACACGATACAAGAAGATAAATTGCATGAAATGAGATGATGTATTAACACATAAGAGAAATTACATACTGTGAGATACCAAAGACCAGAATCCTCAATACAGTTATAACCCCTCCTCACTGAGACCCTACAGGCTCTGAAACTTCATACAGAAATGTTACAAAATGTATACAGAAGTCTTCTCGCTGCACCGTTTGCTGACAGAAATCTGGAACCCCTCAAATGTCTTATTTCTGAGTATTTATAGAGAAGACAGAAACTTCTAGAGGAGGAGGGAGACGAGGCACAATTAATGACTCAATTTGAATAAAATGGTGGAAAACATTCGCGCCTTCTCTATGAATGACTGGCTATAAATGAATATACCTAACAATCTGTCTAAAGAAATAAATGTTGGGAGATAAAAATCTCCTTATATATAAGACATAAATAATAAAATATATACACTGTGATCCTTTTAGCTGAGGGAAAATCTGCTGCCGTAAGAGATTTGAAATAATCTGCATTCCTGTACTGTACTCTTGGCTCCTGGCTTTAGATTTAAATCTTGGATCTTTAATGCGGGGCGAATTTATCTGGAGGGTTCTGTGAATGCATTTCTTTGTCTTCTTTAATGGTGGTCTTTTCACGCACCTGCCCTCAGTCTCTTTCATTAAATTTCGCCCACAGGAAATCGTCTTTCATGGGCCCCAAACTTTTGTAATAGCGGCAGCGGATTAAAATATCTTCCTGTTATCTTGAAACCTGCAAAACCCACCAAATATTAGAAAAACCGACCAAGATGAGGGCGGAAGTGATGGAAGTGGTGACGAAGACGACATCGTGGATATGAACAGGGGATGGAAATACACAGGGTGGCAGGAGAGAAGCAAAGGAGGTATGGGGTAAACAGATGCAGAGCGTAAAACAGTTAGGTCGCGGGGAAATAAATAAAATGGGGAAATATAGTAAAAAACACATGCACATATATATATATATATATATATATATATATATATATATGGTGGGATGACACCACGAAAACATGTGGGCACGACACATGGGCGTATGGGGGACTTATGGAGGATTGACGTGGCGATGGAGTCAACGGGTGGAAGTGGGTGAAAATGACACGGTGGCAGGCCATAGGACATGGCGAACACATGTTAACGGGCGGCCAGTTCTGATACACCTCTGCCATTGGATGGGGATCGGGAGATCCAACGATTCTCATGAATTCCGCTGCCTGGCCCTGGTACTGCCTTTAACACGCGGGAAGGGTGGTTTCATAACCCGTACCAGGAACACGTGGCGCCATCTGTATGGGCTCGCTGCCCCCGCGGTAAATACCGCTGGCCTAGGGAAAGTGGTGCGGGGGTATTGTTGGGCCGTGAATACAACCACTTTGTAACACTTATTTCATCCATTTTTACTCTTCTCTATTATATCATTTGTTATAATTTATCATTTAAATCCATTTTATAAATGATTTATGCTCTTATGGATGAATATTATTTATCTTCCTTTATTTATAATAAATTGATGATTATGAATTATTTTATCAATGATAGTTTTAATAAGTTGGTTATAACATTATTCACCATTTTTAGCCTCCAAGGTAATTTCCAGATTGAAGATTTGATCATTAAGAGTGCCAACTCAGAAATGTGTTGGAATAAGGAGTGACAGTTTTTCGGTTGAGATTCTGAGCAAATGAAGACGAATCTGGAAAATCCGGAACATGGGTTTTGTTCAGAACGGACCCAATTAACTTTATTGAAGAACGATTTGCCCAAATTCGGCTTGTACTGAGAGAAAAACAGGGTTCTTTGAGCACGATTTTCTCAGATTTGTTGTTGCGGCCGTCCTCCAAATCTCAGTTGCAAAGCCAAATTCGTCTTGCTCTTGTTGAGAGATGGATGGAAATATATCTTCTTGTTGATCAATTGGTTGGAAACAATCCAATTTTGTAATAGAATCATGTTGTAATTATCTCTATTGTAACCACTCTCTGCTCTCTTTGTATTTAAATTAGAACAGAGATCAGAGAGGGGGGATGACTTCAGGGATGGATTCGAATGATGGAATTGAGGATGAATTAGAGATTCAGAATTGAGGATGGAAGAAAGAATGGATAATGGTTGAGAGATGGAGCGATTTCTTGTTGTAATCCACTATAACTCTGCTTTGATATTTTAATATAAATCTGGTTACCATTCATTCTTTTCATTCTGAAGTAGCCCAGCAGCATCCACTGGTGGCTAAGGGCCCAGCCTCTAGTGGATTGTGCTGCTACTGTATATTATATTCTTTTGTTTTATGCATGGTTTGCTTATCAGTTTTATTTGGTAATCTGGTATGTTCTATTATTTTACATCATAGCTCTGTCACGTAATCTCATTTTCTGAGACAGAAATATCATATCGATTTTGCAACGCATTGCTGTTTCTTTAAGTGCTGATATAAATGGTTTTTACAGGATACCGTTGCTATTCAATTATGGAATGTCTGTGTTGTAACATTTGACCATTGGTATTATTGAATTCATCTTAGAAATTATATTTCCTTGCAATTGTTGAATTTATGAACGTTGCTGCTCCATTCTAAAAGACAGTCGTATTATTTATAACTAAGACTGACAAGTGGATTACCAAGATCAGATTGCTATTGAGGTGTGCCGTGTGTTAAGTTATTATGCATTTTTATTTGAATTTCCATCGTTGTTTCATATTCATTATTAGTTAATGGTGTTCTATTTCTGCGTGTTGTTCGATTCATCTTTAAAGATAGGGGATTGCTATCCGATTTCTGTAGGACATAATTATTGCATTTATTCTTGTAGACTAAAGGGTTGTTTCTTATTAAATTCAGCTGCTATTATAATTTCCTAGTCACTGTTCCATTCCTTATCTGTTGTTCCATTTCCTGTTATTCGCATTATCTTTGCCTTGGTGTGCAGAACGATCTGAAACTGTAGTGGGCATTGGCATTTGCTGTCTAGTCCCCAGATTAATGATCTGTTCCTTGATTACTTTTGGTTACATCAGTTTCCAAAGGGATGAGTTATTGTTACTGGACCCTTGACTGATACATTGATTATTTTTCCGAATGCATGATTTAAGTCTTAAAGTGTTTTGTTGTAAGTAGATTTTATTTTCAGCTTTCATTTACTTTTGGATTTTAAGCACTATACTGCAAAACATTACTCTTGAGTAAATAGCCGCCTCAGACTGAGTACACTCTTGAAATAAAAAGTCGTCCCTGGGTTGACAATTAATGTGAAGGTCATTAGGAGTTAAAAAGACCCTTTTTATCGCTCCACATTTTGGCGCCGTTGCCGGGGAGAGTGTAGCCATTTCTAAAGAGTAGTGTGAATCTGATGAGTGCCTGCTAGGAGAGAATTGGGTATTAAAAACGGAAGGTAAGAACTTGCGTACGGAGCATGTAACAGCCCTGCTCCCACGCCCGCTTTCCGGCAGATTTGTTAATTTTTTTGTGTAGAAATAGATGTTTGAATTTTTGTGTGAATGACTAGAAAAAAATATAGAAATTTAAAAAAAAAACGAATCACATGATTTCACTCAAGTGGTGATGTAAGCACCACCCATTTCACTAACTAATTGACAGGAACATTGGAAGAAGGAGCTTCGAAGAAACACATGAAAAACATCTTATATTATGGTAAGAAATGGCTCACGTTTCTACTTTTGAATTTCCTATCAAAGATCTAGGAGGAGTGACACAAATGCACATAATTCCCCCATCTTTACCAAATTTTCATGGTTTAGCAAATGAAGATCCAGATACATTCTTATTTGAGTTCAAAATACTTTGTAGAGGATATGATTATTGTACTAATGATCAAAGATTGAAAGTGTTTCCTCTTACTCTAAAAGGAGCAGCTCTCCGATGGTTCATGAGCCTAGGTGGGAATTGCATCCAATCATGGGAGGACATGAAGAACATATTCTCGAAGAAGTACCAAGACTATTGCAAATCCAATGAAGATATTTTCAGTATGATACAAGGGGAAGATGAAAGTTTGGAGGACTATGTAGATCGATTTCAATACAGCCTTCAAAAATCAAAATATAAGCATTTGGAGAAAGAGATCTTAAAAACACTCATTCTTAAAGGAATCAAAGATGAATTTTTAGAACTCTTAAATCTGATAGGAAAAGGTGATGTTTTTCAGTTATCATATGATGATGTTTGTGAGTTGTGCATAGGGTATTCAAGAGGAATCTCCAAGGCTGGTAAGAATTCTAGAGATGTTTGTTCTTTCTTTTCCAAATCTGCTACAAGAATAGGAGACATAAGAGCTGAAATCAATGATTTATTTGAAAATTTTAAAGTTGATTTTATTAGCTCTCTAAGCTCAAAATTGGACATTTTGCAGGTTCATAAAAATGAAGAATTTGATGAAGTGTTTTTCCCTCATGACCGAAAGGAGCAGCCCATAGATGGTTACTCTTCCTTATCTAGGATGGAAGTATCATATCAAAGAGGTGATGAAGCTGCAACAAGGTCAAAACCATGGAAATCATGGCCTACAGGTATGGTTCAAAACACTTCTTCTCCATTCTCTTACTTGCATAATCCATTATGGAATACTCATGTTCTAGGGCAGCCATGTCAATTTCAATATAACCACCAATCTTATCTACAAGTTTGGCATGGTTCACCTTATGATTACATGACTACTCTCCCTCATCTTGTAGCACAAGCACATTCTCCATATTCTCCACCAGCTCTTTCACAACATCCTGCTTGCATATCAAATTTATCCACTCAACCCAACCAACCGCATCATCACAATGCTCCATCCCATACACATTTTCCTGCTCAACTAATACCACACCCTCACCATAATAAACCAGTACAACATACTTACAATGTTGAACTGCCAAATTTACCCACCCTTCCCACCCATTCTATCTCACATGTGTTATTAGAGGTAACTTACAATGAGATTCAGACTGTTTCAAATGCAAAAATTGTAGAAGCTATGGAAGAAAATGAGGTTTCTTTTACTATGCATCAACATGCTATTTTAAAAGCTCAAGAACTTCATGATATGATGGCTATGAGAAATCAAGAATGTAAAGGATATATTGAATATTGGTTTCACTCCATCATTTGTTTGCAACATCACTCTATGCTTCAACAATTTTTGATACCATTTTTTCAAGGGAAGTTGGCTTCTCATACCCTGATTTTCATTAATATGCATTTTTCAAATTTGGGTATGTGTATACGTGAAGCCTTATTTCAAAAATGGCTTCACTGGAAGTACTCATATACGTAGTCATATTCATTTTTCAAATTAAAATAGGTTAGTGTAGAAAATAAAATAAATAAGGGAATAAATAAATGCATTTTGTTTTTTTATGTAAAACTAGTTGTTTTTTTGTTGCAACATGCTATGCAAATCAACATTGGTGATAATTTTTTTAATTCATTTGTGTTTGTAGATGAATTATAATGGAAATAATAGTTCTACAAACACTCATATTCACTTTTATCACCAATTTGAAAAAATGCTTCAATATCATATTTTTTTGGCTTCTGGGCTTGATGGAATTTCTGCAAAAACAGTCGGGACAGTCATGTTTTGAGGGACCAAAAGAGAATATTTTTAAAACCTGTTTATAACCTAGGTAGCCCTTGATGTCTACTTTCTAACCCAATTTGAATCACTAAATTTGGATTTGAAACGAAAAAGTTAGAGCCAAAACATTGACCAGATGTCTAGCGGGCAGCTCAGGAACAGAGTTGGGACAGTCAGTTTTTGGAGGCCTAAATGAATGAATTTTTAAAACCTGTTTCTATGGTAGATTCCCCTATGAATCTAGTTTACAATGCAATTGGAATCACTCATTTTCGATATCTTATGGGGAATTTATGATCAAAATACTGACTGTCTATCGTAAATCAGCACCCTTAAAACTCTGTCTTTCCGGCTGTTCCTTACAGTATTTGACCTATCAATTCTTCTTTTCTTCAAAACCTGTTTCTATTGGAGATAAATAAATGAATATAATTTCATTTCCAATTTGAATCATTTGAATCCGACATCAAACGAAGAATCTATGCTTGAAATATCAATCGTTGGTCTAGATTGGGTAATCGAAAATGACTCTATTATGCAGGTTGTTCTAAACAAAATTGACATAGCATATCATTGAAATTTTAAAACCTATTTCTATTGCAAATAAACCTTTGAATTAGCTCTCATTTGGCTTTGGAATCACTCAATTTGGATGAAAAACAAAGAAGTTGTGATTAAAACACTGCTGGTTAGTATGGTCGACCACTGCTCTCCCGCAGGTGACAAATAAATTTTACTTTGTTATTTTCTCTGTAGATTTGTTATACAGAGTAACTACTTGTTAATTTGTTTTTCATAATTCTTGGATTAAGGGAGCCCGTACACCTCTCTTTCTCCATGATTTAATGTTTTATTGCAGGTAGATACTCGTTTTTTGCAGGTCTTAAGAGAAAAAAAAGGTCAATTTATGGACGAGTGATTTTGAAAGAAATTTTAAATGAAACAAAGGAATTTCATCCAACTCATTACCCAACGGATTCATAATAGCAGAAATGAAGAATTGATTTCCATTTGAAGATTCATGTCATGTCTTTGCTGCCAAAACATTTTTTGAATAGATCATTTTTTTTACATAATATCATAGTTGTTGTAACTTAATTTATTTATTTACATACTGTCTTTTGTTGTTTCTTTTCTAATTTCTCTTATATTTTATGTTTCAGGTGTTGCTTCATTCAAAGTGTAACTCATCCTCAGCATCAATGCCGTGAACAGCTAATTTGTTTTTTTGCATGTTTACATTTTATGATTGTCCATTTTGCTGTTCCTTTCTGAATGGAACAGCACTTCTGCACTTTCACGTTTTGCTATTCCTTTTCGAATGGAACAGCACTTCTGCACTTTCACGTTTTGCTATCCCTTTCCGAATGGAACAACACTTCTGCACTTTCACGTTTTGCTGTTTCTTTTCGAATGGAATAGCACTTCTGCACTTTTCGTTTTTGTTGTTCCTTTTCCAAAGGAACGACACTTTTGATTTTTGCTGTTCCTTTTCCAAAGGAACAACACTTGCGTTTTTGCTATTCCTTTTCTAAAGGAACGACACTTTTAGTTTTTGCTGTTCCTTTCTTCATAGGAACGGCATTTTCATTTTCACACTTTTTTTGTGTATATTTTTGCTTTTTTGTGTGCATTTTTGCTTTTTTTTGTGCATTTCCTTTGTTGTTCCCTACAAGGAACAACACTCTTTTTGAGTGTTTTTGCTGTTCCTTCAAAAGAGCAACACTTTGGGAGTATTTTCGAGAGAAACCCTTCCTTCCTCTTGTGGAATTATTTTTAGCTCATCTCAACCACATTTTACTGATTCCCCTTCATGGCATGAAGTACACTATTTTTATGAGGACAAGAATTATGGATTTTATTGAAGCGAGCTAATATCATTCACATTATGATCTTTAACAGGACAGCTCCTTGATGATAGATTATTTTCAAAAGGGACACAATTATTTATATACTACTTTACTGCATTGTTTTCTATTGAACATGATATTGATTGATCATCTTAATACCATGCTGGTTCCACCCTTCTGGATTATAATCTTCTCTGTCTGTAATAAATGAGATTATGGGTATATTTTTCTATTGACATGTTCAACTTCTTCCACCATCCCTGCTCTTAAGGAGTACTGAGCCTCCCTCTTTTGATCATAAAAATGTGTAATAATAACAAAATTTTGTTCGCAGATGGAGGATAGGGGGTCTCATTACGAGCCAACCTACCATGTTCATAAGGCTGTAACAAAGTGACATTCCCATTATGGCCACCACACCAGGGTTATGATCCATTGGATAGCCCAATTATCCTTGGAACAGGAGGTCTCATCACGAGCCGGCCTGATCACTTTTGCTACATCCTAGTGAATGGCAGTGTGGTTATCTGGTTACCACGCCAGCACACTGATCTCTTCTGTAGAATAGCATTGGAACTCTCCATTTATAAATTGAGGATCCTGACTCATATGGGTTAAAAAACACCCCTGCCGAGGCTATCGACGCCTGCTGGCAGCAGAGGCTCTGCTTATGGTATTGAAGTTATATCTTATCGTCAATTATTACTATAATACCCTTTCTTATTATTTCTTTTTATCAGAGAAGTTATTTCCTTAATTGTTTTTTTCCTTATTTTGAACCTTTACGCATGAGAAATTGTTTTATGATCAATCGCATCATTTTCAGCTAGAATACTGTCAGTAAAGCATCTTTTTGGCATATTGCCTTCCTTTTTCTCTTTTCATAACTTATCATCAATCCAAAGCGTCCTATCTTTTATTCATAACTATCTTTATACACTCTGCTCTCATTATAATCATAACTCTCGTCATCCTCTCATTGATATGTGTACTTTGTTTTATTTACTGCACTATTGTTCATTCCCTTGCCTTGCTCTCAGCACAACACCTTTCATATGCTTTATGGTCATGGAATTCCTTTTCCAATTGGAGGGGGGAATGTATGCATTATGGGATTGCATGTGATATGATTACTGCACTCTGCCATAACTTGTTGATTTGATAAGTTTTTCTGATTGAACTTTTTGCATGCATCTTATCTATTGCTTACACTATGGATTCCAGAACATTGTATGCCAAATAGTGCTTTATTTGCAGGAAAACAACAAGTATGGGAAGAATTCTATTCATAGCATGACCACACTATTGCACTTAACAGAAGAGGCTCGCGTACGTGAACAATTCTTCAGACATGATGTGCTTACCTGGATTCCACCTTTTGTATCACTTTCAGCACCAACTCTGCCTACATCAGCTTCAACAACTGCCAGTCCATATATGTCATTCCACATTTTTGGAGGTAAAACTTGAGGTAAAATTGCATAATTTTCTGATTTATTACGAATTTAGGAGAATTTCATGAAAATCCATTTTGAGCATTATTTATCATCCTTCATTCTACATCTTTACCACTTTCCCTTTTTCAGCAGCATATCATTTTCAAGTATGGGGGAGTGTTCCTTTCATTCATTTCTTTCTTATGACCATGTTATTCATCTTCTTTATCATCCATTGCTATTCTTATTCACTCTCACCACCTCCCTTATTCCATGTTGTTTTACACCAAGCATAGAATTCAACAACTGGTAGCAACCTCCTCTATTTGTTTTCTAGCATCGCATGAGGACATGCTAATTCTTCAGAGAGGGGGAGGAATTGCTACGCATGATAGATGTTTTATGTTTTCTTTCTCATTTAAGGCATACAATTTCAGTGTAGAAATTGATTTCCATAATATTTTTAAAACTATGAACTCAATTCTTGTGATTTCCGGAAAACACAGAGGTATCATTAAAATACACAAACCCAAATCATTTCAAGTTAAATTGGTTCATAAAACTTCGGAAATCATGCACTCTCACCTACAACCATTTTGTTTATATCTCATGATCCGTGCATCAAAACGATCTGATTTTTGGATCATAGCGGCATTCATATATTACAAATCTACTTGCAACATTTCAACAAAATCTGGTTTGTAGTTTTTGGGAAAATGGTTAATGAAGGTTGTTGTTATTTATATCATATTTTGCTGCAACTTAATTGTTATGCCTTCATCAAGATTGTTAAAATTGAATATTCATTAATTGAGGAAGAATTCATTTGTTCTATCCATTTTATGAGCTGAGAGAAACAAATTTTATTGCTTGATTAACACATGGGTTTTGTCTTTGAGTTGCATGAGGACATGCAATATATCCGGTGTGGGGGTGTGTTGGGCCGTGAATACAACCACTTTGTAACACTTATTTCATCCATTTTTACTCTTCTCTGTTATATCATTTGTTATAATTTGTCATTTAAATCCATTTTATAAATGATTTATGCTCTTATGGATGAATATTATTTATCTTCCTTTATTTCTAATAAATTGATGATTATGAATTATTTTATCAATGATAGTTTTAATAAGTTGGTTATAACATTATTCACCATTTTTAGCCTCCAAGGTAATTTCCATATTGAAGATTTGATCATTAAAAGTGCCAACTCAGAAATGCGCTGGAATAAGGAGTGACAGTTTTGCGGTTGAGATTCTGAGCAAATGAAGACGAATCTGGAAAATCCGGAACATGGGTTTTGTCCAGAACGGACCCAATTAACTTTGGTAAAGAACGGTTTGCCCAAATTCGGCCTGTGTTGAGAGATTCGCAGAGTTCTTTAAGCACGATTTTCTCAGTTCTGTTGTTGCGGCCGTCCTCCAAATCTCAGCTGCAAAGCCAAATTCGCCTTCTTCTTGTTGATCAATTGGTTGGAAACAATCTAATTTTGTAATAGAAATTATGATGTACTTATCTTTATTGTGACTTCTCTCTGATCTCTCTCTATTTAAATGAAAACAGAGATCAGAGATAGGGGATGATTTGGGATGGATTCGAATGATGGAATTGAGGATGAATTAGAGAATCAGAATTGAGGATGGCGGAGAGAATGGATAATGGCTGAGAGATTGAGAGATTTCTTGTTGTAATCCACTGTAACTCTGCTTTGATATTTTAATATAAATATGGTTGTTGTTCATTCTGTTCATCTGAAGTAACCCAGCAGCATCCGCTGGCGACTAAGGGCCCGGCCTCTGGTGGAGTATGCTGCTGCTACTGTATATTATATTCTTTTGTTTTATGCATGGTTTGCTTATCAGTTTTATTTGGTAATCTGGTATGTTCTATTATTTTACATCATAGCTCTGTCACGTAATCTCATTTTCTGAGACAGAAATATCATATCGATTTTGCAACGCATTGCTGTTTCTTTAAGTGCTGATATAAATGGTTTTTACAGGATACCGTTGCTATTCAATTATGGAATGTCTGTGTTATTACATTTGACTATTGGTATTATTGAATTCATCTTAGAAATGATATTTCTTGCGATTGTTGAATTTATGAACGTCACGTTTAATTTCAGTATTGTATTATTTATAACTAAAACCGACAAGTGGATTACCAAGATCGATTGCTATTGAGTTGAGGTGTGCCTGTGTTAAGTTATTATGCATTTGTATTTGGCTTTCCAGCGTTGTTTCATATCCTATCATTAATCAATGATGTTCTATTTCTGCGTGTTGTTCGATTCATCTTTAAAGATAGGGGATTGCTATCCGATTTCTGTAGGACATAATTATTGCATCTATTCTTGTAGACTAAAAGGTTGTTTCTTATTAAATTTAGCTGCTATTATAATTTCCTAGTCACTGTTCCATTCCTTATCTGCTGTTCCATTTCCTGTTATTCGCATTATCTTTGCTTCGGTGTGCAGAACGATCTGAAACTGTAGTGGGCATTGGCATTTGCTGTCTAGTCCCCAGATTAATGATCTGTTCCTTGATTACTTTTGGTTACATCAGTTTCCAAAGGGATGAGTTATTGTTACTGGACCCTTGACCGATACATTGCTTATTTTTCCGAATGCATGATTTAAGTCTTAAAATGCTTTGTTGTAAGTAGATTTTATTTCCAGCTTTCATTTACTTTTGGATTTTAAGCACTATATTGCAAAACATTACTCTTGAGTAAATAGCCGCCTCAGACTGAGTACACTCTTGAAACAAAAAGTCGTCCCTGGGTTGACAATTAATGTGAGGTAATTAGGGGTTACAAAGACACCTTTTTATCGCTCCACATTTTGGCGCCGTTGCCGGGGAGAGTGTAGCCATTTCTAAAGAGTAGTGTGAATCTGATGAGTGCCTGCTAGGAGAGAATTGGGTATTAAAAACGGAAGGTAAGAACCTGCGTACGGAGCATGTAACAGCCCTGCTCCCCCGCCCACTTTCCGACAGATTTATTAATTTTTTGTGTAGAAATAGATGTTTGAATTTTTGTGTGAATGACTAGAAAAAAATATAGAAATTTAAAAAAAAAACGAATCACATGATTTCACTCAAGTGGTGATGTAAGCACCACCCATTTCACTAACTAATTGACAGGAACATTTGAAGAAGGAGCCTCGAAGAAACACATGAAAAACATCTTATATTATGGTAAGAAATGGCTCACGTTTCTACTTCCGAATTTCCTATCAAAGATCTAGGAGGAGTGACACAAATGCACATAATTCCCCCATCTTTACCAAATTTTCATGGTTTAGCAAATGAAGATCTAGATACATTCTTATTTGAGTTCGAAATACTTTGTAGAGGATATGATTATTGTACTAATGATCAAAGATTGAAAGTGTTTCCTCTTACTCTAAAAGGAGCAGCTCTCCGATGGTTCATGAGCCTAGGTGGGAATTGCATCCAATCATGGGAGGACATGAAGAACATATTCTTGAAGAAGTACCAAGACTATTGTAAATCCAATGAAGATATTTTCGGTATGATACAAGGGGAAGATGAAAGTTTGGAGGACTATGTAGATCGATTTCATTATAACCTTCAAAAATCAAAGCATAAGCATTTGGAAAAAGAGATCTTAAAAACACTCCTTCTTAAAGGAATCAAAGATGAATTTTTAGAACTCTTAAATCTGATAGGAAAATGTGATGTTTTTCAGTTATCATATGATGATGTTTGTGAGTTGTGCATAAGGTATTCAAGAGGAATCTCCAAGGCTGGTAAGAATTCTAGAGATGTTTGTTCTTTCTTTTCCAAATCCGCTACAAGAATAGGAGACATAAGAGCTGAAATCAATGATTTATTTGAAAATTTTAAAGTTGATTTTATTAGCTCTCTAAGCTCAAAATTGGACGTTTTGCAGGTTCATAAAAATGAAGAATTTGATGAAGTGTTTTTTCCTCATGACCGAAAGGAGCAGCCCATAGATGGTTACTCTTCCTTATCTAGGATGGAAGTATCATATCAAAGAGGTGAGGAAGCTGCAACAAGGTCAAAACCATGGAAATCATGGCCTACAGGTATGGTTCAAAACACTTCTTCTCCGTTCTCTTACTTGAATAATCCATTATGGAATACTCATGTTCTAGGGCAGCCATGTCAATTTCAATATAACCACCAATCTTATCTACAAGTTTGGCATGGTTCACCTTATGATTGCATGACTACTCTCCCTCATCTTGTAGCACAAGCACATTCTCCATATTCTCCACTAGCTCTTCCACAATATCTTCCTTGCCCATCAAAACCATTCACACAACCCAATCAACCACATCATCAAAATGCTCCATTCCTTACACATTTTCCTGCTCAACTAATTCCACACCCTCACCATAATAAACCAGTACAACATACTTACAATGTTGAACTGCCAAATTTACCCACCTTTCCCACCCATTCTATCTCACATGTGTTATTAGAGAAAACTTACAATGAGATTCAGACTGTTTCAACTGCAAAAATTGTAGAAGCTATGGAAGAAAATGAGGTTTCTTTTACTATGCATCAACAAGCTATTTTAAAAGCTCAAGAACTTCATGATATGATGGCTATGAGAAATCAAGAATGTAAAGGATATATTGAATATTGGTTTCACTCCATCATTTTTTTGCAACATCACTCTATGCTTCAACAATTTTTTATACCATTTTTTCAAGGGAAGTTGGCTTCTCATACCCTGATTTTCATTAATATGCATTTTTCAAATTTGGGTATGTGTATACGTGAAGCCTTATTTCGAAAATGGCTCCACTGAAAGTACTCATATACGTAGTCATATTCATTTTTTCAAATTAAAATAGGTTAGTGTAGAAAATAAAATAAATAAGGGAATAAATAAATGCATTTTGTTTTTTTATGTAAAACTAGTTGTTTTTTTGTTGCAACATGCTATGCAAATCAACATTGGTGATAATTTTTTAATTCATTTGTGTTTGTAGATGACTTATAATGGAAATAATAGTTCTACAAACACTCATATTCACTTTTATCACCAATTTGAAAAAATGCTTCAATATCATATTTTTTTGGCTTCTGGGCTTGATGGAATTTCTGCAAAAACAGTCGGGATAGTCATGTTTTGAGGGACCAAAAGTGAATATTTTTAAAACCTGTTTCTACCCTAGGTAGCCCTTGATGTCTACTTTCTAACCCAATTTGAATCAGTCAATTTGGATTTGAAACGAAAAAGTTAGAACCAAAACATTGACCGGATGTCTAATGGGCAGCGCAGGAACAGAGTTGGGACAGTCAGTTTTTGGAGGCCTAAATGAATGAATTTTTAAAACCTGTTTCTATGGTAGATTCCCCTATGAATCTACTTACAATGCAATTGGAATCACTCATTTTAGATATCGTATGGGGAATTTATGATCAAAATACTGACTGTCTATCGTAAATCAGCACCCTTAAAACTATGTCTTTCCGGCTGTTCCTTACAGTATTTGACCTATCAATTCTTCTTGTCTTCAAAACCTGTTTCTATTGGAGATAAATAAATAAATATAATTTTATTTCCAATTTGAATCATTCGAATCCAACATCAAACGAAAAATGTATGCTTGAAATATCAACGGTTGGTCTAAGCTGGGTAATCGGAAATGACTCTGTTATGCAGGCTGTTCCAACTAAAATTGACATATCACATCATTGAAATTTTAAAACCTGTTTCTATTGCAAATAAAACTTTGAATTAGCTCTCATCTGGCTTTGGAATCACTCAATTTGGATGAAAAACAAAGAAGTTGTGATTAAAACACTGCTGGTTAGTATGGTCGACCACTGCTCTCCCGCAGGTGACAAATAAATTTTACTTTGTTATTTTCTCTGTGGATTTGTTATACAGAGTAACTACTTGTTAATTTTTTTCATAATTCTTGGATTAAGGGAGCCCGTACACCTCTCTTTCTCCATGATTTAATGTTTTATTGCAGGTAGATACTCGTTTTTTGCAGGTCCTAAGAGAAAAAGAAGGTCAATTTATGGACGAG
This sequence comes from Pinus albicaulis, assembly GCA_034641835.2. NCBI lineage: Eukaryota > Viridiplantae > Streptophyta > Pinopsida > Pinales > Pinaceae > Pinus > Pinus albicaulis. The sequence continues at coordinate 1,287,530,998 of CM076577.1, read as the reverse complement.
TGATTTTGAAAGAAATTTTAACGAAACAAAGGAATTTCATCTAACTCAATACCCAACGGATTCGTAATAGAAGAAATGAAGAATTGATTTCCATTTGAAGATTCATGTCATGTCTTTGCTGCCAAAACATTTTTCGAATAAATCATTTTTTTGACATAACATCATAGCTGTTGTAACTTAATTTATTTATTTACATACTATTTTTGTTGTTTTTTTTTTCTAATTTCTCTTATATTTTGTGTTTCAGGTGTTGCTTCATTCAAAGTGTAACTCATCCTCAGCATCAATGCCGTGAACAACTAATTTGTTTTTTTGCATGTTTGCATTTTATGATTGTCCATTTTGCTGTTCCTTTCTGAATGGAACAACACTTTTGCACTTTCACGTTTTGCTGTTCCTTTTCGAATGGAACAGCACTTCTGCACTTTCACGTTTTGCTGTTTCTTTTCGAATGGAACAACACTTCTGCACTTTTCGTTTTTGTTGTTCATTTTCCAAAGGAACGACACTTTTGATTTTTGCTGTTCCTTTTCCAAAGGAACGACACTTGCGTTTTTGCTATTCCTTTTCTAAAGGAACGACACTTTTAGTTTTTGCTGTTCCTTTCTTCAAAGGAACGGCATTTGCATTTTCACACTTTTTTTTTGTGTGTATTTTTGTTTTTTTTTGTGTGCATTTTTGTTTTTTTTGTGTGCATTTCCTTTGTTGTTCCCTACAAGGAACAACACTCTTTTTGAGTGTTTTTGTTGTTCCTTCAAAAGAGCAACACTTTGGGAGTATTTTCAAGAGCAACCCTTCCTTCCTCTTGTGGAATTATTTTTAGTTCATCTCAACTACATTTTCCTGATTCTCTTTTATGGCATGAAGTACACTACTTTTATGAGGACAAGAATTATGGATTCTATTGAAGCGAGCTAATATCATTCACGTTATGATCTTTAACAGGACAACTCCTTGATGATAGATTATTTTCAAAAGGGACACAATTATTTATATACTACTTTACTGCATTGTTTTCTGTTGAACATGATATTGATTGATCATCTTAATACCATGCTGGTTCCACCCTTCCTGGTTATAATCTTCTCTGTCTGTAATAAATGAGATTATGGGTATATTGTTTTCTATTGACATGTTCAACTTCTTCCACCATCCTTGCTCTTAAGGAGTACTGAGCCTCCCTCTTTTTATCATAAAAATGTGTAATAATAACAAAATTTTGTTCGCAGATGGAGGATAGGGGGTCTCATTACGAGCCAGCCTACCATGTTCATAAGGCTGTAACAAAGTGACATTCCCATTATGGTCACCACACCAGGGTTATGATCCATTGGATAGCCCAATTATCCTTGGAATAGGAGGTCTCATCACGAGCCGGCCTGATCACTTTTGCTACATCCCAGTGAATGGCAGTGTGGTTATCTGGTTACCACGCCAGCACATTGATCTCTTCTGTAGAACAACAATGTAACTCTCTAGTTATAAATTGAGGATTCTGGCTCATATGGGTTAAAAAGCAACCCCGCCGAGGCTATGGACGCCTGCTGGCAGCAGAGGCTCTGCTTATGGTATTGAAGTTATATCTTATCGTCAATTATTACTATAATACCCTTTTCTTATTTTTTCTTTTTATCAGAGAAGTTATTTCCTTAATTTTTTTTCCCTGTTTTGAACCTTTACGCATGAGAAATTGTTTTCAGATCAATCACATCATTTTCAGCTAGAATGTTGTCAGTCAAGCATCTTTTTAGCATATTGTTGTCCTTTTTCGTTTTGCATAAACTATCATCAATCCAAAGCATCCTATCTCTTATTCATAACTATCTTTACACACTCTGCTCTCATTATAACCATAACTCCCGCTATCCTATCATTGATATGTGTACTCTGCTTCATTCACTGATATATTGTTCATTCCCGTGCCTTGCCGTCAGCATAACCCCTCTCATACGCTTTATGGTCATGGCATTCCTTTTCCAATTGGAGGGGGGAATGTATGCATTATGGGATTGCATGCGATATGATTACTGCACTCTGCCATAACTTGTTGATTTGATAAGTTTTTCTGATTGAAATTTTTGCATGCATCTTATCTATTGCTTACACTATGGATTCAAGAACATTGTATGCCAAATAGTGCTTTGTTTGCAGGAAAACAACAAGTATGGGCAGAATTCTATTCATAGCATGACCACACTATTGCAACTTACAGAAGAGGCTCGAGCAACTCGCGAACGTGAACAATTCTTCAGACTTGATGTGCTTCCCTGGATTCCACCTTTTGCATCACTTTCAGCACCAACTCTGCCTACATCAGCTTCAACAACTGCCAGTCCATATATGTCATTCCACATTTTTGGAGGTAAAACTTGAGGTAAAATAGCATAATTTTCTGATTTATTACGAATTTAGGAGAATTTCATGAAAATCCATTTTGAGTATTATTTATCATCCTTCATTCCACATCTTTACCACTTTCCCTTTTTCAGCAGCATATCATTTTCGAGTATGGGAGAGTGTTCCTTTCATTCATTTCTTTCTTATGACCATGTTATTCATCTTCTTTATCATCCATTGCTATTCTTATTCACTCTCACCACCTCCCTTATTCCATGTTGTTTTACACCAAGCATAGAATTCAACAGCTGGTAGCAACCACCTCAATTTTTTCTAGCATCGCATGAGGGCATGCTAATTTTTCAGAGCGGGGGAGGAATTGCTACGCATGATGAATGTTTTCAATCTTCTTTCTCATTTAAGGCATACAATTTCATTTTTACACAATGCAGAAATTGATTTCCATAATATTTTTAAAACTATGAACTTAATTCTTGTGATTTCTGGAAAACACAGACGTATCATTAATACGAACCCAGATAATTTCAGGTTAAATTGGTTCATAAAATTTCGGAAATCATGCACTCTCACCTACAGCCATTTTGTTTATATCTCATGATCCGTGCATCAAAATGATCTGATTTTTGGATCATGGAGACATTTCATATATTATAAACTTACTTGCAACATTTCGACAAAATCTGGTTTGTAGTTTTGAAAAAAATGGTTAATGAAGTTTGTTGTTATCTATATCATATTTTGCTGCAACTTCACACATATAGTTGAATGTTAATGTAAAAATTGTTATGCCTTCATTAAGATTGCTAAAATTGAATATTCATTAATTAAGGAAGCATTCATTTGTTCTCAAATTTTTATTGCTTGGTTAACACATGGGTTTTGTCTTGGGGTTGCATGAAGACATGCAATATATTCAGGTTTTTGTTGCATGAGGACATGCAACATATTGAGTGTGGGGGTATGTTGGGCCGTTAATATGCCATTATTATTATCACTTGTGAACGCTTATTCCACCCATTTCTACCATTCTTCATCATGTCATTTATTATAATTTATTATTTAAATCCATTTTATAAATGATTTATGCTCTTATGGATGAATATTATTTATCTTCCTTTATTTCTAATAAATTGATGATTATGAATTATTTTATCAATGATAGTTTTAATAAGTTGGTTATAACATTATTCACCATTTTTACCCTCCAAGATAATTTCCAGATTGAAGATTTGATCATTAAAAGTGCCAACTCAGAAATGCGCTGGAATAAGGAGTGACAGTTTTGCGGTTGAGATTCTGAGCAAATGAAGACGAATCTGGAAAATACGGAACATGGGTTTTGTTCAGAACGGACCCAATTAACTTTAGTAAAGAACGGTTTGCCCAAATTCGGCTTGTACTGAGAGAAACGCAGGGTTCTTTGAGCATGATTTTCTCAGATTTGTTGTTGCGGCCGTCCCCCAAATCTCAGCTGCAAAGCCAAATTCGTCTTGCTCTTGTTGAGAGATGGATGGAAATATATCTTCTTGTTGATCAATTGGTTGGAAACAATCCAATTTTGTAATAGAATCATGTTGTAAGTATCTCTATTGTAACCACTCTCTGCTCTCTTTGTATTTAAATCAGAACAGAGATCAGAGAGGGAAGAGGACTTCAGGGATGGATTCGAATGAAGGATTGAGAGGATGAATTAGAAATTCAGAATTGAGGATGGCAGCAAGAATGGATAATGGCTGAGAGTTGGAAATATTTCTCGTTGTAATCCACTGTACCTATGCTTCGATATTTTAATATAAATCCGGTTGTTGTTCATTCTGTTCATCTGAAGTAACCCAGCAGCATCCGCTGGCGGCTAAGGGCCCAGCCTCTGGTGGATTGTGCTGCTGCTGTATATTATATTCTTTTGTTTTATGCGTGGTTTGCTTATCAGTTTTATTTGGTAATCTGGTATGTTTTATTATTTTACATCACAGCTCTGTCACGTAATCTCATTTTCTGAGACAGAAATATCATATCGATTTTGCAACGCATTGCTGTTTCTTTAAGTGCTGATATAAATGGTTTTTACAGGATACCGTTGCTATTCAATTATGGAATGTCTGTGTTGTAACATTTGACCATTGGTATTATTGAATTCATCTTAGAAATTATATTTCCTTGCGATTGTTGAATTTATGAACGTTGCTACTCCATTCTAAAAGACAGTCGTATTATTTATAACTAAGACTGACAAGTGGATTACCAAGATCAGATTGCTATTGAGGTGTGCCATGTGTTAAGTTATTATGCATTTGTATTTGACTTTCCATCGTTGTTTCATATTCATTATTAGTTAATGGTGTTCTATTTCTGCGTGTTGTTCGATTCATCTTTAAAGATAGGGGATTGCTATCCGATTTCTGTAGGACATAATTATTGCATTTATTCTTGTAGACTAAAGGGTTGTTTCTTATTAAATTCAGCTGCTATTATAATTTCCTAGTCACCGTTCCATTCCAGATTTCGTCGTTCCATTTCCCGTTATTTGGATTATCTTTTGCTTTGGTGTGAAGAACGATTCAAACCGTAGTGTGGGCATTGGTATTTTCTTGCTCAGTCCCCGTATTGATGATCTGCTCTTGATTGTTTTTGGTTACACTGGGCAAATTTTGGACGAGTTATTGTTATCGGACTCGATCGATACATTGCTTATTTTTCCAATGCATTATTTAAGTCTTAAAGGTTTGTCAGAAGTAGGACGGGCTTCTAAATTTTCATTTACCTTTGGATTTTAATACCTATACTGCAAAACATTACTCTTGAGTAAATAGCCGCCTCAGACTGAGTACACTCTTGAAATAAAAAGTCGTCCCTGGGTTGACAATTAATGTGAGGTAATTAGGAGTTACAAAGACACCTTTTTATCGCTCCACAGGTATACTGCTGGTTTCTTGCGTGCGGGGTACATATGTGGGGGCCGCCATATAAAAAGGTGTCCGCTCCATTGATTTGGATTGGATTGGATGGCTGATATTGCCCCCTGAAAGCTTTATGATGGAGCTCTTTTCCCTATAGCCTGTGGTTCTCGGGCTTGGATCATATGACAACAACAAGGAGAGGGGCTTACGACTTGGGGGCTTCGGCCTGATATATTTAAATGGCGGATTTTAAACATTTGGACAATATATTTTGGAGCGGAGAAGGTGGCAACGAGCATGACATGGGGGTTTTTGACCATGAAAGATATTGGAAACAGATTTAAAAGGAACCAATGGCCAAAATTTAAATGGAGGAGGGAATATGTACAACATCGGCTCCATCTGGGGACGGCATGGTCGTCCTTAGACATGTCGAGAACACGCAGACCTCACCCTCCTATATGTGACTTTTATTCTTCAATCCCCTTGCATTTTCTTCAAAACTCATTAGCACCCATTCCTTATTAAAAGAATGATAAAACAAAAGAAAACTAATGTACAATATAATACACTAGGCTGTCTTCGCCTCCTGGGTCCCATACTCTGCTTTCATATTCTGTTCTTGTTTTTCCATTGCCAAATTTTCTTTGCTTTCTTACTGTCATCTGCTTTTTCTGAGGCATCTTCGTCATTAGTCTTCTAATGCTGTCAATTCCTGTGCCCAACCCTTCTTTTATCTGGAACTGACTTTGCTCACTGCCATCTTCATCCTGGGCAGCTTTGATTTTTGCACTTTCCACTGCATCTTCAATATGGCTCTCGTAAGCCTGATCACCTTCTTCTTGTATTTTGAAAGGCAGTGGGATCTCTTCTTCTTGTTCTTGGATAGCAGCTTCAAAAAATCTTCCTTCTGCTGACAACATGCTACTAGAAAAGACCCTTGATCCTTGTTCAAATGATTGCAAGAAATGCACATGAGAATCATGAGATGATACCTGATTAAGAATATCTGGCAGGGAGGCTTTAACTAGGATTTCTTCTTTTTCCACTGGATGGAGAAGGAAATTCTCTTGAGAAATGGTGGCTTCTTGGTTTTCTTCCTTTTCTGAACTGGGGGACTCATCGTATATTGGAGCTAAGTCCTTTTGGAACTCTGGTATATTCTGCTCTGCTGTGCTGAGCTCTATGAAAAAATTTATGCATTCTTGAGCAGGGGCTTGCCCCATTATCTCCTCTTTTTCAAGAGAAATCTTGTTGTTTTCATCTTGCTCAAGAATCTCTTCTTGGCTCTCCTCCCCTCCTTCCTGTATTGAATCATATTTTTTCAACATAATCTCCAGCAACCTGATTTCTTCGTTCCACGGATTAAAGTCTTCCCCTGAGTTTCCTTCCTCCTTTCTTGAAAAGGAAAGCTGCTGGCTTCCAGTCTCGCTGATGGTCTGTGTTAAAGAAAAATGAGGATCCAAGGAATCTTCATCTGTTATTATACTATCATGACTCTCCTCATCCGTATCATAGATGGGCTGGCTAGTTTCATTACTATTCTGAGATTGCAGGCCCTGACTTTCCTCCCATGGGTCTACTGATGATGGTTCTGCAGACTCAGCTTCTCTCTGGAAACAATCATCATCAAATAAATCATAACTAGGAAAGTCGTAGTCATAAGCAATGTCACCAATCAAACCTGTTGGATTCTCAGCAGGTCCTTCTTCATCTTGATCCTCAGAGGAGTTTCCTGGATCCAAATTATCAAACTCAAGTGACGAATGGGCAAGAGTGGGTGTCCTATAGAAAATTTCTGAGGCAGGCTGCTGATTTGATATCTGATCAACCTCTTCTTCTGTCAAAGGAGGTGATTGTTTTGTATTTCTTTGTGCAGAAGAATAGTAGCTCTCTTTTTCTTGTACTAGCTGATTGGGAGGCAGAATGTTCTCTTGAGCCTCTTCTTTTACATCGGATTCTGCCTCTTCTATGTGGTTTCTTGCTTCCTCGAGGCAGCGCTCCTTATTTTCCATGGCTATTAGATCGTGATACTCTCTGATCAGCATAATACAGGATGTAGGTAAGCAATCAGGCGGTTTCTGATCACTTTCTTCCTCATCTTCCATAGGTTTTAAAGCATCATACATGTCTTGCTCATTGTCTGCATCTTGGGCTTGTTCTTGTGATTGCAAGAGTTTGATCTCTGCTTCGTATCTTTCAATCATCACTCTTAGAAGGATTTTCTTAAGCACGGGCGTGCAACTTGGGATGAGGAGAGTGATCCGTGGAAGGTCCTCCACTTCCATTTTTGCTAAGCCACGTGACATTTCATCTCTGCACTCTGCTATAAAATTCGAATGCATTTTGCAAGTTACTCAGAGTCTTCCACCAGGGGGGTCTTTTAATTATTCAGGAACTGTGGAGTCACCAGGTGGATGGTTTAAGATATTTACTGTCCACCACAGTGATTTTCCAAATCAAAGCTATTGTTTCTTCCCCAGTAGAGTCGTGACTGCAAATAGATTTATCAAATAAATAACAGTGGAGTCGGGATTTTCTACTGAGATTTCATGAGAAGAAGAAGGATAATCTTCAACAGAATATTCAGGATTTTCAACACAAGCTGACTTCTTCTCTTTCCAAACTCTTTTATGAATGATCTTCTCGGGGTCAGACACAGGTGTTTTCGGCTATGAGGTATCTAACCTCAAATGGGGCTTCCGGGAAGCCAGGACTTCCAATAAAATTTATCAAATAAAGACCAGTGGAGTCGCCAAGGTGAGAAATCTGCAACTCTTCACCTCTCTGTGCTCACCTAATTAGAGAGTGAATATGAGATGTCGAACCCAGGAAAACAGATATTCTTGAATTTGTTCCCCGGCAACGGTGCCAGAAAGATGTTGTGGATGATTTTGACACCCCCCTAGAGACAGTCTAGAGTTTCCATAGACCAGTGCCTAGGACATCTTAATATGGCAAGTAGCCCTTTATAGCTTGGGTTGTCAGTCCAAGAGCTCACTTACTATCTTTTGCTTAGAACAATGAAATTAGATTTGAATGGAACCAATCTCTCTCAGAAGCTGACACAAGGATAAGAATAATGTAGGAACATCATGTAAAAATTCAGTATGAAAGCATCAGATAGTTAAGAGACCGCTTACTGTAAAGAGGGCCGATTCAAATAATATATCACAGAAATCAGATATCAGGAAGTGAGTGCAGTGAGGAAGCATAAGGAGATATTAGCTGACATGAGACTGATACCCAGATACACAACAGAACCATATAAGGGCACACCAATTTACGAATCCTTATATGACAATGGCGTTTTAAAAGCACCCTCCTCAAGCAACTAATATAGCAGAAAATATGGAAAGAGTGAACATGGAACAGTATATCATGACTAGGCATATTTAAAGCACTTGACTAATTCCAGAAAGGGCACCACTTAAGATGAATCCTTACTGCAAACTAGTGAGCCACTCGCATTCTAGAACACGATACAAGAAGATAAATTGCATGAAATGAGATGATGTATTAACACATAAGAGAAATTACATACTGTGAGATACCAAAGACCAGAATCCTCAATACAGTTATAACCCCTCCTCACTGAGACCCTACAGGCTCTGAAAATTCATACATAAATGTTACAAAATGTATACAGAAGTCTTCTCGCTGAACCGTTTGCTGACAGAAATCTGGAACCCCTCAAATGTCTTATTTCTGAGTATTTATAGAGAAGACAGAAACTTCTAGAGGAGGAGGGAGACGAGGCACAATTAATGACTCAATTTGAATAAAATGGCGGAAAACATTCGCGCCTTCTCTATGAATGACTGGCTATAAATTAATATACCTAACAATCTGTCTAAAGAAATAAATGTTGGGAGATAAAAATCTCCTTATATACAAGACATAAATAATAAAATATATACACTGTGATGCTTTTAGCTGAGGGAAAATCTGCTGCCGTAAGAGATTTGAAATAATCTGCATTCCTGTACTGTACTCTTGGCTCTTGGCTTTAGATTTAAATCTTGGATCTTTAATGCGGGACGAATTTATCTGGAGGGTTCTGTGAATGCATTTCTTTTTCTTCTTTAATGGTGGTATTTTCACGCACCTGCCCTCAGCCTCTTTCATTAAATTTCACCCACAGGAAATCGTCTTTCATGGGCCCTGAACCTTTGTAATAGCAGCAGTGGATTAAAATATCTTCTTGTTATCTTGAAACCTGCAAAACCTACCAAATATTAGAAAAACCGACCAAGATGAGGGCGGAAATGATGGAAGTGGTGACGAAGATGACATCGTGGATATGAACAGGGGATGGAAATACATAGGGTGGCGGGAGAGAAGCAAAGGAGGTATGGGGTAAATAGACGCAGAGCGTAAAACAGTTAGGTCGCAGGGAAATAAATAAAATGGGGAAATATAGTAAAAAACACACGCACATATATATATATATATATATATATATATATATATACGGTGGGATGACACCACGAAAACATGTGGGCACGACACATGGGCGTACGGGGGACTTATGAAGGATTGACATGGTGACGGAGTCAACGGGTGGAAGTGGGTGAAAATGACATGGTGGCAGGCCATAGGACATGGCGAACACATGTTAACGGGCGGCCAGTTCTGATACACCTCCGCCGTTGGATGGGGATCGGGAGATCCAACGATTCTCATGAATTCCGCTGCCTGGCCCTGGTACTGCCTTTAACGCGTAGGAAGGGTGGTTTCATAACCCGTACCAGGAACACGTGGCGCCATCTTTATGGGATCGCTGCCCCCGCGGTAAATACTGCTGGCCTGGGGAAGGTGGTGTGGGGGTATACTGCTGGTTTCTTGCATGCGAGGTACATATGTGGGGGCCGCCATATAAAAAGGTGTCCGCTCCGTTGATTTGGATTGGATTGGATGGTTGATATTGCCCCCCGAAAGCTTTATGACGGAGCTCTTTTCCCTATAGCCTGCGGTTCTCGAGCTCAGATCATATGACAGCAACAAGGAGAGGGGCCTACGACTTGGGGGCTTCGGCCTGATATATTTAAATAGCGGATTTTAAACATTTGGACAATATATTTTGGAGCGGAGAAGGTGGCAACGAGCATGACATGGGGGTTTTTGACCATGAAAGATATTGGAAATAGATTTAAAAGGAACCAGTGGCCAAAATTTAAATGGAGGAGGGAATATGTACAACAGTTCCTATAAACAAACTAATGTTCCCTTAGGAAACAACATTACTGCAACTGAAATCACAACCGTTGTAACTTAATTTACTCTTTTTAATAAAGTGGTGTTTATTTTCTGATTTCTCTTATGTTTTTGTGTTTCAGGTGTTGCTTCCTTCAAATTTATGGTTGTGATTCCGTTGACGAATGCGCAGTTGATATAAATAAACAGTTGTTGTTCCGTCCAACGAACATTTGTTTTCTTATCAAATGAAGAGCTGTTGTTCCATTCCCAATTATACATTTGTTGTCCCATCTTTAATTGTGTAGTTGTTGTTTGATCAAATGGACAACCATGTTTCTTTTGCATGTGCTTAATAACTATTTTTCAATCAATTGAATAACATTATTTTTTTTTGTGTTTTTGTTGTTCAATTAATTCAACGACTTTTGTTCAATCAATTGAACAACACAATTTTTTTGGTGTGTTTTTTTGCTATTCAATCAATTGAACAATGCAATTTTTTTGGTGTGTTTTTGTTGTTCAGTCAATTGAACAATTATTTTTCAATGAATTGAACAACGCAAGTTTTTTGTGTGTTTTTTTTGTTCAATCAATTGAACAGTTATTGTTCAATCAATTGAACAATGCAATTCTTTTGGGTATGTTTTTGTTGTTCAATCAATTGAACAACACAATTTTTATTGTGTGTTTTTTCTCTTCAATCAATTGAATAGCTACTATTAAATCAATTGAACAACACAATTTTTTTGGTGTGTTTTTGTTTTTCAATCAATTGAACAACTGCTATTCAATCAATTGAAGAACACAATTTTTTTGGTGTGTTATTGTTGTTCAATCACTGTTGTTAAATCAATTGAAATTTGAAATTTTTGGTGTGTTTTTGTTGTTCAAATCAATTGGATAGTTGTTCAATCAATTAAACAGTGCAATTTTTGCTGTATTTTTTTTGCTATTCAATCAATTGAACAACTATTGTTCAATCAATTAAATTGCTATTGTTAAATCAATTGAACAACTGCGTTTTTATAATAAGTAGTTGTATGAATGAATTTTTACCTTTTTCTCATACATTTTATCATGGAAATCATCTTGTGAATGGGGAAGGTGCATCTAAGAAGGGGAAAAGCAACAACACTAATAAAAATTCTGATATTTTTACCTTTGATGGATATCTTTATTTTTAGACATTGATATGGCCTGACCATGTAATCGCTTGCTGGATATATTTTTTTCAAACATATTATAAAGAATTCATTATCTTAATACCATGCCGGGCTATATTTTTACACTATCAATGGCTAATTTTCTAGAGTAGGGTGACTTAGGAATAATTGTATAACTTTTATTGGCATTTCTTTTCACTCATCACACCATCCCTAGCTCTTAAGGATTTAATGAGCCTCTCTCTATTTATGATATATACACACACACACACACACACACACAAATGAAAATAATATGCAAATATTTTTAAAAGGATAGGGGGTCTCATCATGAGCCAACCTACCATGATCATAGGGGGATAACAAGTAAAATTTCCACAATGGCTACCACACCAGGGATGTAATATCCCCAAAAGGGACTGTTTAGCAAGACATGCATGAAAAAAACATTTTTCAAGAATGTATGCTATAGGATTATCAATCGACAAAGAAATATTAATAATCTATACCACTGTAATGTTCATAATAATCTACACATTTTTCAGAAACATTATCAATCGACAAGGAAAATCTATTCCAGAGATAGACTGTAGGGGAATTTACTGGATTTGTCACATTCATAAAGAAGGGTGAGCTCTAGAGGCTACCTGGCCCACTAGCAAACTCTGTCTATAGAGTGTTGTCAAAGGATAATATCCCCAAGAGGGAAGAACAACAAGATTGAGAATCTCTTAAGATAACACCAACGTTGCAGTTACAGCAATAACAAATACATCAAATGGAAATAACAGTGATACATATACACATGAAATGCTGGAGAATCCAATTTCCATCATATTACATCATAGCAGCATAAAATATACAACTTCTTGAGGAAATGATCACTCAAGCAAGGCACAAGAAGCCTCAAGAAAACTGTACATGAAAATATGAGAAACATTGTTGTATATAGCAAGCCCTAGGCCATGAATGCGCAGTTACATGAAGGACTGTTGCATAAATAATGAAAATAAAATGATATGACAATGATAGGCTCAAACAAAATCAGGGAGCAATATCTCAATCCCTGAAAATACAATACAACAATCCTTTAAGAGGATTGGTTGAAATCTATGCAAAAAAGGTAAATATACAAAATGCTGGAGTTACAGTAGAAGCTGCAACTCAAGGGCTGGAAATGGATGGAGAAGGCTAAAGTAGTTGCAATAGATGAATAACCCTTCTCCAATGAAAATTTGAAGTGAAAGGTTGATCCTTTCACCCAAGACTTCCCTTCCCAGTAACTGTCAATCCCGCATAGCAAATCCTCTCTCTGAATAACGTTGTGTACTGAAGGGACTGCGCTGAAAATTATGGAATGTGGTTGGTTTGATGCCAAATATGGTGTGATATGCTCAAGAACCACCTTTGATTATCTCCCAAGGGTTGGAACCTCCTTCCTCTAAAAAACTAGCTCTGGATGGTGTGTGGAAACCTCCCCAACAACACTATACAATGTCTGCTACAGAAACTGCACTGATGTAGATGGTTGAAGCTATGGCATGAATTCTGGAATATGGGGAATGGAGTGCAATCCTTGATGATCCCCTCAATAAGGATATTAAATCCTAAACATGACTCCCTCGTGCCCGGAGGCACTGCAACTCTGCTAAGCAGCAAGATGTAGCAACAAGTCTCCAAGACTCAAATGTAAAATGATCAAAAGATAATCTCAATGGATGCCTTTCTCCTCTTTTAAATAGGTGAGCCTCCCTCCATGTACCCTAATTTAAATTAGGTTTTCCCTTCCTCTAGAATCTTCCCTCCTATGTTGTCCCACTTTGTGCTTTCCAAGTCATGCCAATGCAGTTTGACTTGGTCCACCTTGGCCTAGCCTTTATGCAAAAACCTCCTTTCACACATGGAGGTGTGAAATCCAAGTCCAAAAATGATCCTCTTTCATACTTAGAGAATTTTTACTCTCTAATCATGCAAATAATGGGTCTCTTACCCATTTTATTCATCTCTCACATAAAATTAACAAAATTTAATGTTCCATAAAAATTTGGAACATTACAGTCCTCCCCTCTCAAAATATTGCTTGCCCTCAAGAAATTGCAAGGATGGACTGAGTTTGTTTCTTCCCTTCCTCCTGTAGCATCCTTATGTGATGATTTCCTAAAGAAAAGGATGCCATATCACCAATCAAGTCTTCAAATTTTCCCTCCAACATATGTAATCTAGCCCTTGGGTGAACATTCCCAAATAGCTATCATGTAGAAACAACTATTCATGAAGGAAACAAGAGCTGTCTAGGGGCCTCCTTGAGGCATGAAGTTTGATATTTGATGGAATTTATCATCCCCATATTATTCTCCCATCCTCAAGCCATCAATCATGAAAAATAATAAGCTTCCTTCGAACAAGGCAACTCATGGAAAATCTCCCTCCACCTTGAGCTCCATAAATGAAGGTGGGCTGAAATATGATCATGGAAAGCTTTATAGCGTGCCCTTGGCTATCCTCCTCTACACTTATGATAGGTGAATATTATTTATTGATCATGGGATGCAAATTTATTTCCATTAAATGTAAAAATGAAGAGTAATCCCCCCAAGTATCTCTCCTCCATCAATGATAATCCGGCTGGCCCAATGCATTTCATCCATGATGAGTAGGACATGATCATCATAGAATACCCCAACGAAATGTTTGTTGTAGGTTATACCATGTGCATTAAGGTAAAAAATATTTCTCATAGGGTTACAATGCAACCTCATCCACTGCAGCTGCAGAAAATAACATGGAAAGCATTGTGCAGAAAATATCACCTCTACTATTGAATAGTAAATAGATGAATGAATCAACAATAAAAAATAAAATACATGCCCATATACATACAATGGATGGATATCATCATGAACCTCATGGCCCACCTCAAAAGAAGGAATATAAGTGGTTGTGGTGGCCATGTTTCTCCTCATGTTCCCCTTAGAACATGTCGTGCATAAACTGTGGGAATCATCTTCCCTCAAGGACACACCAAAATTATGTGTCAATCTTTCGATCATGCTTCCAATTAGAATATGAGACATATTAGAAAATATAATCATGACCAAAAATAAAATAGGGGGTTCACTGATGGTTTCATATGGTGTTGGAGAGTACCAACAGTCTCCCAGGGGTGCATAACACAATTTTGTAAACTGCTGCTCAAGAAATGTACAAGGAAAAATGTTTTGAAATACAATGCTAATCATATGAATTAGCTGAAAATGTGTAGAATGGAAAAAAAATTGCCTGAGGTCATGTAAAATATGGCTGACTCCATCATATGGGTTGGCCCAACCTTGCTCATGGAGCAACATGGAAGCTCTGCCCCTTTGAGGAGCCATGCACTGCAACATAATGATAGAAGTATGCAAACCAGCAAATGAAATTACAAGGCTCTTACCATAGGTTGTAATTAAAGTGATAGGTGGATCCATATGAGTGATCCTGCTCCCAAATGAAAGCGTTGTGAGCTCATACAAAAAGGCTCATGTCCATACCAACCTCTGTCTCTTGACATGCTCCTTGTCAAGAACACCTCCAGTGATGCTGATGTAAAAATGAAGCTTCTAACAAGATGGAAGTGCCTTCTGATAAGCCCAAGCCAAAGAGTGATCCCTTTTGACTATGAGAGTTCCCTCCTCTACTCTGGCAACACCATAAATCATATGATAGAAAATCTTCTTTTGCTCTCTCCAATACATCCCAAGCAACCCAAGTGCTTGTTGCCTTCTCATGCTCAAATCATGTAACCCATGTGATGAAGGTATCATGAATTATATATATGCTGCATCAGTTCCATGTATCCCTACTCTCTACTACGCAATGATGCAAACATCCTTCCACCTCTCCCCTACTCCCATCCTCCTAGAAAAAGGGTACTCCAAGTGATGGCCAAACTCCTTTAAGAGGTGCCAACGTAGCCAAGCCTCTTGCTGCCCAGTATCATATATTTGCAAGTGGAAAATCATCCTCTTGCTTCTCATCCACACCCACTCAGCTCCTTGTGGATTTTTCCTCCTTCTTTCTCCTTTGTTACTCCTCCCATGAGGGCTACCATCCTCCCAACCCAAATTTCTCTCTTTGCATTTCATATGAGTTTGAAATGCACCTCCTTGAAGACCTTTTAGAAAAGATCTCTCCCTCATGACTGTATTGAATCCATGAGGATCCAAATATGATGAAGGTAGCATCTCCTCTCCATCATAGTTTGACAGTGCTGTTAATCCTTCCAAAGGTGTAGCAGTTGTTTCAACCTCCAGTTCAAAGTATGTTTCCTTGTTTATCATAAAGGTGCCATGCTTTGTTTTATCCTCCAATAGTTCACACTCCAACCTCAAGGGTTGAATGAAACTCAACCAAAATGTATGAGGATAAGGGCTCATATCCTCCTTGAACCCTTTGCACAGTTCAGTGCAATGATGGTGCTCTAAAATAGCAAAATGGGTAGATCCTTGGACCTTTACATGTGAGTTCCCACATTCCTTCAAATTATTTGTTGAAATGAAAAGTGGAACTTCACTCATACCTTTGTGGATCTTGGGGCCTTCTTGTGTGGCTTCAATGGCTTCCTCATCCATAGATATTGAAGGCTGCTCCTCCAAAGCTGTAGCAGCGTTGGTGCAATCCTCCTCCCATGGTGGTGTGAGCTTCTCTTCCTTTGTTCTTTCTATGTCAAAGGTTTGGATCAACCTCTGAGTGAATTCCACAAAATAACTCTCCCTTGAATGGACCAAGGGTTTGAACCACCAAATAGAGGCTTCATCCTTCATGTGTAGTGCTGCAATACCCACTGGTTCTTTTTCTGCCACTGGATGTAGCAATAAAATTGCCTCCAACTATTTCATCCGAGCTCTAGCTAAAGTAACCCCATCGAATGTAGAAAATAGAAACATATTGCCTCTGATTCCTCCCTTTCCATAGGGCCTTCTCTCCTCCATCTACTGAATATACTGTGGGAAATATGTAGCTCCCCTGGATGCTATAGAATGGGGTTTATAGTCACCCAGTTACTTGCTTAAGATCTGAAAATCCAAGCATCTCCCATGCTGGTCTTCAAGAGAATAGGAAGTGAATGGACCTTCCTCTTCTCCCCTTTTGTTCCCCTCCTCCTCAGGGAGGCTCTTCTTTATTCCAAAAATAGATGAGATCAGGCTCATCTTCTTCAATATTCTCCCCTGAAATCGAACTCACATGCTATGCCAAGTTCGATGCTCTGATACCACTGTAATGTTCTTCAGAAACATTATCAATTGACAAGGAAAATCTATTCCAAAAGATATAATGTAGGGGAATTTACTGGATTTTTCACCTTAATAAAGAAGGGTGAGCTCCATAGGCTACCTAGCCCACTAGTAGACTCTATCTATAGAGTGTTGTCAAAGGATAATATCCCCAAGAGGGAAGAACAACAAGATTGGGAATATCTTAAGATAACCCCAACATTGCAGCTACAACAATAACAAATACATCAGATGGAAATAGAAGTGATACATATACACATGAAATGCCATAGAATCCAATGGCCATCATATTAGATCATAGCATCATAAAATATACAACTTATTGAGGAAATGATCACTCAAGCAAGGCACAACAAGCCTCAAGAAAACTGTGCATGCAAATATGAGAAACACTGTTGTATATAGCAAGCCCTAGGCCATGACTACACAGTTACATGAGGGACTACTGCATAAATAATGAAAATACAATGATATGAAAATGATAGGATAAAATAAAATGGGGGAGAAAGATCTCAACCCCTGAAAATACAATACAACAATCCTTTAGGAGGATTGGCTGAAATCTATGCAAAAATGGTAAATATACAAAATGTCGGAGTTGCAGCAGCAACTGCAAATCAAGAGCTAGAAATGGATGGAGAAGGCTGAAATAGATACAACAGATGAATAACCCTTCTCCAATGAAAATCTGAAGTGAAAGGCTAATCCTTTCACCAAAGACTTCTATTCCCAGTGACTATCAATCCCTCACAGCAAATCCTCTCTCTAAATAACGCTATCTACTGAAGGGACTGCACTGAAAATGATGGAATTTGGTTTTCCTGATGCCAAATATGGTGGGATATGCTCAAGAACCACCTTTGATGATATCCCAAGTGTTGGAACCTCCTTCCTCTGAAAGACTAGCTCCGGATGGTGTGTGGAAACCTCCCCAGCAACACCCAGCAACACCCAGCAACACTGCATAATGTCTGATACAGAAAATGTGCTAATGAAAATGGCTGAAGCTATGGCCTGAATGCCAGAATATGGGGAATGGAGTGCAATCCTTCATGAGCTCTTCAAGAAGGAGACGAAATCCTAAACAGGACTCTTTCGTGGTTGGAGGCACTGCAACTCTGCTAAACAGGAAGAGGCAGCAAGAAGTCTCCAAGACTCAAATGTAAAATGATCAAAATATAATCTTAGTGGCTGCCTTGCTCCTCTTTTAAACAATTGAGCCTCCCTCCATGGACCCTACTTCGAATTAGGGTTTCCCTTCCTCTAGAAGCTTCCCTCCTACGTTGTCCCACTTTGTGCTTTCCAGCTCATGCCAACACAGTTTGACTTGGTCCACCTTGGCCTAGCCTTTATGCAAAAACCTCCTTTCACACATGGAGGTGTGAAACCCAACTCTAAACATGATCCTGTTTCATACTTAGAGGATTTTTATTCTCTAATCATGCAAAGAATGGGTCTCCTACCCATTTTATTCATCTCTCACATAAAATTAACAAAATTTAATGTTCCATAAAAATTTGGAACATTACAATTGGAAACTAACCCTTGAATCCCTTAGATCTAGCAATCTAAGACTTGAATCCAAGAGGGGATCAGAAAAAAATCCTTCTAGGTGTGTTAAATAGGTCTCCCACACCTATTACAGCTTGGAAAATTCCCTAGAATGGGATTGCAACAAGATTAAACAATGCTGCTTCAGAAATAACATAGTTCATCATGGAAGTAGTATTAGGCCAATATGGAGGCTCAATAATGTCATATATATCACCAAATCAGATTTATATTGAAGCCCATGAGTCTTGGAATATAAAATAGAAGACTTATACAAAAAGAAACCCTCAAAAAGAGGTACTGCAATGCATGTAATTGGCGCCAAAAGCTTTACAATGTTATTTTATTGAGTGTATTGTAGCAGTAGATTCCAACTTAGATCTGCAGCAAAGCAATGCATGAACAGTCAGATCTATGACAGATCCATACACTATATTGTCTCTAATTTACATTCCCCTTGGGGATTTTAGCAAATCATGAAGCACATGGAGTAGATTTGAGATTCTATATAGTAGATCTACAGATCTATTTAGAATTTCTAAAGTATATATAGGAGTATTCATATCAGATCTGAATATGACATGGAATAGAAAAAAAATCCATGGATCACCACAGTGAAGGGAAGATCCCCAACACCAGAGATCACTCCTCAAACTTTATGAAAACACCTCGCAACTTTTCTCTTTGCAGATAATGTAGTACTAGAAGAGGGAATACGTTTTAAGCTTGAAGAATAGTTTGGCCTGATGCTAAGATGTATATCTGAAGCTCAAATGATCCAGAACACTCTTGCCAATAGGATAGAAGCCTTTCCTAGTGAAAATGGGCACTAGATTGGCCTAGATTTGACTAGATATAGCCTCCACTTGCTGCAGATTACAAAGAAAACCAAACCCTCAACAGGATCTGCATTGTAGTTGGAAGTAGAAGTTTGGCCTTAAGCTTGATAGTGGACAATAACTACGAGTCTCTTCCAAGAGCTACCCAAGGAAAGAGAAGGATTCCTAAATAGGAGATCCTTGTGCTAAATAGTACTATTCTCTACTAAATAGCCAAGAGAATGAGAATGTTCTAAACATACAAATTCTTCAGAAATAATGTGTTCTTCAACAACCCCTCTCTTTTTGTCCTCCTCTTCCTTTTATAAGGTTGAGACCTTGCAAAACCCTAAACCATCTCAATGATTTAGCTCCTTTCACATGTGTGGCCTCCATATAAAATTGCACTGCGCATCTTATGAGGTTCATTGCATCTGGAAAATGCTGTTGATTTGGTCCTATTGACCCAGTCAAAAGTCTCAACCCCTTTCACGCATAAGAGTGTTTTATTAAACTAGCCTAGATTTAGCCTTGTTCACGTGGGGCATTGGTTTATTCACTGATTTTAGGAGTTTTTATTTTCCTCCCTTTTACACTTATTCATGAACATAAAAGTAAAGAAAAATTTAATATTCCAATTAGCTTGAGGCTAATTGGAAATATTACAGCCCTCCCCTCCAAAATGTTGCTTGTCCTCAAGAAACTCACAAGGACTTTTCAAAATCTCCAATGGATTTGTCTCCTCCCAAGAATACAATTTTGCCTTTGGTGAATAACCCAAATATCTGTCATCATGAAGAAGTGGGAGATACATAGAAAGACACATATGCCATAAATTGGTCTTATCAAGGCATGAGATATGATAAATGATGGGTAATTCAACCCCCATGAGACACTCCAATCTCCATGATATCATCCAAACAAAGTGAGACATACTTGATAGCTCATAGAAATAATCGCCAATCCCATCCTTTTGCAACGTATAGGGGCTGCATGGCTATAAATGAGAGGTAATAATGTTCAACTTACGTGGGCTGCAATAATATAGTCCTCATGAGGGTAAAGGATACTTGGAACTTTATGATTCCCTTCATTGATTCTAGGGACCCTTCTTTCCCAATATTCCATGTATATAGTGAATAAAATGTCATCACCATATGTGCTCCAAAAGAAACATGGAATAAATTTCATATGATGTATTGGATGGTGACAATAGTCCCTCCATTGAGACCACCATTGTTCTTATTCTTGCTGCCTCAAAACATCGTAAAATAAGAGGCCACCCAACCACCTTCTTGCTGCCATAAGCTTCTCTAAAGCTTGGAAATAGTAGAGGATAAGAGGTGTTAGCTGTATATGATTCAATAAACACATATCTTGCCACAAATTCTCCCATATGAGAGGCTTCTCCGAAAGACTTAAATCACCTATATGGCCTTTTGCATAGAGAAACAAAAGATAAAGTGTAGCTGCCATATAATGTCTCTTCCTCCTCTTGAAGTAAGAATAAATATGGGAAGTTTCATTTCCCATGGACACACCCAACCCATGTGTCATTCCTCCTATCTTGTCCCCAAAAAATATCATAACATCATTATCATCATGATACAAAAAATCTCTCTTATGCCTCCTCATGTGAGAGTTACATTTTCTCCCAAACCCAAGTACATACATGATCATGAGATATATTCCAAACATAAATACATCTAAATACATGAGATTCATCCCAACCAAAAGCAAATACATGGACATGAGATTTAACATATGATGTCCAAACTCTCTTCTTGTCAACCCAAGCAACCATGCCTTCTTCTTATGCATCCCCCCATTGAAACACAAGACATGAGACAAGAAAATATGAATCTTTGGGTAGTACCCACACTCACCCAAGAGTAACCAGCATGGTGCATCTCCTGATTGCCTCAGATCTATATGTGTTAAGTGGTTTTCCCACCACTTACTTGCTACCCATAACATATCTCCATGGCTAAAAGTGGGAGATATATTTGGTGCCTTAGGAAAGCACCCATCATGCTATAAAATCTCCCTTTGTTCACCAAGGGAGTGGCCATAATCAGAAATAATTTTGGCCCAAAGTTGGCCATGAAGTTTATAAGGTATATCAATCCTCTTTGGAGTCATGGCCTGCATATACATAGTAAAAGAATGCATACAATCAGAAAATAAAATATGATTTACATAAGTTTTCTTTTCACCAATAATCCTCCTCAAACAAATGGAGTGGTGCATAGTTCTATTTCCTTCCTCAAAAAGAGAAAGAGAGAGCTGAATTAACTCTTTCATAGAGTTATGTTGCTGCTCCGTCTCCATATGGTACATGCATATTTGGTAATTCTCATATAAATCTTTTTCAAAGCCTTCCCACATGAATATATTCAAGATAATATGGTGTGTTCTAATGAAATCAGTGGGAGTACAAAGCAAGATCTCATAGGCTACATGTAGTAGTTTATCCTTGAGTCTCAATTCTTCAGTCAAATAGATTTGATCATGAAGGTAAATGACTCCATCAACCACTCTATACCTCCTATATTCCATTTTCCCCTCAAGAACCTTACATGTGAAGAGGTTCTTGGAATATTCCACCAAGAGTTGGGACTCCCAATATGGATCTAGGCTTCCCAACAATGACAACACTGTAGAATTATGAAATGAAGTAGTTGTCATATCATCATTCTCCTCTTTGACATGCTCAATGGAAAATTCACATGTTGAAGTGTTGTAGCTCCATCTTTGCTGCCTCTCTTGCAGCTGATCTTGTGTAAGACAAGATTGAAGAATAGGAAGATCAACCTTCTTTTGAAATTTTTCTCTCTTCTAAAACTTCCATAGTTTGGCCCAAGCATACAAGAGTGTTGGCCCTCTCTTGTCTTCATCAAAAATATTCTTTGTATGTAGAGATATCATTTTCTGCCACAAATATATGGAGTGGCCATTTGACATCATGCTAATGTCATCATAGATCACTGAGTTCTTCTTTTCCAGTGCAAACAGATGAGTGAGGAATAGAAAAACCAATTTCAGAAAATTTCTCAGCCCTCCTTGGAATCCATCAATAGATCTCAGTGTTGTGGTAGCCAAATATGTCACTTTTGCACAAGGTTGAGAGAACATCTTATTCCGCTTCCCATCATGGGGTCTCCCTGGTGGAATGCCTCCATGTAAAGAGACATCAAGATTCGAAGTAGACTGTATGAATGGTTGGACTGATGTGTCCCTTTCCTTGCTACATATATCAGTCTCCTTCTCATGAGTTAAAACCCCTTGAATTAAACAAGGGTGCATTCTCCTGATCATTGGATGATGATCAATCCTTCCTCCTCTTGCTAGAAGCAAGGTATCACTGCCTAATAATGTTGTCACAAAATCCTCCTTGGGAATCATTTGCAAAGATGCAAAAGATCTTTCCCTTGAAACAATAACTTCATGTCCATCCCCATGTGATGATGGGTCTTCTTCTGAAGTGACAGAGTTGTTACTACCCCATTGTTCTTCTTGCTCATCAATATTTTAGAATACCTCATTATCAATGAGAGACCTTGGATATTGGTCTTCCTTTGAAAGAGGAATCTCCATGATTTCCTTTTAAGAAGAAATCTCTTCATGCAATGGGGATCTTGCCTTCGACAAGGTATTGCAAAATTTTTTATCCCCTTCAAAAAAAATCTAAAGTGGAGTTTTCACAGCAGATCTTTCCAACTCATGCAAGGGTTTTTCATGCTCATGCTTTGCTAGCTCAATCAAATATGTTTTAGTTTGTTTTACATCAAATCTCTTCACCATTCTCATAGTGAACTTTGCGTCAGTAGATATATTTGCATTATTCAATGAAAATGATTCAAATAGCCACCAAGAATAAGCTTTACCTTTAAGATGTAGCACTACTACCTTAAGGGCTTCCTTTTCTAAAACTTGATGTAGATCCAAATATGAGTCTAGCTGATCTATCCATGCTTTGGTTCTGCATGCAGAGGATCCATCAAAAATTGGCAGAATGAATCTACCTCTTCTCCTTATATTGTACTTATTGGATCTACCTCCCTCCTTGAGATGGCATAACTCTTGGAAGCTTAAGTTCTCCTTGATTTTCCAAGATTTAGATTCATACTCCTGAAGATAACCACTCAAAGTATCCTCCTTTGGTGTGTCTTCTTCCTCCATTTCTCTAGCAGTATATCTGGGCATAGAATAACATTGTAGATCTGATGTAGATGAGTGCTTCGACATATAAGATGAATAATTGGGGTTTTCTTCATGTAAAGATATTCTTGAGGGACCTTCATGTTTTTCTCTCTTCATTTCTTTGATTTTTCCTTTAAGCTCATACAGAGTTTGGAATAGAGCTTTTGAGAACTCCTTCCCTTTCATTCTTCCAGATAAAGAGGTTCTACACTTTTCTTCTGTGTCTTCAGTGTAATCATACTTCTTCTTCAGTCTCTTCTTTTCATGAAAAGACATATTGGATCTTTCAAAAAAATAACAGGTTGTGCCAAGAGAGTTGCTCTAATACCACTGTAATATCCCCAAAAGTGACTGCTTAGCAAGGCATGCCTGAAAACCGCATTTTCAGGAATTTATGCTATAGGATTGGAAACCAACCCTTGGATCCCTTAGATATAACAATATAAGACTTGAATTCAAGAGGGGATTAGAAAAAAATCCTTCTAGGTGGGTTAAACAAGTCTCTGACACCTAGTACAGCTTGGAAAATGCCCCAGAATGGGACTACAACAAGATTAAACAACACTGCTTCAGAAATAATGCAGTTCAACAAGGTAGCAAAAATAGGCCAATATGGAGGCTCACTAATGTCATATCTATCAGTAAATCAGATTTATATTGAAGCCCATGAGTCTTAGAACAGAAAATAGAAAACTTATACAGAAAGAAACCCTTAAAAAGAGGTACTACAACACATATAATTGACTGCAAAGGCTTGAAAAAATTATTTTATTGAGTGTATTGTAGCATTAGATTACAAATTAGATCTAGAGAAAAATAATGCATGAACAGTTAGATCTATGACAGATCCATACACTATAGTGTCTCTACTTTACATTCCCCTTGGGGATTTCAGCAAATCATGAAGCACATGGAGTAGATATGAGATTCTATGATGCAGATTTGCAGATCCATTGATAATTTCTAAAGTATATATAGGAGTATTCAGATCAGATCTAAGTATGACATGGAATAGAACAGAAATCCATGGATGACCACATCGAAGGGCAGATCCCCAACACCAGAGATCACTCCTCAAACTTTGCCAAAACAACTTGCAAATTTCCTCTTTGCAGATAACACAGTACTGGAAGAGGGACTGTGCTATAGGCTTGAAGAATAGTTTGAATTGATGCCAAGATGTAGATCTGAAGTTCAAATGATCCAAAACACTTTTGCGAATGGGATAGAAGCCTTTCCCACTGAAAAGGGGCACTAGGTTGGCCTAGATCTATGTAGATATAGCCTCCACTTGCTGCAGCTTACAAAGACAACCAAACCCTCAATAGGATCTGTGTTGTAGTTGGAAGTAGAAGCTTGGCCTTAAGCCTGATAGTGGACAAGAATTACAAGTCTCTTCTAAGAGCTACTCAAGGAAAGAGAAGGATTCCTAAACAAGAGATCCTTGTGCTAAACAACACTATTCTCTACTAAACAGCCAAGAGAATGAGAAATGTTTAAACATACAAATTCTTCAAAAATAATACGCTCTTCAAAAACCCCTCTCTTGTTGTCCTCCTCTTCCTTTTATAATATTGATATCTTGCAAAATCCTAAACCATCTCAATGATTTAGCTCCTTTCACATGTGTGCCTCCATCTAAAACTGCGTTGTGCATCTTAGGAGGTTCATTGCATTTGGATAGCACTGTTGATTTGGTCTTGTTGACCCAGTCAAAAGTTTGAACCCCTTTCACACATAAGGGTGTTTTATTAAAGTAGCTCAGACTTAGCCTTGTCCACATGGGGCATTGATTTATTCACTGATATTAGGATTTTTTATGTTCCTCCCTTTTACACTTATTCATGAACAGAAAAGTAAAGCAAAATTTAATATTCCAATTAGCTGGAGGTTAATTGGGAATATTACAAGGGCAATGACCTTCTATCCATAGTAAAATTTGTGTGAAGGACAAGAGGTCTCATCACGAGCTGACCCAATTACTTTGTTAAATCCTAGTGAATGGCACTAGGGCTATCTGGTTACCATGCCGGCACGGTGTTCTTTATATATGAGAAAATAAATTATCTAAGTACCAAATAGAGGATTCTAACTCATTTTTGGGCTAAAAAGCAACCCTGTCGAGGCTATGGACACCTACTAGAAGTAGTGGCTCCGCTTGTGGCATTGGAGTTTCATGTTAAACAACCAATCATTTTTCACTTATTCTTAACAACCCATTCTCAAAGGAGAACTTACCATTTGAATAGTGTTATATTTCTAAAAATTAGTATGCATGGTAAAAATACATATGAATTAACTTAATTATGTATGATTATTTAATCCCAGCAGTTGTTACCACTCTTTACATATCATGTTTTGTCACAATTTTCCATCAAAGAAAAATCCTTTTCATAAAAATTATTTCTCCATTTTTCCTTCTTAATCATTTCCCCACCATCCATATAATTGCAATGATTTGATTGGGTTTTGCTACAATATATGTCATTTTGGTTATTGTTCTCCTACATTTATGAATCCATAATGTCTTTTCTCATGCTTTCTAGTCCTAGACACCTAGGGGAAGAAAAACCCTGCCACACTTTGTACTTACTTTCAGCGTACATGGCTTCCACCTTTTTGCATCACTTTTAGCATCAACTCAACCTACATCAGCTTCAACAAATGCCAGTCCCTGCATGCCATTCCACATTTTTACAGAGGTAAAATAGCATAATTTTCTGTTTTATTAAGAATTTAGGAAAATTTCATGAAAATCCAGTGATCACTGTTTATCTTCATTCGTTCCACTTCTTTACCACTTCCCATTTTTCAGAGACACAAAAGCTTTCAGTTTGGGGGAGTGTTACTTTCTTTCATTTCTTTATTTTGACCATGCCATCATACATTGATCTCCTTATTCATTCTCAAAACCTCTCTTATTCCATGTTTTTGTACACCAAGCATAACGATTGTAGCAACTACCTCAATCTATTTTCTAGTATAGCATGAGGGCATGTTAATTCTCCCGTTTGGGGGAGGAATTGGTAAAAATGATGGATATTTTCTACTTTCCTTCTCATTTAAGGCACACAGTTTCATTTTTATACAATGCATAAATTGATTTGTGCATGTCTTCAAAAATATGAACTAAATTCTTATGATTTTTGGACAGCAGAGTGGTATCTTTAAAGTACACAAACACATAAAATATCAAGCTAAGTTAGTTTGTAAAATTTCAGAAATCATGCACTATCACCTACAACCCTTTTTCTTATATCTCATGATCCATGCATCAAAACAATCTAATTTTTGGATTAAAGAAGCGTTAACGTACGGTGGAAAGTCAATCTGAAAATTGTTGCGCCTTCACCAATATTTCTAAAATTGAATATTTATTATTTGAGGAAGAAGTCATTTGTTCCATCAATATAATGATTTGGGGTGAACATTTTGATTATTGTATTACAGCTTGGTTAATACAAAGGCTTTGGGTTGCAAGAGGACATGCGACATATTCAGTTTGGGGGTATGTTGGGCCGCAAATATGTCATTATTATTACCACATTCTAACATATATTTCATCCATTTCTACCATTCTTTATCACATTATTTATCATAATTTATCATTTAACTCCATTTTATAATAATTTATGCTCTTACAGATAAGTAATATGTATTCTCCTTTATTTCTATTAAATTGATAATTATTATGCATGATTTTTTCAAATATGGTTTATTAATTTGTTATAACATCAGTCACAATTTTAGCCTCCAAGATCTCTTCCAGAATGGAAATTCGATCTCCAACTATTCAAACTCATAAATTTGCTAGGATAAAAAGTGACGGTCTTGCTTTTCCTATTTCAAACAAATGAAGATGAATCTTGAAAATTGGAGACACGGGTTTTGTGCAAAATAGCTCGATTCAATTAGGCTAGGTGCCATTTTTGAAAATTCGGCGTGGATTGAGATAAACAGAAGGTTTTCTTAAGGCGATTTTCTTAGATTTGCTGTTGTGGCCATTTTCCAAATTCTTCAAATTGCAATACCAAATTCGACTTGTTCCAGATGAGTCATGATATTTCAGATATGATCTTGCTGATCAATTTGTTTTAGACAATATCTAATTTTAATGGTAAATCATTTTGTAATAAATTTAGTTGTAATTCCCCTTTGCTCTCTGTGTATTTAAATGAAACTAGAGATCAAAGAGGGGGAATGATGGGAATAAACATATGAACAATTTCTAGATAAATGAATGAACAATTGTTGAATACAAGATGAATAATTGTTGAACTTCAGACAAAGTCAAGAGCTCCATTTTGATGTAATTATTTCTCCCATATATTTTAATGAAGGAAGTTATCTATCGATTTCTACATCTTCTTCTTGTAATTTGATATGAATTATTTCTCAAGTAAGAACTCAGTCTTGGGTAGTTGGGCCCACTACCTTAGACGAGGTGTTACCTTGAACATCTACAGTAGTTTAGATGTGTTCTTGTTTATTTGAATTTCAATTCTCATTCCTTAAAGTAGAGTTCCTTTATTTAAAAGTAATTTGTTGTTTGTTGCATTTTCTAGATTTGTTATTTCTCTCAATTTCTCGATTTCATTTAATTCACTGCTCTAGATTACGATTTGAATTATGTTGAGTCTAATAGGTTAAATTTCCAATTCAGCAAAACGTGGTTTAATTTAGTATTGATTCAAGTCATGTGATTAGCAGGATTATTTTTTTGTCATTTACTTTCTGGTTTTGACATTTAGTATTTCTTTTCAAGTCTTACATTTCATTTCTTTTCGAATGAGATTCATAGTGTAGAAAATAATCATGTAGAACTAGTGTTATCTATTGGTATTTCTATGCGTATATTTTTTCCAATTGTCTTGAAATAAAAAGACATTCCTTGATTGATAATTAATGAATATATGATTAGTTTTTTTTATTGAGCAATTGCTTTTTCCCAACACAGAGGAAGAAGCACAAGGCCACTAAGACTGGCAGGGAGGTGGAGGTCACCTTGACCGAAGAACACTTAGATAATATTGCGACTATTGTTACTATTGCTTCCAAAGACCGATGGGATGCCCTGGAAGATCAACAAAAGGCCGCGGTGGAAGCATTGTATTCTAGGATGCACTCCCTTCAGTTAAAAGCAGATACGCTTCAGGCGAGCATGAATAAGGCGAGGAATAATCAAGCAAGCCAGCCAACCATAGTTACATCTTTGGCCACAGTGACAAAGAGTCAGATTTGCCCCCTCCCAGGTGCAAATTTCACTGCAGTACCTCAGATCCTGTACGAGAAATTATGCGGTTGACCTAGATGTTGTAAGACTGATAGATGAGTAGCTTCATGCCCTCTAAGTATTTATCTTTGGTGAGCTTCATCACGCAGAAATGTGAGTGCAACAGTAACTAAATCACGCCACTCAAACCATTATGACTAAATCTATCGAAACCACCCAAGCACGGGCAACACACCTTGCAGAAGTTGTACAACAGGCTCACTTAGAGCATTTGATAGATCTACTCTATGAGGATATGCTAGAAGTAATTCCTACCTCTGCTACACTCCAGGAAAAGTTTGAAGGCTTCGTAGCTGCATTGAAGGCATCTCGGCTGGAAGTGCAGGATGTTAAGGCAGACCTAAAACAACAAATAGTTGCACTACAAGCCAAACTGTAGCCCAAGACCCCTCCTAAGGTGCATGCCGAGTAAGATGCACTGGTCAAAGAAGATACGAGCAACATTACAACACTGATCACTAAGGGTATAGAATTTTTAGAAACTGCTATGGGGTTATGGTACACGGTGCAGCGTGATCCCCTCCTTTGCCAATTCAATCACGAGCTGCGCTAGAAGGAGTAGGATTTTGAACAAATGGAAGCTATCATGCCCACCCTCGTCACAGCACAATGCCTAGTCTGTCTTTGGACCAGCCACACACTCATAGATGAAATTAAGGGGCTCTACCACAAGAGGTACTTCCTTACTGACCACCTAAAGCCATGGGATGATGAAGCTCTCAAACTTTCGTAGGATTTAGACATGGCAGTCAAGAAATTCAACCAGACCCTAAAGAGTGTTACTGTAGCTAGTGAAGGACTGACTTCACAAAATTTGGTCAACATCGAGCAGAATGTAGCCGCATAGAGTGAACCCATCATGCCCCCTTTTTTCACTATTATCGAATAAATCTAGGAGAAGATGAAGACCCCATTTCCGCTGTGGCTCGAGATGAGTCAGAAGATTATGCTGAGGGCCTATTGGAGCGGTGTCCCCTAACCGTATTTTTGGTACATTTTTGTAATATTTAGTCTAGCACAAGGGCTTTGGGGCAGTTCAAAGCCCCCGATGAATTGCAATGGGTCAAATGGTAGACCAAGAGTCCAAAAACCACTGTTTGCAGACCATAGTGTAGCACAGGCTAATAGGTTATAAATAGATGGATGAATCGATTCTAGAGGTAGACTATGTTTGGAATTAAGCTTGGATACGAATTTGTGGATCTTTTGTGTCGATTTTCTAGGTAAGGGCTCCTATTGGATGTGTGCATGGAGACCCTGAGTCCTCCTCTGTGTGGACCCCATTGGTTGTGTGCGTGGGCTAGTAAATAGAGTTTGTAAGTTGGATATCGATGTGAATGAATGAGAAGATTATTTTGTGATAACTAAATGCTTTTGTGTTATGGTTATTGGATACGCTCTGTGTTATTTCTAAAGTTATATCTATTTGCTGAATACTAATGATTTACTGATGTGCATGTGGATACGATATTGTAAAAGGGGATGAATGCATAGATCTGGTTAATATTAATCACTTTGCTTCTGTTAACATGCTATATAATGATGTATGAGCTTCTCCTGAGTTATTCCACCGATATACTTCTAATGGTTTCTGTGTCAAGTCTTCTCCAGCGCAGGTTTGTCAGACCTAAAAGGACTCACTTCAATTAATTTTCTCTCTCTCACGGTGCGGAAACCTGGTTCCAGCACCCTCCCATACTACTTCGGGTGAGACCTTGACCTGCGCAAGTAGGCCATTTCCGAAAGCGATAGTAGTATCGAGGTTTGTTGGTAAACCTTCAAACTGAACCTGGGTCAACACCCCTCAAACCAACAACTTATTTCTCCTATTGATTCAGATTAAATAGTGAAATAAATTTCATTTTCTACCTAAATATTGATTTACCAATATTATATTGTTTGGAAAATATTTATTCTCTAACCTAATTTACAAAAAAATTCAAAATTGTTCAACCATGATTAAATTGTATGTTTTGAACAAATAGCTAGTCATCATGGAATTTTTAAATAAGCTGCACACAACCTTATTTATTTTGGCGTAAATAAAAATATCTATTAGTAGTGGCATTTGAATTTGTAGCACTTTGAGTGTTAGTTTCTTAATGTTTTCTTTTGTGGGGTTTTGATTTTATTTTTTTTTATTTTTCAAAATTTGTTTCTTTTTTTCCTTTTTGTCTTTATTCATTTTTTTTAGATATACCCTCTTTTCATTTTAATTTAATGTATATTTTTGGAAATAATTTTCTTATTGAAAATTATTTACAATATAATATTACTGAGACAAAATACTCAATCACCTTGATATCTTATAAATTATAGGACCCTAACAGTGGCTCCAACTAGAGATGGCACTTCTCCATGTGAAGTGTCAAGAACATATGATCAATAGCCTTGAGTATCTCATTTCAACAATGTCTACACCTGAATTATTTGTTTCCAAAAATTTAATGATGACAACATCAGTGGCTAATCTGGAAGGTATTTCTTCGATCCATTTAGTAAAGTAATCAGTAGCTGTGAGAATCCACTTATGTTGGGCATAGGAATGTGAATGAATTTCACCAATGAGATTCAATCCCCATTGTTTGAATGGAATTTCACTAGATATAGGATTTAAGGGAAGAGGAATTTTTTTTCTTTTTCCCTCAAATATTTGGCATTTATGGCAGGAGGTTACTTTTTTGTGGACATTAGGGAAAATGGTAGGCCAATAAAAGCCAGCTCTAAGGATCTTGTTAGCAGTGGTTTTCTAGTATAGGTGTCCACCGAATCATCTTCATGGAATTCCTACATGGTTATTTCTGCATCATCCTTCAATAAGCACTTTATTAAAATACCACCAACATCTTTCCAATATAAAACATTATCTACGAGGCAAAACTTAACCTGCTTTAGCTTTAGAAATATATATATATATTTTTTTTAAAACCAGGAGGAGCATGTAAATTGAATAAAAAATAAATGAGGTCTGCATACCAAGGTGATTCCGGAAAATCCTCATCAATCTGTGCAGTCGCTTGGTCCTCTTGATCATCTAATTCAACAACAAAGTTGATATCCAATGCATGAAAATTTGAATCAACCATCAATTTGGCTAGTCCTTGCCATCTGATAAGCTTGGTGGATTCGATTTCTAAGTCATACTGAGGAATGATAGCAATCTATTTACATATTTTACCATCAAGTCCATTCTAAGTTAAAATATCCTTAACCACTGAATTAGTACATAAGAAATTATATGAGAATCTAGGATATACACTCTAAAATGCTTAATTTATTTTATCAAAGAAAATAATTTTTTTTCCATTATGTTATATTTCAAAGCTGCATCTCTTAAATCCTTACTAAAAAATGCAATGGGTTGTTAAAATCCTTCATCATTTTTCTGTAATAAAACAACTGTAACAGCATGTTCAAATGAAAAAGAAAATATTTTAAAATCTTTAGTGAAATATGGATTCATCAATACTGGTACTTTTGCTAATGATTTTTTAACTAGATCAAAGGATTTTTTGGCTTCAACATTCCATCTAATTTTTGAAACTTTTTTAAGCATATTTGTTATGTTTCAGAGAAGTTCTGCAAGGTTAGGAATGAATCTTCTTAGGAAATTAATATTTCCAATAAATGATTGAAGCTCCTTAATGTTTCGAGGATGGATGATTTTGAATATAGCTTCAGTTCTACTGGGATCAATCCCAATACGATATTTAGAAATAATATGACCCAAGAGCTTTCCTTCTTCAAGGTAAAAAAGTGTTTTCTTAGGATTTAATGAAATTCCAAACCTTCTACACTTTTCAAACACTCTTCTCAAAAGTAACAAATTTTCCTCATCAGCTTCTGAATAGACAATAATATCATCTAGATAAATCACAATAAATCTACCAATTTCATTAACGAATGCAATATCTATTGCTGTTTGAAATGTGGGTCCAACATTAATTAACCCAAAGGGAATCTTCGCATAAATGAAGGTTCCACATGGAGTAGTGAATGTTGTTTTATCTTGATCATTATGATGTACTAAGACTTGGTTATAGCCTGAGTGTAATGTTCCCAAATGGGAAAAGCATGAATATAGTGCAAAATAATGGAATAGCTATGTAAAAAATCATATAAGTGAGAGGCTAATATGGAGACCTTTCATTAATTATAACGGAAACAAAATATGCATAAGAAATGTGCCATAAATTATACAATAAGAAAGAACAAACCTCCAATGGACAAAATCCCTCAAAAGAGGTGCTGCTACTATATATAAAGAGCTGGAAGGCTGCTATAACACTGTTTAAAAGGAATTTCTATAGAAAACAGTTATACAATAGATCTAGGCCTAATAGATCCCACAAAAGATAGATCTAATACATATCTAAGCACTATACAACCTCCTTTGAAGAACCACTTAAGGGTTCTCACCAAAACACCATGTACAAGATGGGAATCTAAGTCTTAGGGCTGAAGATCCACTACAAAATATAGATCTAGAAAGTTTTTCTAATCTGATATGATAAATAATGCAACCTCCTCCAATATAATCTCTAGGTCAAGGGCTGATCCCCTCTCTATAAAACCTCCTCCCTAAATGGTGTGCCAAAACTACCCTACAACTCCTCCCTCAAAATAACACAGATCTAGAAATAAATTGCGCTGTAGGGGAAAATAAATCAACGGCATAAAGCTAAGATATGAAAATAAGCACAAGGGACTTCCTCACTATCCTCCCAATGGAAAGGAACCCTTCACTGAAAATAAGCAATGAAATGACCCAAATATGGTCTCCACTGCTGCAACCTGTAAAACAGCTCAACCCTGAACAAGATCTGTGCTATAAATGAAAGATTAAGCTTGGCCTTAAGCCTGAAAGTGGAAAATGTGGTACAATAATTCTCCAAGAGCTTCTCAATGGAAGAGGTGGGATTCCAAATCAAGAAGGTACAGTGATAAACAACACTCAATCTCAGCTAAACAACTAGAGAAAGATATATGTCTAAACAGACCATATATTCAGAAATATCAAGTACATCAAGATAATGAATATGGTTTCCATCATCTTACTTTTATAAGATATGAGCTTCCAAACCCTAAACCCCATCCAATAATGGAACTACTTCCATGCAAAGCATCTCCATCTAAAACTTCATTGTCTTTCATTCATGGCCACTCCTTCATGACAACGCTATTGATTTGGTCAAATTTGACCCATTCAAGGTGTTCCAGCCCCTTTTTACACTTAAAAGTGCTAAATTGAGCTACCAGTATATATCCTTTTCACATTGGCATTTATTTATTCATTATTAAGGAGACTTATGGACCTCCATTTTCCTCTTATTCATAAAACAAAGCTACAAAACAAAATTTAATATTCCAACTAGCCGATGGCTAATTGGGAATATTACAATCCTCCCTTCCCATATGTTGCTTTTCCTCAAGCAACTGATAAGGTGAGAGCTGCAACTCTTCTCCTCCATCATTAGTGAAACTGTCATGTGATAAGCTTCCCTCAAAAGCTAAGTGTCTCCCAATCCATCCCTCCATGAAATGCTCCTCCAAAGTTCTTATGAGATGTAAATAATTCATCCCACAAGGAGAAAATAGTTCCAATGAAACAAACATGGTTTGCCCAAGGTTCTCCCTGAAACATGTAGTATAATGAACATGGAGAATATCTCTCCCATAGGGAACATACATTTCTCCCATCCTCCCTCCAATAATTACCATAAAAATAATAAGCACATCATCAATGTATGGGATCAAAACTAAGTACATACAAACAAAAATTTGTAAAAATGGAGGTGGGTCATAGTCCCACATGTGGAACCAGCACAGTAAATCTCCTGACTACATTATATAATGATATTTTAAGTGGTTTCCCCACCACTTACTTGCTGCCCAAATCTTCTCACAATGGCTAAAAGTGTGAGATACGTTTGGTGATTTTTTAGTGCACCCACAATGATACAACATCTCCCTATGTCCTCCAAGAGAGTGGCCATGTTCAGAAATATTTATGGCCCAAATTTGGCCATGAAGTTTATATGGAATAATGCTCCTCCTTGGAGCTATGGATTGTATATAAATGGTAAAGGAATGAAAGTAATCATGAAATGAAACATTATGTACGTAAGCATGTTCCTTAGCAAAATTTCTTCTCATACAAATGGAGCAGTCCATAAATAGATCCCCTCTGATTCCAAAAGAGGAAAGAGGTGGTTTTGATAGCTCCATAATTGAGTTATGTATATCTTCCAACTCCACATGGTTCATGAATCTTTGAAAATTCTGATATAGTTACTCTTCAAAGCCTTCCCAACTGTAGTTTTCCATGATAGTGTTGTAGTCTCTCATGGAATACGTATGGCTAAAACGGAAATCTTCATGAGCCCTTTGTAGCAACTTCTACTTGAGCTTGGAGGCTCTAGATAAGAATATCCTACCATGATAGTAGATGAATTCTTCTTGGACTAAATAGCCCATTTTATGTCGCTAGTCATCAAGTATCATGCATGTAAAAAGATCCTTGGAATAATCCACCAATAGTTGGGATTTCTAATATGGATCAATGGACCTCCATAGTGACAGTGCTAATGATCTATCACAAAGAACATATGTCATACGGTTTCCCTTCTCCTTGAAATATCCCATGCCTAAGGTATATATCGGAAGGTTGCTATCCCCTCCTTGCTGCTTTTTTTGCATATGCTCATGCTTAGGTAAAGGTTGAAGCTTTTGGAGATTAGTCTCGCATGGGAAGCTATCATCCATCCAAAACTTCCTAAGTTTAGCCAAAGCATGCATGTGTGGCCACCATATTCTACAATGTAGGTAAGATTTCTCTTCAATTGAGAACAACTTCTGAGTCTCCGTAGTCAGGGAATGATATCCTTGTACCATGATGGTGTCATCCTCCAATCCTGCAACATTTCCTCTCAGTGCAGTATGAGATGTGAGAGTGGGTAATGATAATAGTGGGAGAATGTCTCCCTCCTCCTTGAGCCTATCGAAGACTCCCAGTGTTGTATCATGGTCTTCTAATGCTCCTGTTCCTCCCGAATCTATGAATGGTGCATCATGATGTAAGACATCTCTCACCAATTCTAGATTAGGTGGCTTCCTAGGTGGTTTACCACAAGATAGTGATGTCTCATGGATCAACCTCATATGCATAATATATGGGACTACCATTTCTCTGCTTCCACTGCGAAAATCCAAAAAAAAATTGTGGGGAAGTTTCATGACATTTGGGTACCACTATTAATGATGCAAGAGTCCCTCTAATTGTAGAAATTGCTCGATCCTCACCTCCTAGTGGTGGTGGATCATCTTCTGCTATTGCAACGATGTGTCCCCTCTCTTGTTCTTCTTCTTCCTCCTCATCACCTGAGAAGACCTCTATGTAGTTTGCCTTTCCTACTGCACATTTATGGTTGGGTGCCCAAGATTCTTGGCATTTGAAGCAAATCTTCCTCCTCCTCAAATCTCTTCGGACATCATCATCAAGAGGATTTTTGTATTGGATCTCCTTTGAAAGAGGATCCTTCTCATATTTTCCCTTTGATGTAAAAGAGGGCTTATGCTGAAATGTTTCCTTTTCTTTTGGAAAGGCATATTGAATATCTCTAGCCCTTTAAATGGCATATTTAAGGGTAGTGGGCTTGGTAGAATTAACCAACCCATGAAGAGGTTCATCTAACCCATCAATGAAAATATAGACCCTTCTTGTTGCAGATAAATCAGGAACCATAACATAAAGTCTTAAAAATTCAGAAATATAAGTTTCTGGATTACCTAATTTTTTAAGCTTTGCAAGCCCCATGAATGGTGCTTGAGGATATCTTCTATCAAACCTCTCCACTAGCCTCCTTGTGAACTCTGAATATGTAGTCACATTGGCATGACCCAATGTAGAGAAGCCATGGAACCACCAATCATGTGTTTCACCCTTAAGGTGTAGCACTGTTGTTTTAATGGCCTCCATATCTAGAGCTTTGTTCACCTGGAACTAGATTTAAATCTTCTCTACCCATGATTTGGTAGTGCATTTAGATGACCCATCAAAGTTTGGTCAGAAAAATCTGCCCATAGTGCAGTGTAGATCATGATTCTGAATGAATCCACCACTTCTATTGTGATGCTTGGGTCTCCTATTGTCCTTGATTTGAAAAAATTCTTGAAAACTCAAGTGGTCCTTGAATCTCTGAGTTTGAGACTCACATGCCATGAAATAGTCTTCAATGGATTCCTGTTCTTGAAACCATTCATTTCCCACTGCCAAGAATGTAGGGATTGTAGAGCATTGGGAAATTTGTTGTTGCTGCACTAGTTGATCACTCTAATGATGAGAAATGTCGAAGCCTTCACCATGTTGAAATCCTTTAGGGGATTCCTTATATCTATCTATCCTCATTTCCTTTATTTCTCTAGCAATACCTTGCATAGCTTTGAGAAGAATCTTAGGAAACTCTTTCTCTTCATCTTCTCCTCTAGATAAAGGTGTTTTACCCTTGTCTTCTTTGTCATTTGTATAATCAAACTTCTAGTGTATTCTTCTTTGATGCCTCTTATATCTATCAGTAAGAGGATCACCCTATTCAGATGGCATATTGGCATTTCAAGATGCACAGGTTGTGTCAAGATTATGCTCTGATTGTAGTATTCCCGAATGGGAAAATCAACAATATAGGCACCAAAAATGATTTTTTCAGAAAATTATGCTATAACAGTAAAGAAAATCCCATGGATGAATTTATTTATAAATTATAGCAACCAAATCTACAGTTACATCAGAAAAATCCATTATTTCTTAGTTAAATAGGTCTCCCAAGCCCCAAAATAGCCCAAAAACACTGCAACCTCATGACTACTATAACACAAAAATTCTGAAGCAAGTAAAAACAAATTTTAATGAGGGTTTACACTACAAAAAATAAAGATAAAAATGGATCTACTGTCATATTACTCAAGAGCTCTAAAAATAATTGAGATCTAATCTCTTTTACACAATTCCAAGATAACTTGGCAAGGGTTTCTTGATAGTCATGAGATGCAAGAAGTATATGTTGCAGATATATGGCTGAATCATGCTGAATAGATGGAGAAATGCATAAATTTGGCTGATAATTCAAAGAAATGTTTGTAGCTCCTCCTTACTAGCCTTCCGAAAAAAGGTCCATCCTCCCTCTGGGAAAGTATCTCATAAAAAAGGGGTTTTAACCCTTCCACTGCAACACCATGAAAAATAACACAGTTTCTCTAAGGGACTGTGATGTGGATTTAGGTGGCTACTTGGACCAATACCATATGGTGGAAATTAAGCCCAAAATTCTCCTCTCAGATTTATTCAACAAGTTCTCCAAGAAAGAGTGTGGAATTCCCGAACGAGAATACCTATGTACTAACCAGTACAAAAAACTCAGCTAAATAGTTGAAGCATGCAATAAGTAATCATACTCACCATAAAATCATATTATACATACCTCATATGGATTCCATTCCATCCATTATATACTTGATCAGCTTTCTCACCATGGGTCCCACCCATTTATGAGGTTACTTCCATGCAAAGACTCATCCTCCAAAATTACGTTGTCTCCACTAGCTCCATTCTCTCATTTAAAACGTTTTTTGATTTGTTCAACATTGACTTAGTCTCCATGCATTGTCTCCTTTCACACCTAAGGTGGCTATATTCTGACTATCTAAACTAATCCACATTCACATTGGGTTGTCTCTATTGATGATTCACTTCCTCCACACTAGCTCTGTTGACTTGGTCAAACTTGACCTTCTCCACATGCATTAGCCCCTATTCACACATGAGGGTGATTTATCTAGATATGAATATCATCCATTTTCTCATTCAGAGGGAGTTTATGCCTACTAAAGAGATATATGGGCCTCCTTACCCATTTATTCATCGAACTAGATGTTAAGAGAAAAATTAATATTCTAATTAGTTGCATTCTAATTTAGGAATATTACAATCGTCCCCTCCCAAATGTTGCTTGTTCTCAAGCAACTGCAAGGATATAAATAAAGAGCCTCCTCTCCTCCTCATGTAGCACAATCATATGATAAACACCTCCAAGGAACAAGACATTGTCTTATCAATAAATCTCCAAGTTGCCCCTCCCAAATTTGCAAGTTAGCTTTTGGTAGCCATCCCAAAAAGCTATTATCATGTAGAAGTAAAACACCCATGGAGGCAACAATGTATTTTATAGAGGCCTTCTTGAGGCATGGAGTCTGAAATATATTTGGAAATATCATTCCCATGTGCATCTCACATCCCCAAGCTATCATCCATACAAAATGAGCCACCTTCCAAAATGGTAACTCATGAAAGATATCCTCCACCTTAGGCTCTTGGAAGGAAGGTGGGTTATATTGCTGAACTTGATAGACCAAATTGTCCATCCCATGATGTCTCTCTCTCCACTTATGATAAGTGTAGAGTAGCTACTAATTTTGGGTTGCAATAATGTTTCCCTCAAGAGGCAAGAATAAATATGGATCTCCAAAGATCCTCTCCATAGAGTCATGAATCATGCTAGCCCAAACCATCCCATAAAAAATGAGTGGTACATCATCACCATATGGAATATGTTGTACATATTTACTCCAGCATGTAAATTTTTGGTTTGCCACCTTTTTCAAATTTCTTTCAGACCTCCGCCGTGTCCTAAAACCTCATGCTCCTGTTTGATATTACCGTCCCCGCCCGAAAATCCGCTCTACAAAGGTCAAAAACCCATAATTTAAATTTATCAGGCCCAGTCCTAAGACCTTAGCCCCCCGTGCTTTGCCTACCATATGACCCGAGCGTAAAACTACAGGCCAAAAGGAAAAGGAGCTTATTGTTTTATATTTCGGGTGCAATCGTAACCATTGGATTCGAAGCAAATCAATGGAGCGGAGATCGTTTTATATGGTGGCCCCCGCGTCCGTATCTCACTGCAGAAACCAGATGTATTGTTCCGCACCGCTTCCACCGGGCCGGCGGTATTTACCATAGGGGCAGCGATTCCACTAAGTACATGCCGCGTGTCCCTGAGTACGGTTTCCAAAACCACTTTCCCGCGCGTTAAATTTTGTACAAAGATCGGGCAGCGGAACTCCCCCGCCCCATTGGATCTGGCGATGTCAATCCAACGGCGGATATCTTCCAGAGTCGCTCACCCGTTAACATGTGTACACCGTATCCTGTGGCCCACCACCGCACTACTCCTCGTCACCTCCTAACCGTTGATCCATCTTCCAAGATTCGACGGCCAGAAATCAATCTCCCCGTCTGTTGACTCCGCTGCCACGTCGCCTTTCCACCTGTCCTTCGTACATACATGTGTAATCGCCTCGTGCGTCCGTAATATTCCTCCCTGCCATATGTATATATATGTGTTTTCATTCATATCCTTCATTTTTATTCATTTCTCACGTCCAAACTGTTCTACGTGGAAAATACGCGCTCCATCTGTTCAATCAAAGTCTCCATTGTCTTTCCTCCGCCACCCTGCGTGTTCTTGTCATCTATTCGTGTCCACGATGTCATCATGACCTCCGCCTCCACTCTCCTTACCTCTGAGTCTGGTTTTTTCTGATATATCTGTGGGTTTTTCAGGTTTCAAGATAACAAGAAGGCGCTTTAAATTGTTGCCTCTGTTGCAGGGGTTGAGAGCATGTCAAAGGACGACATTCTACTGGCGAAATTTAAAGAATAAGCCGAGGGTAGGTTTGTGAAATGACCATCATTAAATAAAATAGAGATATGAATCTCCAAAACCCTCTGGAGAAAATCAAGGGACGCTCCGCCCTGCATTAAAGGTCCAGGATTTAAATTCAAAGTTAAAACCCGAGAGTACAATACAAAATCGCAAGATATCTTAGGGTTTTATGTCAGCAGATTTTCCCTCTTTCAGTAAGAGGCAGAACATTGTATATATTATTATTTGCATCTTGTTTATAAGGAGATTTTCATCCTCCAGCATTTATTTCTAGAGACAGATTATAAAGTACAGTCATTTATAGTTAGTCATTCACAATGTAGGCACGAATGTTTTCCGCCATTTTATTCAAATTGAGTCATTAAATGTGCTCCATCTACCTCCTTCTCTAGAATTCTCTATATTTTCTATAAAGGCCCAAAAAGAAGACATTGTAAAGGTTCCAGATTTCTATCAGCAAACTGTGCAGCGAAAAGGCTTTTGTATACATTTTGTAATATTTCTGTATGAAGGCTCAGATCCCGTAGGGTCTCAGTGAGGAGGAGTTATAACTGTATTGAGGATTCTGGTCTTTGGTATCTCACAGTATGTAATCTTCTCTTATGTGTTAATACAATATCTCATTTCATGCTATTTATCTTCTTGTATCATGTTCTAGAATGCGAGTGGCTCACTAGTTTGTAGTAAGGATTCATCCTTGTTGATGCCCTTTCTAGAATTATTCAAGCGCTTTAAATAGGCGTAGTTGTGATATACTGTTCCATATCCACCTTATCCATACTCTCTACTATATTAGTTACTTGAGGAGGGTGCTTTTAAAACGCCATTGTCATATAAGGATTCATAAATTAATATGCCCTTATGTGGTTCTATTGTGTATCTGGGTATCAATCTCATGTTAACTAATATCTTCTTTACGTTTCCTCACTGCACTCATTTCTTGATATTTGATTTCTGTGATATATTATTTGAACTGGCCCTCTTTACAGTAGGTTGTCTCTTAACTGTCTAATGCCCTTATATTGGAGTTTTTCATAATGTCCCTACACTATTCTTATCTTTGTATCAGCTTCTGAGAGAGATTGGTCCCATTCTAAACTAATTTCCTTGTTCAAACAAGAGATAGTAAGTGAGCTTTTGGATTGAAAACCCAAGCTATATGAAGAGCTCCTTTCTATATTAAGATGTCCTAGGCACTGGTCTATGGCAACTCTAGACTGTCTCTGGGGGTGAAAAAATTGTCCACAACATCTTTCTGGCGCTGTTGTCGGGGAACAAATTTAAGAATATCAGTTTCCCTAGGCCTCGTAAAATTGTTTTCACTCTCTAATCAGGTGAGCACAGAGATTTGAAGAGTTGCATATCTCTCACCTTGGCGACTCCACTGCTTTTATTTGATAAATTTTATTGGTAGTCCCAGCTCCTCGCAAGCCACATTTGAGGTCAGATACATCTCAATCAAAGACACCTTACGTGTCTGACCCAGAGAAGATCATTCATAAAAGATTTTGGAAGGAGAGGAAGTCAGTTTGTGCTGAAAACTCTGAATATTCCATTGAATATTATCCGCCCTCTTCTTCTCAAGAGATCGGAACAGAAAATCCCGAGTTTTACTCGGAAACTCCACGTAGAGAAAGTGCGTGTATTGAAGAAGATTCTCATCCTACTCTTGAGGCTGAGTAAATTAAATAAGTTATAGAAGTAGTTGCTGTTAACCATGAACTATTCCCATCCACACCTCAGGCTTCTGTGCAATATATTCCCATTGTTATTCATACTCCACTTCCTCCTACTCCTCTCCCTTCATTTGTTTCTCAGACTATTGCTCAACCCCCACCTACTTCAATGGCTAATGTTCCTACTTTTCTATTGAACAAATACGCTCCACTGGCCTTACCCCAAGTGCTAAATGATATGCCACAGGATTACTTGAAGATTCTACCGAGATTCAATGGTGAAAATGAAATCGATGCTCAGAAACACCTTGAGACTTTCTTCTCTTTTGCAGAAAACTTAAATGTTGAACATTTGGATGTGGTCTTGAGATTGTTTGTGCAGTATTTGGAAGGTGAAGCCAGAAAATGGTTCAAGACATTGGGAAATTGTTCAGTGACCACCTGGGACCAGATGGAGAATACTTTTCTCAGGAAGTGGGGAGAAAAGAAAGATCATGGTCAATGTCTTACTGAGTTTAATACTATGAAGAAGAAACCAAATGAAGGGGTATCAGAGTTTATTAAAAGATTCAACAAGTTATATTTGATCCTGCCTCCTGAAATGAAGCCCCATGAAGCTGCCGCAAAGATAATTTTCATAGAAGCCTTTGATTTCGATTTTGGATTCTCCTTAAGAGAAATAAAACCTGCCACTTTAGATGATGCACAGTCAGATGCTCTGGAATTGGAAGCAAACTTTGCCTCCACTGGGAAATTAAAGGGAAAAGTTGAACAAGACACTAGGAGGAGAGGCAAAGAAGAGGTTTTCACCTCTAATCAAGATAAGGATTCAGATAAAGTGGATGAAATAAGCAAGATGATAAAGAAGATGGTCAAGCTTGAACTGGAAGCTAAAAATGCAGCTCCCAAGAATTTCTATAACGCTCCAAATAGAGGATACAATCCACAGTATAGAAGACCACCATTGCAGATATTGCCGAGAGAAACAAAGGAACAACAAGATCAGGTACCACATCCCTTGTACCTAGAAGGACCAGCAGATGACTCCGCTGGAGATGCAGCTTATGGATTAGAAGATTCAAATCTGGCTTTTTCAAATACTGATGATATGGATTTCCCATTGCAAGACGAAGACGAAGAAGCAGAGATTGATCATTATTGTAAGCAATTTTCTAATTTCATGCAAGCACAATTCAATGTAAAATATGATCTCAGATCTTCAAGGAAGAGGACCCGAACTCAAGATCAAGAAGAGGAGCCACCTCAGAAATAAGCATCTGCTCATAAGGAATCAGAAACAACGAAAAACATAGAAAAAGGTAAGAATCCTCTAAATATTCCCTTGCAACATAATGATCAGATTCCTTCTTCTTCTAAAATAGTCAGTCCTCCTAGTGCTGAGCCCGTGTCAAAAGAAATTAAATCTTCAGCTGAAAATAAAGAGTCAAAAGAAGTAGTGATAGAAAAGCCCTCACTTGCTTTCAATCTGCAAAAAGAACTTGAGAAAATTAAGATTCCAGTTCCCCTGACTGAACTACTAAAATAGCCTGTATGCCAGTCTCAAGTCACTTCCTTTATGCTTCCTTCTGAAATACCAATTGCACCTAATAGTCTAAACCTTCAAGAAGAAAGACCCATGGTAGTCTTTGGCCCACATGTCGAGGAGATAGACCCTTCTACTCCTCCTTTTTACGTGTCTCTAGTTATACATGACCTGCTGTTGCACAATTGTATGTTAGATTCTGGGGCTTCCCATAATCTTATGCTTCTGTCTGTCATGGAACAACTAGGACTGCAAATTACAAGACCATACAAAGAATTATATTCATTTGATTCTAAAAGAGTTAAATTCTTGGGAATGATTAAAGATTTAGTGGTCAATTTGGCTCAAATCCCAGCAAATAGTGTGGTCATGGACATTGTGGTTGCTGATATCCCAGCCCGCTTCGGCATGTTGTTGTCAATGTCCTGGGGTACAAATATTGGGGGATCAATCAAATTAGATTTAACATATGCTACCGTCCCAGTCTTTGGAGGCTAGGAGAGAAGGTTGTACAGGGAGACTAGATTTCTTAAAATGGTAACTAAGGCTGACTGCTCAGAGAATTCCCCAGTTTATAACAAAGAGGGAGACTTCTCATGTTTGATGTTAGAAGAAAATCAAAATTGTGCTCATGAACCCCTCTTTGGTCAAATCCAAGCTGAGCAGCCTAAAGAAGATCAGGAATCAGGAATTTGGACTTTGCATTTGGATGGAGCAA
Source organism: Pinus albicaulis (assembly GCA_034641835.2). Classification (NCBI taxonomy): domain Eukaryota; kingdom Viridiplantae; phylum Streptophyta; class Pinopsida; order Pinales; family Pinaceae; genus Pinus; species Pinus albicaulis. Next base: position 1,287,486,586 of record CM076577.1, on the reverse strand, counting down.
ACTCAAGAGAAGGCAATGGAGCTGGGGTATTGTTGATCTCTCCTACAGGAAAATGGGTGCCATTGTCTTTTAAATTGGAGTATGAGGCTACAAACAATGTAGTTGAATATGAAGCACTATTATTGGGACTACAGACAGCTAGAAACATGGGCATCCAATGTTTAAAAGTCATGGGAGACTCTGAGCTGGTGGTAAGACAGATCAAGAATCAATGCAAAACTAAGCATCCACGGCTGAGAGCTTATAGAAACGAAGTGTGGGACATGATAGAAATTTTCTTCTTAGCATTTAACATACAGTTCATGCCCCGAGAGCAGAACAGAATAGCAGACTCTCTTGCTGTAGCTGCCAGTACATTTCGTCCTCCTCAGAATCCACTCTTAAGATATGAAGTGGAGGCACGTTACAGACCATCTATTCCGGATAATATAAAGCATTGGCAGGTATTTGAAGATGATGAACAGATGAAGAGATTCATGGAGACAGTGGGAGAATTCTCTAATATGGAGATCGATGATAATGAAGCAGAAGAAGTTGGAAGTATTGCAAAATACAAATGGGAAGAAAGAATAGCAGGAAACAACGTGCTGCAGCTGAAAGGTAATATTATACCTAGAGGGCTGGTGCCTCTAGAAAGATTATTTAACAAAGATGACGTTCCATTGCAGCCAAACAAGGTGACAGAAGAAGATCAAGTGGGATATCTGAATCTAGGTACCTATGTTGATCTTTAAATTGTAAAAATATCCAAAAAGATCCCAGAAGAATATAAAGAAAAATATTTGAAGTTGTTTCGATCTTATAAAGATGTATTTGCTTGGTCCTATCAGGACCTAAAAACTTTTGATGTAAATATAATGCAACACAAGATTCCATTGAGGGAAGATGCAAAGCCTTACAAGTAGAAGCTCAGACAGATAAATCCTCTACTGATTCCCTCTATTGAAAAAGAAATTAAGAAGCTAATGAAGGCCAAGATAATTGTGCCATTGAGATACTCAGAATGGGTAGCAAACCTTGTTCCTGTTCGAAAGAAAAATGGAGAAATAAGGCTCTGTGTGGATTTCAGGAATTTAAATAGAGCATCATTGAAATATAATTATCCACTGCCTAAGATGGACCACATCCTGCAGAAAGTGGTGGGAGCATCCAGAATGTCAATGATGGATGGATTTTCTGGTTATAATCAGGTAGTTGTATATCTAGAAGACCAGAAGAAAACCGCATTTACAACACCATGGGGAACATTTATGTATGCCAGAATGCCATTTGGATTAATTAATGCAGGAGCTACTTTTTAGAGGGCAATGGATATAGCCTTTGTTGGAGAGCAGGACAAGTTTTTGGTGGTATATCTTGATGATATCACAGTATTCTCAAAGAAGGATGATGAGCATATTGAGCATTTAAAGAGAACTTTTGAAAAATGCAGAAGGTATGGCCTATCCCTCAATCCTCAAAAATCTTTATTTGCATTAGATGAGGGAAAACTCTTAGGACACACTGTAACTAGAGATGGTGTGAAAATAGACCCTAAGAGAGTTGAAGTAATAAACAGTATTCCTTTACCAAGGAATAAGAAATAAGTACAGGTGTTTTTAGGCCGAATCAATTTTTTGAAAAGGTTTATTCCTAACTATGCTGAGATAGTTAGGCATATAACTGATATGTTGAAAAAGGATAATGAAGTGAAATGGTCCCAGGAGTCTAGAGATGCATTTACCAGGATAAAGTAGGCATTTGCTGAAGCTCCTGTGCTAGCTGGACCAGATTACAACAAGCCATTTATGATCTTTTTGTTTGCTTCACCTCATACAATTGCTGGAGTATTATTGCAGAAAAATGAAGAGGGATATGAGCGGCCTATAGCTTTCTTCAGTCAAGTGATTTATGATGTTGAATTGAAATATAATATATTGGAGAAGTAGGCATATGCCCTGGTAAAGTCCCTTAAAGCTTTTAGAGTATATGTTTTGCAATCTCATATTACCGCATATGTTCCCACAGCAGCTGTCAAAGACATTCTTGTTCAGGGAGACAGCGAAGGTAGAAGAGGAAGATGGATTGCAAAAATCCAAGAGTATGATTTGGATATAAAGCCTACTAAGTTGATTAAAGGACAGGGAATTGATAAGATGTTATCTGAATCAAATCATCAAGCCTTGGGCATTAATTTATCCCTGATAGGAAATGAAGAATCTAAAAAAGAAGAAGAACAACAAGGACTGGAGATGGCCACTCAAAAGATACATATGAAATACCTAACTAGTCCTTCGTACAAAGAAATAGTTGAATATATTTTAACACTTAGCTTTCCTCTGAGTTGTGATAAGATAAAATACAGAGCTGTAAGAATGAAATCTCAGAAATACATGATTGCTAATGGACAGCTATATTGGAGAGACCCTTCAGGTATATTACTGTTATGCCTCACGGAAAATGAAGTGGAGAATATATTGACAGAATTTCATGAGGGAATATGTGGAGGACATTACAGCTGGAGGGCTACAGCTCATAAAATCCTGAAGGCTAGTTTTTACTGGCCAAAATTATATACATATACTTTTGCTTGGGTCAGAGCATGTGACAAGTGCCAAAGATTTGCAGAAAGACAGAAATTAGTAGCTTTGCCCTTGATTCCTATTCATGTGAATGAGCCATTTCAGAAATGGGGATTAGATTTTATAGGAGAAATACATCCCCCATCAAGTGGCCAATATAAATGGATACTAACAGCCACAGATTATTTTACAAAATGGGTGGAAGCCATCCCTACCAGAAATGCTACAGATGCCGTGATAATGAAGTTTATGGAGGAAAATATCATATCTAGGTTTGGCTGTCCTGCTAGAATTGTAACTGATAATGCACAAGATTTTAAATTTGACAGGTTTGTGAATTTATACCAACGATATAACATCATATTGACTTACTCTACTGCATACTATCCACAGGGAAATGGTTTAGCAGAGTCTTCTAATAAAACCCTGGTGAGGGCCCTGAAGAAAACAATAAGTGAAAATCAGAAGAACTGGGACTCCCAATTAAAATTTGCTCTGTGGGAAAATAGGATAACCAGTAAGAGAGCAGCAGGGAAATCCCCCTATGATTTGGTTTATGGCTGAGCTGCTGTGTTTCCTGTGCAATTAGCATTGCCGGTAGCACGTTTTATGCAGGAAAATCAGGAAGAACCAAATGACATGATCAGAAGGATTAATCAGCTGGTAGAATTGGAGGAAACATGGAACCAGGTGAATCAGAGATTGATAGAATATCAAGAGAAGATGAAGAATGCATTTGATCAGCATGCAAAGGACAGGAAATTCCAAGTTGGAGACCTGGTTCTCAGGTGGGATGTTTGAAGAGCAGAAAAGGGCAAGCATGCTAAATTTGATCTGCTCTGGTTTGGTCCATTCAAAATCGTGAGTCAAGGGTGAAATAATACTTTCATGTTAGAAAACCTACAGGGTGATCTGCTAGACGCCCCTGTGAATGGCCAATTCCTCAAGCCGTACTTTCAGTTTTGATCCAGGCTGGGAATGCCTAATTGTATTATATTGTACATAAGTAAGTTTCAGTTTTTAAAGAAAGGGCGATGGCAATTACTTGAAGAAGAAGCGAAAGGGAATTGAAAAACAGAATGAAATATTCAGTGGTCTGTGTTTTCTCGACATGTCCGAGGACGAACATGTCGTCCCTAGATGGAGCCGATGTTGTACATATTTACTCCTGCATGTAAATTTTCGGTCTGCCACCTTTTTCAAATTTCTTTCAGACCTCCGCCGTGTCCTAAAACCTCATGCTCCTGTTTTATATTACCATCCCCGCCCGAAAAATCCGCTCTACAAAGGTCAAAAACCCATAATTTAAATTTATCAAGCCTAGTCCTAAGACCTTAGTCCCCCGTGCTTTGGCTACCATATGACCCGAGCATAAAACCACAGGCCAAAAGGAAAAGGAGCTTAATGTTTTATATTTCGGGCGCAATCGTAACCATTGGATTCGAAGCAAATCAACGGAGCGGAGATCGTTTTATATGGTGGCCCCCGTGTCCGTATCTCACTGCAGAAACTGGCTGTATTGTTCCGCACCGCTTCCACCGGGCCGGTGGTATTTACCATAGGGGCAGCGATTCCACTAAGTACGTGCCACGTGTCCCTAAGTATGGTTTCCAAAACCGCTTTCCCGCGCGTTAAAGTTTGTACAAAGATCGGGCAGTGGAACTCCCCCACCCCATTGGATCTGGTGATGTCAATCCAACAGCAGATATCTTCCAGAGTCGTTCGCCCGTTAACATGTGTCCACCGTATCCTGTGGCCCACCACCGCACTACTCCCTGTTGCCTCCTAACTGTTGATCCATCTTCCAAGATCCGATGACCAGAAATCAATCTCCCTGTCTGTTGACTCTGTTGCCACGTCGCCTTTCCACCTATCCTTCGTACATCCATGTGTCCTCGCCTCGCGCGTCCGTAATATTCCTCCCTGCCATATGTATATATATGTGTTTTCATTCATATCCTTCATTTTTATTCATTTCTCACGTCCAAACTGTTCTACGTGGAAAATACACGCTCTGTCTGTTCAATCAAAGTCTCCATTGTCTTTCCTCCGCCACCCTGCGTGTTCTTGTCATCTATTCGTGTCCATGATGTCATCATGACCTCTGCCTCCACTCTCCTTACCTCCGAGTCTGGTTTTTTCTGATATATCTGTGGGTTTTGCAGGTTTCAAGATAACAAGAAGGCGCTTTAAATTGTTGCCTCTGTTGCAGGGGTTGAGAGCATGTCAAAGGATGACATTCTGCTGGCAAAATTTAAAGAAGAAGTCGAGGGTAAGTGTGTGAAATGACCATCATTAAAGAAAACAAAGATATGAATCTCCAGAACCCTCCGGAGAAAATCAAGGGACGCTCCGTCCTGCATTAAAGGTCTAGGATTTAAATTCAAAGTTAAAGCCCGAGAGTACAATACAAAATCGCAAGATATCTCAGGGTTTTATGTCAGCAGATTTTCCCTCTTTCAGTAAGGGGCAAAACATTGTATATATTATTATTTGCATCTTGTTTATAAGGAGATTTTCATCCTCCATCATTTATTTCTAGAGACAGATTATAAAGCATGGCCATTTATAGTTAATAGATCACAATGTAAGGCCAATGTTTTCCGCCTTCATTTATTCAAATTGAGTCATTAAATACAAAGTTCAATTTGTCTCCTTTCTTCTAGAATTCTATCTTTCTATAAAGGCCTCGAAAATAGCGATGACAGGTTCCTGGGATTTCTATCGAAAATCATGGCAAATAAAAAAAGTATTTCAGATATATTTAGCATGGTCAGATGAAGGTTCAGAGCCCGTAGGGTCTCAGTGAGGAGGAGTTATAACTGTAATGAGGATTCTGGTCTTTGGTATCTCATAGTATGTAATTTCTCTTATGTGTTAATACAATATCTCATTTCATGCTATTTATCTTCTTGTATCATGTTCTAGAATGCGAGTGGCTCACTAGTTTGCAGTAAGGATTCATCCTTGTTGATGCCCTTTCTGGAATTAGTCAAGTGCTTTAAATAGGCCTAGTTGTGATATACTGTTCCATATTCACCTTATTCATACTCTCTGCTATAATAGTTACTTGAGGAGGGTGCTTTTAAAACGCCATTGTCATATAAGGATTCATAAATTAATATGCCCTTATGTGGTTCTGTTGTGTATCTGGGTATCAATCTCATGTTAAATAATATCTTCTTTACGTTTCCTCACTGCACTCATTTCTTGATATTTGATTTCTGTGATATATTATTTGAACTGGCCCTCTTTACAGTAAGCTGTCTCTTAACTGTCTGATACCCTTGTATTGGATTTTTTCATAATGTCCCTACACTATTCTTATCTTTGTATCAGCTTCTGAGAGAGATTGGTCCCATTCTAAACTAATTTCCTTGTTCAAACAAGAGATAGTAAGTGAGCTTTTGGATTGACAACCCAAGCTATATGAAGAGCTCCTTGCTATATTAAGATTTCCTAGGCACTGGTCTATGGAAACTCTAGACTGTCTCTGGGGGTGACAAAATTGTCCACAACAGAATCCAAATCAAAAAAATTTTGAAGGCTATGTGAAATTTGGGATGGTTCCCATGGTTTCTACAATGGATACAACATAGTTTTACCAACTGCTATTTTAGAACATCATGTGACAAGTTGTCTCCCAACAAGTGGCTAGCTGTGCATGTTTTCTCATCTACTATGAGGTAGTAAATATAATTATATATCAGCTAAGCATAATAATAATAACACCACACTTTCCCAAGGTCATGGAAAGAAGGGATATCTCCATCACAAATGTTGGTCCTAGAATGACCATGAAACAAAAAGATAATCTTGTGCTCTTGTGGAGCAATACATTGTACATAGATGGTGGGAAGATGCAAATAATTTATGAAATAATTAATAAGTACAGAAATACATTTCTTACCATGCATAGTGAGTAGGCTGAAAGTGAGGTCCATAGATGAGCGCTCCCAAGATAATCTCCTCATAAAGATCTGAAAAGGGAAGGGATTCATACTCCCAAGCAACATTGTTGTTGGCCTTAGTTGCTACTCCATGACTCAATTATTTAGCATTCCATATGCCAAATTCATCCACCATCATGGTGCTATGTGTGGGAGTCTCCTTCCTATGTGGAAGTACCTCTTAATCCTCCAATACTGAAGGGTAGCCCCTTTTCACTTTGATTGTTCCATCCCTTTCTCCTGAAATATCATGCCAAGTATGGGAGAAATTCTACCCAAACTCTCCCAAGAGTAGCCAAGGCAACAATAGCTCTTGCTGCCCCTTCGCATATCCATAATACAAATCATGAGGTGAAAATATGATGATTGACATGAAGAATGTGATATCAAAATAATGCACCCAAACTCCTTGCTTCCATTTGATGCAACTGCCATGCCAAGTCACACCTACTAACATACCCTTAGAAGAAGGATATGTCACATGATGGAAAAACTCTCTCAAGAGTAGCCAATGCATCCGTGCCTCCTATTTCCCTGTGTCATAGATATGTAGGTGACTTACCAACCTCTTTCTTACCATCCACACCCTTTCATCCAAGTGTGGGTGTCTCATACCATGCTCCATATTGGTACTCCTCCAATGGAGAACACCATCCTCCCATATCATATTTCTACCTTTGCATTTCTTGGGATGTTGAAATGCAATCTCTTGTAGATATTTAAGTGAAGACCACTCATCAATGACCATTTTTAATCCATAGGGATCCAAGTATGCTGACGGCAAAGACCTCTCATTGAGTTGTCAAATTCTCATTAAGAAAGATTCATCACAACAATGAAAGACAAGATGCCTCTCATCAATCACTTGCTCATCCAGTATCATCCGAGTAAAATTGTCATCATAATTCTATAATAATATTTGGGCCACCAACTCATCACTGCTGCTTAATGACAGTTTTGTTGATCTCCAAAATGGTACATTTTTTGTCTCATGCTCATGCTCAATGTTGAATGTATAGTTCTGCATTGTATTATTTAGGACAATGCTCATCCTATCCTCCAGGAATCTACACTCCAACTCGAGGAGTTGTGTGCATCTCAATAAGGAATAATCTGGATTATTGTTTATCCCCTCCTTGAAAAACTCAAGGCTGATCAACGAAGTGATAGTCTGTTGCTCCAAATCAGCAATAAGTTTTGACCCTTGGTCGTGCAATGGCATATTCCCACAACCCTCCATGAGATATATTGAAATAACAGAAAGTGGAAACATATGCATACCTTGGTAAAGCTTGGGAACATATTGTACTGCTACAAGGGTTCCTTCCTCAGGTGTGACGAATTTTCAACTACTAATGATGTACAAGTCTCCTCCTCCTCCTCCTCATGCATCTCCAGGATAGAGAATGGGGCTCTAAATGTCAAGAGATCAAGACCAATTTGCAATGGTGCAAGTGTTCTTTCTCCTGATCCAAGTGCTCCTGCAGAAAGTGGTGTTGAATTTTTCTTTTCCTCTGGTTTTCTTCTATCATACTTCTTGATCAACCTTTGAGTAAAATATGCACATGCAATCACTTTTGCATGACTCAAATGGATGAACCACCAAATTTTTTCTTCACCCTCAAGATGCAGCACTACAATCTCAATAGCTTCTCTTTCTACTACTAGATGTAGCAGGAAGAAAGCATCCAACTTCATTCCCCAAGCTCTTGTTATGCATGTGGATGACCCATCAAATGTAGACAATAGAAATCTATTGCTTCAAGGTCTTATTTCTTCCTTGAGCTGGATGAACTGTGGGAGAGTTAGATTCTCCTTGAAAGCCCTTTCTTGAGATTTGTATTCTGCAAGATACTCACTTAGAATCTCGTGTTCTAGGTTTCCTCCATCTCCATGCTTTTCATTTTCTTCTTCAAAATAAAAGGGCATATTATGTTTCTTTGGATCTCTATGCAATACTAGTTCTTTCTTATGCTGATAGGAAGTATATGGACCTTCCTCATCTTGAAACCCTAGTTTGGTTTCATTATTTTTGTTCACCATTCTTTGCTTGACCTCCTTGATGAGTTCCCTCTTAGATCTGAAAAGAGATGAGATAAAACTCATTCCTTCCATAATTATCATATATTTCTCCTTCTTTTTATTCTCTTGATAGCATAATGGCTGAGATCCACAGGCTAAGCCAAGATTATGCTCTGATACCACTGTAGTATTCCCAAATGGGAAAATCAACAATATAGGCACGAAAAATGCATTTATTAGAAAATTATTCTATAACAGTAAATAGAAGCCCATGGATCCATTTTTTTATACATTATAGAAACCAAATCTATAAGGAGATAAAAAACAAACCATTATTGCTTAGTTAAATAGGCCTCCCAAGCCCCAAAACTACCCACAAACTCTGCATCCCCATGACTACTATAACACATCGATTATGAAGCAAGAAATAGTGTAATTTAATGATGGTTTATACTAAAACAATATAGATAAAAATGGATTTGCTGATATATTACTAAAGAGAGCTTAAAAGAAACTGAGATCTAGTCTCTTTTACACAATTCCAAGATAACCTAGCAAGGGTTTCTTGATAGTCATGAGATACAAGAAGTATATGATGCCGATATATGGATGAACCACACTGACTGGCTAAATAACTCCATAAATGTGGCTGATAAGTCAAATAAATGGCTATAACTCCTCCTTACTAGCCTTCTGTAAAAAGGTTAATCCTCCCTCTAGGAAACTAGCTCATAAAACACGAGTTTTAACCCTTCCATAGCAACACCATGAAAAATAATGCAGATTCTCCAAGGGACTGTGTTATGGCTAAAGGTGACTTCTTGGCTCAATACCAGATGGTTGAAATGAAACCCAAAATTATCATCTCAGATTTCTTCAACAAGTCCTCCAAGAAAGAGTGTCGAAATCCCACATGAGAATACCTATGTACTAAATAGTACAGCAAACCCAACTAAACAACTAAAGCATGCAATAAGTCATCAGAATCAACATAAAATCATATTCTGCATACCTCATATGGCTTCCATTTCCTCCATTATATATTTGATGAGCTTTCTCACCATGGGTCCCACCCATTTATGAGGTTACTTTCATGCAAATACTCCTCCAAAATTACGCTGTCTCCACTAGCTCCGCTCTCTCATTTACAATGTTGTTTGATTTGGTCAACCTTGACTTAGTCTCCATGCATTTTCTCCTTTCACAGCCAAGGTAACTTTATTCTAACTATCTAAACTGATCCACATTTACACTAGGCTGTGTCTATTGATGATTCACTTCCTCCAGACTAGCTCTGTTGACTTGGTCAAAATTGACCTTATCCACATGCATTATCCCCTGTTCACACATAAGGGTGCTTTATCCAGCTATGAATATGATCCCTTTGCTCATTAAGAGGGATTTTATGCCTACTAAAGAGATTTATGGGCCTCCTTACCCATTTATTCATCTAACTAGATGTCAAGAGAAAATTTAATATTCCAATTAGCTGCATGCTAATTTAGGAATATTACACTAATAGCACTGTAATATTCCCAAATGGGAAAAGAAGGAATATAGTTCAAAATAATGAAATAGCTATGTAAAACATAATATAAAATTAAGAATCCAATATGGAGATCTTTCATTCATTATAACAGTAGCAAAATATCCATAATAAATGGGCTATAAGATGTACAATAAGAAAGAACAAGTCTCCAATGGAAAAAATCCCTCAAAAGAGGTGCTGCTACTATATATAAAGAGCTGGAAGGCTACTACAACGTTGTTTAAAAGGCACTGCTATAGAAAATGGTTATAAAATAGATCTAGGGCTGATATAGGCCACTAAAGATAGATATAATACAAATATGAGCACTATAGAACCTACTTTGAAGAACCCCTTAAGGGTTTTTAGCAAAACACCATGTACAAGATGGGAATCTAAGCCCTAGGGCTGAAGAGCCACTGCAAAGTATAGATCTGGAAAGTGTGGCTGATATGATATGATAAATAATGCAGCCTCCTCCAATAGAATCTCTATATCAAGGGATGATCCTCTCTCTATAAAACCTCGTCCCAAAATTGTGTGCCAAAACCACCCTGCAACTCCTCCCTCAAAATAACATAGATCTCAAAATAAACTGTGCTGTAGGGGAAAATAAATTAATGGCCTGAAGCCAAGATATGAAATTAAGCACAAGGGCCTTCCTTACTGTCCTCCCAATGGAAAGGATCCCTTCTCCACTGAAAATAAGCAATGAGATGACCCAAATATGGTCTCCACTGCTGCAACCTGCAAAACAGCTCAACCCTCAACATGATCTGTGTTGTAAATGAAATATGAAGCTTGGCCTTAAGCCTGAAAGTGGAAAATGTAGTACAAGACTCCTCCAAGAGCTTCTCAATGGAGGAGGTGGGATTCCCGATCAAGAACACCCAGTGCTAAACAACAATCAATCTCTGCTAAACAGCTAGAGAAAGATATATGTCTAAACAGACCATATAATCAGAAATATCAAATACATCAACATAATGAATATGGTTGTCATATTCTTCCTTTTATTAGATATGAGCTTCCAAAACCTAAGCCCCATCCAATAATGACTCTACTTCCAGGAAAATAATCTCCATCTAAAACTGTGTTGTCTTTCATTGATGGCCACTCCTCCATGACAATGTAGTTGATTTGGTCAAAGTTGACATAGTTGTTATCCTCCTGTATTTTACAGATTTCACTAGGTGACTGTGGATGTTCTACAAACAACTAAAGATAGCATTATTTGGTTATCATCTATCCTTAGAAATATCACTGCCTTCATTATCCCAAGCTTAACTGATTCACTAAATTTTCCTATCTTTTTCCCTCTCAAAAGTTCACCCTGCTGATCTAAGAAAACTTCACTTTCTAGGCCTATTTGCCTCATCTTATCACCTCACCTATGCCCTCATTCATCCCCTTTTTCTCCTATGAAATCCATTTTTCTTTCCCCTAAAAACTCTCATAAACACCCCTTATTCATCATTTTCCTCTAAAAATCCTTAAACAATGTAAAAGTCCCTTTTACATTGTTTAAATCTAGTTTTTTAACCTATCAGACCTTTTAAACCTGATAAAAAGCCCTCTTTTTATAAACCCGCCCTTTTGAACATAATAGGTCTTTAAAGCCCCTTTCAACTTAAATACTTAGCCCCTTGCTCACATAAGACCACAACCCTCTGTTATATCTTAGGCCCATCCCCATTTAAATAATACACCCCCACAAACCTTATAATAACCTCCCCTAACCTTTGAAAAATTAAAATGGGCACGCTTTCCCCCATCTCACTTCTCCATTTCACCAGGCCACATCGACTGTTGATCTGAAGTTTTGGGCCCCAATCCGATGGTTGCCATATCGTTATCCTTCATCCCGCATCTATACAATCTTGCACAATGTGACAAACCCACCCATGTCATCAGGTCGGGCCCTGCCTTCCACTTGGCCCTACTGCCCAACTACAACCCGGCACCTGTCTGTAGGCTCCACTCCCCAAACCTGCACCCCACTCCCAGACTCATTCCACACCGTCAACCTCCCTCCTTGAGATCTGACGGCCGAGAATTTATATCACGCAGAAAATAGTGTCGAGTTTTAAAACTCTCAACCCGTGCGAAATGGTTGGTTTTTCCCTGCCACGCAACAATCGCCTAATGGAATCACGCATCCCCCACTCAAAAATGATAACTTCCTTTTACCCACTCGATAAAACACCATGGTTTTCCAAAACCACTTTCTCTTTCCCCACACAAAAATTCAAATTTCTTCGCCTCTGTTCAAATTTCACCAGGTTCCACATATGGAACCTTACCCTCTCCTCCATGTCTCCTCTGCAAACGCCTCCCAAACACCTGAAAACCCCAAAAGAACATAGTGATCCTTCCCACATGTGTTTAACTAACTAGTTTGTCTTTCGTGCAAGTTTTAATGGTGGAAAGGGTATATCAAGCCCTCCCACAGTTCAAAATGATGGATGAAACCTTAGGTGATAATCCAGAGGTTTTCATATGAGTTTAAAAAGGGAGATCGGTGGCCCTGGCTAGGTTAATCAATGATGCTCGATGGTCATCGATGAAAATTTGACCTTTTAGCCATGAAGAGGACCGCATCCCTGCACACAGAAAAAGTAGAAAAATAGTGAAACAGTGAAGGAAATGAAGATTGGAAGGATTAATGGGCTAATCCTAAATCAAAGAATAAAGGCAGAGGATTAATCATGAAGACAATGGTTAAAGGATGAAAGTCAAAGGTTTAAAAACAAAAGATAAAAAAAGAATAGTCATAAAGAATAATGAGGGATAAAGATAGTAGAGCAGATTATAAAAGCCAAATCAAGGTTCAAAAGGCCTAAACAGATTTTGATGATTAAAACAAATGCATATCAACCCAAAGACAACTTCGAATGACTCAAAAAAGAAAAAATTACTTCTCCAAAGACAAAATTGCCACCTACAACATGATTTCTTTCAATAAAGGCATCAGGCAGTTATTACACAGTCAAAGATATTTTGAAGCAGCTCCACAGTTATTACAAAGTTATTACAAAGCCTTTAAAGTCAAATATTTCAACTAAAATAACTCAGAAGTTAAGACAAAGTTATTTTTTTAGAGTAAAATCTTTCATATATTTTTTCCTTGGGCCTTACATGGTCTCGAAGGTCAAAAAATCATTAACTCTGTAATAAATAACATTTAACACCCTAGTTTGGCAACACCTCCTCATTTTGCATATAAATATTGCATCTGAGTTTCATTTTCAATGTTGGTTACTTGATGGTTATTGGATTGATTTCTCCTGCCAAGCTAGTTGAGTAATTCTAGACTGAACTGACGAATGCTCTGAGTTGCAGAGAGCTATTATACATGGAGTATTGTAACTGGTTTGATCATCAATAATACAAGAACTTTCACAAGATCCTTGAGCTATGTAAATGGTGAAGTTTTCCTAAATTGTCATTGTTTTCCCTTATGTTTTCCATCATGTCCATTTTTCTCTAATAAAGAAACTGAAGTTTTAGAGTAGGATTTGTTGCTTCAACACCCTATTTCTATTTGTATTCTTTATATTTGTGTTTTCTTCTACAAGGTTTGATTGGAAGATTCTTAATTGCCTTCTGGTTACATCTATCTTATTGCCTTGGGAATGATTCAATAGAGTGAAACCAAGGAAATTATGGTGAACCCATTTTCTTTTGTGTAAGACTTGACATATTGTTTTTAAGACCTTTCTTTAAAGTATACTTACTAAAGTCTAAACCAAATAGGTTTATGGTATGACCTGTCCTCTGGTATGACTTGAAATGTTTCTTTGAAGAGCCTTTTGAGAGTTAGTCAAAAGAATATTAGATTATTTCTATTTGATCTTAGACCACTCTCACTATTATCTTATATGTTTTCTTTATCTGAAAGAAATCTTAGGATCACTGGATTGTTGTCTTAGATTTTTTCTTATTAATGTTTTTCCAAAGAAGTCCAAGGCTTGCCTTGTCCTTTGGCTTGCTCCAAACAGTTACCTTAAAAGGCTTTTCTTGTCTAAGTAGAGCTAAAAGATTCGTAATTGACTATAGCTTTGCTGCCTTCACAACTTATTATTGTTTCCTATCACAACATGATATAAAGAATCCATTTGGTAGAGTTAGCTTTCCCTATGAATACCCCTGCAGATTTGATGAATAATTAAATCCTTTTCTAATTCCATAGCCAAATGGGTTAATGTTTTCTCATAGCCTATTTGTTTCGGTGAAACATTCCTTCAATCAATCACACCATTGAACCTCAATCCATAAATTAATCCAACCAAAACCAGCAAGTACTAAGAGCTTCATAACTAGCCTAATATCAGAAACAAAGAGCACAAAGATATATAAATTGAAAACACCATTATAGAGAGATCCCTCTCTGAATCCAAGAAGGCTAGGTCCTTGGATTCCAAAGTGGTTCTGATGTTTCCCCTGCAGTGTTTGTTCCTTCCACTCTTACAAATCATAGGGATCTAACATAGTGGTGATCATACTGGGGAACTGAGTAATAGATAACTTTAAGAGATCAGAAAACCTCACTTTAAAACTCAAGATGAATCAAGTGTCAGCCAAGAATGGTTCTTGATTGTTGATGGTGGACGAAAACCAGTCCTATAAGACAAGTAAAAATCCTCCACCTGGTGACTCCACCAGTTTTCAGCAGGCCTACTGACCCCACATGTTTTCCTTTGACTCCACTGGGAAACTTATTCGACCATCAAAACATTAAACATTACCCAGTCAAGAATACTTGGTGGATTAAGTATCTCTTTTACAGTTTGGTTTATGTCCTAAGACTGTTATACCTCTAAAAAACTTTTTGACTTGTTGGGTCCAAAATACTAGCTTCTAGAAGAATCCATACTAGATCCCATCCCGATTCAAATCCTTCTGCAATAGTTGACAATCCTGAAAGCATCCTTAGGACGTCTCCTAGATCGGAAAATCCAATTATTGTCAGACCAATCCTCAGAGCAAGTTTTTTCCCTGAAAACCTTATAACCTTGCAAAATACCCAAGTTGACTTACCCCATATAAGAAACCTATCCAAAACCAAATCACAAAGTGGTATAAACTAGATAAACTTTGAGCCTGTAAACCTATAGCAGAGTAATAGTAGGGAAGCCTCCCCTTCCACTCCTCCTGATTTCCATTTTCTCCAAAACTTTGGCTTCTCTCATCCTAAATCTGCTCAAAATCACTTAGCTGGTCCAAGTACTTCAGCAACACCCACACATACATCCACTATTCAAACCACTCCACTTCATCATCTACCTCCACTTGTTAATCCCCCATTGTTTCCACAAGCCCATATCATGGAAACATGGTATGCTCCCTTAGTCCTTCCTTTACCTCTAGTTTATCTACCACAAGACTATCAGTCCAGGATTCCATTATACGATTCTAGTAGTTCTACTACAACTCAACAACATGTGGACAGAATGAATGACTACTTTGATAGACAAGAAATAGATGATGAATATGTTAAACTTAGAATGTTTTCTCAAAGCTTAGGAGGAGAAGCAAGAAAATGGTTCAAAGGCTTAACCCCTAACAATATAAATGATCTCCCTGATTTTCATCAATTGTTCCTAAACAAATGGGAAGTCAAGAGAAATCCCCTACAAAACCTATCAGAATACAATGACCTTAAAATAAATTCTAGAGAGAGTGTCCAAGATTATTGCACTAGATTCAATAGTGTTTATAATGCACTCCCTCCAAAAATGAAACCCCCACAAGGCTTAGCCTTAATAAATTTTCTTGAAGTATATGACCGAAACATGTGTTATTTGTTAAGATAAATAGAACCCCTTACATTAGAAGATATGCAGAAAGGGGCAGTAAGTGTCGAAGCTAACCTAAATGCCAGAAGGGCTAGATTGAATGCAGAGAAAAAGGTTACCTAGAAAGATGAAGTTGGTACCTCCACATCAGATTCCAAAATTTATAGTCTAGTTAGAACCATGGAAAGGATGATGGAGATAATAAACATGGATGAGGGAGCTTATCCTAAAGAAAACGAAACATCTCCTCAAAATAAAAAGCAAAATCAGAACCAAAAATTTAGAAGGAATCCCCCTCAAATTAGACAAAGAAACCATGTTCAGCAAGTCAGACCTCCTTTCCAACAAAACTATGCTGATGAAGATGAGGGAGTGATTGAAGAAACATAGGAAGATCACATAAAATTATTGGGAGTAAACAACAAGGATACTGTTTTCCTCACTAAATAAGAACAAGGCATATTTACACCCTGTGATGAAGAGGGACCTGAATCTAAAGAGTACAAACAAGTCTTCGAAAATGCTATAATGGAAGTGCATAAACAATATGAACTTAGTAGTAAAAAGAGTCAAGAAACTCCCAAAAATAAATCCTTTGAACTTTCTGCTAGAAAAAATTCTGAAAACATTTCTAAAAAGACAGCAGAAAACAAGAAAACAATGGCTAAAAGTTCTGATAGAAAAAAAAATAAAAATATCCAAATTAAGGACAAACATAGTGGCGACCAAAGTAGCACTATAAAAGTATCTAATGCTCTTATTAGAACTATTTTAACTACTATTCATAATAAAAACCAGCAAGTTGAATCTGCCGAGAAAACAGTGACTATGATGGCTGATATAAACATTTCGAAAACTCAGACACCTTTCAGCATAGAAAGTGAAATTGCCAAAATCAAGATCCTTGTCCCTCTTACCAAATTAGTCATCCAAGATGTATATAAAACCCAAATTTTGAAAGCTTTAAACATAGGAGAACAAACTTATTCTATCAATGTAACTAATGACAAGCCTGAGCTTCTGTTTGGACCAAAAGTAGAACAAAAATTTCAAGAAGGAGGTGTTCCTCCCTTTTCTGTCAGTCTAAACATCCATGATAAGGTTTTTCACAATACCATGCTTGACTCAGGAGCCTTCCACAACCTTATGCCTAAAGTAGTGATGGAGAGACTTGGCCTTGATATAACTAGACCTTACAAATATTTATACTCCTTTGATTCTATCAGAGTTAAATGTCTAGGCCTGATCAAAGATTTATGTGTCAACTTAGCACAAATACTAGCCAAGAGCTTAGTGATGGACATTGTAGTGGCTGACAGACCTCCTAAATATGTCATGCTCCTTTCAAGGTCATGGGGTGCTAAACTCCGAATGTACCTTGCAAATGGATATGACTTACTCAACGATCCCTATTTTTAGTCAACCAAGAAGACTATATAGTGAAAAACAAATGAAATACATGGTTAGTAGTCAAGAAAAACCAGACAACTCCCTGCTTTATTCTATTCACACAGACCTTGACTCACGCATTCTTTATAATGATGAAAATCTTAATGAGCAAGGAGAAGGAAATGACAAACCGACAATAGAAAAAGAGGAAAGAAAGGAGAAACAACAAAAATAATTTGCTAATTTAGAATATCACAGAAAACATAATGAAAATCATAGGAAAAAAACCAACCACCGACAAAGGGTTGATCGTGAAAAACAAAATAAAACTCAACATAACGAAAACCTTGAGGAACAAAGTAAAAATGAACATAGTGCAGATCCTCAAAACAACATAGTGACAGCCATAATAAACAGGACAAGGAGGATAGAAATGACTTTGATAATAAATCTAAAATTGAACCTCTTTGGAGTATGAGTTTTTGATGGGTCTTGTTGCAAAATTGGTTCAGGAGCAGGCATATCGATACATAACACAAAGAACAATCATGCAAAAGGACACTCATATAAACTAAGCTTTCAATGCACAAATAACATAGCTGAGTATGAATAACTCCTCTTAGGATTACATTTATTGAAGAAATTAGGTGCCAAAAGGATAACTGTTCATGGAGACTCAGAACTGATTATTAAACAAGTGAATGGAGAATATACTGCCAAGCATCCAATATTATAAGCATATAGAGATGATGTTGTTGACCTCTTGAAAACATTCACAGAATATGAGCTTAAATTTGTCCCTAGAAACAAAAAAATTATTGCTAATGGTTTAGCATTTGCTGCTAGTATATGTCAAATCCCTTATGAAAGCAAACAATACATAGTCCAAGTCAAATATAGACCAGCAGTCCCTGATAATATCAAATATTGGCAAGTCTCTGAAGGAGATAAATAGATAGAGGATTTCCTACAGTCCAGAAATGAGTTTGAAATGCCAAATTCAGACTCAGAGTATGAAGAAGATTGTCCTACTGAGGAAAAATCTTATGAAGAAGAAACTCCTAACATTTTTGATATGAATATTGTTGATATGAATTTTTTAACTAAAGAACACCCATAGAAAACAAAGATGAGAACTAATTTAGAACAAGAAGATTTTGAAGTGCTGCAGTCTAACATTCATAACCTGCCAAAGGGACTGGTGCCTCTAGAAGAATTTTTTGACTTTAATGATGTTGCCAAAAGCCAAAAATGGAACCCACTAAAAATGAAATAGAAGAGTGCAATATAGGTAGTGAAATAAAACCCAAAATGAACAAATTGTCCAAAACACTGCCAGCTCATATAAAACTGAAATACCTTGAGCTTTTTAGAGAATTTTCTAATGTTTTTTCTTGGAGTTATGAGGAATTAAAATCATATGATACAAAGATAATTCAACATAAGATACCCCTTAAAGAAAACTAGAAACCTTTTAGACAAAAATTGCTTACAATAAACCTTGTGCAGTTACCTCTGGTTGAGAAAGAAATCAAGAAAATGTATGATGCTAGAATCATGGTCCGGGTGAGATACTCAGAATGGGTGTCCAATATTGTATCTATGAGGAAGGAAATAGGAGAAATAAGGCTTTGTATATACTTTAGAAACTTAAACAGAGCCTCTTTAAAGGACAACTACCCCTTGCCCAAAATGGACCATATCTAACAAAGGGTAGTGGGTTCTAAGATAAATTCTTTGCTAGATGGCTTTTTAGGATACAACCACGTACTGGTACATCATGATGATCAAATTAAGACAAATTTCACTACACCTTGGCGCACTTTCATATATGTGAAAATGCCCTTTGGATTAATGAATGCTAGTGCCACATTTCAAAGAGCCATGGATATTGCTTTCTCAGAGGAGATAGGCTTCTTCATTGTAATATATTTAGATGACATCATTGTCTATTCCAAAACAGATGAAGAACATGTTGCTCACTTAAGAAAGGTCTTTGAGAAATGTAGAAAGTATAGTCTATCCTTAAACCCCAAGAAAACTTTATGTGGCCTCCAAGAAGGAAAACTTCTAGGCCATATCATATCAGAAGAAGGGATCAAGGTAGACCCAAAAAGGATTGAAGGAATATTGCAAATCAATCATCCTAGAAATATCAAAGAACTACAACCTTTCATACGAAATATTAATTTATTAAGAAGGTTCCTATCAAACCTTGCTGAACTCCTTAGAAACATAACAAACATGATGAAAAGAGAAATATGAGTTAAATGGACCATTGAAGAAAAGCAATCCTTTGAATTGGTTAAACAAGCACTCACCCAAACACCAATACTAATCCGTCTTGATTTTGATAAAGATTTCTTCAATTTATCCTTTGCATCAGAACATACATTTGTTGTTGTCCCACTTCAGAATAACATAAAAGGACAAGAACAACCCATTGCATTTTTCAGCAAGGCATTAAGAGATGAACCCCTGAAATACAACATAATGGAAAAACAGGCTTTTTCCTTGATCAAAACACTGAAATATTTTATAGTTTACATTTTACACTCACACATCATTGCATTTGTTCCACACATAGTTGTCAAAGACATTTTAACACAAGATCCTGATGGCAAAAGAGGGAAGTGGATTACTGTTATATTATAATATGACTTAGAAATCATACCCACTAAACTGATCAAAGGACAAGGACTTGCAAAACTTATGGCCGAATCAAATCTCAAAGACCAAACTGAACATGGTTGATGTTTTAGAAGAACAAGAAGAATGCACATCCCCTCATGTTGAAGAAGTATTGCTGAATTCACTTTGGTATGCTAATATTTTATTTGTACTTTTCTATCTTAATGTTCCTCCAGGTTTATCTAAGACAAAGGAGATATTCTTGAAATTAAAAGTTGTAGATTACTGCATTATAGATAAATGGTTACATTGGAAAAATGCTAGTGGTATATTGCTTAAATTTTTGCCTGAGAATGATGCAGAAAAGATCAAGCATGAGTTTCATGAAGGGGAATGTGGAGGCCACCTCTATTGGAAAAATACTATCAAAAAAATCCTTAGATCTGGTTACTACTGGCTCACCCTCTTCCAAGACATCCATAAATTAGTAATTTCCTGCCACAAATGTCAAATATTTAAAGGCAAAAGAAAACTCTTACCCTTACCTTTTCATCCTATCTCTGTTGAAGCCCATTTTCAATAGTGGGGCCTAGACTTCATTGGGGAAATTCATCCTTCTTCATCTTCCCAACATAAGTGGATCCTAACAACAACTGATTACTTTACAAAATAGATAGAGGCCATCCCCTCTAGAACTACCACTGTGTAATATTCCCAAATTGGGACAACTAGCAAGCCATGGATGGAAAACATATTTTTCATAAATGGATGCAGCAGGATTTGATACCAAGACCTGGATCCCTTAGATCAATACATATAAGACTAAAATCCAAGAGTTGGGACCAAAGAAATCCTTCTAGAGTGGTTAAACAAATCTCCCACTTCTAGATGTCCTCAGAAACTACCCGGTGAGGGACTGCAACAAATGTATGAACATAAAACAGATCAACAACGTTATTTTATGAGATCTGAGACAAGAAAATATGAATAGCCAATGAATAATTTTATAGCTGCAAATATAGTACAAGTTCTTAAGGAAACATCCACTCAAGAAAGGCAATGCAAGAATCAACAAGACATGTACATGACAATAGAAGAACACTGTTATTTCTGCATAAACTGAGGATAAGAGGACACAGTTTATAAAATTTAATGCTCCATGTTACATGATAACTGAAATATATGACAATATATGGCTCAAATACACTATGGGAGAAAATCTATAACCCTTAGAAGCAATAATGCATCAATCCTCCAAGGGATTGGCTGAAATACACAAAATGGAAGAAATGCTGGAGTTGTTGGGCAGCGGTTGCAACTCAAATCTGGAACTCAATAGAGAAGGCTAAAGAAGATAATAAATCTGAAGTATACCTCCTCCAATGGATCTCCAAAGTGGAAGGTCGATCCTTACACTTGAGATCTCACCCTCCAATCAACACTGCAAGCCCTCACTGCAAGTGCTCTATGAAAATAACACAGTCCAAGAGGGTAACTGCGCTGTAGGTGGAATAGACTGAGTTGGCCAAGTTCCGAGATCTACAAATAAGCTCCAATGCTTCTGAAATAATCCTCCAAAGGAAAGAAAGAGTCTCCCTCTGAAAAACAAGCAATGGAAGAGGTGTTGTGGAGTCTCCATTGCAACACCCTACAACACAGAGTTATGTTGCTGCAACAATAACATTGTCCTAGAGGAGGATGCTTTGGCCTTGAGCCAAGAGATGTGAAGAATGAATAAAAAACCTTCAAGAGGCCTCTCAATAAGGTGAGGAAATCCTAAACAGGAATTCCTCGACAATTCTTGCTAAACAACAAAGAATGCACAATGTCTGAATAGACATGAAATGAATAATCATAAGCATGAATAACAATGGCTCTCCTCCTCTCCATTTATAGCAAGTGAAGGATGTCTCTCCATGGGCCCCATCCATTAGGGTTTCCTCCATAAATGAATATTCCCTCCTCTATCTCTACACTGCCCCATGTAGTGCTTTCCACCTCATACCCAACGCTGTTTGACTTGGTCAAAATTAACCAGGCCTCTTTGCAAAATTTCCCCTTTCACAGATGAGGGTGTGAAATCTAGTTCCAAGGCTGATGCATTTTCATAATAGAGGGATTTTATCCATTTTATTATTATTAATGGGCCTCTTCACCCAATTATTCATCTCCTAAGTGAAAATAGACAAAATTAATATTCCAATTTATTGAGGGAAAATTTTGGAATATTACAGTCCTCTCCTCCCAAATGTTGCTTGTCCTCAAGCAACTGCAAGGAGAGTCTCCAATCAAGGCATGAAGTTATAAATGTGATGAGTAACATCTTCCCCATGTGGATCCTCCATCCCCAGGCAATCATCCAAACAAAATGAGTTACCTCCCAACAAGGCAACTCCTAAAAATCTCCTTCCACCTCAAGCTGCAGTAATGAAGGTGGGCTGAAAATCTGAACATGGCAAGCATAATAGCCTACCCCAAGCTATCCTTCTCTCCACTTATGACAAGTTTAGAGTGTGTGTTGATCCTGGGCTACAAAATTTTTTACCTCAAATGGCAAAGTGAAGAACAATCCTCCAAAGATATCTCCTCCAACAATGAAGAACAAGCTGGCCCAAAACAATCCATCCATGATGAATAGGAAAAAATCATCATAGAGTATCCCAAGGAGAATTTTTTTGCAATTTATACATGATGATACATGATGCAAAAAATATCTCACAAGGATACAATGTAGTTTCATCCACTGCAATCTTAGAAAGGAACATGGAAAAGACATGCAAATTCCATCACATCTACTATGGAATAGTAAGTGGCTGAATATAAAAAAAATATAAGACCAAACACTTGCTCATGGCTGTAAAATGGATGAATATCAATTCCATGGTCCACCTCAAAAGATAACACGTATGTAGTAGTGGTGGCCATATCTTCTCCCATGCTCCCATTAGAACATGTAGTGTAGAAAATGTGAGAATTCTTCCCACTCAAGGACATATCCAACCCATGTGTATTTCCCATATTCATGCTTCTCATACAAATCTGATCCATATAAGAAAATGAAGTCATTATAAGCAATAAAATGAAGAAAATTTTGAAGGTTTCATGTGGTGCAAGAAGGTACCAACAGCTTCCCCAATAGGGACAACGCAATTTTTCAAACTGCTGCTTCAAAAAAGTACATGGCAAGTTGTTTTGTATTACATGGATAGTTATGTGTGTCATGATATCTACTGATATATAGAAAATGGCTGAGCATATAAACTGATCATACATGAAAGGAAACAGTTGCCCAAGGCCATACAAAATATGGTTGTCTCCATCATACAAATTGGCCCAACTATGAACATGGAGCAAATTGAAAAGCTTGCCCTCTTGTGAAGCAATGTACTGCATAGTAATGGTAAGGGTATGGAAACCAATGAATGTATAAACAAATTTATTACCAAATTATGAAAGTGAAATGGTACATGGATCCATGAGTGAGTTCTCCATAGTGTTTTGGCATGCTATGAAGATGAATGAACCATGTTCTGCAAGAAGATAATCCTCCTCATGCTTGGAAACCTAAGTCAAGAAAAATATGCAATAGTGACCATCATCATCACCTCCTTCTTGTTCACCAATTGTATACAATGTGAAGTGATCATGGGGAAACTTCATCCATAAATCTCTGCTCCAAAGTGACAGTGTTGTGCACTCATGAAAATAAGCTCATGTCAATACCAAGCTCTGTTCCTTGACATGCTCCTTGTCAAAGACTCCTCTAGTAATGCTGCAATACATAGGAAGTTCTTCCCAAGGTGGAAATACCTCTCTATCATAAAAAGCCAAGGAGGTAATTCCATATCCTCCTCCTACAACATCATACAAAGTGTGAGAGAAAATCTACCATTTCTCTCCCAAGAACAAGAAAAGCAACAAAATATTTTGCTGCCCCCCCATAATTCCATCATACAACTCATGTGATGAAGACACAATGAATGATATGAGTATCACATAAACACCATGCATCCATACTCTATGTTGCCCAATGATGCAACTATCCTGCCATCTCTCCTCCATCCTCCTACTCTTAGGAAGAGTGTTTTCCAAGTGATGGCCAAACTCTTTCAAGAGCAACCAGCACAGCCAAGCTTCCTGCTGCCTGGTATCATAAATTTGCAAGTAGCCTCCCAGCTCCTTGCTCATCAACCACATCCACTCAACCATTTATGGATGCATTATTCTTTCCTTCATCTTGGTACTCCTCCCATGAGGACTACCATATTCCCAAACCAAATCTCTGTCTTTTCACTTTATGGGATTTTGAAATGCAAGCTTCTCAAGGATCAATGAGACCATATCAAGACCCAAATAGGTGGTAGGAAAAAACCTCCCATCGTGATGTGTATGGTTCAAGGAATGTCAAACACAATCATGAGATATGTTATCCATCCTAAGATGTCCTCCATCTTCTATCTACTCTTGTGAGAAAGGAATAAAATCTTTGCACTCCATGGTGTGTTGAAGTGCACCTCTGATGAGATCTCTCCTTGAGACCTCCCTCTCATCAATAGTCTTCCAAAACCAGTGAGGTATTGGATCTGAAAGTATAAGTTCCTCTTTGAGCTGAGAGGAGCTCATTGAGAAAGTGTCATATTGAAAGGAGAAAGGGTTTCTCACTCCAAGATGTCTACTACCATCCTGCAAGGCTTCAAACCCCAACCTCCAATGAGATATGCAATCCAACAAAGGCTCATGAAGATGATGGTTTATGTCCTCCTTGAATTTTTTCATGTTGCACAACACAGTGCAACCAAGCTTCTCTATGGTAGCAGTGTGATTTGACTCTTGGTCATTCAAAAGAAAATTTCCACATTGATCAAAAGAATTTGCTGGAACAATAGACTGTGGAAATCTTTTCATACCATGATGTGCATTTGGAACTTCTTGTAGGGCTGCAAGAGTTCCCTCCTCCCAAGTGTTGCTTTATCCAACTGTTAATGCATGTGATTGTTCCTCTATGAGTGTGACAGAGTTATCACAAGTCCCCTCAAGTGGTGGTGTGATCTTCCCTTCCTTTTCCCTTTCTCCTTCAAAGGTTTTGATCAACCCTTGGATGAACTTTGTAAAAGTTTTCTCCCTTGCATGGCTCAAGTGGTTGCTCCACCATTCATAGGCTTCACCCTCCAAGTGTAGCACTGAGATTTCAATAGCTTCTTTTCTTGCTATAGGATGTAGTAGAAAAAATGCCTCCAACTCTCTCACCCAAGCTCTTGCAGTAGATGACCCATCAAAGGTAGACAACATAAATCTATTGCCTCTGATTCCTTCTCTGCTACATGGTCTCTTCTCTTCCTTTAGCTAGATGGAATGAGCAAAATATAGAGTATCCTTGAAGGCTCTAGGTTGAGATCTGTACTCAACAAGGTAATCACTTAGAATCTGATAGTCTAAGTGTCTTCCATGATCAATGTCTTCTTCTTGATGAGAATAGGAAGTGCATCGTCCTTCCTCTTATTCTTATTCAATCTTCTTGACCTCCTTGGAGAGGTTCTCTCTGGATCTGAATAATGATGAGAGAAATATCATCTTCCTTATCATATTGATCTCTTCTATCTCTGCAATTCGAACTTCCATAGGCTGGGCCAAGTTCGAAGCTATGATACCACTGTAATATTCCCAAATTGGGACAACTAGCAATCCATGGCTGGAAAACGCATTTTTTAGAAATGGAGGAAGTATGATTTGATACCAGGACCTAGATCCCTTAGATAAATACATATAAGACTAAAATCCAAGAGTTGGGACTAAATAAATCCTTCTAGAATGGTTAAACATATCTCCCACTGCTCTATGTCCTTAGAAAGTGCTTGGTGAGGGACTACAACAAATGTATGAACATGCAACAGATCAACAACGCTATTTTAGGAGCTATGAGACAAGAATATATGAGTAGCCAATGATTAATGTTATAGCAGCAAAGATAGTACAAGTTCTTGAGGAAACATCCACTCAAGAAAGGCAATGCAAGCCTCAACAAGACATGTACATGAAAATAGAAGAACATTGTTATTTTTGCATAAACCCAGGCTAAGAGGACACAATTTATAAAAGGTAATACTCCATGTTACATGATAACTGAAATATATGACAATATATGGCTCAAATACACTAGGGGAGCAAAGCTCTAACCCTTATAAGCAATAATGCATCAATCCTCCAAGGGATTGGCTGAAATACACAAAATGGCAAAAATGTCGGAGTTGCTAGGTAGCTGCTGCAACTCAAATCTGGAACTCAATAGAAAAGGTTGAAGATGATAAGCAATCTGAAGTAGACCTCCTCCAATGGATCTCCAAAGTGGAAAGTTGATCCTTACACTTGAGATCTCACCCTCTAATCAACATTGCAAGCCCTCACTGCAAGTGCTCTATGAAAATAATGCAGTCTAAGAGGGTAACTGCGCTATAGGTGGAATAGACTAAGTTGGCCAGGTGCCAAGATCTACAAATAAGCTCCAATGCTTCCAAACTAATCCTCCAAAGGAAAGAAAGAGTCTCCCTCTGAAAAACAAGCAATGGAAGAGGTGTTGTGGAGTCTCCACTGCAACACCCTACAACATGAAGTTATGCTGCTGCAACAATAACATTGTCCTGGAGGAGGATGCTTTGGCCTTGAGCCAAGAGATGTGAAGAATGAAGAACAACCCTTCAAGAGGCCTCTCAAGAAGGTGAGGAAATCCTAAACAGGAATTCGCCGGCAATTCTTGCTAAACAACAAAGAATGCACAATGTCTGAATAAACATGAAATGAATAATCATAATCATGAATAACAATGGCTATCCTCCTCTCCATTTATAGCAAGTGAAGGCTCTCTCTCCATTGGCCCCATCCATTAGGGTTTCCTCCATAAATGAATATTCCCTCCTCTATCTCTGCGCTGTCCCATGTAGTGCTTTCCACCTCATACCCAACATTGTTTGACTTGGTCAAACTTAACCAAGCCTCTTTGCAAAATGTCCCCTTTCACACATGAGGGTGTGAAATATAGTTCCAAGGCTGATCCCTTTTCATACTAGAGGGATTTTATCCATGTTTTTATTATGAATGGGCCTCTTCACCTGATTATTCATCTACTAAGTAAAAATAGACAAAATTAATATTCCAATTTATTGAGGGAAAAATTTGGAATATTACACACTGATGTAGTCATCATTAGATTCCTTGAAAACCATATTTTGTCCAGATTTGGTTGTCCCAGAAATATTATCACTGACAATGCTGCTGCCTTTAGATCCAAGAGGATGGTAGATTTTTTTCATAAATACCAGATCACATTGGGTCATTCCACATCTTATTACCCTCAAGGTAATGGGTTGGCAGTATCCTCAAACAAAAGTTTGATAAAAATCATCAAGAAATATCAAAAGTCATGGCACAACAAGCTAGTACATGCATTATTTACAGATAGGTTAACATGCAAAAAATCAATTGGAATGTCTCCCTATCAGCTAGTTTATGGAGCAAATGAAATTTTTCCAACAAGCCTAGGAGTGCCAGTCATGAAGCTGATCCAAGAAGTACAGTCTGAAGAAGATGACATGATAAGAAGGATAAATCAAACTATATAGTTGTAGCAAACCAAAGAGGAAGTCTACAACAGAACATAACTATTGCAAGAAAACATCAAAAAGCTATTTGACAAAATGACAAAAGAAAATGATTTCAACATTGGTGACAAAGTGCTCAAATGGGACTCAAGAAGAGAAGACAAGGGAAAGTGTGGTAAGTTTGAAAATCTGTGGAAATGTTCCTACATCATCCATTTTTCCAGAGGAAACAATGTATTTTTCTTACAAGAGATGGATGGAACAAAAATTTTTGTAGGTCCTGTCAATGACAGGATGCTCAAACATTATTTCCATTAGAGATGCTTAGTTTAAAAGCTTTGTCCATTGTATATAACATTTTTTGGAGAAAATATCAGAGAAAAAATAAATAGAAAAATAGAAAAATAAATAAAAAGAGGGCAGAAAATGAAAAGGTATAGCCCCATACCAAAAAAGAGTAAGTTCTGAAAGTGTGCAAGTCCAAATGCCACTACTTGAGAAGAGAAGCCTTATTCAGTCATATAACTTGATCATGATCGAGTGAATTTTACTTTTCTGCTGATAGGTTAGTGAATGAAGATTTTCCAAACTGTCTAAACTTGGCTTACCAGAATATTAGATTAGATTAGGAAAATAAAATTGGTTCCAAAGCTCAAAATCTGTACCAAGAAAGGAAGAGGGATAAAAAAGAAAATCCTAGATTTCAGCCCTGAAAATTTTGTGTTAAATTTCTGGAAAATAAATTATGTATGCAGACTTGTACAAGTATCACTGCTCATAACTAATCAAACTATCTAATCCTAATTTGGTTATGTTTTCAATTTTCTATTTTAGATTAAAGAATGGAAATCTGTTATACAGCTTAATCTTGACAAATGGTTAGATCAGATAGAGAAATAAAAGGAGTTCATCAACTTAATTTGAACTCTTGGTTGATATAAATGTAGAATTTTTTAGTTTCCTATTTTCAAAAGAAAATGATGTCAAGGGTTGGCCAATTCAAATGCACCCAATGAAGAAAAAATGTTAGAACAAATAGAATGGGTAGGTAGAAGTTGAGTTGAAACCATCATGTTATGATTCAGATGCTGAAATATCACCTCTTCAAAGCAGCAAGTCATCAAGCTTTAAAAGAGTTCTGTCAAGGTGAAAATCAAGGCACTAGTCTACTTCTTCTAGAGATTTGATCTCTGAGGTTCTTGACACCTCCTAAAGAAGTTTCCCTCCCAAGCTGGAGCGACTGTTATCCTCCTGTATTTTACAGATTTCATTAGGTGACAGTGGATGTTCTACAAACAACTAAAGATAACATTATTTGCTTATCAACTATCTTTAGCAATATCACTGCCTTAATTATCCCAAGCTTAACTGATTCACTAAATTTTCTTATATTTTTCCCTCTCAAAAGTTCACCCTGCTTCTCTAAGAAAAATTCACTTTGTAGGCCTGTTTTCCTCATTTTATCACCTCACCTACACCCTCATTCATCGCCTTTTTCCCCTCTAAAATCAATTTTTCTCTCCCCTAAAAACTCTCATAAACACCCCTTATTCATCATTTTCCTCTAAAAATCCTTAAACAATGTAAAAGTCCCTTGTACATTGTTTAAATCTAAATTTTTAACCTATCGGGCCTTTTAAATGTTATAAAAAACCCTGTTTTTATAAACCCGCTCTTTTGAACATAATAGGTCTTTAAAGCCCCTTTCGGCTTAAAGACTTAGCCCCTTTCTCATATAAGACCACGACCCTCTACTATATCTTAGCCTCGTCCCCATTTAAAAAATAAACCCTCGCAAACCTTATAATAGCTTCCCTTAACCTTTGAAAAATTAAAATGGGCCTGCTTTCCCCCATCCTACTTCTCCTTTTCACCAGACCACAACCACCGTTGATTTGAAGTTTTGGGCCTCGATCCAACGGCTTTCGTATCCTTACCCTTCATCTCACATCTATAAAACCCTACACAACACGACAAACCCACTCACGTCATCAGGCCGGGCCCCACCTTCCACATGACCTTGTCACCCAACCACAGCTCGACACCTGTCTGTGGGTTCCACTCCCCAAACCTGCACCCCGCTCGCGGACTCATTCTGCACCGTTGATCTTGCTCCTTGAGATCTGATGGATGAGACTATATATCGCGTAGAAAATAGCACCAGGTTTTAAAACTCTCAACCCACGGGAAATGGGTGGTTTTTCCCTGCCACGTGGCAATTGCCTAATGGAATTGTGCAGCCCCCACTCAAAACCGCTAACCGCCTTTTACCCACATAATAATCTACTGTGGTTTTCCAAAACCACTTTCTCCTTCCCCATGCCAAAATTCAAATTTCTTCACCTCTGTTCGAATTTCACCAGGTTTTGGATACGGAACCTTACCCTATTCTCCATCTCTCCTCTGCAAATGCCTCCCGAACAACCGAAAACCCTGAAAAAAATGCAGTAAATCCTTCTGCAGGTTTTTAAGTAACTAGTTTGTCTTTGGTGTAGGCTTTAATGGCGGAAAGGGTCTATCATGCCCTCCCATAGTTCAAAATGATAGATGAAACCCTAGATGATGATTCAGGGTTTGCATCTAAGTTTAAAAAGGGAGATTAGTGGCCCTGTCTGGGTTAATCAATGATGCTCGATGGTCATCGATGAGCATTCGATCTTTTAGCCATGAAGAGGACCGCATCCCTGCACAAAGAGAAAGCAGACAAACAGTGAAATAGTGAAGGAAATGAATATTGGAAGGATTAGGGGCTAATCCTAAATCAAAGGATAAACACATAGGATTAGTCGTGAAGACAATGGTTAAAGGATGAAAGTCAAAGGTTTAAAAACAAAAGATTAAAAACAAACAGTCATAAAGTAGAATGAAGGATAAAGAAAATAGAGAAGATTATAAAAACAAAATCAAGGTTCAAAAGGCCTACACAGAGTTTGATGGTTAAAACAAAGGTAGATCAACCCAAATACATCTTCGAATGAATCAACAAAGAAACAATTACTTCTCCAAAGACAAACTTGCCACCTTCAGCATGATTTCTTTCAATAAAGGCATCAGGAAGTTATTAAACAATCAAAGATATTTTGAAGAAGCTCAACAGTTATTACAAAGTTATTACAAAGCCTTTAAAGTCAAATATTTCAACTAAAATAACTCAAAAGATAAGAAAAAGTTATTATTTCAGAGTAAACTCTTTCAGATTTTTTTGCCTTGGGGTTTGCATGGTCTCGAAGGTTAAAAAATAATTAACTCTGTAATAAATAACATTTAAACACCCTAGTTTGGTAGCACCTCCTCATTTTGCATATAAATATTGCATCTGGGCTTCACTTTAAATGTTGGTTACTTTATCTTCATTGGACTGATTTCTGCTGCCAAGATACTTGAGGAATGCTAGACTGAATTGAAGAATGCTCTGAGTTGCAGAGAGCTATTGTACATGGAATATTGTAACTGGTTTGATCATCAATAATACAAGCACGTTCACAGGATCCTTGAGCTATGTCAATAGTGATGTTTTCCTAAATTGTCATTGTTTTCCCTTATGTTTTCCATCATGCCCATTTTTCTTTGATAAAGAAACAAATGTTTTAGATTAGGATTTGTTGTTTCAACACCCTATTTCTATCTGTATTCTTTATATTTGTGTTTTCTTCTACAAGGTTTGATTGGAATATTCTTAATTGCCTTGCAGTTACATCTAGATTGTTGTCTTGGGAATGATTTAATAGAGTGAAACCAAGGAAATTATGGTGAACCCATTTTCTTTTGAGTAAGACTTGAGATATTGTTTTTAAGACCTTTCTTTAAAGTATACTTACTAAAGTCTAAAACAGAGAGGTTTATGGTATGGCCTGTCCTCTGGTAAGACTTGAAATGTTGCTTTGAAGAGCCTTTTGAGACTTAGTCAAAAGAAGATTAGATTATTTATGTTTGATCTTAGAACACTCTCACTGTTATATTATATGTTTTCTTTATCTGAAAGTATCTTAGGATTACTGGATTGTTGTCTTAGAGTTTTTCTTATTAAATTTTGTCCAAATAATTCTAGAGCTTTCTCTGTCCTTTGGCTTCCTCCAAACAGTTACCTTAAAAGGATTTTCTTGTATAAGTAGTGCTAAAAGGTTCTTAATTGACTATAGCTTTTCTTCCTTCACAACTTATTATAATTTCATATCACAAACTAATCTAAAGAATCCATTTGGTATAATTATCTTTCCCTATGAATACCCCTGCATAGTTGATGAACAATTAAATCATTTTCTGACTCCATATCCCAAAGAGTTAATGTTTTCTCATAGCCTATTTGTTCAACTGAAACACTCCTTCAATTAGTCACACCATTGATCCTTCAATCCATCAATTAATCCAACCAAAACCATCAATTTCTCAGAGCTTCATAACTAGCCTAATATCATAAACAAAGAGCACAAAGATATATCAATTGAAAACACCTTTATAGAGAGATCCCTATCTAAATCCAGGAAGGCTATGTCCTTGGATTCCAAAGGGGTTCTTATGTGGACCCTGTAGTGTTTTTTCTTGCCACTCTTGAAAATCACAGAAAGCCAACAACAGTCAAGATGTTCCAGCCCCTTTTCACACTTAAAGGTGCTAAATTAAACTTCCAAGATATATCCTTTTCACATTGGCATTGATTTATTAATTATTAAGGAGACTTATGGACCTCCATTATCCTCTTATTGATAAAAAAAAGCTGCAAAACAATATTTAATATTCCAACTAGCTCATGAATAATTGGGAATATTACACTAAGAAACCATCTAATAAATAAATCATACTAGATCCAACTACCTTCTATAATACATGATCCATTTTTGGCAAAGGGTATGTGGGGACGCTGGATTGTCATCATTTTCACTTGCTTTTTTTATTCATTAAGGCATTATTTCCAACCATCCATTGCACCATTTCACTCACTTGCCACCAGTTTTACCATAATTATTCAAAATGTGTCTTTGTATGTATAAGTTTTTAAGTAACATAATTTCCTTTTATTTTTAGTATATTAAGAATAATTTTACATTTTTTTAACTAATGACAGTTTAACAAGGTCAAGCTGTTGTAGACTTGTCAAGTTTTCGTAGCTACCTCCATGGTTGAGGTAGTAGTACCACTCTAGAATGAAATCCAACACTTGGACATTGTTTCTAGAAGCTCCAATATGGATTTGGATTGGTCAAATTCCATCCAGCTCGCACATGTGGACCTCCACGCAAAGATCAAGGGAAAATCAAAATAGTTTTAACCAGTCAACTTCAAATGCATTTTCTAAGGAAAAAAAGTGAATCTCGCAAAAAAAAGCATGGATTTTGTTCAGAAAAGGCCCAAATAAGCTCTCCATGAGATGTTTCCCTGAATTCGTTATCATTTGGGAGATATTTCATATTCTTTGAAGCCCTATTTTGCAGTCGCATGAGCTCATCCATGAATCTACAACTACCTCAATGGTTTTCCTAACTCCAGTTCACTAGCAGAACAAAGAAGCACATGTTTAGATAGATAATTATCCCCTCGTGGATCTTTTCCTATCCATATATATATATATATATATATATATATATATATATATAATCAAGAAAGAGATCACCAGAAATGCGGTCAAAGGGATGGTCAACCAGGAGTTGGAACAAGTGAACGTGAAGCTATGAAATTCTCTTTTCTATTTTGAAATTTGAAATATAATTTTCTTAGTTTGCGTAGCAGCCTCAAACATTTAATACAAGGCTATTATAAATATCGGGTTATATAATAATGAAACAAACTTGATTTTTGTTGTAATACTGTTATACATTAAAAACTATGTTTTATCAATCCAAGGAGACGACATTTTCAGAATTATCAATGCATAATTAGTTACAAGTAAATTTGAAACCATTCTGTTGTGGAGTGCCCCTGCATAGAAGAGGTTTGGTAGTTTAGTATTGTGTTATTTCATAATTTAATTCCTCATGATTTTTACTATGTTTTATGCATAGTTATATGTTCTGTTTGTTGGAAATACTGAGAGGGGGGGTGAATCATTATTTATTTCAATTAGTGTTATTATTAATCTTTCAAAGCATTATTTAATCTTCAATTATTATCAGTGTTTGTACAATGATATCAGTAAAAGAAAAGGAACAAAAATGCACACATTTTTTAAGGTGGAAATCATCTCTGGGAAAAAAATCACCTGAATTATTTTCTAATAATTCTTTCATGTTCAACTCCAATTGAAAATAAAGCTGCAACTTCCTAAAATCTAGAAAACAATTCTTCTCCAGCTCCCACTAGATAGACGCTCCAACGCCCGAGATTCTTCAGTAGTCAACTGAATGGATGCCCCAACACCCAAGGAGCTAAAACTCACCCTAGCACCACCCTACCACCCTGAATTTTTCACAGGATTGAACATGTTGGTGACTTCATGCACTAGCCTAGCACCACCCTACCACCCTATAGAAGAATAAAACAAGAATGGATTCACGTACCAGGGAAAATGGTCCACTTTACAATGATATATAATGATGTAGAAGAAGAAAACACACTATACCATAACCCCAACTATGACACAAACACATAATGACGATCCTAGACCTCTCAACACTACCTCTTCAACTCTTGCAAGATATACACTTTTACATTTTTTACAATGATGCATTTACAATGACTTAGTACAATGATACCTTTACAATGACTGTATCCAGTGCTGCCCACTGGAAGACTTCATGTGGTGAAAATATTGCTGTTGTTCTGCACCTTGATTGCTGCTCTTTTCAAGCTACCGTCTACTGCACCTTGCTTTGCTTTAGTGCCCTAGAAATTCTGGTCCTTTGCAACCCTTGACAATAGATGATCTAGCTTTTTCTTTCCTTCTAGGAGCTCAATATTTAATCTAGTGTATCTATGTTATTTCATATCCCCAATATGTGGTTTTTTGTCCTATATTATTCCTCTGAGTCTTTTTTCCAATGCCACAAGTCTAACCCAATTTTTATTCTTCAAGGGAGATTTATGTGCAATCTCTCACAATTTCGTAATTATGGACTAGTTCAGTAGAACGAAATTGTATGGTGTGCCACGTGTCATTGTTTCTTTATTTGGCTCTGAAATTGATGCAGAAAAAACTAGAGTACATGAAATATCCATCATTTTTTACATAATTCCAATCCAATACTCAAAGAGAGATTTATGATGATCTTCCCAAGGTCACTTATTTGAGATGAAGTTCAGGAGCCTGCAAAAACACTTACTTCCACATATCATATCTTCAAAAATGTTGTGCACCTTTATCTGAAATTTTTACAAGAGCTTCCTCAGGATTTCTACCTCACCTCATAAGCATTTCAGCTTTTGAATCTTCACATAAAATTTTTTATAGTGCAATTTCCATGATGACTTCTTTCAGGTAGTGAAATCCTTACATGAGAAGGATATGAGGATCACAATTTACATAAATGCTTAGGTTGAGAGGTTCTTCAACAAGTAAACATGGGATGGATTTTAAGAGCTCAAAAATTATTAATTATTGAATTTTCAATGACCCATGCCATAACCCCATGAGGTTTTAGCCCACTAACTGGGGTTACAAACTTGAAACACGAATATCTCTCAAACCGTGAAGAATTACATGGAGTTCCATGTATCAACGGAAACATATCGACAAGTAGAAACAATAAAAAACATTCTTGACCCAAAATATAGTAATTTGGTAGGTAAAAGTTCTCATTAAAGATTAGGGTAGCCCCTGGTGCTACTTGGGTTGACATCAATGACAACCACTGATCAGCAATCTCCCCCTTTGGCATTGATGGCAACACAAGTACTCCCCTGTGATCATGACACCTCTTCCTACAACATTCTCTCCACCATTGAAATCAATGGAAAAGGGTAACTCCCCTTGACACACAACCATCCTGCAGACCTGTACACACTTCCGCTCCCCCTTTACTTTATGAATAAGGAAAATCTAATGAGAACTTGGTAAAATCCAAAGCTTCTGGTGAAGATATTCAAATTCTTCATGAGTACTCTTACGATCATCAATGCTTGCTACCCAATATACATCTATAAAGGCTCGAGTAATGATATTGTTACTCTTTTGATACCAGAAGCCATATTCTATTGTTCCCTTTAGATATCGAAGAATTCTTTTGACAGCAATAATATGTGATTCTTTTGCTACTGCTTGGAATCTTGCTACTTGTCCAACCTTTTGCATAACATCTGGTCAAGAGGTTGTAGATATAGAAGACTACCAATCATAGATATGTACAACCTCTGATCCACATCCTTAGATGAGTCTTCTATGCTCAATTTGCAACCTGTTACCATCGGAGTAAGGACGGGTTTGAAATCTTCCATTTTGAATTTCTTTAGAATTTCATTGATGCACTTGGCTTGAAATATAAATATTCCTCTCTTGTTGAGATATTTGAAGCCCTAAGAAGTATTTCAACTCACCAAGTAAAGAAATCTCAAACTCACTTTGCATATTTCTAGAAAAGTTCTTACATAGTCGATCATCATTGCTACCAAATATTATATCATCCTCTTTATCTAGTAGACATTCTTTAGTTTCTTCATCCAGAACATATGTGTCGTTTGGAGCTCGACTTGTTGTAGCCACAATTTTACCATACCTTCCTTTCCTGATTTCACATTTTTTGGAGTTGAATAGTATTGTGTGTCCTTGATCACACATTTTTCCAACATTGAGCAGATTGTGATTCGTGTTTTCAACCAATAGAACATTCTTGGGTAGAACATCTTTGCTTCTGAGAGTGACGGTACCTAATCCTATAACATTTAAATATTTATCATTTCCAAAGGACACGATTCCATCTGTTATCACAAAATCTGACCTTGATAGACTGATGATCAAGTAGACTCTGAGTAACTCTTTCAAACCATTCTTTTGGTTGAGGTTTAGCCTCCTCAACCTGAGAGGGCTCTCTCAACAGGTTGAAGATTTTTTATTAAGGATTAGATGGCTAACTCTAGGAATAAAATAGATAAAAGTGTATAACTGGTTGAATTATTGATTAAAAAACATCTATTGGGCTATGGAGTCAAGATATGTTTCAACAAAACATCAACATCAACTCAACATGTAAGTCAGGGCACTTAGAGTTTTAGGTTTATAAACAAAACAGTAACATAGTGAATGAAACACAGTTTACAAACATGTGAAGGAATTTAGAGAATTTTCTAATGAATTCTAAGTAACGCATGTTCATACCACTGTAAATAGGTAGATGAGGAAAACCATAGAGAGATCAAACACCAAAAAACTCTTTGTGAATCCTGAGTAGTAAAGCCAATTTGTATTAAGCTGAAAATACACAGTCTGCTACAATAACACAGTTTTCTTGCTAATGAAAAAAATGCCAACCCTAATGAATTCGACCTCATGTCTCTTATAGATTCATCATTATAATCTTATATTCCCTTATATATCTTGAAGAGAATTCGAATTTCTAAGTTTGACACCTATCTACTCCTAAAACAGAGTCTTAATTACAACTGACAGTTAACTGTCATCTTTAGGAGTCCTAATACAAATAGGAGTAAAACTCCTTATCATGTCTAAAACAACCTTATCTAAGACCTAAATATTCTCTTTTGATAGTTGCTTCTCCATATCTTCGAATTTGATGAATTTGATAACTTGACAAGACTTGCTAAAAATCCCCAATTTCATAGTGCACCTAATGTAATTTCAGGGTTTTGCGCCATGAAAAGAGTAGCATTTTCGTAGCGCAAAAGTAGTTTTTAACACTGTCTGCGCTACGAAAATGTGGTTTCATGGCTTAATCAATTTTTTTTTAAATGGTTAAAGATTGGACTTTCTAAACATGATATGAGACACTCAAGGTATGAGATAAGGTTGTTGGAATTTATTTTGTGATGAAAATGAAACTCTAACCCTATCACTTAACCACTAAAAACATAAAATGACTGAACACCTATCTAAGACCATGACTAAAACAAGGTAAACTGTCCAAGCTTTAGAAAAAAATTTTATGGTGATAACACCATCCTTCTTCTCTTTCAGAGATACAATTTTCTTTCTATCTCCATTCATATGTGTTGAGCAACTACTATCAACATACCACACATCTTTATTGTTTTCAACCTTGAGAGCAAGAGCCAATTATCGGTCTTCTTATTCTTCCATGTTCATCATTCCATGGCTTCGAAGGTTCTTCTAGAGAATTTTCAAGTCTGCAATCTCTGGCTATGTGTCCAAAGTTTCTACATTTGTAACATTCAATATTATTTCTTAAATGTTCAAATATATTGATGTTTCCATGGGCCCTGAGAGGTTCATATTTGATACATCTCCTAAAATTGTATTGGTTCCTAGGGTACGTGCAACATTCTATAGCTTTATGACCAAATTTTCCACATGAATAACAATAGCCATAAGAAGCATACATTTCAAGAAGGATGTATTTACTTGGTGACATTATCTTGCTGAGATATTTGAAGCCCTAAGAAGCATGTCAGCTCACCAAGTAAAGACATCTCGAACAGACTTTTCATATTTGTAGAAAAATTCTTACTTAGTCAATCATCATTTCTACCAAATATTATATCATCCTCTTTAGCTAGTATACATGCTTTAGTTTCTTCATCCAGAGCATATATTTTGTTTGGAGCTTGACTTGTTGTAGCCACAATTTTATCGTACCTATCTTTCTTGATTTTTCATTTCGTGGAGTTGAATAGTATTGTGTTTCCATGATCATAGATTTGTCCAACACTGAGCAAATTGTGACTCAGGTTTTCAACCAATAGAACATTCTTGGCTACAACCTCTTTGCTTCCGAGAGTGATGGTACTTGATCCTATAACATTTGAATATCCATCATTTCCAAAGCACATGGTTCCATCCTTCTTCTCTTTCAGAGATACAAATTTCTTTCTATCTCGAGTCATATGTGTTGAGCAACCGCTATCAACATACCACACATCTTTGTTGTTTTGAGCCTTGAGAACGAGAGCACAATATTAGTATTCTTCTTCTTCCATGTTTGTTCATTCTATGGCTTCGAATATTCTTCTGGAGTATTTTCAAGTCTACAGTCTCTAGCTATGCGTCCAAAGTTTCGATATTTGTAACATTCAATATTATTTCTTAAATGTTCAAATCTATTGATGTTTCCTTGAGCCCTAGGAGGTTCATATTTGATAGATCTCCTGGAATTGTATTGGTTCCTAGGGTACGTGTGACGTTCTAAAACTTTATCTCCAAATTTTCGACATGAATAACAATAGCCATAAAAAATATGTTGGTACCTGGATGGAAATATTCATCGAGGAATTGTCTTATAGGGTTGTTCTTGTGAATCTTGTCTAATGAATTCTACATACATGTTAGATCTCATAGGTTCATTGTATTTGTTGTAGAAGGTCCTGCTTCTTCTTCTTTGTAACCAAAGCCAGTTCTGTCATTGTAAGATCATTGATTGTTGATGAGTTCTTCTAATTCCCTTGAGCTGCTGGCATAGTTTTGGATAGTTTTTCCCTTCTTCACTTCCTTACGCAGCGAGACAACGTCAGCTTCTAATTCTTCCCTTTCTTGGTTGATTTCTTCCAAATTATTTTGAAGTGACTCTTCAATGCATTTGTGTTCTTCAACTTCAATTTTGAGACCTCAAACTTGTTCTGCAAGATTATTGGAATGGATCTTCTCAGCCTTGAGCTCTTTTATAAGCTTGATTTTCTCCTTCGAAAGTTCTTCTATGGTCAATCCTTCTTCTTTGCTGTTTGATACCTCTTCTTTATTGTGCTTGGCCATAAACAATAATCTCTCATTGGCTTCTTCTTTGTTTTCATTGTCTTCATCGGATGATGAGATATCTTCTTTAGAGAGAAAGTTCCTTTTGAATCCTTTCTTTTTTCTTTTCTCTTTGAATTTCTTAAAGCCTTTCTTTTCTTTTGAGTTTCCGTCACTTATGTTTGGACATTTTTCTGTGAAATTCCCAAGCTCACCATAGCCAAAACATATCAATGGAAGTTTACCTCCGAATTTTCCCTTACCAGATTTTAGCTTTCTCGTAAAGTAAGCATATTCTTCATCTGAAAGACCTTCTTCATCATCTCTCTTTTCTTCACACTCGCAGGTGCATGTGTTTTCAATTGAATATTTTTTGTCATTATTGGTTTTCTTAGATGTGAAGAATGCCATTTCTAGATGCGAAGTACCCTCTTCTTTGTCAAGTCTTATTTTATATGCTATGAGAACTCCATGTAATTCCTCTTTGCTGAGTTTGTCCAAATTTTCACTATATTCTAAGACTGATACCTTTGGGTTGAATATTCTTGGTAAAGTTCTAAGAATATTTCGTATAATAGTCTTCTCATCAACTGTCTCTCCCAATCCTTCTAGAGTGTTGGTTATTATATCAACATATTGGATGTATGCAACAATGTTTCCATCTTCTTTCATTCTGAGTTGCTCAAATTTTTCTCTATAGATTTAAAGCTTTGTTTCTTTGACATTTGAATCACCTACATATATATTCTCAAGCTTGTGCCATAAATTTTTGGCATTTTTACAGCCCAACACCTTATGAAAAGCGGATTCAATAAGTCCATTGATAATAACATTTTTTTCTTTTGAATCATTTACCAAATTCCTCTTACCTTGATCATTCGTGGTTGGTGTAAAGCCATTTTGAATAGTGTCCTATACTTCGTAACCTTGCGTTAATAGATAGACCTGCATTATTCCTTTCTAGAGGTCATAATTATTTTCATTGAATAGAGATACACCATTCTTGGTATGCTCCATGACCTCCTTCCAATTGTTAAAATTCTGTTGAAGGAACCAGTCTCTGATACTAATTATTGGAAATACTGAGAGGGGGGTTGAATCAATATTTCTTTCAATTATTATTATTATTAATATTTCAGAGAATTAGTTAATCTTAAATTATTATCAGTGTTTGTACAATGATAACAGTAAACAAAGGGAACACAAATGCACACAATTTTAAAAGTGGAAACCCTCTTCGGGACAAAAACCGCCTGAACGGTTTTCTAATAATTCTTTAATATTCAACTCCTATTGAAAATGAAGCTCCAACTTCCTAGAATCTAGAAACTTATTCTTCTCCATCTCCCACTGGATGGACGCTCCAACCCCTGAGATTTTTTAGTAGTCAATTGAATAAATGCCCCAACACCAAATGAGCTACAGCTCACCCTAGCACCACCCTAACACCCTGAATTTTTCACAGGCTTGAACCTGTTGGTGACTTCATGCACCAACCTAGCACCACCCTACCACCCTATAGAAGAATAAAATAAGAATGGACTCCTATACTATGGAAAATGGTCCACTTTACAATGATATAGAATGATGTAGAAGAAGAAGAAGACACACTGGAACATAACCCCAACTATGACAAAAACACCTAATGATGATCCTAGACCTCCCGACACTGCCTCTTCAAGTCTTGGCATATAGACACTTGTACAAATTTTACAATGATGCATTTGTAATGACTTAATGATACCTTTGAAATGACTGTATGTAGTGCTGCCCACTTGAAGATTTCATGTCTTGAACTTCTTGTTGTTGTTTTGCACCTTGATTGCTGCTCTTGTCATGCTACCCTCTCCTGCACCTTTCTTCGGTTCGATGCCCTAGAAATTCTAGTCCTTTGCAGCCTTTGACAACACATGATCTAGCTTTTCCTTGCCTTCCAGGAGCTCGATATTGAATCTGGTGTATCACTGCTATTTTAGATCCCTGATATGTGTTTTTTGGTTCTATAGTAGTAATATGAGTCTTATTTCCAATGCAAAAGGCCTAAACCAATTTGGATTCTTCAAGGGAGAGTTATTCCAAATCTCTCACAATGCCCTAATTATGGACTCGTTCAGTAGAGCGAACTTGTATGGTGTGGCACGTGTCACTATTTCTTCATCTTTATCTAAAATTGGTACAACAAAACTATAGTCTGTGAATTAGCTTCCACTTTTTATATAATTCCAATCTGATACAGAAAGAGAGAGTTATGACGATTTTCCCAAGGTCACTTATTTGAGATAAAGTTTAGGAGCTTGCAAAAACACTGACTTCCACATATCATATCTCCAAAAATATTTTTCACCCTGATCTAAAATTTTTACAAGAGCTTCCTCAGGATTTCTACTTCACCTCATAAACATTTCAGCTTCTCAAAATTTTTAGAAAAAAAGTTATAGTGCAATGTCCACGATGACCTTTTTCAAGTAACAAAATGCCTACATCAGGAGGATATGAGGATCACAATTTATATAAATTCTTAGGTTGAGAGGGTATTCTGTTAGTCATAAGTATATTTTTCTGATATCCAAATATGACTAATTTCTAAATCCTAAGATTTCTAGAAACAATATCTGAGAAACATTGTGAGTTCTAGAAATCTCACTGCCTTCATCATCCTAAATTTAACTATTTCACAATAAAATTTATATTTTGCCTTCTCAAAGTTGACCCTGCTGCAAAGAAGAACTCCATTTTTTGGGCCTATTTACCTCATTTTTTCATCACATCCACACCCTCATTCATCCCCTTTCTACTATAAAAACCTATTAATTTTTCCCTAAAAAAGCCATCATAAGCACCCTTAATTCATCATTTTTGTCTAAAAAACCCTTAGACAATGCAAAAATTATTTTTAAATTGTTTAAACCTAACTTCTAAGCCTATCAGACCTTTCAATTATTCATAAAAAATAAAAATTTATGCTAAAAAGTGCCATTTTGGATGGAGCAGGATTTTAAGCCCCTTTCGGCTTAAAGCCTTAGCCCCTTCCACACATAAAACTGTCTCCTACGCCTATTTCTAGCCCCTTCCCTATTCAAAACTCCTCTGCTCTTTTTATTTTACATACCCCCTCAACCTTATAAAAGGCCTCCAAGACTTTGACATAATAAGTGGGCCCCCCTCACCTCACCTCACCTCTTGGTCTTCTTCCGGACCATCTCCATCATTGAAATTAAACCCTGGGCCCTAATCCAACAAAAATTGCACCACCTACCCATCCCGCATTCACCCTGTTCTATCTGAAAAAGTTGTCATGCCATCCAACCACAGCCCGCCACCTGTCTCTGGGCTCCACTTCCCAGACCTACATGCTAGTCCCTCAACCCTTATGCACCATCAATCTCACTTCTTGAGATCAGACCGTCCAGATCTCATATCGCGTGAAAATCGACACTGAACATTAACACTCCTACCCCACGTGAAATAGGTAGTTTCTCACTAGACACACTGAAATCCCCTAGTGGAATCACGTCCGATAAACTCAAAACTTCTTACTGCTCATCACCCACACGATAAACCATTTCCGGTTTTCAAAAACTGCCTTTCACCTTTGCGCCAAAATTCAAAGTTCTTCACCTTTGCTTGATTTGTCCCATGATGCACCTACGGAACCTTCCCTCTGCATCCTCTCTCCCTCTGTAAATTGCCTCGCCGATGCCTCAGAACCCTGAAAATGCAGTTTTACCCCTCCCGCAGGTTTTTAAGCTAATGCTTGTTTGTGTTTTACAGGTTTTAATGATAGAGATGCCTCATAGAGGCATTACAATGATCAAAATA
The DNA here is from genome assembly GCA_034641835.2 of Pinus albicaulis. Taxonomy (NCBI): domain Eukaryota; kingdom Viridiplantae; phylum Streptophyta; class Pinopsida; order Pinales; family Pinaceae; genus Pinus; species Pinus albicaulis. The sequence goes on along the minus strand of CM076577.1, from coordinate 1,287,443,511 downwards.
TCCTCTAGATGACAACCCAAGAGGTCAATTTGCATTAAAAATTATAGGAAGGTTACATAATGGCTTAAAACTCTCGATGAATCATGATCATCGATGGGTTATAAAACCCTCCAGCATATGAAGACTACATCCCCGCACATAGAAAGAAAAAATAGATCAGAGAAACAAAAAATAATGAAGAACAAAAGGATTAAAGGGATAAATCAAGATCAAAGGATAAACACAGAGAATTACCCCTTAAGACAGTGATTAAAGGATAAAGACCAAGGTTAAATACAAAGGATAAATGAAAAAAATGGTCATAAAGATAGCAAGGCAGAATATGAAGGCTAAATCATAGGTTTAGAGGCCTAATGAAGAGTTTTTGAGATTAAACAAAGACAGGTTAACCCAAATACAACTTTTAATGATTAAATCAAGAAGAATTTACTCCTCCAAAGATAAAACTTCGACCTACAACATAAATCCTTTCCATAAAGGCAGCGGGCAGTTATTACGTAGTCAGAGATATTTTTTATCTATCAACAAATTTATTGTTAAATATAATAATAGGCCTTAAAGTCAAACATTTCTCCTATTTTTCCTTAAGAATTTAAGACAAAGTTATTGAAACAGAAAAGTAGCTGCAGATATTCCTACCTTATACCTTGCATGGTTTTCAAGGTTAGGAATGGAGTTAATCTCTAATAAATGATACTCAAACCCTATCTTAACCTCACCTCCTCATTTGCAGCATAAATACTGCATCTGAACTCATTGTATTGTTGTCATTTGATGACTCTTTGAAGTAGTACATAGTCTCTTGGATGTTGAAGGAAAATTGATGTCTTGGATCTTGTGGATGCCTTGATTTGTTTGTTAATGGAGGAGGCTAGCTCACTGGATCCTTGAACTTGGCTATTGGTGAAGTGCTTCTATATGTTATTGTTATTTCTTGTTTTCAATATGTTTTCATCTTTCTTTGTTACAGTAGAGTAAAATTTTTAGGCTAAGAAATGTCTTCTGAAAGCACCTTAGTTATGTTTACTCTTCACTGTCTTAATGTTTTATTCTGCAAGGTCTGATTGAAGGATTCTTAATTTCCCTCGAGTTCCATCTATATTTTTATTTTAGAAATAATTCAATATAGTATAACCAAGAATTTTCTCTTTTGGTAAGTCCATGTTCCTTTGAGGACGGCTTGAGAGGTTGTTTTGAGGAATGATTTCAATAGAGTGAAACTAGGAAATTTAGTGGTGAGTCCATGCTCCTTTGAGTACAACTTGAGATATTTTTTTAAAGATATTATTAAAGTATGCTTAGTATAGTCTAAACCAGGGAAGTCTATGGTGTGCCCTATCCTCTGATCTTCCTTTAAAAGTTGCTTTAAACACCCCTAGAGAGTTAGTCAAAAGCATATTGGATTATTTCTGTTTGATCTTAGGCCACTCCTACTGTTTTCTTATATGTTTTCCTTATCTGAAAGTAGTCTTCAATTGCTATATTGTTGTCTGAAATGTTTCTTACTAAAATTTGTTCCAAAGAAGTCTATGGTTTGCCCTGTCCTTTGGTTTACTTGAAAACAATTACCTTGAAATATTTCTCTTGTTTAAATTACATGATAAAGGATTCTTAATTTACCTTTGTCCTACCTTTCATTCTTATCCTTAATGTTCATCTCATTATCCCAAAATACTTTGAAGATCCACTGGCCAAGTTAGATTTTCCCTATGATACTCCCCGATCCTTTAATAAACTTATCATGACTTCCATTTGACTCCATTGCCCAATGACTTAGAGATATTCTCATTCTATCTATGCTATTGGATCATTATGCCCAACCAAAACAATCAAACAAACCTTGTACTTAATAACTAGCCTAAAATCAACCCTTCAAATCAAGTAGGCACACATCCTTTGCAAACAACTTGAGAGATCCCTCTCTAAGTCTAGGAAGGCTAGGTCCTAGAACTCTAAAGATTGGTTCCATGTTGCCTTGTCATTTGGTATGCTAATCTTCCAAATCATAGGACTACAACATTTTGGTGATCACGGTGGGACCTTCTGAGTAAATTCATGCTTAACACCCTTAACATATTCAAAAACCCTTAACTAATAGTACCTAGTGATTAATTTGCCACCTCATCACCAGAAACAACATTCTGGCGATCATGTTGGGACCTTCTAAGTCAGTGACAAAATAAGTACACCTTAGGACTCTAGAAAATATTACCAGTCACAAAAAACTTAGAAAACCCCAAGAAGATTGTTAGATTGGTTTGTATTACTTATTTGGTGGTGGACCATAACACATTTTACCTTTAAAAAGCTAAAAATCTCCACCTGGCGACCCCAGTAGCCCTAGTAGGCCTATTAATCCACTAGTTCTTTTAGATTCCCTTAAGATTGTATCTAATAAGTCCTAAAGAAGTTTAGAAGCCTAGTCCCATATTTTACAAAAGTACTAAAAACTAAGAGAGGTCAAAACATTTGAAAAACAATCTTTAAAATTTTATCCTCTCTAATTTTTGAACTTGAAATCTGGCTTCATATAGGATCAATATCGGATCTCATTTGTACCCTAATCCTCCTGCAATAGTTGATAATACAGAAATAATTTTGTGGCAAACTTCTAGTGTAGGAAATTTAACTACTGATAGGACTATTCAAAGAACAAGATCTGTCCCTGAAAACCTTACAGTATTGAAATATCCTCACTTTGATTTGTCTCATACAAAGAACCTATTTAGAACCAAGTCACATAGTTATATTGACCAATATAACCTTGAGCCCACAGTTTTACAACAAAACTTTAGTAGAGAAGCATCTCCTTCCACTCCTCTTGATTTTAAGCTTCTCCACCACTTCAGTACTTTCCATAGAAAATCTACTCATAATCAGACTAATGGTCCAAGTACCTCCACCACTCCCATCCACACATCCACTTGTCAAAACATTCATTTTCATCTCACTTTATTTTTCACAAATCCACCCCTTGTAAATCCCCCATTTTTTCCCACCATGGCAGCATGGTATGCCCCATTAGTGTTACCACAACCTCTGGTTCCTTTACCAAATTATTATCAATCTAGAATTCCCCATTTCACTGGAACTGAATCAAATACTACCCAACGATGTGTAGATAAAATGGATGATGCCTTTGATTACATGGAAATAGAAGAAGAGACCATTAATATGAGAATCTTTTCCCAAAGTTTAGGAGGAGAAGCCAAGAAATGGTTTAAAAGCTTAAATGCTAATAACATAAATGATCTCCCTTCTTTATACCAAACATTCATAAACAAATGGGAAATTAGAATCCTCTCCAAATCCTTTCAGAATATAGAAAAAAACTAGGGAAAGTGTCCAATATTATTACACTATATTCAATAGTGTTTACAATGCACTTCCCCCTAACATGAAACCTCCAATAGGCTTAGCCTTAGCTAAATTTCCTGAAGGCTTTGATCCAAACATGGCCTACCAGCTAAGAGAAAGATATCCATTGACTTTATAAGATATGCAGAGGGGAGCCATAAGTGTAGAAGAAAATCTGATTGAGAAAAGAGCTAGATTAAAATTAGAGAAAAGAGTTACATATAAGGATGAAACAATGGCATCAACCTCATCATCTGATGCCAAAATTGATAACTTAGTGAGAGTAATGGAAATAATTCTTGAAAAGATAAACTTAAATAATAGAGTGCCTCGTAGAGAAAACCAAATTAATCCACAAAACAGAAATAGAAATCCCAATTTCAGAAGAGATCCTATTCAAAATAGACAAAGAGATAATGACCAACAAATTAGGCCTCCCTTTCAAGAAAACTATGTAGATCAAGAAGAAGAAAGGTAGACCAAAAGGTTGGAAGAAAACCATGTAAATCTGATAGGATCTAACAGTGAGACAGTGAGATAGATGTTTTCCTCAGTGAAGAAGAACAAGGTTTCTTCTCCTTAGAACAAATTGAAAGAAATCATGAGGATTCTGAAGATCACCAATTGGGGTTTGAAAATGCAATAATGGAGGTGCACATACAATATGATCTTAGAAGCAAAAGGAACCCAAAAATTCCCAATGATAAAAACACGAATATTGCTGCTAGGAAAAATTTAGAAAATATTCCTAAAAAGAAAGCAAACAGAAATAATGCTTTGACTAAGAAAACTGACTCAAATAAGGACAAATCCAATTAGCAAAATGTTGACCCAAGCTACCCTAGTACTTCTTCTAGTGGCCCTGAGAAATCTATCCTAATTAATTGTCCTAATAAGACTTAGCAAATAAGAATTGTTGAAAAGACTATGCTTGACAAAACAGATGTAAATATGTCAAAAACATTATTCCCTTTTAGCCTTGACGGTGAAATTTCCAAGATCAAAATCAGCATACCCTTAGCTGAACTAGTAACCCAAGATGCATATAAAAACCAAGTTTTGAAAGTTTTAACATAGGAAGTGATACTGATATATTAAACTTGACAGATGATAAATCAGAACTGTTGTTTGGTCCTGAAGTAGAAGGGAAATACCAATACGGGACCATTCCTCCATTTTATGTCAGCTTAAATATAAATAATAAGATTCTACACAATGCCATGCTATATTCTGGTGCCTCTCACAACCTTATGCCAAAGTGGTGATGGAGAGATTAGGCCTAGAAATTATTAAACCTTACAATGTATTCCTTTGATTCAATCAGAGTCAAGTTTTTAGGCCTAATCAAGGATTTATGTGTCAATCTGGCACAAATTCCTACTAAGGGTCTAGTTATGGACATAGTTGTTTCTAACATTACCCCAAAATATGGCATGCTTCTATCTAGATCACGGAGGAAAACTTCAAGGAAGTCTTCAAATGGACATGTCTTATGCAACCATTCTAGTTTTTAACCAGAACAAAATATTATATAGAGAATCTCATATGAATTTTATGGTAAGAAACATAGATAGGCTAAAAAACACTCCTCTTTATTCTATTCATTCGGATTTAGACTCCTTTATCTTGTACAATGAAGATGAAATCAGCCAACAAGAAAAAGAGAATGAGATAGGATTGAGTCCACCTAAATAGTCAAATCAGTCTTGAAAAAGAAAAATCTAATAGCCCTAGACTTAGCAGCCTTGAACAGAAAAAGGAAAATGAACATGAGATAGAAACATTGTGGGAAATGAGCTCTGATGGCTCTTGCAACAAAATAGGTTTTGGAGCTGGTGTATGGATACACAATACAAACCAAGGACACTCTTACAAACTTTATTTCCAATGAACCAATAACATTGCAGAATATGAAGCTCTCCTCCTTTGCCTACATTTTCTCAAATATTTAGGAGCCAAGAAAATATCAGTCCAAGGAGATTCAGAGCTGATCTTTAGGAAAATAAAAGGGGAGTATTCAGTCAAAACCCCAAGATTAAGAGAACTATCAATGTTTCCCTGGAGCTCCTAAAAAACTTTGAAAAATATGAACTCACTTTCACCCCTAGAGCTCAAAACAACCTTGCAAATGAACTTGCCTTTGCTGCCAGCAATTTCCAAATACCACAGATAAATGAACAATTCAAAATTAGAGTGAAAAATAGGCCTACTGTCCCTGACAATGAAGACTATTGGCAAGTGCTTGAGGGTGATAAACACATTGATGATTTTCTTCAATCAAAGAATGATTTTGTTGAATTAACTCATAGCTCAGGCCATGAAAAAGAACGCTTTGATGAAAAACAAGTCCATAAAATAGATTTTTCCTCTACTAATGATATAAACCAATTTGATATCTTTATACAACAGAATTACTAAACAAAATAGATCAAAAGGACCTTGAGGTTTTACAATGTAAAAATGATTCAATACCAAGGGGTCTTACACCATTAGAGGAGTTGTTTGATTTCAATGATGTAGCTAAAAAACCAAAGATGGAGCCTACATAAACTAATGTAGAGGAACATAACATAGGCAGCATAAATGAACCCAAAATGATCAAGATATCTAGCACTCTCCCAACTCATATCAAACAAGAATATATTGAACTTTTCAAAGAGTTTGGAGATTTGTTTGCATGGGGGTACAAGGATCTGAAATCATATGATACCAGCATTATTCAACACAAAATTTCTCTTAAGGAAAATCAAAGACCTTTAAAAAAAAAACTAAAAAGGATAAACCTTGTTTTATTACCTTTAGTTGAGAAAGAGATCAAGAAGATGTATGATGTTGGGATCATAGTTCCCCTTAGATATTCATAATGTGTGTCCAAACTTGTGTTTGTTAGGAAGAAGATCGTGGAAATTAGGCTTTGCATTGACTTTATAAATATGAACAAAGCCTTCCTGAAAGACAATTGTCCCTTGCCTAAAATGGACCACATACTTCAAAAGGTGGTTGGATCTAAAAAAATATCACTGTTGGATGGTTTTTCAGGCTACAACCAAGTGCTACTACTCCCAAGTGATCAAGACAAAACCACTTTCACCACACCTTGGGGTACATCCATGTATGTTAAAATTCCATTTGGTTTGATGAATGCTGGGGCCAAATTCCAAAGGGACATGGACATAGATTTTTCAAAAGACATAGGATATTTCATAATCATTTACCTTGGTGACATCACTGTTTTATCCAAAACTGATAAAGAACATTTGATTCATTTGAGAAATGTTTTTGAGAAATGTAGAAAGTATGGTTTATCTTTGAATCCAAAAAAGACACTCTTCGGTCTCCAAGAAGGAAAAATTCTTGGCCACATAATTTCTAAAGAAGGAATAAAAGTATACCCTAAAAGGATTGAAGGCATATTGAAAATCAGCCATCCTAGAAACCTCAAATAATTGCAATCTTTCATTGGAAAGATCAATTTTTTGAGAAGGTTCATTCCCAACCTTGCTGAAATTTTGAGGAATATCACAAACATGCTCAAAAAGGAAACCTAAGTTAAATGGACCTTAGAATCCAAATATTCATTTGAACTGGTGAAGCAAGCTCTCACTCAAACACCAGTTCTTATTAGTCATGATTTCACTAAGGATTTCTACATTTTCTTATTTTCCTCTGAACACGCGATTGCTACAGTCTTGTTGCAAAAGAATAATACAAGGCAAGAAAAACCAATATATTTTTTAAGTAGATCTTAAGAGATGCTCAACTTAAATATAAAATCATGGAGAAGCAAGACTTAGCCTTGGTAAAAGAATTGAAAGATTTGCGAGTATACATTTTACACTCACATATCATTGCTTTTGTCCCACATACAGTTGTCAAAGACATTCTAAATCAAGACCCTGATGGTAAAAGGGGAAAATGGATTGCAATTATTTTAGAATATGATTTAGAAATCAGGACTACCAAGCTGATTAAAGGACATGGATTAACTAAACTCATGGAAGAATCAAACTTCTAAGAATTAGATATAAATATGGTTGATGTTTTAGAAGAACATGAAGAATTCACAGCTCCATACATTGAAGAAACATTTTTGAATTCACCTTGGTATGCTGATATCATTTATGTGCTTCTCTATGTAAATACTCCTCCTTATCTATCAAAAAATAAAGCTAGATTCTTGAAACAAAAGGCTTTAAATTACTACATTTTAGATGGAGTGTTATATTGGAAAAATGTTGTTGGCATATTGCTTAAATGCTTTCTTGAGGATGATGCAAGAAAAGTCATGCAAGAGCTACATGAGGGAGAATGTGGAGGCCGCCTTTACTAGAAGAACACAACAAACAAGATTCTTTGAGCTAGCTATTATTGGCCCACCGTTTTCCCTGATATTCAGAAACTAGTCATGACTTGCCATAAGTGTCAAATTTTTGATGGCAAGAGAAAGCTCCTACCCTTACCTTTGCATCCCATTAGTGTTGAGGCTCCCTTTCAGCAATGTGGTTTAGATTTTTTTTTTAGAAATTCACCCAACCACATTTTCCAAACATAAGTGGATCCTTACTGCCACATATTACTTCACCAAGTGGATAGAATCTATCCATTCTAGGAATGCTACTGACTCTGTCATTATCAAGTTCCTTGAAACCAACATACTCTCCATATTTGGTTGTCCTAGGAAAATCATTATAGACAATGTTGCTACTTTCAAATATAAAATAATGGTTGATTTTTGCTACAAATATCATATCACATTAGGCCATTCCACAGCCTACTACCCCAAGGGTAATTGATTAGCTGAATCCTCCAATAAGAGTCTGGTCAACATTATCAAAAAATTGTTGGATCAAAATCAGAAATCATGGCATGTTAAGCTGGTTCATGCATTATGGGTTGATAGGCTAACCACCAATAAATCAATAAATATTTCCCCCTATCAGCTGGTATATGGCATAGATGCAGTCTTCCCTACATATGTGGGAGTCCCAGTCATAAAAATTCTCCAAGAAGTACAAACAGAAGAAAATAACATGTAAAGAAGGCTAAATCAAACCATTCATTTACAGCTGACAAGAGAAGAATTATACAAAAGGACACAAGCAATCCAAGAAAACATCAAGAATATCTTCAACAGAAGGACCAAATCAAATAACTTCCAAGTTGGAGATACAGTCCTAAAATTGGATTCAAGGAGATAAGATAAATGTAAACATAGAAAATTTGAGAATTTATGGAAAGGGCCTTATATCTTTCATTCAATTAGGGGTCATAATGCTTTCTTTTTACAAGGGATGAATGGAGAAGAACTATTTGGAGGTTCTGTCAATGGCAGGATGCTCAAACACTATTTCCGTCAAGAGTCCTAGCTTCAAAGTTTTCACTCATTATACATAACATAGCATGAGAAAAGTAAGAGAAAATATAAAAAACAATGAAAGAAAAGAAAAGGAAAATGAGGGAAAATCAAAATAAGTACAACCCCATACCCAAAAAACAGTACTGTTAAAAGTGTGGAAATCTAAATGCCCCTACTAATTTAAAATGATATCTTGTTCAGTCATCTAGCCTAATCATGGCTGAACATGCTTTAAATTTATGTTGATAAGTTAGTAGTAACAAAGATTTGTCAAGATTATTTTAGACTTGACTTATCAAGAAGGATAGATTAGGAAAATATAAATATTTTGGTTCCACATGCTCAAAACAGAACCAAAGAGATAGATAAGGATGCATTACTAATGAAAAATCACAACCTTATCTTTCTAAATTTACTTTTATGAAAATAATATTTGTGTGCAGCTTGTTTCAATGCCACAACCATGGTGAATCAGACTGTCTAATCTTGATTTGAACCATGCTTTAAATTTCATGTCATTCGCTAGATAATCAAGACTGCCAAATAGCTTAATCTTGGCAATCAACTAGTTTTAGGTAGAAAATAAAATGAGTTCACTAGTTTAATCTGAGGTCTTGAAAGAAATAAATATAGGAGTAGATAGTTTATTTTCTGTTTTCAAAGAATAAAATATCAAGAGTTTTCCAATACAAATTAACTCAAAGAAGAAAAAATATTAAGACAAGTAGGATTGGGTAGGTAGAAATGTTGTTTGAAATAAATCATATGTTGCAAATTAATCAGATGATCACTTCAAATAAATTTGCTAAATGAATAAGGCACTGATCCGCTAAAACTTAGAGATTTCATAAACTGAGGTTCTGGACACCTTGAAAGCAAAGCTGCCCTCCCCAAGTGGAGCCACTCTTAGTCATCAATAAATTTTGTTGAAATCCAAAGATGATTAAGTTCTAAATCCTAATATTTCTAGAAACAATATCTGAGAAACATTTTGAGTTCGAGAAATCTCATTGCCTTCATCATCCTAAATTTAACTATTTCACTATAAACTTTATCTTTTTCCTTATCAAAGTTGACCCCGCTGCAAAGAAGAACTCCATTTTTTGGGCCTATTTACCTCATTTTTTCATCACACCCACACCCTCATTCATCCCCTTTCTCCTATAAGAACCTATTTCTTTTTCCTTAAAAAAGCCCTCATAAGCCCCCTTCATTCATCATTTTTTCTAAAAACCCTTAAACAATGTAAAAAACCTTTTTACATTCTTTAAACCTAACTTCTAAGCCTATCTGACCCTTTAATTGTTCATAAAACTCTGTTTTTATGCTAAAAAGCGCCCTTTAACATGGAGCAGGATTTTAAGCCCCTTTCGGCTTAAATCCTTTTCCCCTTCCACACATAAAACCATCTCCTCCACCTATTTATATCCCATTCCCTATTCAAAACTCCTCTTCTCTTTTTATTTTACATACCCCTGCAACCTTATAAAAGGCCCCCAAGCCTTTGACATAATAAGTGGGCCCCCCTTACCTCACCTCGCCTCTTGGTCTTTTTCCGGACCATCTCCACCATTGATATTAAACACTGGGCCCTGATCCAATGAACATCGTGCCACCTACCCATCCTGCATACACCTTGCGCTACCCGACAAAGCTGTCATGCCATCTATCCATAGCCCGCCACCTATCTCCGGGCTCCACTTCCTAGACTTGCATGCTAGTCCCTAAAGCCTTTCACACCGTCGATCTCACTTCTTGAGATCAAAACGTCCAAATCTCATATTATGCAGAAATAGACGTTGAACGTTAACACTCGTACCCCACGCGAAATAGGCGGTTTTGCCCTGGAAACACTGCAGTTGCCTAGTGGAATCATGTCCGATAAATTTAAAACTTCTTACCACTCAACACCCACACGATAAACCATTTCCAGTTTTCAAAAACTGCCTTTCACCTCTGCACCATAATTCAAAGTTCTTTGCCTCTGTTCGATTTTTCCCATGATCCACCTGTGGAAACTTCCAGCCGCATCCTCTCTCCCTCTATAAATCGCCCCCCCGATGCCTCAAAACCTTGAAAATTCAGTTTTACCCCTCTCACATATTTTTAAGCTAATGTTTGTTTGTGTTTTACAGGTTTTAATGGAAGATATGCCTCACAGAGGCATTACACTGATCAAAATTTCCTTTAGTTGACGATCCAAGAGGTGAATTTGAATTAAAAACACTAGGAAAGTTACATAAAGGCTTAAAACCCTCGATGAATCATGATCATCGATGGGTTATAAAACCCTCCAACACATGAAGACCACATCCCTACACATAAAAAGCACAAACAGATCAAAGAAAAAACAAATAATGAAGAACAGAACGATTAAAGGGCTAAATCAAGATCAAAGGATAAACATAGAGAATTATCCCTTGAGACAATGATTTAAGGATAAATGAACAAAACAGTCATAAAGATAGTAAGGAATAATATGAAGGCTAAATCAAAGGTTCAGAGCCCTAATGAAGAGTTTTTGTGATTAAACAAAGACAGGTTAACCCAAAGACAACTTCGAATGATTAAATGAAGAAGCATTTTCTCCTCCAAAGATCAAACTGCCACCTATAGCATAAATCATTTCCATAAAGGCAGCTGGCAGTTATTACACAGTCAGAGATATTTTTTATCTGTCAAGGCAGTCATTGTAAAAGATAAGACTAGGCCTTAAAGTCAAACATTTCTCCTATTTTTTCTTAAGAAGTTAAGACAGAGTTATTGAAATAGAAAAGTAGCTGCAAATATTCCTACCTTATACCTTGCATGGTTTTCAAGGTTAGGAATGCACTTACTTTGTAATAAATGATACTTAGACCCTATCTTAACCTCACCTCCTCATTTGTAGCATAAATACTACATCTGAACTCATTTTATTGTTGGCATTTGATGATTCTTTGAAGTAATACATAGCCTCTTGGAAGTTGAAGGAAAACTGATGTCTTGGATCTTTTGGATGCCCTGATTTGTTTATTGATGGAGGAGGCTAGATCACTGGATCCCTGAGCTTGGTTGTTGGTGAAGTGCTTCAATCTATTATTGTTATTTCCTATTTTAATTATGTTTTCATATTTCTTTTTTACAGTAGATTAAACGTTTTAGGCTAAGAAATGTCTTATGAAAGCACCTTAGTTTTGTTTTCTCTTCATTGTCTTAATGTTTTCTTCTGCAAGTTTTGAACGGAGGATTATTAATTGCCTTCCAGTTCCATCTAGCTTGTTATTTTATAAATAATTCAATAGAGTATAACCAAGGAGTTTCTCTTTTGGTAAGTCCATGTTCCTTTGAGTACGTCTTGAGAGGTTGTTTTGAGGAATGATTTCAATAGAGTGAAACTGGGAAATTTAGTGGTGAGTCCATGTTCCTTTGAGTACAACTTGAGATATTATTTTTAAAATATTCTTAAAGTATGCGTAGTAGAGTCTAAACCAGGGAAGTATATGGTGTGCCTTGTCCTCTGGTGTGCCTTTAAAATTTGGATTAAACACCCCTAGAGAGTTAGTCAAAAGAATATTAGATAATGTATGTTTGATCTTAGGTTGCTCCTACTATTTTCTTATATGTTTTCTTTATCTGAAAGTAGTCTTTGATTGTTGGATTGTTGTCTTAAAGGTTGCTTATTAAAAGTTTATCCAAATAATTCTATGGTTTGCCATGTCCTTTGGTTTACTTCAAAACAACTACCTTGAAAGATTTTTCTTGTTTAAAGTACACGATAAAATATTCTTAATCTCCCTTTGTCCTACTTTTCATTCTTATCCTTAATGTTCATCTCATTATCCCAAAAAAATTTCAAGATCCACTGGCCAAGTTAGATTTTCCATATGATACTCCCTGATCCTTTAATGAAATTATCATGACTTGCATTAGACTCCATTGCCCAATCACTTAGAGATCTCCTCATTCTATCTATTCTCTTTGATCATTATTGTAATATTCCAAAAATTTAGCCTCTAAGCTAAATGGAGTATTATAGTTGTTCAATCACTAGGTCGGTAAATAAATGGGTGGGGAGGCCCATAAGTCTCTTGAGCATCAATAAAAACAATTAAAATGTGAAAGGAGACCTTTGTAGCAGTTAAATAAAGCTCCTCCAAGTGAATAGGGTTTGGATCATGTTGATTCAGTCAACTTTGACCATGTCAACAACACTAATAAGGAGGAGTGGATATTATTTAAAGAATAATGCAGTTTTGGCGGGAGATGGATCTCATGGATGAAATTAACTAATTGAGTGGGGCCAAGGGCAAGCAAGCTCACATTCTATTTAAGAAAGAGGATGGAATTTATTTGAACTCATGTTTTAGATTATTATTTTGACATTGGTCTGCTTAGACTATTTGCTTCCTCTTGCTATTTAGTAGGGTTGTAGTGTTGTTTAGTACCGGGTGGTCCCGAGCGGGAATCCCACCTCTTTCCTTGAGCGACCTCTTGGAAGAATATCGTATTCATTTCCACATTCATGTTTTTAGGCCAAGCTACATCTTTCTTCATCAGCGTAGTTTATGCAGGTTATTATGCTGTGTTGTAGGGTGCAGCAGTGGAGGGATTAAAATCCCACTTTCTAAGTTGTTTTCTCATAGGAGGAAGGTTTCCTTCTCTTGGGAGATCTCTTTGGAGATTTCTTGGGCACATTTCAGATCCTTGGCATTAGGCCATACATTTCCCATTCTTCCTAGCATTGTTCCAACTAGGGAATGCAGCTTTAGCAAAAGTTCTGGTGGTTCCTTTGTAGTGTTTCCTTGTGATTACGGGGTTAATCCTTTCATGGGAGGAGACATTTGAGGGGATATATTTTAGATCTATTATATTTCAGCCTTTCAAACTCTTTTTCTTCAGTTTCTCATTGTATCTTCAGCCGTTGGGCTTTAGATCCCATCTTGTATAGAGTGTATTTCTGAAAACCCCTTTTCGGGTTCTTGTAGGAGTTTGTATTGAGCTTAGATTTGTATTGAGCATATCTTTTGAGGCTTATAACAACCCTCCATATTTTTTTCATAATTTTGCTATAGCAGTGTGTTTCCAACTACGTTGTAGCAGTCTCCAGAATTCTTGTATTGTGGCAACAGTTCATTTGTAGAGTGATCTCTTATGGGAGTTTGTTCCTTCATTGTATATGACTCATGCCTCACTGTTATGTATGGATTTGCTGATATAATACATGGTTTAAAGTCTTCATTTTGATCTCCCATGTTTATGAGTTGATTTACACTGCTATTTCTAGTTTTATGTTTGTGCATTGCTGCATTCCCATTTTGGGATATTACAATGGTATTAGAGCATAATCTTGGCTCAGCCTATGGATCTCAGCCATTATGCTATCAAGAGAAGAAGGATAAGAGAATATGTACAAAAAAGAGAAGATTCTATTATGTGGAGGAAGGAAGGAGGAGAGGCACTCAAATCTTCTTCCTAAATCTATTCAGAGCATTAAAGAAGATCTCAAGAAAATGGGAAGGGAGATGGAATCTCCAAAGGAGTTTGGATCTAGATCCAAATCTAGATTTGCACATGATAAGTGTGAGCATGCAACTACACCCTATTATGCACAGTGAATTAAAATGTCCAGATATATCATGGGAAAGATGAAAGAAGGAGGAACGCCTAAGAGGGAAGCTCTTAGAAATTTTCTGCAAGAGTATGAGTCTCAAGCTGAGAAGTTTAGAGATCATATCACTTTCAAAGATTTTTGAAACATCAAGGTGGAGAGGAGTAGGAAGCATGACATGTATAAATTTTATCTATATAATTTTGATGGATCATCAACATATTCAGCCATAGCTTGGGTGGAGGAGCTACACACCTATTTGCAGTAGCACCAAGTTTCTGAAGATGAAGCCATCAGAGTTGCAGCGCTACACCTTGAAGGTAAGGCCTATGCTTGGTGGATTTTTGAGTCATTTTCATTGAAAAATTCCAATATTTATTCTTATGCAACGTTCACTAAGAGATTGGTGGAGAGGTTTGATGGAAGAAATTCTAAAACAATTTTGGTAGAGAAAAACAAACCAAAACAATCAAAACTTGTGCATGGGTTAGAAGAACCTAAAAACTCAAATCCACTTCAAAAAACTGTTGGAAAATCTCACATCTTGCATAACACCTTGATAGAGGCAAGATCTTTGTCTCATATATTTGGACAAGAGGGCATGCAGGTTCCTTTTTCAAAAGAGGATCCTCTTATTGAGAAGGTGACTCCCATTCATATTGAAGAAAAAGATAAGGATGGGGGAAACAATGTTGTCACATCTAGAGTAGATCTAGTCCCTCATATAGAGGAAGGAGGAGCACATGATCCAACAAGAGGAATTCTTGTGTCATTGCAAGATATTCCCCAGGATCTCACATATGGAAGAAAAAGCACAACCAATGAGCAACATGATTGTGAGATATTACTAATGAAAGGAGAAGGTAGGGAGGAAGTTCAGTATCATTTGACGAGGAACACACACCCCTATCTATTTCAGAGAGTTGGTGCAAGTAAGAGGCAGACTAATTTTCACTATGAGGGCAAGGGCAAGGTTTCCCAACCATGTGTACAATCTACTGTTGACATTGATGTCTCACTACGTGGAGGCATTCCACCTGGGAGGCCACCAGATCTGGAGTTGGTAAGAGACATTTTTCCATTTGGTTCACCCCTATTATATTATAGAGAGGTGAATACTTTGGAGGATTCTAGCATAGTGCAGAGAGTTTGGGATAGACTCAAGGATGAGGGAGACATTCTCCCGTTATCAACACCACCCACTCTCACTATATGTACTGCACTGATAGAAGTTGCTGCAGTGATGGAGGATGGCACCTTCATGGTGCAAGGGAGCTGCCCCATTGATTTAGAGAAATAGTGGGTACTTCCTTTGAGGAAGGAATCCTCCATTCATTAGAGTAGATGGAGGCCACTCATGCTTACATTGGCCAAGAATGGGAGATTCTTTTTGGATGGGAGCTTCTCATGGGAGGCCAACTTCCAAAGATCACTACTCCTTTTTGAGCATGAGAAGCTTCATGATGGGCATGGAATAAATTTGGAGGAGGAATTTGGAATGAGGGATGTCAAAGGAAAAGAAAAAAATATGTGGAGAGCTTCACATTGCAGGTCATCAGCGTTGTCTGTTGGGAGGATTGATCCATATTGGAGGTCTCAACTCTTGGTAGAGTACTCCAAGGATCTTGGTGCTTGCATGATTCTTGATGACCCAGATGGAGATGATAGATATATGGTAGATGATGTGGTTATATATTATTATAGCAGAGTCTTCTTGACTAGAGCTTTTGAGGTCAAGGAGAAGTTGCTACATGCAGCACATGAGGACTTCCTTTCCCTGCACTTTGATGTATATCTTTCCTTGACAAAGAAGTTCATTTAGGAGGGAATCCAGCATGATATATTTCAGCATATATAGAGATGCACACCCTAGATGGTGATATAGAGGATGTCATAGCCACTTCCCTACTCTTTTGGGGTGAGGGAGAATTTCCGGTTGAGCCATTCTAGCTCAAGGTCCCAACTACATGGTGGAGAAGGTATAATTTCACATTATGTTTTGTACTTCTTTACTTTATATGAGCAACATGTTGTACCAAGGAGGATTATCCCTTATTGCATATTATATGATGATTTACTTGAAGACACTTGCAGCATTGAGATTGAATATCTTCTTGGTGGTTTGTGGGGGAAGCCACATGATTTTTGGTGTGCACCATTGACACCACTTTCTACTTTCATGTTTCTATATTATAGAATCATTGTGGTAGAAAAAAAGTGGATGGGAAAGCACCTATTATTATTTTTTTTGATGCAAGCAAGGAATGCACTGCACTGGCTTGATATGTGGAACTATAATCCACCCTCTAGTTGGCATATGGCAACTTTTTTTCATTGGTTTTTGCTTCCATGTATTGCTGATATTCTTATTTTAATGGGAAAATTTGTTTGGAGAGTGCTAGATGAGTTGGAGATGCCCATTGGGAGTGTGATTCTCCCTAATTTACATGATTCATGTTCCAGGGGAAGCAATGGGCAGCCCATGACTACCAAACTGCATCTCTTTCCTCCATGTGAGAAGAACCATCGGGAGAGTTTGAGTTTTTGGAGGAGGCACTTCATGGCTTATCTGTTTGGTTGGGTAGCTTGGGCCACTCTTGGAGGTCATGAAATTTAATCCCAAGATGAGCAACAGCCCTGTACTTACCATAAATGGAGAGAGAAACCATGTGGATGGGAGGACCCAATCTCTCCATGCAGCCCCAACACATTGTATGAACCAAGGTTTGAGAATCTTTTTGATGAGCTACCTAGAATGGCCCATTTAACTTGGATGATATCATGGGTGAGGGAATCACTCACTGGGAATGAGATTCCCCATGCTTTTCATCACTCCTACCTTGAGGAGGCCATCGGATAGCAAGAAGGCTACACCTTCCACCCTTTTATGATGTCAACCATGTGGTTTTGCATACTTGGGAGGGAACATTGCAGGGCAGATTTATTGCAGATTATTTTGAGTAGTGGTGGGGACTATTGATGAGGACGACACAAGAGGAGGAGGGGAGGACTGTAATATTCCAAAAATTTAGCCTCCAAGCTAAATGGAATATTATAGTTTTTTTATCACTAGGTCGGTAAATAAATGGGTGGGGAGGCCCATAAGTCTCTTGAACAGCAATAAAAACACTTCAAATGTGAAAGGAGACCTTTGTAGTAGCTAAATAAAGCTCCTCCAAGTGTGAACAAGGTTTGGATCATGTTGATTCAGTTAGCTTTGACCAAGTCAACAACACTGATAAGAAGGAGTGGAGATTACTTGTAGAATAATGCAGGTTTGGAGGGAGATGGATCTCATGGAGGAAATGGCCTAATTGAGTGGGGCCAAGGGAAAGAAAGCTCACATTCTATTTAAGAAATAGGATGCAATCCATTTGAACTCATGTTTTAGATTATTATTTTGACATTGGTCTTCTTACACTATTTGCTTCCTCTTGTTGTTTAGCAGGGTTGTAATGTTGTTTAGCACTGAGTGTTCCCGAGTGGGAATCCCACCTCTTTCCTTGAGGGGCCCCTTGGAAGATTATTGTATTAATTTCCACATTCAGGTTTTCAGGCCAGGCTACAAATTTCTTCATCAATGTAGTTTCTGCAGGTTATTGTTCTGTGTTGTAGGGTGCAGCAGTGGAGGGATTAAAATCCCACTTTCTGAGTTGTTTTCTCATAGGAGGAAGGTTTCCTTCTCTTGGGAGATCTGTTTGGAGAGTTCTTGGGAACATTTCAGATCCATGGCATTAGGTCATACATTTCCCATCATTCCCAATGTTGTTCCAGCTAGGGAATGCGTTATTTTTTAGGGCAGCTTCAACAGAAGTTCTGGTGGTTCCTTTGCAGTGTTTCCTTGTGATTGAGGGGTTCATCCTTTCATGGAAGGAGAATTTTGAGGGGATATATTTCAGATCTATTATAGTTCAGAGTTTCACACTCTTTTTCTTCAGTTTTGTAGTGTATCTTCAGCCATTGGGCTTTAGATCCCATCTTGTATAGAGTGTATTTCTGAAAACCCCTTTTCGGGTTCTTGTAGGGGTTTGTATTAAGCTTAGATCTGTATTGAGCATATATTTTGAGGCTTATAACAACGCTACATATTTTGTACATAATTTTGTTGTAGCAGTGTGTTTCCAACTGTGCTGTAGTAGTCTCTGGCATTCCTATATTGTGACAACAGTTCATTTGTAGAGTGATCTCTTATGGGAGGCTTATTCCTTCATTGTATATGAATCATGCCTCACTGTTATGTATGGATTTATTGATATAATACATGGTTTAATGTCTCCATTTTGATCTCTCATGTTTATGAGTTTATTTACACTGCTATTTCCAGTTTTATGCTTGTGCATTACTGCATTCCCATTTTTGTATATTACAATTATGCCCAACCAAAACAATCAAACAAACCTTGTACTTAATAACTAGCCTAAAATCAACCCTTAAAATCAAGGAAGCACACATCCTTTGCAAACAACCTGAGAGATCCATCTCTGAGTCTAGGAAGGCTAGGTCCTAGAAATCTAAAGACTGGTTCCATGTTGCATTTTCATTTGGTATGTCAATCTGCCAAATCACAGGACTACAACATATTCAGCAAGTGAACATGGGAGGGATTTTAGGAGCTTAAAAATTATTAATTATTGAATTTTAAATGACCCATGCCACAACCCCATGGGGTTTTAGCCCACTAACTATGGTTACAAACTTCAAACATGAATATCTCTTAAACCTTTAAGAATAACGTGGCGTGGCATATAACAATGGAAACATCTCGACAAGTAGAAACCATAAAAAGCATTATTGACCCAGAATATAGTTATTTGGTAGGAAAAAATTCCCATTCAATATTGGGGTAGCTCCTGGTGCTACTCGGGTTGACATCAATGACAAGCAATTATCAATAATATCCCCCTTTGGCATTGATGGAAAAACAAGTACTCCACCTACGATCATGAAACCTCTTCCTACAACATTCTCTGCCCCTTTGACATTAATGGCAAAGGGTAACTCCCCGTGACACATAACCATCCTACGAACCCGTACACATTTCCACTCCCCATTTATATTATGAATAAGGAAAATCTGATGAGAACTGTTGAGTCTCAAAAGTGTTCTCCATATTCATACATATTTCCATTATATCATAACCATTTAGCTCTTATTTCATAGCCATTTGACCTAAAACCCTACATCAAGTAACCATTTTCATAAATATATGGGTTAGGATCCTTGTTTTCCAAAGTTATTTATTTTATGTATTTTAAGTGAATTTATGATTAGAAACTAGAAAATTAACATAGTTTCATATATCTATATATGAGTTATGAGTTTTGTGACATGTGTAGGTCAAAAGGAGACTTCTAGAAGACCCTTATGTGGCACTCTAAGGCCAAATTCGAATTTGGTTGGAGAAGATTATGGGATCAAGAGGATATGTGTCTCACTTCCTTGTTGTATTGAAACTCTAAGAGGATATGTGTCTCATCTCTTAGTTGTGTTGAAACTCTAGAAAGACATGTGTCTTATCATTTCCTATTTTGATTGTAAATCTAGAGATGGAGGGAGAGATTCATGGATTCCCATTAATGAGATGACTCCTCATATTTTGTATAAATAGGAGAAGCTTTCTCCTATCATAGGTAATGAGGAAGTAATGAAAAAGTAGTAGAAAAGTCTTTTGTAACAAAGTTCAAGATGGAATGGGATGTAGATTTGTGAGTTCTTTTTAATAGAGAAATTCAGTTCTTTGATGCTGTTTTGATTACAACTTTAAGGAGCTGAAGGACTACACCAAATTGGTAGCAGAGGGCCCCTGCTATCCAATGAGGCTTTTACATGTTTTCTAGATAAGTTGCTTTCAATTCTATTTTGTCATATTTCCTTACTTAGATTGCTTTCTAAAATCATAGCTTTTAGCATAATTTTTCATGACAGCCTGGGCATTTTCATATAATTTTATAATGACTAATGGCATGGAATCCATCTTGTCCTTCTTCTAATTTACTTTTCTTAGTTTTGGTTTAATTCCAGCACTGTTTGTTTATTTCAGTCTTGCACATTTGCTTTAGTAATTAGATTAAATATTAAGTTGCTCATGTCATTTTCAGTTACCTCAGAAAGCCATAGCTGGACTAATGGTGAGGGATTGAAGTATGAGTGTGTAGTTTGATATTAGTTTACTTTCTACAAGTTAGATATATTAAATTGCTCATGTCATTTTCAGTTACCTCCGAACGCCATAGCTGGACTAATGGTGAGGGATTGAAGTATGAGTGTGTAGTTTGATATTATTTTACCTTTCTGCAAGTTAGATATATTAAATTGCTCATGTCATTTTCAGTTACCTCCGAAAGCCATAGCTGGACCAATGGCGAGGGATTGAAGTATGAGTGTGTATTTTGATAGTAGTTTACTTTTCTACAAGTTAGATATATTAAATTGCTCATGTCATTTTCAGTTACCTCCGAAAGCCATAGCTAGAATAATGGTGAGGGGTCAGAATATGAGTTGATGTAATTTGATTTTAGTTTTAATTTACTTGCAATCTTTTCTTTGAGTACAGTTTCTTTTGTGTTTAGACAACAACAAGGATAATGAGTTTCATGATCAATAGTTCACTGTTTGCTTGATTAGAATAGTGATGCAATTTTCATTTCCTTTTAGGAATTAATTTTGTCATTGTGTGTTTTAAAATTCTTTTGAATTTTGGAAAACCATTAGAAGGACATCATTGTCTTGAATATTTGTCTCCATACTTGTCTTTTAGAATTTCATAAAAATCCAAAAAAACGACAAAAAGTAAGAGATAGGTTATCTTGCACATATAGTGCGCCACACTTCGTCAGCTTACGAATCCCTGGTTGATAATTTATGTTAGCAATTTAGGACACACTAAATTGACCAAACAAGAACTTGGGAGAATCCCAAGCTTCTGGCAAAGATATTCAAATGATTCATGAGTACTCTTATGGTCAACAACGCTTCCTGCCCAATCTGCATCTATAAAGGCTTGAATCATGAGATTGTTACCCTTGGGATGCCACAAGCCATATTATATTGTTCCCTTTAGATATCAAAGAATTATTTTTACGGAAATAATATGTGATTCTTTTGCTATTGCTTGGAATCTTTCCACTTGTCCAACTGCTTGCATAGCATTTGGCTGGGAGGCTATTACATATAGAAGACTACCAACCATAGGTTTGTAAAACCTCTGATCCACATCCTTAGATGAGTCTTCTATGCTCACTTTGAAACCTGTTACCATCAAACAAAGGATGGGTTTGCAATCTTCCATTTTGAATTTCTTGATAATTTCCTTGATGTACTTGGCTTGACATATAAATATTCCTCTCTTGTTGAGATATTTGAGGCCCTAAGAAGTATGTCAACTCGCCAAGTAAAGAAATCTCGAACTCAATTTGCATCTTTCTAGAAAAGTTATTACTTAGTCGATCATCATTCCTACCAAATATTATATCATCCTCTTTAGCTAGTAGACATTTTTTAGTTTCTTCATCTAGAACATATATGTCATTTGGAGCTTGACTTGCTGTAGCCACAATTTTACCATACCTTCCTTTCTTGATTTTACATTTTGTGGAGATGAATAGTATTGTGTGTCCTTGATCACACATTTTTCCAACATTTAGCATATTGTGATTCATGTTTTCAACCAATAGAAAATTCTTGGCAAGAAAATTTTTTTTGCAAGAGTGACAGTACCTAATCCTATAAAATTTAAAGATCCATGATTTCCAAAGGATACGGTTCCATCATTCTTCTCTTTCAGAGATACAAATTTCTTTCTATCTCCATTCATATGTGTTGAGAAACCGCTATCAACATATCACACATATTTATTCTTTTCAGCCTTGAGAGAGAGAGAGCACAATTATCTGTCTTCTTCTTCTTCCATATTCATTCGTTCTGTGACTTTGAAGATTCTTCTAGAATATTTTCAAGTCTGCAATCTTTGGCTACGTGTCCAAAGTTTTTACATTTGTAACATTCAATATTATTTATTAAATGTTCAAATCTATTAATGTTTTGTTGAGCCCTGGGAGGTTCATATTTGATAGATCTCCTAGAATTGTATTGGTTCCTAGGGTTTGTATGACATTGTACAGATTTATGACCAAATTTTCCACATGAATAACAATAGCCATAAAAAATATGTTGGTACATGGATGGAAATCTTCGTCGAGGAATTATCTTCCAAGTTTGTTCTTGTGAATCTTGTCTAATGAAGTCTACATGCATGTTGGATCTCATAGGTTCATTGTATTTTGTTGTAGAAGGTCCTACTTCTTCTTCTTTGTAACCGAGGCCAGTTTTGTTGTTGTAAGATTGTTGATTGTTGATGAGTTCTTCCAATGCCCTTGAGTTGTTGGCATATTTTTGGACAGTTTTTCCCTTCACTTCCTTATGCAACGAGACTACTTCAGCTTCTAATTCTTCCCTTTCTTGGTTTCTTTCATCCAAATTCTTTTGAAGTGACTCTTCAATGCATTTGTGTTCTTCAAATTCAATTTTGAGACCTTGAACTTGTTCTTCAAGAGTATTGGAACAAATCTTCTCAGCCTTGAGCTCTTTTATAAGCTTGGTTGCCTTAGAAACTTATTCTATGGTCAACCCTTCTTCTTCGTTGTTTGATACCTCTTGTCTATTGTGCTTGGCCATAAAAAATACTCTCTCATTGGCTTCTTCTTCATTATCGTTGTCTTCATCGGATGATGAGCTATCTTCTTTAGAGAGAAAGTTACTTTTGAATCCTTTCTTTTTTCTTTTCTTGTTGAATTTCTTAAAGCCTTTATTTTCTTTTGAGTTGCCATCACTTATGTTCGGACATTTTGCTGTGAAATGCCCAATCTCACCACAACTGAAACATATCAATGGAAGTTTACCTCTGAAATTTTTCCTTACCAATTTTTAGTTTTCTCGTAAAGTAAGCATATTCTTCATCTGAAAGACCTTCTTTAGCATCTCCCTTTTCTTCACACTTGCAGGTGCATGTGTTTTAAATTGAAGTATTTTTGTCCTTATTGGTTTTCTTAGATGAAATGATCATAGTTTCTAGATGCGAAGTACCCTCTTCTTCATCAAGTATCATTTCATATGCTATGAGAACTCCATGTAATTCCTCCTTGTTGAGTTTGTCTAGATTTGCATTGTATACTAACACCGATACCTTTGGGTTTAATCTCCCTGGTAACGTTCTAGGAATATTTCGTATAATATTCTTCTCATCAACTAGCTCTCCCAATCCTTCGAGACTATTAGTTATTTCATAAATGTATTGGATGTATGCAACAATGTTTCCATCTTCTTTCATTCCGAGTTTCTCAATTTTTTCTCTATAGGTTTGAAGCTTTGCTTCTTTGACATTTGAGTTTCCTGCATATATATTCTCAAGCTTGTGCCATACATTTTTGGTGGTATTACAACCCAACACCTTATGATAATAAAATTCAATAAGTCCACTGATAATAATATTTTTTTCTTTTTCATCATTTACCAAGTTCTTCTTACCTTGTTCATCTATGGTTGGTGTAAAGCCATTTTGAGCAGTCTCCCATACCTTGTAACCTTGCGCTAAGAGATAGACCTCCATTCTTTCTTTCCAGAGTGCATAATTATTTTCATTGAACAGAAGTACACCATTCTTGGTATGCTCCATGACCTCCTTCTAGCTGTTAAACTGCTATTGAAGGAACCAAGCTCTGATACTAATTTTTGGAAATACTTAGAGGGGGGTGTGAACCAATATTTTTTTCAATTAGTATTATCATTAATATTTCAAAGCATTAGTTAATCTTCAATTATTATTAGTGTTTGTACAATGATAGTAGTAAACAAAAGGAACATAAATGCACATAGTTTTTAAGGTGGAAACCCTCTCCAAGACAAAAACCACCTGAATGATTTTCTAATAATTCTTTGATATTCAACTCCAATTTAAAATAAAGCTCCAACTTCCTAGACTCTAGAAAATCATTCTTCTCTAGCTCCCACTGGATGGACGCTCCAATGCCATAGATTCTTCAGTAGCCAACTGAATAGATGCCCCAACACCCAATGAGCTACAACTCACCCTAGCACCACCCTACCACCTTGAATTTTTCATAGGATTGAACCTATTGGTGACTTCATGCACCAGCCTAGCACCACCCTACCACCCTATAGAAGAATAAAACAAGAATGGACTCCTATACCAGGGAAAATGGTGCACTTTAAAATGATATGGAATGATGTAGAAGAAAAATACACATTAGACCATAACCCCAATTATGACACAACCACCTAATGATGATCCTAGACCTCCAAACAAAGTCTCTTCAACTCTTGGAAGATAGACACTTGTACAATTTTTACAATGATGCATTTACAATGACTTAGTACAATGATACCTTTACAATGACTATATGTAGTGCTGCCCACTGGAAGACTTCATGTGGTGAACTTCTTGCTACTGTTCTACACCTTGATTATTGCTCTTGTCATGCTACCCTCTCCTGCACCTTGCTTTTCTTTGCTGCCATAGAAAATATGGTCCTTTGCAGCCCTTGAAAACACATGATCTAGATTTTTCTTGCCTTCTAGGAGCTCAATATTGAATCTAGTTTATCTCTGTTATTTTAGATCCCCACTATGTGATTTTAGGTCCTATAGTAGTACTTTGAGTCTTCTTTCCAATGCCATCATTCTGACCCAATTTGGATTCTTCAAGAGAGAGTTACTTCCAATCTCTCATAATGCCCTAATTATGCACTCGTTCATTAGAGCGAACTTATATGTTGTTCCACGTGTCATTATTTCTCCATTCGGCTATGAAATTGATACAGATAAAACTGCATTCCTTACAATATCCACCACTTTTTACATAATTCCAATCCAATACTCAGAGAGAGAGTTATGAAAATTTTCCCAAGGTCACTTATTTGAGATGAAGTTCAAGAGCCTGCAAAAACACTGACTTCCACAAATCATATCTCCGAAAATATTGTGCAACTTGATCTGAAATTTTATAGGAGCTTCCTCAGGAGTTCTACTTCACCTAAATTTTTTTTTAGCTTCTTAACCTTCTTAGAAAAAATTTTATAGCACAAAGGCCACGATGACCTATTTTAGGTAGCAAAATCCCTATATAAGGAGGATATGAGGATCACAATTTATATACATGCTTAGGTTGAGAGGCTCTTCAACAAGTGAACATGGGAGGGATTTCAGGAGCTTAAAAATTATTGAGTATTGACTTTTCAATGACCCATGCCATAATCCCATGGGGTTTTAACCCACTAACTGGGGTTACAAACTTCAAACATCAATATCTCTCAAACCGTGAATAATTACGTGGTGTGCCATATATCAACGGAAAAATATCGACAAGTGGAAACCATAAAAAACACTCTTGACCCAGAATATAGTAATTTGGTAGGTAAAAATTTCCATTCAAGATCGGGGTAGCCCTGGTGCTGCTTGGGTTGACATCAATGACAACCATTGATCAACACTATTTTCTTTGATTTCATTAACATATTAATAGGATAACTCTATTAGCATTTGCATTTCATAGATTAAAAAATTTCTTTCATTCTTTTGCACATTAGATACATGCTTCATTTTTTGTTTCATGGATTAAATATGCATTCTAGTTTGCACAGTAGGTACATGCTTTGTTTTCTTTCCTCATTGCAAATAGTTTCTGAATTTCTTTAGCACAGTTACTCAGATGTATACTCTTGGATTGATATTTCCATTTTCAGATCTTAGTTAAGATTAAGATATATTATTTGTTTTATCATTGAACAATCTTAAAGTTAATTCAAATAGATGCTCTATTTTATAGAGATAAATTAGATAAGATGTTTTAATTTGTATATTAGATGTAGTTTTGATCTATATATATAATGATTTTTTTATATTTAAAGATGATTTAATTAGATGCTTTTATTACTTAATTAAATAGATTTATAATTAATTTAGGGAGATGTTTTGGACATAATTTTAGCATAGTTGCCGTCATATATTTTTTTGACATAACTTAAGATTTATCACTTAGATTGATTTCTTTTTTATACAATATAGGTTTATCATAGATCAATTTTATTTCTTAGATAAACATTTTATTTTCTTCCTTCTTACAAATTTTATCTTTCAACCATTACAATATCTTCTTTAAGAGTAATTTATAGATTAAATTCCTTTCTTAGATAAATATTAAGAATTTATTTTTCTTCTTCTTTTTTCAGTTGTATTTTTCAAACATTAAAATTCTTCTTTAGGTGTAGTTACTATCCTGCTTTCTCATAAAAACTACAAAACATACAAAAATATTAAAATCTCTTCCTGTTTCTAGTTTCATTCATCTTTAGATAAGCTAAAAATATAATTCTCATTAAAATTTTGATAGTTAAATTTAAATTTCATTTTACAAATCAATTCTTATTTTCTCAATTTCATTCTAGATAAACAAAAAAATCTTAAAAACAACACATAAAACCAACACAAAGAATTAAGCAAGAAAAGGCTTCTATCATATATAGTGCACCTGCACTTCATAATATTACTAACTCTAGTCAATAATTTATGATAGTAATTTAAGACATTAAATTGACTAAACATTTTAGCATCACTACTAGAAAAGTGTAAATATGAGCCTTATAT
This sequence comes from Pinus albicaulis, assembly GCA_034641835.2. Lineage (NCBI taxonomy): Eukaryota > Viridiplantae > Streptophyta > Pinopsida > Pinales > Pinaceae > Pinus > Pinus albicaulis. Next base: position 1,287,416,551 of record CM076577.1, on the reverse strand, counting down.
ATATATATATATATATATATATAATCACCTACCACTCCCACTATATCATGTGGTCGAGTAAGAGCCACACATCCACATCATGAATTCTTATTTTTGTAGGTAGAAGAAGATGTGACAAATGCGGTTGAAGAAATGGATGGAGATGATGACAATGAGGAAGATCCTTTTGGATTTCCCATTCAGGAAACTTTTATCAACGTTCAAATGAATAACATCCCTCCATCAATACTTCCTAACTTCAAAGGTATGAGATTAGAAGACCCAGAAACCTTTATTTTTGAATTTGAAATCATTCGTAGATCTTATGGCTACTCATTACACATTCAAATTTTTTTTTTTTCCGACAACATTGAAGGATAGAGCTCTTAGATGGTTAATGACTGTAGGAAAAAATTCTATAAGGACATGCGATGATATGAAAAGGGTACTTTTGGAAAGATATAAATATTATTACATACACCATGACCTTAGAAAATAAGTCTTTAAGATGAGCCAAAAAGAGGATGAAAGCCTAGAAGATTTAGTGGAGAGATTTATGTATAATATCAAAAGATATAAATTACATAATTTAGGATCAGACACATTAAAAACTCTCCTACTAAATTCTATAAATGATAAATGGATTGATCTTTTTAATCTGGTGGGAAAGGAGATGTCTATAAATTTTCATTTCAAAATATTTGTGAACTGTACAAGAAAATATCAAGAGGAAAAGAAAAGTATGTAAGATCCCCTTAAGATCCATTTATGTCAATATTAATTAAGCCGACATCAGGATTTGTTAGTTAGACTAAAATTAGCAATTTTCTAAACATTATTGGTAATTTAAACGAACAAAATAATATGCTAATAATGCAAAACAAGAAAAAAGCTAAAAAATGTTGCTTTATTTTGTCCTAAATGTACAAAGAAACATTATTTGCATGAATTTCCACTTGATAACATTAAAATTTGTAAAATTTTTTCAGGATCACATACTCAAGAATATTTCCCATTATTACAAGGGTTGATGGTACTTTACCAGAAGGATAATGGGGCGAATCAAGAAAAAGATCAACTTTGTTATGTAGCTCCAAGAGGACTATGGCAACCTCATCAACTCAATATTATGAAATATCCTTATGCATAGTTTCAAGGATATGCACAACAATCTCAAGGTAGTTGGAAAACACCATTTCCTTGGAAAATTTGGCCATCTCAATTGCAACCTCAAATCAAATCATGGCAACAAAGTTGGTAAAGGCCCTACAAAGGACATCCACCATATCATCAATCTCTTCCTAACTATCCTCAATATCAATATCAAATTTATCCATACCATTCACCTCCACCACAACATCAATATCACCCTCAGTTGACCTATATTCAACCTTTCCCATTACCATCCACATAAGCACCCCAAAGATTCGTTCCCACACTACTACCTGCACAAGTATTTCATATCCTCAGAAATAAAGCACCTCAATCCACTTACAATGTTGAGGTATTTAAAAATTATTATCCAAATGCCATTGAAGAACAACAACCTGAAGAAGAATATTTAGATAAGGTCCAAGAATCATGGATTCCCATTGAGGAGGAGCAGTTTTTGGAACCTGAGATTGAAAATTTTCTTGCATGCCTATCACCAGATTCTATAAATGGAGATCACATCTCTGAAGACTTGCATGACATGATAGAAAGAAGCCAAGGAAGACAATATTATATTGAAACTTGGTTCAAGACAATCATCAGATCCTAGTTCTCCATTCCTCGGTATCTTCTGACATCATCTCAATCAAGACAGTTGGTCTCTCATATACTGGTACTTATCAAAGTGTATCTTTCAAACTCGCGTATCAATTTATCTATCATCTTCTTACAGACATGGTTCAATTGGAAGTATTTATATACTTGAACAAGATTTATTTTTCAAGTAGAGTAAGACATATAAAATATAAAAAATAAAGAGAAAAAAAATTCCTATTGTGAAAAACATCTTGCTGGTGCAATTGGACATGATATTTTCTTGAAAACCAGGAAAATAGCAAGCAAATTTCACGATAAGTTCTGAAATTTCATGATGGTTTCAATATTTTATTATGATTCTTCAAATAATTTTTGGTTCTATGCTCGAGTTGGATGATGTGGAATTCCTTAAGGTCCATCTTTCAATAGATCTTGACCCATCGACCTCAACACCTTATCTGGGATCATGATTAGAGACTATTTAGAATTCCTTGGAACTTGCATACGTCAATGGAAAGCCTCCCCGTTGATAACAATGAGAATAAAACATCTCTCACTTGTCAAATCTTGCAGGAAACTCAACTTCAACACATTAATCCATCCCTGTCAGCATGCACTTAGGTACCTTGACAGTCATTTACATTATTGGTGAGTTGTCTCATAGTGGCTTTCATCATTGATCGGTAATCCAATGATTTATTCCCATGATCGACTTTGACACACTCATTCACATGGTAAGAATTGTACAATTAATTTTAGCTTCAATGAAGTCTAATGTTTTTATGGAATCAAAAAATTGCAGCAGTACATTTTATTGGTTTCTTGTAGTAGCATGTTTATCTTTTTGTCATTCAACAATAGCATGATGGCACCATTACAACGCTTTTTCATTAATTTCATATTTAAGAAAAACAATAAATTTGGGCCTATTTCAATCAACATGCATTAGGTTTCATAGTTTCTACTTCAACATGAATTACACAATCCATGTTAGCAATTCAAACTCAAAGAAAAAAAAAATCCACAAAAAAATTGACATTTTTTGCAACAGCTGCAGAAAGTTGTAGTTTCTGTGGTTATTGTTGTAGCAGCCTGTTTTTGTTGTAGCAGATTTTTCCAGAGGCAATTTTGGCACAAATATTGAAAGATATTGGAGAAAAAATAAAAAATTATGAGCTTCTGGGTTTTCTCAGAATATGATATATTGAGTAAGGCGTAGAAAAAATTCAAAAAGGAATGATTTTGAATGGCATGTCGTCTGGGGTTTTAAGGCAGATTTTTAATTTTTATCAGTATGCACAAATTAGGATATAATTTTTTATTTTTGCACAAAAACACCTTTTCTTCATCAAAATGGGATTCTCAAGGGCATGTGGTGGTAGAAAAGGTAAAAATACACGATTTCCTTTTTGAATCACTCAATTTGGCGTTAAAATGAGTTCATGACATATGTTTTTTTTACAACATTGGGCAGCGTGAAGGGTGAAACATAGTAGAAATTGATTTGACATATCTTGCAAATCGTCCATATTTTGGGCCTGAAATTTTTATGGTAAATGAATAGAGGTAGGATACATGAAATCAAAAAAATTCATAAAATTCTAGTGTATTTTTCAAGAAATTAGCTACTTTCACCTACAACCATTTCTCAGTTTTCTTGAGATCCATGCATCCATTGGCTGATATTTTTTGTGGGAAGATGAATAATATTAATAGTAACCACCTCAAACAATTTCAGGAAAATCCGATTTACCATTTGAGAGAAATTGGAAAAACAAGTCTGCTACATCAAAATGGTACATTTCGTGGAGCAAGGTCAAAGTGATGGAGCAGCATACCTGAGCCAAATCAACACCTACAACTCCTACTTCAGCATTTCAAGTTCTTAAAAAGTTAAAATTTAGGTAAAATATTGCATGAGACTTTTTAGTTTATTAAAAATTTATAGAAATATGATAAATGACTACTTTAATCAACATTCTTACAAACTATCTTCTACAACGTTGACCTAGCCCTCAGCCATTATTTTTTCCATTGACTTAACCCTCAACCATATTTTCCATCAATGATATATCCCTCTACCAAATTCATGCTCTATCCACAAGTTTTTTCATCAAGAAATAGTGTGAAATACATTCAAAAGTCATCATGCAAATATTATGAGTATGAAAGCTTGGCATCGTAGAAGTCCATAATATAAGTCACCATAAATGTCTTACAGTCTCTGAGTTTTCAATATGAAATTTACTATATTATGAGGTGTTTAAGATATTGGATCCAAGACAAATTTGAAGGGTTTGCAGAAAAGGTTGATTCAAGACATGCTTGTGAAGGAATGAAAACATTAGTTTGTGGTCATCACTGTTATTATGCATAAATGATAGACCTCAATGTCTTATTTTGTGATGGTTTGATCCATTGTCTATTTATTTAAAAGAGATGATAGATGCATGTATGACTTTCTTAATCATTTTTTGGAAAGAATAGAGGTCAATGAAATATACTATGTTTTGACTGCTCTACTAGGTAAGAGATGGATTTAGCTAAGGTTTGTGTTGAAATTATAGCTCATAAAGTTTTTAATAGCAAAAGAGTTGTCCAAAGTAATCTGAAGTAGTACTCTAAAGTCTGCACAAAAAATATGCCTATAAAATGGGGTATCCTAAAATGAGAGAGAGAGAGAGAAACAAATATGAGTTCATCTCCATAGATCAAAGACATTGTTGTTTGGACCTTTGTACACATTGCCGCACATTTTTCTCTTCTATGGGTATGAAATCACAAATTTGTTGTCTTGCAAGAATATATGCAGCAAACTAGAACACGATTTGAGTAAAAATTGAAGAAATTCGAGAGCAAGTTCTTTTGACATCATAAAGAAAAGGTAATAGGAGTTACTAGCAGCAACATAAATACTTTCTTTTCTTTACATAATCAGCACAAATAATTGATATCAAGGCTGAAGTAGAGGATAGTAATAAGGATTAGACAGAGGATAATAATATCCTATTTCAACATGTATAAAGAAGGCTTTGAGGCACACCTCCACAAGTATGGCAATTAACATGGTTCACATTGCAAATATTTGAGTTAAGCATTGGATATGGTAAGTTGTTACTAATTTTTATTAATGAAAATCTACTCTATGATTTCTCTTAAGTGGATATTTGCCAAATTGTATGGTTCCATATCTCTCACTTTGTTCTTGTTCACCTACTTTGGGAGGATGTTAGTTGTTATTACTCCAAGTTACCACATTTCTTCAATCATTTCATCAACATTTTTGAAATATCTTCTATGGGTTCATTATCCCTTGGTTGAAAATCTTGTACAGTGGAGATGGTTTTATTGGTTCAAGTCCATTTCTTGGAAATTTTATGGACTAATTATAACAAAATTGGTTTACATGGATTCTAAGATGAAAACAATAGAAGGTACTTTCCATTGAAACATTCAACTTTAAAATTTAGGAATCAAAGAAGGGGGTGTTGGAAATTAGCTTTATTCCATGGAGATGAGACTTGTGTGGACTTCAGTAAAGCGTAAATTTTTTTTATTTTTATTTTATGGAAGAAATCAAGTAATTATCAAGGATTCATGCTCTCATGATGTCACCAAGAATGAAATTGGACAACCTTGTGTGGATAAATAAAAGAGGTATATGAGTTCATTTTTTTTTGGGGACTCAATTTGCATGAGGATATGAAAAAATTTCAATGTGGGGGAGATGTGGGGCCACTTATTTGTCATCATTTTCACTTGTTTTTGTCATTAATTAAGCCATTATTTCCAACCATCCAGGGCACCATTTCACTCACTTGCAACCATTTTTACCATAATTCTTCAAAATGTGTCTTTTTATCTCTAAGTGGTTAATTAACATCATTTCCCTTTATTTTTTGTAGATTAAGAAGAATTTTTCATGGTTTTAACTAATGACAGTTTAACAAGTTCAAGTGGCTGCATATTTTCCAAGTTCTCGTAGCTATCTTCATGGTTGAGGTAGTAGCACCACTCTAGAATGAAATCCGACACTTGGACATGGTTTCTAGAATCTCCAATATGGATTGTGATTGGTCAAATTCCACCCAATTCACACATGTGAACCTCTAGGAAAATATCAAGGGAAAATCACAGCAATTATGACCAGTCAACTTCAATTCCATTTTCTGAGTAAAAAAAAAAAAAAAAAACGTGGGTTTTCTTCGGAACGGGCCCAATTAAGTTGTTAATCAGCCATTTTCCAAAATTCGTTGTCATTTGGGAGATATTTCAGGTTCTTTGAAGCCCTATTTTGTAGTTGTGTGAACTGATCTATGATTCTACAACTACCTCCATGGTTTTACCTAACTCTAGTTTGCAAGATGAAAAAAGAAGCATAGGTTTAGTTAGATAATGATCCCCTCATGGATCTTTTCCTATCCATATGTCTATAATGAAGCAAGAGATCACCAGAAATGTGGTCAAAGGGATGGTCAACCGGGAGTTGGAACTAGCGAATGTGAAGCTATGAAATTCTCTTTTCTGTTTAGAATTTAAAATAGAATTTTCTTAGGCTGCGTAGAAGCCACAAACATTTAATACAAGGCTACTATAAATACTAGGTTGTATAATAATGAAACAAGCTTGAGTTTTATTATAAAACTATTATACATTAAAAACTATGTTTTATCAATCCAAGGAGAAGGCGTTTTTTGAATTATTGATGTGTAATTAGATGCAAGTGAATTTGGAACCATTCTATTGTGGAGGGCCCCTGCATAGAATATTTTTGGTAGTTTAGTCTTTTGTTATTTGGTAGTTTAATTCCTCGTGATTTTTGTTGTGTTTTCCGCATAGTTAAATGTTCTTTTTGCTTTGATTTTATTAACATATTAATAGCATAACTATGTTATCATTTTCATTTCATAAATTAAAACCATTATTGCATTCTTTTTCACAGTAGATACATGCTTCATTTTTAATTTCATGGATTAAATATGCATTCTAGTTTTTCACAGTAGATACATGCTCTGTTTTCTTTCCTCATTGAAAATAGTTTCTGAATTTCCTTAGCATAGTTAATTAGATTTATATTGTTGGTTTGATATTTCCATTTGCAGATCTTAGTTAAGATTAAGATATATTCTTTTCTTTATCATTTAAAAATCTTAAAGTTAATTCAAATAGCTACTCTATTTTATAGAGATAATTATCATAAGATGTTTTATTTTGTAGATTAGAGATAGTTTTGATATATATATATATATATATATATATATATATATATATATATATATATATATATATATATATATATATATTTCTAGATTTAGAAATAGTTTTGGATAATGACTTTTTTAGATATAAATATCATTTAATTAGATGTTTTTGTTACTTAATTAAATAGATTTAGAATTAATTTAGTTATATGTTTTTGAGATAATTTTATCATAGTTGCCGGCACAGAATGATTTGACATAACTTAAGATGTATCACTTAAATTGATTTCTTTTTGATAAAATATAAATTTATCATAGATCAATTTTATTTCTTAGATGAACATTTCATTTTCTTCATTCTTACAAGTTTTATCTCTCAACCATTATAATATCTTCTTTAAGAGAAATTTATAGATTAAATGCCTTTCTTAGATTAATATTAAACATTTCCTTTTCTTCTTCTTCTTTTTTAGTTTTATTTTTCAAACATTAAAATTCTTCTTTAGGTGTAGTTACTTTCTTTTTTTCTCATAAAAACTACAAAACATCCAAAAATATTAAAATTGCTTCTTTTTTCTAGTTTCAATCATCTTTAGATAAGCTAAAAATAGAATTCCCATTAAAAATTTTATAGTTAAATTTAGATTTAATTTTACAAATAAGTTCTTAGTTTCTCAATTTCATTCCAGATAAACACAAAATCTTAAAAACAACACATAAACCAACACAATTGTCAATGAATTAAGTAAGAAAATGCTTCTAGCATATATAGTGCACCTGCACTTCATAATATTACTAACTCCAGTCGATAATTTATGATAGCAATTTAAGACATTAATTTGACTAAAACATGGTAGTTGTCTTTTAGGTAGACCTTGTTAAGATTTCCAAAATCTATGCATAATATGATTTCTCTTGTTTCTTCCTAGTAGGGACTATGTTAGACACCCATTTAGAGTACCTAAGAGGAACTATGATTTTAGCATCATACATATTTTTAATTTATTTCTCAATAAGAGGCATCATAACTGGATTTATTTTACGAAGTTTCTATTTAAATGGTTTTTGATCTTCCTTAATTGGGATTTTACGATGTATAATACTAGTGTCATATGCTTTGAGGTATTCACATCTCTAGGAAAAGACATCAATGAATTATTTGAATAAAGCTATGTATTTTTGTTTTTGAGAATCAAGGAATGATTTTGACAGTTTTATCATTTTAGGATCCTTTTCAATGCCTATATTACACTCTTCTACATCTGCCCTTGTGGGCTCTATTTTAGGATTTTTAGCTACATCACTGAAATCAAAAAATTCTTCTAGTGGAACCAAACCTCTAGGTAAAACATTATCCTTTAACTGAAGTATTTCAAACTCTTCTTTTTCAGGATCTATTTCAAGCAAATGGAATTTATTTACAACTTTATCTACATGAGTATTTACATCACAATCATCTAACTATTTTCCTACATTAGAATGTACAACTATTTGATCTTTTAATTCACACTCTAAATCGATACTACTTTCTTCATATTCATCCTTAGACTGCAAAATGTTTTCAATTTTCATGTCATTTCCAAACACTTTCTAATACCTCATATTATTTGCTACAGTTTGTTGATGTTTTTCTTCCACTGTATATTGTCTATTGGTGTGAGGAATTTTAGATGTGTTGGCTGAAAAAGCAAGACCATTTGCAAGGATATCCTGATTTCTAGTAATGGAAGCAAGATAATATTCCACAAAAGTTTCTAGAAAATCAAGCACAAAATTTATGTATGCTCTCAATCTAGGATGCTTTGTAGAATATTCTCCTTAAATTTTCTTTATGATTAACTCAAAATCCCCATCAATAGAAATTCTTTTAGCACCCAATATTTTTAACAATTGTAATCCTGATAGAAGTGCTTCATAATTAGCTATATTATTGGTACATTGAAAATTAATTTTGTATGAATGACCTTCAGCATGGTTGTTTCCTGTGTTTGAAGCCCACACTCCTACTCCAGAACCCTCTCTGCTACAAGATCCATCAAAACTCATGTTCCAAAGAGGTTCGAGCTCAGTGTTTTGTTCCACTATTTGTGTTTGGTTTTTATGTGTTTCATAAATATCATTTTCTGCATTTATAACTTGAGTATGAATATCTCCATCATTATAAATAATGAAAGAATATAAATCTGAGTGAACAGAGTATAGAGGATATTTATGTGGTTTATCCTAACTACCCACCATGAATTTCATCAAATTTTCCCTATATATTCTTCTTTATTGACCAAACACTGGTATGGTAGCATAAGTCATGTCCATTTGTAGGGTCCCTTGTAATTTTTCTGCCCAAAAGCGTGACAAAAACATGCCATACTTAGGGGGTATATCTGCATCAACTATGTCCATTACTAGAATCTTGGTTGGAATTTGAGCTAAAGTAGCACATAGGTCTTTTAGGAGACCTAAAAATATTATTTTGATGGAATCGAATGAAAATAAGTGTTTATAAGGCCTAGTGATGTCAAGACCAAGTTTTTCCATAATAGCTTTGGGCATCAAATTTTGCAAAGCCCCTAAATCTAACATAGCATTATGGAGAATCTTATCATGAATGTTCGGGTTAATGTAGAATGGAGGAACTCCTCCTTCCTATGGTTTGCCATCAATTCTGGCCCAAATAAGAGTTTAAACTGATCATCATTCAAATTGACAGTGTTAATGTCTTCCCCTATATTTAGAGCCTTCATAACCTAAGACTTATATATATTTTTGTTCATTAATTTTTTTAGAGGAATACAATTTTTTTTTTCTAATTCATTTTCAATCTGTTAGAGGAATAGGAATTTTTAGTTTTTCTAATCCATTTTTAATGTTCAATGATGTTTGAATCTTATTTAAGTACAAAAAATCAAATTTATTAGCAATTTATTTTGATATTGATTCCTTTTGCTGATCGGAGGTTGGGATATCAGTTTGAGTAGTTTTGGAAGTGTTCTCAACTATCTTTTTGGTAGGGTTTTCTACTGTCTTTTTTCCAGAACTATCAACAATTTTCTTGGCAGGATTATCAAGGGTTTTCTTCAGAACAGTATCAAAATTTTTCTTAACAGGATTTTCAGAATTCTTTTTGTTTGGGGCATCTAAAGTTTTCTTACTGCTATGTTTATATTTCCTATGGACTTCCATAATAGTATTTTCAAATCCATGTTTGTAATCATCTGATTCTTCTGAATCAAGCTCAGTTTGGGAAAGTTGAAAAAGCTCTTGTTCTTCTTGAGTGATAAAAATTGTTTCATCATCATTAATACCCATGAAATTGATTGGGTTATGTTCTACCTCTTCTACTATTTCCCCATCAACATTAGCATAATTTTCCTGAAATGGAGGTCTAATTTGTTGATTGGGGCCCCTTTGTTCCATTTGTTTGATTTGGAGAGGATTTCTTCTAAGATTTTGATTACAATTTTGAGGTGTAGGTTGATTTTCTCCAGGAGAATCCCTTTCATTTAGATTAATCCTTTCCATCATTCTTTATATTGTTCTGACTAATGAATCTATTTTGGCATCATCGAAAGAAGTTGAGGGTTATTCTTTCATGGTCACTCTCCTTTCAGTTCTAATCTTAGCCCTCTTTGCTAACAAATTTTCTTCTACACTCATTGCATCCCTTTAAATTTATTCTAATGTTGAGAAATTCCTCTCTTTAAGCTGGTCAAACATACCTACCTGAAAGCCATCTGGGAATTTAATTAAGGCTAGACCTTGTGGTGGTTTAATGTTGGCAGGAATTGCATTGTATATATTGTTAAATCTAGTGCAATAATCCTAGAAACCTTCTCGTGGTTCCCTCCTAATGCTTTCATATTCATATAAAATTTGAAGAGGGTTCTTTTTATTTTCCCGTATATTAAGGAATGTATGATGGAATGCAAGGATATCATTAATGCTAGCATTAGGAAAAGCTTTAGACGATTTCCTAACATATCTAGTGAGAATTTGTGTAAACAACCTCATTTTTAAGCTTTCCTCATCTACTTCTTGAAGGTTAAAACTATCATTCATCCTGTCTACATGATGTTGGGCAGTGATAGGTCTAGTTCAATGAAATTGTGGAATCCTCATCTAATATTCACGTGGAATGTTTTCCAAAGGATCTTGAAGGAAAATAGGAGCATATGTGGCTTCAATTATAGGTATATGAGGATGAACAATATGTGGATTGATTAAAGTTGGTTGTTTGATGAAAGGTGCAGGCTCTACTGAAAATTGAGGTTTTAGTGAGGATGAAGGTTGGATTGTGGTTGAGGATTGGGAAGAAGCTGGGGTTTGAGTTTCTTGATGAGAAACTACTGGAGTATAGTGGAAACTACAAAATGTGTAGGAGTAGATGATCTAGGATGCACAGATTGTGATGAGGTCAATGAACCTAAAAAATAATTCAAGGCAGAGATTTCAAGAGACTGTTGGACATATGTCTCATGAAGAGAAAGATCAAGACATGAAACTAAAATTTGAAATTTATCAAAATATTAAATAATTTTAAGGTCAATATCATGTTTGGAAGACTGTACTTCAAAATAATGATGCCTTCATGTAGCTTTATCTACCACTATTTGATCTACCCAGTTGATTGAATTAGTTCTAAACAAACTATGTTCAGTCAAATTAAATGTCTTGTAGGGTAACAAAATACTTTGGGAGATAATCTTCTCTATGTGGAGGACTACTACTTCCTTGGCTCTCTGTTATGACTTTTCTTCTCAACATTTTTTTAGGACCATCAACAATAACAATAGGTTTTGGATTAGGTTGAGATATAGTGTAAGCTCTTTTAGGAGCCCAAATTAAAATATAAGTCACACACACACTTATTATTTACAAAAATGACAAGGAAACAATATCTTGAAATATTCCTAGCATATAACTTTTTAACCAGGGTTATGAATTCGAAGAAAATTTTAGTATTTTCATTTATCCCCAGTATGGTTTCCACTATGTTATCATTCTGTAATTTATCAGATTCTAATAATAAACATAGAGGACAACATCAAAACCACTTTGGAAGCTAGGATCTAGCCCTTCCAGTTTCATAGAGGGATCTCTTTGTAAAAGTTTACTTTGTTTTTAGTGAATTTTACACTACTTATTACTATACTTGATTTTTTGTTTGATTTGGATTATTTGTTTGATTAAATGTCTATATTTCCATTAGGCTATGGAGTCATAAATAATTAGATGGATCTGCATCAATGTTTGAAGGAGTCTCATAGGGAAAGATAGGTTGTATTAACTGGATCTTTTTAGGATTTTAAGTGAATTATGAAAATAGAAGAAGTGTGGAAGTCAGTAGAGATTGAAAAGAAATGAAGAATTCTTCAATCTGGCCTCAGTAGAAAACATGCATATTGAAAACAACTAGAATAAGGTGATCTAATTAACATATCCTATTCATCACAATTTTGGTTATACAATTAAGATTTTGAAAATTACAGAGAAAGGAAAAACAATGAATAACATAATTACAGAAGAAAAAAACCATCATCAGTGAATACACCACATGAATCTTGTGAAAATTTCTTGTATTATTGATGCTATGAGAAAATTGGAAATTACAATGCTTAACATAAAAATATACTCAGTGATCAACCCTTAATACTTCGAACAATGAAGTATTTATACTGATATACAAAAAGGATTTACAGAAATTTTTTCTCAACCAAAAATGTATTATTAGCATAATATCAATCAATAAAATCTAACTTGTTACAAAATAATAGGCTAGGTGGATGTGATCTGGAACACTGACACTGTTTTGGAGGAAACTGTTGCTGAATGGACCTATTTCTGGGTTGTGTTGGCCGATGTGTTGGCTAATGCTGATTGTCTCCAAATTATGAATTAATGTGATTATGAATTATGAATTAATCTCCTTTCATTAAATCTCATCGACTTCCATTTATCTCGAAATATTTTCCCTTACAACAAATATATGATTCACTTCATGATGGATGAAGAAATCATTACTCATTTCTTACAAAAATCATTTTCCTATCATACTTCCTTTGATGCTTGAAAATTTGGTGTTGTCCTTGGAAATTTCCTTCAACTTCTTTACATAATATTCATAAGCTATCAACTTATCATTAATCACATACAAAGAAGGCAAACCCTTATGTGTTAAAGGCTCTATTTTGGTAAATAATATGTTAGCTTCTATCTCTAGACTGTGGCACTTTTCTTCTAGCTGAACAACTAGATTATTTTTAGTAAGAATCCTCTTCAATTCCAGAATCGTTTTTGTCCTATCATCTTGTTGTAGCCCCTACAACACCCTCCAAAAAAGACCACCATTTCAAATTTTTGGAGCCCCCTAAAACTAAAGAGAAATCGCTAAGTCGCCAAGTCACAAAGTTAAACAGTTGATGAAAACCGCGACCTAGCGACCTTGCGACCTCGCGACCTCAGGTCGCCAGGTCGCCAGGTCGCAAATCTCAAAATTTAATGGAAAATGCGACCCAGCGACCTAGCGACCCCAGGTCGCCAAGTCGCCTGGTCGCAAGGTCACAATTTTACGATTTTCATGAAAAGCGCGACCCAGCGACCTTGCGACCCAGCGACCCCAGGTCACAAGGTCGCAAAACTCCGAAAATAATCAACTTGCGACCCAGCGACCTGAATTTATTGCTCGCACGTGCGACTTTCTATAAAAGGGAGGTCGCAGGTCGCATTTTACACATTCAGCAATTTGTAAGAAAACGCCTCTGACAGCTCAACTGGCGCGTTTTTCCCGGGTAAGTTGCCATTTCTTCCTGCTGTTTCCGTTTTGATGCTTTTCTTACCAAACCCATCTCCCCTTAGGCCTTTAAATTGTCTTTTGACTGAGCTTTTATTTTTCTGAGGGTTTTATGAATCTGTTTTCTACATAAATTGTCCAAACCTCACTGTTTTTTTATTCACACCTCCATGGCATCATCCCTTGCTATTAAAATACTGCCACAGCTCCACCTGGACCTAGCCAACTTGTAAATCCTCAAGAGGAGGGAGAAAAGGAGGTTCAAGGCCGCGCGCGTGTAAACACCCCGGGCAAGCCATATTGCGACCTGCGACCCAGCGACCTAGTCGCGAGGTCGCAAGGTCGCATTTTCTCCAGTTTCTGAGATTTGCGACCCTGCGACCCAGCGACCTAGTCGCGAGGTCGCAAGGTCGCATCTTTCAAGTTTTCTAGAGATCTGCGACCTAGCGACTCAGTGACCTAGTCACGAGGTCGCAAGGTCGCGCCCGGACTCTGTTCTTGCAATCCGCGACCCAGCGACCCAGTAGCCCAGTTTTGCATTGGCGCAGCTAAATTTCAACACTAAATTGTAACTGGTTTTTATCACCATATCGTTCTTATCGTGGGATTCCTTTATGAATTTGACAGGTGAAATTCAATAAGACATAGAGTGCATACCTGTGTTATCAGATTCTAGTGACATGGCGCCCCCGCTATCTCGGAGGAAGGACAAGAAAATAGTGGAAGAGATTGATGAGCTGGAGGTGGTGTCCCCACCCCCAATATACAGAGATACACTATGTACTTTTACAAAAGATGACAGCATGAGATGGTACCAAGTTTATCATGAGTTCGCCATACCGAAGGAGGATTTCCCAGAAGATCTCCCAGACCGGGAAGTATACTTGGCGGTAAAGAGGTCCAAACTACATCTAGTAGGGGCGCATCCAGCCATATTCCCATGTCCAGAGGTCATAGATTGGATCATAAAAAAGACGGACCCCGAGAATTTTGTGATCAGGGACAAGCAAGGCAGAGCTTTTGCTACACTGGTAGGTGCGGATGCGCACATTTACTACTCACTACCTCGCCCAGATGAGCATTTCTCTCCAGAATGGGCTGTTGCTCACGCCGTTCCAATAGTTGATACTATTAGACAATGGTGGGAGGAGCCCGAGAAGTTCAAGGTCAAGAAAGACCAAGAGTACCCAGTGGCAAGCCTGAGGAAGGTTTACAAATTGGTTGCCGCCATGCTCTGCAGACTTTACGGGCGCCCAGATTGCTCCACCTTCAGCGGTAGTTGGGCTACTATCATGGAGTATGTGACAACATATGGCACCCATTTCAACTGGGCTGGTATACTGATGACTTCGATGCAGACCAACTTGAACTCGGCATTGGCCCCGGATGAAGGAATGTCTGCCGAATTTTACATGGCCTCTTACCTACTAGATGCTGTCTGCGCGAGAGTACAGTTTGAGGGATGCGCGCACAACTGGGACTCCGAGCAGTCACGCGCAATTCATCTACAACTCAAGGTATTTTGGGAGGCCAAATACAAACAGGATATTGATCAGATTTCCCAAGTATTCATCCCCTCTCTGTACAGACATTTATTTGGCCAAGACGCCCCATGCATGTCATGGCAGGCCAAGGAGACTCTAGTCAAAGTGGCACACTGGTTCCCTTTCCCTGGATACACCTTCATCCGAGTTTTTGGAACTTACAAGGCACCACATGCTATGCCTCGCTTTGTGACAGAAAAAATGCTTATTCAGGAGGTATGCTTTCAAATGTCACACGGATTCTCCAGCATCCTGTCTAAAGGCAAAAAGAAGCCATGGCCCACGCTACCCCTCACCATTGGTGCATACATAGTTAAAGACTTCAGGGAAGTAGTAGCAGAAGTAGAAGCAATGAGAAGTTATCAGCTCGGGGCGCTTGAACACCGAACCTATGACCCAGAGAAAATAGTTCCTGAACACTGCTTGAGAGCTAAATTCAAGTGGACTTATCAGCATCTTGAGCGCCTGGCGGAAGATGAGAGAAGGAACTGGTATAATGCTGAAAGACAAATTGCCCTGGGAGCAGATGTGGTCCAAGAAGACCTAGATGATCAGAGCTTAGAAGACAGAAGTCGTCAGTTAGGAGGTTCCTCTTCCTCTTTACCCAAGAAATCTTGAACCAACACAGGGCTTATTCCATCCATCAAACAAAAGGAAGCAGAGGCAAAAGCCTAGCAAGAAAGGGAGAAGAAGCTAAAGGAGGATGAGGAAGCGCGCCAAAAGAGTGCAACAACAACACAAAAGAAGAAACAAGCCAAAGAGTCCAGGAAAGAAAAATAAGGCAAGGAGGCACAGGCTGCAGTGGAACGGGCACTTAAGGCAGAGCTGGACAAAGTAGAGGCTGAACGCCAAAAGAAAGCCGAACAGGCTGCTGCAGCTGAGCAGAAGAAGAAGGTCGAAATAGAAGTAGCAGCAGAAGCTGAACGCCGGCGAAAGGAAGAAGAAGAAAAGAACACTGAGGAAAGGGAGGATGACATGCTGGACGATCTTGAAGTGACTCCCCTCGATATACCTCTGGGCCGTACCAAGCTCTCTGGTGTCAGATCACCCCGGGGACAGGAAGAAGATTTTTTTGACCTGACGAGACTCACATTTGACCAGTTTTCGTTCAAAATCCAGCAAGAGAAGAGGAGATCACTAGCGCAAAGTCCCTCTGCCGCATCCACAGTAGCAACAGGAAAAGACATAGTCCTTGATACCGGGACTAATCCTGTAACGATAGCATCAGCTGGTACTGCTTTCGCCGCGGCTACGGAAGAGAATGTAACCCGAATGAGTAGAGAAATAGTAGCTCTACAAAATAGACTGCACGCAGCTGAGCAACGCGAGAAGAGAGCAGAGCAAGAGAAAGCAGAATTGCAAGCAGAAGTCCAGCAACTTCGAAACCAGGCTCCACCAGTAAATGAAGTCTCATTGGCCATCTTCAAGGAGTGTGAGGTATTGGAAGTGACCATGAGGCAGGTATATGGTGAAATGTTCACCATCAAACAAACAGTCGCTCCACTGGCAAGAGCACGAGCGGAAACCAAGCAAAGACACGAGCAGCTCAGAGAGGCTTCATAGACCTTAGACAGGATGATGGGTTGGACAATACAGTACCCTCAGGCACCTGAAAATTTTCCTAAGAGGGACTGGATTCACACACAGGATGCAAAGGTTCAACTCCACATGGCGATACAATCTGGAGACAAACTGTCTAAGGACCTGGACAAAGTAATGTCCTCGTACAACCACCTGATTAGTGGTATCGACTCAATGCATACGTTGCACCACATTCCATCGCTTGGGGCATTAGACGAAGAGAGAACATGGGAACAAGTGGACCAGGACATCCAATCATTTTTGCAACCTATCAAGCAAGCCGCTGCTGATCCAGAGCCCTCAGCATCTCAAGAACATCTGAGTCAATTTATTGCCACTCCTGCGCGGATTTATACCAAGCTTGCCTCGCTTTCAAATCAGATCGGACAGAAAAGTGAAACCTTAGTACCAAATGCTTTGGAATGTGTGCATCGATTGAAGGAGGAGGCACCTCTGGTTTCCCCCATAGCGGCAGAGTACCGGACATGGCAGGATTTCCTCAAGGAGCAACAGGTTGACGTCCCTGACATTAACATTTCGCGTCCATCTCCACAGCCTGGCAGCAGCAAGTCATGAGCAGCAAGTAGAGCTAGGTCGCAAGTCGCACCAACAGGGCAGGTCGCAGGTCGCATCACCTACCCAGGTCGCAGGTCGTGCATACCAGTCAGGTCGCAGAAAGAATGGGTCGCAAGGTAACCCAACGGTCAAGAAGGTGGACAGTCAAGGAAACCCAACGGGCAGTTTTGGCATTATAAATACTCCTACGGGAGCTTGTATAAGGGCTTTTCTTTTTTGGAAACTCAATAGCTACATGTCATTGTATTGAAAGATCATACACTTGAGCATATGAATATAGATTCTTGTTGAAACACCCTATGGTTGTGATGTGTTTTGCTGTGTGAACACTGTGTGTATTCCTTGGATAGTTTCAGAACATCCTATGATTAACGAAGTTGCACCTTTTATGTCATCATTTATGCGTCATGGCTATCTGTGTTGTATCAATGATGTTCATTTTCTCATCCGTTCTATTAATGAATGTTAATGAACTATTTTGTTAGCATCTCGTTTTATCTTTCAGGAAGTAAAGGGGTATCTTATCATTAAGAACTATTTCTTTTGTGATCAGACTACCTTATAAGCATTACCCCCAAAAGATGTGTTGCTAATGACATCTCTTGAGGTGTACGTGTTTTATCTATAATCTTGCTACGCATAGTGTTTGATTCATGTTTAATGCATCAATCATGTATTATGTATCATGTGAATGAGTGTATGTCCGCAGGTCCAAACAGGTTCTTTTGAGACCGAAGGGAAGTCATCTTAAGTGGTAGCCGGACCCACACCCCGGATGGGATCCCTACTCCAAACGGTTTAAGGTCTAATTGGGACTTTTCACCGGGGAGATCCCCTACTGTTGGCCGGACAAATTTTCCCGTCAACAGAATTGGCGCTAGAAGGAGGGCCTGAATGGCAGCCTCCCAGCACACAACGAACATCCCATCACAAACTCCCCTAGGGGAGGTCATAAACAATGAAACTGTCCCTCCTCCTCTAGAAGATATTCCAGAGAGGGAGACTCGATATTTTGAAATCACTAGGGCGCAGTTGAGAGCCTTGCGCCCAGCTGCCCGCGATCTTATCAACAACTTACGGTTCACTCCAATCATGGAATACCTTGCCCATACTAGAACTCCGCCCGAGAACATCACCCGAAACGGTGCCCTTGCGAGTACCATACCCGAGCTCGTAAATCTCATGTTGGAAGACCTCGCAAATGCTGTTGAAGAAAATGACCCTATTCTCCAAGAGGGCGAAGAATTTGCTGACACCGAGCCTTTCCCCGACTCCCAGCCTAACCAGACTCGACAAAACAATAACCAGGCATACCCCCCACCCGTGGATGGTGAGGGAGACAGAGGCCGAGGAAATGTAGACGTGGGGAATAGGGCTCATAGAAATGAAGGAGAAAGGAATAGAGCTCGCAGAAATGAAGAAGAAGGAAATAGAGGCCGAGGGGCCGGAGGTAGAGGAGATAGGGGCCGAGGTCAAGGAAACCAAGCTCGCAATCGTCAACCAAACCCAATGAGGCCCCCTGTGCACAACTTTGGATATCTTAGATATTTTCTACACCGTGGGAGACACCAAGACGAACACTCCCGTCACGAGTCAGAAGCCTCGGTCTCAGGTTCGGGAGACGAATCTGAACATGAGTTTAGGCAACACCAGCGGGCCAGGAGAGTGCAACCCCTAGCTTGGATGGCTCAATCCCCATTAAATCTTTTGGGCCCACTCCAAGATCTGCCTAGGCATCCGGAGAAACATCTCCCTAAGTTTGACCTTGAGAAAGGCACCTTAGCTGAAGATCATATCAGCAGCTTCTATTTGTCTCTGCAAATCATGAGAGTCCAGTCCGATGATGTCGCATGTTGACTGTTTCCCCATACCCTCGAAAAAAAGGCAGCCACATGGTACCTCTCTCTCCCTAGTGCCTCTATCACTTCATGGGACCAATTCCGTCGCACGTTCCTGCATAAGTTTTCAGAAGATAAAACTCCTTCCATGCTTCTCACTGAATTGAGCACCATCAAGTGTCATAAAAAGGAAAAGGTTAAGGACTTCAACCAACGCTTCACTACCATACTGCAGAAATTTCCTCCAAACCTAGCGTTGGATGACTCAATTATCATTGATTATTATACCAAAGCCTTGCCTAGGGACATTGCCGTTTTCGTCAAACGTGAAGCCTGCGCTACCCTTACGGCCAATTATGAGGCTGATCTCGCCGTAGAGAAAGACATGCTTTCGATAGGAGTGATCGATCATGAAGGGAGAGATGATCACAAGCCCAACACAAAAATAGGTCAGTCCTCCACTCCTAAGACCACTGATAGGGATAGGGATGCATTTGATTTTGAAAGCATGGAAAAAACGCTCAAGCATTTAATGAATGAAGTCACGGACCTTAGGAGAAAGGGCACGGAAGCCACAACTAGCACTAAACCACCCAAAAATTTCTTCTGAAAAAGTAATCCCAACACTAACAGACCTCCGTCCAACACAAATACTGCTCTCAATGTGGAAGAGATAGGGAAATATAATTTCTGCTCTTTCCACCAAGCTGCCCACTTTGAAAAAACGTGCCCTCAATGGATTGGCAGCATGACAACGGTAGTTAATCAACTTTTAGATGAACAAACTCCAGGAGATGTGACGGAGGATGATGTTTCAGATCACGATGAGGATCCGCCCTCAAACGAAGAACCAGGATTCTCTATCCTTGCTTTTGACATAATCCGAGGTGGAGAAAACCTTACCCCCATTGATATCTACATGGCAGATGCTCCCAAGGATCAGCCCGTGCAGAATTATAGCCTCAGAAGAAAAGGACCTGTTCCCAAGCAATCCTATGAAGACAAGAAAAGGGCTTTCCTAAGGAAAATCCTGCCCCCAGGAAACGGAAAACAATCTGCCCCGGAGAAACTTCCCAACAACACTACCTGTTGGGCCTTAGTTTTGGTCTTATTTTGCTCAAAGAAACTTACTAATCCATCTATTTCCCATCCATTTTCCATTCATTTATTCCATTTTTATATATATTTGATATCTATTCAGGTATTTAATTTTAATTTTTCAATTTCTAAAGTTTTTATGAAAGTTTGGTTTTTAGTGCAAAATTGGCAGATTCATAAATTCCCGTAATAGCTCTATGGTTGATGTGGTTGCAGGACACTTGGGCACGAATTGAATGCATGGATGGACAGCTTGGCAACTAGGATTAAGCCAGCTATGCTTAGTTCGAACAGAACAAGCTTTATTAGGCCCATTTGGTGCTAGTCAGTCATGACTAGTCATTCAGAAATCCCATAGAAATAGGGCAGTTTTGAGATTCTATGGGATTGGTCATATTTCTTGGGATAAGAGTAATGAATTCGACCTAGATAGGTGGATGAGAGTAGATGGGTTTGTTTGAATGAATATAGAACAGTTTGTTTCATGAGACTTCTTATTTAAAGCCAAAACTTTGATGGCTTATGTATTATTGACTTATTATACTTTTATATTGTGACAACTTTGGATTGAGGAGTTAATTTGAAGACTTGTGTTGTTATTATTTTTCTGTTCAATGCTATGGATGTGTAACTGAAGTTAAGCTTCTGATATCATTTATCAAGTGTGCAAGGCAAGGGTGGAAGGGCCCCCATTCCAAGCTAAGTACACTTTCTTGTTAACTAGTTTTATTTCCTTGTAATCTGATGATTGTAGAACTGTTTTTTCAAAGCTTTATTTCAGATTTCTTCATGGTTCATGCATAATGATTGATTTCATTAGTTCATAGCTTATTCATCACTTTATCAAGTTGGAAAAACAGGTGTTCAAGTTGAACATCCCTTCTACTAAAATGATGAATTACAATTAGTTTCTTTGGTTTGCATGCAAGTAGTTTCTTATTGTGATTTTGAGTATTGAGATGAATAAATTATGATGAAATACTTTATGTGTCTCTTAAGTTAAGAGCTTCTTTCAGTAACAATTTATCCATCTTAAGTTCTTGATTTTAATCTCTGATTCATTAAGTGATAGTTGAGGTAAAGGTGGACTTCTTGAGTCAAGAACCATCTCAATATTTTTCCTCTACTTTGAACAAGTTGAATTAGAGTTGTAGGATGTATTACTTTTGAATAAATTATCTTTCAAGGTTTGATTATATCTGATCTTCACATATAGTGAACTTGTCTCAAAGCATAAACAACCCGGATTGATAGTAAATAATTTTGTTAGTTTAGGTACATAAATTATCTCAACATTTTGGCGCCGTTGCCGGGGAGGCAAATATCGGCATAGTCAATAGAAAGATAAAAAAAAAAAAAAAAAAAACAGTAGTTACACTTTTTAGTTATGTTTCTTTATGCCTAGACATAGAGATCCTCAAGGTAGATTTATTAAAAACCCCCCACAAATAGAGATAGGATCATCAAACACCCCAGTTACTGGTAATCCAATAATTGAGGAATTGGAAGAAAAAAAAAGAAGTGGACAAAGATTAACTTTGATTGAGAGGCAAACTTTGTTAGCTTGGGAAGCAAAGCAAAAACAATTTTCAAATTCTGGAAAACAAAAAGAAACTATCAAAGGAAAACAATCTTTATTTCCATCCATAAATCCTCCTATCTTTGACCAACCTGAAACTCCACTTAAAATTGAAACAAATCAACCAATGGCAGAAGAGGGACATGGATCTGTTATTCTCACTCCTGAACAACGAGCTGCATATGAAAGACAACAAGCAGAATGGAGAAGAAAGAGAGAGGAGGACGCAAAACAAGAAAATGATAGAAAAATAGAAAACGATCGAAAAAGACAAGAAGATGAGACTACCTTTGGCTTTCCAATAATAGACACAAGTGCAATATTAGGAGAAGAAGTGAAAATGAAAAATATTCCACCTTTTGTATTGCCAAATTTTTATGGAATGTCCACAGAAGATCCTGATGCATTTATGTTTGAATTTGATATTCTATGTAGAACATATGGATACACTGATGACATTCATAAAATTCGTCTTTTCCCTGCAACATTAAAAGCAGCAGCTTTGAAATGGTTTATGGGGTTAGGAGAACAAACAATATCTTCTTGGGATGATATGAGATCAGTCTTCCTTAAAAAATATCAAGCTTATTGTAGATCTAGAGATTCAAAGGAAGATATTTTCAGAATGACACAACAAGAAGATGAAAGTTTAGAAGAATATTTGGAAATATTTTTATATAATCTACAGAAATCTAAACAACACTCTCTAAATCAAGAAACCATTCGAACAATCTTTCTCAAGGGTATAAGGGATGAATACCTTGACATCTTGAACGTGATGGGTAAAGGAGACATCTCAAACCTACCATTCGACGAAATTGTTGATTTATGTCAAAAATATTCTAGAGGAAGAGCAAAAACAGGAAGAAGAGAAGTAAGTTCAAAAGCAGCAAAGTCAGCTGCAGGAGGGATAACAAGAGCTGAAATAGGAAGCTTATTGGAAAATTTCAAAACAGATCTCTTGAGTACATTAGGGACACAAGTAGATGTGCTAAAATCAAACAAGAAGAAAGAAGAACAAGAACAAGCTCTAGCAATCTTTTGTCCCAAATGTAGAAAGAAACATCCATTAAGAGAATGTCCTTTGGATAGTGTTCAGGTTTGTGGTGTTTGTACAGAAAAGCATTCCACAGAAAATTGTCTAAAATTGAAAGAATTACAAATCAATTCAATGGAAGAAGTGCCAGGAATGGAAGGTTTTTATTATGTAGCACCACAAAGACCATGGCAACCTAGGATGCCTCAACAAAATCAGCAACAATTCCCTCAACAAAATTACCTCTATCCACCTCAAAATCCTTGGACCCCTCCAATGCCATGGCAAGCTTGGCCTCCACAACAATATCCACAACAACCTGCACAAGGTTGGAGAGGATATGGTTATGGAAACCAGCCACCTCAACAATATCAACAACAATACCAGCAACAATACCAACAGCCATTTACATATCCACAAAATCCACAATCCATACCATTTCAACAACAACATTCTGCATATCCACAATCCATCCCATATCCGCAGCAGAATCCTCCACAGTTTTTGACCCAACCACAACAGTTACAGCTACCCACAAATCAACCCAGACCAACTCAATTACCAGCCCAACCAATGGCAAATCCGAATAATAAGGTGGACAAAGCTGCATACACTGTAGAGGAAGCAAAATGTTTTCCCACATATTCAATTCTTCCTCTTAATGAAGTCCATCTAAGGTCTGGAAAAGTGCTTAAAAAGGATTCTCCTCCAATTATAGAAGAACCAGTTGAACAAGGAGAATCACCTGAAACATCACAAACTAAGATACAAATTCAGAAAGGAACAAACATTACAACACAAACACCACCTTATCCTGAAAGGTTAGTGGAACAACAAAAAGAAATAACCCTTCCCGAATTTGATATTTTAGATGAGTTAAAAAATGCTTATGTAAAAATTCCTTTGTTAAAGGCAATTAAAGAAATACCAATATATGCTAAAACAATAAAGGAATTGTGCATTAAGAAATCACAGAAAAAGAAGAAGGATCCTACTACAATCCAAGTCATTGGTAAACTAGCAAGCCTCATGTCTACACAAACCAAAGTAGAAAAATATATTGATCCTGGTATCCCTATGGTTACTATATCAATAAATAATTTCTCAGTACCTAACACATTAATAGACTTGGGAGCAGCTATAAATGTAATGACAATTGAGACAATGAAAACTTTGCATTTGAACAACATTAGATCAACCTCTACAATCCTAGAATTAGCAGACAGATCTAAAGTTGTTCCTGAAGGAATATTGGAAGATATTATAGTCTCTTTGGATTCATGGGAGTATCCTGTTGACTTCCTTATCTTGCAACCAAAAACAAATTTGGGAGGACATCCTCTAATCTTAGGTAGACCATGGTTAGCTACCGCTGATGCCTTTATAGGATGCAGATCAGGAAGCATGATTATTTCACATGGAGATGAAAAGAAACACATTGCTCTTTATTCACCTGCACAATCAACTTCTTTAGAATCAGTGCTTGAAGCTCAAGAAAAACAACAAACTAAATCAGTTTTAAGTATAAATCAATTCTTTGATTTGAGAGAAGAAGAAGAGAATGAAGACTTAATGGATCTTTTCATTTCAGAACCAAGTATTTCAGAGCAGCTTAGAGAAGTCCAATATGAAGCTGCAAATAACCTTTTGAATCAATGCTTTCAGGAAACTTGTACTATTCAAACTTTGCGAAAATCTTTTATAGACATCTTTCCTGTAAACACAATCTCCAATCCAACAATAAAAACAATTGAGGTAAGTCCTGGAAAACATTTAAACATTGGAAATGAGTTGCAATCAGCACAAGAGCAAGAGGTAATTGCATTATTAAAGAAATATTCAAAAGATTTTTCCTGGGATTATACTGATATGCAAGGAATCCATCCTAACACATGTGTCCACCACATCTATACAGATGATCAAATCAAACCTGTAAGACAACCTCAAAGACGAATGAATCCCATGATGAAAGAAATAGTGAAAGAAGAACTGCAAAAATTGTTAAACGTTGGATTCATCTATCCTATTTCAGATAGTCAATGGGTTTCTCCACTGGTTATTGTACCAAAGAAAAATGGAAAGTGGAGGGTATGTGTGGATTAACAAGAACTAAACAAAGCTACACTAAAAGATCATTTTCCTCTACCATTCATTGATCAAGTGTTAGACTCTTTGGCTGGAAATAAATTCTTCTGTTTCTTGGATGGGTTTAGCGGATACAACCAGATTAGAATAGCAACAGAAGACCAAGACAAGACAACATTCACTTGCCCATGGGGAACCTATGCATATAATGTTTTTCCATTTGGTTTATGTAATGCACCTGCAACTTTTCAACGAGCAGTACTTGCAATCTTTGCTGATCTAATTCATGAATGTGTAGAGGTTTATATGGATGACTTTATAGTTTATGGAAACACATATAATGATTGCCTAAATAATCTTGAGAAAGTTCTAAAACGATGCATTGAAACAAATTTGTCATTAAGCAATGAGAAATGCTATATGATGTTGACAGAAGGAATAGTTCTGGGACACCATATTTCTGCTTCAGGAATTAAAGTCGATCCAGCAAAAATCCAAGTCTTAGTAAACTTAATACCTCCTACAACACAAAAAGAGGTAAGAAGTTTCTTAGGCTATGCAGGTTATTATAGACGATTCATTGAAAATTTCAGTAAAATAGCCCAACCTCTGTTTAAACTATTAGCAAAAGATATTGAATTTCACTGGACAAATGACTGTCAAAATGCATTTCAAAATCTGAAAGAGAAATTATCAGATGCACCCATTCTCCGTGGGCCAAATTGGTCTTTGCCATTTCATATATCAACTGATGCATCTGATACCGCAATAGGTGCCTCTCTTGGACAGAAAGAGAACTTGTTCAATTATGCAATATACTTTATAAGCAAGAATCTAACACCTGCAGAATTGAACTATACAGTCACAGAGAAAGAAATTTTAGCCGTTATACATGCAGTAAACAAATTCAGACACTATATAACAGGATATCAAGTTTTCATTCATACAGATCATTCAGCAATCAAATACCTGATGAATAAACCCATAACCAATGGAAGAATAACAAGATGGTTACTGTTATTGCAAGAATTTAATATCACAATACAAGACCGGCCAGGCAAATAAAATTAAGTGGCTGACTTTCTGTCCCGCATACATTCACCCAATGATCCAAATCCGGTTGCAGATAACTTTCCCGATGAACACCTGTTTGCCATCACAGTAAGAACACCATGGTTTGCAGACATTGCAAACTATTTATCTTCTAGAAAGTTTCCAACTCAATTCACTAAAAAGCAAAGACACAAAATTGTTAGAGAAAGCTCTAGGTATAGTTGGGTAAATGGTGATTTATTTTATACTGGTTCAGATTTGATAATTAGAAAATGTGTGCGAGAAGATGAAATATTAGATATTCTAAGGGCATGTCACGATGAACCATGTGGTGGCCATTTTGCAGATAAACGAACATCATATAAGGTGCTGCAACTGGGCTACTACTGGCCATCCATCTTCAAAGACTCTAAGAAATATGTCAAGCAATGTGACAGTTGCCAGAGAACAGGGAGACCAATCACAAGAGATGAGATGCCGTTGAAGCCACAGGTCCTCATAGAACCATTTGAGCAATGGGCACTTGACTTTGTTGGACCCATCAATCCACCATCAAATGGAAATAAGTACATCTTAGTATGTACAGATTATGTAACCAAGTGGGCAGAGGCTAAAGCAGTGAACAGAGCAACAGAAGATACAGTGGTCACCTTTATTTTTGAAGAAATCTTTGTCAGATATGGAGTACCTAGACAAATTGTAACAAATCAAGGAACACAATTTACATCAAAGCTGGTATGAGATCTAACAGAGAAATACAAGATCAAACATAGGAAATCTACACCATATCATCCTCAAGCAAATGGGCAGGTTGAATCAACAAATAAAGTCCTAGAAAATATCATGACAAAAACAGTACAGCTGAACATAAAAGATTGGTCTGAAAAATTACAAGATGCACTATGGGCCTATAGAATCACATGGAAGAATACAACTGGTTTTAGTCCATACCAGTTAGTATATGGGAAAGAGGCCTTATTGCCTATAGAGTTTCAAATACAAACATACAGACTAGCAGCTGAACTAGGACTAGACCTGACAGAAGCACAACAGCAGCGGATCATGGAACTAAATCAGTTGGATGAGCATCGTCAACAAGCCATAGAACATACTACATTGGTGCAACAACAAAGAATGAAGTGGCACGACAGATATATCAAAACAAAGACATTTCGCAAGGGAGATTGGGCATTACTTTTTGACTCCAAGTTTAAAGACTTCAAAGCAAAGTTCACAACACACTGGCTAGGCCCATATGAAATTGATGAAATCTTCGACAATGGAGCAGTCAAAATTAAGACAATCGACTAGGACTCCACCTCCTTTATAGTGAATGGACATAGGCTCAAAGTTTATAATAGGCCTATCAGTAAAGAAGCATTTATGAAACAACTGACAGAAGATACAGAACTGGAAGTCATGGCACACCAGGCTCAGCCATCTTCCAGTCCTGTAGTTGAATAATAAAAAAAAAACATAAAAAATAATTTGTTTGCTAGTGAAAACCAGGCAACTGGCACTAAGAAAACACGAATTCATAGGGGAAAACCAGGGCAACTTGGACTCTATGAATTCCTTTTTCTTGTTCTAATGTTCTCACATAATTTCAATACAGGTACTCTCCATCAACAACTGACTTGAGGACAAGTCATATCTTAAACAAGGGGGAGACTTGTATTAGATCTTTAGCTGGAAAGCTGAAGTATAGAAGGAACTTGTATTGTCAACAGAGGGACCTGAAATAAGAAATCAATACAGAGGGACCTGAAAGACCTGCCAATGTCAAAACAACATGTGCATATTATGTAAGCAGTGCAGAGGGACCTGAAACAAAGAATCATTACAAAGGGACCTGACTTTTCAATTCAAGAACCAGAGCATGAAGAACAAGAAGCAGTAATAAAGTTTACTTTTTGATCCATCTACAACATCTGATCAATTGATTTCATTCCACTTGTACAGACATCATCCAGGGGAGTATATGTATAGTCATTTTGTGCTTGAAATTCAAATTTTTCTTAGAAATTTTTAGTTTTTGTTAAGTTGAAGTTAGTACCTGAGGATATTCATTATACATATCCTATATTCCTATTACCCCTATACATATTCCATTTCATTCATACACATTTCCTATACATATTCCCTATAACCCTAAGTATTTTTCTTTAGAAGCAAAAGACCAAGCTAGGACAACTTTTTCCACCTGCACATACAACTCAAGCATTAGTATGGTGATGATTTTAAACATGAACTAAGATGGTCATTTTAAAATCATAAAGGTGTGCATATAAGGCAAAGCAAATAATGCGCTATATCAAACTATATACCATAGTTCAAATAAGGAATGCGTTAAAGCCATTTATATAAAATCCAACGCGCAAAGGATATAAGGTTAATATATATGGTATATGAAACCAACGCATATGCTATAAGGTTATGATATAAACCCCACGCGCATATGGCATAAGGATAAGCGAAGGTATATGGTAGGAAAGGGCGCATATAAAATGGAGGACGGCCATGTAAAAACTACATGGCACGATTGTTATGATCTGGCAGGGTATTGTGAAATGATAATTGCATACACAATGCCGGAATATCATTACACGCATAACACACAATGGTGGTAATAATACGTGCATATCATTCAACATAGCACACGACGGTGGCAATAATATGTGCATACCATTCAAAATAAAACAATGATTTGGCATCCTCATGACACAGTTGGGTGACTGGTCAAAGAGGACGGCCATACCAACCACGCACCAATGAACAAAGGCGCACAGTACACCCATGAACTCGGTCAATTCATGACCGTTTAGACCTCAGTCCTCATTGCCAAAGATCTCAGAAAGAAGGCGTTTTGAAGATGCAAACATCATTCCGGAGAAGCGAGAAGGCGTTTGAAGCTGCAAAATAGTGAAAATCATTCCGGAGAAGCAAGAAGGCGGAATTAAGAAGGGAAATCGTTCCGGGTTCAACGTTCAGAGATAGCAGATTTTCGGGATTAAGTCAGGTAACAGTGAAGTTTATTTACGCTCGGCGACTGTGGGATATTGCTTGTCATTAACCGTTAAATCCTTTGCCTTTCCACCAGTTTAATTGACCGAAGTAATAGGGATTTGGAGCACCCGGTTACACTCCACGCGCTCGTTGACAGTCAGGTAACGCTACAAATCCGTGATTATCTCCAGTTGACAGCACTTACGGATATGTTGATAGATTTTGATGCGCAGCATTTTAATGAAAATTCATTGCATGGATAACACGTTAGGAGTTTTAACGGAATGCTGTGTTGAAGTCAAGAACAGAGTTGTTATGGCATGGCGGTAGTTGTTGAATAAATGCACACTGCATCTTGTTCTGTTGAGTGAATTGTTCGCATTAACATTCTAACAAACAGTTAACATGAAAACTGAAAACGCCATAAACACTTGCTGCCACTGCATTTTTGTTTTTGTTTTAACCAAGACAGGGGATCGAGTGCCGGATAGTCAAGTGAACTGTTGGTTGCAAAAGGGAGTCGGGTTGTTGAGCCATTTTAAAATGCCGTGTTTATATTTGGTTGAGGCTGAGAGCCTTTTTGCATTTTTATGGTTTTTATGATGAGTCTGTAAGCAGAAATTTTTGCAAATGTTTTTAGGCCAAGAAAATTTTGGAAATTTTGATTTGATGATGAGGCCGAGAGCACTCTTTAGTTTTTTTTTTTATATACACAGTAAATCATGTTTTTTTGGCGATGAGTAAACATGGTTATTGCTGCATGTGTATTTAATTTAAAAAACACAGAGACCAGTATATTAACAGAAGAGATATACAGGTGTTGTTTGCATTAAACAGGGGATTCAAACAATGCTTTTCCAAGGGAATATAACAGAGGTTAAAAGAAGGCAGAGTTGAGTTGAGTCAGAGGAGGAAGGTAAGCTTCTTTTCTTCCTGAATTTCATTTTAAAAAACGATAGTCATAAATTTTTATTAAAATGAAGTTAGTAACAGCAGAGGCCTACATTGATTGGTTTACAGAAACAATGACAAACAGAGTAGAGCCAAAATTTCAGATAGAAATCTGGGGAAAAGAGACTATAGAAAAACTTTATCAGGCAGGGATGATAGGCTTCTTACAGAAATTTAATGGCCATTCTGAGGAGATAACCAAATACTTTATAAATAATTTCAGTCAAGACCAGACTCGAGTAGGAGAAATCATTGTCTCGGTAACCCAAGAATACTTGTCCAAAGCCTTAGATTTGCCAATGATAGGGGAGAAGTATTACAAAGGCCTACACTTCAAGGAGAAAGCGTGGACTTTCTTCCTTGAGAAAAACCAGAAGGGGACATTTGATAGGACAAAAGGGATACCCAGGGAGTGGTTTAATGAACCATGGGGAGAATTGGTCTTGGTCATCCAAAAGTTCTTGACTTGTGATCGAGGATATAGTGTTGCCCACTTATATCATGTTAGACTTCTACAACATATTAAGGGAGAAGATAGGATTAACTTGCCTTACTTCCTATATAAGAGCCTCTTGAGAATGATTGAAACAGCAAAACATGAACACAGGCCTAAAGCAGGACAGATGTATCATCAAGGATTGATCAAAATCCTAGTTGAGTATCAGGTGAGGTCACAGGGCATAGTGTGGAGAGAATTCATGATTAAAAATCATTTTACTGAACAGATTAAGGAAGTACAGGATAAAACAGAGCAGGAAAGCAGAGGATTGATGAACTCACCCTTGTATCCTAGAACGAGAGCTAAACAGCAGAATAACATGGCCATGGAAAATGAAATATCTGTTATGTCTATTCCTAAAATATTTACAAATAAAAGTCCCATTAACTTAGACAAGGAAGAAGAAACATATTTCCCAAGACCACAAGAAGAAAATGACATTGCACAAGAAGAATTTGAGAGGGATTCTTCATATGATGATGAAGCAGCAGCATCACTAATGAAAACAACACAAGATTTTGAAAAAGAAATCAATAATGGAAGAATCAGGGACTTAACTGACCAATTGGAAATTAGAAAAATTGTGGAAAAACAATTAAAAGAGGAAAACAAGGCAAATAAGAAAGATAATGCTAAATTGGTTAAGGAAAATGAAAAATTAAAAGAAGAATTGGGGAGACTAAAACGGAAAAATGACCTACTTTCTAAACAAGCATTTAAGTGGTTAAAGGAAAAGAATATGTGGCAGGCAAAGTATGAAAAACAGAAGGTCAAAGCAGCTTTGTTCAGGGAAAGACATGACACAGGTTTGGATTGTTTGGCCAGGGTAGCACAACAGGAAGCATCTACAGGTACAACATCTACTACAGAAAGAAGAAGGTCAAAGAGGAATAGGCAAGCATGGGGACATGCTTGATGATAAGCAAGGGAGAGATGTTGGGCCTTAGTTTTGGTCTTATTTTGCTCAAAGAAACTTACTAATCCATCTATTTCCCATCCATTTTCCCTTCATTTATTCCATTTTTATGTATATTTGATATCTATTCAGGTATTTAATTTTAATTTTTCAATTTCTAAAGTTTTTATGAAAGTTTGGTTTTTAGTGCAAAATTGGCATATTCAGAAATTCCCGTAATAGCTCTATGGTTGATGTGGTTGCAGGACACTTGGGCATGAATTGAATGCATGGATGGACAGCTTGGCAACTAGGATTAAGCCAGCTATGCTTAGTTCGAACAGAACAAGCTTTATTAGGCCCATTTGGTGCTAGTCAATCATGACTAGTCATTCAGAAATCCCATAGAAATAGGGCAGTTTTGAGATTCTATGGGATTGGTCATATTTCTTGGGATAAGAGTAATGAATTCGACTTATATAGGTGGATGAGAGTATATGGGTTTGTTTGAATGAATATAGAACAGTTTGTTTCATGAGACTTCTTATTTAAAGCCAAAACTTTGATGGCTTATGTATTATTGACTTATTATACTTTTATATTGTGACAACTTTGGATTGAGGAGTTAATTTGAAGACTTGTGTTGTTATTATTTTGCTGTTCAATGCTATGGATGTGTAACTGAAGTTAAGCTTCTGATATCACTTATTAAGTGTGCAAGGCAAGGGTGGAAGGGCCCCCATTCCAAGCTAAGTACACTTTCTTGTTAACTAGTTTTATTTCCTTGTAATCTGATGATTGTAGAAATGGTTTTTCAAAGCTTTATTTCAGATTGCTTCATGGCTCATGCATAATGATTGATTTCATTAGTTCATAGCTTATTCATCACTTTATCAAGTTGGAAAAACAGGTGTTCAAGTTGAACATCCCTTCTACTAAAATGATGAATTACAACTAGTTTCTTTGGTTTGCATGCAAGTAGTTTCTTATTGTGATTTTGAGTATTGAGATGAATAAATTATGATGAAATACTTTATGTGTCTCTTAAGTTAAGAGCTTCTTTCATTAACAATTTATCCATCTTAAGTTCTTGATTTTAATCTCTGATTCATTAAGTGATAGTTAAGGTAAAGGTGGACTTCTTGAGTCAAGAATCATCTCAATATTTTTCCTCTACTTTGAACAAGTTGAATTAGAGTTGTAGGATGTATTACTTTTGAATAAATTATCTTTCAAGGTTTGATTATATCTGATCTTCACATATAGTGAACTTGTCTCAAAGCATAAACAACCCGGATTGATGATAAATAATTGTGTTAGTTTAGGTACATAAATTAGCTCAACACTACCCGAGCAAGTCAAAAGAGAAAGCTTCCGACAGAATCCTCTAAGACTTCTGCCGAGCCTAGCCCTCAACCAGAGCCCAGCTATAATATTGTTGAAGATATGAAGAAAACAAGAGCAAACATTTCTCTCTATGAGCTGGCCTGCATTACTAATCAAAAGGAGCTCATTCTTAAGGCTTTCGCAAATACTTCAGCTACGAAGACTGTGAGCAACACGTCTGCACAAGCCGGACCAGATGTTCAGTCCATAGTGAACGCCATCAATACCAACTCAAGAGGATCCACACATCCTTTCCTTTTGTCCTTCGAGATTTTTAACTTCAATGTCCACAACTGTCTAGTCGACTCCGGTGCCTCTACAAACATCATGCCTTTATCTGTCTGTAAGAAACTTAACATTCGCCCGGAGAAAACTGATGCAAAAATCATACAACTCGATAGATCACAAGTACCCGCCGTAGGAGAGTTGAACAATGTCATTAACCGCTTGTCATAAGACTCTACGGTCCGTCAATGCATTGACATTGTGATTGTCAATATCCTGAAAGCATACGGCCTATTGCTTAGTAGGGATTGGTCCAGCAAGTTGCAAGGCTACTTCGCCACCGACTGGTCCCACTTGTGGCTTCCTTACAAGGGGCGGAATAATCAAATCAGGGTAGAAAGTGAACCTTATATGAAACACACCATCACTGATCTGGATGCCGTTAATGAACCCATCAGCTTTGCACAAGAAGAGCTTGGCATGTGCTTTCTGGAAGCAATATTCGGATGCTACCAACCCCCTCAGTCTTCCGTAGGCCCCAAAGTCCAATCTGAACTAGCACTTGTCACAGAAGAGCAAGTTATCCCTGACTCACCACCAGCAGGGACCCCTCCACAACCTAGTACCCCGAAGGAGCCGGAAAGTGACATGTGGACCTTGTATTATGACGGTTCCAAGACCCATGATGGAGCCGGTGCTGGTTGCATATTGCTTGACCCACACAAGAATAAATACTTAATCTCATTCCGGCTAGAGTTCCAGTGCACCAACAACTCTACTGAGTATGAGGCATTAATCCTCGGACTTAAAAAAGCACTGGATTTGAAGGTAAAATGTTTGCAGGTCATTGGAGATTCTGAGATTATCACCCGCCAGGTACGCAACACTATTCACTGTTTATCTCCGCATTTAAAGGCGTATCAACAAGAGGTATGGTGATTGATTTCTGGTTTTGATGCATTTGGAATTAAATCTGTCCTTAGGATGCACAATGCAGCAGCAGATACTCTGGCTAATGCTACTGCTAGATTCACCCCTTTGAGGGATGGTTTTTCTATTGAAATTATATATATACCCTCCATGCCAGACAACATAACTAACTTACGCGTCTTTGATGATGATCAACAGGTACTAGAGTTCATGTGCAACTCAGAAACATTTAAAGACACCGCAATAGATGAAGATGAGCACGACCAAGCTGTGCAGGAAGAGTTTGAGAGACACAGAGGGAATCCCATGCCAAAAGGAGTAGTGTCACTTGAGAAACTCTTCGATTTGCAGAGCTGTTTTCGAGGGCCCCCGAATCCCAAAGTGCAAAGCTCCATTCTGGCCCATCGACAAGTGAACTTGGGATCAGAAGATAATCCTAAGTTTGTCAACCTTGGGAAAGACTGCACCACCCAGGAGGCGTAGGCGTTCACTCAACTATTTCGCAAGTATCGGGACGTATTTGCTTGGACATATGATGACTTACGTACGTATGATACTCGAATCATCCAGCATGTTATACCCATGAAGGAAGGCGCGAAGCCGTTCTAGCAAAAGCTCAGAAAGGTACATCCTACTCTAGAACCTTTGATTCTGAAAGAACTCAAGAAGCTCTTGGATGTACGAATTATTTTCAAAATCCGTCACTCTACATGGGTATCAAATTTGGTACCCGTACGTAAGAAATCTGGCGAAATCTGTTTGTGCGTAGATTTTCGCAATCTGAATCGTGCCTCAAACAAAGACAACTATCCAGTGCCGCCCATGGAACAGATATTACAAGCCGTATCCGGGTCTGAAATGTTCTCCCTATTAGATGGTTTCTCCGGCTACAACCAAGTGCTAGTAGCTGAACCGGATAGATTGAAGACCACTTTTCGAACCAAGTGGGGAACGTTCGCATTCAGGCGTATGCCTTTTGGATTAATCAACGCAGGGGCAACCTTCCAAAGGGTCATGGATATAGCCTTCAAAGGGCTGATAGGCCAAAGTGTGGTGGTCTACTTAGATGACGTCACCGTGTTTTCAAAACACCGGGGCGACCATATACGCCACCTTAGGCAAATCTTTGAAAGATGTAGAAAATATGGAATCTCACTTAACCCGAAGAAGAGCATTTTCGCCGTGGCAGAAGGAAATTTGCTAGGTCATATCATAACTAAACAAGGCATTATCGTCAACCCGGAACGGGTAAAAGCCATTGCTCAAATTCCCCCTCCTAGGAGTAAAAAAACGATGCAATCTTTCTTGGGGAAGATCAATTTCGTAAGAAAATTTATATCAGATTTCGCACAGATAGTCAAGCCATTGCAGGGAATGATAAAAAAGAATGCTACGTTCCAATGGAACCTATCGGAAAGGGAGGCCTTTGACAAAATCAAACATGCGATAGCTGAAGCTCCCTCCCTACAAAGTCCAGATTTTGGCAAAGATTTCATCCTGTACACCTTTGCTTCAGATTCCTCACTCGCGGTCGTCCTCACGCAGAAAGATGGTAACAATGATGAACGACCCATTTCCTTTATGAGCACCGGTCTACAGGGAGCTGAGTTAAACTATCCAGAAATTGACAAGCAAGCCTATGCAGTCTACAAGGCTGTAAAACATTTTAGGTCCTACATCTTGAAAAATCACGTCACGATTTTTGTACCACACCCAGCAGTCCGCTCACTTTTCGTGCAGCAAGAGCTAGGTGAAAGGCGGGGCAACTGGATGGCGTGTTTACAAGAATACGATTTAGAGTTCAAACCAGCACATACCGTTAAAGGACAGGGCTTATGTCAAATGGCCGCAGAGGCTGCAAGTGCTCATGAAATTGAAGAGGAATGTTGGGAACAAGAGATTGACATGTATCAGAGCGACCATGTGCCTCAGCAAAATAGCCCTTCGTGGTATTCTGATATTTCAAGATATTTGGCCCAAGGCACCATAGACCCTGCTCTTACTACCCGACAGAAATGTGCCATAAGACTCAAAGCCGCATCTCACCAACTGATCCAAGGTAAGCTGTTCAAGAAACACCATAATGGGGTCCTGTTACATTGCTTGGAAACTGACGAAGCGTAGAAAATCTTAACTGAGTTGCATGACAGACCAGCTGGAGGTCATTTTTCCAGAGATACTACTGCCCATAAGATAATGCGCGTAGGATACTATTGGCCTACTCTTTTCAGAGACGCGCATGCATATGTTCGGAAATGCATTCAGTGCCAGAAGTTCGTCAACCGAGAAACACGGCCAGCCGCACCCCTACTCTCAGTAGCAGTAGAGGAACCTTTCCAACAATGGGGTTTGGATGTAATTGGTGAAATCACACCTCACTCTTCTAAACAACATCGGTATATCCTTACAGCCACGGATTACTTCACCAGGTGGGTCAAGGAAACACCGTTACGCCGAATCAACGATCAAGAGGTAATAGAATTCCTCACGCATTCCATCATGACCAGGTTTGACGTTCCAACTTCTTTAGTTTTTGATAATGCGAATTATTTCTCATCTTTTAAATTATATGATTTTGCGCTGGAAAATGGTATTATTCTGAAACATTCTGCAAATTACTACCCCCAGGGAAATGGATTAGCTGAGTCCACTAACAAGAACCTTATCCGTATTATTAAGAAGACTCTGCTATCCCACCAACGCAACTGGCACAATGCCCTTCACAATGCACTGTGGGCTGACCGTATTACTCCCAAGTCCTCTTTAGGCACCTCCCCATTTTTCCTCGTGTATGGAAAAGAAGCTGTCCTCCCTTCTCATCTATCTCTCCCGACCCTCCAACTGTCCCAAGAATTTCATGGTACCCCGTGTCCCACCTTACAAACTCGAATCGATACCTTGCTGAAATTGGAGGAAGAAAGGCAAAAGACCTGGGAAAAGTTCGCCATCCATCAGAGTCGAATCAAAAGATGGTTTGATAAAAAGTCCGCGGGAAACAAAAATTTCAAAGTAGGAGACCTGGTCCTTAAGTGGGATAAAGCCCATGAGGAAAAGGGGAAACATGCCAAGTTCCAAGCACTTTGGACAGGCCCGTTCCAAATTAATGAAAATATAAGATCACACACATTCAGATTGCAAACCCTTGATGGACGAGTCGAGGTCCTCCCGGTAAACGGGCATGACCTCAAACACTATTTCACTTAGCAGCCCTTGGAGGGCTGTCTTATTTTGTACCATAGTTCCTTGTCTCACCTTTGTTTCAAAATATATATATATATATATATATATATATAAATAAAATCTTAAGGAAGGATTTGTTGGAGCCACACAAATTGGCATACTGCAACAGGTTCTACACTGATGGAAAGCCTTTTCCGATATACTCAAAGGCGGAAAAAGCTGGCTTGTTCTCCACACCTAAAGGTAGCATATCGCCGAGCTCGAGTCATCAAGCAGGAAAGCTTATCTCGCCAGTGTGAGAGGGTGTCCACAAAAGAGAATGCAGTGTAAGTGGTAACCAGACCAGAAGGGAAAAGAGGTACTCTAGGCTACGACAGGGTATCTGGGAAAAACCAAAGTCCTCATGCCAGACCAGGAACAACCTCTCTGCAAGCAAAATAAATCGGGATCCCTCATCCGCCCAGGCTAAATTGCCATCTCAAATAAGTGCCACGAGCACATCTCAAATAAGTGCCTCCGGCACATTCAAAATAAGTGCAATAGCACACTAATAAAGGGTAAAGGATCGAGAAAGGCTTCCTGCACAGAGAGGTGATGTAACGACTCCGCCGGGGTACTGACCAGGCTCGCTAGCAGCGGAGCAACGTTCATGATTCCTAGGCAGTGACTCCGCTGGGGCCGAGAGGTTCGCTGGCAGCGGAGCAACACGATGAGGACTAAATAATCGTACCAAAACCTGTAGCCGCCTGAAGTTCTCCAACCCTTCTAGTCCGGAGACCTGACGAAATGAATTTTGTTGAATGGCGCCCAAACAGGCTAGCAGATTGAGCAACCCAGCTAGGTGCCCAAAGTTAGGAGATGTCAACAACAAGGTAAAAGAAAATAGTCAGCATAGGCCCCTCCCTCCCCCCATAAGGACTAACCATCAGCAGAGACTCTAAGTTCGTCCAGTGAATCGCCATTTGTTGTAGCCCCTACAACACCCTCCAAAAAAGACCACCATTTCAAATTTTTGGAGCCCCCTAAAACTGAAGAGAAATCGCTAAGTCGCCAAGTCGCAAAGTTAAACAGTTGATGAAAACCACGACCTAGCGACCTTGCGACCTCGCGACCTCAGGTCGCCAGGTCGCCAAGTCACAAATCTCCAAATTTAATGGAAAATGCGACCCAGCGACCCAGCGACCCCAGGTCGCCAAGTCGCCAGGTCGCAAGGTCGCAATTTTACGATTTTCATGAAAAGCGCGACCCAGCGACCTTGCGACCCAGCGACCCCAGGTCGCCAGGTCGCAAGGTCGCAAGGTCGCAAAACTCTAAAACTAATCAACTTGCGACCCAGCGACCTGCATTTATTGCTCACACGTGCGACTTTCTATAAAAGGGAGGTCGCAGGTCGCATTTTACACATTCAGCGATTTGTAAGAAAACACCTCTGACAGCTCAACTGGCGCGTTTTTCCCAGGTAAGTTGCCATTTCTTCCTGTTGTTTCCATTTTGATGCTTTTCTTACGAAACCCATCTCCCCTTAGGCCTTTAAATTTTCTTTTGACTGAGCTTTTATGTTTCTGAGGGTTTTATGAATCTGTTTTCTACATAAATTGTCCAAACCTCACTGTTTTTTTATTCACACCTCCATGGCATCATCCCTTGCTATTAAAATACTACCACAGCTTCACTTGGACCTAGCCAAATTGTAAATCCTCAAGAGGAGGGAGAAAAGGAGATTCAAGGCCGCGCGCGCGTAAACCCTCCGAGCAAGCCATATTGCGACCTGCGACCCAGCGACCTAGTCGCGAGGTCGCAAGGTCGCATTTTCTCCAGTTTCTGAGATTTGCGACCCTGCGACCCAGCGACCTAGTCGCGAGGTCGCAAGGTCGCATCTTTCAAGTTTTCTAGAGATCTGCGACCTAGCGACTCAGCAACCTGGTCGCGAGGTCGCAAGGTCGCGCCCGGACTCTGTTCTTGCAATCCGCGACCCAGCGACCCAGTAGCCCAGTTTTGCATTGGCGCAGCTAAATTTCATCACTAAATTGTAACTGGTTTTTATCACCATGTCATTCTTATCGTGGGATTCCTTTATGAATTTGACAGGTGAAATTCAAGAAGACATAGAGTGCATACCTGTGTTATCAGATTCTAGTGACATGGCGCCCCCGCTATCTCGGAGGAAGGGCAAGAAAATAGTGGAAGAGATTGATGAGCTGGAGGTGGTGTCCCCACCCCCAATATACAGAGATACACTATGTACTTTTACAAAAGACGACAGCATGAGATGGTACCAAGTTTATCATGAGTTCGCCATACCAGAATAGGAATATCCAGAAGATCTCCTAGACCGGGAAGTATACTTGGCGGTAAAAAGGTCCAAACTACATCTGGCATGGGCGCATCCAGCCATATTCCCATGTCCAGAGGTCATAGATTGGATCATACAAAAGACGAACCCAGAGAATTTTGTGATCAGGGACAACCAAGGCAGAGCTTTCGCTACACTGATAGGCGTGGATGCGCACATTTATTACTCACTGCCTCGCCCAGACGAGCATTTCTCTCCAGAATGGGTTGTTGCTCACACCGTTCCAATAGTTGATACTATCAGACAATGGTGGGAAGAGCCCCAGAAGTTCAAGGTCAAGAAAGACCAAGAGTACCCAGTGGCGAGCCTGAGGAAGGTTTACAAATTGGTTGCCGCCATGCTCTGCAGACTTTACGAGCTCCCAGATTGCTCCACCTTCAGCGGCAGTTGGGCTACTATCATGGAGTATGTGACAACATATGGCACTCGTTTCAACTGGGCTGGCATACTGATGCATTCGATGCAGACCAACTTGAACGCGGCATTGGCCCCAGATGAAGGAATGCCTGTCGAATTTTACATGGCCTCTTACCTACTAGATGCTATCTGCGCCAGAGTACAGTTTGAGGGATGGGCGCACAACTGGGATTCCAAGCAATCGCGCGCAATTCATCTACAACTCAAAGTATTTTGGGAGTCCAAATACAAACAGGATATGGATCATATTTCCCAAGTATTTATCCCCTCTCTGTACATACATTTATTTGGCCAAGACGCCCCCTGCATGTCTTGGCAGGCCAAGGAGACTCTGGTCAAAGTGGCACACTGGTTCCCTTTCCCTGGATACACCTTCATCCGAGTCTTTGGAACTTACAAGGCGCCACATGCTATGCCTCGCTTTGTGACAGACAAAATGCTTATCCAGGAGGTATGTTTTCAAATGTCACACGGATTCTCCAGCATCCTGTCTAAAGGCAAAAAGAAGCCGTGGCCCACGCTACCCCTCACCATTGGTGCATTCAAAGTTAAAGACTTCAGGGAAGTAGCAGCAGAAGCAGAAGAAATGAGAAGTTATCAGCTCGGGGTGCTTGAACACCGAACCTATGACCCAGAGAAAATAGTTCCTGGACACTGCTTGAGAGCTAAATTCAAGTGGACTTATCAGCATCTTGAGTGCCCGGCGGAAGATGAGAGAAGAAACTGGTATAATTCTGAAAGACAAAGTGCCCCGGGAGCAGACGTGGTCCAAGAAGACCCAGATGATCAGAGCTTAGAAGACAGAAGTCGTCAGTTAGGAGGTTCCTCTTCCTCTTTACCCAAGAAATCTTGAACCAACACAGGGCTTATTCCATCCATCAAACAAAAGGAAGCAGAGGCAAAAGCCCAGCAAGAAAGGGAGAAGAAGCTAAAAGAGGATGAGGAAGCGCGCCAAAAGAGTGCAACAACAACACAAAAGAAGAAGCAGGTCAAAGAGGCTAGGAAAGAAAAAGAAGGCAAGGAGGCACAGGCCGCAGCAGAACGGGCACTTAAGGCAGAGCTGGACAAAGCAGAGGCTGAACGCCAAAAGAAAGCCGAACAGGCTGCTGCAGCTGAGCAGAAGAAGAAGGCCGAAATAGAAGCAGCAGCAGAAGCTGAACGCCGGCAAAAAGAAGAAGAAGAAAAGAACATAGAAGAAAGAGAGGATGACATGCTGGACGACTTCGAGGTGACTCCCCTCGACATACCTCTGGGCAGTACCAAACTCTCTGACGTTAGATCGCCCCGGGGACAGGAAGAAGATGTGTTTGACCTGACCAGACTCACATTCGATCAGTTCTCGTTCAAAATCCGGCAAGAGAAGAGGAGGTCACTGGCGCAAATTCCCTCTGCCGCATCCACAGTAGCAACAGGTAAAGACATATTCCTTGATACCAGGACTAATCCTGTAATGATAGCATCAGCAGGTACTGCTTTCGCCGCAGCTACGGAAGAAAATGTAACCCGAATGAGTAGAGAAATAGTATCTCTACAAAATAGACTGCACGCAGCTGAGCAGCGCGAGAAGAGAGCAGAGCAAGAGAAAGAAGAATTGCAAGCAGAAGTACAACAACTTCGAAACCAGGCTCCACCAGTAAATGAAGTCCCGCTGGC
The DNA here is from genome assembly GCA_034641835.2 of Pinus albicaulis. NCBI lineage: Eukaryota > Viridiplantae > Streptophyta > Pinopsida > Pinales > Pinaceae > Pinus > Pinus albicaulis. The sequence goes on along the minus strand of CM076577.1, from coordinate 1,287,374,950 downwards.
CATCTTCAAGGAGTGTGAGGTGTTGGAAGTGACCATGAGGCAGGTATATGGTGAAATGTTCACCATCAAACAAACAGTCGCTCCACTAGCAAGAGCACGAGCGGAAACTAGGCAAAGACACGAGCAGCTCAGATAGGCTTCCCAGGCCTTAGACAGGATGATGGGTTGGACAATACAGTACCCTCAGGCACCTGAAAATTTGCCTAAGAGGGACTGGATTCACACGCAGGATGCAAAGGTTCAACTCCGCATGGCGATACAATCTGGAGACAAACTGTCTAAGGACCTGGAAAAAGTAATGTCCTCGTACAACCACCTGATTAGTGGTATCGACTCAATGCATACGTTGCACCACATTCCATCGCTTGGGGCATTAGACGAAGAGAGAACCTGGGAACAAGTGGACCAGGACATCCAATCATTTTTGCAACCTATCAAGCAAGCCGCTGCTGATCCAGAGCCCTCAGCATCTCAAGAGCATCTGAGTCAATTTATTGCCACTCCAGCGCGGATTTATACCAAGCTTGCCTCACTTTCAAATCAGATCGCACAGAAAAGGGAAACCTTAGTACCAAATTCTTTGGAATGTCTGCATCGATTGAGGGAGGAGGTACCTCTGGTTTCCCCCATAGCGGCAGAGTACCGGACATGGCAGGATTTCCTCAAGGAGCAACAGGTTGACGTCCCTGGCATTAACATTTCGCGTCCATCTCCACAGCCCGTAGCAGCAAGTCATGAGCAGCAAGAGGATCTAGGTCGCAAGTCACACCAATAGGGCAGGTCGCAGGTCGCATCACCTACCCAGGTCGCAAGTCGCGCACACCAGTCAGGTCGCAGAAAGAATGGGTCGCAAGGTAACCCAACGGTCAAGAAGGTGAAGAGTCAAGGAAACCCAACGGGCAGTTTTGGCATTATAAATACTCCTACGGGAGCTTGTATAGGGGATTTTCTTTTTGGAAGACTCAAGAGCTACATTGTATTGTATTGAAAGACCATATTCTTAGACATATGAATATGAATACTTGCTAGATCCCCTTTGTCGAATGATGTATTTTTGCTGTGACAGCACTATGTGTATTTGCTGAACAGTTTCAGAACATCCTATGATTAATGAAACTGCCCTTTTGATAATATCATTTACGCATCATGTTTATCTATGATTGTGTTGATGATGTTCAGTTTTATCGCCTTCTAAATGAATGTTAATACCTTTGTCTATTAGCATTTCGTTTTATCTTTCAGAAGTAAGTCTTATCGCTTTCTAAATGAATGTTAATACCTTTGTCTATTAGCATTTCATTTTATCTTTCAGAAGTAAAGAGGATCTTTCCATTAAGAACTATTTCTTCTGTGGTAAGATACCTTGCAAGCATGACCCCAAAGACGTGCCGTTAACTGCATCTCTTCGGGCGTATGTGTTTTATTCGTTCTCTTGCTACGCATAATGTTGTAGACATGTTCCATGCATAAATCATGTATTTCGTATCCTATGAATAAGTGTGTGTCCGCAGGTTTGATCAGGTTCTTTTGAGACCATAAGGGAAGGCGTTTTAGGCGGTAACCGGACCCACACCCTAGATGGGATCCCTACTCCAAACGGTTTAAGGTCTAATTGGGACTTTTCACCGGGGAGATCCCCTACTGTTGGCCGGAAAAATTTTCCCGTCAACACATCTACTCCAAAATCATCTAATTCATATATGTTTTTGGAGTTCAGGAACTTGATGATGTTGGTTGTTGTTGTAGTCATTTATCCTAGTTCCTGTTTGATGTATGTCATAGCATCATTTTCTCTTTTTATCAAATCCTTTTGGTAAAAAATAATCTATATGAAAGTTCAGATTTCAACAATGGAGTTCACGATATCTGCCTAGATTATTTCCTTGGCTTCGGCCAAGGTCTGTCTTGTTATTGATTCTCTTTCTAAATTCTACAATATTTCTATCAAATTTTGAGCTCTTTGTGATTTTTCTAAATGAGAAGCTTCACTCCTTGTCCTATGGTCTTGCAATACTCTAACATGATCCTGCAACTTATTAATCTTGTTGGATTGAGGGTTCCTAACCCAAGCTCAGTGTGCAAAGTTTGCCAAAAAACCCCTATACTATTGGCCCTTTCGGTAGTGACCTACTTTCGTAGGTCACAGTCTCACCTAAAGTAGTATGGGTGGGTGTTGGAACCAAGTTTCTGCACCCGGAGAAAGGAAGGGTAAGGCAAGCAGAGCTGTGCTCTATTCTGTAATTCCTAGATTACCTTATTTCTTCGTAGGGTTAATTATGTATCTATTTGCATCCACGTGCACTAGATCTATAATTATATTCTTTCTATAACATCAACACAACATTAAATAAGCAGAGTGGAATAGATCCAGATCCAATAATTCAGTACACAAACCTTCACAGCGAAAAGACAGAAAATACATAACACAGCAATTATCAGCAATTCATATAACAGTGCTCACAGATTCAGATCTCTAATAATCCTTCGCATTCATTCATTCATCAATCTTCCCCTACAATTCCCTTCCCAACCTGCGCACATAGCAACAGGGTCTGCACATAGCTGGACTAAGATCTCCACACACATAGCCAATAGGAGTCCGCTCCCCAAAACCCAAACAGATAGCTTAAACCATAGATCACATCAGTGGCTCATCAATTACTATCCTTTATAATCTGAAATGCATCTCTATTTATAACAATCTAGCCTCAATGTTCCTATGGTCTGCAACCCATGCTTTTCGGACTCCTAGTTTACCCTTTGACCCATTACACTACGTTCGGGGCTTTGACCCACCCCAAAACCCTCGTGCTATACTAAATATAACCAGAAATAATAAAAATGGACCAGTTTCGCAGCTTGTTAGGATACCCCATTCCAAAAATCCCCCAACACAATCTTGTGACTCGTCCCAAGTCACTACACTGGTGCAGCTTCTATTTGCATGCGCAAAGTAGCCAGAATGTGGACAAGTCGAGGGAGTACATCCTGACTTTGGGCCACAGCTTGTTGCGCAATGTCGACCAGTGCCAGAGAGGTAGGCCCATCTGTATCCATAGCAACCTGCTCTAATAGCCGGTGGAGGCGTGCGATGGCGAACTAAGCATCATGTGCATGTTGGAGTGTGGTATTATACCATGGCTTCAATCATTTTCAAACAACCTTCTTGGAGTGGCGAAGGTCCGAAATCCTGTCCATGAAGGCTAGGCACTGCACAAAGATAGGGGAAGGTGTGGAGGCTAGGACTTTCTCTAGAACAGCTTCTACCTGCTATAATTCCTACTGGAGATGCTAAAGCATGGAATGGTGTTGTACTGCCATCCATAGCTGCATAGCTATTTCAACCAATTAGGCTCCTTGCGCCAACTTCTCCTGAATAATACGCATTGCATCAGCGACCACAGCAATCCGCTGGGCTCGTACTTTTGGAGGTATGTCATACTGTTGTCTCCTGTCTCGGTCATGGCGGAAAACCTCTCACAACACTCTAGAGGATAGGCCTTGTAACTCTGTACTATATAGTTGCACTAATTCTAATTGAACGTCCCCAGTAGTGAGGTCAGGAGTGTGAACTATGGCAGCAAGAGGGAGTGAACATACATTGCTTCTGGTGGGTGGCGTTCGGAAGTGGCGGAGAATTCGTAGCATGTCCATGTACCGTAGTGTTCCTGCTGAGCGTGGTTCGCAGACAATCATTTCTGTCGGAAGCCCGTGTTCATGCCTATTACTACACTCAACATTCCCAGGTCCCCGTAATAGTTCCTTTAGTGGGTTGGGGTCCATATTTTTAACAGAGAGACGAGCATTACAGAAAGTATGGAGGAACACAAAAAACCAGAACGCAGATAGCTAAAGCCTATTGAAGGGTGAATAAATAGCCTGACCCATAGTTTTCCAGCCATCCGCGCCCCAACCAAAGTTATTTAATGGCGAGGTATCTTGTGCGTGGCACGTACCCTCGATCTATCGGACCGTGATTATCATAAATCGCTGCATTGATGATCTGCCACCTGTTTTTTGCGCTTGTAAGGGTCTCTTCATATTAAATCGGGATGTGCTGATGGTCATCCTTCGTGCCCAAGGTCATGTCGATGGAATGTCAGACCATGGACGACACTTGTATGTCGTTTGCGTACCTTGAATGAGGGTTGACGTGAGGTGTACCTACAAGTTGATTAGCAGTCTTTTCGAGCCCTTTACTTTGTTCGTGGGCGGGACGTCCTTGTGTGAGAAGGCTGCGTCATATGTCCTTATGTTATTTATTACTTGATATGTTTGCAGATTCTCTCGAATATACATGGTTGTATACAGGTCTATAATCCTACGCATGCTTAGGTCAGTGGTTCCCTGGTAATTCTGGTCGGGCAGGGGTCGATCGCACCCTTGAGTGTTGAACGTCAGCAAGTATCCATGTAGGTCGATTGAACTCAGAGCCCATTTTGCCACTGGGGTTCCTATATGCAGGATCACCCTACTCCAATACTTCCCCTGAGTAAAGAATACCAGTCCCTGCGTAGGTGCTTCGCATCAGGTTAGCAGTAGTGCTTCTGACCTGTATTCCATGGGAATATTTGGTTCCTCAGGCTACTGATTATTACCTGGATCCTCCTGGTAGGGAAAGGTTCTTTCTATGGTAGAGATGCGACATAAATTCCTGATGGTTTGAAGGCTTAGAACTACCAAAACCTCATGCAACCGACCTTGCCAATTGTCCAGCTCCTCATCGGAGTTGGAAAAACATTCACTCTCCTTTTCCCAACAGAGCATTCCTTCATCTGTGGGGTTAACCCAATCTTCATCCTACACAGTTATCTTATAAATGTGATCTAATTCCTCCTTTGCATAGGCTGGCTCTGTATATTGCGCACCTTCTGCTGGATCTAGTGGTACTATGATATGCCTACCTTTGTTTTTGAACACCATGTTGCGTTTCTTGAGATTGATGACCCCCCCATGTCTATTGCCCAGTCTAGCCCAAGGATCATAGGGTAGGGGTTCGTGTCTTCAACTATTTCTATTACTTCAAAATCATCTCGGACCCTGACCCTTGCAATGTCAACCATGACCTTCAGTAACTTACCTAGAGGGATGATTTTATGCTGATTTACCATTCGCAGGTGGATAGTGGACCATTCTAATTTAGGCTCTCCCATTCGTTGCCATGTTTTTTTTGGTAAGACGTTGGCATCCGATCCAAGATCTAAGATGACCTGATCCATTTAATAGTATTTGATCTCTGTAGTTAATCACATTTCTCTCCTGGTGTGTTTCTTATAGTTGTACAGTTTGTGTACATCCTTGGTCTCAGGGATCAAATTGGGCCGAGCTACGCAGATATTCAATAATGCTAGGAGATTTCCTATGGCCTGCGGATTCCTTAGCAACTTCATACATGCCTTTAAAAAGGGCTCAATTCCTTCTTCGATCTGAGGCTGCGCAGGGGCTTCCAATGGTGCTTGTTCTTTGCAAGACACTCCTTTCCGAGAGGCAAGCCCTTCTTCGTTTCCCTGGGTGTCCATCCCACTATGTGTCATAACTTTTACACTTGGATATGACTCCCTTAGCTCAGTTTTAACCCTATGTATCTCTTGCGTAGGGGTAGGTTTCTTTTCCTACATCTTGGCTATTAAAATTGGGCAATCTTCTACCTCATGGTCCAACTGTCTATAATATTTACACGATGGCCTGGTGGGATTACGGAGTTCTCTAGAAAAGTGCCATATTTCTCCATAATTATAACAGATTAGCTGACCTTGTCCCCGGCTTGCACTTCCTCCCCGACCTCCTCTACCTCGAGCCAGTGATCCTCCAAAGTGCACAGCAAGTCTTGGTGATGCAGGGTCTCATTTCACCCAATATAAGTTCCCATGATCCATCATTAAGTCATATGTGTGACAGTTCTGCTCATCATGTCTAACTGATCGGTAGAATCAGAACCATTGTCGCTTTAGTTCTGGGACGTATGCACCCAGCCGAGGGAAATGGTTTGTATCATGTAGGCCTGCTACCCGACAATCATCACACCATAGTGTAGATCTGCTTGATCCTGGTCACAATAGAATAGGTTCCCTACTTGCCCCTGGGCGTATCGGACTAGGCCCTCCAGCTTGCATATAATTGGTTAGCAAAGGGCACTGATCCTTTGTATGGCCAGATGTCCAGCAACGTATACACTAGAGATCTGCACAGATGTCCTTTCCTCGCTCTTTTCATAGGTTCTATATCTCCATATGCATAGCCCCAAGTTGTTCCTAGATTTGTTGTACCCCTGCTGACATATCCTCTCGGGGTGCAGCTTCTAATTTCATAACAACTTCCAAAGCTTTCTCTAGTGACTCAAAGGTCTGATGACTCATCGGCGTACGTAGGTGAGGTAACAACATGGCGATGAACCACTCTGTATGTTTTCTATCATCAAACTTCAAACCTCCTTCCCTAATTGCCTTCTTCAATCGCTGATCAGCCTCCCATACTGACTCAAACACACCTTGTTTGAAGTCCTTTACTTCTGCTACCACCTGGGAATAATATTTCGGCTTCCGGAATTATTTCTTTAGAGAATCCTTGATATATTGAATGGAGGTGGTCCCATTCTAGGCAACGTATCGCATATACCAGGGCAGAGCTCTGTCTTCAAATGCTAAAGACAACTATGCTCTCTTGATCGTGTCACTTGCCACATTCTGCACAGTCCAAACAGAGTCTGCCATAAACCAAAACCAGTCCATATCCTCGTCTTCTACCCCCTTGAAGGTAGGTAGTTTTAAATGCGTCGCCATATCACTGTCTAGGGGGGTGGCAGTATAGACGAATTCTTAACTTGGCACATTCGAGGTGGCGATGCAGCGGGGGGATCTTGCACAGCTAGTTACTGTAATGGATTGTAGGCAGATCTCCCTCCATCAAGGTTGGTCAGATATTATTTACCACTGCGGGTCGCACTCCCATCTAGATCTGAGGTCATTCAGTCGGTATGATCACATAGAATTCTCTTTTCACACAGTAATTTCTTGATTAGCAATGGTAATGTCCTCAGGAATTTGCCTCGAAATCCTTTGAAGAATTTTCATTCAGCTTCAGAGTATGATACAAACTAATCAATGGAAAATTCTATCACAAATCCTCCCAGCACACTATCCACCCAGTGATCCACTGTGTGTGTGATAGTATTATCAGTTTTCTCAAGCTGTTCGAGAAACTATGGGGTCCACAAAGTGACCCGCTCATCCTTCTAGTACTTCTGGAATTCCACCAGTCTGGCCAGCGACTCTTGGAGTTCAATCAAAAAATTCACAAATAATATTTCGTAGCTTTCAGTAAGGACGTACCTATTTTTCCACCTTTCCGTTGTTAACTTCTCACTGCTATTTTTTTTTACTGTGAACTCCTGGATCTATCTTTTGAACCAATCCTCGATCTATTTTCTTTAAGGCTTCCAGTATTCTCTTGTAATTACCTGATTCCTTTCTCAGACTTCTTCCAATCCTGGCAACAAAACCATTTGTTGGCTTGAGGGGTCCTGACCTAGGTTTGGTGTGCAAGATTTTCCAAGAAACCCCTATCCTACTGGCCCTTTTGACAGTGACCTTCATTCACAGGTCACAATCTCACCAGAAGTAGTTTGGGTGGGTGCTGGAACTAGGTTTCCACACCCTAAGAAAGGAAGGGTAAGGCAAGCAGAGATGCGTTCTATTATGTAATTCCCATATTACCTTGTTTCTTCGTATGGTTAATTATGTATCTATTTTCATCCACGTGCACTAGATCTATAATTATATGCTTTCTATAACATCAACATAGCATTATATAAACAAAGAGGAATAGATCTAGATCCAAGAATTCAGTACATAAACCTTCGCAGCTAAAAGACAGAAAATACATAACACAAAAATGATCAACAATTCATACAACAGTACTCACAGATTCAGATCTCTAATAATCCTTCACATTCATTCATTCATCAATCTTCCCTTACAATTCCCTTCCCAACCTGCACACACAGCAGTAGGGTACACACACAGCTGGACTAGGATCTCCATGCACACAGACAGCAGGATTTTGTTCCCCAAAACCCAAACAGATATCTTAAACCACAAATCGCATCAATAGCTCATCAATGCCTATCCTTTACAATCCTAAATGCATCTCTATTTATAACAATCTAGCCTCAAAATTCCTATGGTCTGCAACCCATGTTTTTCAAACTCCTATTTTACCCTTTGACCCATTACACTACGTTTGGGGCTTTCACCCACCCCAAAACCCCTGCCCTATACTAAATATAATAGAAAATAATCAAAATGGACTAGTTTCGCAGCTTGTTAGGAGACTACATTCCAACAAATCTCTTATGTCTGAATAGACATATTTTCCATTGCCTTTGTCAACTGCTTGGAGCCATCTATTATCTGTGTAGTCTATGGAGTAGAGAATATAGCTATAGAAATGGATGTAAGAGGTACAACATCCAATGAAACCATGGATAGCTTTTCATTCTACTCATTTTCTTTGATCATGTTTTTCCATTTCAGTCTCCATTTTTCTTATCTGTGCATTTTTCTCGATAATTAGCTTCATCATATCAGTCTTCTGGGTCTCTATCTCCTCAATATCCTAGGTAATATGATCTTGAGTAGCTGACAGTTTCAGTTGTTTTATTAATGCTTCTATGTCATCATTATTCTTTTTTATTATCTCTTCTGCAACCTTCATATTTGAGGGATCATATCCTATTTTGACCACTGAATCTTCTAAGGATTTAATCCTTATATCCTTAGGAAGAGAAGAGATCTTCTCAATTTTAAACTGACTGGATATTGGACAAAGAAACCCTCAATTTGGAAAGATTCATTTTCGAGTTAGTCAAAGTTGAAGAGAACATTTCACTTGTCTTCTTGTGAATCTCCATTTGATCAATGGGATGAATGCCCTTTATGTCTAATTCAAAAGGAATATTCTTGTAGTCACATGCTAAAATTGGCTTTGGAATTTTGGCCTCATGGAAGGTCATCTACATCTTACCCTTCTCTGAATCAAATAATAATAGGAAGTCTTCTTCGAGAATTGGGCATAGGTATTGTTCTTCAGGATTTCATTTTTTAACATTATCTCCCTGAACTTGTCAAAAAGTGTCTTCTCCTTCTCACCTTGGAAAACCTTAGGTTTCTGGATAGCTTGTTGTTGGTCATGAGATATTAAAGAATTTATTGGAGAAACAATGGATTGGCCACCTACTTGAGAAGAAGAAGGTCTTTCTTTAGTGACAACAAAGACTCCTTGTTCTGAATTTTTTTCTGTGTCAACTTTAGGATTCAGTTTGGTATTTTTTTTCTGTACATTATTTCGAATTCTTTACCTGTAGTATTAGTCACTGAAGGTGAATCTTCTTCTCTTTTCCTTTTCCCTGCTTTTTCCATTGGGACATGAGTTTGTGATGTCGATGTTGATACTAACTACTTCTCATCTTCCTGCAACATGTTTTTAGCCCATTCCAATTGGTTCATATAATTTTGTATCTTAGGCCTATGGGTATGTATGTAGGGAGTAGTTTTATTCTCTACTCTCATCTTTGAAATGCTTCCTAGAGGGTCATACGACCAAGTGAAGCTGCGGCTGAAATTCATTTCTTTCAATATCTTATCTACTTCCTCCCCTAGTGACATGCTATTACAAATAAAGGGCCCAATCTATGTTTTGATCCTGAATTGGGAATTATTCTTGGCTGATAAAAAGTGAATTTGATCAGAATTCAACATCTGTTTGATATACTCAAGAGAAAAAATCCTTATGGGGAGGAATTTTGGGGTTTTATAGGAGAAGGATCACACCCATAGACTCCTATCTCTGTATAATTTTGGTACAAGTATAGTCTCTTGTCTTGGTCTAATCTGAAAAATGCAGTATCCTTTTTATGTCTTCACCTATCCTAGGTTCATTTGTACTAATCAAAATACTCATGGTTGGATGAAAAAACAGTTCAATGAATTGTTTGTATGAAAATGTCTTATGTTCTTTCATCACAAATGATGTCCAGAAGATGAATGATTTCTGGTTACCATATTCATCAAGATTCTGCATGGACAACTTGAATCTATATGCCTCATAACAAACAAACTTATATAATAAAATAGAAAGGTATTTAAAAACTTCTTCAATCTAAAACTTGATAAATTGATCATGGATGTTGGATGTCGGGAGTTGGCTGGAATTAAAAATGATTGATGGTTTACATTCTATGGAAAACATGGAGAGGAAGCCTAAAATTGGTTCATATACCCACTTATCATAATAATATCCAAGAAGGTATGAAATGAATGTTATAATTTGTTTTTCTTGATCAGGGAAGATGGAGGAATAGTATGGAGTGTTTTTTTTGGAAATTGAGTATTTTTAGGTAAGGAAATGTCAAATATTTTAGCTATTTTGGAAAAATCGAGCATCTGGTACAACTCATTGAAGGCTTCTAGGGAGAAAGGGGTGACATTTTCCATAGAGGGAGCTTGCATCATTTGGTCAATTGATTGGGCAGTGATGATGAAAAGTATTTCATGAGTAGGGGCAATGATAGCTCTTTGACTAGGGATGTAGCAGGCTTGACAGTTTCAGATAAACTGAGGGGCATTGTATGTGTGGGGGAAGATATAATGAGGAAAATTGGACTCCCAGAGTCCAATATCATCAGATTTTTCAATGTATTTATGTTCTAACCAATGGGACATCTCAAACAACTAAAATTCAAATTGTGTTTCATTAATCTTATAATCCCTATAAGCTAGAGGAACATGATATAAATCTAGAGGAGGGTGGACCAATGGATTGAAATTTTCTTCCTAGTTCTTCTTTTTTATGAGGCATATTCAATCATTTTTTAGGAATTGAACTAGAATCAAAATTGAATAGGTTTACCAGAAATGCACAGGAGCTCTATAATTGGTTGAAGGAGACAAGGTAAGCATTGATTCTTTGATCGAAGACAAATCAACTTGTAAACATTGGTGCATTGCAAACTTGGAAAATAATTGAATTTGCATAAAATAGAGCACAACAAAGGTTGAAAGGATTAAATTGCATGGCTTTATAAGAAAGTTGGTTTTTTCATTGGACTTGGTGTGAATCCATTAATTTAACAGTCATCGGGTTTAATTAAATGATTTAATAGATAAAATACCATGGGAGTGTATTTGATTGGTAACGAATAGGTGATGTGGTGCAATGGTTGTGGTAGAGAAACTGGTAGGGATGGAGGTATTTAATATGAGGGAAAGGGTGTTTTTTGGGTGGGGGGGTGCTAGGCGGTTAATGGTTTAGGCGGAGGGGGGTGGGAACAGTGGAGAGGACGGCATGTGGTCTGGGCGGGGAAAATGATTTTTTCGGACCTCACCCCCAACAGTAAAGCTATGATGGAGAGCAGGGACTGAAGACTGATGAGGGTTGTCGATCGGTGAGTAGGTGCATTAGACGAAGGACAGGTGCAAGTCATTTAATTTTCGATGGTATGATGATTTTTCGGGTCGAAACTTAGGATATAGTGCAAATATGTTAAGCACATGAATTTTGTTCCCGACACTTTGATAGTTAGGGTAAAATGACTTTTGTCACTTTCGCTGTTATGCACCAAATACATAATGAAATAAAAATTAGGATATAAGAAATTTTTAACCCTTTGAAATCCAGAAACACCTCTACCTACCCTTCAAATTTTCCATTCTTTTTCTAAACTAACATTTTTTATTTCTTTCTTCCAAGGGGGCATACAGACTAGCAAACCCATATCTCTTTTTTTCATAAAAAAATATATTCTACTCTATCACTTATTTCTCCTATTGATTCAGATGAAACAGTTGAATCTATTTCATTCTTTACCTAACTATTGATTTACCAAGATTAGATTATTTGGCAAATATTTATTCTCTAACCTAATTTACAAAAAATTCAAAATTGCTCAACCATGATTAAAATGTATGGTTTGAACAAATAGCTAGTCATTGTAGCATTTTTAAACAAGTTGCACAGAATCTTATTTCTTTTGGCATAAAAAAAACTATCTATCAGTAGTGGCATTTGAATTTGCAGCACTTTTAGTGTTATTTTCTTTATTTTTTCTTTTGTAGGGTTCTGATTTTATTTTTATTCTTTTTCAACATTTCTTTCTTTTTTGTCATTTTTTCTTTATTCGTTTTTTTTTTAGATATACCCTCTTTTCATTTTTATTTTATGTATATTTTTTGGAAATCATTTTCATATTAAAAATTATTTACAATATAAGATTACTAAGACAAAATACTCAATCACCTTGGGATCCTATAAATTATAGGACCCTAGCAGGCTACATGCCTCTGAACTATGTTAGAATGAATATCAATGTCCTATTTATTATTGAGATATAAATGAAAACCCTAAACATCTAAAAACCTAACCCTAGGAGATGAATCGCCAAATGTGTGGGCCCCATTGAGGTAAATTGGTACATCAACTTCCCAGGGTTGTAAATTTGGCATATTATCTATGTTTGATTTGAAAAATAGCTCATTATAAATATCTATCCAAGGACTATAATTTTCCAAAAACACGTCCTTTAGTGCCTCAAAAAAAATCCAGAAGTTTAGGACCCCAAAAGAAGCCCAAAATAGTAAATTGTGCTACAATTAAGGAAACTAAAAAAAATAAAAGAAAAAAAGGTAGCGGTCCAAGTGGAATATGCAGGTTGCCACAAATATGCACCTAGATCAATCCTCCTCCCTTAGGAAGTAATGGTTCCCATTACATTTACTGCCTTGGTGTAGGAGTTGGCCAAATTTGACAAATTGATACAATTGGATCATCTCCTGGAAAGTGTCCTTGATCTCCGTGTCCATAATACGATTAGTGGTGGCATGTTCCATGCAATATGGGTTTAACTGTGTTGGTGTGAGTTCTTCTGCAATGTCATATGTGTCTAGTAATGGTCGAAATTATGGTTGAAGGTGGGCCATGTTGAACAGTGGGTGCAGGCCAAGGAATGGTGAAATGCTGAGCTCAAAAGTATTTTCTCCTAATACCTTCATGATGGTGTATGGCCCTTATTGGAGCGATCAAATATTATGATGGGGACCAGTGAGATGCTCCTTCTACAAATGTAACCAAAATTTATCGCCCACCTAAAACTTGTGTGGCACCCGACGCTAATCATGTCATCTTTTTGTACTTATAATTTTATTTCTCCAATATTTCATGGACCTATTGACGAATGTGCTAGATTCACTCAATGAATTTGTTACTGCTATCACTATCATACTAGTCAAGGGTCAAAGCTACAAATGTTATGGCCACATCAATGGGACATAGTGGATGAAATCCCAACACCAACTAAAAGGGGTTGTGGTCAATTGAGCTATGGAGATATTTGTTGTAGATCTATTGGACAAAGGGGAGGATTTCGTCCCATGTGTGAGGATGGTTCAAGTTTTACATGTGTACAATGTGTATGATCATCCTGTTGATGACGTCTATTTGACCATCAATTTGGTGATGGAAAGTCGTGGACTTAATGAGCTTGGTATCCAGCATGGACAGAGACTTGAAAAAAATGTACTTAGGAACCTATTGTCTAGATATAAGATAATGGACTATGGGATCCCAAAGTGTACCCACACTCATTCAAAGAAGACATTAGTAGTGGCTTCTGTTGTGATCCTCTTCTTGCAAGCTGCCAGAATGGCCATATTATAGAATCTTTCAACAACCATGAAAACATAGTCGTTTCCATGCTTAGTCGAAGGCATGCCAGACATGTAATCCATGAATATGGATTCCCAAGGTCGAATAGGAGTATGAAACAGAGTATATAGGCCTTTCTTCTTGATGGTCGGTTTTGAAATGGCACTAGGAGTGTATGACTTGAAATATTTCCCAACATCTTGTTGAAGGTTTGGTCAATAAAAATACTTTTGTAGAACTTTCAATATTTTATCTATTCTGAAGTGTCCAACGACCAAACTATAGTGTGCCTCACAAATCATCTTGGCACGCTTGCTTTAAGGAACACATAGGTTTCATAGGTGACATAACAATGTATCCTAGAGGTGAAAATTTGGAACTTTCTTTCCTTCGAGGAGTGTCTGGTACATGTTGCTAAATTTTGGATCGCTCTTATAAAGATGCATACACTTTGAAGTCTCGTTCCATCAAGATTAGAGCACATTGTTTAGTTCCATGAATGGTGGTCGGCTAAGGAAATATGTAACATTATTGGTGTTTCTCTTTGTGTAATTAATGTTCAAGTGGAATTGTTGCATGTATGTGGATAATTTCACATAGCGATTGTTCTACAACTTCCCTTGTCTCTATATGAACTGCAAGGGTCGGTGGTCTGTGTGATGACCATTTCCTTCCCCATAATGTAATGGTCCCATTGTCAGAAGGCATACACAATGGAATGCATATTTTTCCATAGGTGGGATACTTTGGGACGGTGTTTGAAAGTGTCTAACTGTGATATGACATAGTATGCCTCTGCTAAGTAATAAATACACCAATAGCATAATCGAAACCATTTGTCTCGATCTCAAAAGGTTGTTGCAGGTCTGGTAATGTGAGAACTGCTGTGGAGCAGAGACGATGCTTCAACTCTGAAAACACATTTTTTTGGGATTCAAACTAAAATAATTTTTCCTTCACTTAGCCCTTGCTGACTTGACTCAAAAGTAAAGTGATATCAGAGAACCCTAACATGAATCAGCGATAGAAATTGGTAAGACTAAGAAAGTTGCAGAGCTCTATTAGAGTGGTTGGGGTTTTCCAATCTTGAATGACTTGTATCTTGGTTGGGTCCACATCCACACCCTGATCATCAATTATGTACACTATATATTAACCCTGGGTCATACCAAAAGTGAACTTATCCAAATTGGCACACAACTGGTGTTGTCATAGAGTTTGGAGGACTTTTCAAATATGGAAGAGGTACTCTTCCCAACTCTAGTTGAAGATCAGGATTCCATCCAATTACACCACAACAAATGTGTTGGTGAAGGGTCACAATATGTATTCCATCAACCTCATGAAGGTTGCGGGGGCATTCGTTAACTAAAAAGGCATGACCAACCATTCAAAAATACCCTTCTTGTACTTGAAGGTAGTATTCCACACATCAAAGGGTTCGATTGGTACTTGGTGATACCTAGACTTCAACTTGATCTTGCTGAAATATTTACCCCCCTTGAGTTGGTCCAAAAGGTTTTCAATCCATTGGATTGGATACCTATTCCAGAAATTTATCTTCTTTAGTGCTTGATATTCAGAATAGAGTCTCTAGGTCCTATCCTTATTCTGTACCAACATGATGGATATCCCAAATGGTGATGAAATTGGTATAATATTCCATTTCTACAACAATTCCTGAATATGCCTCTTGATTTCATCATTCTCCATAATAGAGCATCGATAGATCAATCCATTGGGTGGTGACGTGCCTGAGTTTAGATCAATCGGTTGCTTCACCTAACAGTGTAGAGGTATCCATGTGGCTAAGGTGAAGATGTACATGTACTCCTCCATGACCTTATTCATATCCTGTTTTCATGCAGAGGAGCCCTATTTCAAGGTCATGGACACAATATTATTCTTTCCCTAAGGGTGAATTGTAATGAAAAAAAAATCCTAGTCTGGGAAATGAGCTTATTGCATTACTTCACAGTGACCAAAGAGATGGTTGTAGGCAGTGCTACCTCTCGTATCCTCTACAAATTATTGACCAAAGTAATAATAATATTGTGAGGACTAGATTCATTCACAACATGATGCTTCCAATAGTATGGTTAGGCTAATAATAAAACAAAAACTTTAAGGGGAGCAACATCAGAAAATACCTCATATGTGAAGGGCTTGATGTTGTAGGGAATGCATTACTGCTAGCTAACACATATATATTGTCCCTGATGAAGCCACCCTATGGTGTATGGATGCAGGTGTGTTGTGGTTGGTAAGTCCACTTGCTTCACAAACTCTGCTAAAATTAGATTCTTTTGGCTTCTCCTTTAGATAATGAACTACATCGGAGAACCCTTCACCCACATCTGGGAGTGGAAGATGTGCTCCATCTCCTCTATATATTCAGGCTCATCCTTCTTGATATTAGTGGTGGCAATGGTGGAATTGGGCTCCGCACCAATAATCGTATTTCCTCTATCATTCCCCTTGTTTGGTTTTTACTTGGAGACAGAGCATGCATATGATTCAAAAGCCTTTAGCATGACCACGAGTGACTTCTTGGCCCAACACTCACTTACGTTGTGAGTGGGGCTCTTATCGAAATCACAACACTTTCCCATGTCCTTTGTCTTCATGGTTTTGTTCTTTTCTTGAGGTTTTGGTGGGTGTTGTCTTGATGGTTCCTGACCTAGGTTTGGAGTTATCACATAACCAATAAAAGCCTCCAACTACTGGCCCATTCGGTAATGATCTTCTTGCGCAGACCAAAGTCTCACCCGAAGCAGTATTGGGGGGTGTTGGAACCATTTTTCTGCACCCTGAGGAATTTTTTGATGTAGTGGCCCTAAATAGACTTATAATAGATAATATAACAGATGTGTGCATCAACAAAGAAGCCCTTTTTAGATTATCATAGAATACTTCAAGATATTTGTGTGCAATAATCAAATATACTTCAGTTAGATCTATTCATCTAACATTAACTAATTTTTGCGTACAAATGCAATTAACCATTCACAAAATTAAATGCACAACACAAAATATATTCAAATCTTAACGAAAATAACAAATAAACAATACAAGAGATCACATAAAATTCCAGGTTCACCAAAAGAGTCTTCTTTATTAAGAGATCTATCAATTATAGTACATTCAACCCTTCAACCCAATATAATCTATCCTTCCATGCACAAAGCCATCAAAGTCAACACATAGCTCGGACTTAGGTCTCCGTGAACACAGCCAATAGGAGCCTTTCTACCCAAAAACCCATACTTAGATCAAAACATTAACCAAAATATTTCAGCATGAGATGTCCTTTCATGACTCAATCCTTACATATTTATACTATATAGATATTCACATACCATGGTCTCAAACCATGGTTTCAAACTCATGGTTTTCCATTTTTACCCATTATAATGATTAAGGGACTTTAAACCACCCCAAAGCCCCTTTAAGTCTTTTGTGCAGCACACACAACAAAACCTATACAAAACTTAACCCACAAATGTGCCACAAGGGACCCCGCTCCAACAGTAGGTTATCATGGGTCACCTCGACTTTCCTTTATCTTTTGTTCTGAGGTTTGGGACCGCCTTTCCCTTGTTTCATATTCACAGATCAAAATTCTCACTTCTTCTGTTTAAATTCTTATTTGATCTTTGCAGCATATCAACATGCAGCACTAAGCGAGGAGATGTTGAGGAACTCCATTTCCTCATGAATGTGTCTTCGTAAACAACTACGGTACTTAAGCACCACATTTTTCTCCAAATATGTGATACCCAACTTTGTGCACAGGGTATGGAATATATTTGTTAGCTCCTACACATCTTCATCCCTTTTCTATCGCAACACAATCCATTGTATGTACTTTTCCTCATAACTCCCCACAGGAAAATATTTCTCCTTGATGACATCTCGGAAATAATTCAAAGTGGTTTCTATTGAAAACTGTGATGGATATCTCTCGCCCCTATATTTGTAGTAGTGTTCCCACTAGTCTTTGAGATGGGGGGAGGCTTTTAGGAGCACAAAGGAATATTTTCCCTATTGGAAAAAAATATTAACTGAAAAATATCCTTCCAACGGATTTAACCATCTATCTATATTATACGCATATATTTGGCCTTCAAATATGGGAATGTCAATTTTTACTTGTACCTTGATGGGAGTGGCACCTCAAAAGTGACTAGAAGACGAAGATGCATTGCCTATGGGTATCTGCCAAATGACCTGGGAAAATTTTTCCATCATCGAGTTCCTTTGTCGCTCGAGGGATTCTTCAATCAATATTTTGAAAG
Organism: Pinus albicaulis; assembly: GCA_034641835.2. Classification (NCBI taxonomy): domain Eukaryota; kingdom Viridiplantae; phylum Streptophyta; class Pinopsida; order Pinales; family Pinaceae; genus Pinus; species Pinus albicaulis. The sequence continues at coordinate 1,287,356,957 of CM076577.1, read as the reverse complement.
GATCTCATGCTCCCTCATCTTTATTTTCTACCGCCAAGGGAGGACGTTAGGTTTTTTGAGGTTGGTCTTGAAAAGGTTCAACAAGTTCAATCCATAACTCCTTATACCCTGACCTCGTTGGGGAAATGCAAAGAAAAATAGAGAAAGAGTATACCACTCTGATACCACTGATCTTAACTTAGATAGGGACGCAAAAAAATACAAATATAACAATAAATACATAGATGCAACAAAAATATCACTTCATTTAATTAATATCAAAGAACTGAAATATGATTACAGATGGAATGGAAATAAACTAGCTCGGATGATGGTAGCTTATCTTTGAGAAGGGATGTAGTGGCTACATGTATCTCAACTATGTTACAATGAGGCTCAAAGGCATATTTATTATTGATAAACATTGGAAAACCCTAAACATCCAAAAACCTGACCGTAGGAGATGAATCAAAAAATCTGTGGGCCTCGTTGGGGTAAATTGGTAAATCAATTTTCCAGGGTCATAACTTTGGCATACGATCTATGTTTGATGTGAAAAATACATCGTTATAAATATCTATCTGATGACCGCAAATTTCAACTGTAAACATTTAGTAATAACTCACCTTTTCCCATTTTGAAAAAAAACATCATTTAGGGCCTCACAACGGCTCCAGAATTTGAGGACCTAAATTGGAAAACTAAAAGAAACATTGGTGGGGATCTAAGTGGAATAGGCGGGAGGCCACCAATATCCTGTAATATCCCAAAATGGGGATGCAACTATACATGAACACAAAACTGGAAATTGCAATGACAAATAACTCATAAAATATGTATAGAACACATAGCCATCAATTACATGTACAACAGCAAGAAACATGATCCATTATTTTAGCCAAAAGTGGGGAAAAGCACCGATATGAGCCCTAAAAATGTTATTCTCAAAGAATTGCATTATAATAGAAATAAATAATGCTAGATCCCTTATATCATGTATTATGGGAACTATATCCAGCAAATATTCAGAAAAAAATTCCTTTTGATGGTTTAAACAGATCTCCGAGTCCCAATATGGCTTAAAAAGGCCCAAATCCCATGAATTGACTTATGCAGAGTTCTCTGAAGCATGTAAAACATCATTTAAAAAGGTTTTCTGATACAATATGATGCAAACATCATATTTTGAGTTTTATTTCTCAAAACATGAAGAAAAATAGGGATCTAGCCCCTTTTACACATCAAGAAGATAACCCAGCAAGGGTTTCATGAAAGCACAATGTACAAAAAGTTAGATCTGTAGATCTGGATCTAAAAAACATAGTCTAACTAAAGCTCTGTATACATACAGCTAAATAATACAATAAATGAAGGAGGGTCCTTCTTACAAGCTTTCTGGGAGAAGGGTTGGCCCTTTCCCTAAGGAACAAGCTCAAGATTGAGGGGATTAACCCTCACAGTGAAACTTTGCAAGAAAGGGCGTAGTAACCAGTTCCTGCAAGGGAATGCATTGTAGATGATGGAAGTACTTTGGCCAAGTGCCAATATATTATAATTGTACTCCAAGTTCTTCCTTATTTATCTTCCAAAGGAATGGAGGCTCCCTCCTCTGAAAAATAAGTACAGGAAGTGGTGTTGTGAACTCCCACTGCAACATCCTACAACACAATGTTATAATGTTGTAGAAGTAATACTATAGTTGAAGGAGGATTCTTGGCCTCAAGCTTGTATGTGGGGAAAATCAGTACAAGCTCCTTCAAGATGCCTCTCAAGAAAGGAGAAGGATTCCTAAAGAGGAAATCCTCGTGCTAAGCAGCACAACAATCTCAACTACATAGTTGAAGAAAGAAAAATAGTCTAAGCAGACACATCAAAATATCATTCATAAGATATCTTTCTATGGATTCCTTGCCCTCTTAAATATTTTTGAGCCTTCTTGCCTTGGGCCCCACTCATTAAGGTTTCCTCCACCAAGCAATCTTCCTCCCACTATCTCTGCGCTGTCTCACAAGATGATCTCCACCTCCTATCCCAAAGTTGTTGACTTGGTCAAACTTGACCTTGTCCACATGCAAAGGTCCCTATTCACACATGAGGGTATGAAATATAGCATTATGTTGATCCCTTTTCACATTTTGGGGGATTTTATTCATATTTTTATTATGCATGGGCCTCCTTACCCATTTATTCATCTCCTAAGTGAAATCAACAAAATTTAATATTCCAATTTGCTGCATGCAAATTTTGGAATATTACAGTCCTCCCCTCCAAAATGGTTCTTGTCCTCAAGAAAATGCAAGGAAATAACTGAAGAGTCTCCCCTCCTCCTACTATAACATCCATATATGATGAACTCCTCCAAGAAAAGAGATGCTCTCTCATAAATGAATCTCCATATTGCCCCTCCCAAGCATGCAATCTAGTCAAATGGCTATCATCATGAATAAGTAAAGTAATAAAGGAGGAAATAAGGTCCATTCTCTAGGTCCTCTCAAGGCATGGAGTCTGAAATTTACTGGGAAATATCATTCCCATTTGGATCCTCCATCCCCAAGCAATCATCCATACAAAATGAGTCACCTCCCAACAGGGAAACTCCTGAAAATGTTCCTCCACCTTGAGCTCCTGCAAATTATGTGGGATGAAAATATGAATATGGTAGACATAGTAGCCTACCCCACACTTTTCCCCTCTCCACTTATGATAATTTTAAAGTGTCCGCTGATCTTTGGCTGAAATAACATTTCCCTCAAGTGGCAAAATGAAGACTAGATCTCCAAAGATCTCTTCTCCAACGCTGTGAATCAAGCTGGCCCAAACCATTCCATATGTGATGGACAGGAAATCATAATCATATGAAATCCCATCAAACCCATGGCCCAACTCATAAATAAACAAGTGTTTGTCTATGGTGGCCATATCTCCTCTCATGCTCCCATTAGAACAAGCAATGTAGAAAGTGTGGGAATCCTCTTCCCAAAAGAACATATCCAACCCATGTGTCTCGCTCCTAATCATGCTCCCCATAAATATAAGAGCAATATAAGCAAATGAAATCATGATTAGAATCTCAATGAGGTAAATACTAAAGGTTTCATGTGGTTCTGGAAAGTACCAACAGTTTCTCAAGTTGTCACAGCATAGTTTTCCAAACTGCTGCTTCAGAAAATAGTATGGCAAGTTTTTTTTTGAATAATTATGTATGTCCTTACATCTACTAATTAATAGTAAATGGATGGGTAGATCAACTGGAAATACATGAAAGGATAAAGCACTTTCCCAAGGCCATATAAAATATGGTTGTCTCCATCATACAATTTGGCCCAATGTTGACCATGAAGATCAATGAAAAGCTTGTCCTCTTTTGGAGCAATGCACTGCATAGAAATAGTAAGAGCATGCAAATATTGTGTTAGAAAATCAATAAATGCAAAAACAAAGTTCCCACAATGAAATGGAAGTAAGATGATACATGGATCCATAAATAAGCCTCCCATAGTCGTATGAAATACTCCCATGAAGAGGAATGAATCATATGCTGCAGGAAGATCACCCTTCTTATGCTTGGAAATCCAAGTTAAGAAGATCATATCTCTGTAACAGATGTTTCCATCCACTACTCCATCTCTTCACCTCCTCCTTGTTCACCAAGTGCATCAATTGTGAAGTGATCCTGGGGATCCTCCATTAATAACCCCAAGCTCCCAAGTGACAATGCTGTTGGCCTATGCAAATAGGCTCCTTCCAACTCATAGAACCATTATTTGACATGCACATTGTCAACGACATCTCCCATAATGCTGCTACACATAAGAAGTTCCTGCCAAAGTGGAAGTACCTCTTGATCATCCAAGGCTAAGGAGTAGACCCTTTGCACCATGATAGTGCCATCTCCTACTCCTCCAACATCATGCCAAGTGTGAGAGAAAATCTGTCCTTGCTCTCCCAAGAACAACCAAAGAAACAAAAGCTTTTGCTGCCTCCTCATACGTCCATCATACAAATCATGTGGTGAAAACATGGTCATCAATATGAAGAATGTCATATCAACACAATGTGTCCATACTCCTTGCTGCCCAATGATGCAATTATCCTGCCACACCTTCTTCACCCGCATACCCTTAGAAAGAGGATATGTCATGTGATGGCCAAACTCTTTCAAGAGTAGCCAACGCAGCCAATCCTCCTGCTACCCGGTGTCATATATTTGAAAATAGCTTTCCAGCTTCTTTCTCATCATCCACAGCCATCCATCCACATGTAGGTTCCTCCCATCATGTTCTTTCTTAGCACTCTCCCAAGGAATACTACCATCCTCCCAAATCAAACTTCTCCTCTTGCATTTCATGGGATGTTGAAATGCAAGTCCTTGGAGATATTCTAGACAAGACCTCTAATCAGTGTCCCCCTTGAATCCACAAATATCTAAGTGTGATGAGGGAAAAACCTTGTCAAACTGTTGAAGAACCTTGCACTCCATGATGTGTTGAAGTGCACCTCCCATAAGATCTCTCCATGAGACCTTCTCCTCATCAATGGCCTTCCAAAACCAATAAGGTTTTGGATCTGCTGTAGGTAGAAGTCTATCTTTGAGCTAGGGAATGCTCATTGAGAAAGGGTCATCTAGAAAGGAGAAAATATTTCTCATCTCAAGATGTCTACCATCTATCACTTCTTCCTCCATTGCTTCATGAATTAAGCTTCCATTTGATTGCTCCCATAATGAATGCGTCCTCTTTTCCTCACTGCTGTTTCAGGGAAAATCACCCTAGAGGTTTGTTGGGTCTAAACCTCCACAGAGCAGGGCATTCTATTCAGAAGGACTCACACACAACCATACTTGAATGCAAAAAACTAGTTAACAATTATAGCATAACTCACCCGAAGTCCTACGTTCGATGTAGATCCCGCGGGGTCCAAACCCCCAGCAACTCTCCTTCCGCCTTCAGCCTGGAAAACAAGAAAGAACGTGCATGGAAACCTAGTTGTACAACATATACTTCTCCTAAAAGTTAGTGCAATCCATGTGAAACATTATATAAACCATAATAAATGCTTAAATGATAATATTTTCACATATATAAATAAACATTAACACACGAGTTCAGGAACAAGATGGTTCTTCATTATCACGAACATCATGTACAATAGTAAAAGTGGAGAGATCACCTGAATCCTTCCACGATCTTCGAGCAGACTGTCTTCCGGATTCGTCCCGCCCTTTCCTCGCTAAGATTCTTCCAAGACTTGTGCACTCGAGATGGCATATAAATGGATGAACATCTCCAGGAAACAAGGGTTTCCTGATATAAATCTGGGAAAGTGCAGGAGGCATGGGGAATCAGACTTGAACTGGGATTCCAACAGAGTATAATGTCTATAAAATTTCTCTCTCCCTTAGGCCATACACATGAGGGGCTTTTATACTCCCTCAAAGTAGTTTCAATCAGTTGGAAACAGTTGGCCATGCGCTGGGGTGGTTGAACTACCAGAGTAACCATCAACCCAGCCCGAAAATAGGGATTTTTTATATATTTTTTAATGATTTTAATGGCATACGCGGAAATGTACATGTGGACTCGCATATACACGCGGAAAAGTCTGGGAATATCCACGTATGGGGATTTTAACACTGTTTTTTAGTGAATTTTGTTCAAGTCTGTAGGAATGGGTGCCCAAATCCATAAAATCAATCATGAATCATATGAAGGTAAAAAATGATGCTATAACAGATGCCCCCTAATATGAGGTCAGAAGGGGTACATGATGGCTGAAATGTATTATGCACATAGAAATAACTTCGCAAGGACAAGAGAGGACTTTTCCAGATTTCAGCTTGCCAAAAACCAATGAAAGAAAGCAGAGAGTCAACTCATGCTGAGGCGGGCATACCCATGCTCAATCAAAAATACATCATATGGAAAGTACTGAATAGATCCAACATGTATACAAGTATAGCTGAACTGAAAGTACACAATAAATCATCTGAGCATGACCCGGAAGTATAAGTCTGAATCAATGTCGAAGTATCACATATAAAAAGCTGATCAATAATGCTACAACTGGATGTCTGATCATATAAGTAACTGAATCTCCAAGTACCAAATCATAAAAGGTGGAATAAACGGTACAATCACGCAACTCAGGAGCCAACATATAGGATGTTTCTGTACTGATACTGCAACATATAAGGGTGAATGACATCACTGGTAGACACTGAATGGATTGTCAAAAGTGAACCGAAAGATGCTGATGCAACCCGAGGTCTTCACCGATCTCGATGGCACAATTCTACACAATGGGAATAAATGAGCTAAAGTCGACCATGTGAGAAATCGTTGGATTACTGGTCAATGATGAATATCGTTAACCAACGCGAGACAACCCACCAATAATTAAAATGAGAGTCAAGGTGCCCCAATACAATCTAAAAAGTGCTAATGAATGAGTTTAAGTCGAACACTTGAAAGAATCTATCAATCAGGAGGCAATGATGAATCCCCACTGTTGATAGCGAAGAGTCTGCCACTGATGACTGTAAACCCTAAGGTACTGACAAAAAAGACTCTAGACCTTATTCCCAGAGCAATGAGTCATAGTCAATGGGAAAAGATCTGCTTGAAGGAAGGCATTAAGGCATCCCACATCATTCCAGCGTGAGTGTAACCTGTAGGCCAAGATTTGGAAGGAATCGGACGAAGTAGAGTGACGGAACCAAACCGAAGTATGTTTCCGACATGCACAAGATGACGCTAGCGCACGGAAGAAACCCTCTGAACCAACCAATAATGAAAGATGACACAGAGGCGAGAAACCCACCGATAGGGTCAAATGGAAATCAAGGTACTGCACGAATCCCAAGTGTGATAATGTATGCTAACGTTGAACACAGGGGAAACCACTCAGTCAAAGACCCATAATGATGATCAAATGCTGAGCACAAGGTCACCTATCAATTATGGAAATAAGGCCAGGGTGCAGCTCTAGGTTTGCTCTTAGAGCAATGTGTTGTAGTCGATAAGAAACAAACCCGTCAGCGAGAAGTCAATGGAGACCTTCTCAAACCAGCACGAGCAGAGGACCAAAACATCTGATGTGATAGAACAACATACTGACAAGACCGGGAAGGCTGCCTGAATAATGAGTCAAGAGACACCGCAGAATGGCCGACTCTGGTTAGAATTCCCTTGAACAAAAGCATGACTCGTGATGACCATGGCAGTAAAAAGTAACACTGTATAAGTCTGTTATGCAGGAGGCAAAACAAACTCTCCATATGATTGGAAGAGATAACCAACCGGGGGAGAACTGACAAGTGAAACAAGGTAAAGAGGCTGAACCTAGGTCAAAACTAAAACCATCCCAAATGTAGGAAATATATATAAGTGTATATGCTTTGTTGAAGGGCGACAAACTGACACTATACTACCATCAAATAACGAAGTTACATCCCGTTCCCGTTCTTTTTGTTATATTTAATTTTTTTTTTTGTATTTTTCATATAATAAGCCTGAAAAAGAATAAAAGAATGCTATGGTACAATGGATAGAACGATTATCAAGAAACAGATGCACTAGTTCCTGGGATTGGAACGATCCTATGCTTAATGCAAGGTGGTGAAAACTGGTAAGCGATACTCAGAGGAATGTTCCATCCATGGGTAAAAGGGTGTCAAGTCGCGATAGCTAAGTCCATGCAATGGTTTAACTTGTACAGATAGACAAGGTCAAAAGTTGGCTTAAACATTGAGTCCAAATGAAGTCGGCTAAAGGCCAGGATAAACAAGTAGCCAATATGCAATGTAGTAATACAACTCAACAACACCAGGGAGCCTCTAGGGTAATAGCCAGAAAAATGATAGTGAGGAAGAAGAAGAATGAAGCTTCAACACATAATTCATGGTAGGACTAAAGAGGACTCCCGAGCCTACATAAAACACAGCATGGGCAACAAGTGATAGCGAGGAACTAACTAGGAAGCCCATGTAAAGGAAGGCTCTACCACCAAGTCATGATTAAAAAATCAGCGAGTGAAATAGGCGTAATACTCATGACCTGATGGGATCGACCCTATGGCAAGTGATCAGAATAGAGGCTAGTATGCAAAATGCAATGGAAAGTGGATTCCCTAACCTATATGCCAGTGAAGATCATATAGCTGCCATGACGGTTCAGCAGTCATGGATCAAAATCCGGAAAAATCTCAAAAATCATCAAAATGTACCTGAAAACATACCAAACTGGGCACTTCCAAGCATCCAGGTTATGCAGCTTAAGATAGATTGAAAAAATAAGCATAACAATTTTTTGCGAAAATTTTCAACTTTTTGGGCAGAAATAGACAAATTACCTCATATTTGGTTCATTATTACATTACTGATTTGGAAAAAAGTGCTTTGGAGAAAAAAAACTTCCTTCATCAAAACAGGAGCAACCGACCATCGAATTCCACCGAATTTCTTAGGTTAGCTCTTAATTCATCCTGCTATTCATTTTGTCCGTTCATAAATTAAAATTTAGGAATTTTTCACCATAGAATCTCTTGCTAAAAATCACGGGTTTGCCCATACGCGGGTTGGTAATGACGAAGTCGCGTATACACATGACTGTGCACAAATAAAGTCACGTATGCGTAGGCCCAAATGAAAAAAAAGCGTAGCTAATGAAGGAATTATTGAAACTTTGCAGGATGACCATATCATGGAGAGAATGTGAACACAATGCAATTTATCAAGAAGTCATGCAGGACCAAGCATCACTAAATATTCTTCGGAATTGCAGATTGCTCAAGTTTTTTAAAATGCCAAATATGAAGAGCAATGTCCGGTTGCTCGAAATGCTTGTGAACTATTGGGAACCGGAAGAGGATTGCTTTATGATAGATCAGATGCCTGTACGCATTGAAGTGGAAGACATATATTTTATCACTGGACTCTCCCGGAGGGGGGAGCCAGTAGACTTGCATGGTAAGCCTTTGGGAGGGCTCACCGTGGAAGATTACGTCCACGTGTACTGCGTACGGGGTTCCAAGAAAGTTGGAACTCAAATTGCAATCAAATATTTAAGGGATTTGCACATGAAAATCCTCCTTTTCACCATTGGCAGAGTGGCAGGATCTGCCTCCCTACACCAGGCGTCTAGGACACAAATGAGCATAGCAGTGGAATGCTTAACTCATGTATATGATTGGTGCACATCCCTATTGCTGAACATGAAGCAACAATTGAACTCTATCCACCAAGCAAAGACAAAACACTTTGGATATGGTACAATTTTGATGACATTCTTCTTTGAGAAGATTCCAGCACTAAGACCTAGAGTGACCTCTACCATCAGCAGTCCGAGAGACCCAATAATTGCCCACTGGGCAGACATGATGAAGAGATTGGGGGGAAGTGAAGTTCCCCGGACCACTTGGGATGATGAGTTCTTCCAATGGTGGAGAGAAAAAATCATCGCAGTGGACGACTATCTCTATTCCAGGATGGACTTTTGTGGTGATCCAGATCTTGTCCTTCCACCAGGCACAGCATGGGGTACAGTCGGTAAGCTTACAATTTTTTTGACTTATATAATTTTTTGAATTTTTTCAATATGTATGAAAAAATGTGAAAAATAAACATGTTTTTGATTGGATTCAAATGACTTACAAAAATGATCATGAAACAGATATTGGACCAGTTCAACCTGAGGGATACCCACGACATAAGCGTCGCAGAGGCGAAGCAGATACAGTAGATCCAGACAGAACCATCCAGGCTGTACAGAGGAACTTGGAGGGGTTAACCCACCACGTACCTATGGCTGCAGTGGAAGATCTGCTTGAATCCATCCAGAGGCAGGTGGTAGGAGTACCCCGCGACTGGGTACGGTTATTCCGCTGAGTTGCCATTGCGATTGTGTTCTATAGGAACACAAATTTTGGGCAGGGACCTCAGTAGTAGATAGATATGATGTATCAGATGACTGTATATTTTTTGAGACTGAACATGATCAGGGGCATAAGCCCAAGTTTTTGTATGACCTATGGATCCAAATTTTTGTATAGTTTTGAACACTCTGATGATATATATACAGTGATATTTGATGTGATGTAACAAATGTATCAAAATGTATGATTTTTTTTATGATTAAATTTTATTGTATGGAATGATTAATGTGCCAATCAATTGCTTGATTAGCTAATGAGTCTGCCAACCAATTGTCAACTCGAGGAATATGAATGAAAGTTAAAAATTGAAATGATCTTTGTAACAAACGTACCCTAAAGAACAACCGGAGCAAAAAAGGATCTCGAACTTGATAAGTATTGTTCAACTGCGACACCACCAGCTGAGAGTCCAAGAAAAATACCAACGAATCAACACCCAAAGATATTGCCTCCGAGAGTAGATAAACAACTGCAGTGTATTCTGCTATATTATTGGAAGCAGGACCAATGTAGAACCCTCTTGATACTAACAGCTGACTGGATGGATAATGAAGCACCCAAGCCACAGAAGCTAAGTTCCGAGTGTGTCTACTAGCACCATCGGTTAAACCAAAATGACTCATGACATCCGACACAACCTGCCAAAGCAGATAAAAAACATCACTATCGCATCAAAGATCGAAAATCAACCAGATATGTACAAAGAAAAAACTACTATATACAAAAGCAACATGCCAGGCCGAAGCCTAGGCATAATACTTTTTCAAATAGAGCCCATTTCTGGGCTCCAGCAACTCATTCCCTTCAAAGTCAACCAAGGTATATGCTCCTTTCTTAAGGAATTTTTTAACGATAAAGGGGCCATACCACATAGATTTAAACTTTACTGCCCCCAGGGCATCTTTTTCTTGGGCATAGACCAAAACAAGGTCACCTTCCGAAAAAACCCTAGGCTTGACTGCCTTATCATACTGAACTTTAACTCGGTTTTTATGCGCCTCATTCATCGTGGCGGCATCCCGACGCTGCTCATCGAGATGTTCTAGATGAAGGAGCCGTTCTTCAAGACTAGAAGTGTCAGGAAGAAGTTCAACATCTAATTTAAGAGAAGGAATCTCACATTCAATGGGAAATACGGATTCCAACCCGTGCACTAGCTGAAACGGAGTAAAGCCAGTTTCAGTTTTTACTGACGTCTTGTATGCCCAAAGTGAAAGATATAGCATAATATGCCAGTTGGATCTAGCTTTATCAATTGTCCTTTGAAGAATTTTCTTCAAGGATTTATTCATGGCTTCCACTTGCCCATTGGCTTGAAGATAATATGGAGATGAATTCTCCTGCCGGAAACCCAATTTTAGAGCCAACTCATCCATCATGCTATTCTAAAAATGACTGCCATGATCAGTGACAATCTCTCTAGGAATACCAAAACGAGAAATAACCTAGTTGAAAAGAAAAAGAGTTGCAGTCTCACCATCATTCCCAAAAGTAGGCATAGCCTCGACCCACTTCGTAAAGTAGTTTACTGCTACGATAATGTACTTGTGACCTTTAGCCGAAGGCGGGTTACAAGTAGTATAATCAATACCCCACTTTGTAAAGGGACTGACAATAATGACTGGAAAAAGCGGAGCTAGATGAGCGCTCATTTTTCGAGTATAAACTTGACACAGATGACACTTTTTGACTGACTCCATACAATCTTTGAAAATCAAAGGCCAAAATTACCCAGCACGTAGAATCTTTTGGGCTGTAGCAAGCCCAGATAAATGACCACCACAAGCTCCACTGTGGCAATCATTCAGCACAGCCTCAGCTTCTTCGAGAGTTAAGCAATGTCTCAGGATTGAATCAACCCCTCGATGGTATAAAGCATCACCAATAATCAAGTAATTCTTAGCCAAGTGACGTAACTTACGACGCTCATATTTTGAAAAAGTAGAGGGAAACTTCGCAGTCTGGAGATACACAATGATATCTCCATACCAAGGATCATGTGGAGAGATAAGAAACAAATGTTCATCCGGGAAGGATTCATCATAGACAATCTCATCCCCACAGGGCAACTCGGAGATCAATTCCGCGAAAACCAATGATTTCTTGGACTTGGAAAACATAAACTCAAGATCAAATTCTTGCAAAATCACAATCCATCTATTGTATTTGCCCCCAATCACTCACCTACTGAGGACAAACTGAAATGGATTGGCTGCTGCCAAAACATAAGTTTTTCGTAGAATAATGTAATGCCGGAGTCGCTGCATAGCATGAACAACTGCCAAAGCTAACTTTTCTATCGGAGTATACCGGAGTTCAGGTCCTACCAAACCTCGACTAAGATAGTAAATAACATGCTCTGCAAGAGCATCATCCTCCTGAACCAGAACCATACCAATAGTAGATTCTGCTGCTGCCAGATACAAAAGGAAATTCCTGCTATAATCAGGTGGAATCAATAAAGGAGCAGAGGTTAATGCTTTTTTCGAAGCATCGAATGAGCGTTGAGCGAAGTCATCCCAAAGAAATGGAACTCCCTTCTTCAACAATCTCATAAATCCCTTGGTAACTTCAGCATAATTTACGATAAACCTCCGAAGAAAATTAGACTTTCCTTGTAGACTTTGAAGTTGACGAACAGAGGACGGGGGAGGCAACCGAAGTATTGCCTCAACCTTGAAGGGATCTATCCTAATCCCTTCTCTAGACACAATGAATCCCAATAACCGACCAAATGTAACCGTGAAAACGCACTTGTTCGGATTCAACCTAATCTTATAGAAACAACACTGTTCAAATATTTGACGGAGGTGAGTAGGATGATCCATCCTCTTTCGAGAATGAGCAGCTAAATCATCCAAATACGCGTCGATAATCTTTTTGATGTCATGGAAGGCATATGACATGGCCCGCTGAAAGGTAGCCTCAGCATTTTTAAGACCAAAAGGCATCTTCTTGTATGAAAAAGTACCCCAGGGACAAATAAAGGCAGTCTTATGCTGATCTTCAGGACGGATAGTAATCTGATTATATCCGGAGAAACCATCCATGAAGGAGAAAATTTCATTACTGGCACACTCGTCAATGATTCGATCGATAAATGGTATGGGGTAATTATCTTTAGGACATGCTTTATTTAGGTCTCTGAAATCGATGCAAACTCGAATCGTTCCTTGCTTTTTATCTACCGAAATAGGGTTTGAAACCCATTCAGTCAAAGGAACAGGGAAAATGAATCCCGCCTTAAGCAGCTTCTCAACCTCAGCTTTGATAGCTGCTGCCTTCCTAGGATTGACCGGACGAAGTTTTTGCCTCACAGGCTTAGCATTTTCGTAATTCTTGATCTCATGCTGGACAATAGATGGATCTATACCAGGCATTTCCTCATAAGACCAAGCGAATAGATCCCTCTACTCTTTAAAGAGCTCAGTGTAAATATGAATCTCTTCACGGGAAAATTCAGCTCTGATGAAGACATTCTCAATGATATTGGGATCCTTGGAAATGTTCACCAGGATAGTAGGAGAAATCACATCCATGTTCCCTTCAGCATAAACCTGTGTTGGTGCTAAAGGGTTTAGGACTGGGCGAACAAGACCAGGAGACGGAGGACTTGGAAAACTCGTTTAAACTTCGCTCAAATCAGGTAAAAAGTAAGACCGATGATGCAAATCATGCCACGGTCTATCTATACCAGTCATAGCTTCCAGGATGGCCTCTTCATATGGAAGAGTGGTATCAAGGCAATCCCCGGCAGAAGAAGAACTAAGTGCCCAAGCCGGAGCCACATCTCCATCCAACTCTTCCGGTGAGAGAGGAGCTGGGATGGATTCTGTAGAGTCAACAATAGACTGATAAGCAATCTCAGCTGCAGACATTATAAATTCCATTCCACCCACTTGACCTTCCGCTAATGTGGTAGTAGGGGAAGTTAAGGTCCAAGGGTTCGAAAAATAATGAGTTCTTAAGAACGCTCTTCGAAGAGGAGTCTTGGAGGATGAAATTGCATTAATATGAACCGTAGGAGGAGGAATATCAAAAGTACCCATCAAGGAAGAATACATTCCAACTCCTAAATTCTCAACAGGCGCCTTGGTATTATCCAACTTTGGAACATATGAGTCATTGGACGCATTCGGGTCTACAGGAGGACAGTCCAGTTGGTCCACTGTAACAATCCTCCCTTCGTGAGGGAAAAAAATAATCCGAAATAGTGAGGATGCAACGACATCCATCTCATAAATCCAGTTTCTCCCCAATAGAAGGTTGTAGTCCAAGCTTGCATCAACTACCTCAACCTCTATATTCACAGTTTTTCCCCCAACACAGATAGGCAAAGTTGGGACAATACCATGGGGTCTGTGAGAATGACCATCAAACGCAGTCAGAAGAGTGGTAGATGGAACAGCTTTGGGAGATCCAATCGTCTTCCAACATGTGAGAGACATCACGCTTGTGGAAGCACCCTCATCAACAACCGTTCGAAAGATATTGCACTTCCGGTACGATGATTTAATATGAAAAGCCATATGATGGGGGAGTCTCTTCTTAAAATTAGTCATATCAAATGTAATCAGAAGAGAATTTTTCGGATCAATAGCCCCAATGGTAGTGAGCAAAGCACTGCGCTGAGCTGGACAAGACTGGAGCATCTCTAAAGCCGACATGGCACAAGGACTCTGCTCCAGATCTTCCACAATAGAGTAGTTCTGGGCAGCCCTAGCATTTGGATTAATCGTCGACCGCTTGGTAGATGCTTTGGGCATCCGAGGTATAGGCTCAACAGTAGGCCTTGTAATGTGAAGTGGCTCAGTAGCATTAGGAGCATCCTTAGCTTTCGAAGACTCTTCTCCGCCATAATCACGGGATCTCGTAGCGACATTCACGTGAGCACTCATCATGAATATGTTTGATGGAATTTCCCCTTCCTGGGTGCTCCCAGAGGAAGCCCCAGGATTTTGATTCGCGCCAACAACTAGTTGTTGCCCTTGGGGAAAAGGGTTTGTTAACATAGCTTGGGAACTAGAAGAACCCTGCTGAGCTAACAGGCGCTGCGAATCCTGAATTTTAGGGAAAAGGTGTGTAAGATGGTCTCCAGCACACAGCTTGCATGGAAAATTAACTTTCCTTTTCTCCTTTGGACCCTCACCAACATGCTCATTGGTTTTATTTGCATTACCCTTCCCATTCTTGCCCTTTTTCTTATCATTTTTTCCCTTCTTCTTCCCTTCGGATTGTTGATTTCCTTTAGGATCAGAATCTTGGACAGCATTTATGGACAAAGATTGGGAAGGTGATGACTCAGCAGGCACAGCTTGACTAGAAGGAGCAGATTACAAAGACAATTGTTGCAATTGAGTAAGCAAGCTGGCTGCACCACTATTGATTGATCCAATCAGTCCGTCACCATGAGGACCAGGCTTAGTTTTGGATAAATCTAATTTGGAGCAAGGAGCATTGGGCAAATACTTATGGAGGACCCCAGACTGAGAATATATCAGTTCCAACAGCTGGGCCCTAAAAATGGCCTGCTCCTCGGAAAATACCCCTGAGAGGGATATGTCCTTTGAAATATCTGACTGCAGAGATTTCAAAAACCATTCCAAAAGGAATTCACCTGAAATATGAGCTTTAATAAGCCTCTTCCTTCTCCACCATTCCTGAATATGATCAGAAATGTGGGTTGCATCGTCCTATTTAAAATTAGCTGGGAGTTCAGTCCCGGCATCATATTGTACAGGCAACTGGAAATGGTTTAGAAATGTAACAGCCAGTTCTCCAAATGTAGCAAAACTGCCCTCGGTTAGCTCAATATACCATTTAGCAGCGTTTCCAGTTAGGGTGCATTGAAACAATCTCAACCTAATCAAATCATCGATCAGGGAGTTCGAAGAACACCATAAATGGAAGGTGGTGATGTGATCAGCTGGATCCTCGCCATTCTTGCCTTCAAACTTTGGAATGTCTGAAGGAAGTTTGGTGGGAACCGGAGGCCACCCCGGACTATAACGGATCGGATCATTAGTCAATTTCGATAGATCTAGCAAGTTTAACGTTGCCAGAAAAGGTAAACGAGACAGAGCTTGAGGATTCCATCCTTGATAGGATGAATTCAAAACATTCTGAAAAGTATACCCTGGATTTGATGAGGCACCAGGTTGCCAGAAAGAACTCGTAGAAAAAGGAGAAGAACCTCCTCCCAACGCAGAGTTACCAAAGCCCAGACCAGTTCCCCCCCTTGAAGTATGAAATGAAGAGGAAAGCCCCTGATAGGGATTCCAGGCATTAGACAGAGGAGAAAAAGTTTGATAAGCACTCGACGAAGGGAAAGAAGCATTCCCTTGGTGACTAGCTTAAAACTGATTCCCTGCCCCTGCTGTAGTGAATACAGGGTTCCAACCTATAAAAGTAGTCGAATTCTGACCTCCAGACCAAGGGTTGAAACTCTGAGTCTGAGAAGTAAACGGAAAGGACCCTAAAGAAGGATTTGAACTAGGAATATGTCCAGTTCCTAAGGGGAACCCTTGAAAATAAGTTGATCCACTAGCCATGGAAGACATGGGTGTAGATCCAACTGCAGCAGCGGAAAAGGAAAAAGAAGGAATCCCACTAGTGGGCATTCCAAAATAGAAGGGACCAGATTGAGAAGCATGTGCTTGGGTGAGACTAGAGCCAAACACAATAGCAATAGAAGAAATCGAATATATAGCAATAGTGCCCCCTCCTTCAACAGAAGAAGGAGTCTGAATGCCTGCAATACTCACAGCAGAAGCCACGTTCCTAGTCGTGGCCATCGAAAGGTATGTATAATACGGAGGATCTTCCGGTCTCTCTGACTCAGGTCTGATGTATTCAACAACGAATGGATAATCTAGAGGAAGAGGAGATGGAAGTGACACTGATGGTTCAGGTACTTCCTCTATTTGAACTTCTTCTTCCTACGGAAATAAAACTCGCGAGGTGAGCGGAATGCTCCTCTTGGAACCAACACCGGAATCAACTACGAAACCTTCAGACCCTTGTGGAGGATCTCTCTCCACTGCGTCAGACGTCATAGGGTGGTACTCACCTGCTAAACTACTCCTACGCCTTCTTGAAGAAGGCTTTGAACTCTCGGGAGATAACCCCTAGATTCTCCTCGATCGACGAGGCGCTTGATCAGCCACTTTAACAAATTTTAATTAGACTCAAAAAATATAAAACTAAGCAAGCTAGGAGCAAAGAGCACTCACTACAAAAATAAATCCCTGAGATACAAGCAAGAAAATAGCCTTCAGGTATTTCCGCTCCGGGTGATTAGGACCGGACACCAAAATACAAGAAAGTGAAATATAGGACCTCCCGAAAGTAGTTTGGGATAATTACGGCCCAGGCCTACTAGCGAAGGTAACAAAAATAGTTACGCCGACCTCCTAACGACAGCCTTTGCTGGCACAAGTACCTAAGCTTCACAAGGGCACCTCCCAGAGGTACTACTGAAAGTGATACGATGTTTGCCTCAGGTACCACGGGTATTCCCCCCCGTAGTCACCTATGTGGAATCTAGGAGTGGCAACTATGGGCACCAATCCGTGTCAGAAGCTGGGTGGAACGGTCTTGAGGTCAGATTCAGCAAATCAGAGAGGTGGTATCTCTCTTCTCAGCCTTCACTTCCCCTCGTGCTTGACTCTCTGGAGGAGAGCTTTCCCGGTCCACCTAACGGAGTTGGATTTCGCTCAATTAATCAACTTCTATGTTTTGTTTGAGCGGCCTTGGAGAGTTAACTCTCCACTCACCTAATCCAAGGCCCTACAACCTAGCTAGTTGGTGTATGACACTTAAAAAAGTTGCTATTTGCTTTTAAATTATATCGCTTATTTTAATTGGTCGTTATGTTAAGTCAAAGGGATACGGAAATGAAACTTGTGGTGTTTTGACACAGAAAATGAAATTAATAAAATCCAAACTACATGCAAATGCAGTTATTGTCTTTCGATGAAAAGCAACTTCTACACAGGTTCTACGAGATTAAAAATTTTCTTTTTCTTTTCAGATAGCAAACTCCACACTCACAAAAACTATGAAAATTACTAAATGCTTAAGTGCACCTGATGCAAATCACTAAGAAAATGCAAATTCTAAGATGCAAAATCTACTAAAGCAGAGCGAAATTTCCCAAAGATCCTTTAGTTTTATCTCTTTTTGGTTGTCCAGAAAGCTAGTTCCCTAAATCAGAAACTCTTAATATAAAGACATCAAAAAACGCTTGAAACAAGAGGAAGAAACCAATGACAATTCCTTTCCAAAATCAAGTTGAAAACCAAAAGCAAGAAAACTCCACAAAGCTTTAACAGATATAACAAAATGAAAACAAAAATTCAAAACAAAAGAAAATGACAAAACAAAATGTTTTTTGAGCTTTTGAGTTTTATAAAAAGGAAGAGCTCGAAAAGACAAAGAAGACTACAAAATCCCAAGCCAAACAACTCTGAATTTCAAGCAAAAACTTCAAAAATGCTCCAAACCTTATAGGGCTAGCTAGTAGCAAGATCTATATGAGCAAAAGAAGACAAGAAACTCAAACACTCAGCCTAGAAGAATAGTACAACCTTGTAGCAAAAAAAAACTTCAAAGAACCTAGAAAGACTCTCCAAACATTACAGCAAGAGCTATTCAACTGAACTCAAGAAAACCAACCAAGAAATGGGCAAAAATAGAAATGCAAAGCAAGACACAAAGGTAGGAAAGAGTAAATGAGAAAAAGCTCTCTGTTCTGATGAAGCAGAACAGCCAAGAATCCCCCGGAAGAGATCTTGGTACTCAAACCAGAAATGCCAGCACAAGAAACAAGATTTGCCAAAAAATCTAGTTTTCAACCAAACCAGAGAGAGAAAAGACCAAAGACCACTTTCTACACAATCCAGAGGATACAAAGATACTACAGAAACAAGCCTCCACAGGCAGACAAGGCCAAAAAGCCAAAAAACCTAAAATTTCAAAATTGACCTGGGTATATGCGACTCGACAGTTTAGTAACAAGCATGCATACGCGACTGTGCTAAAGGAAACCCGCGTATACGCGACTACCTTTAACAAAAACTGTGTGTATACGTGTATGTGTGCAAACAAACCCGCGTATACAAAGGTAAATAATGAAAAATAAAAAAGATCAAGCCTGGATAAGAAACTAGGACTTCAGTCTGACTGAGAAAGAGTTAACTGGACTGGAAATAAAGGTTAAAACTGTTGAAAATGCAGCAAGATGATGGAGCTTAGTGAAATGAAGTCGCCTTCACTAAGTGGGCCCGTAGGCAAATTCTGGCGCAAAGTCTATTTTTAGACTATGTCTATTTTTAGACATATGGAGCATGGTCCAGCGGTTGCAGTATGTTATTCTTGGAGTATTGGTCATGTTGGTAAAAATAGATGGACCTCTATTTTTAGACCTATAGGTCGAAGTCTATTTTTAGACTGCCTATCCTAAAAATAGGGAAGTCAAATATTATTTACCCTTAATAATATTTGGACTCTAAACTTCAGTTTACTCTCTTGGAGCACTTCAGTTCGAGCTACAAAAGTGGCTCATGCATCTGACAGAGGAATTACGCTATTCCCAAGGGTTTGATGGCATCATGCATGGTTGACTTCAGTTAGGACTTCAGTGGCAGAAGTTTGGTGGAGTTAATGAGACGGCTAGTGGAGTTGTGTTCTGTTTATTTTAGTTGAACTAGTTGAGATTAGTTTAACTAGCTAATCAATTAGTTATGAGTGGAGTGAATTAAATATTATTTAATTCATTAATTAGTAACTCATTATTCAACTCAATAACACATCAGTTCACTACAGTGCATGGACAGTTCAGTGGAGACCAGTGAAAGAGGTAGATGAAAGGGTTGAGTTAGCTATCAGTGGCGACATTAGTTGTGCATGAGATTTGCACCACACTTGGAGGAATTTCCCATGATGATTGCGCTGTCAAGCCAAGGAGATTCGAACCTTGGATCTCTATATAGACAGGCCATGATTGCACAATAGAGGCAAGGCAATTGGCGGTGAGTTTTGAACCAGTAACCTGTTCAAAACTGAGCTAGATTGTGGGTAACTGTATGAGAAAGTACTGAGTACTTGTGAGGATTATTGTACTGAGTTTGTTACTTGATTTCTCCATTATAATATACACAATAGCTGCGGGGTTTTCAGCTATAAGCTTTCCCCATACATACGGTGTTAATGTGTATGATGATTTGATGTGTTATCGCTTGATTTTATTTCCGCATGTTTGATGATCTGAGTGGAAGAGATTATGTGTTGCATATAAATTCGAATTGTATGTGATCGGGATAGTCTCGGTGGATAATTAATCATTATTCAGCAAATTTCTACATGGTATCGGAGCTATTGAAGCGGAGATTGATCATCACAGTGATTACAAACTTATTTCGGTAGACAGAGTCTGCATGCGGGCCAGGTAGCCTCCGGATTCATCTTTCTTCGGAAAGTGAAAGGTCTGGTAAACGCCCCTTGCAGTCAATCTCTGTGCTAGAAATAATTTGTTCTCATAGATCTAGAGCAGTTGAGCTTTGAGGTGGAATTCGAAATTTTGCAGCAGTTTTGTTTTCTTGGTGCCGGTGTTGAAAATGTCTTTCAACGGTTTGCGACTCGAATATGCTCTTGAAGGCAGTTCGAATTATGTTGCATGGAAAGATCGCATGGAGGCAGTATTAGAAGATAATGGTCTGAAGGAGTTCATAGATACAGATGTCCAAAAGCCCACTGATCCTGCTGAAGTCGAAACATGGCAAAAGAAGATGGCGAAATGTCGAAGGATCCTGTTGGAGGGCGTCAAGGATCATATTGTATCCAGCCTGCATAGAAAGGCTTCTCCATATTTAATGTGGAAAGCTTTGACAAATCTATTCCAGAGTAAGAGCGACCAAAGGAAGCTGGCGCTCAAAGATAAGCTCTGGAACATCAAAATGGAGAAGGGCGACAGTATCGCCAAATACCTCACGAAGTTCACTCAATGCAGAGATGAGTTGGGAAGTGTGGGGGTGACTGTCGAAGACGAGGACATGGTCGACCTGGCTCTCCTTGGTCTTCCGAAGGCTTGGCACTCATATCAAGATAGTGTCAATGGTTGGGAGAAGCTGTCAGGATGGGAGCGCCTTTGGGCGGATCTCATGTAGGAGGAGATAAGGAGGACTACTCGAGATGGATCTTCATCAAAGGGAGTTGATGAAGAAAATTGCGCTTTGGTTGCCAAAGCAAAGAAGGGGAAGGGTAAGAAAACCTCTCATTCTGGTGCAAAGGGCAAGAAGCAGGATATGGCGAAAGTGAAGTGTTTTCACTACCATGATCACGGACATTATGCTAAAAATTGTCCAAAGAAGAAGAAAAACAAGCAAGCAGGAAGATTTGCAGATGGAGAGGCTTTGGCTTCACAGTTCGAGCTTGACTTTTCACTGATTGCATGCTTGGTTTCAAGTGTGATGGGATCGGTGTGGTTCTTGGACAGCAGTGCATCATTTCATATGAGGGGAGATCGGGATTTTTTCTCAGATCTGGAGGACAAATATTTGGGTGTGCACATCGAGATGGGCGATGATGGTAGATACAGTGCGACTGGTATCGGTACCATATCCTTTCAGAGGGAGTCTGGTAAACCCTTTGTACTGAGGGATGTCATGCATGTACCTAGATTGAAGAAGAACTTGATCTCTGTGGCGATGTTGGAGGATAAGGGGTATGATGTGGTCTTCAGCGAAGGAAAAGCCTTCCTGCGTAGTAAGACTACTGGAGAGACCCGAAAGATAGGGGTTCGAACCAAGAACCTTTATCAGTTGCAGGTAGATGGCTGCGCAGCTATGGCATGCAAGGTGGGAGAAGTGGTGAGCCGGGATGATGAGGGCGAACTGTGGCACAGGAGATTGGGCCACCTTCACCATGGAGCTTTGAAGATCCTGCAGCAGATTTCTACTGGGCTTCCTAAGGGCACTCTTGCGCAGTCAGATCAGTGCAAGGGGTGTACCTTAGGGAAGTATGTGAAAGCCACCTTTCACGAGAAGGATAGTCGCGCCACGACGATCCTTGAGAGAGTTCACACAAACGTGTGTGGTCCTTTCTCAGTTGCTTCGACAGCAAAGCACAAGTATTATGTGATCTTTGTTGATGATTTCTCTCGAAAGTGCTGGATCTTCTTCATGCAAAAGAAGAGCAATACATTCGCGAAGTTCTGTGAGTTTAAAGCACTGGTCGAGAAGGAGTCGGGGAAGAAGGTGATTGCTCTAAGGAGTGATAACGGTGGTGAATTCATCTCGGCTGAATTCAAGGAGTTCTGTAGCGCAGAAGGGATTCGGAGAGAGCTCATCACACCCCATAACCCACAGCAGAATGGGGTGGCTAAGCGGAAGAACATAATGATCGTGGGTGCTGCACGGGCGATGTTGCATGATTAGGGCCTACCCCTTCACTTGTGGGCTGAGGCATGCATTACAACAGTGTATGTGTAGAACCGTTGTCCTCACAAGGTTCTTGGCATGAGTACACCATAGGAGGCTTATTCTGGCAAGAGGCCTGATATTTCCCATTTGCGGATCTTTGGTTCTCCTGTCTACATGCATGTGACGAAGGATGCGAGAAGGAAGCTGGATCCAACTGCTGAGGTTGGAATATTTTGTTGGGAAAAATACTGAGAGGGGGGGGGGGGGGGTGAATCAGTATTTACTGCATATTCAAAACTTTTACTTTTTCTTGCTTATAAAACCCATACGCTACTTTCCTGATACATAATCGCGTATATACGCGGATACCCTTTATGAAACTCGCGTATGCACAGAGATATTAATAAAAAATCAATTCTTTACTAAGATCCTTACATGTATTCATTCATCAGATGTTTATATTGTAGTAGACAAGTGCGGTAATAACAGAATGAAACATCACACAAAAGCATCACATATGAACACCATGATTTTTAGGTGGAAACCCAAGTCGGGAGAAAACCACCGCTGCCGTTGTCTCAGCCTTCAATATTTTATTATAGAGAAAAAATTCTTACAATCATGTACTGGTGCAGACTTATACCAGCACGCAGGCACCCACCTGCAGAAGGCTACAACCTTCTCTCATTTACCAGCCTCTCCTGGGAGGGAGCTTCAACCCCCTGCTCTCGTTTACCAGTCTCACCTGGAAGGGAGCTACTACCCCCTGATATTAGCACCAACCTCTGCTGATATTATTAGACTGAAGGCTTCAACCCTCAGATCCATTGCAGACCACGTTTCATCAATTTTCAAACTAGATCCAACAGCTCCAACACAACGCTTCACTCTTCAATAAACATACTTTGTCCAATGCTACAAACAGAATAGTGAACCCACTGTAACCAGAATATCAGAGTTAACCCAAACTTCATATCAGACATTCAGAAACACAATCAACTTTGAGACCCCATTAATTCAAATTCCATATGCGCTTTTAGTATATCAGACCTGCGTATGTACGCGCATTTCACAAGACCAACCCCCGTATGCTTCAGTAAATTCTTCAAATAAATCCTAACTGCACATACGCTCTTTTATCTTAACAGAGCTGCGTATACACGCGCTTTTCACGAAACCAACCTGCGTATGGATCTATAAAAGATAAATTTTGCACAATAGATCAGATCTCTGAACTTACCCAGATTTCTTCAACTTCTTCAACTGATTTGCACCAGGTCTTCATCACTTCTATTTAGATCATCCAAGAGATTCACCATTTCAAGATCTAGAGATCTTACACCTTCATGATGTCCATAGATGCTTCATAGATTCAGATCTATCAATTAAGAGCAGAGTTTAGACCATGCAAATATACTTCAGAGTGAAGTATTCATTAAAGCCCAAACACACGCACACCCTTTGCATAATGAATTTCTTCTCCTTATATAGGTTTACCGTTTTTCAATACCATGAGCCAAAACCACATCACTTCCGATGGTATTCCTAGACGGGATCAAATAGACACCCTAGCGCTCAATACAATGGGTCAATACCATGGTAACACCCCGTGGTATTCTAAATTTGGAGCGCAAAAGGGCATACGCGACTTGGTACGTACTTTCCCGCGTGCATACGCGCATTCTTCTTAACAAACCCGCATATTCCTTGTAACACACCTTTTTCATCATTATTCTTGCACATACTGAAATTTATTTCTTCTGCAACTTCTGTACTACTTGTAGAACATCAGATATATATTATTAATAAACTTATCAAGCATCAAGAACAACTTCATTAAGTAGGTTGCCATCATCTTCATCAAGCGAGTTGCCATCAAGGACAACACTCTGCATCATATTGCCAACAATCTCCCCCTTTGGACTTGATGGAAACCACGATGGTGTTTGATCACCATAACAGATAGATACATTAAGAACAATCATTAGACAAACACCATTAGTCAAACAAGTCAAACACCATGTCACTCTCCCCCTTTGACATCAAGGGCAAAGGGCGGATCAAAACCAACACAAGGTTTTTCTCCTCATGTAGACATAAGAGCTCTGCAGATCTGATGTGCACTGAAGTTACCATGCTCCCACTGAGTTCATGCTGAATCATCAAACATATTTTTCAATGAAGTACATGACTCTATGAACTTCCTATCACCAAGACTCATTCTTACATCAAAGATCCAACCAAGTGGATTTACATATGCGACTCAAATACCCAACCAAGTGGGTTTACAAATTTGAACAAGTCCTTACATGACTGATTATTACAATTTATAGCATGGGTCTCAACATGACCTTTTCATTAAATTACAAGTATGACTTTGCACAACCAAAACCAAAAAGACCTCAAGAGAGAGATCAAGTTTCAGAACCATCATAATGCCAACAATGCATTATTCTCAGCCGGGCTAATGCTCCCCCTGAAACTGTGCATCCTTTCCATATGACCAAAACTCCTTCTTAGCTTGAGTAACCTGAACACCCAAGCAAAAATTTCCAGCAACCAATCATACGCGGCTTTATGTGTTTCAACTCGCATATATACGCGACTGTCTTTCAGGAAACCCGCGTATACAATTTAATCTTCTGAATTTATGCAGATTTGTTCTTTTGACTGGTAGAGAATACTCCCAGCTTCTGTCTTAGATACTCGAATGCTTCCCTGGGCAGAGGTTTGGTAAAGATATCAGCAGCTTGTTGTTTGGAGGGAACATACTCCAACTTCACCTTTTGTTCAAGCACTTGTTCACGTAAGAAGTGATACTTGATGGGAATGTGCTTGGTCTTCGAATGCATAATAGGATTATTTGAGATACTGATGGCACTTGTATTATCACACATAATGGAGATAGGAGAAGTACATTTGATTTGAAAATCTCCCAAGGTTTGCATCATCCAAAGGAGTTGAGTGCAACAAGATGCAGCGGCCACATATTCTGCTTCAGCAGTAGATAAGGCAATAGAAATTTTCTTCTTACTGAACCAAGATACCAATCGAGGCCCCATATAGAATGCACCACCACTTGTGCTTTTTCGATCATCAACATTTCCATCCCAATCTGCATCAGAGTAAGCATGAAGAGTAAGATCAACATTCTTTGGATACCATAGTCCAAAGTCTTGAGTTCCTTGCAGATATTTGAATATTCTTTTGACAGCCTGAAGATGAGACTCTTTTGGATTAGCTTGGAATCGTCCAAAAATCCCAAAAACATGCATAATGTCTGGTCTAGTCCCGGTGAGAGAAAGTAGACTTCCTATCATTGATCTGTATTCTGGTTGATTCACCATGGGAGAATCATCATGAGAACTAAGATTGCATCCGGTTATCATTGGTGTACTTACAGGCTTGCATTCTTCCATGCCATACTTCTTAAAAATTTGCTTAAGATATTTTTCTTGTGATAGACATATACCATCTGTAGTTTGATGCACTTGCAAGCCAAGAAAGAATGTTAGTTCCCCAAGTAAGGACATCTCAAATTCTTGCTGCATAACAGAAGTAAATTTTTGACTCAAGGATTCTTCATTACTCCCAAAAATGATATCATCAACATATACAATCACAATCAAAAGTTTTTCATGTTCAATTTTTGTGTATAAGTTTCTATCAACAGACCCCTTTGAAAATCCTTGTTGATGGAGATATTTGTCAAGACGATAGTACCATGCCCTTGGAGCTTGTTTGAGACCATATAGAGCCTTTTTAAGTTTAAAAACAAGATTCTTATCATTTCCCAAAATGAATCCCTCTGGTTGTTCTATATAAACTTCTTCTTCTAGATCACCATTGAGGAAAGCAGATTTGACATCCATTTGATAGACTTTGATTTGTTGAGAACTTGAAAAAGCAAGAAACATTCTTATGGCTTCAAGTCTAGCTACAGGAGCAAAAGTTTCTTCAAAGTATATACCTTCTTGTTGAGTGTACCCTTTGCAAACCAATCTGGCTTTGTTTCTTATAACATCCCCATTTTCATTTAACTTGTTCTTGAATATCCATTTGGTTCCAATGACATTTTTATCATGTGGCCTTGGTACCAATTCCCAAGTGTGATTCTTTTCAATTTGATCAAGTTCTTCATTCATGGCTTGAATCCAACATTCATATTTGCTAGCTTGATTGACATTTTGGGGTTCAATTGTGGATAGGAATGCCAGATAGCTAGAATATCCCACAAGAGTCCTCCTTGTTTGTACACCCGATTCCTTGTTTCCCAAAATTTGAGATTCAGGATGATTCTTTTGAACATATCTAGATGGAGCCTTTTCTGATAAATCATCTTCAGGTTCTTCATTGGATCCACTGTCTATATCATTTCCATTTGATGTAGAAGGACAAAAATCACCATCATCTTCTTCTTTTGCTTGTTTTTCTTCTTTAGGAGCTGCAGGAGACTCATCAATGACAACATCAATACATTCAACAATCTTTCGAAGCCTTTTATTGTAACATTTGTATGCTCTACTTGTAGATGAGTAACCAAGAAGTATCCCTTCATCTGATCTAGTTTCAAACTTGCCAAGCTTTTCATCATTATTTTTGATAAAGCATTTACTTCCAAAAATTCTGAAATGCTTTATAGAGGGAGAATTACCATACCAGAGTTCATATGGAGTTTTGTCACTATTTACCCAAACATGTGCCTTGTTGAGAATATTTTCTGCTGTATGAGCTGCTTCTCCCTAGAACATGTCAGGAGTTCCAGAATCATCAAGCATAGCTCTAGCCATTTGTTGAATTGTTCTATTCATTCTTTCTGCTACGCCATTTTGTTGTGGAGTGTCTGCTACAGAGAACTCTCTCTTTATGCCATGTTTTTCACAAAATTCAAAGAATTCATTTGATGTATATTCTCCTCCTCGATCAGATCTAAGGAATTTGATTTTTAGATCTAATTCATTTTCAACCAAAGCTTTGAAGATCTGAAATTTCTCAAATGCTTCATCTTTGTGTTTAAGCAACCCAATCCAACACATTCTAGAGAAATCATCAATAAATAAGATATAGTATTCTTCTCCACGTGGTGACTTTTTCTTCATAGGTCCACAGATGTCAGTATGAACAAGTTCAAGAGGCCTACTTGATGATCCTTCTTTGGCATTAAATTGTACTCTAGTCTGCTTACCAAACTGGCAGGATTTGCATATGATACTCTCTGGTAGAGTAATATTGGGAAAACCACGAACAGCTTGAAGTCTGCTTGCTTTGTTGATTTGAGAGAATCTTATATGCCCCAGCCTTCTATGCCATAGCCAATTTTCTGAAGATTTGCTCAAGTAACATTGATCTTTGCAGTTCTTCAATACATATAGGTTGCTTGGAGTTCTTTTCCCTTTTATAATAGTTCTACCTGTATCCGGATCACGAACCACACATTCTTTTGAACTTTTGAACTGAAAACAACTTATGTACCTTGATCACACATTTGACTCACACTTAACAGGTTATGCCTTAATCCATCCACATACATGACATCATTAGCCTTCACCTTTTCTTTTAGAAACACAGACCCTTTTCCTTTAATTATAGCAGGATTATCATTTCCAAATGTAACTATTTTTCCTTTTCTAAGTATATGAGTGAAGTTTGGTTTCACTGTCATTGTGTCTAAAGCACCCAATATCAATGTACCATTGATTTTCTTCACCTTATATAAAATACTTTATCCCCACCAAATTTTCTGACACCTTAATTCCTTATTTTTCCATACTTTGGAGCTTGAAGGAAAATGCTCTCTTTGCTGAACTTTGCTCCTACATTCAGATTCTTCATGCCCAAAGT
Source organism: Pinus albicaulis (assembly GCA_034641835.2). Taxonomy (NCBI): domain Eukaryota; kingdom Viridiplantae; phylum Streptophyta; class Pinopsida; order Pinales; family Pinaceae; genus Pinus; species Pinus albicaulis. Next base: position 1,287,328,788 of record CM076577.1, on the reverse strand, counting down.
TATTGCAATAAGCACATTCAACTTGATTTAGAAGAGGAGAAAATTTGCTATAGGTATTCTTCTTTGTTTCAATATCAATCCTTTTCTTTCTCGCTTCTCTTGTCATGATGGTTTTATATGCAACACATTGAACAACTTTATGACCAAAATTGTGACATGAGAAACATTGTCCATTGAAGTAGAAATTTCTACGATCATGAAATCTTCTATTTGAATTTCCTGTTGATTGTTTCCTTTTTGAGAGATATCCCTGTTAGTGTTCCTTGTATTGTGATGATCATGCTTTACCTGTGAAGCTTCTTTATTCCCTTGTTGTGTGGGTGAATGAAGTAAACCGGTTATATTTGCTTTTAGATAATTTGGTGCTGAAGTATGAGAAGATTCTCCGGTATATCTAAGACCTGTCTTTATAAGCGGAGAACGTTGAACCTTGATAATTTCTTCTAAGGTTTTAGATCCTTTAGCAAATATAAGATTCAGAGTCTTTACTTTCTCAAGTTCGTTTCTTAGACTTACTACTTCACATTCTAAATTATCATTATGTTTCTTTGCTTCTTCATTCTGCCTTTTCAGAGTCTCTATGATTATTTTACTTTCTTCCAAGCATATTTTGAGTTGATTGTTTTGATCAAGAATATCATTGTCATCTAGAGCATCCATAAAAACATCTTTGTCTTCTCTAGAATAATTTTCAAATGCCATGAGAAGTCTAAGATCTTGTTCACATTCTTCCTCACTATCAGATAACCCATCACTGTCTTCATTAGTATAATAACTTTTCTTAGTGCTAGATCGGTTCTTATTCCTTCTTGCTGCTTCTTTCCCTTTAGCAGATGTTTCTTTATAAGGACACTTAGCAGCATAATGACCAACTCTTCCACAATCAAAACATTTGAAAGGAAGCTTACCTCTGAACCGTCCTGTGCCTAGTTGGAGTTTCTTTACAAAATTTGCCTCATCTTCTTTTGAGATATATCCAGAATCTTTTGCTTCTCGTACTTCTTTCCATTTTGTTGAAGCTTTGAAGACAGCCTCCTTAACTTTAGATGGTCTTCCTCTTCTCATTTCATATGCAGTTAAAATGCCATGAAGTTGTACCATAGTAAGATTTTGAAGGTCCTGTTTTTCTTCAAGAGCAGAAACTTTTGACTTAAACTTGGCCATTAGTGATATTAAAATTTTCTCAACCAAAGTAGATTCGGTTATTGTTTCTCCCAGATTTCTCATACGGTTTACAACATCATCAACACATAAAAAGAAACTGGCAATATTCTCATCACTATGCATTTTTAAATTTTCATATTCAATTCTGAGAGATTGAAGTTTGGCACTTTTTACCTTTGCATCACCTTCATAGCTTAGGATGATTTTGTCCCATATCTCATTTGCTGTATTTAGCTGCATAACTTTGACAAATTCTACTTCAGTTATACTTCCTATTATAGCATTGACCGCTTTTGCATTTGATTCATAATTATTTCTTTCAGTTGGATCTGTTGGTGTAGCAGCTGGATATTGATATCCTTGTTCAACAATAGCCCATACATCTGCTCCCATAGACTGAAGATAGGATCTCATCCTCATTTTCCAGAAGATTAAATTGCTTCCGTTGAAGAGCATAGGCTTGATAGATGCTGTTCCCTCGTGATTTCTCATCCTGCTTGATCTTCCTTCTAGCGGTTAAGCACCCGAAGGACTTTACGATATTCAAAACTTTTGCATATTCAAAACTTTTACTTTTTCTTGCTTCTAAAACACATACGCTACTTTCCTGATACAGACTCGCATATATACGCGGATACCCTTTATTAAACTCGCGTATGCACAGATATATTAATAAACAATCAATTCTTTACTAAGATCCTTACATGTATTCATTCATCAGATGTTTATATAGCAGCAGACATGTGCAGAAATAACAGAATGAAACATCACACAAAAGCATCACATATGAACACCATGATTTTTAGGTGGAAATCCAAGTCAGGAGAAAACCACCGCTGCCGTTGTCTTAGCCTTCAATATTTTATAATAGAAAAAAAATTCTTACAATCATGTACTGGTGTAGACTTATACCAGCACGTAGGCACCCACCTGCAGAAGGCTACAACCTTCTCTCGTTTACCAGCCTCTCCTAGAAGGGAGATTCAACCCCTTGCTCTCATTTACCAATCTCACCTGGAAGGGAGCTACTACCCCCTGATATTAGCACCAGCCTCTGCTGATATTATCATAATGAAGGCTTCAAGCCTCAGATCCACTGCAGACCACGTTTCATCAATTTTCAAATTGGATCCAACAGTTCCAACACAACCCTTCACTCTTAATAAACATACTTTGCCCAATGCTACAAACATAACAGTGAACCCACTGTAACCAGAATATCAGAGTTAACCCAGACTTCAGATCAGACATTCAGAAACACATTCAACTTTGAGACCCCATTAATTCAAATTCCATACGTGCTTTTAGTATATCAGACCCACGTATGTACGCGCATTTCATAAGACGAACCCGCGTATGCTTCAGTAAATTCTTCAAATAAATCCTAACTGCGAATATGCGCTTTTCTCTGAACAGAGCCGCGTATACACGCGCTTTTCATGAAACCAACCTGTGTATGTATCTATAAAAGATAAATTTTCATAACAGATCAGATCTCTGAACTTACCCAGATTTCTTGAACTTCTTCAACTGATTTGCACCAGGTCTTCATCACTTCTTTTCAGATCATCCAAGAGATTCACCATTTCAAGATCTAGAGATCTTACACCTTCATTATGTCCATAGATGCTTCATATATTCAGGTCTATCAATTAAGAGTAGAGTTTAAACCATGAAGATATACTTCAGAGTGAAGTATTCATTAAAGCGGTTCCACCCAGCACACTTTCCATAATGAATTTCTTCTCCTTATACAAGGTTTACCCTTTTTCAATATATGAAGGCAAAACCACATCATACCCGATGGTATTCTTGGACGGGATCAAATAGACACCCCAGCGCTCAATACAATGGGTCAATACCATGGTAACACCCCTTGGTATTCTAAATTTGGAGCGCAAAAGGGCATACGCGACTTGGTATGTACTTTCCCACGTGCATATGCGCATTCTTCTTAACAAACCCGCGTATTCCTTGTAACGCACCTTTTTCATCATTATTCTTGCACATACTGATATTTCTTTCTTCTGCAACTTCGTATACATGTAGAACATCAGATATATATTATTAATAAACTTATCAATCACTTGAGAACAACTTCATTAAGTAGGTTGCCATCATCTTCATCAAGGGTTGCCATCATCGACAACACTCGCATCCTGTACCAACATATTTGTGGGGGTGGGGTACACTGATACACCTCACAATTATCGGGTGTATTTGTCAGACAGTCGCAAGACTGTTGTGCGACGGGATATCAAGTTTCAGGAGGAGAAAGCCATGCAGTGTTCGCTTGAGAGGGAGCTACACTTGCATGCAGATGAGGAGCTGTTAGTTCCTAAGGAGGAGCTTCCGGATGTGGATCAGCCATAAGAGGAAGTTCAGGAGGTGGAAGAAACCACCCATGTAGCGCCAACCATCAGAGGGCGCAAGCGCACTACAGAAGCTGAGCGACTGGCTCGAGATGCAGAGAAGGTTGTAGGACCACCTACAACACAGCGCAGACAGAGGCAGTCACCGGATCGGTACACTGGATACATGGCTCTTGTGAGTCAATGTGTCGTGACGAAGCCATCCTCTTTTGAGGAAGCTGTGGAGGAACCCGCATGGGTAGATGCCATGATCGAAGAATATGATTCAATCGTCAGAAACAGTGCATGGGAGATTGTCCCAAGACCGGAGGGGAAATCAGTGGTGGGTTCGCGATGGATCTACAAAGTGAAGCAGGCGGCTGACGGGAGTGTGGAGAAGTACAAGGCGAGATTTGTCGCCCGTGGCTTTTCATAGATCGAGGGGATCGATTATGAGGAGACTTTTGCACCTGTCGCAAGGTACTCTTCCATACGGACGATCCTTGCTCTCTCAGCGCAGATGGGGTGGCACATTCATCAGATGGATGTGAAGACTACATTCCTCAATGGAGTTATTGAGGAGGAGGTGTACATAGAGCAGCCTGAAGGTTTTGAGATCTTCAGCAGTGAGTTGCATGTGTGCCGACTCAAGAGAGCACTGTACGGGCTGAAGCAAGCACCTCGTGCTTGGTACACTCGGATAGACAGCTACTTCACTAGGCTTGGATTCTCCAAGAGTGAGGCGGATCCTAACCTATACTAGATTGTGGTGGAGGGGAAGTTGTTGATCATCGTACTGTATGTAGATGATTTGATTTTGACTGGCGATGAGCAGTTGATACTTTCATGCAAGGAGGATCTTGCACAAGAGTTTGAGATGAAGGACTTGGGCATCCTTCATTATTTCCTGGGATTGGAGATTTGGCAGCGCAGTGGAGGACTGTTTGTTTCTCAGGGCAAGTATGCCCGGGAGATTCTGGAGAGGTTCAACATGCGAGGCTGCAAGCCTGTTGACACTCCTCTTCCTGGTGGTTGGAGGAAGGAGGATGCTACTTCAGCGGAGGTAGTGGATGCCACTGTCTATCGACAGTTGGTGGGGTCGCTTATGTATCTGGTCAATACACGACCCGATATATGCTATGCAGTTAACCAGCTTTCGCAAGCTATGGTTAAGCCTACCAAGCTCTTTTGGAAGGCAAGAAAGCATGTATTGCGCTATATTAGAGGCACATCGGGATATGGTCTATGGTACAGACAGGAGGATGGAGCGAAGCTTTCTGGCTTCACTGATGCAGATTGGGCAGGGAGTCCAACGGACTGGAAGAGCACATCTGGAGGAGTTTTCAGCATTGGGTCGATAGCAGTTTCCTGGTACAGCAGGAAGCAGAGATCCGTGGCACTCAGTTCAGCAGAGGCCGAGTACATGGCAGCAAGCTTGGCTACATGCGAGGCTATTTGGATGAGGAAGATCCTCGTTGGATTGTTTGGGTTGCATTTGGAGCCTACAGTGATTTATTGTGATAACCAGAGTTGCATTAAACTCTCGGCTAATCCAGTATTTCATGATAGATCCAAACACATCGACATCAGGTACCATCATATCAGAGATTGTGTTCAGCAGAGAATCATGATGCTTTCATATGTTCCCACGGAGGATCGGGATGCCGACATCCTGACGAAGGCGCTCACCAGGAGCAAGTTCGAATTCCACAGAGGCAGGATAGGGGTTGCAGATAATCCATATCTTGCTGAGAGGGAGTGTTGAGAATGCAGCAAGATGATGGAGCTTAGTGAAGTGAAGTCGCCTTCACTAAGTGGGCCCGCAGGCAAATTCTGGCGCAAAGTCTATTTTTAGACTATGTCTATTTTTAGACATATGGAGCATGGTCTGGGGATTGCAGTATGTTATTCTTGGAGTATTGGTCATGTTGGTAAAAATAGATGGAGCTCTATTTTTGGACCTATAGGTCGAAGTCTATTTTTAGGCTGCCTATCCTAAAAATAGGGAAGTCAAATATTATTTACCCTTAATAATATTTGGACTCTAAACTTCAGTTTACTCTCTTGGAGCACTTCAGTTCGAGCCTTGGAAGTGGCTCATGCATCTGACAGAGGAATTATGCTATTCCTAGGGGTTTGGTGAGCTCATGCATGGTTGACTTCAGTTAGGAATTCAGTGGCAGAAGTTTGGTGGAGTTAATGAGACAGCTAGTGGAGTTGTGTTCGGTTTAACTTAGTTGAACTAGTTGAGATTAGTTTAACTATCTAATCAACTAGTAATGAGTGGAGTTAATTAAATATTATTTAATTCATTAATTAGTAACTCATTATTCAACTCAAGAACACATCATTTCACTACAGTGCATGGACAGTTTAGTGGAGACTAGTGAAAAAGGTAGATGAAAGGGTGGAGTTAGCTATCAGTGGAGACATCAGTTGTGCATGGGATTTGCACCACACTTGGAGGAATTTCCCATGATGATTGCGCTGTCAAGACAAGGAGATTTGAACCTTGGATCTCTATTTAGACAGACCATGATTGCTCAATAGAGGCAAGGCAATTAGTGGTGAGTTTTGAACCAGTGACTTGTTCAAAACCAAGCTAGTTTGTGTGTAAATTTATGAGATAGTACTGAGTACTTGTGAGGAGTATTGTACTGATTTTGTTACATGATTTATTCATTATAATATACACAATAGCTGCGGGGTTTTCAGCTATAAGCTTTCCCCATACATACTGTGTTAATGTGTATGATGAATTGATGTGCTATCGCTTGTTTTATTTCCGCATGTGTGATGATCTGAGTGGAAGAGATCATGTGTTGCATATAAATTCGAATTATATGTGATCAAGATAGTCTCGGTGGATAATTAATCATTATTCAGCAAATTTCTACAAAAACTATTGGAAACCTATCAAACAGCTGAAACCACCCAACAGGGGAATCACAAGAATGTGCTCCCTAGTGGAGTCGCCAGTTCTGTTTCGGGGAAAATCACCCTAGAGGTTTGTTGGGTCTAAACCTCCATAAAGCAGGGCATGCTATTCATAAGGACTCACAGACAACCATACTTGAATGAAAAAAACTAGTTAATAATGATAGCATAACTCACCCGAAGTCCTATGTTCGATGTAGATTCCGCGGGGTCCAAACCCCCAGCAACTCTCCTTCCGCCTTCAACCTGGAAAACAAGAAAGAACGTGCACGGAAACCTAGTTGTAAAACATATACTTCTCCTAAACGTTAGTGCAATCCATGTGAAACATTATATAAACCATAATAAATTCTTAAATGATAATCTTTTCACATATATAAATAAACATTAACACACGAGTTCAGGAACAAGATGGTTCTTCATTATCACGAACAACATGTACAGTAGTAAAAGTGGAGAGATCACCTGAATCCTTCCATGATCTTCGAGCAGACCGTCATCCGGATTCGTCCCGTCCTTGCCTCGCTAAGATTCTTCCAAGACTTGTGCACTCGAGATGGCATATAAATGGATGAACATCTCCAGGAAACAAGGGTTTCCTAACATAAATCTAGGAAAGTGCAGGAGGCACGGGGAATCAGACTTGAACTGGGATTCCAACAGAGTATAATGTCTATAAAATTTCTCTCTCCCTTAGGCCATACACATGAGGGGCTTTTATACTCCCTCAAAGTAGTTTCAATCAGTTGGAAACAGTTTGCCATGTGCTGGGGTGGTTGAACTACTAGAGTAACCATCAACCCAGCCCGAAAGTAGGGATTTTTTATATATTTTTTAATGATTTTAATGGCATACGTGGAAAGTACATGTGGACTCCCGTATACACATGGAAAAGTCTGGGAATATCTATGTATGGGGATTTTAACACTATTTTTTAGTGAATTTTGTTCAAGTCTGTAGGAATGGGTGCCCAAAGCCATAAAAGCAATCATGAATCATATGAAGGTGAAAAATGATGCTATAACAACTGCTGCTCTTGTACAACGCAGTGAAATTCTGTAGCTCTAAATCAGCAATATGCAATGATGTAGATCCCTTCATAATATTTGTTGAAATTATAAGAGATGGAAACTTAGGCATACCTTGGTGAAATGTGGAAGCATCTTGTAGGGCTGCAAGAGTCCCTTCCTCAAATGTGTTGGCTTCCAAAACTGCTGAAGATGAAGGTTTCTCCTCCATGGTTGAAACCGTGCTGGTACATGCCTCTTCCAGTGGTGGTGAGGGCTTCTCCTCAAATTTCCTAATCAACCTTTGAGAAAATTCAGGAAGAGTAGTCACTCTTTCATGGCTCAAATGGTTGAACCACCAAGAGTTTGCTTCACCTTCAAGGTGCAATGCTACAAATTCTACAACCTCTTTCTCTACTACTAGATATAGTAGGAAGAATGCTTCTAGCTTCATCATCCAAGACTTTTCTGCACATGTGAGTGATCCATCAAAAGTGGACAATAGAAATCTATTGCCTCTCATCATATCGTTGCCGTAGGGCCTCCTTTCTTCCTCTAGGTGAATGAACTATGGTAAAGCTAGAGTCTTCTTGAAGGATTTAGATTTAGATTTGTATTCAGCAAGGTATTCACTTAGAATTTCAAATTCCAAGTGTCCTTCATGCTTCTTGTCTTCTCCTCTTTGAGAATAGGAAGTGCATGGCCCTTCCTCTTCTTGAAACCCTCTAGGATTTCCATTGCATCTCTTCCTGGATATTAAAAGTGATGAGATAAGACTGATCCTCTGCATCATTTTGATCTTCTTCTTCTCTTTGTCTTCTTATAGCATAATAGCTAAAACTCACAGGCTGAGCCAAGATTATGCTCTGATACCACTATAATATCCCAAAATTTGTATGAAGAAATACATGAGCACAAAACTAGAAATAGCAATGAGAAATAGCTCATAAAATGTGTATAGAACACATTGCCATAAATTACATGTACAAGATGAAGAAATGTGATCCATTATTTTAGTAAAAAGTGGGGAAAAGCAGCAATATGAGCCCTAAAAACGTTATTCTAAGATAATTATGTTATAATATAAAGAAATAATGTTGGGATCCATTATATCATGTATTATGGGACTTATATCCAGAAAATATTTAGAAACAATTCCCTTCTAATGGGTTAAGAAAATCTCTCGGTCCCAATATGGCTTAAAAATGCCCAAATACCATGACTTGACTTATGCAGAGTTTTATGAAGCATGCACAACATCAGTTAAAGAGGGTTTCTAATAAAATATGATGAAAGCATCATATATGGAGTTTTATTTCTCTAAACATCAAGAAAAATAGGTATCTAGCCCCTTTTACACATCAGGAAGATAACCCGACAAGGGTTTCATGAAAGCACAATGTACAAAATGTTAGATATGAAGATTTGGATCCGAAAAATGTAGTATAACTAAATCTCTATATACATACAACTGAATAATACAAGAAATGAAGGAGGATCCTTCTTACAAGCTTTCTGGGAGAAGGGTTTGCCCTTTCCCTAAGGAACAAGGTCAAGATTGAGGGGATTGACCCTCACACTGCAACTTTCCAAGAAAAGATGGAGTTCCTACAAGGGACTGCTTTATATTATGGAAGTAATTTGGCCAAGTTCCAAGATATGAAAATTATGCTTCAAGTTCTTCCTTACTGATCTTCCAAAGGAATGGAGGCTCCCTCCTTTAAAAAATAATTACAGGAAGTGGTGTTGTGAACTCCCATTGCAACACCCTGCAACACAACGTTATAATACTATAGAAATAATGTTGTAGCTGAAGGAGGATGCTTGGCCTCAAGCTTGGATGTGGGGAAAATCAGTACAAGCTCCTTCAAGACGCCTCTCAAGAAAGGAGAAGGATTCCTAAAGAGGAAGTCCTTGTGCTAAGCTGCACAAAAATCTCAACTAAACAGTTGAAGGAAGCAGAATAGTCTAAGCAGACACATCAAAATATCATTCATAAGATCTATTGCTATGGATTCCTTTCCCTCCTTTTAAACATGTGTGAGCCTTGGCCTTGGGCCCCACTCATTAGGGTTTCTTCCACCAAGGAATCTTCCTCCCACTATCTCTATGTTGTCTCACAAGATGATCTCCACCTCCTATCCTAGCGTTGTTGACTAGGTCAAATTTTGACCTTATCCACATGCAAAAGTCCCTGTTCACACATGAGGGTGTGAAATCTAGATTTATGTTGATCCCTTTTCACATTGTGAGGGATTTTATTTAGATTTTTATTATGCATGGGCCTCCTTACCCATTTATTCATCTCCTAATTTAAATCAACAAAATTTAATATTCCAATTTGCTGCATGAAAATTTTGGAATATTACATATCACTTGTATCATAAGATCGTGTTCATCCCCAAAATTGGGGCCCACAACACCATGTTCAAATGAGCCAACAATCTGTACAATTTTTCTCGTAATCATATGTTTTAATACAACACAATCTAACGAGATGTCAAATATGGTCTTGTTTAATAATTTTTTTTGTGTTAATATGTCATATAGAAGGAAAATAAAATTCACAAGGAATGTATATAGGACACCTTGCTATTTTTTCCAACATTGTTGCTCTATATTCACATACACAATAGGGACATATACAAGTATTATCAATTAATGATTAGGTACCAATCCTTTATATCAACAACAAGGATAATGTTAATACAACCCAAAAATCACTTTGGATCAAGAACTTTCGAATATCCAATGGTTGCCTAAATTGTATTATTGCTTCTGTCATATGTCAAGCTCATCCTCCATTTTATTCTTTTCCTTCCAACCCTATGTATTGAATCCCAACCTGTGCCACTATTCCTCGAGTGAGAGTAAGAAATTGAGATTGAAGGTAGAGAAAGGGATATTACGGATCCCAATTCTAGTAAGCAACATAGGAGTCCATGGATACTTATTTCGATTATATCCTCATACACATAATACAACAAATTTCCACATTAGAGGATGTAGTTTGAATTAATAGCAATTCTATGGGTGATTGGGATATGGATGAGGAGAGTGGAAACTAGAAACCAAAAATAGGAATTTTAAGAGCTACAGAAACAAAGTAATAGAATATTGAGTAATTATATTAGAATATAAACAAAAACGTTAGGTAAAACTCTATACGATAGTGATGAATCAGAGGAGATTTTTCTACAATTGGATGTCCTTAAGCTCAAGCTCAAGAAAAAAAACACTGAACGTTCCTCTTCCTTCTCTCAAGCCCCTCCCAATCATGAGGATACCCATGAGAACACCATACCTCTTCTGGTGTTGGTTTTCATACCATTGGATTATAATTCCCATGCATAGGAATATTGATATCTAATGTGTTGTGGATATTACACAAGATAAATTTTCACAATATATCTACACTACGAGGGTTAATTTATCCTTATATTTATGGAATCATTAATTATTTTGCTATTCTTAGTGCATCCATATAAAAAATATTAAAAATATAAAAAAATGAAATAAAACTCATAAACAAAAATGAAAACAAGACATTATCCCAAAAACCCTAATAGAATAGAACCTAGCTAAAATATGTGGCTACTTTGCTCTCCATTTTGTCTAAATGGAAATGGATCCAAGTAAAAAGGAGTGAGATTTTTTGCCCATGGGCTACTGTGGTATGAAAATATTCTCTATCTCTATCTATATATACTCTTAGCTCCTCTTCTCATTTATGAAACATAACACACTTCAATAGAGTGGAACCTGCTTTCCTCCTAGTGGCGCAATTATAACACATCCTGATATCCTAATAGTGGTTAAGTTTGACACCTTTAATTGTTACCTAGAGTTTTAATATTCAATATTATAGATTCTTTATGAAAATGATGTATTTATCTCTTTTCCATTCATAATGTGGGATGAAGTGGCATCCTCTTGAATAATGGTGGTAAAAATAGGAAGGTGAACTTCTAGGTAGCATATGTTTTGCACATGGACTTTGTTTGAGGTCTTTCTTGCACCGTTGGAAAGAAATTTAAGCATATAATAGATCTTGGTGACTGGAACTTAGGAAATAAGGTTTCACCCCCATAAAATCCACTTAATGCACCAAAATACTTCTATAAGGTTTTAGATGCCAATATCCCAAACTCGAACCCATTAATAAAAATTGCCTTCTAAGTTCATTTCTCTATTTTCTCAACTTTGAAAGCATCAATATGAATGAAAATTAATTTAGTGAACAAATAGAGATCAAAACTACCCATTTTTAGAGTATTGTTTTAGTATGATTAACCTGAAAAAATATCAAATGTGAAAAATATGCCATAGATACCATATAAAATAACACAATGAAAACATTAAAAATGGAAATATTTTATTAAGATTTGTTGAAATATTGTTCACTTGCCTCTTCGCAGGGGGGGCCTCAGGTAGAGCAGAGCTGGATTAAAACAACATAGGACAAGACTTACCTTGTTATAGTTGACAATATATAATACTATGAGATCCAAAACCCTAACCTCGTCTTCCATTCTATAATGCATTTTTAACACTTTATTTTTTATCTATGGCCCATTTATTCATAATAATTAACTAAAATAACTAATAGTGGTCCAATTTCAATAATATAAGTCAACCACTTATAGTCATCATTAATGAAGGTAACTGCTTACAAAATTTATTTACCAAACTAGCTAATCAAGACCCTTATGGGGCCCCTTGGGCCTATTACATTAACAAAGGGGTTAGGGTCATACCCTAATATTACCTCCTCCTTCAGAAGTAATCTTGTCCTCAAGGTTAGAGCTATGGAAATTGCTAGAGAATAGTTGTTTGTTCATATGTCACATCTTGTGGTAGGGTATCTTACCACTAGATAAGGACTTCCTTGATAATGTGGCCTCAATGATGTCATTCTCATGAATCTAGTACTTGTTCTGGTCTGAGCCAAAGAGAACCTTCCTCTCCTAATTCAAGTAGTAAGGTATGAACCTTGAAATTGCATCCGATGACTTTCTTAATGAAAGAGACATGGAATACTGGGTTGAAACTTGAAGTGGCTAACAAGGCCAATTTGTAAGTGGCTGATCCAATACACTGATTCACTTGGTAAGGCCCATAAAATTTTGGAGCCAATTTTTGTAAGCCTTTTTCTTTGAGAGACATCTTATTATAAGGTTGCAGTCAAAGAAACAATTGGTCACTCACTTCAAAATACCTTTCAGAGAAATTTTTGTTAGCTTGTTGCATCATCGCGTTTTGAGCTTGATGGGGATTATCCTTCAAAAGAGAAAGACTAGTGACTTGGTTATGAAGTGGTTGATAAACTACCTGTAGTTTGGAAGATCCTAGAAGATAAGAAGTTGGAAAATATGGGAGTTGGCCATAAACCACCTCATACGATGTCATCATGGTTTCTTCATGATAATTATTATTATACCACCATTTTGATAGAGGTAACCACTGCACCCATTGATGCTTTTTTTCTAAATAAAAGCACCATAAGTAGGTATCCAAACATTTGTTTACTTCTTCAGTTTGACCATTTGTTGGAGGGTGATATGATGTACTAATTTGGAGTTGCATGGAATGTAGATGAATATATCTTGCCAAAATTTTCTAGTGAAGTTGGGATCATGATCAAATATAATAGAAGTAGGCATGCCATGTAGTTTGAAAATTTGATCCTTCAAAACTTAAGCACCAAGGTTGGAGTGAATGGGTGTGATAAGGCAAACAAATTGCGGTATTTAGGGAGGAGATAAACTACTACCATGATAGATGACTTGCTTCCTAATTTATGGAGGTCTATAATGAAGTCCATGGAGACATCCGTCCATATAGAAGCACGTAGCAGGAAGGTTTTCAAGGTTCTTGGTGTCTTCATAATTTTCATTTTATTGCATTGTCAAATGTAAATTTCAACTACAAATGTAAGAATGACCTGTTTCATAGTTCCCAAAAGAAGAAGTGACGTTATTGAGAAGAAGTCTTATTAAAACTAGAATTCCTTGCAATGAGTGAGGGGTGTAGCTCTACTAAGATGAAATGCTTGATTGTGGAGTGATGAGAGACAACCACATGATTGAGATATCGAAGAATATCTTCCTACTAAGTATAACCTACTGGGGGGTTAGGATCCCCTTGTAACCTTTCTATTATATGGAAAATACATGGATGAGTAAACTATTCATTATGTTCCTCCTTAATCCAAGATGATATGGGAAAACATGTGGAGAAGAAGGCTCCATCCTCCTCAAATTACCAATACAAATCATTAGCCACGACATTGTCTCGACCCTTCTTATAGACTATCTCATAGTCATAGAGCAACATTTTGGTAAGAAATTTATTTTTTCGTGGAGAGTATAAGTGTTTCTACAAGAAATACTACAAACTATGATAGTCGGTTCCTATTTGGAAACATTTCCTGAGGAAGTATGGTCGCCAAGTTTCTACTACAAGAAGGATGGCCATAATATCCTTCTCATAAGTGGATATAAAAAATCATTTCCACTCAATTTTTGGCTTGTGAAGTTGAGTGGTCAACCTTCTTGTGTTCATACTGCACTAATTCCAATTCCTGATGCATCACATATGACCACAAATGGTTTGGTGAAATCTGGGAGGGCCAACACAGGGGAGGAGTACATGGATTTTTGAGATCTAGGAAGGCATGTTGATCTGATTCTATCCATAGAAATGTATTTTTATTGAGAATACTCATTAACTGTTTAAAAATACGACCATGATTTTTGACAAATTTGTGATAGGATCTCGTGAGGCCCAAAACTCCTCACCGACTCTTCAAGGTCCTAGTTCATGGTAAATCCTTCATTGCTTGAACCATTTTACGATCCACCCAAAACTCCTTCATGGCCCACAACGTGTCCCATGTAATATACTACTTCCATTCTAAAAGAACACTTGGCTAACAAATAATATTTTATCCTGGAAAAATTCAAATATCTTGTCAACATGTTGAAGATGTGTGTCCCATGTTTTGTTGCAGATGAGTATACCATCAAAAAAGAACAGGACAAAATTCCTGAGATATGGATTGAGAAATTTATTCATGGTACTTTGAAAGGTGGATGATTCATTACAGAGACCAAAAGAAATAACAAAAAATTCATAGTGACCTTTGTGGGTTTTGAAAGTTGTCCTGGGAATGTTTCGTTCCTTCATTCTGAATTGGTGATAACCCAAACAAAGATCCAACTTGGTAAAGAATTGGGGTCCATTCATTTTTTATAGGCGATCATCAACTACTAGAATGGGAATATTATCCTTGATGGTGACCTTGTTAAGGGCCCTAAATTTTCGACACATGTGACACTCCTTGTATTTCTTCAAGAACATGACCACTAGAGATGAATACAGGCTAGTGTTAGGATGAATAACGTCTACTTCTAGTAGTTCCTGAATAATATTTTCAATCTCATTATTTTGTGCAAATGGATACATGTAGGGTTGAACATTTGGTATATAACTACCTGGAATAAAATGGATGTTATGATCATGCTCACCCCGAGAGGGGGGTAGCTCCTTGGTTTTTTAAAATAGCTATTGGTGGTTACCCAGTAGCTGTTATAAATATGGATGAATGGTGGCATGATTGGATTGAATGGATTGGATTACATTGAAATTAATAACTACTCCATGGAGGCCCTTTTTAATATATTCCTCATTCTATGGAAGCTTATGACAGTAGGAGTGCCTGCCTCGAGGCCCCTACGTGTATGAGTGTTTCCATTCTGCTTAAAGATCATATATAGCTCCTGGAAGTCCATGGTAACTTGGCCTAGTGTCCTAAGCCATTTGGATACGGGGATGATATTGTAACCTACCATTTCAATGGTAAAAATGTGAGTTTTAAGATAATATTCCCTCATCTAGAGCTAAATGTTCTCGTAATTCCCTTTGTATTTCATGGCCCCCCCTTTAGCTATGAGGATTCAAAAATTGGATATTTCCCACACAAAAAAATGAACTGCATCAAATACCCTTTTATGAAAAAAATTGTGTACTGTCACTATCAATCATTACCGACACTAATAAGTGCTTAATGAAGCCTCTAATTTTAGGTTTTTGTAGTGAAGAAATTCCAGCTAATGCATGGAATGATATGATCAGTTCATCTAGTGTTGTAGCAGTATTTTTTACTGCTTTAGTGGCCATGTTAGGTTTTTCTTCCTCCTCCCCAGGCACCTCTGCTATGAAGACCTCATATGATGTGCTATTGTTAGTAGCATAATTTGAAATAAACTATGTTCTTTACATTTGTGGCACGCCCAACAGTTGTGATTGCAATAGTAACACAATCCTTGTCATTTCCTTTTCGTATTTTCAATGGGAAAATTTTTTTGAATTTTAAGGGTTTGGGTGGGGCCAGTAGTAAGGCTGGGATGCACCTTTGATGAAAATGGTAGATGACTAGATTTAGAATTAATAATGAATTCTACAGTGAAATATTTATGTAAATCGTCCAATCAAATAGAGGGTTGATGCATTCAAACATGTGTTCTATGGCTTACTTGAGGCCATTGATGAAACATTACATATAAGAGGCATCCCCTAGGAATTTTGTACGAGGATATAGTTCTTCAAATATCATGATAAAGTACCACACTATACCTCTTTGTTTGTGTGTAGTTAGGAGAAAAAGTGAGTCCCTATGACAATGTGCAGAAATGGATCTAGTAAACATACTCTAACTTAAATTTCCTGCGTAGAATTTCTAATTCCATTTCCACCATAATGAATGTTATTATTCTAAGTAAAGAGATCTGACATGTTGTTTGGTTTCATCATCTGATATATTGTTGAGTTGAAAATATTTATCCATTTGTTCAACCCATATTATTGGGTTAAAACTGTCAAATTTTTGCATGTCAAGCTTAGATATCTTCTTCCTAGAGTATTGGTGACCCTCGTAGAAATTAGGATACCCATGATGTCGATGGTGGCTGTATTCTCCTTCCAGGTGGGAATCGACATCGTTCCCCTCACCAATGAGGTCATTATAGTTGATGTAATGTTGTGTTGTTTCCATGACATTTGCAACTACGCCTTGGAATTTAGTGGTGAGGCTTGCTTCTAGGTATTTCAGTATTTTCATTAGGTTTTAAATAGCTTGAGCCCTCATAGTTACCATAAAATTTCTTGGGTCAAAATTTTGGTTTAGTTAAAATTAGTATGGTTGCAAAGGGTGGGATACAAGGAGTATTGATGTAGATCACTTGAAATGACTTCTGAAAAAATTGGGAATGCTTGAAAAATAGAAGATTATTTGCATATGGTATCATTGCAATAAGCTTGTTGTTCTAAATCTTGTGGGCTAGGTCTCTTGAAAGCATTGTTTTTGGAAACTGATTTTTTTAACTCTGAAAGGATTATTACTCCCAGCTGATCAATAATGCAGAAGAAAAAATCCAGATTTCTTGATACGACAAAATGTATAGCAAATTAGTGGTCCCATTGATCTATACTACAACGACTTAAACCCCAACTTCTGGATATGGAACAATTTGTAGGAATTTGATCGCCAAAGAGTAAGAGTGAGGAAATTTTGGTAGTAAGAGAGTGTTAGGTGATACAAATGATGATATACCATAAGTTCCCAATAGTAGTACTCGACCCCATCTTTGAGAGCACCAACTAAGGCAGATTGACCATTCCCTTAGTCGTATTACTCGACTACCCTTGGGATGTTTGAGTAATATCCTTGAGTATTTTTCTAGCTATATTTTCATAGCAAGATGGTCGACAGATTAACTAAGGCTAGTTTCAAGGAAACCTAGGGGGATTTCCTATATACGAAATCCACATGGAAGAGCAGTCCATTTATAGATGATGTCTCATGCGCTACTACTGGAAGGGGTATTAATAGGGGTTACAAGGGAGTCCAAAAAGTTTGACCACCTCTTATATTTCTTACATGTATGCTTCCCAAATCATAGGTTCATGCACATAATTATAAATCTATGTAGTTTAAATACATTGGAAACATGTCTAGCCTGAAAACAAAATTGCTAAAAATTGGGGTTGCGGCTGGCCCGAGAAAGAGATTTGATACCACTTGTAGTATGCTTAACCTATAGAAAATATCATGTGTGAAATGTTCTATAGATATCATATAAAATAACATAATGCAATGATATAAAATGGAAATAATATGTTAATATATTCAACATTAATATTGTTGACTTGCCTTTTTTAGGGGGAAACCTCCAGTAGGGTAGAGGTCAATTACAACAACACATGATAAGACTTCCCTTGCTATATTTTACTATATATAGTATCATGAGATCCAAACCCCTAAATACTCATGGTCCCTTGTATAATGTGGGTTAACCAATTTATTTATTATCTATGGCCCATTTGTTCATCATCCTTAACTAAACTAAGTAATTGTGGCACATTTTTTGTTATGAAACCAGCTCCAAAAATAGAAGAAAAGAGAGATCACTGCCTTAGAAACAATCCACTTCGAGGGGGAAACCTTGTTTACATTACATAAATGAACAATTCTTGGATGATACAAATGACAAAATCTCCTTCTATATATAGTATTCCATTGGGCCAAAATATAATCCTAGCCAACCTAACAATAATAATGTAAGGGCACAATAATAACAATATTGGGGTTACAGGGGTACAACAATAACAATAAGGGGGTTACACTAACAACAATAAGGGACTATGCTAGTAATATAGGGACCTAACATGCCCCTCTCCTTAAAAAAAACATTGTCCTCAATACTTGAGTAGCTCCCAGGTGCTTTTGTATAAAATTATCATCCTCCCATGTATAACCTTCAGTGGGTAAGTTCTTCCATTTGATGAGATACTCTGAAATTGATCGATTTCGTAGCTATTGAGTTCTTGTTTCGGTGACTGCTTCAGGTTCCAATATGGTTTTTCCTTCCTCATCAAGTTCTGCCAATATTGTTTGAACAGGAATTTTTTCCCCTATAACCTTCTTTAAGCATGAAACATGGAAAATCAGATCCAGTCGCGAAGAAACAGGAAGCTCCAACTTGTATTCCATAGTACCAATATTTTTCAACACCTTGTAAGGACCATAGTACTTTGGCGATAGTTTATTATCCTTCTTATCTTGCTTGAGGAAATTTTTTTGTATCATTGTAGCCGTAAATGTAACCAATCTCCTACATCAAAAATTCTCTCGCTGTGATGTTGATCTACTTGTTGTTTCATTCAATTTTGTGAAAAATTTAGGTTATCCTTTAAGAGTTGGAGAACTTCTTGTTGATGCTCGATGTGATCTTCCACTGCTTGAACCTTAGAATTTTTTCTTAAAGAAGATGTGATGGATGGTGGATGATATTCATAAAGTGCCATAAATGGGTCATCTTTGCTGCAATATGGAAGGAAGTGCTATACCACCATTCAGTGAGAGGTAACCACCTCACCCATTATGCTTTCTTATCATATACAAAAAAATGAAGATATCCTTCCAAAAATTTATTCACTATCTCAGTTGACCATCGGATTCAAGATGATAAGATGAGCTATAAGCTAGTTGAGTACCCAAACAAGAAAATAATTCCGTCCAAAAATTTCAAGTATAAATGGGATCTTTGTCAGTTACAATAATCTTCGAGTTTCCATGTAGATTTTGAATTGTTTCCATAAATGCAGTAGCAACTGTACTTGCTTTAAATGAACGAGATAATGCAAAAATGTGTGCATACTTGGTAAGTCTATCAACGACCACCATGAAGACACTATTTCCTTCGGACTTAGGTAAACCTGTGATAAAATCCATTGAAGTATCATCCTAACATTGACTTGGAATGGATAAAGGTTGTAGAGGACCCAGGGTCTTAATTGTCTCAATTTTATTTTGCTGGAAAGCCAAGCCTTCCATCACAAACTTTTGAATATCAGATTTAAGTACATCCAAAAAAAATTCTTTCTTCACCCTGTGGTAAGTTTTTAAAAATCCTGAGTGTCCTCCTAAAGGAGAAGTGTGCAATTCCAAAAGAATCCTCTATTTTAGTTGGGAATTCTTACAAATATATAAGCAATATTTTCACCGTAAGGAATCATTTTTACAACTAAATGTATCATATGGTAGGATCTTCCTGCAAATTTTGAATTACTTTCCATATTTCTTCATCCTTCTTCTATTCGTCCCTTGCTTCAGTTATCTAATTTGGTTGGATAATATAAATGGCACAAATCAATGCTTCCACCTCTTCATCCTTTCTTGAGTGTGCATCTGTAGCAACATTTAGCTTCCCTTTTTTGTAGATGATTTCAAAGTCATAACCCAACATATTTGTGACCCATTTTTGCTACTCTTCTGAAGATATTATTTGTTCCAAAAAAATTTTAAGACTATCATGATCATTTTTTACCTTGAAGTGTCTTCCCATTAGGTAAGGTCTCCATTTCTTTAGTGCTTGTAGTATTGCCAACATTTCCTTCTCATAAATAGATTTTTGTAAATACTTTCCTTTGATTGGAAAACTTTCAAAAGCAATAGATCTTCCTTCTTGCATTAAAACAACACCCATTCCATTTCCTGAGGCATCACATTCCACAATAAAGGTTTTTGTGAAGTTTGGCATAGTTAAGACTGGTGCTAGGCACATTGCCTCTTTAACATGTGAAAAGGCCTTAATTGCCTCAGAAGTCCATGAAAATTTTTCTTTCTTCAATAATGTTTTTAGAGGTGCTTTTATACTCTCATAATTCTTAACAAACTTGCAATAATACCCTGTTATCCTGCGAAATCCGTGCAACTACTTTATGGTTGTGGAGACTTTCCATTCCTTAATGGATTTAATTTTGTTAGGTTCTACCTTAACACACTCGTTAGATATAATATGACCCAAATACTCCACCTCTTGTACTCCAAAGAAACATTTGGATGTTTTTGCATATAATTGTTTCTCCTCCAATAGTTTGAGCACTCTGTCAACATGTTGAACATGATCCTTCCAAGACCTTCTATAGATTATTATGTCATCAAAAAATACTAGCACAAATTTTCTAAGGAAGGGTTTGAAAATGGAATTCATCAACCCTTGAAATGTAGAAGGTTCATTGGTAAGTCCAAAAGGCATGACCAAAAATTCATAACAATCCTCATGAGATTGAAATGTTTTTTTCGGAATATATTCAGTCTTCATTCTAATTTGATGATATCATGAACTAAGATCCAACTTGGTAAAATAAATTGCTCCATGTAATTCATCCAATGATTCATCAATTAGAGGAATGGGAAATTTATCTCTAATAGTGAGCTTATTGAGCTCCCTATAATCCGGACACATGCACCATGATCCATCCTTCTTGTGCACCAACATTACTGGAGCAGAGAAAGAACTTTGACTGGGTTGAATTATACGAGCCTCTAACATTTCTACAATCATACGTTCATTTTCGCTCCTTTGGACATAAGGATATTTATTAGGACTGATGTTTGGAGGAATAATTCCTGGAATCAAATGAATAACATGATCATGATCACGAATAGGTGGGAGTCCTTTGGGAGTTTCAAATACCTTGGAATGATTGTCCAAGTCTTTTTGGAGATCTGGATAAATATATGATTTTGATGTTGGAACTTCTAGTGAGCATAATTATGAAACTACGCTTCGTTTTTATTTCTGCAGAATCTTTGTCATGACATTAGATCTTATTATATTTCATGTCTTCCCTACGATACCCTATAGTTTGATTTCATTTCCTTCTGAAAAAAAAAATTCAAGAAAAGTTCTTGAAAATTAAAAGCTACCGTCCCCAAAGATTGTAACCATTCTACTCCTAGTACAACATCAACACCTCCCATTGGAATGGAAAGCATTGGAGTATTAAATACATATTCCCCCATTGTTATCTTGATATTATGGCATTTTCTAGAGAGATTTATAGTTACCCTGTTTGCAACCATGATTTGAAATTCTAGTGTTGGATGTAGGAAACAATTCAATTGCTTGGCTACCTTACAATGAATAAAATTATGGGTACTACCCGAATCAATCAACACTATTACCTTTTTCTTCTTGATATGTCCTTCTATCTTGAGAGTTTGAGGAGTGGTAATTCGTGCCAATGCATTAAATGATATGGTCAGACTCATTTCTTCTTCTTCTAGGGTTGGTTGCTGGTGTATATCCTCTTCTTTTCAATTTTCTTGTTCATTTTCTTCCTCCTCTTCACAATCTATGTAAAATAATTTCTTCTTAGCACACTTATGACCTTTAGTGTATTTTCTATCACAACTGTAGCAAAGCCCTTTTCCTCTTTCTTCTTCCAATTTTTGTGGTGCCAACCTTGTAGGTTGTGGATGTCTAGGAGTAGCAACACTTCCATCTTTAGAGATGTGAGTGGTAGGCTTCATTGTCGCTATAATTTTACATTCAATTTTTCTTGCCAACCTGAATGCCTTCTCGAATGAATCAAGTTCCCAAATGCGAACTTCATGTTGGATGTTATCCTTTAAAGTCCCTATGAAGACATCAATCCTATGTTCCTATGGAATATCAGTTACCCTTATATTCAATTTTTGGAAGTCCTCAATGCGCTCCACCACTAAATCCTTTTTTTTGAGATTTATCAATTGGATAAAGAAGGTGTTGCTCTTTGTATCCTCATAATGTGCTATGATTTCCTTCGTAAAAATTGACCAAGTGACAATTTTTTACATGAGCAAAGTCATCGGTACCATTCAAATTTATTTTGTTCTAAATTTAAAGTTGCAATGCGTACCTTTTGTGTGTTTTTCACATTATTGAGATCAAAATATCTCTCCATCTGTAGTATCCATATTACGGGATCCTTTCCATCGATCTTCCTCATATCCACCTTTTGAATATGGTGGTTCTTCAATCCAGCATTAAATTTTATAAAATCACGATTAAAATTTATTTTGTTCTCATCATGTGTTTCCTCTACTATATTTCCACCATTAGGAATCATTTATTGTATTAACCTTGTCATCAAATCTTCCATGTCTGATTTTAGATTATTCTTCATGTCTTCCATGTTGAATTTCATTTTTCATCAATCTTGGCTTCCATGTCATCCATCTTAGCTTACATGCCAGCTTCCATGTCATACCTCTTAGCTTCCATGACTTTCTTCAAACCATCCATCTTAGATTCCAAGCCTTTCTTCAAAAAAAATTGTTGCTCTTTGCAAGAGCAAAATTTGGTGTATTTTCTCTTGTAATTTTGATATATCATGTTTCTCTTCTTCCTCTTCATGAGTCATAGTTGCACCTTCTGAAGGCTTAATGGGTGTTGAATTATTTTTAGGTGGCATTCTAGAACTCAATACTAATATCTATACTTCATTATGCCCTTGGAATCACTTCAAACTGATTTTTCACACAAGATGTATGCAGCAATTCAGAAAAATAATACACAGCTTTTTATTGCTTTTGAGGAGCTAGATATTGAAACTTAATTATCTCTATGATTTTGGATCTTCAATATTTTAAATTCGTCCCTATAGTATCCCTATGAATCTACTTTCGAATGCCATAAGTCTGACCCGATTTTCATTCTTCAAGGTAATTTTATGCCCAATCTCCCACAATGTCTGTTTGGTTCCAATTGATGATGTCAATCAGAGTTCATTTAATGTCAACTCGGGGAGGTAAACTTAGAAGTAATTATCTAAAATATATAGATCTAGAAATATTTCTAATTTTTCTAAGATCTTTTGGCTCTCTTACAAGAACACATTCATCAAGATCTCTTCCAACAACTAAGATTCCTAATTTGTCCAAGATCTTAAAGCTCCCTTACAAGGACACATTCGTCAATATCTCTTCCAACAATTAAAAAAACATAAATCTAACATTCGTCAAGATCCTAAGGTTCTCTTACAAGAACACATGAATTTTAGGATCTCCTCCAATATTCGAACATCTTACAGTTCTCTTACAAGAACACTTTCAAGTAAGACTCTTCCAATATTAGAAAATTTAACAAAAACTTGAAAGCTAAAATGAAATAAAAACATAAATTAAATTATACCTAAAATAAGTATGCAAGTGAGGCCATGGGGGCCCTCCATAACTCCACAAGCACACCACCTCAAAAGAGACTCAGACGTAGAGGAAAAATCAAAGTATGATTCTTTATTTCAAAATTTCCATTACAAACCAACTCTAAGATTACAACTCTAAGCTTCTAATATTACATACTTCAAAATTATAAGATTACAAAAAATTACAAATGGAGGAGATTGTACTCCTATTTATACAGTGGGATGAGTAAAAAACTCATAATGATGATCCACTAATCTCTCTTTAGTTCCATACATCTCTCCATGAGGTTTATCTTATCAAATTCGAATTTGATCATTCAAGGCCACATAAAGGTGTCTTGGAAGCTTCCTTGGCACCTACACATGTCACAAAAACAATCCACTTTCCATGTATGAAGTAAAATATATTATTTTCGAATATTCAATCATGAATTTCTCTTAAAAATGCTTAAAAATAAATAATATTTAGAAGATATAAATGAGACCCATTAATGGTGAGCAATATGGAAAATGAAGTGACATGGTGGTGAATAATGAGTGATATAATGGAAGCATAGGTGAAAAATGTATGGTAATGAGTGATATTTGTATGAAATTTTGAAGCCCAAACATACTCCCCAACTGAAGCTCTTGCATGTCCTCATGCAAGCTACTACAATGACTTATTTGATTTGATTCTTAGATGAGCTTCCTTTTACAATATTTTTGGTTCTTGTGTAACAACCATCTTTCAATCATGGAATTCCTTTTAACTTTGCACTAAATTACAAGATGTTTGGTTCTGTGTAACAAACTATATCTCAATCATGGGACTTCTCAACTCTTGCACATCTTTTGATAACTTTATTTTAAAAATCATTTACATCTTTTAATGATTGGTTCTTGTGTTTACAACCATTATTTACTTTGTTGAGATCAATAATTTTAAGAAGTCATTTAATATGCTCATCATTTTTAAGAAGTCATTTAATATGCTCATAATTTTTTAGTAGTTTTTATTGTGGGAAGACCATGTGGGTTAAGATGTAATATGAATGAGAGAAAAAATGAAGTGTGAAATCCCCCCCCCCAACTGATGGTTTTTGGCAATTTTTAATGAGAAAGAGAATATTGAAATAGTGGAATATTTTCCAAATATCATCATTTTAGCATCTAAAAAGAATTTCAAGATTAAAGGTTAGAAGATCATACCTTACTTACTGCGTAAGTGGATGAATTCATATGTTCAATCGCTTCCAATTGACTCCGAAGTCTTCCATGTTATGGATGAAAGATGATCCCGTATTGGTTTATTCACCATTGGATCTTCTCAATGATACTCCAAGGAATCAAGGAGTCCCATTTTAATATGGCTGAAAATGTATAAGGCTTGGAAGGTATACAAAATATATAAGTTACATTTTCCTCCCCCCAGCCTTATTTGTTGACTTGTCCTCAAGTCATGACAAACTGAAAAACAATGAAAGAAAGTCTGCTTCATCTGCTACAAAATATAGGTCTTTAAGTCATCAACGCTCGATGGCACATATCTTACTATGTGATTAAATGTGCTGGTGTCAAACATAGCAAGAAGTTGTTGGCTTAGTGGCCATTAATGAATGCCACTAGCACTCAGAGAGTCTGTGAGAGCCCCTAAAATGGTGCCAATATGTTTGGTTGTCTCCAATTGATAATGTCAATCAGAGTTCATTTAATGTCAACCCAGGAAGGTAAAAAGAGAATTACTTATCTAAAATATATAGATCTAGAAATATTTCTAATTTGTCTGAGATCTTTTGGTTCTCTTACAAGAACACATTCATCAAGATCTCTTCCAACAACTAAGATTCCAAATTTGTCCGAGATCTTAAAGTTCCCTTACAAGAACACATTTGTCAAGATCTCTTCCAACAATTAAACAAACATAAATCTAACATTCGTCAAGATCCTAAGGTTCTCTTACAAGAACACATGAATTTTAGGATCTCCTCTAATATTCGAACATCTTACGGTTCTCTTACAAGAACACTTTCAAGTAAGACTCTTCCAATATTATAACATCTAAAAAAACTTAAAAGCTGAAATCAAACAAAAACATAAATTAAATTATACCTAAAATAAGCATGCAAGTGAGGCCATAGGGGCCCTCCATAACTCAACAAGCACACCTCTTCAAAGGAGACTCAGATGTAGAGGCAAAATCAAAGTATGATTCTTTATTTCAAAATCTCCATTACAAACCAAATTTAAGATTACAACTCTAAGCTTCTAAGATTACATACTCCAAAATTCTAAGATTACAAAGACTTACAAATGGAGGAGATTGTACTCCTATTTATACCATGGGATGAGTAACAAACTCATATTGATGATCCACTAATCTCTCTTTAGTTCCATACATCTCTCCATGAGGTTTATCTTATCAAATTCTAATTTGATCATTCAAGGCCACATAAAGGTGTCTTGGAAGATTCCTTGGCACCTACACATGTCACAAAAACAATCCACTTTCCATGTATGAAGTAAAATATATTATTTTCGAATATTTAATCATGAATTTCTCTTAAAAATGCTTAAAAATAAATAATATTTGGAAGATATAAATGAGACCCATTAATGGTGAGCAATATGGAAAATGAAGTGACATGGTGGTGAATAATGAGTGATATAATGGAAGCATAGGTGAAAAATGTATGGTAATGAGTGATATTTGTATGACATTTTGAAGCCCAAAAATACTTCCCAACTGAAGCTCTTGCATGTCCGCATGCAAGCTACTACAATGACTTATTTGATTTGATTCTTAGATGACCTTCCTTTTACAAGATGTTTGGTTCTTGTGTAACAACCATCTTTCAATCATGGACTTCCTTTTAAATTTGCACTGAATTACAAGATGTTTGGGTTCTTGTGGTAACAACCATCTCTCAATCATGGACTTCCTTTAACTTTGCACATCTTTTAATAACTTTTATTTTGCAAATCATTTACATCTTTGAATGATTGGTTCTGTGTTACAATCATTATTTACTTTGTTGAGATCAATCATTTTAAGAAGTCATTTAATATGCTCATCATTTTTAAGAAGTCATTTAATATCACCATTTTGTAGTATTTTTTATTGTGGGAAGACTACGTGGGTTAAGATGAAATATGAATGAGAGAAAAAATGAAGTGTGAAACCCCCCCCCCCCCCCCAACTGATGGTTTTTGGCAATTTTTAATGAGAAAGGGAATAGTGAAATAGTGGAATATTTTCCAAATATCATCATTTTAGCATCTAAAAATAATTTCAAGATTAAATGTTAGAAAACATCATACCTTACTTACCTACAGAAGTGGATGAATTATGCATGTTCAACTGCTACAATTCTGACCTGAAGCTTCTTCTGCAAGTTGTGGATGAAAGATGGATCTGTATTGTCGTATCTGCTACTGGATCTTCTGTTGGACAGTCTGATGAATCTGATGAGTCTGCTGAATATGGCTGAAAATGTATAAGGCTGGGAAGGTATAAAAAATATAGAAGTTACATTCCCCCCCCAACCTTATTTATTGACTTGTCCTCAAGTCATGACAAACTAAAAAAGAATGAAAGGAAATCTACTTCATCTACTACAAAATATGGGTCTTCAAGTCTTCAACGATCGATAGCACAAATCTTACTATGTGATTAAATGTACTGGTGTCGAACATAGCAAGAAGTTGTTGGCTTAGTGGCCATTAATGAATGCCACTAGCCAACACCAGAGCTCCTAGAGCTCACCGACAATGGTGCCAAAATGTTTGGTTCCAATTGATGATTTCAATCAGAGTTCATTTAATGTCAACCCGGGAAGGTAAACTTAGAAGTACTTATCTAAAATATATAGATCTAGGAATATTTCTAATTTGTCTGAGATCTTTTGGTTCTCTTACAAGAACACATTCATCAAGATCTCTTACAACAACTAATATCCCTAATTTGTCCGAGATCTTCAAGTTCCCTTACAAGAACACATTTTTCAAGATCTCTTCCAACAATTAAAAAAACATAAATCTAACATTCATCAAGATCCTAAGGTTCTCTTAGAAGAACACATGAATTTTATGATCTCGTCCAATATTAGAACATCTAAAAAAAACTTAGAAGCTGAAATGAAACAAACCTAAATCTAATAATTGTATGAGGTCTTACGATTCTCTTACAAGAACACTTTCAAATAAGACACTTCAAATATTAGAACATTTAACAAAAACTTGAAAGCTAAAATGAAATAAAAACATAAATTAAATTATACCTAAAATAAGTATGCAAGTGAGGCCATGGGGGCCCTCCATAACTCCACAATCACACCATTTCAAAGGAGACTCAGATGTATAGGTAAAATCAAAGTATGATTATTTATTTCAAAATCTCCATTACAAACCAACTCTAAGATTACAACTCTAAGCTTCTAAGATTACATACTCCAAAATTCTAAGATTACAAAAACTTACAAATGGAGGAGATTGTACTCCTATTTATACAATGGGATGAGTAACAAACTCATAATGATGATCCACTAATCTCTCTTTAGTTCCATACATCTCTCAACCATCTAGACACATAACCCCCTTTTGTCTTTGATCTTCTCCATGAGATCATGATCTTCTCCATGAGGTTTATCTTATCAAATTCGAATTTTCTCATTCAAGGCCACATAAAGGTGTCTTGGAAACTTCCTTGGCACCTACACATGTCACAAAAAAAATCCACTTTCCATATATGAAGTAAAATATATTATTTTCTAATATTTAATCAAGAATTGCTCTTAAAAATGCTTAAAAATAAATAATATTTGGAAGATATAAATGAGACCCATTAATGGTGAACAATAGGGAAAATGAAGTGACATGGTGGTGAATAATGAGTGATATAATGGAAGCATAGGTGAAAAATGTATGGTAATGAGTGATATTTGTATGACATTTTGAAGCCTAAACAATATCCTAATTATGGACTGGTTCAGCAGGGCGAACTTATGCAATGTGCCACATGTCACTGTTTCCTCCTTCGGCTATAAATTTTCTACACAGTAAACCATTGTCTATGTACTTGCAGCCACTTTTTTATATAATTCCAATTCGAAGTTCAGAGAGAGAGTTATGATTATTTTCCCACGGTCACCACTTTGAGATGAAATTTGGGAGCCTGGGTAAACCCTAACTTCCACAGATCATATCCCTGCAAATATTACGAACCAAGATCTAAATTTTTTATAGGAATTTCCTTAGGATTACGGATTGGTTTTGAAAAAATTTGATCTTTTGAACCTTCGTAGAAAAAACGTTATAGTAAAAATTCCACGATGACCTGTTTGGAGCAAAGAAACCTTAGAATCCAAAGGCTATAATACGAAATGTTATGAAACTAGCTCCAAAAATAGAATAAAAGAGAGATCAACGCCTTAGAAATAAGCTAATTCGAGGGGGAAACCTTTTTTACATTACATAAATGAAAAAATTTTGGATGATACAAATGAAAAAACCTCCTTCTATATATAGTAGTCCATGGGGACACAATTTAATCCTAGCTGACCTTACAATAATAGTGTAAGGGCATAATAATAACAATATTGGGGTTATAGGGGTACAACAACAACAATAAGGGGGATACACTAACAATAATAAGGGAATATACTAGTAATATAGGGACCTAATTTTTTTTTTAATATGGGTCAACCACTTAAAATCATCATTAATGTGGGTCACCTCTTATGGGATTTATTTACTAAAATAACTAATTAAGACTCTTATGGGGCCACATTTTCCTATTACATTAATAAATGGGTTAATTTCAAAGCCTAACAATTTTGGTCCCCAAAATATCTTACTGAATCAAGTGAGGATAATTTTCCTCTACCTCCTGCCTGGAGTACCATTTAGCCTTTCTTGGGAGTTTTCCTTTCAACCCAACATGAAAAATTTCATGTTTCCATTTTCTTGTAATTTTAAACCTTTTATAAAAAAATTGTATCCTCTTTTAACTCTACCTAATTATCTATTCCTAAATCCTCTATAGAAGGTATAACTTGTTCCTCTTCCAAATCCAACATGGAAGGGTCTTAGAGTTTCAAATTGTATACATTTACCACTAGGTAAATGTGCATTTATGGGGGTATAATGATTCTATAAGCATTATATCCCACTTTTTTTAGTATCTTAATTGACCATATTATAGATCCTTGATTTTCTTACCAGGATGTTATAACATATCATTGTTTAACCTTAACCATATTATGTCTCCCACCTTGAATGAATTCTCTATTTTATGGTAATCATTCCTAGCCTCATATTTTCCCAACACTCCTATACCATCTCTTGTACCCATAGATGGATCTAGTGAATATTCTCAAAATAAAAAACTACCCTTAAGGAACCCCCTTCAATATTATAACTCACTCCTCCTTGATGTCCATATGAAATATAATGTGAAGGTGGAAAAGATCCAAAACAAGTTTTAATTAGGGACTTACCAGTAGAAGTAAGGGAATGATTATTGCAATAGATTTGTATGTATACTATTATCTCTAAATTGTTACTGATGGGCTGCTACAACAAACAACTTAGAGTAACTCTTTCAAACTAGATTTTGACTGAGGATTAGCCTCTTCAACCTGAGAGGGCTCTCTCAAATTAACTTGTGATTTATTCAATTAGGATTCAATCATATGGCTAACTATGTGATATTGACTTGAATGTGTTTGATTGCAGGTGAAAAAAGTGTAGGGTTCACTACAATTGGGCTTATTGAGTCAGTGTTAGTAAATTCCATGAAAATGTCTCTCCTTGTGGAACCTGAGGCATGTAATGTTTCAATGAAAGGACACAAACACATAAATATTCAATGGAAGTCAGAGCATGAGGAACATGAATTCTTAGTAATTAAACATGAAGCTATTGAAAGAAACATATTAAGATACATAATACATAAGCTTCATGGAAACATTAAAAGAATCTCAGGTGAAGAAGAAAACAAAGTCATTGTATATTACTGATCATGAAAAATTTACAAAGTGGTAGTGTCAAATAACATTCTCCAACCCTTTCTCCTTCCAAGTTCTACCTATTAATAGGATTTTGTCAATTACATTGGATCTTCCCATTTGTCTAGATCATCGAACCATTATCTTTCGCACCTATCTTAACCATAAACTATATTCCCAGAAATAAAATAGACACCTAATAAATTTAGACTTATAAGCGTATTAGGACTCTACCTTCCATTTATTACATTCAATTTTCTGTATAATTGGATAATTACATCGATGATAACCAAGTGCTCGAGTGGCACTAACTATGACCAAGACATAAATACACCCACTAGATTTAAGAACTGATCACCCTACTTTTAAGGAGAAAATAATCATGAAATTTGATCATTTCCTTTATGCTGAGTTGGAACAGATGGAACCTTTTTCAAGGAGAAAATCCCTGTTGGATTATTTCACTGATACCCTTTAATTCCTCCATGTGGTTGGCTAACCTTCAATATACCTTCAAAACACTAAAATAATAGACCGGTGCTAGGCACATTACCTCTTTAAGACGTTCAAAGGCCTTAGTTGCTTTAGGAGTCCATGAAAATGCATCTTTCTTCAATAATGTTGTTAGAGGTGCTGCTATTCTCCCATAATTCTTAACAAATTTGCGATAATACCCTGTTAACCCGAGAAATCCTCGCAACTTCTTTATGGTTGTGGGGAATTTTCATTCCTTAATGGCTTTAATTTTGTTAGGGTCTACTTTAACACCCTTGTGAGATACAATATGACCCAGATATTCCACCTCTTGTACTCCAAAGAAACATTTGGATTTTTTTGCATATAATTGTTTCTCCTGCAATAGTTTGAGCACCCTGTCAACATGTTCAACATGATCCTTCCAAGACCTACTGTAGATTAGTATATCATCAAAAAATACTAGCACAAATTTTCTAAGGAAGGGTTTGAAAATGGAATTCATCAACCCTTGAAATGTAGAAGGTGCATTGGTAAAGCCAAAAGGCATGACCAAAAATTCATAATGACCCTCATGAGTTCGAAATGCTATTTTTGGAATATCTTCATTCTTCATTCTAATTTGATGATATCCTGAACGAAGATCCAACTTGGTAAAATAAATTGCTCCATGTAATTCATCCAATAATTCATCAATCATAGGAATGGGAAATTTGTCTTTAATGGTGAGCTTATTGAGCTCCCTATAATCCAGACACATTCGCCATGATCCATCCTTCTTGTGTACCAATACTACAGGAGCAGAGAAAGAACTTTGACTAGGTTGAATTATACCCACCTCTAACATTTCTGTTATCATACGTTCAATTTCGCTCTTTTGGAAGTAAGGATATCTATAAGGCCTGATGTTTGTAGGAACACTTCCTGGAATCAAATGAATAGCATGATCATGATCACGAATAGCTGGGATTCCTTTGTGAGTTTCAAACACCTTGGAATGATCGTCCAAGACTTCTTGGAGATCTGCAGAAATAGATGATTTTGATGTCGGAACTTCTAGAGAGCATAATTGTGCAATTACGCCTCGTTGTTATTTCTTTAGAAGCTTTGTCATGACATTAGAGCTTATTATCCTTTCTGTCTTCCCTTCAATACCCCGTAATTTGACTTCCTTTCCTTCTGAAAAAAAATTTCAAGAAAAGTTCTTGAAAATTAAAAGCTACCATCCCCAAAGATTGTAACCATTGTACTCCTAGTACAACATCAGCACCTCCCATAGGAATGGAAAGCATTGGACTAGTCAATACATATTCCCCCATGGTTAGCTTGATATTGTGGCATTTTCCAGAGCAATTTATAGTTCCTCCATTTGCAACCATCACTTGACATTCTGGTGCTGGGTATAGGAAACAATTTAATTCCTTGGCTACCTTACAATGAATAAAATTATGGGTGCTACCTGAATCAATCAACACTATTACCTTTTTCTTCTTGATTTGTCCTGCTATCTTGAGAGTTTGAAGAGTGGTAATTCCTGCCAGTGCATTACACGATATGGTCGGATTCATTTCTTCCTCTTCTAGGGCTGGTTCCTGGTGTATATCCTCTTCTTGTTCATTTTCTTCTTCTTCTTCACAATCTATGTAAAATAATTTATTTTCAGCACACTTATGACCTTTAGTGTATTTGCTATCACAAATGTAGCAAAGCCCTTTTTCTCTTTTTTCTTCCAATTTTTGTGGTGTCAACCTTGTAGGTTGTGGAAATATGGGCGTAGCAACACTTCCTTCTTTATAGAATTGAGTGGTAGGCCTCCTTGTCGCCATAATTTTACATTCAACTTTTCTTGCCAACCTGAATGCCTTCTCCAATGAATCAGGTTCCAAAACATGAACTTCATGTTGGATGTTATCCTTTAGAGTACATATGAAGAGATCAATCCTGTGTTCCTCTGGAATATCAGTTACCCTTATATTCAATTTTTGGAAGTCCTCAATGTGCTGCCCCACTAAACCCTTTTGTTTGAGATTTATCAATTGGCTAAAGAAGGTGTTGCTCTTTTTATCCTCATAATGTGCTATCATTTCCTCCGTAAAAAATGACCAAGTGACAATTTTTTTACGGGAGCAAAGCCATCGATACCATACAAATGTATTTTGTTCTAAATGTAAAGTTGCAATGCATACCTTTTGTGTGTTTTGCATGTTATGGAGATCAAAATATTGCTCCATCTGTAGTATCCATGTTATAGGATCCTTTCCATCAAACTTCCTCATATCCATCCTTGAAATATGGTGGTTCTTCCCGCCAACATTAGAGTTTATGAAATCACAATTTGTTGGCAATATGATGCAGAGTGTTGTCCTTGATGGCAACCCACTGAATGAAGATGAAGACATGAGATTGTTGGCATGTGTTGTCCTTGATGGCAATACACCTGATGAAGTTATTATTGACTTGATGGACTTGGTAAATGATGTAAATCTGATGTGATATGATGTTGGTTGACAATATGATGTAGAGAGTTGTTCTTGAATGGCAACCCACCTGATGAAGATGATGGCAACTTACTTGATGAAGTTGTGCTTGATAGAATATGTTCTTGATGAAGTAAATCTGATGTATCTACAGTGAGTACAGAAGGGAATGAAGAAATAAATTCAGTTTGTGCTAGATCTATGATAAAAAGAGTATGTCTCAAGGCATACACGGATTTGCCTAGGATAAGTCGCGTATGCACGCGAGAAACAACGTTCCAAGTCACGTATGGGCAAAAGCGCTCATAAAGTGAAAAACCATGGGTAACCACCATGGTATTGACCCATTGTATTGGGTAATGATTCGTCTAAATGACCCCATCCAGGAATACCATCAGAAGTAATGCAGTTTTGGGCTCATGGTATTGTTTTGGCTCATGGTATTGAAAAGGGGCTCATGGTATTGAAAAAGGGTAAACCTATATAAAGAGAACAAATTCATTGTGCAAATCATAGGTGTGGGTGCAAGATGTCTGAGCTTGAATAAATACTTCTCTCTGAAGTAGATCTGAATGGAAAGGGTTACAGTTGAATGATAGATCTGAATGTATGATGCACCAATGATGAAGAAGGGGATCTAGATCTGAAATGTACTTGTATTTGCTAGATCTATTTATGGAATGATTAGATCTGTGATGAGGCGAACATCTGTCTGAGGTAAAGGGTAAAATCTGAAGTGATGTATCTGTTGTGAAGAATTGCAATGACATAAAAGTCTAAAGAACCATACGCTAGTTCGCCGAAGAGGAAGCGTGTATATACGCGGCTTCGCTGAAGAGAAAGCGCATATGCACAATAAAATTAGCTCTGTAATATGTATAGAAGTATATGCTGGTTTATGTGAATGGAAGCGCGTATATACGTGACATCAGCGAAAGGAAAGCGCGTATGCAAACTAGGGTTTGCTGAAGTCTGTGGTAAGAAATGTCTGATCTGTTCTGCTGGTTTACTGATATCTGTCAGTGAGTTATATGTATCTGTTTCATGGTTGAATGTGCTTAAAGTGTGGAGTGGGTCCTGTCTAAAAATCTGATGAAATGTGGTCCATATTGGTGCTAAGGGTTGTAGCCTTCAGTCAGGGGGCCGTAGCTCCCTTCCAGGTGAGGCTGGTAAACGAGAGCAGGGGGTCTTAGCTCCCTTCCAGGAGAGGCTGGTAAACGAGTCAGGGGGTTGTAGCTCCCTTCCAGGAGAGGCTGGTAAACGAGTCAGGGGGTTGTAGCTCCCTTCCAGGAGGCTCTGGTAAACGAGTGCAGGTGGGTTCCTGCGTGCTGGTAGGAGTCTGCACCAGCACATATGTTGTAATATGTTTTCTCTATAATAAAATATTGAAGGCTGAGCAATTGTAGCGGTGGTTTTCTCCCAACTTGGGTTTCCACCTAAAAATCCCGGTGTTCATGTGTGATGCTTTGTGTGATGGTTTACTTTGTTGTTACTACACATGTTTACTATTAACTTAACATCAGATGATTGAATAGTGCAAAGAACTAAGTTAATAAATATCTGCATATTTAGATCACTGCTAATACGCGAGTTGCATGAAGGATATCCGCGTATATACGCGAGTTTACTAAAGGAAAGTAGCGTATGGGTTTTAAAGAGTGAAAAAGTAAAATTTTTTGAATATGTTGTAAATACTGATTCACCCCCCCTCTCAGTATTTTTCCAACAATTGGAATCAGAGCAGGTCCTTCTGTAGAAGCTTGATCACTTGAAGGAGATCTGTCGCAATGGGAAGTCAAGAAGGAGTGATGTCTATAAAGTCACCTCTGTTCAATGGAAGCAATCTGATATTTGGGATGGTACGAACAAAAGCTTATCTGCAAAATCTTGGTGCAAAGGTATGGGCAATCATGAAAGAATGTGGACTAGAATCTAGAGAAGAAAAGGATACTTTTGTGGATACGCTAGAAGACAATAATTTGCTTGAAGAAAACACTCAACTCAAAGTAATCCTAGAAGAAAAGAACATAATCATAGAGACTCTTGAAAATCAGAGTGAAGCAAGAGAAAAACGCATTGAGGAATTGAGGAAGTAGTAAGTCTAAGGAAAGATAATGAGAAAGTGAAATCTCTCAATCTTAGATTCGCTAAAGGTTCAGAACCCTTAGATGACATTATCAAGGTACAACGGTCTCCTCTTATAAAAACAGGTCTTGGATATACTGGGGAATCTTCCCAGATTTCAGCACCAAATTTTCTAAAAACAGCCACAGCTGGTTCACTACATTCAACCACTCAACAAGGGGACCAAAGACATGCAAAGCATGATCATCTCAATTAAAGGAACACTAACAATGTGGAGATCTTTCTCAAAGAAGCTAAACTAATGGTGTAAAATTCAACAGAAGATTTCATTATCTATAAAATTTTCACTTCAATGGCCAATGTTTCGAGGAACAACAGCTTTGTTCATGTCGTTCAATGTGTTGCAGAGTAAAACCATCATGACAAGAGAAGCAAGAAAGAAAATGATGGATATTGAACCAAAGAAGAACACTTATAACAACTTTTCTCCTCTTCAAAATGAAGTTGAATGTGCTTATTGCAATAACTTTGGTCATGAAGAATCTGAATGCAGGAGCAAAGTCCAGCCAAAACAACATTTTCCTTCAAGTTCCAAAGTATGGAAAAAGAAGGAATTACAGGTTGAATATTGTGGGATAGCGTTATTTGCAGAAGGTGAAGAAAATAAATGGTACATTGATAGTGGACGCTCAAGACACATGACAGGTGACAAAAGCAAACTTCTTGCATATAATGCTCTAGAAAAAGAAAAGAAAGTTACATTTGGAAATGATACTTCTGCTGTAATTAAAGGAAAAGGGTCTGTGTTTCTAAAAGAAAAGGTGAAGGCTAATGATGTCATGTATGGGGATGGATTAAGGCATAACCTGTTAAGTGTAAGTCAAATGTGTGATCAAGGAACTGAAGTTGTCTTTAGTTCAAAAGAATGTGTGGTTCGTGATCTTGATGGTAAAATTATCATGGAAAGAACCAAGCAACTCAGAGTGTACTGAAAAACTACAAAGATCATTGTTACTTGAGAAAATCTTTAGAAAATTGGCTATGGCATAGAAGGCTGGGGCATCTGAGCTTCTCTCAAATAAACAAAGCAAACAGACTTCAAGTTGTTCGTGATCTTCCCAATATTAATCCACCAGAAAATATCATATGCGAATCTTGCCAATTCGGTAAACAGACCAGAGTACAATTTAATGCCAAGGAAGGTTCATCAAGTAGGCCTCTTGAACTTGTTCATACTGACATATGTGGACCTATGAGGAAAAATTCACCACGTGGTGAAGAATACTATATCTTATTTATTGATGATTACTCTAGAATGTGTTGGATCGGGTTCATGAAACACAAAGATGAAGCATTTGAGAAATTTCAGAGCTTCAAAGCACTGGTGGAAAATGAATTGGATCTAAAATCAAGTGTCTTAGATCTGATCAAGGTGGAGAATATACATCAAATGAATTCCTTGAATTTTGTGAACAACATGGCATAAAAAGACAGTTCTCTGTAGCTGGCACTCAACAAAATGGCGTAGCAGAAAGAATGAATAGAACAATTCAACAAAT
Source organism: Pinus albicaulis (assembly GCA_034641835.2). Taxonomy (NCBI): domain Eukaryota; kingdom Viridiplantae; phylum Streptophyta; class Pinopsida; order Pinales; family Pinaceae; genus Pinus; species Pinus albicaulis. The sequence continues at coordinate 1,287,291,713 of CM076577.1, read as the reverse complement.
GGCTAGAGCTATGCTTTATGACACTGGAACAGCTGACACTTTCTGGGCAGAAGCAACTCATATAGCAGCAAACATTCACAACAAACCACATGTTTGGGTAAACAGTGATAAAACTCCATATGAACTCTGGTATGGCAAATCTCCCATTATAAAGCATTTTAGAGTTTTTGGAAGCAAATGTTTTATCAAAAATAATGATGAAAAGCTTGGCAAGTTTGAACCTAGATGTTCGTATAAAGGAATATTTCTTGGTTATCCATCTTCAAGAAAAGCATACAAGGACAAGTATAATGAAAGGCTTCGAAAGATTGTTGAATGTGTATTGATGTTGTTATTGATGAGTCTCCTTACAATTTCCAAAGAAGAAAATCAACAAAAAAGAAGATGATGGTGACTTATTCCATTCTACGTAAATAGAAATGATATAGATAGTGAATCCATTTAAGAAATATGAAAATGATTTATCTCAAAAGTTCTTTCCGTGGAGCACGTTCAAAAGAATCATCCTGAATCTCAAATTTTGGGAGACAAGGAATGAGGTGTACGAACAAGGAGAACTCTTGTGGGATCTTCTAGTCATCTGGCACTACTATCCACAATTGAACCACTTAATGTCAATCAAGCTAGCAAAGATGAAAGTTGGAACCAAAGCTAACGAACTTGATCAAATTGAAAAGAATGACACTGGGATTTGGTACCAAGACCACATGATAAAAAATGTCATTGGAAATCCAAATGGATTTTCAAGAACAAGTTAAATGAGAATGGGGATGTTGGGGTAAAAGTTGGGACCTGTTTAAAAAAGGGTATACTCAACAGGAAGGTATAGAATTTGAAGAAACTTTTGCTCATGTAGCTAGACTTGAAGCCATAAGAATGTTTCTTGCCTTTTCAAGCTTTCAACAAATCAAAGTTTATCAAATGGATGTTAAATCTGCATTTCTCAGTGGTGATCTAGAAGAAGAATTTTATATAGAACAACCAGAAGGATTCATTTTGGGAAATGATGAAAATATTGTTTGTAGACTTAAAAAGGCTCTATATGGTCTCAAACAGGCTCCAAGGGCATGGTATTATCGTCTTGACAAATATCTTCACCAACAAGGATTTTCAAAGGGATCTGCTGATAGCAACTTATACACAAAAATTGAAAATGATAAACTTTTGATTGTGGTTGTATATGTTGATGATATCATTTTTGGAAGTAATGAAGAATCTATGAGTCAGAAATTTGCTTCTGATATGCAGAAAGAATTTGAAATTTCTTTGCTTGGGTAACTAACATTCTTTCTTGGATTGCAAGTACAACAAGCAACAGATGGCATATTCTTATCACAAGAAAAATACCTCAAGCAAATCCTAAAGAAGTATGGCATGGAAGAATGCAAACTTGTAAGTACACCAATGATAACCGGATGTAATCTCAGTTTTAATGATGATTCCCCCATGGTGAATCAACCTGAATACAGATCTATGATAGGAAGTCTACTGTATCTCACTGGGACAAGACCGTAAATTATGCATGCAAGCTGGGATTACAGGATGATTCCAAGCTAATCCAAAAGAGTCTCACCTTCAAAGTTGTCAAAAGAATATTTAAATACTTCATATGAACCCAAGACTTTGGTCTATGGTATCCAAAGAATGTCGAATTTTACTCTTCAGTGGGATTTTAATGCAGATTGGGTCAAATGTTGATGATCTAAAAGCACTAGTGGTGGCATTCTATATGGGATGTTATTATCTTGGTTCAGGAAGAAGCAAAATTCTATTGCCTTATCCACAGTAGAAGCTAAATATGTGGCTGCCACGTCTTGTTGCACTCAACTCCTTTGGATGATGCAAACCTTGCAAGATTTTCAAATCAAATGTACACTTCCTATCTCCATTATGTGTGATAATACAAGTGCCATCAGTATCTCAAAGAATCCTGTTATGCATTCGAAGACCAAGCATATTCCCATCAAGTATCACTTCTTACGTGAACAAGTGCTTGAACAAAAGGTGAAGTTGGAGTATGTTCCCTCCAAAGAACAAGTTGCTTATATCTTTACCAAACCTCTCGCTAGGAAGCGTTTCTATATCTAATAGTAAGGTCAGATACCGTCACTGAAAGAACAAATCTGCATAAATTCAGAAGATTAAATAGGGTACGCGGTTTTCCTGATATACAGTCGCGTATATACGCGAGTACATGAACATAAAGTCGCGTATGGATAATTGCTGACTATTTTTGGGTTGGTTTCAGCATTCTGCAATACTGTTTGGCTTTTCTGGTTATGTTTCTGCCTGACAAATCACCTGATCTGAAAAAGACAGGTACAGGAGGTACAAGTTCAGGGGGAGATGAAGGAAGATGAAAAATTTCTATGCTTCACTTTCCATACGCAGGTTCGATGAACAAAAGTTGCGTATACACACGAGTTACAGCAGACACAGTCGCGTATGAATTGATGATAAGAGAATTTGTATGATAGCTGAAGATTTGGAGCAGAGGTTCAGGGGGAGCATCAGTCTGATTGTTAATAACTATTGCACATGTCAAGGAGGAGCCTTGGCCATTTGGAAAGGATGCATTGGATGCACATTTTTAGGGGGAGAGTGACATTGCTGAGTATAATGCATTTTTGGCGTTATGATGGATTTACGAAATATGATCTCTTTCTTGAGGTCTTTTTGGTTTTGATTATGAAAAGTCATATTTGTTTTTTGATGAAAAGGTCAAGTTGGGACCCATGATGTAAATTTGTAATATTCGGTCATGTAAGGACTTGTTAATTTTTGTAAACCCACTAGGTTGAATGTTGAGTCAAAGTTGTAAACCCACTTGGTTGGGTAGTTGAATTGAAATGTGTAAACCCACTTGGTTGGGTACTTGAGTCTCATGTGTAAATCCACTTGGTTGGATATTTGATGTAAGTATGAGTCTTTGGTGATAGGAAATTCATAGAGTCATGTACTTCATTGGAAAATATGTTTGAAGATTCAGCATGAACTCAAGGGGAGCTTATAGTCACTTCGGTATATATCGAGATGCACGCGAGAACGCGGGGGAGAGTAGGTTGGTTTTGATCTAGCCCTTTGCCCTTGATGTCAAAGAGGGAGAGTGACATGGTGTTTGAATGAAGAGAAGATAATGATGTCAAATAATTGGGAGAGTGACATGGTGTCTATCTGTTGTGGTAAGCAAACACCATCGTGGTTTCCATCAAGTCCAAAGGGGGAGATTGTTGGTAATATGATGCAGAGTGTTGTCCTTGATGTCAATCCACCTGATGAAGTTATCCTTGACTTGATGGACTTGGTAAATGATGTAATTATGATGTGATATGATGTTAGTTAGCAACATGATGCTGAGTGTTGTCATTGAATGGAAACTTACTTGATGAAGTTGTGCTTGATAGAATATGCTCTTGATGAAGTAAATCTGATGAATCTACAGTGAGTACAGAAGGGAATGAAGAAAGAAATTCAGTTTGTGCTAGATCTATGATAAAAAGAGTATGTCTCAAGGCATACGTGGATTTGCCTGGGAGAAGTTGCGTATGCACGCGGGAAACAACGTTCCAAGTCGTGTATGGGCAAAAGCGCTCAAAAAGTGCAAAACCAGGGGTAACCACCATGGTATTGACCCATTGTATTAGGTAATGATTCGTGTAAATGACCCCGTCCAGGAATACCATCGGAAGTAATGTAGTTTTGGGCTCATGGTATTGTTTTGGCTCATGGTATTGAAAAAGGGGCTCATGGTATTGAAAAAGGATAAACATATATAAGGAGAAGAATTTCATTGTGCAAATCATAGGTGTGGGTGCAAGATGTCTGAGCTTGAATGAATACTTCTCTTTGAAGTAGATCAGAATGGAAAGGGTTACACTTGAAGATAAATCTGAATGTATGATGCACCAATGATGAAGAAGGGGATCTAAATCTGAAATGTACTTGTATTTGCTAGATCTATTTATGGAATGATTAGATATGTGATGAGGCGAACATACATGCGAGGTAAGGGTAAAGAGGTTGTAGATGTATACGGTATGAAGAACATGGTGACATAAAAGTCTGAAGAACCATAAGCTAGTTCGCCGAAGAGGAAGCGCGTATATATGCGGCTTCGCTGAGGAGAAAGCCCGTATGCGCAATAAAATTAGCTCTGTAATATGTACAGAAGTATACGCTGGTTTATGTGAATGGAAGCGCGTATATACGCGACATCAGCGAAAGGAAAGCGTGTATGCAAACTAGGGTTTTCTGAAGTCTGTGGTAAGAAATGTCTGATATGTTCTGCTGGTTTACTGATATTTGTGAGTGAGTTATATGTATCTATTTCATGGTTGACTGTGCTTAAAGTGTGGAGTGGGTCTTGTCTGAAAATATGATGAAACGTGGTCCATATTGGTGCTGAGGGTTGTAGCCTTCAGTCAGGGGGTCGTAGCTCCCTTCCAGGTGAGGCTGGTAAATGAGAGCAGGGGGTCGTTGCTCCCTTCTAGGAGAGGCTGGTAAACAAGTCAGGGGGTTGTAGCTCCCTTCTAGGAGAGGCTGGTAAACGAGTCAGGGGATTGTAGCTCCCTTCTAGGAGAGGTTGGTAAACGAGTGTAGGTGGGTGCCTGCGTGCTGGTAGGAGTCTGCACCAACACATATGTTGTAAGATGTTTTCTCTATAATAAAATATTGAAGGCTGAGCAACTGCAGCGGTGGTTTTCTCCGAACTTGGGTTTCCACCTAAAAATTTCGATGTTCATGTGTGATGCTTTTTGTGATGGTTTATTCTGTTGTTACTACACATGTTTACTGTTAACTTAACATCAGATGATTGAATAGTGCAAAGAACTAAGTTAATAAATATCTACATTTTTAGATCTCTGCTAATACGTGAGTTACATGAAGGATATCCGCGTATATACGCGAGTTTAATAAAGGAAAGTAGCGTATGGGTTTTAGAGAGTGAAAAAGTAAAAAGTTTTGAATATGCTGTAAATACTGATTCACCCCCCCTCTCAGTATTTTTCCCAACACAATTAAAATTTATTTTTTTCTCAGCATGAGGTTCTTCTACTATCTTTTCACCATTAGGAAACCTTTCTTGTATCAACTTTGTCAAACCTTCCATGTCTGCTTTTAGAAAATTCTTCATGTTTTCCATTTTCTCATCGATCTTAGCTTCCATGTCATCCATCTTAGATTCCATGCCAGCCTCCATGCCATCCATCTTAGCTTCCACGCCATCCATCTTATCTTGAAAGCCATCCATCTTAGCTTGCATGCCATCCATCTTAGCTTCCATGCCTTTCTTCAAAACTTCCATTTCATTTTTTGTTGCTCTTTGCGAGAGTGAAATTTGTTGCACTTGCTCTTGTAATTTTGATAGATCATGTTGCAATTCTTTGTCTTCATGAGTCATAGTAGAGCTTTCCAAAGGATTAATGGGTGTTGAATTCTTTTTTGGGGCCATTTTATAATAGAATACTGATATCTATTCTACAATATTCCCTTGCAATCAATTCAACTTGATTCTTCAAACAAGACTTATGCAATTCAGAAAAAAAAATACACACCTTTTACTTGCTTTTGAGGAGCTCGATATTGAAATTGTATTATCTCTGTGATTGTGGCTCTTCTATATCTAAAATTTGGCACTGAAGTAGCCCTCTAAATTCTCTTTTGGATGCCATAGGTCTGACCTGATTTGGATTCTCCAAGACAAAGTTGTTTCCAATCACCCACAATGACCTAATTATGGACTGGTTCAGTAGAGCAAAATTGTACGACTTGCCACGCGTCACAGTTTTGTCCTTTGTCTTTAAAATTGATAGCCAAGAAATGACAATCTGTGTACTTGCAACCAATTTTTACGGCACTCCAATCCGATGCCCAGAGAGAGAGTTATTGAAATTTTTCCACGATCACCTCTTTGAGATGAAATTCAAGAGCCTGAAAAAGCACTACCTTCCACAGATCATATCTCCAAAAATATTGCGAACCAAGATCTGAAAGTTTTTTAATAATTTCCTCAGGATTTCAGCTTCGCGCCATATGAATTTTAGATTCTGAACCTTCGTAGAAAAAACGTTATAGCACAAATGCCACGATGACCTGTTTAGGAGCTTGAAAAAAGACCTAACTTCCACAGATCATATCTCCGAAAATATTGCGAACCAAGCTCTGAATTTTTTAGAAAATATTCCTCAGGCTTTCATCTTCACACCCTAAAAATTTCAGCTTCTAAAACTTCGTAGAAAACAATTTATAGGGAAAATTCCACGATGACCTGTTTGGAGCAGCGAAACCCTAGAATCCAAAGCTCTGATACCAAATGTTGTGTAAGCAGCTTCAAAAATAGAAGAAAAGAGATATCAATGCCTTAGAAATAAGCCACTTCGAGGGGGAAACCTCCAATACATAACATAAATGCACAATTCTTGGATGATACAATTTACAAAACCTCCTTTCTATATATAGGAGTCCATGGGGCCATAATGTAATCCTAGTGGGCCACAATGTAATCCTAGCCAACCTAACAATAATAATTTAAGGGCACAATAATAACAAAATGGGGGTTACAAGGGTACAATAATTACAATAAGGGGGTTACACTAACAATAATAAGGGACTATACTAGTGATATAGGGACCTAACATTCTCTATCTCTTAGTGTGGTGATGTCTTGGTCAAAAAGTTCTCAATGAACCTCTTTGACTCTTGACCTTCACACTACAACAATAATTCTCTACTTCACAAGTATTCAAAACTTTGACAATCCTTCAACCTTGAACCAAGAGCCTTCAGCTCCATTTTATATGAGATGGAGAGAGAAATCATTGCCCTTCTCTTTCCGCTAGTTGTAAATAGAAAAAACCAAGATGTTTCCTCAACTTCCATGCTTTTGCCTTCTTTGAGAGTTCAGTTGTTTTTGGCAAGGCCCAATAAGAGATTAGTGCATTGTAGTTTCCTTTTTGTACTGACTCTCTTGTGAGAAAAAGCTTGAAATTCAAATCATTATCCGCTGGTTTTTTTTCCGTTCCAAACTCAAAACATGGGTAACGCTGCCCTCTAGTGTAAACAGAGCATTTCCCTAGCCACTAATGCGGCCTATTCATTGATTAGATGCGTTATAACACTCTTGAGATGTTATAGTAGGGCGTTACCTTGGAAGAAATAGGTTTAGTTTAGGTCTTTGTATTCCTTCCATATTTATCTTCTCCTCTGAGCTGATGAGGAGGTATTTTGACCTGTAACAGATGCCCCCTAAAGTGTGAGGTTAGAGATGAAGACGATGGCCGAAATACTTTATAATGTGTGTCGTAGATATAAAGAGATTCAAAGACTGAGGAAAACCTGAAACAACAACATATGTGAGAAAATATAGCATCTGCCTTGAGTCAGGCACTTCCCATGCTCAGTAGCTTTAAACAACATGATTTCTCTAGAACAGAGATATGAAGAATCTGTCCATCGATGAGCACAATGTGGAAGTGTTTTTCATAACAGGATCAGGCTAAAGAAGCTGTCTCCATAAACAATATCGCAACTTGGGGAAGGGAACATAGCTTTAATTATGTAACCGTTGCCCCAAGGTCTTGACCGCCTCTTCACTTAAACTACATATTTCTCAAAATGTGAATGAAGGAGCCATCATCAAACATGTGAGAAATCATCTGATTACCAGTCGATAATGAAAACTATTAACATATGCGAAGGTGGCCGCCGATAATGATGATGGTCCTTAAGATGCCCAGTACAATCTAGCAAGTGTGAATAAAAAGAGTTGCAGTCGAACACTCGTAGAATCATTCGATCAAGAGCCAATGATGAAGACTCCTAATCAAACACAAGACTACCTACCACTGATGTCTGCAAGTATCTGGGTACAGATGGGTTTCTGGATCAAATTCCTAGATAAGATGCTAAAGTCGATAGGAAGAGATCTGTTGAATTGTAGGCACTGAGGCATCCTACATCATTCAACACGAAACAGAAACCAAATGATTTTGTTTGTGATAGAGATAATGAAGAGAAAATGGGGATGTCTGACGACAAATAATTTCCGATATAATGAGCAGTTTGGTTGATAAGAGGAGCAATAGATAGCGAGATCTATGCTTGAACAATAGAAGGCACTGTAACAGGGTACTAGGCAGTTGAGGCTTAATGAAAACCAAAGAGTGTGTTAGGATATTACCGGTGTAGGGACACTAGGAGATGAAGGCTAATACTCATAGATGGTAGGGTTTGGCTAACTGCAAAAAAGTTTTCTAGGAAGTGCCATGTTCAAGATTTTTGCTACCAAATCGGCCTTTCTGAAATGTAACAGAGGTAGTATCCATTTTTTCCAAATTTTTCCCCGTCTGATTAATTTTAATGAGTCCAAACAAATAAACTCGGTGAATTTTTCATATTTAGAGAGTCTGAAAAATATCATAAAAGACAACTCCATGCCCCATCTAATTAGGTTTAACGAGTCTAGACGAGTAAAACTTGGTGAATTTTTCATGTTTAGAGAGTCTAAAAAATGTCGTAAAAGACAACTCCATTGGGGTACCTTTTTCATGTATTGATAACCAAGCACGACAAAGGGAGAATAGTAAGCCTGAAATAGTTCATTTTCCATGAGTTAGTCCATCGCAGCCATAAAAGTGAGAAATCTATGTTCGATGGACGTTTACCTCATTTTGTTATGAGTACGAGGAGACGAAGTAAACTCAGTACTCTTGGTGAAATTTTAATGAGTCCAAGAAAGAAAAACTCGGTGCTCTCCGTGAAATTCTAACGAGTCACGCGGAGAAAACTCGGTTACTTTTTCGGTTTAAAGAGCTTTGAAAAAGAGGAAAATAATGGCTCCTTACTCTCTGTCGTGGTAGTTTAGCGAGCCCAACAAAGTCAACTAGGGGTTTTTTCAATTTTATGAGCTAGAAAAAGGTCCCTAAAAAGAAATCTCAGTGCTTCTTCATATCAGTTTTAACGAGTCTGAAGAAGAGAAATCCAGGTTTTTCGGATTAACGAACAAGAAAAATACCACAAAATGAATGCTCAAAATCGACTTCGTATAAGTTTAACGAGTCCAAAGAAGGGAACTCGAGGTTTTTCGGATTAACGAGCAAGAAAAATACCGTAAAAAGAATACTCAATAAAAGGGTCAAAACATGTGTATGTCTGCATATGAATATTGATCACTCATCAGAACATCAGTAACAAATCTCAATATTTGCGACACATATGCAACAAGAATTCACGACTTTTTGTCGACTAGCTAAGAGTGTCATGCCCCAGAAGTGGCTATAAGAAGGTCATAAGACTTTCATTTTCACTATTTTGAGTGCTGTGAAGGAGCTCTAGGGTGAAAAAGGGTGAAAAATTCAGCTGACGATTGCGGTCAATCCGGGCAACGGTTTTCATTCCCGCGAGATCCATGTAAGAGCTAGAACCTCCTGCTATCATTTAATTGTATTTTTGTGAAGTTTTTCTAGTTCAAAATGGGAAATTTGGTAGGCCCAAAAAAATATTAGTGGCTAACGTGGGCTAGCAGTGTTGGAGCCACGTTAAGTGCACTTCTCGTGAGGGAAGGGTGTGTTAGCGTGCTTTGTTTTGTACTATAGCCAGCGTTAGGCGCAATGCATTTTTTAGGAACTCATTTATAAGAATTTTTTAAGTGGTCCAGACAATTTCTAATCGGTTGAAAATGTTGCATTTGCAGGTATTCAGCTATTAATCATAAGTATCTGGCGAGATAGAGAACATGAACTGGAAGAAAAGGATATGATTACTGATGCTCCAAGCTTGATGGCTCTCTGCAGATGTGGTTTGCTAAAATATGCACATTTAAAACTGATGAGGGTTCAAGAGGACCTCTTGACGTGGCTGATTTAGAAATGGGAAGAACGTCACCATGTCTTTTAGATTGGGGGCAATGAGCTCTCAATTGAGAAAGACGATGTATAATTTTTGACCGGCCTGTCATGTTGTGGACCAAGGCCCAATGTGACAGGGTCCAAAGCAGATCTACATTCCACTGCTGATCTTATTCTTGCTCATTGCATACGCAACACAAAGGTTGTGAGCAACCAAGTACCTATTTCATGGGTAGCTTTGAGACCACTGAGGTCTATATTATGGATGATTGTTCACTTGGCAGGTGCCAAGAGTCAGCATGTGGCCACCAAGGCCTAGATGCTACTAGCCTTGGATTGTATGCAGCCTCAAGTGTTTGACTGGTGTGATGGAGTTGTCTGTCGGGTCTGAGTAGAGCTCATGGCATGTAAGACCCGTACCCAGAGAGAGTTTGGGTACAGTACATTGATCATTTATTTCCTACTGGAGCAGGTACCATTGATGAGGCCTAGGATCATTACAACACCATTGGGCCCATGCGAGCCAGGGTAGGCTCAATGGGCAGCTTTTCTTCTGTGGACTGGAGAGGGTCCCGTCTGCCACTGTTTTGATGATGGATTTTTTGATTGGCTGAACTCCTAGATTATTATGATTGAGGATTATACCTATGCAGGGATGAACTTCACAGGCGATCCAGAGTTAGCGCTTCCCCCTGGCACCCAGTGGGGACTTGATGGTAAGAAGGAAATGATTAGTGTACTCTAGGAAGTACTTTTTTTTTGTCTTTTGAATGTTTATGCAATTTTTTTTTTGAATTAGGGTGAAAATTATGTTTTAACATGAAGCTTTGTTTTCTTGACGTAGATGTGGCACCTGTCTGCCCAGTTGGGGGCCCTCTTTATGCACGGTGAGGAATGTAACTACCCGGGGCTGGCGCACGAGCTGAGGATGTGGAAGTCACCGAGGATGATGTTGCCCAGATTCTACATGAACTCTCCAGAAATTTGGAGGGTTTGAGTATGGGTATACCACCCCTTCCTATGTGGAAGGTTCCAGTTTGTTTGTAGCGGCATACCGTAGGTGTGCTAGAGAGGTACCTGGTGGCTCTGAGGAGGATAGCCAGAGAAGTTGTATACTATCATGATCATCAGGCCTAGTTTGCGGAGAAAATATATAAGTGTCAGAGCGTGGCTTAGTATAGCCAATTTTTTGTAAAACACCCAAGTTTTGGAAGATTTTTTGATGTAACTAATGTCTTGGAGGAATCATATATATATATATATATATATATATATATATATATATATATATATATATATATATATATATATATATATATATATATATATATATATATATATATATATGTAGATATATATATATATATATACATATACTTATACATAATTTTTGGAGATTTTGTATTTTTTAATTTTTTGTGTATTTTCAATGGGATAAAAAATATATATACTCATGAGTAAATATTTTATATCAAATGTGACAAATGCCAATCTAACACATAGTTTGCCAAAGAATTGGCTAATGCATTAAATTCTCTAGGAACGTGCTCAAATGTGATTGTTTGAAAATGATGTTCTAAAAGTCACATCCTTAAAAAATAATGTAACAAGACTAGATGACGGACACGGTAATGATTCTTTAACTGCATAATGACGAGTTGGGAATCTAACTTGACCACTAAATTGGAGATGTCACGAGACGCTGCCTCCGTGAGGAGTTCGATCACTGACATGTACTCGACAACATTATTGGTGGCACTACCTAGGAATATTCCCCCAGAACCAAGAAGGTCCGACTCAGGAGTGTAGAGAACCCAAGCAGCTGAAGCAATGTGTCTAGTGTGACGACTAGCACCATCCACATATCTGACGTATGAGAAGGAGGATGATAGAATATGTGTGAAAGAAAAATATTTTACATAAGAAAAACAACTCAAAAACCAAAAAATATCCAGAGACATAAAAACAATAGGCAAAAATTATATATATAAAATTACAAAGCATACGCCTAGTGAGAAACTAAGCAAAATAATTCTTTAGATAGAGCCCATTATGGGGCTCCGTGAGTGGAATTTCATTAGAGTCCTGAAGTTCATAAGCCCCTTTTGAGAGGACTTTTGTGACAATGTAAGGACAAAGCCATAATGGTTGGAGCATTCCTGCCCCCAAGAGGTCATGTTTCTGATCATAGAGTACAACAAGATCGCCCTCTTGGAAAGAACGAGGCTTGACAGATTTGTCGTATTGAGCTTTGACTCGGCGCTGGTGAGCTTCGAGTGCTAGTGTAGCATCTCGACGAGCTTCGTCCAAATGATCGAGCGAGAGCAAGCACTTTTCTATGGTGGTGGTGCCAGGCAGGAGTTCAATAGTGAGTTTGAGTGATGGAATTTCACACTCGATTGGAAGTACTTCCTCCAAGCCGAATGCAAGCTAAAATGGCATGAAGCCTGTGGCAGTTTTGACTGACATTCGGTATGCCCATAACGCGGAATAAAAATTCCAATGCCATGTGGTTTTATGGTTTCCGACTAGTCGACAAATCATGGTTTTGAGGATGCCATTTATGGCTTCGACTTCACCATTAGCTTGAGGATAGTAAGATGAAGATTGATCTTAAGGAAAACCTAGGATGAATGTTAATTTGATCGTCATATGATTCTGAAATTGGGATCGATGATCTGTGAAAATAGATAGGGGTACACAAAACCGATAGATTACTTGATTGAACATGAAGAGAGCAGTGGTTTCACCATTGGCCTTAAAAGTGGGAATGGCTTCCACCCATTTCGTAAAATAGTCGACCGCAACTACGATGTAGTTGTGTCCATTTTCCGAAGTGGGATTATAGGTGAAGAAGTCAATTCCCCATTTAGCGAAAGGACCAATGGAGATAACCGAATGAAGGGGGGCAGGATGAGCACACATTTTCTTTTTGAAAATTTGACATGGATGGCATTTCTGGACTGGTGCAATGTAGTCTTTAAAAAAAGTGGTCCAATAATAACCTGCACGCAGGATTTTTTGGGCAGTAGCTATGCTTGAAAGATGACCACCGCATGCCCCTACGTGGCAGTCATTCAAAATGTGTTCCGCTTCATTGAAAGTGAGACAATGCCGGAGAATAGTATCGATACCACAATGATATAATGTATCATTTAGCACGAGGTAGTGCTTTTCCTGGTGGCGAATACGACGATGGTCATCGAACGTGAGAGTAGGGTGGAAGCATTGGGTTTGCAGGTAGACCAAAATGCCCCCATACCATGGGTCCAAAGAATCGACCAAGTATACAGATTCATAAGGAAATGGATCATGAGCTACTTCTCGGGGATCGATTCTGGGAAGGTCCAATAATAATTTTGTGAAGACGAGGGATTTCTTTGCTTTGGCAGTTGTGAAGACAAAATCTAATTGTTGGAGGATTATGATCCATTTGGAATATTTCTCCCAATAATTTTTCGAGACAGGATGTGTCGCATGGGGTTCTCCAAAGCAATAACTGTAGTCTGTCGCAACAATATATAGTGTCGAAATCGGGTGATGGAAAAAAATACTGCCATAGAAAGTTTATCCACATGTGGATAATGTAGCTCAGGTCCAATTAGACCTTTGGAAAAATATTATATCACATGTTCATTGTCGTCACTGTGAACTTGAACCAGAACCATTTGAAGTGAGGATGGTGAGGCTGCCAGGGAGAGGAGAAAGTCACGTGAGTAGTCGGGGGCACTAAGGAGTGGGGATAAAACAAGTGCATGTTTTAAAGCATCAAATGATCGCTGAGCTTGGTCATACCACAAGTATAGTGTTCCTTTCTTCAATAATCGCATATTAAATCCTTTCGTCATCTCGACATAGTTAACGATGAATCGACGTAAAAATTTTTCCTTCCCTTGCAAACATTGGAGTTGAAGGATGGATTGTGGTGCCGGTAATTCAGCAATCACCTTAACCTTATCGGGATCAACCCTAATCCCATGCTTGGATACAATGAAACATAACAGACACCCAGACTTGATCATAAATATGCACTTATGAGGATTCAGATGTATATTGTAGAATATACACCTAGCAAAAATTTCTTTCAGATGAGCAAGGTGATCAGGTCATTTCTTGGAATGGGCCGGAAGGTCATCCAAGTAAGCCTATATAATATGTCGAATGTCGTGAAAATCGTAGTCCATATCCCGTTGAAAAGTTGCTCCAAAATTCTTCAAACTGAATGGGATTTTACGATACACAAATGTGCCGCAAGGATAGATGAAGGCAGTTTTATGTTGGTCTTCCTTTTTAGTCACAATCTAGTTATAGCCCGAGAATCCATCCATGACGGAAAAAGATTTGCATCTGGCACAATCGTCGAGAATCTGATATATGAACGACGTAGGATAATTGTCTTCGGGACAAGTAACATTTAGATCTTGATAGTCAACACAAACTTGAATGGTGCCTTGTTTTTTATCGACGGGAACTGGATTGGAAACCCATTCTATCAAAGTAAGGGGATAGATGAAACCAGCGTTTAAAATTTCTTCTACCTCAATTTTTATGGTGGATGCTTTGCGCAGGTGGATTGGTCTGAGTTGCTGCCGAATTGGTTTGTCATTATCATAAATCTTGATTTCATGCTCAACTATAGATGGATCTATGTCAGCCATTTCATCATAAGACCAAGTGAACACATCGCAAAATTTCTTGAGAATGGATGTGAAGCATGCAATTTCCTCAGGATTACAATCTGCTTCAATCTGAATATTTTCCTTGATACCCGTTTTGACATAGATATCAATGAGCATTGTCTTAGAAATATTACCCATGTTCCCTTCTGAATCGATAGTTTGAATAGTGGTGTAAGTGGAGGGAACCATCTCAGGTGGGTCAAATGATGGGATTTCAGTTTTTATCATGTTCGAGTCGATCATCGAAGCGCGATGGTGAAACTCTCCCAAAGGTCATTCTTGTACAGACATGATCTCTCGAATAGCTTCGTCTGTAGGCAAGACTTCATTGAGGAGATCCTTAGAGAGAACTGTGATGGGTGGGAGGTTTTACCTTTGGTCAAAACCATAGTAGTGGAGGGTACAAATGTAATTTGGATGGCTTGGTAGGCTAGCTCAGCTGGTGAGAGTGGCATTTTATCTCCATAGGAGTCGATGTCTGAAGGTGCCAGGAGGATCCATGGGTCGATAGAGCCATCGAAAGTGGTGGATATCATTGCAACCGTATTTGGGATCTCTGGCAGTGGGAGAGGAAAACAACCTAGTAGGGAAGATGCCTTCAGAAGATTGGTACCAATACTAACGTAAGAGTCAAAAAATCCTCCTATTAGGGGTACGGTGCTACTTGGTAACGTGGAATAATCAGGGGTGAAGAAGGATAACTAATCCACTATGACTATTTTCCCATCCAATGGAAATAGGACGAGTCGGAAGACCAAAGAAACAATGGTGTCATCGCATAAGACCAACTGCGACCGAGTAATAGATTATAGTCGAGATTGCGATCTACGAATTCAATGTCCACGGTTATCATTTTCCCACTCAGAGTGATGGGAAAGCTAGCAAGGTATCCTTTTAGGAGGAACGTGTGGCCGTCGAAAGCTTTGAGGGAATTCGATGGCGGTGTTAAGGTAGGAGAACTTAAAGTGAGCCAGCAAGCTTGTGACATAACGCAGGTCGAAGCACCTCTGTCAATGACAGTGTGATGGATTGGTCTCCCTTTCGACATAACCTGCACTTGGAATGCAAGTTGGTGCGAGAGGCGAGTCTGAGATTTTTCCATATCAAAGATAGCTAGCATGGAATCTTGGGGGTCTATTCCACCAATACTTTGTGCTGGACAAGTTTGCAATACTTGGAGAGCAGACATAGCTGACGGTGCCTGTGCCAAATATTCTACAATGTTGTAGTTTTGGGCTGCATGTGCAGAGGTGTTATGAGTCGCGCATCGAAGTGTCCCTTTGGGGGGACGAATTACGGGGCCAGCAGTAGGCCGTTCGATATGTAAATTGTTGGTCGGTGGTGGATTTGAACTAGTGCCAGGTTCTTGAGCATCTATGGTAGGATTTCCATAAAGCTTGGCTCGTGTTTGAATTTCAACACTCTCAATGCCATAAATGGTGGATGATCCTTCACCGAAAGGATGTGAACCACCATTTCCCCATTGCTGGGGTTATGGCGGGTGGTCAACCATGTGTTGGTTAGGGAAAGGATTATGAAGAACAACATGTGTTCGCCCAGAATCCTTGTTTGCGATAAAATCGGTGCATTCCTGCAGCCAAGGACATTTTAATGTCAAGTGGTCCTCCGCATATATTTTGCAAGGAAATTTCATGGGTTTATCCTTCCCTTTGTCATTTTTGGTAGCGTTTTTTCTAATTAGGATTATTCTGATTGTCCGACTGCTCTTCTGAAGAAGATGTCTTCTTCTTGTTATTCTTATTCTTTCCACTAGGTTTTTGTGAAGTTTTCACAAAATTTACCTCAGCAGTAGGAAGAGTAGTCGTTTGGTTAGGGGTGGTGGCAGCCTAGGATGGTTGGCAGGTTTTCCCCCGAGACTGTTTTGTGGCTACACCAGAGATTTTTCCAACAAGAACATTGGCACGGGCTCCGGTTTTCTAAGTAGCTGGAGGATTTGGGTTACCGGGGGCATTGGGGAGTAAATCATATAGCGTGCCAGGTTGTGAATATATTAAATCCAAATTCGTCACCGGAAAGGCCAATGTCTTTAGAGATGTGGGTTAAGAGAGACTTACAAAACCAATTAGCTAAGAGATGATCCGGGATTGGCGCTTTGACTAGCCTCCTCCCACATCTCCATTCATGAATGTGATAAGAGATGTGGGTGGCAGTGTCTTGGCGCAGCGAGGTTAACAGTTTCGTTCCAGTTTCAAATCTGATTGGTAATTTGAAATTCTTTACAAACTCCGTCGCTAAAGAACCAAAAGTGTTTATGGTGGTGCGCGACAATTCAATATACCACTTGGCGACATTGCCTGTAAGGGTGCGGGGAAACAGTTGAAGCCGGACACTATCATCCACCATGGAATTAGATATAGACCATAAATGAAAGGTGGTGATGTGTGCGGCTTGGTCTTCCCCTCGTTTCCCATAGAACTTTGGGATGTCAGAAGGAATCTTGTGTGGTACTGTAGGCCAAAGCGGGTTTGCCCTCGAATCTAACCAAGGAAGTATTGTTTGAGTATGTGGACCATAGGGTCCGCCCATCAATGTGTTACCAGTAGGATAAGTATGAATTTGATAAAAAATTCCTATAGGTGGAGGGGTAGGGATATATGGTTGCTGTCCATAGGGCATATTGTATTGCGGGACGAACGGTTGATTGTCCCCAGTGTAAAAGTGCCCTCCCATTCCAGATGGAGGTTGGGGTGGGTTAGTCCATATGGATGCAATAGAGCTTCCCGGAGGCATGCCACTACTTGCATAGTTCTGCAATGGCATAGACCCTACACCGATATTTAAACCACTTAAGGGAACAGTGTTAATAATAGGTTGTCTGGGTTGTCCTAACAATTTCAAGGGTAGTGAAATGTTCCCTGTTATCTGTGTGCTAGTGACACTACCCCCTGGTATGGTGGCTAAGGGGTTTGAACTCAGCAAAGGGTTTCAACCGAAAGGGTTGCTAAAATGAACCGAAGTAGTCACACTCGTGGGAGGAGAAACCATAAGTCCCAACATGGTCACGGTAGGAGTAGATCCCAAAGGACTTGGTGAGTTAGTTACAGTTGTGATGACCATAAGGTTGGGATTAGGTATATGTTGACTACTGGGGTTACCAAGTAATGGCATAGAACTGACAACTAGCAGGGAGGATGGCGGCGAACCTGGGATGGTTGCCATTGGCATCGACCTTGTGGATGCCAATTGAGAAATGGATTTCTGTGCGGCTGAAGACATGTCAGTGTGTAGTGGAATCTGAACTATCACAGGCTCCAACGGATCAGTGAGTGGAGGATTGTAGTGAGGTACGACCCCTTCTGTGAAAGGGTCCTCCGGAAATTCCGTATGATATGAGGCTATGTGAAAATCAGGGTTTGTCAATAGAGACTGCTCTTCCATAGAAGGCAAAGGTTCACCAAGGTTCAGTTCTTCCTCATGAGTCAGAGGAGGTAGACCTTGCTGTCGTCGAGACAGACGGTGTGGGTTGGATGACGCCACAGTGACTTGTTTAGTTTTAACAAATTTTAATAAATTGTGATGTATTATAAAGTCTCAATGACAGTAACCACACACCTAAAAAAAGAAAAAAGGAAAAAGGACTCTCTAAAATCAATCAGCAAGTAGCCATAGTAGGGTGCCCTGTCTGAGTACTACCATTTTCTAGTGATTAAATCTAGTATCACAATAGTAGTAACACAGAGAGGGTTGGTCCAAAGTACAGTTATGGTCACTCTAGAGCTTCGCCCGAACCTCAGACGATAGGTGTAAGAACTCTCGTGAAGACGAGTACCCTCCTAAAGACTGAAGACAGAGTGGGTCCATCTGTTTTAGGTACCAGGACAGCCTGTCCCAGTCATCTTGTGTAAGTCCCTAAAAATTATGCCCACTAAAGATACCTCAAATCATAGACATCATCAGGGGGGTCCACAGTCAAGGACAACATGCTATATGGGTAGAATACCTAGATCCCTGTTCTAGTTTCGACATCCCTGAAGGGAACCCTAGTATATAGCATACCCACCAAATGCAGTCGAAGGTGGGCTAACTTCTTGTGCACCCAAGTGTTGTCTCGCGCTGATCTCTAGTAAAGGAATGGTCTCAATAATATGAGTGTAGTATGATTTCACTCGTTAATGACTCTAGTTTCATGTTTTGAGATCATGGGTGATTTTCTCACTTTTCCTAACCCAAGATCCTAGCCTGAACTACTGTTGGTGTGAGCTCAAAAAGAGTAATGTGATTGATTTTATTATCGGTTGATTCTTACTGTACTTGATCATTAGTCTTGCAGAGGGGGAATGGACGTATGAAATGTAATGAGACTCTGACTCAAGAAACCATGCAAAAATATGCTCTAAATATTCAATTCAATGAATAGTATTTCTACAAGGAGAGGTTTCTTTTCAACATCCATGCACTAACATTCAAATAGCATAGTTCAACTTTAAAGATTCTGACTTCTATCTACCTCATCTTAATAGTCTTTGAACTGAAATTTCCAGAATTAATTCAGCTAGATGCAGAAAAACTAAAAAAAAAATTCTTCTCTAAAAAGTAAATGCTTTTCAAACTAACTTTTCAAACAAGAGTGAACAAACAGAAATGCCAGCTTAGTAAACAAGCACAGGGATTCAGTCAAGGAGAGATACTGAGGGCCAAAAAAATCTGCAACCAAAACACAATCACAGGGGTGAACAACAAATTTTGGTTGAGTAATGCACTGTCTCTGAGTAAAGACAACATTAATCCAGAGACTAACGCACTGTATTTAAGTAGAGCCCACGTTATAATGCACTGGAACACTAACAGAGGTAGTGATAGCCAGGGTAAAGTTCTTCAAATGGTCAAACTGAAACAGGATTGAACTCTGTGAACTTTTGAAATGTCTACTGGGCATAAATACTGGTCAGAAGGGTCTGTGATCAGAGGAAAGAAGAAAGGGGGAAAGAGATAGTCTGGAAACTATGGGGGAACTCCCCAGCAGAGTCACCAATTTTGGTATAGGGTAAAATTCTTGGGTTGTTGGTTATTTAATATCCCTCTCAGGGCTTTTTGGTGCCTGAGGTAGACAGTAAGATTAGTTGTATATTTCACAAAGAAGGTACATACATGTTCATATTAACTTAAAACAACTTGATGGAATAAGATGGAATATTACCTCTTTAATGATCTTGAAGTCTTTTGGAGAGCGCTGAACAATGTAGTAGGGATCCTTCTTCAGCAGCTCCAAATCTCAAACCTGCAATCAGTCAAAGCACCCATGTAATCTCTACCACAACATACATTTCCTATCAATTAAGTCAATATATAATAAACATTTAAACTATGCACATCTAATATATTCATATCATGTTATATAATTGATTGAATAACAATGACAATATCAACGCATAGAATGGACAAAACAAATACAGTTCTATTGATTTATAAAAAGGAGGATTACAACCGTCGGTTGTACCAAGCCCTCCCCAGTATTCCAGTATCTCTATCTCTCAATGTGGTGATATCTTGGTCAACAAGTTCTCAATGAACCTCTTTGACTCTTGACCTTCACACTACAACAATAATGCTCTACTTCACAAGTATTCAAAACTTTGACAATCCTTCGACCTTGAACCAAGAGCCTTCAACTCCGTTTTACAGGAGGTGGAGAGAGCAATCATTGCCTTTCTCTTTCTTCCAGTTCTGAATAGAAAAAACCAAGATGTTTCCTCAAATTCCATGCTATTTCCTTCTTTGAGAGTTTAGTTTTTTTTGGCAAGGCCCAATAAGAGATTAGTGCTTTGCAGTTTCCTTTTTGTACTGACTCTCTTGTGAGAAAAAGCTGGAAATT
The DNA here is from genome assembly GCA_034641835.2 of Pinus albicaulis. Classification (NCBI taxonomy): domain Eukaryota; kingdom Viridiplantae; phylum Streptophyta; class Pinopsida; order Pinales; family Pinaceae; genus Pinus; species Pinus albicaulis. The sequence continues at coordinate 1,287,271,356 of CM076577.1, read as the reverse complement.
CAAATCATTCTTTGCACGTTTTTTCTGTTAGAAACTCAAAACATAGGTAACACTACCCTCTAGTGTAAACAAAGCATTTCCCTAGCCACTAACGTGCCCTATTCATTGATCAGATGTGTTATAATGCTCTTGAGCTGTTATAGTAGGGTGTTACCTTGGTAGAAGTAGGTTTAGTTTAGGTCTCTCTATTCCTTCCATATTTATCTTCTCCTCTGAGCTGATGAGGAGGTATTTTGACCTGTAAGAACCTCCTGTAATTGTAACTTGAATTCAATGACCTCTTCTTTGGTCTCACTTAACTGTTCTTGCAATACCTCCGCTTCATTTTTTTCCACCATCTTCTCTTTTCATTTCCTTTGCACAAAAACTTCTTCTATTGTTGGTGACAAGTCTATGATGTCTTCTATGATAGGCTGCTTTCCTTTATCAACATGTTATGTATTCTTTTTTCCCATGACACCCTTTTCAAGTTGCAGTCTAGTAAGTGCTTTCCCTGGCTAAAATAAGAAACTTGCATCTTCCCCTACAAAATCAATATTTTTAATAGTCTTACCTTTCTTTTTCTTCTTCTTTTCATCTTCAATGTCCTCATCTATAACAAATGGAGTCTTCTCAATATCTATATCTTGGAGGATGTCTTCAAGCTTTCCGTTTCCAATTTTTTGAATTCTAGTTATCCTCCTGCTACCATGCTTAATAATCTTTTGTTTGTTTCTTGTAAGTGAAGGTTGTGGGATATGTGCCTCTGGTATAGGTTCTATTTCAACATTGATTGGCTCCAATATAGGCTATGCCTATTCTTCATTTACACCTTCTCTGATAGCTACAGATGAAGCATATTTTGGCTTTGGAGTTTTCTTAGGTGTCAATGAATCAAGTTCATAAACACTAAGGAAAATGAAAGATGACCAATATCTATTTAATTTCTTCAATTCCTCTAGCACTAAGAGTTTAATCAAACCATGGTGAAATATTGATGTCTAACTGCATTTAGCCTTGGCTTGAACCTTATCAGACATCTTCGCTAAGCTCCTAAACTAAAATGAAGGACGATCAAGGGAATTCTTACTAGTGAAATGTAATGGGAGTCTTAAATGGTACAGGTAAACCATATGTAACATCCCCTCCAAATTGATGTAATTCTAGATCACAAACAACAGTTTAGAATAATTCTCGTTCATATAACTTCTTGGAATCCCAGATGCCATGTCAGCTCCAACGTGATTTGGTTTGACAAATTCCTCACAACTCCACATTTTTAATTTAGTGGATTTGAGCCACTCTTCACACTCTCTTGGTATTTTGTGGCCTGAGAAATGGTATTAGGTGACATTGTGAAATTTAAACCCCCACCTTCGAATATGTCGCTATAAATTTCACTGCAAAATATTTTAATATTTGAGCATGAAATCCTTGAAGCTTTTCACAGAATTACAGGCATCCGACATTTCAAAATTAATCCACAAAATTGGGGTCTCGATTTAATAACCTAAGGTCCATGGACTTGTATCTCACTCAAGAGCCTCCATTATTCACCTTATTCTTCATAGCCAATCTCCTTTATAACCACGTTGTCTCCTTAACTGTGACACCTATAGAGAAAAACACTAGATAACAAGTTGCTTGTGCTAGGATTCAACTCTTGAAAGATGATAGTGGATTGTTGCATGCAAGACTCGTACAACATATGACAGAGAGATTCTTTGGGATGAGTTTAAAAATATGGAATTTTGAAGTATGGAAAATGATGGAAAATGTGGGAATAAAATTTAATGATGAGGATATTTATGATTTTGCATGCTTTGGTGTTCATGATAGCTAATTGGATGACCTCACCTTTATCACTAACCATCAAAAATTTTGAAAACTCATCATGATATTTTTTTTTGTAGAAAAACATGATTCCATAGCGAAGATAATTATAAAATTGGCAGATTTGCTATGAAACTGTTAGGTGATTCTGTAGCGAAATCTGCCATTCTGCAGTTATATTCACTATGAAATGGTGAAAAAATAGACAAGTGGCATTTGTTTGATTTGAAACCATGCATATGAACCTAAAGTGGCATTTGGTGGATTTGACTAACATGACATGGCTAATGGAGGGTTTTATACTTGGGGTAAAGGTTTATTCCATGGACTTTTTCATCTAGTTCATGAACCAACCTATTTGAAAAAAATGAAACCTAGGTGAGTGAGCTGAGTGACCCTATCAATAAAAAGTTAAAATCTATGTGCGATAATAGTGGCTCCACTGGGGATGGTGTGCCCCTGTGGTACAACAAGGAACTTGTAGTTCCAGTGCCTTCTTTCAAGGAAAATGAAAAATTATGAAATTGATGAGGACTTCTTCAAAATATTATGGCCTTCTCCTCAGGATCAAGCTTGATGATGAACTCATATTTATTAGCAAAACATCATAACAGAAAATGAAATATATACAATGGAGTGAAATTCAGTGAAATCAATTAGGAGGAATAATGTCTTAGAAACCTGCCACTGACAGGTCCTCCTCCACACAGTTTTCCATCCATCTCCTGAAGTAGAAACGTTTTGTTTCCATGATATGAAGCTATCACAAATGGACCCTTATAGATGTTCTCAAACTTTCCGTTCTTCCCCTTTTCTTCAATTTTGGCTTCCGATTTGAGAACTACATCTTGGATCTCGAAATTTTCTTCTTTAGTTTTTTTGTCAAAGTATAGGAGATATTTCCCTAAGCTCAAGGAGGAAAATAAAAAATGAGGAAGAAAATAATCCCATGCCATTAAGGATGTGGGTGAAGTTGAAAAGAAGAAGTCGAACAAGGAGGAAATAATATATCTCCGCTATTGAGAGAGTCTTCCTCACATAAGTTCTTTTGAAGTTTATAAGTCTTTTCTTGTAAGATACGACTATCATGATTCACTAAGAAACATAACGAGATGTATCAAGGCATCATGGAAGCATTGAAATAAATATATTATGACATAATATAGAATCATGACACATGGTTAAAATATATGGAATTCAAGGATATAGCTCTTGGGAATCTCATTGAAAAAAAAATTGGCAAGGTCATCTAGTACAAGGTTCATCATACATTTGTCAAGAGGAAATGTATATTGATAGGGATTCTTTAGGTTCTCAATATTATTTTATGTAATCTTCATTGAAAGGTTCACCATTCATGAGGTGAAGAAAGTGTTTCATCAAGAATTTCAAACTTGTGGAATTCATGGGATGATGGTATGATGACATAAAAATGAATCAGATCAATGAATTTAAGCTCTTTCAATCAAGTAAGTTGTTGAAAAAAGTATATATGACAAAAATAGAAAATAAGGTATATGTGCTTACATTTTATATTGTGGAAGTCATCTCATATGGTTTCAAATATCATGAAACAATTATCTATATTAAGAGCATGATAAAATAAAGGATCTCCTGCCTCAAAGTGATGCAAGAATGCATGGGTCACATATTCGCTACATGAAATCAACATAATATGTCCTCATATGAAGTATGAGATAGTTGACTACCATTGAGGAAGTCTGATTAGAAGCTCATGGGAATGAAATGTGTTAATAAAGGAAGGATTATCATCGAATATTCAACCATGGTAAAGGAAATCAACATTCAAAAGACTAATAAGATTTGACTATGATATCTCCATGGAAGCTATGAACACTCTGATGGAGTCTGAAAAAAGGAGAGACCCTTGAAAATATACATCTTTGGGAGATGTGTCGATATGTATGAAGGATTTTGATGCAAACTAGAAGATGTCATGATGAAAGAGCATCACATAGGTAATTTTGATTTTAATTTTCATTCCTTTATTCTTGAACTAATATCTTGATGGGTTTGTTAGCCACCTATATAATTTGTTATATCAAAAGGTGGCTAAATCATTTTTGGAGCCTTCAAGAAACAAGTCTTATTGCTAAAAGTGTTATCTCTTGAAGACTCATGAAGACATCATGCCCTTTGTTTAATCTTCACTGTTGTTCCCTTTCAAATGCTAAAAATCTGATATTTTTATAGAGAAAAGACTGCTGCAAAATTCCATGTTTTCCTCCCTCCACTCAAAACTAACTTTATTTTATTCGCTCTTTCCACATGGAATTCCTCTATTTCTTCATTTTTTTCCCTTTTCCCCTTCATAAAATCCTCTTTGCAAAGTTTAAAACCCATTTTTAAACTTTGGCGAAACCCCCAAATCCATCAAAAACTTTGAAAATTTTCATAAAAAATAAGTTTTTTCACTATGAAATTAAGCCCCTTTGGCCTAAGTCCTAACCACTTCACCACCACGTGCCTTGGTGCTGGAACCAAGTGCTAAAACCTTTAGGCTCTTATCACATCAGAGAAAATCGGAGCGTGCAAGACTTTTTGTCATATTAAAACTTCTGATGCGATTGGCCCTTCATATATAATCCCCGATCCCATTGCCGCTTCATATAACCCTTGGGCCCGTAGTCGGGTCCTAAAGTTTGTAAATAAACCCATCTCCGATGTAATTTTCCTTTGAAAATCATAAAACCCCTTTTTCCTAAGTTTTGAACTAAAAGCGTCTATGCAATATTTTTTATTAATAAACACCGTTGATCTTAAAACCCGATCAATGATCTGCGCGTTATCGCATTGGAGAAATTTCAATGGGTAGATTGAAAGACCCACACCAAAGTTCCAATGCGATTGACCCTTATACATATAAGCTCTAGGCCTATTTCTTTTCATATATACCAATGGCCCCACAGTCGAGCGCCATTTCATATATATATCCCGCCCCATAGCCATAAAACCTTTGTTTTTTATAAAATTTTGATTCTTTATATTATTATGTGGTCTTGTTCGTTCATTGGTTTGAGCCCTTCTCCGCCGTTGATCTTGGACCAATCTGATGGACCGCGCAATCTCGCATCGGAAAAGCTCATTGGGCGCGTTAATATTTTTCACCGTCTCCGATTGGTGATTCCCTGACGAGTTCTCTACCATCGATCTGATCTGCAGATCGACGGACCCTAGTTAATCACTTCGGTGCCCTCCCTGTCCATCGCCCCTCTAATTGCGAAGCTCCGATTGCATCTGGGCCGTCCACGTGTCAAGATCGGATGGTCCAGATTGCATCTCTCGACCTTGGTTAAAAACATGCAGCCTCGCTTTATAATGTTTTCCAAGCAGATCTCTATCGTTGATCTCTACAGATCAACGTCTCATATTTAAAATTTCTCCGCATTGTATATTATTTCGTTTAACCAGAGTTTCAATCCTACCCATTGATTCTTTACATCTAATGGCCCATATTAACCCTGATAGGCCTGACCCCTATGGGTCCTGTTAGTGTCAGTCTAGTCATACTGCCATCAGTGATCAAAGTTACTCTTTGCATTTGCATATTAGGATTCCCATAATAATCAATTTCACCATTCCGTTAGGTCATGGATTCATTGATGGTAGTAAATTTTTATCATTTGTCCCTCATGAGGTACTTGCTAATTTTCTTTTCTATGGTCTTTAGTCATTAGTCACTTTAATTCTCAAAATCATATCAGTAGGTCATAGGATGGGTCTCATCAGTTTCTAGGGTCTCACCATGGTCAAATTAATGAGTCAAATGTCAATAAATATCAGCAAGGTCATGAGGAAGCCAATAAGCTCAAAGTCATAGCAGCAGGAAGAATGAGAGAGATAATATTCAGCTTGATGTAATTTTCACCTCAAAACCATGTTTTGAGGTGAAAACATGATATTTCACCTTTATTATTATTCATTATATATCATCATGTGTAATAAGTCACAATTCAGAAGTTTCTATCTCCGCAAAGTGATGTCCCTACCTTCAGAAGATTTTTCCGCAGCCTTTTCAACACCAAATCATCCTCCAAGTAGATCCATCAGAAAGATCCCAGAAAGAGCTTTCCAACGGTATACTACACTCTCAAAACTGACTTCTGGATTGAAATTTATGCTTAAGTGAAGTAAAAGTCCCTATATCCTCATATACCCCCTATTTTCCATTTTTCCCTTTAAACTTTGTATTATTTAAAGAAATATTTAAAGTTTAATATTCCTTTAAATAATCCCTTTTTCCCTTTCCGATTATAAAATTTCATTATAAATATGTTAACTATAAATGCGATTTATATGCCAAACCACTTCCCCAACCATACCTTGTAGAACTTTATAATAAACATATAAAAGCTTATTTTATAAACCCTGCGTTTCCAACCACTTCCCAACCATATGTTGGAACTTTATAATAAAACTTTATTATAAAGTTTTATATTATATATAACCTGCATTACAATCGCAATCGCAAACCTTTTCCAATCGCAACGTTTATTTGTGCCCTCTGATCACGCCAATCGCACTAAACTCCGACGCGATCAATCGCAAGTCCTCCCTCCGATCACTCCAATCCTCTGATCGCACCCCTCCTCCGATTGACCAATCGCAATTCCTCCCTCCGATTGCTCCGATCCTCCGATCGCGTTTCCCCTCCAATTGATTGCAACATTCCCATCGCAAATTATGTTCTCCCGATGCGATTACCCCCGCTCCCCTCCGATCTCCGATTGTGATTGACATGTCGGTCCCACCACTTAAACCTTCCACCCATTCATTATGAAACCCCTTTTTCCTTTGTAAAAGTTAAAAATTATCCGTTTTGTTTATTACAAAGGGTTCTCCCCAATCACATCGGAAATGTTGTTTCATATATATTGTCCTAATCCTCGATCCCGATTGCGATTATGTGGGCTCCATCTCCCCTTCTCCAATCGCATCGAAAGTTTTGGTTTCAACCGCCCATTGCAATGTGCCTGCCCCAAAGTCTCGATTGCGAGAGGAATTCCCTCATTCCACCATCGCATCGCATATTTTAACCGTTTCATATATGTATCACTGCAACTGCCCCCCTCTCCGATTCTGATTGCGATGGTGCCATACTATAGTATGTTTATCTCTCCACCTATCCATTGTGATTGTGATTAAGATGTGGGTCTCGCCTACTCCCCTTCCCTTTTCCCATACAAAATAAATTTTTCCCTTCATGAAAGCATAATTTCATTTCAGTTCAACAGCGTATTATAAAGGTCAGTCTTCTTCAGAAGTAATAATGGAAAGCAAAGTGACAGTCAGAGGCCAAGACCCAAATTCGTAACAGTCACATCGACAGTACGTTGTAAGGAGATCTACGTTACAATGTTTCGCCTTCTCACTGACCGGATGTAACGCAGCTCTTCCATTTCGGAGAGATTATTGGCTCTTGGTTTTCCATCTTCAGTTATGATTTCTCCTCTTCTCATCGATTTGTATTCCCACAAAATATTTCTATTTATTGTAAATGCTAATCATTTGTAAAGGGCTGAAAGGCTGGAAATCTGAAAACTCAGAAGTAGGGGAATAGTGTGGCAGTGAGCTCTATGCTCCATTGTACAGTTTGGTAGGGAATTAATAAAGTGATGCAACTCTGATTTGTGGGATTCATGTGGTATGAGTTTTAGCATATGTCTCTCCTTTATGTTTCATATGTACATTTTTATGTTTCACCATTCATTCATAAACATTTTCAGTTGAATGTTTTCAAGTCAGAAAGGTGGAATCCATTTTATATGCTTTGCCTTGGGGAATCATTCATACTCTGTGTGTTTTCTTCTGTTTGAAAAGGATTCATTCATTATGCCATTTTCAACATCTCAACAGTCTTTCCACTCCATCTTATCTCAAATTGATTGCTAAATCTCCTTCCTATCTTGCCCCATGAAATAATCTGTGTCCTTGATTTAATTCCTCGGTTCATACTATCCTTTTCCCATACATCCCTGAAAATTCAGTCATTCATCAAAACTCCTTTTCCCATTTATATACCTAGCCTAAAATCAGTTCATTTTTGTGTTATTGAATATCTATTCTATGGAGAGAGCCCTCTCCCGTCCTTGTAGGTCTAGCTACAAGGCTGAGCGTGGTTTTAGTTGTTACCCTGATTTGCCTTTTTCAGCCTGAGGTTCAGATTGGGTGCTAACATCTCTGGCGACCACACTGGGGAAGTAATTTATTTGAAACAGTAAATCATATCCTCCCTGGTAAAGGATGACAAAGTTTAGATCTAATTGTTTATGGTGAAAAACAATCAGATGCATATAAAGGCTGAAAACATTCACCCGGCGACTCCATTCACTGAAAGATTCAAAAAATCAAATCCTTCATGGTGACTCCACTGCTGGAAGATCAGTAGCTTTAAGATCTTTGTTTTAAGATGGAACATATTGCAAGAAGGTATGCTCCCATGAGCCAAGATCATATTCCAGGTTTCCCAAATAAAATTCCCAAGATGGATTGGCTTCAGAATTTGCCTACATTCAGAAATGTGGAAGGTAATGACGCTGCTCTTCATCTGGTAAAATTTCACATTCATGTGCATAAATTAAAGATCGATTTTCCTGAAGACTGTTTGATGAAAATTTTTATGGAAACTCTGGAAGATGAAGCTCGATCTTGGTATGAAAGTTTGCCACCTGGTTGTATTTATTGTTTAAAAGATTTTCATACCATATTCTTTGAAAGGTACAGATAATCTTGTCCGTCTTTAATGTTAGTTTAGAACTTTCATGAACATGTTAACAGTTTCATTGAAAATCTTGAGAATTTGTATGGAGATGATGAATTCATCGAATCTCTCTATGAAAATCCATTTCAGCAGCACACAGAAATATTTGAGGAAACTTATCAATATCAGCAGGTTGAAGATTTCCCTACAGTTGAGAATGATGGAAGACAAAGTTTTATTTCAGATCTGATTGAAATAAAGGATGATATTCCGCAAAATGATGTTCCAGTCTCAAATAGCGATAGAGTTAAACTAGAACTGGATTCAAAATGTGATGATGACGAGTATGTTGTTCCCGATCTCATCATGGAGTGCTCTATTGTTGAGGCCACCTCAAATGAAGAAAACAGAGTTATAGACCTGAGTGTTCTCATTCCATCAAAAAATAATCTTCACGAGGAGGTAATCCATTCCCTTAATGAAAAACAAGACGAGATATTTGTTCTAGTAAGTGAAAGAGTTTCTTTGGATGAAATTATGGTAGATGATAGAAATGATAGTGTTGGATCTCAAGAACCATCTAAAGTTTCTTCTCTTATGATTGATGAATATGATGAGAAACATGACAATCTGGTTGTCATATCATATGAAGATGACGAACAATATATTCAAATTACAGAAGATCAGAGCATTCAGGACTGCCTTTCATATGTTTCTTCCTATGTCTCATGTTTAGAAATGTTTTTTCAAGAGGAAATTTGCTCATCTACTTGTTCAGAATTGTTTGAAGACTAGGAACACACTCTTACTGAGGTACATTATGAAGAAAGATCAGAATCAAGAGAAAAATACACCTTATTTCTTTAGCAGGAGGTAAATCTTCATGTTTTTCAGGATCCAGTGGAAAATTTATTGCAGTCAGCAGTGAAGGTAATTATTGCAATATTTAGTGATGAAAGAGATTATGGCCAACCATGCTTTTGGATGCCTATTTGCAAGTATCTATTGTTGACCACAGGATCTGATCAGGAGAATCAATCAAGGAGGAATCTGCTTGATTGGTTACATTGGCATTTTGATATAGCATGATGGTACATAGGCCTTCCAGAAACACAGGTGGTTATCATCAAGATTTGAAACCTCAAGTCTTGGTCATATAATACCACCAAAGCTTCAAATGTCAAGTTTTTTTTCTAGGTTAGCTTTGAGTCACTCATGAGTCAGTTTGTTGGGTCAAATTTCTTTCAGTATTCAGTTTGGTTTTTAGCTATTGACTCCATGCCCAATGGATAAGGCCACTTGGTCTACATTGTTCTTGGCACCTCCAAGGAGCTACCATTCCCATTGGAGCCAATGTTAGTGTCAGTCTAGTCATACTGCCATCAGTGATCAAATTTACTCTTTGCATTTGCATATTAGGAGTCCCATAATAATAAATTTCACCATTCTGTTAGGTCATGGATTAATTGATGGTAGTAAATTTTTATCAGTTGTCCCTCATGAGGTACTTGCTGATTTTCTTTTCTATGGTATTTATTCATTAGTCACTTTCATTCTCAAAATCATATCAGTAGGTCATAGGATGGGTCTCATTAGTTTCTAGGGTCTCACCATGGTCAAATTAATGAGTCAAATGTCAATAAATATCAACAAGGTCATGAGGAAGCCAATAGGCTCAAATTCACAGCACCGGAAAGAATGAGAGAGATATTTTATTTAGCTTGATGTAATTTTCACCTCAAAACCATGTTTTGAGGTGAAAACATGATATTTCGCCTTTATTATTATTCATTATATATCATCATGTGTAATAAGTCACAATTTAGAAGCTGTTATCTCCGCAAAGTGATGTCCCTGCCTTCAGAATAGTTTTTCACAGCATGTTCAGCACCAAATCATCCTCCAAGTAGATCCATCAGAAAGAGCCTGGAAAGAGCTTTCCAACACTATACTACACTCTCAAAACTGACTTCTGGATTGAAATTTATGCTTAAGTGAAGTAAAAGTACCTATATCCTCACATACCCCCTATTTTCCATTTTTCCCTTCAAAATTTGTATTATTAAAGTTTAATATTCCTTTAAATAATCCCTTTTTCCCTTTCTGATTATAAAATCGCATTATAAAGCTCTTAAATATAAATGTGATTTATATGCCAAACCACTTCCCCAACCATACCTTGTAGAAATTTATAATAAACATATAAAAGCTTATTTTATAAACCCCGCGTTTCCAACCACTTCCCCACCATATGTTGGAACTTTATAATAAAAATTTATTATAAATTTTTATATTATATATAACCCGCATTACAATCGCAATCGCAAACCTTTTCCAATCGCAACATTTATTTGTGCCCTCCGATCACCCCAATCGCACTAAACTCCGACGCCATCAATCACAAGTCCTCCCTCTGATCACTTAGATCCTCCGATCGCACCCCTCCTCCGATTGACCAATCACAAGTCCTCCCTCCGATCGCATTTCCCCTCCGATTGATCGCAACATTCCCATCGCAAATTATGTTCTCCTGATGTGATTACCCCCGCTCCCCTTCGATCTCCAATTGCGATTGACATGTCGGTCCCACCACTTAAACCTTCTGCCCATTCATTACGAAACCCCTTTTTCCTTTGTAAAAGTTAAAAGTTGTTCGTTTTGATTATTACAAAGGGTTCTCCCCAATCGCATTGGAAATTTTGTTTCATATATATTGTCCCGCTCCCCGATCCCGATTGCGATTATATGGGCTCGATCTCCCCTTCTCCAATCGCATCGGAAGTTTTGGTTTCAACCGCCCATTGCAATATGCCTGCCCCAAAGTCCCGATTACGATTGCAATTTCCCTCATTCCACCATCGCATCGCATATTTTAATCACTTCATATATGTATCACTATGCCTGCCCCCCTCTCTAATTCCGATTGCAATGGTGTTATCACTCAGGTTTTCCTAGAAGTTGTGTAAGAGGAAAGTATACCCGAGGTAACCACAAACCAACCTTTTAGATGCAGAATCTAGCCAATCTGCATCTAGAGAGGGCTCTCTCTTTATGATTTATCTTTGTTTTTAGAAGGTTTTAGGCTAGTTATAGATTCAAAGTTTGTTTTGGGAAAATGGTGGAATCCACAAACTAAGGGCAAGGTTGATGGTTTTCAGTCCATTGGGCTATGGAGTCAAAGGATGGCTTTACTGGATTTCTATTCTACGCACAAGATGGTATTACAGGGCAAGATAGCTAGACAGAGAACAATCCTTAAAATTTAAAGTGGATGGGATGATCTTGAAGGGATGAAAGGCAACTAAGAATCTTTCACCATATTCAAGAGAAAGAAGAGAAATTACTACAAGCAAAGAGCAATGAAGGACTCTTTGTTATAGTAATCAACAATGATTAAATTAGCAAAGCAGGAGCATTTAAGAATTCATGCTTATAACTAATTCAGAAGAAAACATCAAGAATAATTACATTTGAAAACAGAGTACAATTAAGCAAATTATGTTTCAATCCTTTATGTAAATTATTCAGAAATGGATAAGATGGTATTGTAAACTAATATAAAATTTCAGACAAAGGGAAGAAACACTTATTGAACTGTAGTCCAACACATGAATCGTGCAACAAGTCCAATGCTTTAAATCGTCATCCAGTAAGCCACAAGTAAATTTCTCCAAAAGCTTTTATTCCGAAAATCTCAATGTTACAGCAGAGTAATAGAATCCACCCTCTATACTTCCTTTGAGGGTTTATTTATACACAAAATAATCTAAAACAATCTTACACTATCTTAGCCAATAACCTAGGCTGACTTAAAGCATATTTACAAACAAACAAGAGACAAATGGTCTCGTGGATAGAATAATGTGCAACTTCCGATGTGCTGTTCCTTTTTCCGTGGATGTGCTGGAGGTAAGTGCTAAAATAGAGTTCTGTGCTGTCCTTTGTAGTATTTCTTTGGCTTGTTGAACACTCTTTGTTTTCACGGATACCCTTTAACCTTTCATCTGACATCTTTCATCTGTTTTCCTGTTTTTACCATTTACTTGACAGTAAAGATAAATGCTCATCCTGAAAGTAACTCTCATAGAATCTCCAACATTTCCCGCCACCATTGATCATCTGGTATCATGGTTCTTCTGAGCTTCCTTAAAGTTTCATCTGCTTCAGTAAGTTTATAAAAAGTGGGATCATTCAGAAATAGATACTTTATTTCATGCTCCAGATGAAATAAATTCCTCACTTTATGATAAATACTTTTCCCAGTTGGTAATGCAAGTTTTGATGAGCTAGTAGAACCTATAGCTGCACTTTTAGCATGAGCTTTTATTCTCTTCTCATAAGTTTCCAAGTCTACTATTTGATCTTCCGTGAGCATGGGACTTGGTAACTCACTATCCAGCAAAGCTTGAAATTTTTCTCTGAAATTGTTGATGTCAACCAAAATGTCTGTACACTTTCTTTCTAAATTTTGCATGAAAGTCCTCTTGGTGAAAACTCTCTTTGCTTCCAAAACTGCACCTGTCCTGTCATCAATTCCTAACAATGCAAGCTATTGTTTTGTTCTGGAATTCAAAAATTGAATGAGCTGTTGGGCCTGCTCGGGCCTACCTCTTAATTCATGTCTGGTTCTATTTATTTCTTCTTGGGCTATCTTCACTAACTCATTTTGCTCAAAAATAGCTTGAATAGAGGGCCAAATATCCCTTATTAATTCAATGATGTTATCCCAAAGAATATCATTTATTTCATTTAGAGGCTTCTCCAATGAAAGATCCTTTTCCAAAGCCTCAACCAATTTTTCCAATCTTTTTATCTCCCTGATGTTGTCAGCAGCTGTCTTTTTAGAGGTGTCATATTTTTCCTCCACTTTTGCCAATTGCAATTTTGTTTGTTGGAGTTCTGTGACCTTTAGCTGCAAACTCTCCATCTGTTTTATTAAGTCCTCAGAACTCAAGCCAGAAGTATTCACCTGAGCTGGTTGTTCCTGCTGCCCTGTGGTTGTAGTACCTGTTGTTGAAGTCTGCTTGATAATTTCTTGTTCCTGCAATGCTTTTTCCAACTCTTTCTCTGTTTCATTTAGTCGCTCTGTCATATTCAATAGCAACTCCATCATTTCTTCTTGTGAATTTCCTTTTATAACTTCCTGTGTCTGAGGGTGCCTCGAGGCTGGTAGTTTTAGCTGTTTTCTGAGTGCAGCTATATCATCCTCTTTCTTTTTTACCAATGCCTCAATACCTTTGATGTCCTTGGGATTGTGACCCAAACCAATAATTATCTCTTCTAGAGACTTTATTCTATTATCCTTGGCCTGTGAGGAGGCCTTCTCAATTTTCAATTGTGCAGTAGTGTTATTCAAATAATCTTGTAGCGTTAAAGCTGCCATGGCTTTGTTGGTGAGAGTAGAATAAACCATTTCCCCTGTTTGTCTATGAAGCTCTATCTGATCCAGGGGATGGATATCCTTTGCTAAAACTTCAAAATTTGATCTGATGTAATCTGTTGCTGAAGTTGGCTTTGGCACCTTTGCTTTGAAGTGGCTCATCAGCATTTTACCTTGTGAAAGATCAAATGCTGACATCAGTCTTTCTCGATTATGAGGAGCCATCTTCATATACTGATCATATACCTTCATTTTTAATGGATCATTCTTTGTTTTGATATTAATGAAGGTTCTTTTAATGTCTTCAGTATCTGTCTTTGGCGGTCTGAAAGAAGATACTTCAGTGCTTAATTGTTTTTGTATCCCTTTCTGGCTTATGTTTGTTTCACTTGTTGTGCCTGTTTGCTGACTATCTTCCCTACCATCATCAAATACTTCATCTATAATTTCTACATCTGGAGGTGGATCAGACCTGTGTTTTTTAGCTTGATAAACCTGTGGGGCTCCTTTTGAAGGTGTGGTATCTGGAGCTAGCCTCTTTTTCCCTATTTCCACATTCAGTGGAGTTTGCATCTCTGGAACTTGGATTTGCTTTGGTGGTGTGGGAGAAGCCTGCGATGGTTCTGGTGCTTTGGAACTCTGTGGTTTTTCTGCCATGACCAAGGTTTCAATGACCTAAACTACAGGTTCTTTTCCTTTACCCTTGGGTTCTGCTGCTACTAATGGACTGTCTTCTTGTAATGCTTGCTGTAGAGTGGCTGCTGAAGATGTGCCAATGTAGGATACCTGCATTTGATCATATGTTTATAGGTCAAAGTTCTTCTCAACATCTTTCATCATTTTATTCATTTTTTCTGCTTCATTTTATTCTTCGACAAGTGTTCCTTCAACCCATTCATCTGATTTGCATACTGTTCTAAATAAGGAATCTTGTGGTGTACATAAGGAGATGACTTATTTTTTAATCTCTTTTCACAAATGAAACCAAAGGGGTCATAAGGGACCCAACGGAAAGATGTTTGGAAATTTCTTTCTAATAGATTTTCGGCTTCTCTCTCAGCTTCTCTAGAATTGCAGATGAAGGGACCTAATTGGCTTTTGATCCTTAACTGAGCTTTCTTCTTTACATTGCAGAAATGGATCACATCTGAATTGTTCATCTTCCTAAAGTATTCCAAGGCAAATATTCTCATTGGCACATATTTGGGTAACTTGAATGGATGTAATTCACATCCATAAATCCTGATGACTGTATGGTTTTGGTACAAGTACCAATCCCCAACTTTATAACTCTTTGACAATTGCAAGGTCTTTCTAATTTCAGTACTGAGTCTGGGGGGAGAAATTCTTGTTAACAAAGTTGTAGCAGGATGTACAAACTGATCAATGAATTCTGAATAGGAATAGGGAGAATCAGAGGAAAAATGAATGATAGGGGACCAAAAAATGACAGACCCGGGATTACCCTTAGCATCAAGTTTCTGAACAGGGAAAGGGAACCTGTCTGACTGATAATAGATCATGAGATGATAGATAACTGAGGAGTACTTAAATTTTTTTTCAGTATCTAGCCTTAAGAATTGATCATGGATCTTGTTGGCTATGAAGGAAGCATAGTCATATTTAATCTCAGGAGGCTGCCCAGGAGTAAAAATGGATAGCAAAGCCAAAGTTATCTCATCCACATATTCACTGGTGTTGAATCCTAAGACAAAAGATATTATATTTACAATAAGCCTTCCTAGCGTATTGAAATAGAAAAAACCATATGGGGGAGACTCTTTTGGCTGATGCTCAGGTAACATGAAATACTGACACATGGATTTTAATCTTTCTGGGGTTAACTGTCTGGTTTTCTCAATTAATCCTTCCATGGATAATGGTGCTAATTCTTGTTCTGGCTCAAAGTGTAACATAGCATTGATAGCCTGAGGAGTGATGGGAAACAGAACACTTTGGTCGGGAGCTATTACAGCCCTCCGTGCGGGATCATAGCTTGCCTGGCAATAATGAATGATTTCAGGGAAAATGAGGACGGAAGGAATAAGATACCTTGGAAGATTGGATTCCCACAGCCCTATAAGATCTTGCCCCTTTGAGTGTTCGTCTCTGCAGTGACAGAAGCTCAAACGGGGATTTTCATCAAAATGTAGGTCTTTTATTTGGAAATCTTCATCTATAAGAGGTAAATACTCCAATTCACGGTGAGGAGCATTCAATGGAGTGATATTCAGAGCTGGCGGGACCTCCATTTTGGTTCTTGTGGATTCAAAATAGAGGTTTTTGGTTCTCTTCACGGGCCGGGCGGAATTCTTGAAATGAAGGAGATTGGAACAATTTACAGGTTCAGGGAGCAATTTCACAGGTTTTAAAATCTCCAGGGAGGACTCAGTGATGATTTTTAACCACTTTTTCAGCGAAAAAAACAAAGGAAACTGAGTTTTTCTTGCAGTCGGGCGTAAAGGATAAATACCTGTTTTTTGACGGAAATTGGTTCTTTAGCAGGTAACAGGAAATGGCGGAACTGCTCTTCAACACGGGCGCAGCGGAATCTAGGGGCGAAATGGTCAATTACAGCGAAAATTTGAAAATCGCAGCGGGAGCTCTGTCGTTTTCAGAATAACGAAAATAATAGGAAAAACTTGAAAAATGGCTTATTTACAAGTTAAAAAGGGTTTTTTGTTTTTTTCGAGGTGTGACGTCATGGTGGTACTGGATGACGTAGGGAAGTGGGGCCGGCGGTATGCGGTAAGTGGTAAGCGGTGAGCCCGCACCGCTTATGGACGAGGGCGGTAAAAGTCGCGAGGGCAGCGATTCCACAGGACGCTTGCCACGTGGATGTCTGACTTTTCAAAAACCGCCCATCCCCCGCTGGTTAACATGCTGACAAGGGATGGGTAGCGGGATTAATAATGACCGTTGATCCGCGGGAGGCTGATCCAACGGCTGGGGCGATGGGAAGATGGGCGGAGGTTTCATGTGGGCCCCGTCGTACTTTTAAATGCGTTTAACTTTTATTTAATCGCCCCGGGAGGATTTTGATTGGTAAGTGAAAGGATATTAATTAGTTCAAATAACTAATTAATCCCATATGCAAAAGTAAAGGGTCGTGGCGGAGTTGGCTTGAGTGGAATGCCACGTAGACGGACCACGGTGGCGCAAGGTTTTTCCGAAACTTTATTGATATTTTTGCGTTTAAACACACATATCGCATGTTCAAGGTTTTTATGTATATATTATTATTTATATGGTAAATCAATTAATGGAACTAATTCACCATAGGGGCGGGATTAAGGTATAATGCTATATTTTAACCAAAGGGCTTATAGGAGCGGGTTTTAATGAATGTTAGGGAGGTAAATACTTTGGTCAAAACATTATAATAAAAGGGGTTTTTTGGGTTATTTATAAAAAGGGATTTATATACTTAGGAAAGGGTATTTCACTAGGGATTTAATATAGTATAATTAAATGTTAATATGGCAAAGGACAAGGAAAATCAAAACATCTTTGTACATCTAAGAAAGTGATAACTTGTGAAGTAAATGGCAACTTTTTATCTTCAACACTTAAACTTAGAATAACAAGTTATTTTGAGGAATTTTTATGGAATGTTGCATCAGTTTCCTAAGTAAAATAGGATTTCACTTAGGAACAAATTGAAGGTGAATGATTATAATGATGAATTATCTCAAGCACTTAGGTCTTTTTGATCATTAGGCCGAGGGTCCGGTCCCTCCAGAAGTCAAGGAAATGCCTTGAGCCCCTTTGATCTCCAAATACCTTAGTCCTTTTGGGGGAAATTAGTAAAAATTTTGAGGGGAAAGTGATAAGGGAAGTTAATGAATTTGACTTTTGCTTGCTGTGATTTTCCAGTGTATTTCATGCTTCAGTACTTGTGATGAAAGTAAATGATTAACCAACATGTAGCAGCACCATTCATCAGATAACACTTTGCAGCACCATCTACCTACCCTATCTACTTAACACTACCATTTTCTCTTCTTTATTAAGGTGCATTTAGACTTGCAAACCCTGATCAATATTTTTTCTTTTTACATGATGAATCTATCTATTTCTACCCTTATTACATCCAAGGGCTCAGATTAAGCTGTTGAGCACCTTTTTATTTACTCTATCTATCTACTTATCTGCCAAGATTAAACTCTTTGGCTAGATATTTATTCTCTAATCTACAACATGAAATTGAAATATGACTAAGCCAAGTTTAAACAGTTTGACTTATTCATGAATTGTGGCAAAGCTGCACACAATTGCGTTATTACAAAAATGAAATAGTAGTGGCATTTAGATTTGCACACTTTCCTTGGTCTATTTTTTCTTGGGGTTCATTTCTTCCTCTTTTTTGACCATTTTATTCTTTTACCCTTTGATCTTTCTTTTAGGGTATACCCTCTTTACATTTTTTTTAAATTTTTTGATTTTTTGGTTTTTCAAGAATATGGAATACCTTTGCTCAAGAAAGAAGGTTTGAACATATTCCATATTTCGATCAAGACAATCATGAAATATGACACCTATTGATATAGGAGGCTAACAAATGGCACCATACTACAGTCTGTTTATCTCTCCGCCCATCCATTGCAATTGCGATTAAGATGTGGGTCCCGCCTACTCCCCTTCCCTTTTCCCATACAAAATAAATTTTTCCCTTCACGAAAGCATAATTTCATTTTAGTTCAATAGCGTATTATAAAGCTCGGCCTTCTTCATAAATAATAACGGAAATAAAAGTGATAGTCAGAGGCCGAGACCCAAATTCATAACAGTGACATCTGCAGTACATTGTAAAGAGATCTACGTTACAATGTTTCACCTTCTCACTGACCGGATGTAACGCAAATCTTCCATTTCGGAGAGATTATTGGCTCTTAGTTTTCCATCTTCAGTTATGATTTCTCCTCTTCTCATCGATTTGTATCCCCACAAAATATATCTATTTATTGTAAATGGTAATCATTTGTAAAGGGCTAAAAGGTTGGAAGTCTGAAAACTCAGAAGTAGGGGAATAGTGTGGCAGTGAGCTCTGTGCTCCATTGTATAGTTTGGTAGGGAATTAATAAAGTGATGCAGCTCTGATTTGTGGGATTCATGTGGTATGAGTTTTAGCATATGTCTCTCCTTTATTTTTCATATGTAAATTGTTATGTTTCACCATTCATTCATAAACATTTCTAGTTGAATGTTTTCAAGTCAGAAAGGTAGAATCCATTTTATATGCTCTACCTTGGGGAATCATTCATGCTCTGTGTGTTTTCTTCTGTTTGAAAAGGATTCATTTATTATGCCCTTTTCAACTTCTCAACAGTCTTTCCACTCCATCTTATCTCAAATTGATTGCTAAATCTCCTTCCTATCTTGCCCCATGAAATACTCTGTGTCCTTGATTTAATTCCTCGGTTCATATTGTCCTTTTCCCATACATCCCTGAAAATTCAGTCATTCATCAAAAATCCTTTTCCCATTTATATACCTAGCCTAAAATTAGTTCATTATTGTGTTATTGAATATCTATTCTAGGGAGAGAGCCCTCTCCCGTCCTTGTAGGGCTAGCTACAAGGCTGAGCATGGTTTTAGTTGTTACCCTGATTTTCCTTTTTCAGCCTGAGGTTGAGATTGGGTGCTAACAGGTCCTTCCTCCCTCCAGGCTTGATCTTATTCATCCATCTTTGATCCGACGGTCCATAATAAAACCACCCTTCCTTTTTATTTCCTACGCATCTGGTCTATATTGCGCTCACTCCTCACCGTTAGATCTGAGACCCCAGATCCAATGGTTGACGCGCGTTTTTGCATAACTTTGAGCGAAAAGGTTATTTTCCCAAGGGCTACGCGATATAAGTTGTTTTCAAAAGTCGTGTGTCGACCTCTGACGCATATCGCGTCCATAAAGCTAATACCGCTTTCTTGCCTTTCTGCCACGTGAAACCCGTAGTTTTCCCTCCTGAAACTGCTTTCCTAATTTTTTATTATATTATCGAATGTGCCCCCCGCTGTTGATCTCTGCAGATCAACGGTTTAGATATAATCTCTCATTACACCATCACCCTCCACCTTTTCCAAAGGGGCTTCTCAAAAGTGATCTCCACCATTGATCTTGTTGGGCTGATCTAATTCGATGACCCACGATCACCTAGGAAACCCCAAATTTCTTCAATGCATTTTTCCCCCAGCCCTTTGCATTTTCTACCGTTTCATTATAAAGCAGCCTTTCCACATTACGTTTCCTCGGTTGCTTCCAACCGTCGATCTCTATAAGATCGACGGATTTGACTTGATTTTCACCACCATTTCTTCCAAACCACCTCCATTTGACTTCTGCATGCAATCTCCATCGTTGGATGTTGTCATCCAATGGTCATGCTCCAAAACTAAGCCTCCTAAGCAGTCTTACCCTATAACTCAGGATTTTATAACATTTTTTTTATTTTGCAGGTCTTAATGGTTTTTTCATTATATTAAAGAAAATGAAAGCCAAGGATGACGATCCTCCAAGCTTTCACTTATAAAAAAGAAATCATTGAGCAGGATTCCATGCCACATTTCATCAGTGTATCATCGACATTGATGCCATATCATCCCTTGTCATACTTGCACATCAACAAGACACAGTGAAATTCAGAAGAGTATCAGTGTTGAAGACTTAAACATAGAAAAACAAAGTATTGAGGATTAAATATATAGTTTAATGGATTACAGCTAAGATTGATTATCAAAGGCCTAATCCATTAAATTAAACATATTTAAATACAAATCATAAATATTTATCAGTCAGGAAGAGCCTCCACTGCCACATCAGAGGCTAATTGATTCCTCTCAGCTACCAGATTTCCACCTGTAGCATCAGAGCATTCAACAGAGGCCAAGTTATGATCAGAAAGGAAGATATTTACCTCAACACAGCCAAATAGTTAATTCAGCCAAAGGAGCTTAATGAAAAAAACATCATCAGAGTTATTACATCATGAAACAGAGCCTTAAAGTCTACAAAAACTCCCACCGAGCTTAATTCTTAATGTAAAAACAATTAATATAGAGGACATAGCTGTAAAATTCTCCATCGAGCCCCTCAAAGGCCTAGAGGCATTAAATCTGTATTAATTGAACCATGGGAGATCTTTTATCCCATCCCACCTCCTCATATCTTCTATAAATACTTCTATAGAAGATGAAACAATGTTGGTTGCAGAACTTTGAAATATACTTGTGCTCGAAGCTTCTACTTGTAAATAGTGTTCAGAGGCTCTTCAATCTCTGTTTGTGATAGAATAGTTAGGGTGAGAAGTGAAGATGATTTCTGAATTGAAACATTGGACCTAAAGGCTATAACTAGTTTGAAATCAATAATAAGTTGTTTCTTGCGATCCTGGTCTATATCACTGGTGAAGTGCTTCTTTCTTTGTAATTTTTTTTCCTTTTGTGTATACCGTATTGTCCATTATTCTCTAATAAATAACAACAAGCATAGAGTTAGGACCTACTGTTTACAGTACCCTTCTTTGACTGATAAGATTTATCTCAATGTTTTCTTCTAAATTGTTTATTTAATAATGATTCAATATAGTTTAAGCAATTAGGAATGTTGGCATTCCCTCGTCCTACTGTTTGCTTTAAACATCATTCCTGAATGTTATTTTCATTATTTTATTATTAAATTTAGACTATAAAAGTGATGCTGAGCCCTCTTTTCTAGCTTCTATTCTCCAAAGGTAGATTTTGAAAGTTTCCCTAAGTATTTGCTAAAAGCAGACTAGGTTTCAAAGTACCTTATATGATCTTAAGTTGCTTTTCGTTTCTCTTATGTGTGAAGGTAATTATGCGGATTACTGGATTTTTGTCTATTGAGTTGCTTTAATATGAACTTTCCCAAGAAATTTATGGTGAGCCCTATTCTTGGTTGGTTCAAAACATTTACTTAAGAGGCATTTCTTGTTTGGACTGACTATAAATCCTTGTTGAAATTATTATTAGTTTCCACCCCTACAACACTTTATTGTTTCCATTCCATCTTTTTAATCTTAATAATCTTGTGATATAGATGACTTTCGCCTTGGATGACTCTTGATGTTGTTGATCAATTAAAGCCCTGTTATGACTCCATAGCGCAATGGACTAAAAACCAACGTTATATCTATCTTTTTAGCCAATGCTTGTTCTGATTTCTTGCAACTTCACACCTTTGAAAATATTTCCATTTAGGACTTTCCACTTAAATAATAATCACGCTCAACAACCCAAAACAAACAAAAATCCTCAGACTTCATAACTAGCCTAATATCATTACCCAAAATCTTTAAAGATAAATCCATCTTTGAACTTATTGGAGAAATCCCTCTTTGGATTCAGGAGGGCTAGATCCTAGAATCCCAAAGTGGTTGAAATAGTGTTCTCTCTGCAGTTTTACTTTTCCAATCTTGCAAATTATAGGGAGCTAACATCTTTGGTGACTCCGCTGGGGACTGAGTCAAATTTTCATCTTAGGTTCCCTTAAAGTTTCATATAAACCTCGTGAGTAAAAGAAGCCCTTTTAAGCACTACCAAGTAGATGGTAATCATGGTGAAACTTGTTTGAATCAGTGACAAACTAGGTAGACCCTAGGATTCTCATAAGAGTTTATCAAACCTTGAAAGATCAGCTAGCTTAGCCATAAGAGTAGACTGTATTTGTCTCATAGTCGTAGCTAAGTTTTGAAACAGATTTAGGACACTCTTAAGAACCAATAGGACTAAAAAATAACTCAGAAAACCCAAAAATATTTCGGATTGGTATTTAATAAACATGGTGGTAGACCATAAAACCTTTTACCTCCAAAAGAGCTAAGAACTTCCACTTGGTGACCCACAATCCTAATCAGACCTTAAGACTCCACTGGGAAGACCCATAATCTTTGTAACGTCATTCAAACTCAGTTAGAGGACTGTAGGATTAAAATTTGTTTAAAACAAATCGGTTAACCTCTTACATATTGCCATATCTAGTTGACTTTTCTTGTTTACTTCGGTCTAAAAAAAAAAACATAGTGGCTCCTAGAAAAATTCATACTAGAGCCTATCCTGACCTAGACCCACTTGAGACAGTAGATAACCCTGAAAGTATCCTCAGGAAGTCTCCTAAGATTAAATCTTCAACTGTTTTCAGATCACCCTTGAGAGCTAATTCAGTTCCTGAAAATCTTGCAGCTCTACAACAATCACAAGTAGACTTAAGAAATCCATTTAGAACTAGGTCGCTTGATGATTTAGATCAGCTAGATTTAGAGTCTTCACTTTCATCTCCTGAAACAAGTGAACATCCTGGTAGTAGATAAACAACACCACCTAATTTACATTTCCTTCACAATTTAGGTGTCTCTCATCCAAGATCAGCTCAGCAATCTATTCCTGGTCCATCCACATCTGTTCATCCTACATCGACTGTTCAAACCACTCTAGTTCAACCCATTTTTCTCTTGTTAATCCACCTCTTCTAAATCCACCTCCACCTCATATCATGGAAGCATGGTATGCTCCCTTATTCCTTCATGTACCATTAGTCAATCTTCCACAAGAATATCAGTCCAAAATACCATTGTATGATGCTAGTAATGCTACTACCACATCACAACACGTGGATAAGATGAATGACTACTTTCACATAAATTAAATTGATGAGGAATATGTCAAACTAAGACTATTTTCTCAGAGTCTGGGGTGAGAAGTAAGAAAATGGTTTAAAGTCTTAGCCCCTCACATTATAAATGATCTCCAAGGCTTCCATCAGACATTCTTAAACAAATGGGAAGTGAAGAAGAATCCTCTCCAAATACTTTCTAATTACAAGAACCTCCACAAAAACACTGGGGAAAGTGTACAATATTACTGCACTAGATTCAATAGTGTGTATAATGCACTTCTCCTAGATCTAAAACCTCCATAGGGCTCAAATTTAAACAAGTTTCCTGAAGGGTTTGACCCCGAGATGGCTTATCAGCTGAGAGAAAGAGATCCTCTAACCCTTGAAGATATGCAAAAGGGGCTCTTGCTATGGAAGTTAACTTAATGGAGAAGAGAGAAAGAATGAAAAATGAGAAGAGAGTGTCCTTCAGAGAGGAATCCACACCTTCTACTTCCAGCTCTAAGATGGAGAGAATGATGGAGGAGATGATGAAGAAAATGAGCATCCTTGCCAAGAGCACAAGCAATTCAAAACTAAGCTGCTCCTCAAAATAGAAACTAGAACTAGAATCATAATTTTAGAAGAAATCAACCCCAAAATAGGCCAAGGGAAGATGATCAACAGATCACTCCTCCCTTTCATCAAAACTATGTGAGTGAGGTTGAAGAAACAGATGAGAAAATAGAGGAAGATGATATCAACATGCTGGGAGTGGATAATGATGACTTTGATGTTCATTATGATAGAAAACAAGGTCTTTACACACCATATGATAACAAAAGAGATGAGGATGAAAGCTATTATCAAGACATGGAGAATGCCATCATAGAGTCCCAAAAATAATATGACCTTCGAAGTAAAACTAATCAAGAAACTCCCAAAACGAAAACCTCTGACAAATCTTCACAAAGCAGCACTGTAAACAAACCCAAAATTGTAAAACAAAAGGACAAATCAGTGGCTAGAAACTATGATAGAGGTAAAGAGAAAGGCACTCAAAATAGTACAAAACATAGTGCAAACCTTAGTAGTGTTAAAACCTGAGCTAATACTCTTGTTAAAACAATTTTGTCAAATGTAAATAGAGCAAATCAACAAACATATTTTGCTAACAGAGTGGAAGTTAATAAGGTTGAGACAAACACTTCAAAGAATCATATTCCTTTCAGTTTGGAGTAGGAAATTTCAAAAATTAAAATCTCTGTTCCCCTTACTGAGTTAGCTTCCCCGAATATATATAGATCTCAAATTTTAAAGGCTTTTAACATAGAAGAAAATAATGATACATTCAATCTTAATGATGACCAGCCAAAGCTTATTTTTGGTCCTAAGATTGAAGGTAGATATAAAAAGGGACTTGTTCCTCCTTTTTATGTAAGTTTAAACGTTCATGACAAAAATTTTCACAACACTATGCATGATTCTAGGGCCTCTCATAATTTAATTCCCAAAGCTATAATGGAGAGCCTAGGTCTAGAAATCACCAGACCTTATAAATACCTTTACTCCTTTGACTCAAGTAGAGTAAAATGTTTAGGACTAATCAAAGACCCCTACGTTAACTTAGCCTAGATCCCAGCCAAATGTTTAGTAATGGACATTGTTGTGGTTGATGTTCCCCCAAAGTACGGAATGTTGTTATCATGATCTTGGGGGGCTAAGTTATCAGGGACTATGCAGATGGAAATGACATATGCAACCATCCCCATTTTTAATCAGACCATAAGACTTTACAGGGAGTCTCATATGCAGTACATGGTGAGTAGTCAAGACAGACCACAAAAATCTCCTCTGTACTCAGTAAATATGGGCCTCGATTCTTTTATCATGTTTAACGATGAAAAATTCACTGAAAAAGTGACTTTAACTGAATTAATGGCCAATAGAGAGGAAGAGGTAAACACCATCGAACTGTCAAAACAATTTGCTACATTTGAAAAATTTAGCAAACCACTTACAGGTCTTGAGCTACAAGTCATGCGTCCTTTTCTTTTAAACCTTGACAATCAAGAAATCATTCCTCAATGCAACGAAAAAACTGAGGAATCAAAACAAATTCAACAGAGTGCTGATGTTCAACAACAATCAAAAAGCACGTTATTTGAAGAGGAAAGTACCCAAGATGAACCTGAAGCTAGTCCTCTGTGGAGTATGAACTTTGACGGGTTGTGCACTAGAAGAAATGCTGGTGTAGGTGTTTGGATTCGTAACAATGAGAAAAACCACACAGAGAGCATTTTCTATAGATTAAACTTCCAATGTTCAAATCACATAGCAGAATTTGAATCCATACTTTTAAGCTTACATCTGTTGAAAAATTTAGGAGCTAAAAGAATTCAAGTGCATGGGGATTTAGAATTAATTATTAGGTAGGTCAATGGGGAATACAATGCGAATCACCCCAGACTTAGGGCCTATCGAAACGATTTCATGGATATTTTAAAAACTTTTGAGAAGTCCCAATTAATTTTTTTCCCAAGAAGAAAGAATAACATGGCCCACAGCTTAGCTTTTGTTGCTAGAACATGCTTAATGCCATACAAAACCAAAGAATGTACAACTCAGATTAAATTAAGACCATTCATTCCTGATAAAGAAAAATATTGGCAAGTGTTTGACGGAGACAAAAAAAATAGAAGACTTCATGCAAATTAGAAATGAATTTGAACTACATAATTCTGATTCAGATTATGAAACAAAATGCAATAGTGAAGAAAATTTTCTTGGTGAAGAAGAACAGTCTCCCGAGGTTTCCAATATAAATCTACTATCTAGAAAACTTAAAAACAAAATGGAAGTGACTGCAGAGTCAGAAACAAAGGATTTAGAAACCCTGCAGTCTAAAGATCAGAGTTTGCCAAAGGGTCTGGCCCCTTTAGAAGAGTTGTTTGATTTCAACGATGTGGCCAAGAAACCTAAACTGGAGCCTGCAGAGACTGAAGTTGAGGAGTGCAATATAGGTGTTAGTATGAATCCTTTGTCGAAGTGTACAAAAAAAACCACTTTAGCTACGCATAACTAATAGCCCTAAAATCAAAAGTGGCTGCCAATATCTTCAGATCTGCAGTTAGTTGATCAAGAAAAGAGCTGCAAAAAACTAGATCTATGCATAGAAAGACATTAAGCAATAAAAATAAGGGTTTGCTCCATATATCCAATAGACAAGACAAGAACAATTTTTGAAAGAATTTTTGTATTAAGGGCACCTAGGAGGAAAACAAGAAGGCGTATCCAATTCTCCTCAATGGGATGGGTTCTTGGAAGTCCTTAGCACTTCAGATCTAGAATCTCTCTCTCTTGTTGGTGTAGAAAACCCAGACAAAGATAGAACTCAAAGGGAGCTCACATAGCAAAATAATGTAGAAAAATGTGACCAAGTGTATAGATCCAGAGTGATATAATAGGCAACAAAAGGTGAAGAATGGTAGGAAAAACCCTCCTATTTATAACAAAATATTGGGTCATTCTAGATCTTGGTGCATGATTAAAATAATGTTAACCAAATCTAGATCCACCTTTTATGGGATATTTTATTATATTTGTTGGAGGGAAAAAGTATTTGACTTGGGTCAAATCCATTTATTTGTTAATAATAAATAAATAAATGATTTATTTATCTTTTCAAGGAAGTGGTTGAAGGATAATTAAATAAATAATGATTTATTTAATTATTTGTGGGTGATTTGGTCATATTTAACAAGGAATATTATCTAAATAAGATTTAAATAATTATTCCTAGAAAATAATAAGATAAATAAAGGTTTATCTAATTAATTCTTTGTTTTGGGTTAAACATGACTAGGAATAATAATTAAATTATGGTTTAATTAATTATTCCATGAGGAAAATCAAACAAATATAGGTTTGTTTAATATTTCCTTTTGGGGTTTCCTGTTTAGACCATAAACAACCTAATAAATGTGGTTTGTTAAGTTATTTTACATAGTGAAAGCAATTTTACTTAGGGTAAAATTGGTCTTACATGGTGTACTTGGGTCCATCTAATGATAATAGGTTAGATGACCAAAAAATGGTGTAACAGATTGCCCCCCAGCGTGCGAGTGTTAGGAGCAAATCATATGACCGAAGTACGTTGTAAGAACACAATCACTAGACAACAAAAGGGATGTCAGAGAGAGAAATGTGAGGTAGATAGTGTGCTGAAGGACTAGACCCTGAGGAGACGAGACTCGCAGGTGCAACAAGTCTCTTTTTATGAGAGGGTACCCATGCTGAAGGCGGCGGGGGAGGCATACCTATGCCCGCCGAGACAAAGTACAAAAGAATAGTGTGTCCAGTAAACAAGGGACCGAACCATAAATTACAACCGGCATAAACATGAGCCAGATAATAATACAATGAGGAATCCCACATACATGTTGTGCCTGGGATAACAGCCAGGACTTATACAATAATATCTGAGTACATGAGATACAAATACAACCCAAATGCCCCCTATAAGCGGGGAAGGGCTCACAAAATCTGACTGATACATGAAAATCAAAGAGGCGCTGCAAGCGGCTAAGGCCGACATCATCAAATATATGGAGCTGCATCGAAGGCTACAATGAAGAGGTCATCCGGGCATGTGGGGGGCTACCTGCAGGGCCACCCCCTCATGAGGGTTGAGACATCTCACACACACCCGAGAATCACCAAGAGCTGCTGCTGCATCACTGAACCATCAAGTATATGGATCTCGATCATGCGGAAAGGAGCTGGAGTGGAGAAACAATCAAGTCAAAGGGAAATGAGAGATCCCTTTGCCTGATCCAAGGCACCGAACAAGAGTGGAAGCTGGAACCAAGGTACACCGCCCTCTAGACCTGTCTTCTGGAATGAAGGAGCTGATGTCGACAGAAGGAGGTCTGCCATAGGTGAGGCAATGAGAGATCCTCAACTAAGGCATGAGAGAAAATAGTAGAGCGACGGACAGACTGACACCAATGATGATGGTGAAATGGAAAGGACTGAGTAGCGAATGGACGACTTCCCTTGTTAGAGCATAAAGGGCATGAATGACATGGCAGCGACTGACGCAATATCATAAGGGATAGGGGACAGTGGGAATGAAGGCCATAATGTGCGACACAAGAGAGGGACCAAGCAATGAAGGATGGAGGGCTATAGCGGGGTACAAAGGGACTCGGGATAGACTCCATGAATGCAATGATGACTCAACTTGGATGCTCTAAACAAGGGCGAATCGATGGTGCTGCCACACAGTAAAGGCCCGAGGGGGGACCATGAGAACATGAGTACAAGATGGTAACACATGACGAAAATTGACACGAACAAAGACAAGTAAGGAGGCAAGATGGTGCCTCGAGTACAAGTGTCGTAAGTGAAGAAATGTGATTTTAATGAGAGGTGAAGTGACCCTTCTTGGACAAAATGTGCCCTGGTGAAGTATCATATCACAAAAAAATAACAGATACCCATTTGAGGGCTCGGTGAGAGCTTTCCAACGGTGCAGACAGTTTGTCAAACGGGGCTACGGTATGGTCGCAGCAGGCGAAAGAAGAAACAAGGGTTCTCTTTTAATAAGGCAGTTTTCCCTCCAAATTCACTCATTTTCTAGTGTTGCTGTGGTGAATGTAGAGAGGAGAGAAGGCCCTAAATCTTGCGGCGAGCGTAGCGGACAAACCGACCGTTGGAATCAAGATCCGTCAGTGGCAGGTAAGAGGCCTAACCTTACTCTTTCAATTTGATGGATTGAAAGTTCAGTTTAGGGCCCAAAAGCTCAGGAATAGACCCTCCTTCATCTCTACGGCTAGGTCACACTTTTTGGGCCAAAAAGTACGACCTGGGAAGCAGGTTTCAGGGCAAAAACTGCGACCTGTCCCAGAATTGGGAAAAAAAGTGCGACCTGGAAGATGAGGGGGTTTTGGTGCTGTTTTATGGCTGAGAGTTGGGTTTTTGTGTTTGGTTATGATATTCCCTATCTATATGCTGACAAAGATGATGTTTTTGTGCAGATATGGAAGATATACAAGTTAACTAGAGAGAGAGAGACCTGGGTACATTACGGGCAGAGATCCAGGCAGATTAGGGTGTCCATCATGTGTTGGCCAGGTTTTGGGTTCTAAAGTTTTTGGAGAACCCTTTGATGAGGGCGGGAGAGCCTTTGTTGGCCCAGATTATCAGTTACTGGGATCCAGAGCATGAGGTATTTGTAGTGCAGGGGCACAAGAGCGAACTGACAGTCTAGGATGTGTATTTCCTGACGGGTCTCCCGCCAGTGGGGATGGTGGGAAACACGGAGCCAGTATTACTGCGGGGGCGGCATATCATGGAGTTTGTGGATCGAAATTGTCAACCAGGTCTCCAAGTCAAGGTGACTCGGATACCGATCGGGGATCTAGAGAGATTAGAGACCCATGCAGTGGCCGCAGCTGTGCTGCGTATCCTGGGCAACCAGGTGCTCCATCACATCACTGGGGGGAAGATGATGAATGTGGAGAGTGTGTTGAGTGGGACCTACTATGGGTGGGCCCAAATGATGCTGGTGTTGCTAAAATGACAGTTGTCGCTCTGCAAGCGGCAAGTGAACCACGATTTCTTGTATGGGACTTTATTTTGCGTCTTCTTCTTTGAGAAGATCCCGACCTTACGACCTCGTATATAGCTCCCAGATGGGGGCCCGAGAGAGCCCAGGATGCGCTGGTGGGGGCGGCTACTATGTAGAGGAGAAGGAGGGGCGGTCGGGTGAGTGTTTCGACCTGAGTTCTTTTCCCATTGGGATCATATGCCGTTATACATTGACGACTATCCCTATAGTGGGATGAGTTATTTTGGAGATCCGGACCTGCCACTTCCGCTTGGTTGAGTATGGGGGCCCGATGGTAAGTGACAGATTACTATTCTTGTATGGGCATGTTAAAGTTATTGAATAGTAGATATGGTACTGATTCATGTACTTTTGGTATGTAGATATAGCTCCGATAAAATCGGCCGGATATATGGGACGCCTAGCAGCCTCTGGAGCTGCAGGGTCGAGTGGGTCGATAGCAGCGCGCAATGAGGATGTGGCCGCCCTTCTGGAGGACATCTGCCGTAGATGAGAGACGTTTCTGACCAGAGTTTCAGAGCGCGGGTGGCAAGACTTAGACAACCAGTACGTGGAGGCATGCATTGGTCTTCCCTTGGAATGGCGAGGTGTCATGTGGCGCATGGCAATGGCCAGTCAAGGCATACATGATCTACGGGCTGCAGGGGAAGAGCCATTGGCTCGGGATCCACTAGATAGTGAGTAGGTGTGGGGCATGTGGTGCCCCCTAGTGTGTATGTAGGGGCAGGTGGTGCCCCCAGTTTTGAGTTTTTTGTAACATGCTATGGGCATGTCATATGTATCAAAGTAGATGGACTCTAAGCACATGTTTTGCGACACATATTATGGATATGCATCGTTTTTTAATGATTATGAATGTTATTGTATTGTATGAAATGTGTGTGATAAATGCCAATCTAGAACATGGTTTGCAATACTATCTACATAGTGATTTTGTTCTCGAGGTACATGGTTGAAAGTTATGGTTTCAAATTCACGTATTAAGAGTTTCACTCGTAAATATTGTCTAAACAGGACAGGGTTATGCACACGATAAACACCATTTAGTTGCATGACAAGAAGTAGGGAATCCAAATGAACATGCAGATGGAGGATGCGATGAAAGAGGGCATCGGCTAAGAGACCACGCACTGCATCAAATTCAGCCTGATTGTTGGTGGCATTACCAATGCAGACCCTGTTTGAGAGGAAAAGGGCATGCAAGGGGGTGAAAATGGCCCAACCTGCTGAGGCTATATTCCGGGAGTAACGACTTGCACCATCGGCGTAACCGATAAAGGGTGGGGACGAGAGGTCCTGCGGAATGGTGTTACAAAACAAAAAATGGGGGGAGGAGATACAATGACGATAGCGTGAGTGTATAGAAGACATCGAGCGGCAACTGCGAGAGGGAGTGCAATGAGCAGGATGGCTATGACTCAGATACAAACTAGAGGGTGGTATATGAGGGCTATAGGAGGTATGGCGAGGACTCAGGTTGTGGAGGTCAACAGAGATACGGGTGGAGTGAGCTCGTGCATGGGTAGAAACGAGGGGGTCAAGGGTGGTCGCTGAACGGGGGTCAAGCGAGGCAACAGGGGAGGATGCAAGGGGACTGGGCTCCAAAGGTCGCACAAAGGAGGATAGGTAAAGAATGGTCGTAGTAGACTCTGTCATCTGAACATCAGGGGGGGGAATGTCGATGGGAGCGGGGGGATCCTCAAGCTGGCCCGAAGCATACTCCGCAAGTATGGGAGAGGCGGATTGATTTTGTTCAACCTCATACTCTCAGAATACTTCTAAAGAGGCGCGGTAATGCATCAGGTGAGGACAATGGTGGGAGTAATGGCCATGGATACCACACAAAGCGCAGGGTTTGCTAGTGCGAATAGTTTTTGGGTTCTTGGTTACGGACGAGGATGGAAGAGAAGGGTCGGAGACCATAGACTCAGGGAACGCGACTTTAACCATGGGTTGAATGCGGGGCAACTCGGGACAAGTATGGGTGGCATGACCGACGACATCACACAAGGCACAAGGCTTTGCAGGCGGGGGAGGAGCAGGGTCAGCCAGGGTGGCCTTGTCTTTGGATTCCCCCTTGCGAGCTTTGCCTTTCTTTCCTTGAGTTGTCACCATAGGGGTAGGGTCTTGGGGAGGTGCAGGGGGCATGGTAGCAATGGAGGAAGCAAGGGGGACCAGTTGAACTGGTGTCAGAGCAAGATAGGGTTTGGGGTGACCAGGAGGGGTAGCGGCTGGAGGGTCAAGGTACCAAATGGGTTTACCCAGGGTCAGGTTAGGGAGAGAGAGGGTGGCCATGACGGGGACCGAATAGACTCTGGGAGGGGGAGCTAGGAACGGTATCTAACCAGCGGGATAATGACCAGGAGGGACGGCTCTGAGGCGGTTAAGGCTTGGGGGAACTGATCCAGGGGGATAAAGGGGTTCAGGGATACCAGCTGTAGGAGAAGGGCCAGAAGGAGGAGGTTCGGATGGCGGAGATGAAGGGCTAGGAGCAGGTTGTGGTGGGCGAGGTTGAGTCTGAGGTTGCTGACTAGTCGAAGTGGGTCGCTTAAGGGCAGCTTGAGACAATTGCATCATGCAAACATTCGATAAGCTGGAATCAGAGACGTGAGGAGGGGGAAGACCAGGAAAATTTCCAAGCAGGGAGGAATATTTGTAGACGCCGGGGGAGACACTGGTCAAGGAATCGATAGTTTTCTTATTGGCTACAAAAGAGATGGTCGTCTCCGGAGAGGTCTGAGATGACGGCTCATGGTAAGACAGCTGGTCAATGGTGACTATCTTTCCATTGTGAGGGAAAGACATCTTGCGAAAAACCGCGGATGGGACAGCAGACATGGCATAGGTGTAGCTTCGCCCCAATAGAATGTTGTAGTCTAGAGGGGCGTCAATGACTTTGACGTCAACACAAACGGTCTTACCGGCAAGGGTGATAGGAAAAGTACGAAAAAGGCCAATGGGCTGGGAGGCGTGGTCGTCCCACGCTCGAAGGGTGATCGTGGATGGGGCCAGCTCAGGAGATCTGAGTTGTTTCCAAACCGAAGTGGACATCACACAGGTAGATGCCCCCTCATCAATTATACACTGAGAAACGTTGGCGTTCCGGATTTTGACTGGGATTTGGAAGGCGACGGAAGCAGGAAGAGGAGGATGGTCTAATTGATGGGCGTCGAACACAATCATTTGGTCATTAGCAGGATCTACAGCGCCCACGGTAGATAGTAGAGCCTTCTTTTGGGAAGGGCACGACTGGAGGAGTTCCAGTGCGGAAATGGCAGTAGGAGATTGTGCCAAATCATCTACTATGCTATATGAATGAGCAGCTTGACCAGAAGCAACATTTTGACGTAACGGTCCTTTAGGAATCTTGTTATGGACCTCAACTTTGGGTTGAGGGATATTTAAGGGACCATTGGTTGTCGAAAGAGGCTCTGTAGAATCGGAAGAAGGGGACTCAAGGGTAGACTGAGCGGGAGGCTTGGGGTACTGGCGAGATCGAGTTTGAAGGTGAAGCTCGATGGTTGGGGAAGGATCATAGTTCATCATAAGGATCTGGTAATCGGAGGAACTAGAAAGGGAAGGTGGAGTGGCGACCTGGCTGTTAGGCGGTTGGGTAGCCACGAATCCTTGCTGAGGGAAAGGATCAGTAAAAATAGCTGGTTGGGTAGTGGACACATTAGGAGGAGCATGAGGGGAGGCATGTTGTCTGCGCAATGTGGCTTGAGACTCCCACATCTACCGCATTTGGGGTAAGAGGGGACAATCGTGGGTGTAATGACCATAAACACCACAACACGAACAAGGCTTATTTGTGCAAAGCGGCCTGTCCGACTTGGGCTGAGTGCCCTGTTGCTGGTTAGCAGTGTTAGGGTCAACACCTTGAGGATTGGGTCCACGAGTACCAGGGGCAGATTGGTTTGGATTGCCTCTCTGCCTTCTTTGAGAAGAAGGGGGAAGCGCATATGCTGGAGGAGCTGGTGCACCAGGCTGTGGATAAAGGTAATGGTTAGGTTGGGTAACATTGAGGTAAGCAGGAGGTTGGGCAAAAGGAGGAGGCATGCCGTATCCTAGAAAAATGCTATCGAGAGGGGGAAGAGTGCTAGAGGTGCTGGCCCCTCCCTGAGGGAGACCATAGCCCATAGGAGGTTGAGCATACGAATGAGAAAGGACTCCAATGATAATGTCGGCGGAATGAGATGCCCCAGGGGCATTAGCACCACCGGGCCTGGGGAGGTCAGGGAGGACGGTATAAACATAACCAGACTGAGCATAGATCAGGTCATATTTCAAGGCTATTTGGAGGGCGGCTTCTTCAGTTTGAGGGAAATGAGAGGCGACATCTTTGCCAATGGGAGCTAAGAGAGAGCGAAGGAACCAGTCCATATAGATCCGATCTTTGAAGGGGGGAGCTTGAAATAAGCTTCGTATTCATCGCCTTTCCTGGACATGGGCGGAAAGGTAGGTCAAAGAGGTTTGCTTGAAAGTGGTCAAAAGCTCCGTACCAGTATCGTATCGGAGAGGGAGCTGAAAGTAAGATAAAAAGGCTTAGGAAATGGTCGCAAAGGTGGTATGGGAAGAGGGGGCTTGGTCAACATACCATTTGGAAGCTTCACCGGTAAGTGTGTGTTGGAACAACCGAAGACGGATGGAATCATCGGTAATGGAGTTGGAGGAACACCACATGTGGAAAGATCGGACATGGTTGGTTGGATCTTCTCCAACAAGGCCTTCGAACTTAGGGATGTGGGAAGGGAGCTTGGTTGGCATAGCAGGCCAACCAACATCGTGGTGGATAGGGTCATTGATCAACTGATTGAAGTCAGGGAGGCTGAGGCCTACGATGTACGGCAGCAAGGGTGTGGCCAAGGTAGTTCCTGTGGCGGTTCCTCTAGTAGTGGTTCCGGCATTAGGTTCGGGAGCACCGCTAGCATTAGGCCCTGGACCAGACATGGTGAAGGTGACAGGGGGAGAACTAGAAGGAGAAGGAGAACCAAAAGAATCAGAAGAGGAGTCGGAGTGCGAACTCGGAGGAGGACTGGCTCGACGACGACGGGACGGAGCAGGTCGATCGACCGGAAACTGAGGGTGAAGGCCAAGAAGTCTCCGGGAAGAGCGCCTTGGGGGTGCAATGATGACAACACAAACACGGCACAAGGGGAAGAAGAACGACCATAAGGGCAAGGAGGTGTAGAATCAAGTGATTTTAAAGTCTTTGCCTGGCGGTGTAAACCAGGGTCTTCTTCGCTTAGGGTGAGTGTGTGCGGTGCATTAATTTTAATTTTTAAACCCTTTTCATTTTGAGAGCAAGAGAAAAAGTGTGCTGCGTAATTGAAAATAAATCTGCGGAGAACAATATATAATGCTGAAATAACAGAAAATTAATAGCTACTATTGCAAAGATTCAACCCAAAAAGGCGGGTCTCTCAAAACTAATCTAAAAGAGGGAAAAAATCTAGTCAAAACACACGAAAAAGAGGCCAATATATCTAGGGTCGAAAGGGACAGGGATCTAAAGGAGAAAGCTGCTGAAAAGAGGTGCAGATCAGAGCCAAGAGACAGAGGCAAGGTGGCTGGAAAAAAGGAGGAAATCAGCAAAAAGCGGAAAGGACAGGGAGGAGGTCCTAAAGGGAGGTCCAAAAAAAATGACAAGAGGTGATTTGAAAGGAAGAAAATCTGATTTAAAGGGATCTGAGGAGGATGTATGAGATTTGAAAAAGGGAAGGCTGAAACTTTGAAAAACAGACGGCTGAAACATCTAAAAACTCTTCCACAAAACGTGGAGGGTACTGAAGCCCTAGGGGGCTAGGTTCCCACTTAGATGAGCAAAACAGATCAGAAACAGGTCTAAACCGGTGGAGGCAGAGGCTGGAAAACCCTGACAGAAGCTTCAGCACAACCCAGAAAAATTGCAGAAAAACAGCTGAAAATTTGGCAGGTCGCAGGTTCTGACCTGTTTTCAGTGTAGGTCGTAGAAAATAGGTTGAAAAGTGTGACATGGAGGTCCAGGTCGCAGGTTATGGGCTGAAAAGTGCGACCTGAAGCTCCGAGTGTCTCGGTGACAAATTTTTAGAAAAGTTGCCGTCTCAGTTGCGGCTGATGTCGGTCACCTGCGCAATAGGGCTAGAAACACACGGAAGTTAGAAATTTTAATGTTTTAGGGTTTTATGTGAGAAAAAAAACATAAAAATAGGAAAATAAAAAAGCTGAAAAGAAACCCTAGGGTCTGAAGTAGCTGGATATGCAGGAATATGAAAAATGACAGCGGTCGTAATTTAAAACCCGTGTGGAGTCACCATTTGTTAGTATGAATCCTTTGTCGAAGTGTACGAAAAAAGACCACTTTAGCTACACATAACTAATAGCCCTAACATCAAAAGTGGCTGCCAATATCTTCAGATCTGCAGTTAGTTGATCAACAAAAGAGCTGCAAAAAACTAGATCTATGCATAGAAAGACATTAAGCAGTAAAAAGAAGGGTTTGCTCCATATATCCAATAGACAAGACAAGAACAATTTTTGAAAGAATTTTTGTATTAAGGGCACCTGGGAGGAAAAAAAGAAGGCGTATCCAATTCTCCTCAATGGGATGGGTTCTTGGAAGTCCTCCACATTTCATATCTAGAATCTCTCTCTCTTGTTGGTGTAGAAAACCCAGACAAAGATAGAACTCAAAGGGAGCTCACACAACAAAATAATGTAGAAAAATGTGACCAAGTGTATAGATCCAGAGTGATCTAAGAGGCAAAAAAAGGTGAAGAATGGTAGGAAAAACCCTCCTATTTATAACAAAATATTGGGTCATTCTAGATCTTGGTGCATGATTAAAATAATGTTAACCAAATCTAGATCCACCTTTTATGGGATATTTTATTATATTTGTTGGAGGGAAAAAGTATTTGACTTGGTTCAAATCCCTTTATTTGTTAATAATAAATAAATAAATGATTTATTTATCTTTTTAAGGAAGTGGTTGAAGAATAATTAAATAAATAATGATTTATTTAATTATTTGTGGGTGATTTGGTCATATTTAACAAGGAATATTATCTAAATAAGATTTAAATAATTATTCCTAGAAAATAATAAGATAAATAAAGGTTTATCTTATTAATTTCTTTGTTTTGGGTTAAACATGACTAGGAATAATAATTAAATTATGGTTTAATTAATTATTCCATGAGGAAAATCAAACAAAATAGGTTTGTTTAATATTTCTTTTTGGGGTTTCCTGTTTAGACCATAAACAACCTAATAAATGTGGTTTATTAAGTTATTTTACATAGTGAAAGAAATTTTACTTAGGGTAAAATTGGTCTTACATGGTGTACTTGGGTCCATCTAATGATAATAGGTTAGATGACCAAAAAATGGTGTAACAATAGGCAGTGAACTAAAACCAATGATGATCAAACTATATAAGACTTTACTAGCTCACACTAAACTCAAATACATAGAGTTGTTTAAAGATTTTTTTGATGTTTTTGCGTGGAGTTAAGAAGATCTTAAATCCTATGACATTGAAATAATTCAGCACAAAATCCCTCTCAAAGAAAACCAAAAACCATTCAAACAAAAGCTGCACAGAATAAACCCTGTTCAGCTACCTTTGGTTGAGAAGGAAATCAAGAAAATGTATGAAGCTAGTATTATTGTCCCTATTAGATATTCTGAGTGGGTGTCTAATTTGGTGTCAGTTAGGAATAAAATAGGAGAGATTAGGCTTTGTATATACTTTAGAGACTTAAACAAAGCTTCACTCAAGGACAACTACCCTTTACCTAAGATGGACCATATTTTACAAAGGGTGGTTGGTTCAAAAATAATTTCTTTGCTGGATGGCTACTCAGGGTATAATCAGATTTTAGTTCACCCTGATCATTAATTAAAGGCATCTTTTACTACACTATGGGGCACTTTCATATATGTGAAAATTCCCTTTGGTCTAATGAACGCTGGTGCAACATTCCAAAAAGCCATGGACATAGCATTCTCCAAATAATTCGGCTACTTCATTATTATTTATCTGGATGATGTCACTGTTTTTTCAAAGACAAATGAAGAGAACTTAGCACATTTGAGAACAGTTTTCGAGAGATTTAGAAATTTTGGGATATCTTTAAACCCTAAGAAAACACTATTCGGTCTCCAAGAAGGTAAACTTCTTGGGAACATTATTTCAGAAGAGGGTATTAAGATAGATCCAAGGAGGATTAAGGCCATATTGCAAATCTCTCATCCTTGTTAGGTCCCTATATCACTAGTATTTTCCCTTATTATTGTTAGTGTAACCCCCTTATTGTTATTATTGTACCCTTGTAACCCCCATTTTGTTATTATTGTGCCCTTAAATTATTATTGTTAGGTCGGATAGGATTACATTTTTTTTTTTCCACAGAAAAAAATGAACTTTCTATTAATATAGATAGTCTCTGAACATATGCCAAGCATTTCTGGAAACAAAACTGTGCCATTCCCTTTGAGAGAGAATGGAGTCATGGCTACTTAACACCTGTTGACAAGATGCTAACAGCCCTAGTGGGACCAATAACCACAGCATAAGCATCAATGAGGCTCTTTTTGCTCATCATCAAACAGAGGAGAGATGAGAGCAGAGAGAGGCAGCATAATCGTGATGCTCCATCACCATAAGAGATGGCAGTAGGAACTTTCCCAGCCCCATATATATAGCATAATCAAGAACAAAAAGCGAGCCCAGAACCTCCTTACATAAGGAAAAACAATTATGGACTCAATATAGTAGCAGTTATCACAAAATTTTATAAAAGTCCACTGTACAATGCTGAAAATAAACTGAAAATTACACAAAAAGAGGCTGTTCATGGATATGAACAGTCCCATTCACTACTTCCGCTACTGCCCAGGACCCCAGAGCGAGTTGAGCACCTTCTTTAGATAAGATATCTACTTTCTGGTTCCTTTCCCTGTAAATTTGAACAACAGAAATCTCAGAGAAAAAAGTTTTAAGACGACGAATCTCCTTAAGCAAAGGAAGAAGAATAAAATGCCTGCACTGCTGAGTCCCATTGAACCAGTTGACAACATTCCTTGAGTCACCAACGATCTGAATCTAATTTATCTGTTTGGAAATAAGCTAGCATAGAAGCAAATGGAGGGCTTTAAGTTCAGCGAAGTTATTAGACCCTTGCCCAAGGCCAACAGAGGGTCAGAGAGAATTTTCAGCAGAGAGATGGATAACCAGCCCAGCACCACAGGTATCATTGACATCAGAAGCACCATCGAAGTAAGCCCAGGGGAAGGATTCATTAATTGACTCAGGCTGTACATTGCGAGAGGAACCTTTGGTAGCAGGCGAAGGAATGCTATCGAAGATTGCAGCTCCCTCTGCTGCCAGCTTTACTAATAGAAAGGAAGACTCATTGAAGATAATCTTGTTGCGGGCGATCCAGGTACCCTAGGCTATTAAAAGAGGAAAGGCCCTGATTTTGTCATCTGAAGCCTCCTGCCACCAGTGTTCCCAAGCTTGCAGAAGACTATCTCCATGCCATCTCAAAGGAATGTTTGTTAAACGCAGAGTTTCTGTCCAAAGGCTAGCATTAAATGGACAAAGGAGAAAGAGGTGAAGAGGCGATTCTTCTTCAGATTTACAGAGCGAACACCAGCTCGGCCCCTGCTTGCCTCTTTTTTGCAGGAAGTCCCAAGTTGGGACCTTATTGTGAAGAATGCACCAGAAAAAGAGTCTGGTTTTATCTGGGCATTTAAGTTTCCAGAGAGTTTTGGACCACCAAGCAGGATTCCCCCAGCCTTGTTGCATCATAAGCCATTTATAACTGAACTTTGGGGAGTAGATACCTGTCTGAGCATGCACCCAACGCAAGATATCAGCAGAATCCAAAATTCTAACAGAAGAGAGAGAAAGATCAGCAACATACCGGTTCCATTCTTCCATCCACCTATTATCCAAGTGCAGGTCCATACCGGACATCCAGCCCTGCTTAACTAGAGAGGTGGTTCTGGGATCTGCCACCTGGTTTAGGTAAAAGTAACCTTCAGAATTTAAATGAGCAACCAGATCGCGGGACAAAGAGAAATTGGGCGAACAGCCTACCCATGGGTCACATCCCACCCGCACCTGGCTTCCGTTACCAACCTGCCAAGCCAAGCCTATCTCAATAAGATGGACTGAAGCCACTACTGCTTTCCAAACTGAAGATGAATTTGTGGAGGTTTTGACTGGGGACCGGACCCATTCCAGAACAGTACCTTGGCTGAAGTACTTGCGCTTGATGACTGAGACCCAGAGAGAATCTGTAGAGATCAGGCGCCATGCTAATTTGGCCGCCAAGGATTTTGCAAAGGAAGCCAAGTTTTTAATACCCCAGCCGCCCCACTCCTTTGGTCTTGTAATTTTATCCCAAGCCACCCAAGGGCTGACCGAGTCCTGTTTTG
The DNA here is from genome assembly GCA_034641835.2 of Pinus albicaulis. Classification (NCBI taxonomy): domain Eukaryota; kingdom Viridiplantae; phylum Streptophyta; class Pinopsida; order Pinales; family Pinaceae; genus Pinus; species Pinus albicaulis. The sequence goes on along the minus strand of CM076577.1, from coordinate 1,287,230,768 downwards.
ACCCGGACCACAAAAATATTCTGCAAAGTTTGTCTATAGAGGCCAAAATGCCTTTAGGGACCCAAGAAAGACTGGCCCAATAAACTGGGATAGCCATCAGAACAGATTTAATTAAGACCAGACGTCCAGCCCTTGATAACCACCTGAAACTCCAATGAGTAAGCCTTTTTTCAATCTTGGCAAGAAGCCATTTCCAATCCCGAATGCGATAAGATTCCAGTTTTAGCAAGAACCCAAGGTATTTGAAATGATCCTGCATGGAGCAGACTTCAAAATTCAGCAGCCTTTGAATTCTGTTAAGCTCATCTCCAGAAAGACCAGAAGGAGTGATGGTTGATTTTGCAGAGTTAATTTGGAGCCCAGTTGCTTTTAGAAAAAGCTCCAGCAGAGCCTTTAAGGCACGACAGTCGTCAATAGACCCATTGTTGAGTCCCAGATTTGCATCTTTTCCATACATTTTTCCATACCTTTTTCACTCACCTAAACCTCCCAAATTGTCAATATCATGTGCAAAAGAGCATCTAACATGGTTTTTAATTATATTTTTGTGTTTGCTATTTGATCTAGATTTTGTTCATTCAACTGCGGAATCTTGCCACTTTCCGCAGCTGCTGCAACTTTCCGCAGCTATTTTGTGAAACTCTATGCTACAGGTGTCTACAAGGGAAACGAGCCACATGGGCAGGTCAGGAATGACGTGGACATGGTTCGTGTCCTATTGGTTCAAGAAAACTCGTCCAAAGAAGCCGCGGTCAAAGGCATCCACATGGAAGTCAACCATGGAGTTTCATGTCGGCCGGACTCTGTTTCGTGTCACATAAAGATCCATACGGCCGTTTCTAAGCCTGCGGAGGTTAAATCGACATCTGTACAGGGTTCTAGAGTCGAATTCAAGCATCCACCTCTCGTAGATCTACTTTCCAACACGGCCATGCTCCTATATCCGTGGACGTAGTGGTCTACGTGCTCACCACCAGCATGAAACAGTTATATTTCTTTTGTTATATATATTGCGTTTGCATACGCATATGAAGTTAGTCGTTATTAGTGGATGTAGTCTCTATTATCTTTTGATTATTCTGCTCTGTAGTGATTACACTGCACTTGTGCCGTAACATTACCATTCTGTAATGAACTGCTTTTTAATATGAGAAGACTCTGTTTTTCAACTTAATTCGTATTTGAGGACCGTTGCCAAGGCTGTGTAGAGGGCCCCTGCTCAGCTAAGGTTTTGTGTAATAGTGTATATTTCTCATTTCGTTTCTTTAGAAATCATTGTATCATAATCCATTCATATGTTCATACTTTGAAGATGTTTCATTTCTGTTTATAAACTTCTATAATTTCCATTTCATTTCTGTTTTTCATGTTTTATGATTGTTAACCACTAATCAGTGTTTATGTTTTTCAGGTTTTAGATAGGCAGCCTGGGCATTTTCATAGCTTTTTGACTAATGACATGGGACTAACACTGTTCTGCTGCTAGTTTGCTTTTCATAGCTTTTGTTTAAATTCAGTATTGCTTTGTACATTTCAGTTTTGTTTATCTGCTTCAGTAGTTAAAATTTAGATATACTAATCTGCTCATAGCATCTTCAGTTGCCTCTGAAAGCCACAGCTGGACTGATGGTGAGGGATTGCATTATGAAATGTGTAGTTTAGTATTAGTTTCTTTTCTGCAAATTTAGATATACTAATCTGCTCATAGCATCTTCAGTTGCCTCCGAAAGCCACAGCTGGACTGATGGTGAGGGATTGTATTATGAAATGTGTAGTTTAGTATTAGTTTCTTTTCCGCAAATTTAGATATATTAAATCATGCATGACATCTTCAGTTGCCTCCGAAAGCCACAGCTGGACTGATGGTGAGGGATTGAATCATGAGTGTATGGTTTAGTATTAGTTTACTTTCCGCAAATTAAATATCAGTTACACAAGTTGTTTATGATTACTTCCGAAAGTCATAGCTGGTCTAATGATGAAGGGTCAGAAAATGAATTGATGTAATCTGATTTAGATTTATTTTGTTGCAATTTTAAATTTCCTTAAGCATAGTTTCTTTTGTGTTTAGTTGGCAGCAAGAATAGTTTGGTTTTCATGTTCACTAGTTTACTGTTTTGATTCATTAGATTAGCAGCACCTTTTCATTTCAGCAGTACATTTTTATTTTCTTTCAAGTCTTGTCATTGTAATTTTCAATTTGCTTTTAAAGTTTCAAGTTGGTAAATCATTATAGGGGACATCACTTCCTTGAAAAAATATAACCAAACTTGTTTTCATTTTAGAATTTCCATTTCACCTTAGAAAAACCAAAAACGACAAAAAGTTAAGAAATAGGTTATCTTGCACATATAGTGCGCCGCACTTCATCAGCTTACGATTCTCGGATTGACAAATTAAATGCAGCAATTTAGGACACACTAAATTGACCAAACACCCATTCAGAAAAATCAGAATATCATCTACAAAAAGAAGATGCATGATCCAAAAATTTGTAGCCACTTCAATCCCTTTTATGTTGCCATGTCTTTTATCCCGGTGAATTAGGAGACTTAATCCTTCGGCTGCCAGCAAGAACAGAAATGGAGAAAGAGGGCATCCCTATCTGAGGCCTCGTTTAGGGGTAAAAAATGAGGTTGCAGCGCCATTAATCAGGAGAGCAATATCTGTAGAGGAAACACAACTCATAATCCATCAAACAAAGTCAAATCTGAAACCAAGGTGGGTAAGAAGAAGCCTAAGATAAAGCCAACTGAATCTATCATAAGCTTTAGATAAATCCAATTTAACAATAAGCCCTTTCCTGCCACTCCTTTTAAGGCTATGCAAATATTCTTGAGCAACACCTACAGCTTCATGGATTTGATGACCACTAAGAAAACCAAACTGTTCCGGGGAGAGATGAGAGGAAAGAAAAGGTTTGAGCCTAGCAGCAATAACTTTCACAATAACTTTATAGACACAAGTGCAGAGGGAGATTGGACGAAAATCAGCAAAAGAAGAGGGGTGGTCAGACTTAGGAATCAAAGCAAGAAAGGTGGAATTGAAAGGGCCAAAGACTTGACCCGAAGCTCTAGATTCTTCAACAACAGCAACCAGATCATCTCCGAGGGTTTCAAAAAAATGCAGAAAGAATTCAACAGTCCAGCCATCCGGCCCTGGACTTTTTTCCTTTTGCATACCTTTAAGGATATCCTCAACTTCCTGTTTGGAGATAGGTGCCATTGTTGCCTCATTTTCTTCCTCATCCACGAACCTAGGGAATAGCTGGGCCACTCTGATCACTTCTACAATAGTCACTTCAGATGAGGCTTTAAAGAGATCTTTGAAGTAAGCAATTCCCAAAGAAGATAAGTCCTTAAAAGAAGAGGCCACTTCTCCATTCCCCTTCGGTATTTCCCAGATAGTATTTGCCATCTTCCTGCCTTTGGCATAGTTTTGGAAGAACTTAGTGTTTTCATCCCCTGCTTGAAGCCAAAGAGCCTTGCTTTTCAATCTCCAGGTTTCCTCTCTTAGCTGTAGAATTCTCCTTCTTGTGGCCTCCAACTCCTTAATTATGTTCCTCGCTTCAATGGAATCATAACCTCCTCCTTCTGGATCTTCTAAAAGAGCCAATTCAGAATTGACCATTTTTAGTTCCTCCTCCTCCTTCTTTTTCAAATTAGCCGCCCAATCCTTAGTAGCTGATTTCATTCTCTTCAAGTTATTCCAGAAGAAGGCACTCCTAGAAGAATCAGGCCCACTTGGGTCCACCTCCCAAGTTGAAGCAAAAAGCTCTTGGTATGAGTCATCTTTAAGCCAAGCAGGGTTAAATCTGAATGGCAATCCAGGTTTCCTTCCAGCACCTTTAATCTCAAGGAGGATGGGGAAGTGATCCGAGATACCACCTTCATCAATCCAGTGTTGGTAATCCAAGAGAAGTTCCATCAAAGGCTCACTTAAAAGAAAGCGATCCAGCTTCTTCCCCACCCAATCCTGACCAACCCTTCTGTTTCTCCATGTGGGTTTTAATTTCAGGAGGGGCATGTCCACCAGGTGAGCCAAAGCAATATGGTTAAGGGAAAAAATAGAGAGAGGGTCTGCTCTAGCCGTGGCACCCCAGGATTCCGCTTCCCCTAGCGAAAAGTTGAGATCACCTCCAATTATTATAAAAGGTTGGGCTATCCAGGAGGAGCGAAAAAATGAAGACCAGAACCTCTCCCTCTCCAGACATGGCCCATAAATATTCAAAGAGAGCAAAGTAAGGTTGAACTCACTTGAAAAAAGTTCCACAGCTAGCACATTCTGGGACCCCCAAGAAGAAACATACTTCAGTTTGATAGGATTAAAACCAGAGACCACTCCTCCAGATCTTCCCACAGCATCGAGAGCAAAAAAGGACCATCTAGGCAACAGTTTAGATAAAATAGAGACAACCTCCTCCCCTTTGCCCAGGGTTTCTTGTAACAGAATGATATCAGGATTGTGTGCACACACAAGCTCTTTTAAAGCTAGCCGTTTGGCCTGACTAGCTAGGCCTCTGCAATTAAAAGAGAGGACAATCATGGCACATCCCTGGGGGGTGGCCACTCTGCTCTAAGCACCCTGGGGAGAGTCAATTGCTTATCATATGCTATATCAACAACCGCCTTGGACTGAGCTAGGGAGAGGTTGGATTTTCTACCTCTGGCCTTTCTGGGCCCAATTTCTACGGAATTCGAGGCTATACCACCCACTGCAAAGCCCAAACTTCTCCTGTTCGAGTGAGGTCTGAGGTTGTAAGGGTAAGAATCAGAGGCAGAAGACCGAGGGCAAGGGTCCACGGGGTCCGGCCAGAGAAGGGGGAGGAGCCGGGGCGACTCGAATTGAGACAACTAGGCTATCAATAGGAGCGAAGAAAGGTTTAGGGCGAGAGTTCACTCACAAGGCTGGAAGGCATGGGCTCCAAACGGACATCAGGAAAACCAAAAGCGCAGAAGACGAAGATAAGGGAGGAAATGGGGACATGCACGCCGAGTCACCTTGCCAATAATCAGCTGGCGGAAAGGTGAGCCGAAGGGTCATCCATATCTTTGGCCGGGAAGCGAGGAGGGACGCCATCATCCACATTGCATTCTGCATCTCGAACGTATGAAGGAGAGAAGACCCCCGAGCCGAAGGTCGGGTTCTGCGTCCAATGGGTCCCCATCCTGAGCAGAGATAGGGGTTTTCTAAGCCCTTTTCTGCCTCCTCTGTCTGCGTTTGCGTTGGTGACCCAACGGACAGTCCCGAGCCAAGTGGCCTGTCTTGTGACATCTGTTGCACCGGAAGGGAAGGTGCTCATAATACAAGACTTGCACAAACTCCATATCCTTGTATTGAAGCGTCATGGTCTCCGCAAGTCCTTCACGAGGGTTGAGGCTCACCGGATGCGAGCCACCTCTTATCCTTAATTCTGCGGGAAGGATTTAATCGGCTTCAGATAAGTTCAGTAATTCCCAATCGAAATAAACACGAATCGGTCTGAAGCTGTAAGGAAGGCCGGGTAGCTTAACCCACAACGGTGATTCGGCCATTTTTCTCTTTACGGGCATCAAAAAGAGGAGTCCAGCGTCTGAAGAGCACCGGTCTTTTGCCAAAGAACCAATTCCTTTCCAAGACTTTGTCCACTTGATCTTTCTTCTCGAAGGTGATGGTGAACCATCCTCGCGCCAGGATATTGATATCAACAGGCAGTCCTGGAGAGTCATTCCACATATTCTGCACCCAATCAGCAATAAAGGCCTCCAAGAACTTCCTGCCCCTAACTCTCCCCACTAACATGGTCTCGGCTAGATCCATAACTTTTTCTATACTAATATCGACCCCAAGCAGACATTTCGGACTTCCTTCCTTTGATTTGATGAACTTGGCCTTCTTTCTCTTGGTTCCCACAGCTTTCTTGACCTCTTGTTCCTCAGCTGTCGACTTTGCAAAGGGGAACTTCGGACGGATAGTTTCTACCAGAAAGAGCTTCAGAGCTTCTACAGAACGCAGAGAATCGAGACCATTGACATGGATATCTTGGTCGCCATCCCACGAACTGACTCCACACTCTAGGCACAACCCCATGATTTTCAGAGGCAACCGATTTAGGAGCAAAATCAACAGCTTTGCTGGATGAAACCCTAGACATAATGTCGCAATTATGGCCCCCATCCTTCTTTGAAACATCAGCCCTACCTTCAGAAAGAAACGAGGGCAGGAGTGCTCCCACCACTCCGACGGGGTTTGCTTTGTGGAGACTGTTCAGCCCCTCAGACACCCTATGCTCATTCAAAGCCCCTATGAGAGGAACCCCCAGCGAAAGAAGACCCCCAACGGGTTCGGCGTTTAGCAACGCAGGGCCCTGATCAAACTGAACCCCTCCATTTGCTAACCCTACCTGAAGACCACCAGAAACACCATAAGAGAGAGGGTTACCTTGTAGCGCCGAGGCCTGTGAGGCCGTCACAAGATTGAGCCCTTCTTTGAATAGCTCTTCCGAGGTCAAGGGCCGACAGCTGGCCGGAAGATGCTGGAGACTAAAACTAGAAGCGCTCTTCTGCTCAAAGAAGTTGAACCCAAAGTCTCCACAGCCAGATGGGAACTCCTTCCAAGCAGTCTCAGCAGCCAAATCTAACGAGGCGCGGAAAGGAAAATGAAGATCAAGATTTTTCTCTGAGACTTCTACTCCCCAGACGGTGAGCAAGTCCTCCGGCGACGGCTCAAGCTCAACTGATAGACTATCAATACCCATTTTGATCTAAAAACGACCTTCTTAATCTGACCTCCGAGTCCTTCGAACTTCGCTTTCCTGCAGCAACCCTAGACTCAGAAAAAGGCTCAGAGATGCCAAATGCGCATCGAAGAGGAGGCCCCATTCTGGAAAAGCCTGAGTCAAGTCGACACGTACCGATGGCAGACCTCGAGTCCTGCGGAAACTGCACGGAGGAATCTCGGCACCTTCAGAGCAACCCTAGCCATCGTGAAAAAAACGCCGGTTCTATTGTTTATTTTCTGTTATAAGAATCCCGGCTAGGATTACATTGTGGTCCACTAGGATTACATTATGGCCCCATGGATTCCTATATATAGAAGGAGGTTTTGTTCACTTGTATCATCCAAGAATTTTTCATTTATGTAATGTATTGGAGGTTTCCCCCTCCAAGTGGATTATTTCTAAGGCGTTGATATCTCTTTTCTTCTATTTTTGGAGCTGGTTACACAACATTTGGTATCAGAGGTTTGGATTCTAGGGTTTCGCTGCTCCAAACAGGTCATCGTGGCATTTTTCGCTATAACTTTTTTTCTACGAAGTTTCAAAAGCTGAAATTTTTTAGGGTGCGAAGAAGAAATCCTGAGGAAGATTTTCTAAAAATTTCAGAGCTTGGTTCGCAATATTTTCGGAGATATCATCTGTGGAAGTTAGGTATTTTTTCAAGCTCCTAAACAGGTCATCGTGGCATTTTCGCTATAAATTTTTTTCTACGAAGGTTCGGAATCTGAAATTCGTATGGTGCGGAGCTGAAATCCGGAGGAAATTCATCAAAAAATTTCACATCTTGGTTCACAATATTTTTGGAGATATGATCTATGGAAGGTAGTGCTTTTTCAAGCTCCTGAATTTCATCTCAAAGAGGTGATCGTGGGAAAATTTTAATAATATCTCTGAGGCGAGTGGATTTGAGTCTTTGTTAAAATTGGTTGCAAAATTACCACATTTGTATTTTACCGGGCTATAAATTTGAGACAAAGGACGAAGCTTGATGACACGTGGCAGGTCCTACAAGTTTGCTCTACTGAACCAGTCCAGAATTAGGTCATTGTGGGAGATTGGACACAAATTTGTATTGGAGAATCAAAATTAGATCAGACCTGTGGCATTTAAAAGAAGCTTCAGAGGGCTACTACAGGGCTGAATTTCAAATATTGAAGATTTTCAATTACATAGATAATTAAATTTCAATATCGAGCTCCTCAAAGCAAGTTAAAGGTGTGTATTTTTTTTTCCGAATTGCATAAGTCTTGTTTGAAGAATCAAGTTGAATTGATTCCAAGGGAATATTGTAGAATAGGTATCAATATTGGATTCTAAAATGGCGCCTAAAAATAATTCAACACCCATTAAGCCTTCAGAAGGCTCTACCATGACTCGTGAAGATGAAGAATTGCAACATGATCTATCAAAATTACAAGAGCAAGTGCAACAAATTTCACTCTCGCAAAGAGCAACAAAAAATGAAATGGAAGTTTTGAAGAAAGGCGTGGAAGTGAATATGGACGGTTTGAAGAAAGGCATGGAAGCTAAGATGGATGGCATGGAAGTGAAGATGGAAGGTTTGAAGAAAGGTGTGGAAGCTAAGATGGATGGCGTGCTAGCTAAGATGGATGGCATGGAGGCTGGCATGGAATCTAAGATGGATGACATGGAAGCTAAGATCGATGAGAAAATGGAAAACATGAAGAATTTTCTAAAAGCGGACATGGAAGGTTTGACAAAGTTTATACAAGAAAGGTTTCCTAATGGTGAAAAGATAGTAGAAGAACCTCATGATGAGAACAAAATAAATGTTAATTGTGATTTCATAAACTCTAATGTTGGCGGGAAGAACCACCATATTCCAAAGATGGATATGAGGAAGTTTTATGGAAAGGATCCTGTAACATGGATACTACAGATGGAGCAATATTTTGATCTCCATAACGTGCAAAACACACAAAAGGTACGCATTGCAACTTTACATTTAGAACAAAATACATTTGTATGGTATCGATGGCTTTGCTCCCGTAAAAAAATTGTCACTTGGTCAATTTTTATAGAGGAAATGATAGCACATTATGAGGATACAAAGAGCAACACTTTCTTTAGCCAATTGATAAATCTCGAACAAAAGGGTTTAGTGGGGCAACACATCGAGGACTTCCAAAAATTGAATACAAGGGTAACTGATATTCCAGAGGAACATAGGATTTATCTCTTCATAGGTACTCTAAAGTATAACATCCAACATGAAGTTCATGTGTTGGAACCTGATTCATTAGAGAAGGCATTCAAGTTGGAAAGAAAAGTTGAATGTAAAATTATGGCGACAAGGAAGCCTACCACTCAATTCTATAAAGAAGGAAGTGTTGCTACGCCTAGATTTCCACAAACTACAAGGTTGACACCACAACAATTGGAAGAAAAAAGAGCAAAAGGGCTTTGCTACTTTTGTGATAGCAAATACACCAAAGGTCATAAGTGTGCTGAAAAGAAATTATTTTACATAGATTGTGAAGAAGAAGAAGAAAATGAACAAGAAGAGGATACACACCAGGAACCGGCCATAGAAGAGGAAGAAATGAATCCAACCATATCATGTAAAGCATTGGAAGGAATTACCACTCCTCAAACTCTCAAGATAGTAGGACAGATCAAGAAGAAAAAGGTAATAGTGTTGATTGATTCAGGTAGCACCCATAATTTTATTCATTGTAAAGTAGCCAAGGAATTAAATTGTTTCCTATACCCAGCACCAAAATGTCAAGTGATGGTTGCAAATGGAGGAACTATAAATTGCTCTGGAAAATGCCATAATATTAAGCTAACCATGGGGGAATATGTATTGACTAGTCCAATGCTTTCCATTCCTATGGGAGGTGTCGATGTTGTACTAGGAGTACAATGGTTACAATCTTTGGGGACGGTAGCTTTTAATTTTCAAGAACTTTTCTTGAAATTTTTTTCAGAAGGAAAGGAAGTCGAATTACGGGGTATTGAAGGGAAGCCGGGAAGGATAATAAGCTATAATGTCATGACAAAGCTTCTAAAGAAAGAACAACGAGGCGTAATTGCACAATTATGCTCACTAGAAGTTCCGACATCAAAATCATCTATTTCTGCAGATCTCCGACAAGTCTTGGACAATCATTCCAAGGTGTTTGAAACTCCCAAAGGACTCCCACCTATTCGTGATCATGATCATGCTATTCATTTGATTCCAGGAAGTGTTCCTCCAAACATCGAGCCTTATAGATATCCTTACTTCCAAAAGAGCGAAATTGAACGTATGATTGCAGAAATGTTAGAGGCGGGTATAATTCAACCTAGTCAAAGTTCTTTCTCTGCTCCTGTAGTATTGGTACACAAGAAGGATGGATCATGGCGAATGTGTCCGGATTATAGGGAGCTCAATAAACTCACCATTAAAGACAAATTTCCCATTCCTATGATTGATGAATTATTGGATGAATTACATGGAGCAATTTATTTTACCAAGTTGGATCTTCGTTCAGGATATCATCAAATTAGAATGAAGAATGAAGATATTCCAAAAACAGCATTTCGAACTCATGAGGGTCATTATGAATTTTTGGTCATGCCTTTGGGCCTTACCAATGCACCTTCTACATTTCAAGGGTTGATGAATTCCATTTTCAAACCCTTCCTTAGAAAATTTGTGCTAGTATTTTTTGATGATATACTAATCTACAGCAGGTCTTGGAAGGATCATGTTGAACATGTTGACAGGGTGCTCAAACTATTGCAGGAGAAACAATTATATGAAAAAAAATCCAAATGTTTCTTTTGAGTACAAGAGGTGGAATATCTGGGTCATATTGTATCTCACGAGGGTGTTAAAGTAGACCCCAACAAAATTAAAGCCATTAAGGAATGGAAATTCCCCACAACCATAAAGAAGTTGTGAGGATTTATCGAGTTAACAAGGTATTGTCACAAGTTTGTTAAGAATTATTGGAGAATAGCAGCACCTCTAACAACATTATTGAAGAAAGATGCATTTTCATGGACTACTGAAGCAACTAAGGTCTTTGAATGTCTTAAAGAGGCAATGTGCCTAGCACCGGTCTTAGCTACGCCAGACTTCACGAAAACCTTTATTGTGGAATGTGATGCCTCAGGAAATGGAGTTGGTGCGGTTTTAATGCAAGAAGGAAGACCCATTGCTTTTGAAAGTCGTCCAATCAAAGGAAAGAATTTACAGAAACCTATTTATGAGAAGGAAATGTTAGAAATACTACATGCACTAAAGAAATGGCGAACTTACCTAATGGGAAGACACTTCAAGGTAAAAACCGATCATGATAGTCTTAAACAATTTTTGGAACAAAGACTATCATCAGAAGAGAAGAAAAAATGGGTCACAAAGATGTTGGGTTATGACTTTGAAATAATCTACAAAAAAGGAAATCTTAATGTTGTTGCAGATGCACTCTCAAGAAAGGATGAAGAGGTGGAAGCATTGCTTTGTGTCGTTTCTATTATCCAACCAGATTGGATAATTGAAGCAACAGATGAATGGAAGAAGGAAAAAGATGTATGGACACTCATCCAAAAGTTGCAGCAAGATCCTAGTACATCTGATACATTTAGTTGGAAAAATGGTTCCTTATGGTACCAAGATCGCTTATATCTTTGTAAGAATTCCCATCTAAAACAGAATATTCTTCTGGAATTGCACACTTCTCCTTTAGGAGGACACTCGGGATTTTTTAAAACTTACCACAGGGTGAAGAAAGAATTTTTTTGGGATGGCCTTAAATCTGATATTCAAAATTTTGTGGCGGAATGTTTGGTTTGCCAACATAATAAAGTGGAAAAAATTAAGACCCCGGGACTTCTGCAACCTTTATCCATTCCAAGTCAACGTTGGGAGTAGATTTCAATGGATTTTATCACAGGTTTACCTAATTCCAAAGGAAAGAGTGTCATCATGGTGGTAGTTGATAGACTTACCAATTATGCACACTTTTGTGCATTATCTCATCCATTTAAAGCAAGTACAGTTGCTACTACATTTATGGATAGAATTCAAAAGCTACATGGAAGCCCAAGGGTTATTGTGAGCGACGGAGATCCCATTTTTACTGGAAATTTTTGGACGGAGTTATTTTCTTGTTTGGGTACTCAATTAGCTCATAGCTCATCTTATCATCCTCAATCTGATGGTCAAACTGAGATCGTAAATAAATATTTGGAAGGATATCTTCGTTGTTTTGTATCTGATAAACAAACACAATGGGTCAAGTGGTTACCTCTTGCTGAATGGTGGTATAACACTTCCTTCCATACTGCAGCAAAAATGAACCCATTTATGGCACTTTATGGATATCATCCACCATCCATCACATCATCTTTAAGAGAAAATTCGAAGGTTCAAGCAGTGGAAGATCACATCGAGCATCAACAAGAAGTTCTCCAACTCTTAAAGGATGACCTGAATTTGGCACAAAATCGAATGAAACAACAGGCAGATCAACATCGCAGCGAGAGAAGTTTTGATGTAGGAGATTGGGTATTTTTACGGCTACAACCATAAAAACAAATGTCCCTCAAGCAAGCTAAGAAGGATAATAAATTATCACCAAAGTACTATGGTCCTTACAAGGTGTTGCAAAAGATTGGTTCGATGGCATACAAATTGGAGCTTCCTGCTTCTTCGCGAGTACATCCAGTTTTCCATGTTTCATGCTTAAAAAAGGTTATAGGTGAAAATCTTCCAGTTCAAACAATATTGCCAGAACTTGATGAGGAAGGAAAAATCATATTGGAAACTGAAGCGGTCATGGAAACAAGAACTCGACAGCTACGGAATCGATCAATTTCATAGTATCTCATCAAGTGGAAGAACTTACCCACTGAAGATTCTACATGGGAGGATGAGAATTTTATACAGAAGCACCCGGAGCTACTCAAGCGTTGAGGACAACACTTTTTTGAAGGAGAGGGGCATGTTAGATCCCTATATCACTAGTATAGTCCCTTATTATTGTTATTGTAACCCCCTTATTATTATTATTGTACCCTTGTAACCCCCATTTTGTTATTATTGTGCCCTTAAATTATTATTGTTAGGTCGGCTAGGATTACATTGTGGCCCACTAGAATTACATTATGGCCCCATGGACTCCTATATATAGAAAGGAGGTTTTGTAAATTGTATCATCCAAGAATTGTGCATTTATGGAATGTATTGGAGGTTTCCCCATCGAAGTGGCTTATTTCTAAGGCGTTGATATCTCTTTTCTTCTATTTTTTAAGCTGGTTACACAACAATCCTCGAAACATCAAGGAATTGCAATCTTTCATTGGAAAGATTAATTTCCTGAGAAGGTTCATACCCAACTTGGTTGAGCTCCTTAGGAATATAACAAACATTCTAAAGAATGATCAAGGGGTTAAATGGACCTTGTAAGAAAAGAAGTCCTTTGAGCTGGTGAAAAAAGCGTTAACCAAAACACCAGTTCTAATAAGTCTTGATTTCTCAAAAGATTTTATTATTTTTTCATTTGCATCAGAACATACAATAGCTGTTGTCCTTTTACAGAAAAATCCACAAGGACAAGAGCAGCCTATTGCATTATTTAGCAAGGCTTTGAGGGATGCCCCTTTGAAGTATAACATTATGGAAAAGCAAGTCTTTGCTTTGGTTAAGGCTTTAAAAGACTTCAGAGTATACATATTGCACTCACACATCATTGCCTTTGTCCCAAATTCAGTTGTGAAAGACATTCTAACACAGGACCCAGATGGTAAGAGAGGTAAGTGGATAGCTATTATTATTGAATATGATTTAGAGATAAAGCCCACTAAACTCATTAAAGGCCAAGGTCTAGCTAGATTAATGGTTGAATGCAATTTTTAAGTTCTTGATATTAATATGATTAATGCTTTGGATGATCAAGAGGAAATCTCAACTCCCATTGTTGAAGATCATTTTATGAATTCCTATTGGTATGTTGATATTATTTATGTTTTTCTTAATTTGAACACACCTCCTGGTTTGACAAAAACAAAGGCAAGGTTTCTAAAGTTGAAAGCTGTAAACTATTGGATTATAGATAAATGTCTTTATTGGAAAAATGCAAGTGGGATATTGCTTAAATGTTTTCTTGAGTATGATGCAGAGAAGGTTAAGCACGAGTTCCATGAAGGATAATGTGGAGGCCACCTATACTGGAAGAAAGAAGCCAACAAAATCCTAAGGGTTGGTTACTATTGGCCCAATCTCTTTCTTGATGTACACAAGATGATCATTGCCTATGATAAGTGCCAAATTTTTGAAGGCAAAAGAAAGTTGCTACCCTTGCCCTTGCATCCTATCACTGTTGAAGCTCCTTTTCAACAGTGGGGACTTGAATTCATAGGAGAAATCCATCCACCATATTCTACACAACATAGATGGATTCTCACTGCCACATACTACATCACCAAATGGATAGAAGCCATCCCTTGTAGGCAAACCAATGATTTCGTCATTATAAAAGTCATGGAGACTAATATTCTCTCTAGATTTGGTTGTCCTACCAAGATCATCACTGATAATGCAACAACATTTGGATCTAAGAAGATGGTTGAGTTCTGTCACAAATATCAGATTACATTGGGTCATTCCACGACCTATTACCCTCAAGGTAATGGAGTTGCAGAATCCTCAAACAAGATTTTGGAGAACATAATCAAGAATCTGTTGGAGGATAACAAGAAGCCTTGGCACACTAAACTTGTTCATGCACTTTGGGCTGACAAATTGACATTGAAGAAATCTATTGGTATGTCACGCTACCAGCTTGTGTATGGTACATATGAAATTTTTCCTACTAGCCTTGGTGTACCAGTTATGAAGTTGATTCAAGAGGTTTAGTCTGAAAATAATGACATGATCAGAAGGATAAATCATACTATTCACCTTCAGCAAACCAAAGAGGAGGTTTATAACAAAGCATTGTGAAAGTAGGACAACATCAAAAATATTTTTGATAGAAGAACAAAGGCCAACAATTTCAATGTTGGGGAAAAAGTTTTAAAGTGGGACTTAAGAAGAGAAGACAAGGGAAAGCATGGGAAATTTGACAACTTATGGCTTGGCCCTTATCTCATTCATTCTGCTACTGGTAATAATGCTTATTTTTTGTAGGAGTTGAATGGAGCAGAGTTGTTTGGGGGTCTTGTCAATGGCAGGATGCTTAAACATTACTTCTCTTGATCCATGTCATGTTCTGAAAGCCTTTTTATATTTTTTCTCATTATAAATATTTCACCCATCATTGCATTCAAAGTTAGGAAAATACAAAAATACAAAAACACTAGAAGAAAGAAAAGAGGGCAGATTGTAAAAACAATAAAGGTACAACCCCATACCAAAAAAGAGAAACAAATTCTGAAAGTGTGCAAGCTCAAATGCCACTCCTGAAAAACACACTTCTAATTAGTCATACAGCCTAATCATGACTAATTAGTTTTAAATTTGCTGCTGATAGGTTAGTGAATTCGATTTTCCAAACAACTTAATCTTGGCTTATCAGTAGGTATATTAGGCTAGAAATAAAGGTTCAAACATGATCAAAATATGAACCTAAGTGTCCAAAAGAAGAATGACTCAAACCTGTTTTAAATAATGAGTCAAAAAATAGAGGAAAATTGGTTCTAATCAGCTTAAAATCTGAACCAACTAACAAGGAGAGAACAACTCAAACATAAGTAAAAACAAAGCTGAAGAAAAGAGAAGGCCATGCTTAGAACTTTTAGATCTTAAGCCTTCCATTTCGATTTAAATTTTTGTAAAATAATATCTATGTGCAAATTTTTGTTTATGCCATAGATCAACAACAAGTTGGACTATTTAATCCTAACTTGCATGCTTGTAAATTTCTATTTTAGAAATTAGTGAATAAAAATCTGTTAGACTGTTTAATCCTAATAGATTAGTAGATTAGGTAGAGAAGCATTATGGACTCAACAGTTCAATCTGAGTTCATCGAGAAATAAGGATTAGAATTAGATTAGATTTTTTTTTTCTTTTAAAAGAATAAATGTTTTAAAAGAGTTTCCCAATCCAAGTGCACTCTAAAGAAGAAAAAAATGTTAGATCAGTAGGATTGGGTAGGTAGAAAGCTTATGTTGATGAAAAAATCCATTATTTTTCATGGCTACTAATATTTTCAGAGCAAAAGAGGATCATCCAAATGAAGAAAAGGGAGCCCAATGGATAATGCATTGATCATCTTCCTAGAGAATGCAAGTCTAAAGTTCTTGATGCCTTCAAGAAGGCACCATCCCCAAGTGGAGCCACTGTTAGCCACCTATAAAAAATTTTATATCAAAAGGTGGCTAAATCATTTTTGGAGCCTTCAAGAAACAGGTTTTATTGCTAAAATTGTTATCTCTTGAAGACTCATGAAGACATCATGCCATTTGTTTAATCTTCACTATTGTTCCCTTTCAAATGCTGAAAATTTGCCATTTTTATAGAGAAACGATTGCTGCAAAATTCCATTTTTTCCTCCCTCCACTCAAAAATAACTTTATTTTATTCCCTCTTTCCCCATGGAATTCCTCTATTTTCTCATTTGTTTCCCTTGTCCCCTTCATAAAATCCTCTTTGCAAAGTTTAAAACCCATTTTAAAACTTTTTCGAAACCCCAAAATCCATCAAAAACTTTGAAAATTTTCATAAAAAATAAGTTTTTTCACTATGAAATTAAGCCCCTTTGGGCTAAGTCCTAACCACTTCCCCACCACGTGACTTGGTGCTGGAACCAAGCGCTAAACCCTTTCAGTGCTTATCGAATAGGAGAAAATTGGAGCGCACAAGTCTTTTTGTCATATTAAAACTTCCTATGTGATTGGCCCTTCATATGTAAGCCCCGATCCCATTGACGCTTCATATAACCCTTGGGCCCGCAATCAGGTCCTAAAGTTTGTAAATAAACCCATCTCCAATGTAATTTTCCTTTGAAAATCATAAATTCCTTTTTCCTAAGTTTTGAACTAAACGTGCCAGTGAAATCCTTTTTATTAATAAACACCGTTGATCTTAAAACCCCATCAACGATCCGTGCGTTATCGCATCGAAGAAATTCCAATGGGTA
This sequence comes from Pinus albicaulis, assembly GCA_034641835.2. NCBI lineage: Eukaryota > Viridiplantae > Streptophyta > Pinopsida > Pinales > Pinaceae > Pinus > Pinus albicaulis. Next base: position 1,287,213,917 of record CM076577.1, on the reverse strand, counting down.
GATTGAAAGACCCACACCAAAGTTACGATGCGATTGGCCCTTATACATATAATCCCTAGGCCTATTTATTTTCATATATACCAACGGACTCGTAGTCGGGTGCCATTTCATATATATATATATCCTACCCGATAGCCATAAAACCTTTGTTTTTTATAAAATTTTGATTATTTATATTATTATGTGGTCCTATTCGTTCATTGGTCGGAGCCCTTCTCCACCGTTGATCTTGGACCAATCCGATGGACCGCGTAATCTTTTGTCGACAAATCTCATTGGGTGCGTTAATATTTTTCACTTTCTTCGATTGACGATTCCCCGATGAGTTCTCCACCGTCGATCTGATCTGCAGATCGGCGACCCACAATTAATCGCTTCGGCACCCTCCCTGTCCATTGCCCCATCGATTGTGAAGTTTCGACTACATCTGGTCCATCCATGTATCCAGATCGGATGGTCCAGATTGCATCTCCCGACCTTGGTTAAAAACATGCAGCCCTGCTTTATAATGTTTTCCAAGAAGATCTCAATTGTTGATCTCTGTAGATGAACAACTCATATTTAACCTTTCTCCACCTTGTATATTATTTCGTTTAACCCGAGTTTCAATCTTTGCCATTGATTCTTTACATCTAACGACCCATATTAACCCCGATAGGCCTGACCCCTGTGCATCCTGCCTCCCTCCAGGCTTGATCTTAGTCGTCCATCTTTGATCCGATGGTCCAAATAAAACCACCCTGCCTTTTTATCCACTGTGCATCTGGTCTATATCACGCTCACTCCTCACCATTGGATCTGATACCCTAGATCCAACGGTTGATGCGCGTTTTTGCGTAACTTCAAGTGCGAAGGTTATTTTTCAAAGGTCTACATGATATAAGTTGTTTTAAAAAGCGACGTGTCGACCTCTGACACATATCACATCCAAAAAGCTAATATCGCTTTCTTGCCCTTCTGCCGCGCGAAACCCATGGTTTTCCCTCCTGAAACCAATTTCCTCATTTTCTATTATATTATTGTTTGTGCCCCCCACCATTGATCTCTGTAGATCAACAGCTTAGATCTAATCTCTCATTACACCATCACCCTCCGACTTTTCCAAAAGGGCTTCTCAAAAGCGATCTCCACCGTTGATCTCGTTGGGCTAATCTAATCCGATGGCCCACGATCACCCAGGAAACCCCGAATTTCCTCAATGCATTTTTCCCCTCTCCAAAGGTTTTAAATCTTTTTCCTTTGCATTTTCTCCCATTTCATTATAAAGCGGCCTTTCCACATTATGTTTCCTTGCTTGCTCCCAATTGTCGATCTCTGCAAGATCGACAAATATGAATTGATTTTCACCACCATTTCTTCCAAACCGACTCCATTTGACTTCTGCGCGCAATCTCCACCGTTGGATGATGTCATCCAATGACCATGCTCCAAAACTAGGCCTCCTAAGCAGTCTTACCCAATAATGTAGGATTTTATAACATTTTTTGTATTTTGCAAGTTTTAATGGTTTTTCCATTATATTAAGGAAAATTAAAGCCGAGGATGATGATCCTCCAGGTTTTCACTTATCAAAGAGAAATCATTGAGCAGGGTTCCATGCCACGTTTCATCAATGTATCATGGACGTTGATGCCATATGAGCCCCTGTCATACCTACACATCAACAAGACACGGTGAAATTCAAAAGAGTATCAGTGTTGAAGTCTTAAACACAGCAAAATAGAGGATTGAGGATTAATTCTACAATTTAATGGATTACGGCTAAGATCGATTATCAAAAGCCTAATCCATTAAACTAAACACAGTTAAAGACACATCATAAAGATTTATCAGTCAAGAAGAGCCTCCACCGCCACATCAGAGGCTAATTGATTTCTCTCAGCTACCAGATTTCCACCTGTAGCCTCAGAGCATTCAAAAGAGGCCGATTTATGATCAGAAAGGAATATATTTGCCTCAACGCAACCGAATAGTTAATTCAGCCAAATGAACTTAATGTAAAAAATATCAACAGAGTTATTACATCATGAAACAGAGCCTTAAAGTCAACAAAAACTCCCACTGAGCTTAATTCTTAATGTAAAAACAATTAATACAGAGGATATAGCTGTAAACTTCTCCATCGAGCCCCTCAAAGGCCAAGAAGTATTAAATTTGTATTAATTGAACCATGGGAGATCTTTTATCCCATCCCACCTCCTCATATCTTCTATAAATACTTCTATAGAAGATGAAACAATGTTGGTTGCAGAACTTTGAAATATACTTGTGCTCAAAGCTTCTACTTGTAAATAGTGTTCAAAGGATCTTGAAGCTCTGTTTGTGATAGAATAGTTAGGCTAAGAAGTGAAGATGATTGTTGAACTGAAACAGTGGACCTTAAGGATGTAACTGGTTTGACATCAATAACAAGTTGTTTCTTTGGATCCTGGTCTATATCACTGGTGAAGTGCTTCTTTCTTTGTAATTGTTTTTCCTTTTGTGTATTCCATATTGTCCATTATTCTCTGATAAATAACAACAAGCATAGAGTTAGGACCTACTGTTTACAGTACCCTTCTATGACTGATAAGCTTTATCTCAATGTTTTCTTCTAAATTGTTTATTTAAGAATGATTCAATATAGTTTAAGCAGTTAGGAATGCTAGCATTCCCTCGTCCTACTGTTTGCTTTAAACATCATTCCTAAATGTTATTTTCATTATTTTATTATTAAAGTTAGAATAGAAAAATGATGGTGCGCACTGTTTTCTAGCTTCTATTCTCCAAAGGTAGATTCTGAAAGTTTCCCTAAGTGTTTGCTGAAAGCAGACTAGGTTTCAAAGTACCTTATCTGATCTTAAGTTGCATTTAATTTTTCTTATGTGTTTTTCATACTTTCTAAAGTTAATTATGCGGATTACTGGATTGTTGTCTATTTAGTTGCTTTAATATGAACTTGCCCAAGAAATTTATGGTGAGCCCTGTTCTTGGTTGGTTCAAAACAGTTACTTAAGAGGCTTTTCTTGTTTGGACTAACTATAAATCCATGTTGAAATTATTATCTGTTTCCACCCCTCCAACACTTTATTGTTTCCATTCCATCTTTTTAATCTCAATAATCTTGTGATATAGATGACTTGCCCCTTGGATCACTCTTGATGTTGTTGCTCAATTAAAGCCTTGTTATGACTCCATAGCCCAATGGACTAAAAACTAGCGTTATATCTATGTTTTTAGCCAAAGCTTGTTCTGAATGCTTGCAACTTCACACCTTTGAAACTCTTTCCATTTAGGACTTTCCACTCAAATAATAATCATGCTCAACTATCCAAAACAAACAAAAACCCTCAGACTTTGTAACTAGCCTAATATCATTACCCAAAATCTTTAAAGATAAATCCATCTTTGCACTTATTGGAGAAATCCCTCTCCGGATTCAGGAGGGCTAGATCCTAGAATCTCAAAGTGGTTGAAATAGTGTTCTCTCTGTAGTTTGACTTTTCCAATCTTGGAAATTACAGGGAGCTAACACGGTTTATGCAAGGTTTTCGAGGGAAGATATATGAATGTCTTTCACCACCATCACACATGTAGTAGGATGAAATATCCTTAAGTAAAAATGGCATGAATAAAATAGCATGGCATGGAGGAAGGTCGGATACGAATTGATGGATCACATTCCAATTATGACTTGGCTTAATCATGGATGAAAGTGATGGATGGTCAGTTCCTTATGAAAAATTCCCAAACATGAATATTCCTAGATAATGAAAGTAATTCCATGACATCATGAGGAGGATTTATTCAAGCAACAAGCTGTCCCATCATCTCCACCTGAGGAGTTGTTGTAGGTCCCTAATTAAGAGGGAGCCTTGAAACATGTTTCTTACTTGGAAGAAACTTGGAAGCAAAATTTCCTAAGCCAAGATGGAGATTAGGTACATTCGTTGGATAGGAATGGGTAATTTACTTTATTGAAATAGATATGTCCTCCATAATTAAGAGGGATAGATAGAAACCTCATTCTTATATTCAGCTGGGAAGACAAAATGGAGGATTGGGTAAAAATATGGCATTTGATTATATTTGAGGATGTTTTGGGGCATCTAAGATAATAGTAGGCATAAAGGACCAACATTCTTTGACTATTGTGAATCAAGGATAAGAATAGTCCTGGTGTAACACACCCTGAGAAGATGGGTGGGGTATGTTTTGAGAGAGAGAATAATGTGGGTGTCTATACATCATTGGTATATGTAGCATTGTGCTCAGATCTCATGGAGAGATAGATATGTTAGTATAGGTGATGCTATGTGACAACGTTGGTTGATATGATGCTACAGAGATGGGTTACAAATCCGACTCATCTTATGAGAAATTCTTCAGATTAATAATTACCAAATACCATTATGAATAACTCCTTAGTTAAAAGGGAGTGTTGAAAAGTGTAGCTAGGTTTGGTATTCATAATGACACATGTAATTATAATTTTATATAATTTATTAAAATAAGAAAAATAAAATTATTGTGATTCTTGTGTCATGAGTTTCATGGGAAAATAATTTTATTTTAGTGATGGCTCCCATTGTGAGCCTTTAGAATTTTTCATATGGTCATAAGATTCAATTTGAGTCTATGTCATGTATGAAGGGCCCTTATTGGGTATGTTTCATTTTTGTATCATAATCATTAAATGTATATGAAGGCCCTCCAAAAAAAATAAAAGTATCATCCTCAAGTCAGCTTCAATAAGGATAACTATATCTTCATAAAATGGTATTTCATCCCAACGTGCAGCCATGTCGATTTATTATGATGGAAAATAACTATAAATAGGCCTATCGACCTCAGTTTAGGGAAAAATAATTTCGGTGTGGGTCTGAAGTTTGCAAGGGGTGCGAAGGTCATCAAAAAGAGCCTAATCACAAAGTGAGGAGGAAGGGAAGTATTCTGAAATATTTTTTTATCTATTTCATGGCTGATCTATCCCACACGTGCTAGATTTCATAATTTTTCAGTGTAGAAAGTATTAGCGCTCAAATCTACCTCATGCTGAAATGAGATAAAACTCAAGGCTACATCAAACCACGCTTAGCCTCGTAGCTAGCCCTACGAGGGAAAGAGAGGGCTCTCTCCGTCAATCTCGATAAAATAAGCAATAGGGTGCGATATGACTTACGATAGGAGATGATTTTAAGCTAGTAAAGAGATAGTTATATTTGATTTTTTGATTTTTGGGTTTTCGCTGGAGAAATGGGAAAAACAAATTTTGGGTCCGGGGATAAGGTCAGACCTTTGCAGATTTCGAGTTGGGGCGAGGTAGGTGATTGTCTTGATGCTTTTGATTGGATATACGGATAGATTAGACCGATGAGGAGCTGAAGAGGGCAAAGAAGAACTTGGATCCTCTCCAAACAGTCGAAAACATATAGAACTAAATGAATTCAAAGCCAGAGAACGGTAAACGATGGATTCAACCTCATCTACTCATTCAATTTAGTTTCAGAAGCATATGAAAGGAATGGCATACATTAAACATTAAGAAATTATAGTAAACAGAGAGAAAACACCATCAAGAACAAAACACCACAAGGATCCCAACAAGTGCCGCAAAACCTCTGATCTTTCCTTAGCCAAAATATGAAAAAATATGTACAATGGTGCCAAAAGTCTCCCAAGAGTCCAACCTGTAGAATGTCTCAGAAATTACAATATATAGATCACTCTAACTCCTTCCCCCACCTCTAGGGGTCGAATTCCTCCTTCAGGGATCAGTTTCAACAAATTCTAATCATGGAACTACAATCTAGGCAACTAACAACTTGCCTCTAAAAGAGTGGGAACTGATCCATTTACATGATTTTTACTTTTTTGAGAGTGAATCTTCTAGAATAGATAAAAATAAGCCAAAGTTACATGAAAAACATAAATTTACATCATGAAAACCCAAAAATTTCATCCACAAGCAAAAATGGTCCAAACTGGTCGAAAATCTGAGCTGGAAGTTGAAAATTCAACCAAAAATTTAAGTGGGTCGCATGCCTGAGCCAAGTGGTTCGCATGCCTTTCAGCCAGAGTTTGAAGTACTTCCTGGCATTCAAATTGAGCTCATGATAGCTCGTTGGAAATATCTGGATGTTGGCTATCCAACCCAAGTGGCATTTCCCAATTTGGAGCTCATTTGACCCTCCAAAACCGCATTCTCCCAGAAGTACTTCCTGCTGGTGCAAAAGGTGGCAGCAAGGTGGTTTTCATGGTGTTTTTGAGCTTTTTGACCATCCAGAATCTGATGAAATGCTTCGGAAATGCCTGAGGATGCATAACTTATCATGAAAAATCCAAAAATGCAAAGATTTCCTTCAGCAAGTGTCCCAAAAAAAAGTGAGCATATGAGTGCGAGACCCGCTTAACTGAAAAACCTGTTTTTGAGACCAAAATTTCAAAATGACAAAAATTTCTCTGAATTTGCTCAAATTCTGAGTGAAGACCCTCCATTATGTATCTTTCCCAGCCAATGAAGCCTCGGCCAAAATCCGAAGTGGATCAGGCCTTTTCCGCCGTTTTAGTGCTTCGCTCAACCTCCTTTTCAGAATCTTCATTTTTGCTTTGCAGACATGCATGCAAGCCCAATAATGTCCTTTCATGTGAAGAAGCATGTCCTTCTCTCTATTTGCCTTTGCCAGCAACTTATCCAGATGGATGTTTACATGCGTGAGTAGAGAATCTCGATCAATTGGTGTCATGTCGCCGGGTCTTTTCCGGGCCAACTGTCGATCCTCACGGATTCGACGCAGCTCATAAAGTGTGTGCTCATCCTCTAGCTGTTTTTTGCGCTGCTCCAGATATTTTATCACCCAATAAGCCTTCTGCAATTGATCTTTCAGCGTGTCATTCTCATCCCTTTGCTCCTGAATGATCTCCCTCAGTTTCGAGCCAGGAGAGCTCGCATCAACATCAATGATTGTGAAATCTGTGTCCCGGCCTCCTGATGGGCCCTCATCATGCATGGGCTTCTTGCCCCTGTCCTGGATCTATACCTGTGCTGAATAAGAAGGCGAGACCCCTTCCACATCATGTGGAGATAATACTCACTCTGCTGATGAAGTCAGCAAGACCCCTTCCACCTCACGTGGAGATAATACTCGTCGTGTAGCTGCAAATAAGGCCCTATGGCCTCGCTGATATGTCAGAACCAATGGAGCACTGATGTGCTCAACCTCAGGAATGTCCGGCTGGTGTGAAGGCTCTCCCGCATCATGAACTACCCCGGGAGGCAGCTGTGATGCTGTGAAAAAGTCATGGGAGATGAAATCCTCCCAAGTGATGCCCTGCTGTGCCAACTGATGTAACACTATGATCTTGATCAAAGCGTAATGATATATGCTCCTATGCTGCTGTGCTGGGCTCTTCTTTTGTACAAAAATCACCATCCTCTCTATGTTGCGATATATGAAGTACGGAATGTTCATCATACGTACCCTTGTGAAGTGCATCAAAAAACGAACATGGTACACAAAGAGACGCGCGTATCTGCCCTCGCAACTGAAATACTGAATGATGAGTTTCATGAGTGGTGCAAAATCATCCCTCAAGAATCTGAAAGGAAAAACTCTGCCCAAGTGCCTCATATACCCAGGTTTAATGTATGGCTCATAGTGGAATTTCTCTAAATGCTGACGTTTGTTCCATTCCTCTCCTATGTTTGGTATGCCAGTGGCTTGAGCAATAGTCAAGGGTGACAGAATGAAATCAACCCCGGCAAGATTTACGCGGCCATCATGTAAATGTAGAACAAACAGACGAGCTAGTTCACGATGAAGCTGGGTTTGTGAAATCATCTCACAAAATCGAAAACATGACAGATACCGAAAACAATCCATTGCTAGTGGACATGCCTGCAACTGAGCCAAAGAAATAGGCTCCTCCCTGCGATGATCACCACCTTTGACACCTCTGTAAGGCCTCCGTGACACATTACCCTCTGTCGTGGAATCACTGTCCGAGTCCCGCTCATAAATTGACTCTGTCTCTGACATGGCTTTGAACAAGATATTTGCAATGTAGATATTGATATAGATGCAATGAAGTCAAAGTTTCAATGCATTCTCAAAACCCAAATATATTGCATATGTACCAAAGCATCATAGGAAACACACAGTGGTAATAGCTCTGTTTAGGTGGATTGGGATAAAAGAACAGTCTCTTTTTTGATTACAAGTGAATTTTGACAAATGAGTACCAAGTGCAAAATGTAGGGTGCAGCCTTTAAAATACTGGATAAAATTTGTCAAAGGGAACAATGAGTATAAGACTGTGTTTGTCAATGGGAAGTGAGGCACAATGTGACAATGACCATAGTGAAACAAAAAGCCATAACAGTGGTAAAATAATGATGATGACAACAGTGGTAGAATGAGTGTGAGGGCAGTGAGACTTTGACAATATATGCAGAGGTATATATATCAACCATACAAGGTGGGAAAATCTTCACAAAACCATCCATATGTATTTAAAACCCTAAGGAATAAATCTTCCATGAATATAGGGTTTCACCTCTCCATTCAAATAAATTAATTTTCCCACTTCAAGACACCACAACCATATTTAAAATCTACTGAGCAATGATTTAAAACCTGTTTGGAAGTAGCTGGAGTTGATTCGAATCGAAACTGGGCGCAAAACACAATTTTCTAAGTGCTGATTTAAGTGGGTCGCATGCGCTCAAGTGGGTCGCACCCCTCAAGTGGGTCGCATGCGTTCAATTTTACACTGGCTGAAATGCCCAAGTGGGTTGCACCCCTCAAGTGGGTCTCACCCGCCCAAGTGGGTCTCGCGCCCTCCAAACGCTGTCCAGAACTATGAAACCTTGCCTACGGCCTTCAAAAACTTGACTTCGACCTCTGCCTCGTGGATTTTTGGCAAATGAGTTTGATTGTCATGTTTATATATGAAATAAATATCTCATCAAATCAGATTGCTTTTTCAAATTTATTTGACAACCCACTTTCATAATGTTTCTGCACTTTTTCATTTGGTCTCTTATTACAATGTTTCTCTTTGGCTTTTCTGAGTTTTTGGACTGATAACTTTGCTGTCTTTTGCAGGGATGTGGCACTTTAGCTTACGAAAAGATCAGAGGCTTGCAGTGAAGCTTCTCATGGTGAAATGAATATAATTATTACAAAAATGGAATTAAACAATTTCTAGTTCCAAAACAGAGTTTTGGAATAGAAATGTTTTCAAATGCTTATGATAATAAAAATATGAAATCAAAACTTGCGAAACCAACCTCATGGCCTGCGGGCTTTATGACACATATGCAAAAGACGCGAAAACCCTAGACTCTAGGACTAAAGACCCTTTTTAACAAAACTGATATTTAATGACCATGAATGAAATGACGATGAACTTCAGTACTTTTTGAGAAATTTTTAAATAGCCCTGCAGGTACAATCATGAGGAAACAAAGGACAACCAGACCCCCTCGTCAGTCAGTGGCATGCTCCTAGCGAAATGCAACGAAGTGGAACAAGCGAGGCCCCTAAGAATGAATATGCAAAAGCGAAACGATCTCTGAACGGAGGGCTGTAAGGACCGACTCTAACATTGGCTCCAATGGGGATGGTGGCTCCATAAAGATGCCAAGAACGGCAGATCTCTGGGGGAGTGAGACAGTGCCTTCATCCATTGGGCGATGGAGTCATTATTTCAACTGATAAAACAAAAACTTTGGACATATTTATTGACTGCAGATTTGACTAAAGACTGACTGAAATCTGACCAAAACTGACATGACTTTAAAACTGAAAGACTGATAAAACTGACTTGACAATTTCAAACCAACCAACCTCCATCTCCAGAATTATAGCCTTCGCTCCGGGCCCCAGACTGAAGATGAGAGATCAGTACACACTTGCGATGAAACAGAAGTAAAATGATATGTACAATGATGATGAAATCAACAGAAGATACTCAGAAGTGATATCGTTTCAGCAACCGACCATTGATCGGTCCTCCAGGACAATCATCTCCATTCATTTCTTTGAGAAGAAAGGCATTTTGACCCCGATACGCTGCGATCTTAAAAGGACCCTTCCATAGATTTTCAAATTTGTCGTGCTTTCCCTTATCTTCATTCCGAGCATCCCATTTCAAAACTACCTCATCCAACTGAAACTTATCCACTTTTGCCTTTCTGTCGTAGATCTTCTTTATGCGCTCCTGCAACTTGAAATTATTTTGAAATACCTCCTCCCGTGTCTGTTGTAAATGAATCATCTGATTAATTCTCCATTGCATGGGATCTTCCTCACTACCAGCTTCCTGAAGCAATTTGACCACTGGGACAGCAAGTGAAGTAGGAAATACCGTGTCTGTTCCGTACACCAGCTCGAAAGGAGACATGCCAATAGACTTTTTCTGACTTACCCTATCAGCCCACAGTGCATTCACTAACTTCTTGTGCCAGCCCTTTTTGTTGATTTCTAGCAATTTCTTAATAATATTCACCAAGGATTTATTTGAAGATTCCGCCAGGCCATTCCCTTGTGGATGGTAGGCCGTCGAATGTCCCAAACTGATATTGTACTTATAGCAAAATTCAACCATCCTTTTAGACTTGAAGGCTGCTGCATTATCTGTGATTATTTTACTAGGACACCCAAAACGTGACAGAATATTGTTTTCAAGAAAAGAGATAATTACCGCATCAGTGGCCTGTCGAGTGGGAATTGCTTCGATCCACTTTGTGAAGTAGTCCGTAGCTGTCAAGATCCATCTATGTTGTCCGGAAGATGCTGGGTGGATTTCCCCGATAAAATCCAATCCCCACTGCTGGAATGGTGCACTAACTTCAATTGGTTTTAGAGGCAAAGGCTGTAGTTTCTGCTTTCCTTCGAAAATTTGACACTCATGACAATTTTTAACAGCCTTAAATACATCAGAAAACAAAGAAGGCCAATAATACCCTGCCCTTAGAATCTTATTCGCTATGGTCTTCCAAAACAAATGGTCTCCGCAGTCCCCTTTTTGAAAGTCCTCCAAAACTCTTTGAGCTTCCTCCTCTACCAAACAATTCAACAACACTCCTCCAGGGTCTTTCCAATACAATGTAGAATTCAGAATGCAGAATTTAGCAACTCTCAACTTCAATGTTCTACTCTTATTTCTAGGCATCCTGGGAGGTGGAGACAAATTCTGAAGCACGTATAAAATGTCAGCATACCAAGGGGAAGAAATAAAAATATCAGATACCTAAACTGACGTACTTTCCTCATCTTCATCGGACATGGCAGCAATCAAATTTATATCTAGAGCATGCAGATTTGTTTCAGCCATGAGCTTGGCGAGTCCTTGTCCTTTGATCAGTTTGGTTGGTTTAATCTCCACATCGTATTCTAACAACGCAGCAATCCACTTACCCCTTCTTCCCTCTGGATCTGCCTGTACCAAAACATCTTTAACTGCTACGTTAGGAACGTATGCTATAATGTGGGAATGCAGTATATACACACGGAAATCTTTCAAGGCCTTTACAAGCGCCAGTGCTTGTTTCTCAATAATATTGTACTTCAATGCTCCATCCCTTATGATCCGACTGAAAAAAGCAATGGGCTTCTCAACTCCATCCCTTTTTTGCATCAAAACAGCTGCCAATGTGTGCTCAGAAGCAAAAGAAAATAAAATGAAGTCCTGTGTGTAATCCGGGCTGATTAAAATAGGGGCTGAGGAAAGAGCTATCTTTACCAAATTGAATGATTTCACCACCTCTTCTGTCCACTTTACCTGACTGTCCTTTTTCAGCATGTTCCTGATTTCTCTAAGGTGCTCTGCAATATTTGGAATGAAACGACGCAGAAAATTCATTTTACCATTAAATTACTGTATTTCTTTCTTGTTCCGGGGCTATTCAATCTACTGTATGGCTTCAACACGTGTAGGGTCAACTCGAATGCCATCTTTCGATATGATGTGGCCAAGGAGCTTGCCTTCATCCATGGCAAAAAGGCTCTTTTTCGGATTCATCGAAATGCCATACTTTCTGCACTTCCGGAAAAAAAATTTCAAATGATATAAATGTTCCTCATAAAAATTTGAAAACACAGTTAAATCATCAAGGTAAACAACCAAAAATACGTCTTTTTCGTTGGCAAAAGCCATGTCCATTGCACGCTGAAAAGTGGCGCCTGCATTCTTCAAACCAAACGGCATTTTTACATAATGAAACATTCCCCAAGGAGTGGTGAACTCAGTCTTATCACGATCATCTTCATGTACTAAAATCTGATTATAACCTGAGTATCCGTCGAGTAGTGACATCCTTGATGCTCCGACTACTCGCTGCAATATATGGTCCATTTTTGGTAGCGGATAATTGTCTTTTAATGATACCTTATTCAAATTTCTGAAATCGATACATAAATGGATATCACCTGTTTTATTTCTCACGGGCACCAAATTTGATATCCAATCTAAAAATTGGATAGGCACAATGATTCCTGACTTATACAACCTATTTACCTCCTTTTCAATCGATGGTAGTAGCTTTGGATTAATTCTCCTCAACTTTTGACGGAAAGGCTTCTGATTTGGTTTGATGGGGATAGTATGCTGAATGATGTTAGTATCATATGTTTTTAGATCTGAGTAATCCCACACAAATGCATCAGAAAATGAAGACAACAATTTCACATATTCTGCCTTTACCTTTGGTGACAATGACTTTGATAATTTTACCATCTTGGGATTCTCGGCTGTCCCAATATTTACCTCTTCAACACCTTTTTCTGTTGGCCTCAATGTCGGTTTGCGAGCTACATCATCTTGATCAAACAACTCTTCCAAAGGAATCAATCCCTTAGGAATGATGTTATCCTTAAGTTGCAGCACTTCCATTTGGTTTATTTGTATGTCATCACTACCATCATCATATTCTGTATCGATGGAGGTGTCTTTAAACTTACCCTTATTCTGCAGAAAATCACTAATCTCCTCATCATCCTGAAAGACTTGCCAACATCGCTGATTGTCTGGAACGGTAGGGCGGTGTTTCACATGAATCTCAAATTTGTTGCTGGAATTCATTGGAATTTTAAGATTTCTTGCTGCCTTAGCAAGTCCATCAGCAACACCATTTTGTATGCGGGGCACACATGTCAAAGTATGATCAGAAAATAACTTCAGAATGTCTAGAACTGCATTATGGTAAGCCCTCATGCGAGGATGCTTAGCCTGAAACTCACCTTTAACTTGCTTTATCACCAATTCTGAATCACCATATACTGCAATCCTTTTCGCTTTCAGCTTCTTAAGAATCTTAAGGCCAGCAATAAGAGCCTCGTATTCCGCTTCATTATTAGAACAGTGAAATGCCAGCTTGTAGGAACACACTCTCACATTACTCGGAACCTTATCCGAAGCGGAAAACAGACTACGAATCCAAACACCAATTCCAGCACCATCGCTGCCCACTGCGCCATCAAAATCCATGGTCCAAAGGCCATCTTCATCGTCCTCTAAATGCTGAAATTGTGCCGGCTCTGTTTTTTCTGTTTGCTGCCCATTGTCTTTAGCTGATTGCTCCACAATAGCTTGTTTTTCTCTTCTTTCTTTTTGCAAAACTTCTCTAAAATTCTCAGTGATTTCTGGTATATCTTCTACCTGAACTAATTGACTTTCTATATCATTAAAACTATCAGCAAGCAACACAAATGACTCTAAGTCGGTATGTACATAATTTACAGGATGATTGATTGGCTTCTCTTTGCTAGTTATCATGTATTTCATCTTTTGCTCTCGATATAACTTTCTCATTTGACCGAAGACTGGAATTGTAGCATAAGAGAAATCTAACTGAAGTGTACCTTTCAACTTTGCCCCCCAAGATCTCAAAAGGAGCATACCAAATCGCGGAGGAATGTCGGCCACCACCACATCCATTAAGACATTCTTTGCTGGAATTTGATCTAAGCTTACAACCAAATCTTTGATGAGTCCTATACATCTCACACGACTGGAATCAAATGAATACAAATCATGATATTTTCTTGTAATGTCTAGTCCCAACTTTTCCATGATTGCCTTTGGCATCAAATTGTGCGAAGCACCTGAATCGAACATAGCATTGTGCAAAACATATTCATGCAACCTCAAACTGATATAAAAGGGAGGAACATCACTGTCAGGTGACTCACCATCTAATGCAGGCCCGAAAATCAGTTTTGGCTGATCATCCTCAACATTTACCGTATCGAACATTGGATCAAAGTTCAGAATTTTGGAGACTTGCCCGCGATAGCTACTGTTCTTCATGATTTATATCAAAGGAATATATATTTTTAATTTGGAAATTTCATTTTCAAAACTAAATGCTGAAACTTTCTCAACTTCTTTGATCGGAACTTCCTTCTTTTCAGCCTTGTCTTTCACTATGTTTGACTGATTTACATTTTCTGCTGATGATACTTTACTAGCTGCGGGATCAATTGTCTCTTTTCCTTTCTTCTGTGGTATCGGTGAATCCGTCTTTGGTGCTGAAGCTTCTTTTAGTTTCTGAATTGGATTTATGGGCACATCTCGGTTTCTCAATGAGTATTGCTTTTGTTGGGCAGACAAAGCATTCAAATATCCTCTTTGGTATTCATTTGATTCTTCCTCTAAATCTGCATCATTTGCTAGAATGAAATCTTCATCTTTCTGAACAACTGAACTTTCTCCGTATTCTTCATCCTCAGTGATATAAATAGGCAGATCGTCGGGCGTAAAGAAATGATTTTTATCACCTGCTACATCATCATCATCGTTTGAATATTGACTCACAAAATTCTGCAAAAGAGGTGTCTTGATCTGCTGTTGGGTTGCTGGCTCTGGTGGTCTTTGTTCACGCTGCTTTATTCTGAACTGTGGCTGTTGCTGGCCACGGTAATTTGGATTTCAAATCTGCGTTTCTGATTTGTCAAGGTTCATCCTTTTGAGCATTTTTTCCATCTCACGAATCAAGTGCTGTTCAGATGTAGATGTGGAAGGCTCTTCCTTTATTGTCACTCTTTTCTCTGCTTTCAACCGTGCTCTCTTATCGTTCAGATTTGCCTCAACACTAATGGAAATCTCCTGCATATCTTCTAAGGTAGGCGGATCTCGATCATGAAGGGAATAAGCCATCTCCGGATCAAAAACATCCGGGAATTTAAGAAGAGCTGACTTTTTAGACGGCCTTAAATCATCTGGGATTGCATTGTACACTGTATT
Organism: Pinus albicaulis; assembly: GCA_034641835.2. Classification (NCBI taxonomy): domain Eukaryota; kingdom Viridiplantae; phylum Streptophyta; class Pinopsida; order Pinales; family Pinaceae; genus Pinus; species Pinus albicaulis. Next base: position 1,287,198,689 of record CM076577.1, on the reverse strand, counting down.
GAATCTAATGATATAATCCTGAACGGACTCACCAGGATTACGCTTGATGTTTGTATACTCTAAAGTGATCTGTAGCGGATCATTTTTCATTTCCCATTGATCTAAGAACTGTGTCTGAAGGTATTGCAATGTATTGATACTTCTGGCCGGTAATGCTCTGAACCATTTGCGAACTTCTCCTCCAAATGTCTGAGCAAACAATCTCATTGAAACATTTTCTGCATCAATTTCATGCAGATCCAAGAAGTCTGTCATTCGAACAATATGCTGCTGAGCTGATATACTTTATGGGGTGCCATAAAATATAGGAATTTTTCTCTGATAGTCAGCAAGCATACAATCTAAATTGGCCGGCAAAACAAGAGGTGCAAATCTGGCTGCCATGACTCTTGGCGGATTGATGATAATCTGCTGTCTAGGAGAAACAGGAGGACTAGGAGCAGTAGGTGTGCGAGGTGTATGCGGTGGAGATGGAGGAGAAATTACTGTGGATTACTGATCAGAAAACTCAGGCTAAACAGGAATGGTAGGGATAAAAGGAGGTTCAGTGGGAATGTGTGAACTAGATGCAAATTCAGATGGTCCAGAAGTGTTGGTAGCCACAACGGAATTTTGCAACTGTCTATCCAAGTGATATGAAACAAATCTATATTGCAAATCTTCAGCAAACAATGGATCCAGAACTAATCTTGATAATTCAGTTTCAGAAAAATTTACGAATAAGGATGTTTCAAATCGTGCATCAAAAGGAGTTTCATCAACATATATAATTTTCACAAGACAGGATGCAGATCTAGTAAGCAATCTGGAACTTGCAAAACTCACTTGACTTTCTCTTTCAGAACTTTCTTGACTTCCTTGTCTTCTAAGAATCCTAGGAATCAGATTTGGATTTTCAAATATTGTTGGTGGATCAGGGTCAGGATTCGACCTAGTATTCCTTCTTGAAACCAGTGTATTGATCTTCTTGGGATAAATTTCAAGGAACACAATCAATTATCTTCAGCCTTTCGACTTCTAGACTCAATCATCCAAAGGGTCTAGAACGAATAATTATACTGGGGTGATTTGCAAATCAAGTGCTGCACTCACAAGCTTACCGAAGATCGACTGAAGCAACGTTTATCTACTACCGCTTATGCATAGCAAAAGCGTTTCGAAAGCTACCTGGCGTGACTTCAGACTCCGTCTAAGACTCATGAAACGAACACATCAACAAGCAAACCATTAAGATTGATGATTTTATCCCCAGTATGGTCGCCACTATGTTAGCGCTCAAATCTACCTCAGGCTGAAATGAGATAAAACTCAAGGCTACATCAAACCACGCTTAGCCTCGTAGCTAGCCCTACAAGGGCGGGAGAGGGCTCTCTCCGTCAAGCTCGATAAAATAAGCAATAGGGTGCGATATGACTTACGATAGAAGCTGATTTTAGGCTAGTAAAGAGATAGGTATATTTGATTTTTTGATTTTTGGGTTTTCGCTGGAGAAATGGGAAAAACAAATTTTGGGTCCGGGGATAAGGTCAGACCTTTGCAGATTTCGAGTTGGGGCAAGGTAGGTGATTGTATTGATGCTTTTGATTGAATATACGGACAGATTAGACCGACGAGGAGCTGAAGAGGGCAAAGAAGAACTTGGATCCTCTCCAAACAGTCGAAAACATATAGAACTAAATGAATTCAAAGGCAGAGCACGGTAAACGATGGATTCAACCTCATCTACTCATTCAATTTAGTTCAGAAGCATATGAAAGAAATGGCATACATTAAACATGAAGAAATTACAGTAAACAGAGAGAAAACACCATCAAGAACAAAACACCACAAGGATCCCAACAAGTGCCGCAAAACCTCTGATCTTTCCTTAGCCAAAATATGAAAAAATATGTACAATGGTGCCAAAAGTCTCCCAAGAGTCCAACCTGTAGAATTTCTCAGAAATTACAATATATAGATCACTCTAACCCCTTCCCCCACCTCTAGGGGTCGAATTCCTCCTTCAGGGATCAGTTTCAACAAATTCTAATCATGGAACTACAATCTAGGCAGCTAACAACTTGCCTCTAAAAGAGTGGGAACTGATCCATTTACATGATTTTTACTTTTTTGAGAGTGAATCTTCTAGAATAGATAAAAATAAGCCAAAGTTACATGCTAAACATAAATTTACATCATGAAAAACCAAAAATTTCATCCACAAGAAAAACTGGTCCAAACTGGCCGAAAATCTAAGCTAGAAGTTGAAAATTCAGCCAAAAATTTAAGTGGGTCGCATGCTTGAGCCAAGTGGTTTGCATGCCTTTCAGCCCGATTTTTAAGTACTTCCTGACATCCAAATTGAGCTCATGATAGCTCGTTGGAAAGCCCTGGATATTTTCTATCCAGCCCAAGTGGAATTTCCCAATTTGGAGCTCATTTGACCCTCCAGAACCTCATTCTCCCAGAAGTACTTCCTGCTGGTGCAAAAGGTGGCAGCAAGGTGGTTTTCATGGTGTTTTTGAGCTTTTTGACCATCCAGAATCTGATGAAATGCTTCAGAAATTCCTGAGGATGCATAAATTATCATGAAAAATCCAAAAATGCAAATATTTCCTTCAGCAAGTGTCCCAAAAAAAAGTGAGCATATGACTGCGAGACCCGCTTAACTGAAAAACCTGTTTTTGAGACCAAAATTTCAAAATGACAAAAATTTCTCTGAATTTGCTCAAATTCTGAGTGAAGACCCTCCATCATGTATCTTGCCCAGCCAACGAAGCCTCGGCCAAAATCTGAAGTGGATCAGGCCTTTTCCGCCATTTTAGTGCTTCGCTCAACCTCCTTTTCAGAATCTTCATTTTTTCTTTGCAGACATGCATGCGAGCCCAATAATGTCCTTTCATGTGACGAAGCATGTCCTTCTCTCTATTTTCCTTTGCCAGCAACTTCTCCAGATGGATGTTTACATGCGTGAGTATAGAATCTCGATCAATTGGTGTCATGTTGTCGGGTCTTTTCCGGGCCAACTGTCGATCCTCACGGATTCGACGCAGCTCATAAAGTGTGTGCTCATCCTCTAGCTATTTTTTGCGCTGCTACAGATAGTTTATCACCCACTGAGCCTTCTGCAATTGATCTTTCAGTGTGTCATTCTCGGCCCTTTTCTCCTGGATGATCTCCCTCAGTTTCGAGCCAGGAGAGCTCACATCAACATCAATGATTGTGAAATCTGTGTCCCGGCCTCCTGATGGGCCCTCATCATGCATGGGCTTCTTGCCCCTGTCCTGGATCTGTACCTGTGCTGAAGAAGAAGGCGAGACCCCTTCCACATCATGTGGAGATAATACTCGCTCTGCTGATGAAGTTGGCAAGACCCCTTCCACATCACGTGGAGATAATACTCGCCGTGTAGCTGCAAATAAGGCCCTGTGGCCTCGCTGATATGTCAGAACCAATGGAGCGCTGATGTGCTCAACCTCAGGAATGTCCCGCTGGTGTGAAGGCTCTCCCGCATCATGAACTACCCCGGGAGGCGGCTGTGACGCTGTGAAAAAGTCACGGGAGATGAAATCCTCCCAAGTGATGCCCTGCTGTGCCAACTGATGTAACACTATGATCTTGATCAAAGCGTAATGATATATGCTCCTATGCTGCTGTGCTGCGCTCTTCTTTTGTACAAAAATCACCATCCTCTCTATGTTGCGATATATGAAGTACGGAATGTTCATCATACGTACCCTTGTGAAGTGCATCAACAAACGAACATGGTACGCAAAGAGACGCGCGTATCTGCCCTCGCAACTGAAATACTGAATGATGAGTTTCATCAGCGGTGCAAACTCATCCCTCAAGAATCTGAAAGGAAAAACTTTGCCCAAGTGCCTCATATACCCAGGTTTAATGTATGGCTCATAGTGGAATTTCTCTAAATGCTGACGTTTGTTCCATTCATCTCCTATGTTTGGTATGCCAGTGGCTTGAGAAATAGTCAAGGGTGACAGAATGAAATCAACCCCGGCAAGATTTACGCGGCCATCACGTAAATGTAGAACAAACAGACAAGCTAGTTCACGATGAAGTTGGGTTTGTGAAATCATCACACAAAATCGAAAACATGACAGATACCGAAAACAATCCATTGCTAGTGGACATGCCTGCAACTGAGCCAAAGAAATAGGCTCCTCCCTGCGATGATCACCACCTTTGACACCTCTGAAAGGCCTCCGTGACACATTACCCTCTGTCGTGGAATCACTGTCCGAGTCCCACTCATAAACTGACTCTATCTCTGACATGGCTTTGAACAAGATATTTGCAATGTAGATATTGATATAGATGCAGTGAAGTCAAAGTTTCAATGCATTCTCAAAACCCAAATATATTGCATATGTACCAAAGCATCATAGGAAACACACAGTGGTAATAGCTCTGTTTAGGTGGATTGGGATAAAAGAACAGTCTCTATTTTGATTACAAGTGAATTTTGACAAATGAGTACCAAGTGCAAAATGTAGGGTGCAGCCTTTAAAATACTGGATAAAATTTTTCAAAGGGAACAATGAGTATAAGACTGTGTTTGTCAATGGGAAGTGAGGCACAATGTGACAATGACCATAGTGAAACAAAAATCCATAACAGTGGTAAAATAATGATGATGACAACAGTGGTAAAATGAGTGTGAGAGCAGTGAGACTTTGACAATATATGCAGAGGTATATATATCAACCATACAAGGTGGGAAAATCTTCACAAAACCATCGATATGTATTTAAAACCCTAAGGAATAAATCTGCCATGAATATAGGGTTTCACCTCTCCATTCAAATAAATTAATTTTCCCACTTCAAGACACCACAACCATATTTAAAATCTACTGAGCAATGATTTAAAACCTGTTTAGAAGCAGCTGGAGTTGATTCAACACGAAACTGGGCGCAAAACACAAATTTTCTGGGCTCTGTCTTAAGTGGGTAGCAAACGCTCAAGTGGGTTGCACCCCTCAAGTGGGTCGCACCCGTTCAATTGTACACTGGCTGAAACGCTCAAGTGGGTCGCACCCCTCAAGTGGGTCTCACCCGCCCAAGTGGGTCTCGCGCCCTCCAAACGCTGTCCAGAACTATGAGAACTTGTCTACGACCTTCAAAAACTTGACTTCGACCTTTGCCTTGCGGATTTTTGGCAAATGAGTTTGTTTGTCATGTTCATATATGAAATAAATATCTCATCAAATCAGATTGCTTTTCAAATGTGTTATATAACCCACTCTTATAATGTTTCTGCATTTTGACATTTGGCTATTTAATACAATATTTCTCTTTGGCTTTTCTAAGTTTTTGGACTGATAACTTTGCTGTCTTTTGCAGGGATGTGGCACTTTAGCTTAGGAAAAGATCAGAGGCTTGCAGTGAAGCTTCTCATGGTGAAATGGATATAATTATTACAAAAATGGAATTAAACAATTTCTAGTTCCAAAACAGAGTTTTGGAATAGAAATGTTTTCAAATGCTTATGATAATAAAAATATGAAATCAAAACTTGCGAAACCAACCTCATGGCCTGCGGGCTTTATGACACATATGCAAAAGACGCGAAAACCATAGACTCTAGGACTAAAGACCCTTTTTAACGAAACTAATATTTAATGACCATGAATGAAATGACGATGAACTTCAGTACTTTTTGAGAAATTTTTAAATAGCCCTGCAGGTATAATCATGAGGAAACAAAGGACAACCAGACCCCCTCGTCAGTCAGTGGCATGCTCCTAGCGAAATGCAACGAAGTGGAACAATCGAGACACCTAAGAATGAATATGCAAAAGCGAAACGATCTCTGATGGAGGGCTGTAAGGACCGACTCTAACAGAAAGTACATAAGTACTTCAATTATCATGAGAAGGCATATTTGGGAAACCATCTAGTAAAATACTCAAGACGAATTGAGGAAGGATAGTCTCCACCTTAAGAAAAGAATATTTAAATTCTAAATCTCTTAAGTAGTGAATCTAGGGATTGCAAAGGAGGGTTGTAAAGTACAGATCTAATTCAGGGATGAAAATCTGAAGGATACCTGAAGCAGTGGAAGAAACAAGGAATTTGAGTATCAGAGGAAGACGAAAATTTGTGTCTTGTTATTGGAGTGGAAAATGGGTCAAGGTTATTGATCTTGGTATTATTCAATTGGAATCAACAACAAGTTCTCAAACTCTTAAAGGATAACCTAAATTTGGCAGAAAATCGAATGAAACAATAGGAAGATCAACATTGCAGTGAGAGAATTTTTGATGTTGGAGACTTGGTATTTTTACAGCTACAACCATACAAACAAATTTCCCTCAAGCAATCTAATAAGGATAATAAATTATCACCAAATTACTATGGTCCTTACAAGGAGTTTCAAAATATTTGTACTATGACATACAAATTAGAGCTTCCTTCTTCTTCGCGAGTGCATCGAGTTTTCCATGTTTCATGCTTAAAGAAGGTTGTAGGTGACAAAATTCTAGTTAAAACAATATTTCCATAACTTGATGAGGAAGGAAAAATCATATTGGAACCTGAAGAAGTCATGGAAACAAGAACTTGACAGCTACGAAATCGATCAATTTCAGAGTATATCATCAAGTGGAAGAACTTACCCACTAAAGATTCTTCATGGGAAGATGAGAATTTTATACAAAAGAATCCTGAGCTACTCAAGCATTGAGGACAACACTTTTTTGAAGGAGAGGAGCATGTTATGTCCCTATATTACTAGTGTAGTCCCTTATTGTTGTTACTGCAGCCCCCTTATTGTTATTGTTGTACCCCTATAACCGCCATATTGTTATTATTGTGCCCTTAAATTATTATTCTTAGGTCAGCTATGATTATATTGTGACCCCATGGACTCCTATATATAGAAAGGAGGTTTTTTCATTTGAATTGTCCAAGAATTTTTCATTTATGTAATGTATATGAGGTTGCCCCCTTGAAGTGGCTTATTTAAGGTGTTCATCAATATGTTTCTTTTATTTTTTGGAGATGGTTTCATAACATATACGTACATGATAGGATTCCCATTCTCATTGTTGCTTCCTTGATGTTGATAATGATATAGAGAATAGAAAACTTCTTCTTCATGAAGTTAGTTTTCTTCAAGAGTGATCCTTGATCCCATAGAGAGTGAGATATATTTGGATCCTTTGATGAAGATCAATTACGAATTCCTGGTGATGTCTTCAATTGTAAGGACTTTGATTCGTAGGTCTCCTCAACTTGGCCTTCTTTTCTTGATGATAATCCAAAGGATTCTTTGTACACTCCTTCTTTGATCTAGGGTTATAATGCTTCCTTTGTAGATCTTGTCTTAAACATGATATTTTCTCTTATGCTTTCCTCGAGATTTTATCCTTGAGTGTCCCTTGATAAGATGCCCATCCTTGACTTTGTTACCTTAGCTCTGATACCATGTTGAGAAACCTAGGGCACAATAATTAACTGATTTATCTTCTATTAGTAACTTCTTGTGAGATCTTTTTACTTATTAGAGTAGGATCTTCGTTTACTTATATTATTATTGTTCTTCTTCACCAAAAAATTACCAAATTAATAAACCATAAAGAGATAAGAGATACATAATTTAGGCTATCAACTGGGGCCAAATCCTCTCCCACTTGAGAGGAAAACCCGAAAAATCATTCTTCTTATACAGATTCCAATTAACGAATACTAAGACCAATACCCTTGACCTATTTCCCCCTCCAATACCAAGACACAAAGTTTCATATTCCTCTGATAGCCAAATTCCTTGTTTCTTCCACTGCTTCAACTATCCTTTAGATTTCAATCCTTGAATCAAATCTAGACATTAAGGTCCTCCTTTGGAAGCCTTAGATTCAGTACTTAAGAGATTTAGAATTTCAATCTTATTTTCTTAGGGTGGAGACTATCCTTCTTCAAATAGGCTTGAGGATTTTACTAGATCATCTCCTAAATACTACTTCTCATGATAACTAAATCACTTTGGTTATTTCTACAATGAATAGTTCTATAATCTAGCACATGTGGGAAATATCATCCCTGAAATGGATTAGAAATATTTAAGAAGACTTTCCTTATTCCTCGCTTAGTGATTAGGCTCCTTTTCATGACCTTCATACCCATTGCAAAATTTAGACCTACACCAAAATTCCTTTTCCCTGAAATGAGGATGAGTGGCCTATTTATAGTTTTTCTCCATCATCGTAAGAGGACATGACTACATGCTCGGTCAATGTGTCATTTTATGGAGATATAAATATGCTACTTGAAGTAGACTTGAGGAGGAGACTTTACTTGATCTTGGAGGGCCTTCCTATACATTTAATGACTCATAAAAAAGTACATAGACTAAAACTAAATTCTATGACTAGATGACAAATCCTAAAGGCTCACAATGGGAACCATCACTAAAATAAAATTCGTTTCTCTTGAAACTCACGAGGAAATGATTACAATAATTTTATTTTTCTTATTTTCATAATTTACATAAAATCATAATTGCACATTTAATTATGAAGACCGAAGCTTGTTACACATTTCAACACTTCGGTAGTGGAGGGTAGCATAATACTTTTGGATGTGGCCATGTGCACCTCCTCTTCTCTGGCCACATCCTATACATGCTTCCATGTAGAAACAACAAATTTTATAATTAATACATGTTACACTAAAAAATGTCACCCTGACATTCTGCTGACTGAATGAGCTCATTGACACTCATACTTACCTCCTCTGCAAGTCTTACAACCTTTGTTCCTCATTCCAAGCCCTGAAACATGGAGAAAAAACCCTAAAAAGCTCAAAAACTTTGGGTACGCAAGTAACAAGAAGCCTACCTGCGTTCCCGGCTAGGGTACGTAGGTAATGTGAATAGGAACTGTGTTATAGAACACATTTTTCTAGTGTTATGCCTGCATAACTCCTATAAAATAAAAAAAAGCGGGAAATTAAAATGAAAAAGTTGATTTTTGGTCAATTCTGGAAGGTTCTAGATGAGATTTTTTGGGGATGAGTACGCTTTAGTAAGGTGCATGTATCCCACACCTTAAGGAACTAATCCCTTGATGTGAGGAGCCTATCCCTTTGACGGAGGATTCTATCCCTTCAAAGGTGGAACCCTAACCTCCTCATCTTCTCTATAAAAGGAGGCATTGGGTAGCCTCAAGGGGTTAAGATTTTTGGGTTAAGTTTTCGGAGATTGAGATTCTAGAGATGGATAATTAGAGTTCAAGATTTATGTGTGATTGAGTTGAAGTTCTGTTGAGATTTAAACTTCTTTCTGCTAAGATTTTGGGAGGAAAGATCACATACCTCTTTATGCTTCTAGAGGAAGAGTGCAAGATTGATCAAATTGGCGACTCCACTGGGGAAAGAACTTGTTGTTTTTGGTTCTCTTTTATTTTGATTTGAGGAAAAGTTTTTCCAGGTTTTTGATTGATGGATATCTGCCTGGGTAGCTTAGTTTTTCTCCGTTTTTGAAAATTTTGAAATCTTTTACGTTTTTCTTGAACTTTTTTGGGGACCGCACTTTGTTCTTTTACACAGTGCGGGCAGTTTCGCACTTTCCTTCAGTAAACAGTGCGAGACCGCACCTGTTACTTTTGGATGCCTGCGGACCCTGTTAAATTTTTTGAAAAATTTTAGATTTATTTTTTCTAGTTTATTTTAGATTTAATTTAGTATTCTTAGCATCTACCCAGATTTGTATTTTTTTGTCAAAAATCTCTTGTTTATGAGTTTCTTTCAGCAAATTATTCATCTCATCAATCTCCGTTAATTGGTTGTTTTGAGTCTCTTTTTTGAGAAATTCTTAATTTGATTTCTTTTGGTCATTAGTTGGAGGTTTGTCTCAGTCTTTTCACAATTTTGCATCTTTTTTCTTTTTCTTTTGCAAAAAAATTTCCTCTTTTTGTATGAGTGTTAATCGCCTTTGAGTGTTTTTCGATCTTTGGAACTCTCACCCGATTTTCTTGACTTGCACTTGATTGGTTCTTAGATCACATTAGAATCATCTTGTGTTTGAGAATTCTCTTGCATAGATCACATTTGCATAATTAGAATTCTCATTTTCAGAATATGAATGAAAAATGTGCATAGATTACATTTGCATACTTTTCAAGTGAATTGTGCATATATTACAATTTCATAGTTTACATTCTGAAAAATCTATTGTAGATTTAGATCAATTTTATTTGATTTGAATTTAGATGTTTTTATACTTGTTTTAAAAACACAAAAATAAAAATAAAAATTTGGGATTGATTTGCATTAGTTTTTCTTGATGAAATTAGTGCATTAGAGAATTTGTTATATTTTCTCTTAGTGATCAATTTTTTGCATTGTTGGAAGTGGATGCAAATTCTCTCCTTACTTTAGTTAGGATTCATCAAATTGAAAAGATTACATTATCATATTCAATTGCATTCAGTTTTGGTTCGGGTCATAACACCATTCGTTTCATATCCATTTACCCTTTTGAGTAATAACAGCCTAAATAACACAGTGCTTAATTAAAATTCAACTAGTAATTTTTACATTTTTAGGGCTCTTTCCACCAAGCTAGATCAGGATTAGTGCTTTGGAATAGGTTTTAGTTAACTTTCCAAAGAAACTAAAAAAAACAAGTAGATAAATCTTGCGGTAGGAAATAAATCCAATTGTAATTGGTACAATCTAGGAAGCTTCTCTTAAAGAAGTCAATCACGAGATCATATCCGAACCTTTGAGACAATCAATTCTGTTTCATTGGGGAAGATAGAAGATTGTGCATGAATTACAAATGATAAACCTTGGATTAACCATTGTCGAGGAGCCTGGGGTCACTTGTCGGTAAACCTCGGATTGACCATGTCGAGGAACCTTCAAGGGGATTGAGCTTTGTTACTCTCCCCTTGCGCTTGGAATTGGATCGTAGACTGTTCCCCCAGTTGTATTTATTATTGTTGGTAACCTTAGTGTCAAAAAGCTTAAGATTATTTCCTAAGGTGACGGTGAAGGAAAGATCTCACTGTACCCGGAGCAAACATCGACTAGACTCACTTGGAATTTCTACGGGGTGCTCTTCACCCGAGATGGCTTTGTGAAGAAACTTGTGCCAGTCTGTTTCATTAAGTAGTTTTTCGGGGTAATTGTTCCAACTGCCCTTTCTGTAATAAATTCTACGATGTTGGATTTCATCACCAACTAGTGTTTTTAGTACGGGAAGTTACTGTTTGTGTGTGGTTTGACTCCTATATTTGATAGCGCGTGTTACTTTGTTTGTGTTTACTTTTAGAGACCATAGGCGTGAATTGTGAATTTTAATTGTTAGGTGTGAATTGTGAATTGTTAATTTTAGTTTTAAATTGTTAATAAAATTCACTGAAGTTGAATAGAATGGAAACTGTTCCAGAATTTACCAACCAAGGAACCCCTCTTAACAAGAATCCCAGTACTTTTCCTTGCTTTGGAAATGTTGGTCCTCCTTATATGGCTACATTGTCATTACCTGGATTTACAATAGGTTTACCGATATGGTTATTTTCAACTTCATTGGCCCTGAACATTCTAATTGTTCCACCTCAACCGGATGCTTCAACTCAACAGAGTTCACCATCTCAACATCACCAAACTTCTGTTGACCCTTTACCTTCTTCGCCTAATATTTCTTCCTCCATTTCTTCTTCTTCGCTTGGTAAAAGCCTTGACGCTAGTAACCAGGTGGCTAAGAAGAAGAATAAAGGGAAGAAGAAGAAGAAGAAAGATAAGAAAGAAGTCAACCAACCAACCATGGCTGTAAGTGTTAGTTGTGTTGAGGAAACCTCCAACATGCATCATAAACCCAAATACCCTTGCAGGCTTTGTAAGGGTGACCACTTCCTTATCAATTGTACTGGTATTCCAAAGGTCTTTGAAGCATGGTCAAAAAAATCTCATCAACTTTCCGTTGATCCATCAACCACTGATAGTCAGGTTCTTGGGAAAAAGGGTAAAGTTAGGTTTCCTTGTAAGTTATGCAAAGGGAGTCATCAAACTCACATTTTCCCTCACATGGATGAAGCCTCAGAATTGTTGGGAAATATTAATGTTCCACAGCAATAATTTCCAACTAGTTACTGTAAACTTTCTCCCAAGCTACTGTCAACTGACGAAGTGATTGATCTAATTTCAAGTACAATCGATCCCACTCTCCCATTGGAGAGTGAAACTCATATCACTCAGGTTGATGATCCATTAGTTGATCAAGTGGTCGATTCAATTTCACATCCGGTCAATCCCACTCTCCCTCTAGAGAGTGAACTTCATACCACTCAGGTTCTTCTTGTTACATCAGATTCTTCTATCTCGGGGGGAATTTCGCCTGTTTCTACAGAATCCCCTCCAAGTACTGAGGTCTTTTCCTTTGATTGGAATAGACTGACAGAACCTCATCTTCCTTCCTATATCCCTTTCCAAATCATTGTGAAGTTTGGTGGTAGGGACATACATCGCACACAGGTAGATGAAGGTGCTTCTGTTAGTATTTTATCCTCAACTGCTTGGAAAGCTTTGGGTTCCCCTCAACTTGTGCTTATTACGCAGAATATGAAAGCTTTTAATAGAACCATTAGTGAACCTTTAGGGATCCTTCCTAAGTTCTATATTACTTTGGAAGGTAAAACAGTCTATATTGATCTTATGGTAGTTCGAGGTCCCTTGGATTTCAATTTACTCCTTGGGCGAGACTATGTTTATGCAATGAAAGCTTTCGTATCGACACCTTAATAGAATTTATTTGTAAAACGAATATATTTAGAGAAAGACAAACTTAGTTGTTGATTTGTTGCTATATTGTCTTCTGACACTAGGGAGATCGGTCTTGTCTGCAGTAACGATTTATCCGGCCAACAAATTGGCGACTCCGCTGGGGATTAGTTCCTTAAGGTGTGGGATACATGCACCTTACTAAATCGTACTCATCCCCAAAAAATCTCATCTAGAACCTTCCAGAATTGACCAAAAATCAACTTTTTCATTTCAATTTCTCGCTTTTTTTATTTTACAGGAGTTCCGCAGGCATAACACTGGAAAAATGCGTTCTAGAACGCAGTTCCTATTCACATTACCTGCGTACCCTAGCCAGGAACACAGGTAGGCTTCATGTTACTTGCGTACCCAAATTTTTTGAGCTTTTTATGGTTTTTTCTCCATGTTTCAGGGCTTGGAATGAGGAACAAAGGTTGTAAGACTTGCAGACGAGGTAAGTATGAGTGTCAATGAGCTCATACAGTCATCAGAATGTCAGGGTGACATTTTTTAGTGTAACAATACACCATTTGCATTTAAAAAAATAGAATTGTATTCCATACTACAATATTTTTAGAACAATTGAAATACCTCCAATAGCGAGTTGAACATATCTCTCAAGATCAGGCACTTCACTGTCATTAGGCTCATGTGTTCTATGTACATTTCTTGGATTTTTTTTACAATCACGCACATTACTTTATGGAAAAAAATAATAAGCAATATATTGTATAAATAATGATTTATAAATTAGATTTGTTACTTTATTTTCCTGAGTGTTATATTCAATGTTGAAATATTGTGAAGACACTAAGCTTGTCCTTCGTTCAACCATAGCTTAATAGTCGTACATGAAAGCAAGTTGTAGGTCTTCCTTCGTGGGAGTCTCTTTGAATTTTTTCCAGTGCAATTTTGCACGAGAACATGAATTTTTCCTCTTTCATGATATTAAATTAAAATTTTTAACAATTTATAATTTGGATCCAATTTTTTTTTATATACTTACAATTTTTGTGGTCAGTTTCGAGTAACCACCCAGGCCAAGATGATGTTTCCCATGTTTTTTTATTCTAGTCTGTGTGGCTTTGAAAGTATCTTGGAGCCTATATTTAAAAAATTGAAAAATGTAATTAGATTTCTCAGTGATGATAAAGAATCATAATTACATTATTAAACGTGTGTCATACCTTCCTGGTATAGTTGGAGTCTTCCCTAGCTTTCTAAGTTCCTTCTCATGTGCATATTCCATGAGTGCTCTCCACATCATATATGGAATCGATGGAGGGAGCTCATATGACATACCCCTTTCCAATTGAAACCTATATTAGTCTCGAAAATATTTTAAATGTAGGCCTACCTTTGACGTAACTGCAGATTTGTTAAAGGTATCCTCACCAAACATGTGAACCATCCTATTAATAAGTTCCTCTTTTAACTTGGAACTTTGGGCTTTGCAATTTGTGCGAATGGATGACTCAAATATTTCCAAGTTTATGTGATACAAATGCCTATAAAATACATTATTTCTTGGAAAAGTATATTATATTCGTTTAAAATAATCACAGACTCTACATTAATTTCATTTTGGTTGTACCTAATATTTAAAACAATTCTTAAATACCTCGAAGTTTCCCTATTTTCATAGGGACATTGTTGGAAATATGATTCTTATGATTGCATATATTGTCCTTCATGGAAAAGCTCTTCCAAATGATGAAGTAAATGGCTTTTAGATATGCACAGTGGTTTTACAAAAGGTCTGGTAGGAGAAAAGTATAATTCTAGCAGAAGATGTTTAATATTCATAATTGAAGGTTTTATACACAAGTTCATGTAGGCCAAGTCGTGTATACACATGGAAAAGAAAGATCGAAGTTGTGTATGCCTTTTTCCCTCTAAAATTATGATACCATGGGACATTACCATGTCTTTAGCCCACAATATTGAGCATGATGTCATCTATTTGATTCCGTCCAAGAATACCATTGACACTTGTGTGGTTTTGGCATATGGTATTGATAAATGATAACTTATATAAGGAGAAGAAATCATAGTGCAAGGGCGTGAATGTGTAAGTGTTTTAACTGAATACTTATCTCTGAAGTATATCTGCATGAAATGGGTTTTGTTTGTTGGTAGATCTGAAATTATGATGCACCCATTCGTACAATGATGGATAAAGATCTCCAAACCTAAAATGACTATGTATTTTCTAGATCTGTTTATGAAATGTTTAGATCTATGATTTGGAAAATGTTTGCTCAAGTGAATAGTAATATCTAAGATGAGTATTTATTTTGAAGAGTTGTTCAGTCCTGAAATAATTTCATATCTATACATTGGTTCGTCTCTGTAAAAGCGCCTATATACACAATTTTGTTTCAACAAAAGCGTGTATGGAAGTCAGGGTTTTCTGAAGCTTGATGGAGAGTTTATTTTTTTATTTCTATTATATTTCTGTTGTTTGTCAATGAATTCTTCATGTAGATCTTGGTTATTTGAATACTGTATATGTTGCTAGATGAATATGTACAATTTTATCAATGAGTGATTAAATATGATAAATTATGCTGACTGAATAAAGGTTCTACAAATCAGAAAAGATATATGACTGAAAGCCTCAGATCTATTTCTAAGTCTGATCACATTCTGGAAAGTATGTATTCACAGATGTATACATAGGTTGGTGTGTAGGAAAGTGTGTATACACGGAGGTTCAATAAAGTGAAGTAGCATATGCATTTAAGATGATGATTGATCAAGGTTGAAATTTATTCTGCATGTTGATTTTGAAATATGGGTTTATTACTATGTTCTGGTTACAGTAATATCACTATTCTATTTGAAGTTTGGGTTAAGTCTATTGGTGTTGATCAATATATTTATTTGTGTTGAAGTTTTTGGATCCATTGTGAAATTTTATGAAACATTGTTCACAGTGGATCCGTGGGTTGAAACCTTTAGTATGGAAATATAAGCTTCCTGTGAGTAGGAGCTGGTGTTCTAATCAGGGGGTTGAATCTCCCTTCTAGTAGTGGTTGGTAAACGATATCAGGTGGTTCAAGCTCCCTTCTAGTAGCAACTGGAGAACGAGAGAAAGTTGCAGCCTTCTACAGGTATTTTCCTATGTACTGATATGAGTTTGCATCAGTACAAATATTGTAAGAAAATGTCTATATAATAAACATTGAAGACAAAGATAACAACAACGATGGTTTTCTCCTGAATTGGGTTTCCACCTTAAGTCTTGGTGTTCATGTGTAATGCTCTTGTGTAATGATTTATTATGTTATTACTGCACTTGTTTACTATTTAATTATCTTGTGCATAACTGATGATCTTGATTAAAGAATGTCTCTAAATATTTTTCTGAACAGTAATTTTTTTTGAGTATATGCAATTTTCTGTAGCCACGTACATATGCTAGTTGGGCTAATCAAAATCGCATATAAAAATTAGTAAGAGAAAATAAAAAAATTGTGATTATTTTAAATAATGATTCACCCCCCCCCCCCCCTCCCCTCTTAGTATTTTTCCCAACATCTTAAATACCTATAAGTTTCCCTATTTTCATAGGGACATTTTCATCATGTACCAAAAATGTGATTGGTAGTCATCCCATGCTAGTACCACGGGAAGATCCAAGAAATATCATCTCAAATTATGCAATTGTATCATGCTCTGCATCCACAACATCAGGTGTAGATGCTGATGTACATTGTTCAAGGGCTGCAGATCCTACTGTGGGTGGTTGAAAAATTGTAACAGTTTCAATGACCAATGACTCACTCAGAAGTGGAGCATTGGGGTTGCTACCAATGCTAGTCTAGTTGTAGCATGAGGATAGAAATCTGCCAAAAGTTCTTGTAAACAATTATTTTTTATTATAAAGGATGAGAAAACTAAATCATTAAAAAAAAAAATTGGATAATTAAATGAGTTTCTCACGCCATACTGAATAATTTGTTGTATTAGAGTTTTTATTTCACCTTTTATCTCATTTGGTTGAGGCTCAATCAGAACTAGAAAGAATTAAGTTTCTTGGTTTCTTCAAATTTAAGCTTCCTTATTGCTTTCTTTGGAATAGCAGACATAAAAATTGCATCATCAATAACCTCTTCCTCAAAAGAATTTATGTAATGCTCTAAGTTTGGTTCCTTCCCTTTATCATGCTATTTATAAAATAAGTGAAATTTGAAATTTGTCCATAATTAATCATCATTATATTAATAAGAAAACCACTTAGTGACATATGTCTAAATTTACATAGAAACTTCACGTAGTTTTTTAGCATGCTATGAATCCCTCTAGGCTGAGGAAGGGGACTTAAAGTTAGCCACAAACCACTTATGGCTAGATACTAGTATTTTTTTTTTTTTTGGGGGGGGGGGGTCCCTCACTCAAGAAAAATAAAGATTTTGAGACTCCAAAGCACACAGAAACCACACCTAAAGAAATTTATAATATTTGTTGGAAATTGATGAAGGTTTATAGATTATGGGTGCCTATGACTAGAAAGTTTCTATCTTGTCATGCCTCTGCATATTCTAACCAATTAAATGCACAGAGGCATATCTAGCACATACTTCGAATAAAGGAAACAAATTGTAGTATGGTGTGAGATAAACATAAAAGATACATGTGATAGAAAAAATGACAGCGTTGTTGTGGATATTTTTGACTAAGTATTAAGAGAAAACAACATGTAATAAAGGTATAACATATTTCATTTGCAACTGAAGCATTTAAGCACTGCCAAATTAGAGAAACACAAGATGAATTCTAATACAGTTGATCTATTACACCCATAAAAAGGATTGCAAAATAAATTGAATAAGATAGCTAATACGGAGGAAAGAAACAATTTTGAAGCAAATACTACAAATATATTTTCAAATGGTCACCAAGACAACTGAGTAATAGGAATTTTATTCATGAAAATATGAGATCACAGTAAACAAGTGTTTCTAAAAAATTGTGTATGAGTGTTAATCGCCTTTGAGTGTTTTTCGATCTTTGGAACTCTCACCCGATTTTCTTGACTTGCACTTGATTGGTTCTTAGATCACATTAGAATCATATTGTGTTTGAGAATTCTCTTGCATAGATCACATTTGCATAATTAGAATTCTCATTTTCAGAATATGAATGAAAAATGTGCATAGATTACATTTGCATACTTTTCAAGTGAATTGTGCATAGATTACAATTGCATAGTTTACATTCTGACAAATCAATTGTAGATTTAGATCAATTTTCTTTGATTTGAATTTAGATGTTTTTATACTTGTTTTAAAAACACAAAAATAAAAAAATTGTTTTGGGATTGATTTGCATTAGTTTTTCTTGATGAAATTAGTGCATTAGAGAATTTGTTATATTTTCTCTTAGTGATCAATTTTTTGCATTGTTGGAAGTGGATGTAAATTCTCTCCTTAATTTAGTTAGGATTCATCAAATTGAAAATATTACATTATCATATTCGATTGCATTCAGTTTTGGTTCGGGTCATAACACCATTGGTTTCATATCCATTTACCCTTTTGAGTAATAATAGCCTAAATAACACAGCGCTTAATTAAAATTCATCTAGTAATTTTTACATTTTTAGGGTTCTTTCCACCAATCTAGATAAGGATTAGTGCTTTGGAATAGGTTGTAGTTAACTTTCCAAAGAAAATAAAACAAACAAGTAGATAAATCTTGCGGTAGGAAATAAATCCAATTGTAATTGGTACAATCTGGGAAGCTTCTCTTAAAGAAGTCAATCACGAGATCATATCCAAACCTTTGAGACAATCAATTCTGTTTCATTAAGGAAGATAGAAGATTTTGCGCACATTACAAATGATAAACCTCGGATTAACCATTTTCGAGGAGCCTGGGGTCACTTGTCGGTAAACCTCGAATTGACCATGTCGAGGAACCTTCAAGGGGATTGAGCTTTGTTACTCTACCCTTGCGCATGGAATCGGATCGTAGACTATTCCCCCAGTTGTATTTATTACTGTTGGTAACCTTAGTGTCCAAAAGCTTAAGATTATTTCCTAAGGTGACGGTGAAGGAAAGATCTCACTGTACCTGGAGTAGACGTTGACTAGACTCACTTGAATTTCTGGGGGGTTCTCTTCACTCGAGATGGTTTTGTGAAGAAACTTGTGCCAGTCTGTTTCATTAAGCAGTTTGTCGGGGTAACTGTTCCAACCGCCCTTTCTGTATTAAATTCTACGATGTTGGATTTCATCACCAACTAGTGTTTTTAGTAAGGGAAGTTACTGTTTGTGTGTGGTTTGACTCCTAGATTTGATAGCACGTGTTAATTTGTTTGTTTTTACTTTTAGAGACCATAGGTGTGAATTGTGAATTTTAATTGTTAGGTGTGAATTGTGAATTATTAATTTTAGTTTTAAATTGTTAATAAAATTCACTGAAGTTGAATAGAATGGCAACTGTTCCGGAATTTACCAACCAAGGAACCCCTCTTAATGAGAATCCTAGTACTTTTCCTTGCGTTGGAAATGTTGGTCCTCCTTATATCGCTACATTGTCATTACCTGGATTTACAATAGGTTTACTGACATGCTTATTTTCAACTTCGTTGGCCCTGAAAATTCCAATTGTTCTACCTCAACCGGATGCTTCAACTCAATAGAGTTCACCATCTCAACATCACCAACCTTCTATTGACCCTTTACCTTCTTCGCCTAATATTTCTTCCTCCATTTCTTCTTCTTCACTTGGTAAAATCCTTGACGCTAGTAACCAGGTGGCTAAGAAGAAGAAGAAAGGGAAGAAGAAGAAAGATAAGAAAGAAGTCAACCAACCAACCATGGTTGTAAGTGTTAGTTGTGTTGAGGAAACCTCCAACATGCATCGTAAACCCCAAATACCCTTGCAGGCTTTGTAAGGGTGACCACTTCCTTATCAATTGTATTGGTATTCCAAAGGTCTTGGAAGCATGGTTAGAAAAATCTCATCAACTTTCCATTGATCCATCAACCAGTGATAGTCAGGTTCTTGGGAGAAAGGGTAAAGTTAGGTTTCCTTGTAAGTTATGCAAATGGAGTCATCAAACTCAAATTTTCCCTCACATGGATGAAGCCTCAGAATTTTTGGGAAATCTTAATGTTCCACAGCAAGAATTTCCAACTAGTTACTGTAAACTTTCTCCCAACCTACCATCAACTGACGGAGTGATTGATCTAATTTCAAGTACAATCGATCCCACTCTTACATTGGAGAGTGAAACTCATATCACTCAGGTTGATGATCCATTAGTTGATCAAGTGGTCGATTCAATTTCACATCCGGTCGATCCCACTCTCCCTTTAGAGAGTGAACTTCATACTGCTCAGGTTCTTCTTGTTACATCAGATTCTTCTATGCTGGGGGGCATTTCACATGTTTCTACAGAACCCCCTCCAAGTATTGAGGTCTTTTCCTTTGATTGGAATATACTGACAGAACCTCGTCTTCCTTCCTCTATCCCTTTCCAAATCGTTGTGAAGTTTGGTGGTAGGGACATACATCGCACACAGGTAGATGAAGGTTCTTCTATTAGTATTTTATCCTCAACTGCTTGGAAAGCTTTGGGTTCCCCTCAGCTTGTGCCTATTATGTAGAATCTGAAAGCTTTTAATAGAACCATTAGTGAACCTTTAGGGATCCTTCCTAAGTTCTCTATTACTTTGGAAGGTAAAACGGTCTGTATTGATCTTATGGTAGTTCGAGGTCCCTTGGATTTCAATTTACTCCTTGGGCGAGACTATGTTTATGACATGAAAGCTGTCGTATCGACACCTTCATAGCATTTTTTTTAAAATGAATATATATAGAGAAAGACAAACTTAGTTGTTCATTTGTTGCTATATTGTCTTCTGACACTAGGGAGATCAGTCTTGTCCGCAATAATGATTTATCCGGCCAAAAAATTGGCGACTCTGCTGGGGATTAGTTCCTTAAGGTGTGGGATACATGCACCTTACTAAATCGTACTCATCCCCAAAAAATCTCATCTAGAACCTTCCATAATTGACCAAAAATCAACTTTTTCATTTTAATTTCTCGCTTTTTTTATTTTACAGAAGTTTCTCAGGCATAACACTGGAAAAATGCGTTCTAGAACATAGTTCCTATTCACATTACCTGCGTACCCTAGCCAGGAACGCAAGTAGGCTTCATGTTACCTGCGTACCCAAATTTTTTGAGCTTTTTAGGGTTTTTTCTCCATGTTTCAGGGCTTGGAATGAGGAACAAAGGTTGTAAGACTTGCAGAGGAGGTAAGTATGAGTGTCAATGAGCTCATACAGTCATCAGAATGTCAGGGTGACATTTTCTAGTGTAACAATACACCATTTGCATTTAAAAAAATAGAATTTTATTCCATACTACAATATTTTTAGAACAATTGAAATACCTCCAATAGCGAGTTGAACATATCTCTCAAGATCAAGCACTTCACTGTCATTAGGATCATGTGTTCTATGTACATTTCTTGGATTTTTTTTACAATCACGCACATTACTTTATGGAAAAAAATAATAAGCAATATATTTTATAAATAATGATTTATAAATTAGATTTCTTACTTTATTTTCCCGAGTGTTATATTCGATGTTGCAATATTGTGAAGACACTAAGCTTGTCCTTCGTTCAACCATAGCTTAATAGTCGTACATGAAAGCAAGTTGTAGGTCTTCCTTCGTGGGAGTCTCTTTTAATTTTGTCCAGTGCAATTTTGCACGAGAACATGAATTTTTCCTCTTTCATGATATTAAATTAAAATTTTTAACAATTTATAATTTGGATCCAATTTTTTTTTATATACTTACAATTTTTGTGGTCAGTTTCGAGTAACCACCCAGGCCAAGATGATGTTTCCCATGTTTTTTTATTCTAGTCTGTGTGGCTTTGAAAGTATCTTGGAGCCTATATTTAAAAAATTGAAAAATGTAATTAGATTTCTCAGTGATGATAAAGAATCATAATTACATTATTAAACGTGTGTCATACCTTCCTGGTATAGTTGGAGTCTTCCCTAGCTTTCTAAGTTCCTTCTCATGTGCATATTCCATGAGTGCTCTCCACATCATATATGGAATCGATGGAGGGAGCTAATATGACATACCCCTTTCCAATTGAAACCTATATTAGTCTCGAAAATATTTTAAATGTAGGCCTACCTTTGAGGTAACTCTAGATTTGTTAAAGGTATCGTCACCAAACATGTGAACCATCCTATTAATAAGTTCCTCTTTTAACTTGGAACTTTGGGCTTTCCAATTTGTGTGAATGGATGACTCAAATATTTCCATGTTTATGTCATACAAATGCCTATAAAATACATCATTTCTTGGAAAATTATATTATATTCGTTTAAAATAATCACAGACTCTACATTAATTTCATTTTGGTTGTACCTAATATTTAAAACAATTCTTAAATACCTTGAAGTTTCCCTATTTTCATAGGGACATTGTTGGCAATATGATTCTTATGATTGCATATATTGTCCTTCATGGAAAATCTCTTACAAATGATGAAGTAAATGGATTTTAGATATGCACGGTGGTTTTACAAAAGGTCTGGTAGGAGAAAAGTATAATTCCAACAGAAGATGTTTAATATTCATAATTGAAGGTTTTATACACAAGTTCGTGTAGGCCAAGTCATGTATAGACATGGACAAGAAAGATCGAAGTCTTGTATGCCTTTTGCCCTCTAAAATTATGATACCATGGGACATTACCATGTCTTTAGCCCACAATATTGAGCGCGATGTCATATATTTGATTCCGTCCAAGAATACCATTGACACTTGTGTGGTTTTGGCATATGGTATTGATAAATGCTAACTTATATAAGGAGAAGAAAATCATAGTGCAAGGGCGTGGACGTGTAAGTGTTTTAACTGAATACTTATCTCTGAAGTATATCTGCATGAAATGGGTTTTGTTTGTTGGTAGATCTGAAATTATGATGCACCCATTCGTACAATGATGGATCAGGATCTCCAAACCTAAAATGACTATGTATTTTCTAGATCTGTTTATGAAATGTTTAGATCTATGATCTGGAAAATGTTTGCTCAAGTGAATAGTAATATCTAAGATGAGTATTTATTTTGAAGATTTCTTCAGTCCTGAAATAATTTCATATCTATACATTGGTTCGTCTCTGTAAAAGTACCTATATACGCAATTTTGTTTCAACAAAAGCGTGTATGGAAGTCAGGGTTTTCTGAAGCTTGATGGAGAGTTTATTTTTTTATTTCTATTATATTTCAGTTGTTTGTCAATGAATTCTTCATGTAGATCTTGGTTATTTGAATACTATATATGTTGCTAGATGAATATGTACAAATTTTATCAATGAGTGATTAAATATGATAAATTATGCTGACTGAATAATGGTTCTACAAATCAGAAAACATATATGACTGAAAGCCTCAGATCTATTTCTAAGTCTGATCACATTCTGGAAAGTATGTATTCACAGATGTATACATAGGTTGGTGTGCAGGAAAGCGTGTATACAAGGAGGTTCAATAAAGTGAAGTAGCATATGTATTTAAGATGATGATTCATCAAGGTTGAAATTTATTATGCATGTTGATTATGAAATATGGGTTTATTACTATGTTCTGGTTACAGTAATATCACTATTCTATTTGAAGTTTGGGTTAAATCTATTGGTGTTGATCAATATATTTATTTGTGTTGAAGTTTTTGGATCCAGTGTGAAATTTTATGAAACATTGTTCACAGTGGATCCGTGGGTTGAAACCTTTAGTATGGAAATATAAGCTTCCTGTGAGTAGAAGCTGGTGTTCTAATCAGGGGGTTGAATCTCCCTTCTAGTAGTGGTTGGTAAACGATATCAGGTGGTTCGAGCTCCCTTCTAGTAGTAGCTGGAGAATGAGAGAAGGTTGCAGCGTTCTATAGGTATTTTCCTATGTACTGATATGAGTTTGCATCAGTACAAATATTGTAAGAAAATGTCTATATAATAAACATTGAAGACAAAGATAACAACAACGATGGTTTTCTCCTGAATTGGGTTTCCACCTTAAGTCTTGGTGTTCATGTGTAATGCTCTTGTGTAATGATTTATTATGTTATTACTGCACTTGTTTACTATTTAATTATCTTGTGCATAACTGATGATCTTGATTAAAGAATGTCTCTAAATATTTTTCTGAACAATAATTTTTTTTGAGTATATGAAATTTTCTGTAGCCACGTACATATGCTAGTTGGGCTAATCAAAATCACATATAAAAATTAGTAAGAGAAAAGAAAAAATTGTGATTATTTTAAATAATGATTCACCCCCGCTCCCCTCTTAGTATTTTTCCCAACATCTTAAATACCTATAAGTTTCCCTATTTTCATAGGGACATTGTCATCATGTACCAAAAATGTGATTGGTAGTCATCCCATGCTAGTACCACGGGAAGATCCAAGAAATATCATCTCAAATTATGCAAGTGTATCATGCTCTACATCCACAACATCAGGTGTAGATGCTGATGTACATTGTTCAAGGGCTGCAGATCCTACTGTGGGTGGTTGAAAAATTGTTCCAGTTTCAATGACCAATGACTCACTCAGAAGTGGAGCATTGGGGCTACTACCAATGCTGGTCTAGTCGTAGCATGAGGATAGAAATCTGCCAAAAAGTCTTGTAAACAATTATTTTTTATTATAAAGGATGAGAAAACTAAATCATTAAAAAAAAAATTGAATAATTAAATGAGTTTCTCATCCCATACTGAATAATTTTTTGTAGTAGGATTTTTATTTCACCTTTTATCTCATTTGGTTGAGGCTCAATCAGAACTAGAAAGAATTAAGTTTCTTGGTTTCTTCAAATTTAAGCTTCCTTATTGCTTTCTTTGGAATAGAAGACATAAACATTGCATCATCAATAACCTCTTCCTCAAAAGAATTTATGTAATTCTCTAAGGTTGGTTCCTTCCCTTTATCGCGCTATTTATAAAATAAGTGAAATTTGAAATTCATCCATAATTAATCATCATTATATTAATAAGAAAACCACTTAGTGAGATATGTCTAAATTTACATAGAAATTTCATGTAGTTTTTTAGCATGCTATGAATCCCTCTAGGCTGAGGAAGGGGACACAAAGGTAGCCACAAACCACTTATGGCTAGATATTCTAACCAATTAAATGCACAGAGGCATATCTAGCACATACTTTGAATAAAGGAAACAAATTGTAGTATGGTGTGAGATAAACATAAAAGATACATGTGATAGAAAAAATGAGAGCTCTATTGTGGATATTTGTGACTAAGTATTAAGAAGAAACAACATGTAATAAGGGTATAACATATTTCATTTGCAACTGAAGCATTTAAGCACTGCCAAATTATAGAAACAAAAGACGAATTCTAATACAATTGATCTATTACACCCATAAAAATGATTTCAAAATAAATTGAATAAGATAGCTAATACGGAGGAAAGAAACAATTTTGAAGAAAATACTACAAGTATATTTTCAAATGGTCACCAAAACAACTGAGTAATAGGCATTTTATTCATGAAAATATGAGATCATAGTAAACAAGTGTTTCTAAAAGATATTTCACAATATTATGAAACCCTTTCATACCTAAAATATTTGGCATTAAATATCCATACATCATTCAAAAATTTCATGTCCAGGTGAAGTGCATCTCTGATCCATGAAGTGGATCAAATTTACCACAAAAGAAGTAACTTTAACATACCTTCAGTATTTTTATTTTAATAGAAAAATAAATTACTACGACCTTATCACACTATCCTATCTCAAAAAATATCCAAATCCATTAAAATCATCCTAATCATTGAACCATACTTTTGACATAAGAAGAAGAAACAATATTGAGTTTCCAAATCTGCGTTGCACAACAATTGGGTAGCATGCCATGTTGGCATCACTTTTCACACTATAGAAGACACATGGTTGATGAATTGGTGATGACCCAACTCTTGAATCAGCAACACACTCATCCATCCTCCTCCTGACAGATAGCACCCTCAAAAAACACATGTAGACCTTTGTGTAGCATGTGCGCAACAACTACGTAGAGACTATGTAGTTTTCTTTTCAAATTATGTATTGTGCCTCTTTCCCAGCTCAAAACCTCACAAAATATGCTGAAAACATATCCAAAACTCTTAGAGTACCCAAGGAAACTTCAGAATGTGAAAATTTCAACCTACATCCTTTGCAGTAACAAAAATTATTTTGTTGCGCAACACTAACAATCTTAAGTCATTATCAAAATCTCAATACTCAACAAACAAAATATTGCATCCTTTTTCTCTTACTATATGAAGGTTTGTTGGCGGATGCCGGCTCTGAGGGCTTTGACTCTCACTCTATTTTATTTATTGGCCTAGGCACATTACCAGGTGGGGTTATTCCAGTAGCTTCTCTGTATTTTTTCACCAATCTCCATGATTTTGAAAATTTCTTCTTCATAAGCCTCAACCTTCTCTTTAATACCAAATTTATGAAATATAGACTCTTTTATTGTCTCCTTGCAGGGGGGGACCATTTGAAAAACCTCTTGCATTTTTCAATTTTCCTAGAGGCATCCATCACTTGTTTGTTACAATCCATAAAAAAATGGCTACCTTATTTCTTGAATTTTTCATTATCTTTAGTTATTTCCATTTCCTATATCTAACAATCCTCAAGATCTTCCAGATAACTGTGATACATGTTACATTGATAAAAATCTTGTCTATCAGGTGACTAAGCTATTTGCTTCATTATCTTCACCCACCCTTGTTGAAATTTTGATGCTCTAGTCACTAGGCCTGCTAGGCTTCATTTGAGGCTCCTCCAAATTCTCAACATCTAAAATTTTTTTAACCTTATCCTATGCAATAGGGTTGAGGGTTACTTTGATTTCTCCTTTGACTGAGATTATTTTAAGGTTTCCTATCCAAGTTCTTGATTTTGTCTCTTTAAGAACGCGATTTTGAGCTATGATTTTGTAATTGAATCTTTCATCTTGGTCATATTTGGGTCCTCTTCTTCTATTTGGATTGTTTCAATATCTTTCGCATATTCCTCTTTCTTGTCCTCTAAAATAACCTCAATTATTTGAGGAGTTGGCTCCTCAGTATCCTTATTGACCCTTGACCTAGTTCTAGGTCTTAACAAGAACTATTCATCCTTGACTATCTCTTTTGATGTCAACTGCACCTTTGTTGTTTGAAACTCTACCATATGAACCTCTGATACTTGGTATTTCTTCTTTCCTTTTGTGCTTTACCTCTTGATTGAATTTTTCCTAGGTTTCACACTTGGCTTCTCTCATGGCTTCTCATATAGGCTTTATTTATTCATTGTCTCGACCATTGGTTCATCATGTGGCTCCTATTTATCTTTTTTATGGGAAAATTTACCCTAAGGTCCAAGGTTGAAAGACCTAACATAGTGGATGGAATTTAATCATAAGGACTCTAATTACCAAATTCTATGCTTTAAACTAGAATGTGAGGACTGTAGATCTTATCTATTTATCCTTCGTTTGTAGTAGATCTCGTAGGGTTCAAACCCCATGCAATTCCTCGTGCTCCGGAACCTTTAAATCAGTTAAGAAAAAACAAAAAGAATATGTGTACAACATATATGTCCTAGATGTTAGCAAATTAGCATACATGATATCATTAATATAACATGGAATAAACTATTCAAGATTAATAAGCATGTATAAGAGACCCATAACACATGAACATCAGGAACAAGATGGTACTTATTTTATTAATAACATGTACAAAAAATAATAGTGGAGAAATCACCTAAGGTCTTCCACGGCCTTGAGAACAACCATCCTATAGATTCTTCAATCCCTAGCCTCACAAAGCTTCTTCCATAAATGGTGAACAAAGGATGTCACATAGAATGAGGTTGATCATCACAAGGAAACAAGGGTTTCCTGAAACCTGGGAAGTGCAGATAGCACAGGGAAATATTAGACTTGATCAAGGTTATAAAAATCTATAATATCAATAGTATTCTCTCTCATTCCATTGAGGTGTATTTATACTTTCTCAAATTAGTTTTTTCAGTTGGGGAACAGTTAGGCCACGGGATGGGGTAATTAAGTTACAGGAAAAAATTGTAAATCCTGCCTCAATAATAGGGAATTTTAATATTTTCCATTATTTTAAATAGCATAAGTGGGTGAGCTATGGATGCACCCACGTGTGCACGCGGACAAAACTAGGTAGAGTCGCATATGGATTTTAATTTTTTTTTTTTTTGGGAAATGGGACCAAGTTTGAATGGAAGGGCTTCCCAAGGCCAACACATAATTCATCAAGTATATAGAGGTGATAAATGATGCTATAACATATGCCCCCTAATATATGAGGTCAGACGGGGTACATGATGGCCGAAATGCATTATGTGCATAGAAAGAACCTTGCGAGGACTAGAGAGGGCTTCACTAGAATTCAACCTGCCAAAAACCAATGATAGAAATCAGAAATATAGCTCATGTCTGAGGTGTTCATACCCATGCTCAGTGAATGAATAACATGTAAGCATATAAATTATGGATTGGATCCAATTTTTATACAAGCATAACTAAAATGTAAAGTACATAGTGAATCATCTGATCACCTCTTGGAAGTATAAGTAAAAATCACGTCCAAGTATTACATATAGAAGACTGATCAATGATGCTGCATAGATATCTAATGACTGAAGTCACAATTGAATCTCCAGGTACCAAATCATAAGTGGTGGAACAAATGGTACAACACGCAACTCAGGTGCCAACATATAAGATGTTGTTGTGATGAAACTACAACATATAAGGGTGGATGGTGTCACTAGTAGAAAAAAGAAGGAGCTATCAAAGTAAACCAAAGCATGCTAATACAAACCTGAGGTCTTCACCAATCACCATGGCACAATTCTACACAATGGGAATAAATGAGCCGAGTTCAACCATGTGAGAAATCGTTTGATTACCATTTATTGATGTATACCATTAACAAATGCAAGAAAACCTAGAAATAATGATAATGAGTGTCAAGGTGCCCCAGTACAATCTAACAAGTGCAAAGAAATGAGTTGAAGTCAAAAAATTAAGAGAATCTACCAATCAAGAGACATTGATGTACTCTCACTATTGATAGCAAAGGAGTCTACCACTGATGACTGCAAACCCTAAGGTACTGAAAAAATTAATCTAGAACTTGTTCCAAGAGAAATGAGTCAAAGTCAATGGGAAAATATTTGTTGGGAGGAGGGCATTAAGGCATCCCACATCAGTCCAGTGTGAGTGTAACTCGCAGGCCAAGATTTTGAAGGAATTGTACAAAGAAAAGTGATTTAACCAACCCGAAGTATGTTTCCGGCATGCAAAAAATGTAGCTAGGGCACAAAGGAAACCATTTGAACCAACCAATAATGAAAGCTGACAAATAGACGAGATATCCACCGATAGGGTCAAATGGAAATCAAGGTACTTCAGGAATCCCAACTGTGATAATGTAAGCTGAAGTCGAACACAAGGGAAACCACTTAGTAAAACACCCATGATGTTTATCAAATGATGAGCACAAGGTCACCTATCAATGATGTAAGTAGGGCTAGGGTGGGGCTCTAGGTTTACTCTCAGAGAAATATGTCTAAGTTGATAAGAGACAAACTCGCCAGCATGAAGTCAATGGAGACCTTCTCAAACCAACACGAGCAAAGGACCAAATAGATGATGTGATAGAACAAGATACTGACAAAAATGGGATGGATGACTAAAAAAATGAGTCGAGAGACACCACAAAAAGTCTGACTTAGGTTAAATTCCCTTGAACGAAATCACGACTCATTTCTTACTATGGTAGCAAATGATCACTCTATATAATTTTTGTGGAAGAGGTTTGCTTTTGACACTTTTGTGGTTTGGCCCCATGGTAAAGAAAAATTGGACCTTTCCTTCGAGCATCTTAATGGTCAGTCTGAATTCATTAAGTTCACCATGGAATTCGAAGTTGATGGGAGCCTTCCCTTTATAAATGTTCTTATTTCTAGAAATGAAGAAGTTTATTTTCCCCATCAAGTCTTTAGAAATAAGACTCACACTGATTAGTATTTACATGCTAGTTCTCATCATTTCCCTACTCAAAAACCTGGTGTTCTTAGGACCCTAGCTACCAGAGCCTTTAGAATCTCTGATGACCTCCACCTTGAAGGAGAAAAATCCCATCTCCTAAACGTTTTCAATAAGAATGGTTATAGTGAAGTTCAATGTCTTAGAGCTTCTCAAAAAACATAAAAAGGTCATGTGCATAAGAAAGAGCCTTGCGATCAGTTATCTAGAGTCCACCTTCCGTGTATTCAAGGCACTACTAATAAAATCGCCAGGATACTTAGGAGACATAATATCTTCTCGACCTTCAAACCCCTCCGCACCATTCGAAATTTTCTGAGATCGGTTAAGGACATGGTTTTCCCTATGGATGGTAAGGCTTTTTACTTAATTCCTTGCTCCTGTGGGACACCCTACATCGGTGAAACTGGTCGATCCATTAATCAAAGGATTTATCAACATGCCGCTAACCTTAAGCATGGTAGATCTCGCTCCTCTTCCTTAGCAGAGCATCCTGAGAAAAAAAAACATCACATGTGCATTGGGGATGCTAAGGTAATCGCGAGGATTAACCATTTCCACCACCATAAGTTAAGGGAAGCCTTAGAAATTGAAAAGAGACTAGTAAACCTTAACAGGCATGATGGGTGGAGTGTTACCAAATGCTGGATTCCTACATTTCATTCTTAGTTGTTTCTTACAGCTCGTCTCGCCATCGTGTCTGGTCGCCTCTTCTAACCCTCTTTTTTTTTCTAATTAAAACATTTATTGCTATGTTTGATTGGAATATATAGTAATTAGGATTTATCCTATTAAATTGTCTTATTACGTAAAAATAAATATTAATTAATATAATTATAGTAATATATAATAGTATTATATACAACCACTAACTAATTCATTTTAAAATTAATTAAATAAATTATTTTCCTTTATTTAGTCTTAATAAATAAATAAATAAAAATAAAACAAAAAAAAATTAATTAATTAATCAAACTAATAAATTAATAATAATACTAATATATGTTAATAAATTCAATTATTATTATTATTGTTGTTGTTATTATTTAAGTCAAACTAACCATTTTATAATGGCTAGTTGGAGTGTCCCTCTATCTATTTAAACAGGTTAATTGATCAGACTTCTCATCTTGTCCTGATGATGAACCACACTAGTTGGTTCGAAACATGTCGAAAAAATATTCTTGAATGTGATTATCACTGAAAGATTTTTTATACAATCTGTATAAGTTTTTCATGCATGAGGCATAAAAAAACCCTCCATATGATTGGAAGAGATAACCAACTGGGGGGGTATTGAATCAATGACAAGGTTATGGCTTCTCCTATGTCAAAAACTAAAACCATCCCAAATGGGAAAAAGAATTAGCTTTTTTGTGTTTTGTTCAAGGGTGACACAACTGACACTGTAGCTGCCATCAATTATGGAAGTATTGTCCCCTTCCCACTCTTTTTCAAATATTAAATTTTGTTTTTCTTTTTCATATTTCAAAGCCTGAAAAAGAATAAAATAATGCCTATAGTAAAATGGATATAACGAGTGTCGTTAAACAGATGCACTAGTTCCTAGGATAGGAACAATCCTATGCTCAATGCAAGGTGGCAGAAACTGGTAAGTGACAGTCAAAGGTACGTTCCATCCATGGTTAAAGTTGTCAAGTTACAAAGGCTAAGTGATTTCATTGTTAACTTGTACATAAATACATGGTCAAAATAGGGCTTAAACATGATTCCAAATGAAGTAGGCTAAAGGCCAAGATAAACAAGTGGTAAATGTGGAATACAGTAATATAACTCGACAAAAATGGGAGCCTCTAAGGTAAATGGCAAGAAATAAAGATAGTGAAGCAGAAGAAGAATGAAGCTTCAATGCATAAGTCATGGCGGGACTAAAGAGGACTTCCGAGCCTACACAGATTGCAGCATGAGCGACAAATGTTAGCGAAGAATAGACTAGGAAGGCCATATAAAGGATGGCTCTACCACCAAGTCATGATTTAAAAAATCAGTGAGTGAAATTGGTTAAATAGTCATGACATGATGGGGTTGACACTATGGCAGGTGATTAGAATGGAGGCTAGTAAGAAAAGATGCAAAAAAAAGTGAATTCCCTAACCTATATGCTAGTTCAGAACCAAATACCTTCCATGAAAAGTCAGTGGTCATGGATCTGAATAAAAATTGGAAATATCTAAAAATCACTAGAATGTAACTAAAAATAAATTTTCCCAACACTTACAATCCAAAAGGTTAATCAACCTTAACCAAATTCAAAAAATGGACACAAACGAAATTTGCAAAAAAAATCAAATTCTGGGCATAAATAAGCATTTTGACTCACATTTTGGTCATTTGTGTAGTGCAAAAGTAGAAAAAGAGCTCTGGAACAAAAAACCCCCAGCTTGCAAACGGAGCAACTGGCCACCGAATCAACTCAAACTAGTCAAGTAAGCCTCATACTCATCGTTTTTAACAATTTCATTCCTATTTAAAGAAATTTTTTGGATTTTTTATCGTAGGAAATATATTTTTCTTGAAACCTTCCGCTTATACACAGGTTTTTCATGAGGAATTCGCGTTAGATGCGACTGTGTCTGAATGAAGTCACGTATGCATAGAGCAGAATTCAAAAATTGATATCTAATGGTTCAATGGATGAAATTTTTCAGGATGACTATCAACTGGAGGGAAAGGGACCACAGTGCAATAGAAAATGAAGTCATGCAGGACCAACAATCATTAGATATACTTAGAGGCTGTGGTTTATTAAAGTTTTTCAAAATGCCAAATATGAAAACCAATGCTCGATTGCTCGAGATGTTGGTCAATTACTGGGAACTAGATGAAGACTCTTGTTTTTTTTGTCTCTGGTGCATGAATGTACAAAATCACACCTGCTTAAGAAGGGTGGTTTCCCCTCTTAAGTTCTTGGTCATGTTATCCTCCTATATTCTACATTATCACTAGATTACTATGGATTTTCTACAAACTATTGAAGATAAACATTCCATGATTATCATTTTATTTTCAAAAATCTCACTGCCTTCATTATCTTCTTCTTACCTATCCAATATATCTCATTTTTCCTCTTTAAATACCCTCATTTTCTAAAAAAATCTATGTTTATTTCTAAATCCCTCATTTTTACCCTTTCCCCTACCTAAAACCCCACTCACATTGCTTAAAACCCCATTTAACCCCTTTGTTTTCACTCTTTCCACTCTTCCCCTCCAAAACATTGTAAAAGCCCTTTTTACATTGGTTTTGAAAATATTATTATTCGGACCCCCTCTTTCTAATAAACTCCATTTATTTGAAATACCTAGCCCTCTCTATGTTTTAGCCCTGCCTTCTTAACCTAAACCTCTGCTCTCATACGACCTTAGCCCTGAAGAAAAATTTAACCCGAGAGAGATTAAATTCTTTACCGAGAGAAACATAAATCAATCAAAAACAATAATAGATATAAACATACAATATTTAACCGAGAAAAACCCCAACTCTACGGAAAAACCATCCAATGGAATTTCTTTAACCATTGGCCAAAACCATGGACAATTCGACCAAGTGAGCCTTCACCGCTCACCTCCAGGCCCATCTTACAATTAAGTCTTCCCAGCATTTATGGGCTCCATTACATGCAATAAAATGAGCTGAAAACCATGGGTGCGCAATAGCATGTGCCCCAAAAATACCTGATTATTTAACCTGGTCAACCTTGAATCTAACCCAGAGTCAATTTACCTAACATTCCCCCCCTTAAACTTGACTTGGGGTTTCTTTACTAAATCTAGCCTAAACTGCTAAGTGAGACAACCTAGCTCACTCTATCCCTTTCCCCCCTCAAATTTTTTACCTAGGGTAGTTGTTAAATTGACATCCCCCCTATCACCTAGGTCTAACCCAAACTTTACCAGTGACTACCCAAGGGTACGCATGCCATACGAGGTCTTACAACAATATGCCCATTTACATGCAATAAAATTTGACTCCATTATAATAAATTTTTTTTTTTGTTTACCCTTGTTTTTGTCTTTGTACATATGACATCAATGGCCATATAAAAATAATCCATATACTGGATTACATGGGTCACTCACCACTATAACCGCCAGTACTCTAGGAATTCTCTTGAGATACATGGTTCATCAAATATTATCAACTAGTGCTTCATATGCATGTTCTGTAACATGATCGGTAATATCATATGATTATGAATCATGCCTAATGCACCAAACGTTGCCACTGCCTTTGGATCTCATGAAGCCCATCTTCATTTTTTTTTGTTGCCATGCAACATTATGAACCCCAAAAATACCATCGCCATTTTTTCTCTTCCCGACAGCATCGAAACCCTAGCAACACCCTCACCATTGTTTCTCTTCTCGGTTCTATTCCTGATTCTCACAACAATCAGAGTCCATCCATCTTTGCAAATGAGAACCATGTTGGTTATGATACAACCCATCGACGTACAAAAGGTCAAAAGATCCTTCACAGGCTCAAGAGTAACGAGGCAAATGAACACAAAGGGAACATTAGAGAAATCCAACTCTTCAATCCTTCTTCCCATTGATCTTGTGATCAAAACCTAGATCAATTTCCTGATCACAACCCGAATCTATGTCATGGTTCTTCCTTTGTTCATCCTTTTCCCAGCTTGCAATATGAAACAAGAGAAGCTCAGATCAAACATGAATTTTATCCTGTAAACTTAGAGTTTCTACAATACTCTCGCCTTCACCAGTCTGTTGAGACTCCCACTGTAAGCAATAACCGAATTTGTGTTGAAACTCATGGCAACAAATATGCATTTCACGAGATTGTCGCGAACCTCGATCACTGCATTGCAACATATTCTCTTTCATTTCATATATTTCAGCACGTTGACATTCGATTGACTGTAGATACTTGCGATTTTGAAATGCTCACATGCTACTCTCAATGTCTTATTTGCCTTCCATGCTTCTTTAGATTTTCTCTTCCTATAGAATTCAATCCATTTCGGTTGCCATGAGGATCACGGTAGCTTGGGAATATCCTTGCTCAAGTGCACCATGTGAATCCTAGATGCTAGATCTTGGTATATAATACCACTTCCACCACCTTTCAAAAAATGTTGTAGATAATGTCACTTCCTTAGCAGTTTTTCCAACATCGTTTCCTTGAAAGGACACCACGATCTCCATGGTTCGCATGGCCACCAACTCGTCCATGAATTTTTTAATGATCAGATCTAACCAAATCTTCATTCTTCACATGCATATCTTAACTAGATCTATAATGATCCAGTACCTTGATATGCATATTGAGAGGAATAAACATAAAGAATGAACAAAAAATCATATCTCCATTCACAGGCTAATAAAACCCTTGGCTACAAAAGCATCCCTCTAAAGCCAAACATGGCTCTGATATCAAATGAAGAAAAATTTAACTCGAGAGAGATTACATTATTTACCGAGAGAAACATATATCAATCAAAAATAATAATAAACATAAACATACAATATTTAACCTAGAAAAACCCCAACTCTGGGGAAAACCCATCCAATGAAATTTCTTTAACCATTAGCAAAAATCATGGCAAATCCGGCCAAGTGAGCCTTCACTACTCACCTCCAGGGACATGTTACAATGAAGTCTTCCCAACATTTATTGGCTCCATTACATGCAATACCATGAGCTAAAAACCATGGGTGCATAGTGCCATGTGCCCCAAAAATACCCAATTATTTGACCCAACCAACCTTGAATCTAACCCCGAGTCAATTTACCTAACAAACCCCACCACTTATTAAGCACCTCTTCTCTAACTATATCCCAGGCCCCACATATTATCTAAGCCACTGAATCATTTAAATTTGACCACCGTTCAATCTATGCCATTAGATACGACAACCCTAATTGTATATCGCACATTCATATGCCCGAGAGTTAAAAGCCTTCGAACCTTGCCATATGGGTGGTATTAACATCTATCCTCCCCTCCATGTGTCACCCCCTCTATGGTATTTCATCCTCAGGATGTAAACCACCCCACCTCCTACAACCCATGTGAAAACCATTAAACCACATCCCGCCTACAAACAAAAACTGTTGACCCCAGTTCAAATGTGTCCAAGCCCTGATCCTCCATCTCAACCCCTGCGACATTCTAAAGACCCGATAAGACATAACCAAACACGGAAGCCCAAATGCTGCCTATTGAATGGACTCTGTCCAGAGTGCAGGCTTTCAAATAATAATCATTTTTAATTGTGCAAGTGACCTATGTATAAGGAAACACGTAATTTTCTTTTCTAAATCCTAAAATCGTTCAAAGAAAACTGTCTGGGTGACGATCTAGCAATTTTTCTTATCAAAAGGACCAGGAGTGCAAGATTAAATTGAAAACACCAATGGATCATGACTATTGATGATCATTCGATCACTCCAAAGGCAACAATAGATTCTTCAATGGATAGGGTAAGGAAAAGAAAGAGTTTTTACAGTGTCAATGCAGATAGGGGTAAAGAAAAATAAATAACATGGTCAAAAAGTTCACCGTGGAAGTTAAAGGTAAAGGGATTAAAATTTTAAATCAATGGTTAAAGGTAAAAGACATGGATTAGAAGGCATAACTTAAGAGAGAGGAAATAAAATCACAAAAAGATCGAGGATAAATCAGTCAAGGAGAAGAGATAAAGAAAGAAATGACAGAGAAGACAAAGGAACAGATGGAAAAGAAGAATGAGAAAGCAGAATTTAGGAGACAAATCAAGGATAAAGGAAGACTAATCAGAGCTTAAAGACAAATTAGAAGCACATCAGCAAAGGAAGACAGATTCGAATGAAAAAGGCTAAATCAGCCTTTACTTCTATTAGGTCCCTATATTACTAGTTTAGTCCCTTATTTTTATTAGTGTATCCCCCTTATTGTTATTTTTGTACCCCTGTAACCCCAATATTGTTATTATTGTGCCCTTACATTATTATTGTTAGGTCGGCTAAGATTATATTGTGGCCCCATGGACTCCTATATATAGATGGAGGTTTTGGTCATTTGTATCATCCAAGAATTGTTCATTTATATAATGTATTGGAGGTTTCCCCCTTGAAGTGGCTAATTTCTAAGGCATTGATCTCTCTTTTCTTCTATTTTTGGAGTTGGTTTCATAAAATTTGGTATCAGAGCTTTGCATTCTAGGGTTTTGATGCTCCAGATAGGTCATCGTGGAATTTTCAATATATTTTTTTTCTACGAAGCATCACAAGCTAAAATTTTTACAGGGCAAGGCCAAAATCCTAACAAACGTCATGGAAAATTTTCAGATCTTGGTTCGCAAAATTTTCAGAGATATGATTTGTGTAAGTTAGGGATTTTTGCAGGCTCTTGAATTTAACCTAAATAGGTCATCGTGGAATTTTCGCTATAACATATTTTCTACGAGGGTTTAGAAGCTAAAATTTTTATAGAACAAAGCCAAAATCCTAAGGAACGGCGTGGAAAAATTTCATAGCTTGATTCACAAAATTTTCGGAGATAGGGTCTATGGAAGTTAGGGATTTTGTAGGCTCCCGGATTTCATCTCAAAGAGGTGACCGTGGGAAAATCGTCATAACTCTCTCTCTGAGCATTCGATTGGAATTATGTAAAGAGTGGCCACATTTAAACACACTGCAGTTTCCTTTGTATCAATTTCATAGCCAAAGGAGGAAATACTGACACGTGGCACGCCATACAAGGTTGCTCTACTGAACTAGTCCATAATTAGGTCATTGTGGGAGATTGAGCATAACTTTTCCTTGAAGAATCTAAATCAGGTGAGAGATGTGGAAATTTAAAGAAGCTTCAGAGGCCTACTACAGGGCTAAATTTTAGATATTGAATATATGAAATAATAGAGATAATTCCATTTCAATATTGAGCTCCTCAAAATCAATAAAAATGTGTGTATTCTTTTTCGAATTGCATAAGTCTTATGTGAAAAATCAGTTTGAATTGATTCCAAGGGAATATTGTAGAATATATATTAGTATTCTGTTATAAATTGCCCCCTAGAAAGAATTCAACACCCATCAATCCTTTACAAGGCTCTACTATGACTCATGAAGGCACATAATTGCAACATGACATATCAAAATTACAAGAGCAAGTGCACCAACTTTCACTCTCACAAAGAGCAACAAAAAATGAAATGAAAGTTTTAAAGAAATGCATGGAAGCTAAGATGGATGGTTTGAAGAAAGGCGAGGAAGATAAGATGGATGGCATGGAATTTGGCATGGAAGCTAAGTGGATGACATGAAAAGCAACATGGAAAACATGAAAGACAACATGGAAAACATGAAGAATGGTCTAAATGAACACATGAAATGTTTGACAAAGTTGATAGAAGAAATGTTTCCTAATGTCGAAAAGATAGTAGAGGAAACAAATGATGAGAATAAAATAAATGTTAATCGTGATTTCATAAACTCTAATGTTGGATGGAAGAACCGTCATATTCCAAATATGAATATGAGGATGTTTGATGGCAAGGATCCTGTAACGTGGATACTATAGATGGAGAAACATTTTGATCTCAATAATGTGCAAGACACACAAAAGGTACGCATTGAAACTTTAAATTTAGAAAAAAATATATTTGTACGGTATAGATGGCTTTGCTCCCGTAAAAAATTGTCACTTGGGGAATTTTTATAGAGGAAATGATAGCACATTATGAGGATACAAAAAGCAAAACCTTCTTTAGCCAATTGATAAATCTCAAACAAAAGGGTTCAGTGGTGGAGCACATTGAGGACTTCCAAAAATTGAATATAAGGGTAAATTATTGTGAAACAAACTCCAAAAATAGAAGAAAAGAGATATTAATGACTTAGAAATAAGCCACCTCGAGGGGGAAGCCTCCAATACATTACATGAATGAAAAATTCTTGGATGATACAAATTACAAAACCTCCTTTCTATATATAAGAGTCCATGGGGCCACAATGTAATCCTAGTGGGCAACAATGTAATAGTTGACCTAACAATAATAATTTAAGTGCACAACAATAACAATATGGGGGTTACAGGGGTATAATAATAACAATAAGGGGGTTACACTAACAACAATAAGGGACTATACTAGTAATATAGGGACCTAAAATGCCCCTCTCCTTCAAAAAGTGTTGTCCTCAACGCTTTATTAGCTCTGGGTGCTTCTGTATAAAATTCTCATCCTCCCATGTAGAATCTTTAGTGGATAAGTTCTTCCACTTGATGTGATACTTTGAAATTGATCGATTTTTTAGCTGTCGAGTTCTTGTTTTCGTGACCGCTTCAGGTTCCAATATGATTTTTCCTTCCTCATCAAGTTCGGGAAATATTGTTTGAACTGGAAGATTTTCACCTGTAACCTTGTTTAAGCATGAAACATGGAAAATTGGATGCACTCTTGAAGAAGAAGGAAGCTCCAATATGTATGCCATAGTACCAATATTTTGCAACACCTTGTAAGGACCATAGTACTTTGGTGATAATTTATTATGCTTCTTAGCTTGCTTGAGGGACATTTGTCTGTATGGTTGTATCCATAAAAATACCTAGTATCCTATATCAAAACTTATCTCACTGCAATGTTGATATCCCTATTGTTTCATTCGATCTTGTGCCAAATTCAAGTTATCCTTTAAGAGCTGGAGAACTTCTTGTTGATGTGGTATGTGATCTTCCACTGCGTGAACCTTCGAATTTTATCTTAAATATGATGCGATGGATGGTGGATGATATCCATAAAGTGCCATAAATGGGGTCATTTTTTCTGCAGTATGGAAGGAAGTGTTATACCACCATTCAACGAAAGGTAACCATTTGACCCACTGTGTTTGTTTATCATATACAAAACAACGAAGATATCCTTCCAAACATTTATTTACTATCTCAGTTTGACCATTGGATTGAGGATGATAAGATGAGCTATGAGCTAATTGAGTACCCAAACAAGAAAATAATTCAATCCAAAAATTTCCAGTCAAAATGGGATCTCTGTCACTCACAATAACCTTTGGGTTTCCATGTAGCTTTTGAATTGTTTCCATAAATGTAGTAGCAACTGTACTAGCTTTAAATGGATGAGATAATGCACAAAAGTGTGCATACTTGGTAAGTATATCAACTAGCACCATGATGACACTCTTTCCCTCAGACTTAGGTAAAATTGTGATAAAATTCATTGAAATCTCCTCCCAACGTTGGCTTGGAATGGATAAAGGTTGTAGAAGACCCGAGGTATTAATTGTCTCAACTTTATTCTATTGGAAAACTAAACATTCTGCCACAAAATTTTGAATATAAGATTTAAGGCCATCCCAAAAAAAATCTTTCTTCACCCTGTGGTAAGTTTTTAAAAATCCCGAGTGTCCTCCTAAAGGAGAAGTGTGCAATTCCAAAAGAATATTTTGTTTTAGTTGGGAATTCTTACAAAGATATAAGCGATCTTTGTACCATAATGAATCATTTTTCCAACTAAATGTACTAGATGTTCTAGGATCTTGCTGCAAATTTTGAATGAGTGTCCACACTTCTTCGTCCTTCTTCCATTCATCCCTTGTTTCGGTTATCCAATGTGGTTGGATAATAGAAATGGCACAAAGAAATGCTTCCACCTCTTCATTCTTTCTTGAGGGTGCATCTGCAACAACATTTAGTTTCCCTTTTTTGTAGATTATTTCAAATTCATAACCCAACATCTTTGTGACCCATTTTTGTTGCTCTTCTGAAGATAATATTTGTTCCAAAGAGTGTTTAAGACTATCATGATCAGTTTTTACCTTGAAGTGTCTTCCCATTAGGTAAGGCCACCATTTCTTTAGTGCATGCACTATTGCTAACCTTTCCTTCTCATAAATAGCTTTCTGTAAATACTTTCCTTTGATTGGATGAATTTCAAAAGCAATGGGTCTTCCTTCTTGCATAAAAACAACACCAATTCCATTTCCTGAGGCATCACATTCCATAATAAAGATTTTTGTGAATTTTCGCTTAGCTAAGAGTGGTGCTAGGCACATTGCCTCTTTAAGATGTTCAAAGGCCTTAGTTGCTTCAGGAGTCCATGAAAATTCATCTTTCTTGAATAATGTTGTTAGAGGTGCCGCTATTCTCCCATAATTTTTAATAAAATTGCGATAATACCTTGTTAACCCGAGAAATCCTCGCGACTGCTTAATGGTTGTGGGGAGTTTCCATTCCTTAATGGCTTTAATTTTGTTAGGGTCTACCTTAACACCCTCATGAGATACAATATGACCCAGATATTCCACCTCTTGTACTCCAAAGAAGCATTTGGATGTTTTTGCATACAATATTTTCTCCTGCAATAGTTTGAGCACCCTGTCAACATGTTGAACATGATCCTTCCAAGACCTGTTGTAGATTAGTATATCATCAAAAAATACTATCACAAATTTTCTAAGGAAGGGTTTGAAAATGGAATTCATCAATCCTTGAAATGTAGAAGGTGCATTGGTAAGGCCAAAAGGCACGACCAAAAATTCATAATGACCCTCATGAGTTCGAAATGTTGTTTTTGGAATATCTTCAGTCTTCATTCTAATTTGATGATATCCTGAACGAAGATCCAACTTGGTAAAATAAATTGCTCCACGTAATTCATCCAATAATTCATCAATCA
Organism: Pinus albicaulis; assembly: GCA_034641835.2. Classification (NCBI taxonomy): domain Eukaryota; kingdom Viridiplantae; phylum Streptophyta; class Pinopsida; order Pinales; family Pinaceae; genus Pinus; species Pinus albicaulis. Next base: position 1,287,157,116 of record CM076577.1, on the reverse strand, counting down.
CAGGAATGGGAAATTTGTCTTTAATGGTGAGCTTATTGAGCTCCCTATAATCCGGACACATTCGCCATGATCCATCCTTCTTGTGTACCAATACTACAGGAGCAGAGAAAGAACTTTGACTAGGTTGAATTATACCCGCCTCTAACATTTCGGCAATCATACGTTCAATTTCGCTCTTTTGGACATAAGGATATCTATAAGGCCTGATGTTTGGAGGAACACTTCCTGGAATCAAATGAATAGCATGATCATGATCACGAATAGGTGGGAGTCCTTTGGGAGTTTCAAACATCTTGGAATGATTGTCCAAGACTTGTTGGAGATCTGCAGAAATAGATGATTTTGATGTCGGAACTTCTAGAGAGCATAATTGTGCAATTACGCCTCGTTGTTCTTTCTTTAGAAGTTTTTTCATGACATTAGAGCTTATTATCCTTCCTGGCTTCCCTTCAATACCCCGTAATTCGACTTCCTTTCCTTCTGAAAAAAATTTCAAGAAAAGTTCTTGAAAATTAAAAGCTACCGTCCCCAAAGATTGTAACCATTGTACCCCTAGTACAACGTCAGCACCTCCCATAGGAATGGCAAGCATTGGACTAGTCAATACATATTCCCCCATGGTTAGCTTGATATTATGGCATTTTCCAGAGAAATTTATAGTTCCTCCATTTGCAGCCATCACTTGACATTCTGGTGCTGGGTATAGGAAACAATTTAATTCCTTGGCTACCTTACAATGAATAAAATTATGGGTGCTACCTAAATAAATCAACACTATTACCTTTTTCTTCTTGATATGTCCTTCTATCTTGAGAGTTTGAGGAGTGGTAATTCCTGCCAATGCATTACATGATATGGTCGAACTCATTTCTTCCTCTTCTAGGGTTGGTTCCTGGTGTATATCCTCTTCTTGTTCATTTTCTTCTTCCTCTTCACAATCTATGTAAAATAATTTCTTCTCAGCACACTTATGACCTTTAGTGTATTTTCTATCACAACTGTAGCAAAGCCCTTTTTCTCTTTTTTCTTCCAATTGTTGTGGTGTCAAACTTGTAGGTTGTGGAAATATAGGAATAGCAACACTTCCCTCTTTATAGAAGTGAGTGGTAGGCTTCCTTGTTGCCATAATTTTACATTCAATTTTTCTTTCCAACCTGAATGCCTTCTCCAATGAATCAGGTTCCAAAACACGAACTTCATGTTAGATGCTATGCTTTAAAGTACCTATGAAGAGATGAATCTTGCGTTCCTCTAGAATATCAGTTACCTTATATTCAATTTTTGGAAGTCCTCAATGTGCTCCCCCACTGAACACTTTTGTTTGAGATTTATCAATTGGCTAAAGAAGGTGTTGCTCTTTGTATCCTCATAATGTGCTATCATTTCCTTCATAAAAATTGACCAAGTGACAATTTTTTATGGGAGAAAAGCCATCAATAGCATACATATGTATTTTTTTCTAAATGTAATGTTGCGATGCGTACCTTTTATGTGTTTTGCACATTATTGAGATCAAAATATTGCTCCATCTGTAGTATCCATGTTACAGGATCCTTTCCATCAAATTTCCTCATATCCATTTTTGGAATATGGTGGTTCTTCCTTCCAACTTGAGAGTTTATAAAATCGTGATTAACATTTATTTTGTTCTCATCATGAATTTCCTCTACTATATTTTCACCATTAGGAAACATTTCTTGTATAAATTTTGTCAAATCTTCCATGTCTACTTTTAGATCATTCTTCATGTTTTCCATTTTTTCATCGATCTTAGCTTCCATGTCATCCATCTTAAATTCCATGCCAGATTCCATGCCATCCATTCCATTCTTAAAACTATCCATCTTATATTCCATGCCTTTCTTCAAACCATCCATCTTAGTTTCCACGCCTTTCTTCAAAACTTCCATGTCATTTTTTGCTGCTCTTTGTGAGAGGGAAATTTGTTGCTCTTGCTCTTGTAATTTTGATATGTCATGTTTCCATTCTTTGTCTTCATGAGTCATAGTAGAGCCTTCTAAAGGCTTAATGGGTGTTGAATTATTTTTAGGGGCCATTTTAGAATCCAATACTGATATCTATTCTACAATATGCCCTTGGAATCAATTCAACTTGATTCTTAAAGCAAGACTTATGCAATTCAGAAAAACCAATACACACCTTTTACTTTCTTTTCAGCATCTCGATATTGAAATTGAATTATCTCTATAATTGTGAATCCTCAATATCTGAAATTTGGCCCTGTAGTAGCCCTATGAAGCTTCTTTCAAATTCCATATTTTTGATCTGATTTGGATTCTTCAAGGCAAATTTATGTACAATCTTCCACAATGACCCAATTATGGAATAGTTCAGTAGAGAGAAATTGTACGACTTACCACATGTCATTGTTTCCTCCTCTGGCTTTAAAATTGATAGAGAGAAAAATATAGTCTGTGTACTTGTGGTCACTTTTTATAGCATTCCAATCCGATGCTTAGAAAGAGAGTTATGAAGATTTTCCCATGATCACCTCTTTGTGATGAAATTCAGAAGCCTCAAAAAGCCCTAACTTACACAGGTCATATCTCCGCCAATATTGCGAACCAAAATTTGAAATTTTGCAATGATGTTCCTCCGGATTTAGGCTTCGAACTCTACCAATTTCAGCTTTTGAAACTTCGTAGAAACAAATGTATAGAGAAAATTCCACGACGACCTGTTTAGGTTAAATTCAGGAGCCTGCAAAATGACCTACCTTCCACAGATCATATTTCAAAAAATATTGCGAACCAAGCTCTGTAATTTTGCAATGATGTTTCTCAAGATTTTATCTTCACACTCTAAACATTTCAGCTTCTAAACCTTCATGGAAAAAACGTTATAGAGAAAATGCCATGATGACCTGTTTGGAGCAACAAAAACCTAGAATCCCAAAGCTCTGATACCAAATGTTGTGAAAAAAGCTCCAAAAATAGAATAAAAGAGATATCAATGCCTTAGAAATAAGCCACTTCGAGGGGGCAACCTCTAATACATTATATGAAGGAAAAATTCTTGGATGATACAAATTACAAAACCTCCTTTCTATATATAGGAGTTCATGGGGCCACAATGTAATCCTAGTGGGCCACAATGTAATCCTAGCTGACCTAACAATAATAATTTAAGGACATAATATTAAAAATATGGGGGTTATAGGGGAACAATAATAACAATAAGGGGGTTACACTAACAATAATAAGGGACTATACTAGTAATATAGGGACCTAACATAACTGATATTCCAGAGGAACACCCGATTGATGTCTTCATAGGGACTTTAAACGGTAACATCCTACATGAAGTTTGCGTTTGGGAACCTGATTCATTGGAAAAGGCATTCGCGTTGGCAAGAAAAATTGAATGTAAATTTATGGTGACAAGGAAGCCTACCACTCACATATATAAAGATGGAAGTGTTTCTACTCGTAGACTTCCATAACCTACAAGGTTGACACGACAACAATTGGAAGAAAAAAGAGCAAAAGGGCTTTGCTACAGTTGTGATAGAAAATACAGTAAAGGTCACAAGTGTGTTGAGAAGAAATTATTTTACATAGATTGTGAAGAGGAAGAAGAAAATGAGCAAGAATCTTCTAAAGAAGAGGATATACACTAGGAAGCAACCCTAGAACAGGAGGAAATGAGTCTGACCATATCGTGTAATGCATTGGAAGGAATTACCACTCCTCAAACTCTCAAGATAGAAGGACATCTCAAGAATAAAAAGGTAATAATGTTGATTTATTCGGGTAGTACCCATAATTTTATTCATTGTAAGGTGGCCAAGGAATTGAATTATTTCCTATACCCAACACCAGAATGTCAAGTGATGGTTGCAAATGGAGGAACTATAAATTTCTCTATAAAATGCCATAATATCAAGATAACCATGGGGGAATATGTATTGAATAGTCCAATTCTTTCCATTCCAATGAGAGGTGTTGATGTTGTACTAGGAGTACAATGGTTACAATCTTTGGGGATGGTAGCTTTTAATTCTCAAGAAATTTTCTTGTAATTGTTTTCAGAAGGAAAGGAAGTCAAATTCTGGGGTATCACAGGGAAGTTAGGAAAGAGAATAAGCTCTAATGTCATGAAAAATATTCCGAAGAAAGAACAACAAGGCATAATTGCACAATTATGCGCACTAGATGTTCCAAATTCAAAATCACATATTTTTGCAGAGCTCTAAAAAGTCTTGGACAATAATTCCAAGGTGCTTGAAACTCCCAAAGGACTTCCACCTATTCGTGATCATGATCATTCTATTCATTTGATTCCAGGAAGTGCTCCTCCAAACATCAGGCCTTATAGATATCCTTATGTCCAAAAGAGCGAAATTGAACGTATGATTGTAGAAATGTTAGAGGCTGGTATAATTCAACCTAGTCAAACTTATTTCTCTACTCTAGTAGTATTGGTGCACAAGAAGGACGGATCATGGTGCATGTGTCCAGCTTATAGGGAGCTCAATAAGCTCACCATTAAAGATAAATTTCCCATTCCTGTGATTGATGAATTATTGGATTAATTACATGGAGCAATTTATTTTACCAAGTTGGATCTTCATTCAAGATATCAAAAAATTAGAATTAAGACTAAATATATTCTAAAAACAACATTTCGAACTCATGAGGGTCATTATGAATTTTTGGTCATGCCTTTTGGCCTTACCAATGCACCTTCTACATTTCAAGGGTTGATGAATTCCATTTTCAAACCCTTCCTTAAAAAAATTTTGCTAGCATTTTTTGATGATATAGTAATCTACAGGAGGTATTTGAAGGATCATGTTCAACATGTTGACAGGGTACTCAAACTATTGGAGGAGAAACAATTATATGAAAAAAAATCCAAATGTTTCTTTGCGGTACAAGAGGTGGACTAACAAGGTCACATTGTATCTCACGAGGGTGTTAAGGTAGACCCTAAAAAAATTAAAGCCATTAAGGAATGGAAAGTCCCCACAACCATAAAGCAGTTGTGAGGATTTCTCGGGTTAACAGGGTATCATCACAAGTTTGTTAAGAATTATGGGAGAATAGCATCGCCTCTAACAACATTATTGAAGAAAGATGAATTTTCATGGACTCCTGAAGCAACTAAGGTCTTTGAACATCTTAAAGAGGCAATGTGCATAGCACCGATCTTAGCTACGTCAGACTTTACAAAAAGATTTATTGTGGAATGTGATGCCTTAGGAAATGGAATTGGTGTTGTTTTAATACAAGAAGGAAGACCCATTGCTTTTGAAAGTCGTCCAATCAAAGGAAAGTTTTTATAGAAACCTATTTATGAGAAGGAAATGTTAGCAATACTACATGCACTAAATAAATGGTGACCTTACCTAATGGGAAGACACTTCAAGGTAAAAAATGATCATGATAGTCTTAAACACTTTTTGGAACAAAGACTATCTTTAGAAGAGAAGCAAAAATGGGTCACAAATATGTTGGGTTATGATTTTGAAATATTCTACAAAAAAGGGAAGTTAAATGTTGTTGCAGATGCACTCTTAAGAAAGAATGTACAGGTGGAAATATTTCTTTGTGCCAATTTTATTATCCAACCATATTGGATAACCGAAGTAAGGGATGAATGGAATAATGATGAAGAAGTGTTGACAGTCATTAAAAAGTTACAGCAAGATCCTATTACATCTGATACATTTAGTTGGAAAAATGATTCCTTATGGTACAAAGATCACTTATATCTTTGTAAGAATTCCCAACTAAAAAAAAATATTCTTTTGGAATTGCACACTTCTCCTTTAGGAGGACACTCGAGATTTTTAAAAACTTACCATAGGGTGAAGAAATATATTTTTTGGCATGGCCTTAAACCTGATATTCAAAAGTTTGTGGCGGAATGTTTCAGTTTCCAGCAAAATAAAGTTGAGAAAATTAAGACCTCGGGTCTTTTACAACCTTTATCCATTCCAAGTAAACTTTGGGAGGACATTTCAATGGATTTTATCACAGGTTTACCTAAGTCCGAAGGAAAGAGTGTCATCATGGTGGTAGTTGATAGACTTACCAAGTATTCACACTTTTGTGCATTATCACATCCATTTAAAGCAAGTACAGTTGCTACTACATTTATGAACATAATTCAAAAGCTACATGGAAACCCAAAGATTATTGTGAGCGACAGAGATCCCATTTTTACTGGAAATTTTTAGACGGGATTATTTTTTAGTTTGGGTACTCAATTAGCTCATATATCATCTTATCATCCTCATTCTGATGTTCAAACTGAGATAGTGAATAAATTTTTGGAAGGATATCTTCGTTGTTTTGTATTTGATAAACAAACAAAATGGCTCAAGTGGTAACCTCTAGGTGAATGGTGGTATAACACTTCCTTCCATACTGTAGCAAAAATGACCCCATTTATGGCACTTTAGGGATATCATCCATCGTCTATCACATCATCTTTAAGAGAAAATTCTAAGGTTCAAGCAATGGAAGATCACATCAAGCATCAACAAGAAGATCTCCAACTCTTAAAGGATAACCTAAATTTGACACAAAATTGAATGAAACAATAGGTAAATCAACATCGCAGTGAGAGAAGTTTTGATGTATGAGACTGGGAATTTTTAAGGCTACAACCATAAAAACAAATGTCCTTCAAGCAAGCTAAGAAGGATAATAAATTATCTCCAAATTAGTACGGTCCTTACAAGGTGATGAAAAATATTGGTACTATGGCATACAAATTGGAGCTCTCTGCTTCTTCGCGAGTGCATCCAGTTTTCCAGGTTTCATGCCTAAAGAAGGTTATAGGTGAAATTCTTCCAATTCAAACAATATTTCGAGAACTTGATGAGGAAGGAAAAATCATATTGGAACCTAAAGCGGTCACTGAAACAAGAACTCGACAACTACGAAATTGATCAATTTTAGAGTATCTCATCAAGTAGAAGAACTTTCCCACTGAATATTCTACATGGGAGGATGAGAATTTTATATAGAAGCACCCATAGCTACTCAAGCATTGAGGAAAACACTTTTTTGAAGGACAGGGGCATGTTAGGTTCATATATTACTAGTTTAGTCCCTTATTATTATTAATGTAGCCCCCTTATTGTTATTGTTGTACCCCTGTAACCCCAATATTGTTATTATTGTGCCCTTACATTATTATTGTTAGGTCAGCTAGGATTATGTTGTGGCCCCATGGACTCCTATATATAGAAGGAGGTTTTGGTCATTTGTATCATCCAAGAATTGTTCATTTATGTAATGTTTTTGAGGTTGCCCCCTCAAAGTGGTTGTTTTCTAAGGTGTTGATCTCTCTTTTCTTATATTTTTGGAGTTTTTTTCATAACTACTTCTTCCAAACCTCATTTGGCCACCTAAAACCTAAAGTTGCTAAAAGGAATAAACCACAATTACTAAAACAATCAAAGATATTTTCAGTAGCTCAACAGTGATTGTAAAAGTTAATGAAAAGCCAAAAAGTCAAAAATATCCTAAAGTTAGCTCAGTAGTTAAGATAAAAGTTATTATTATAGTGATCCAGTCAATGATATTTTGCCTTGGGCCTTGCATGGTCTCAAAGTTCAAGATTACATTTACTCTGTAATAACTACAACCCGAAACACTAGAATAGGATCATCTCCTCATTTGCACATAAATAATGTATGTATTATCCATTGTTATCGGGGGGTTGGTTGATTGGTTAGTTGGTTGAGCTGTTAGGCTAGATTTTGATCAGACTCTGATTTGTAGAGATGTTTCACTGGAGTATTGTAACTATTTTGGACATCAGTAATACAAGAAAGTTCACAAGATTCTTGAGCTATGTTAATGGTGATGTTATCTTTCTTTGTCAATGTTTCTCTTATGTGTTCCATATTGTCCATCTTTTCTTTGATAAAAGAACATAAATTTTAGATTAAGAAATGATGTCTTGGAACCTTAATTTTGTCCGCTTCTTTCATATTCATTTTTTCTTCTGCAAGGATTGATTAGAGAATTCAGGGGTGTCCCGCTCTTTAGTTCCACCTATATTTTTGCTTTGAAGTTTACTTATTAGAATTATGGCCAAAGGAATTTATGGTTTTCCCTGCTCTTTGGTTTTTCTTAAACTATTACTTTAAAGCCCTTGTTTTAATTTTGATTAAAGAATTCAGGGGTGTCCTGCTCTTTAATTTCATTGATTATTATCTTTAATGTTTTCTTCCTCTGAAAGTAATAGCTAGAGAATTCATGGGTGTCTTTCTCTCTAGGATTGATGAATTGTTGTCTTAAGGTCTACTTTGTAGAGTTTATCTAAAGGAATTTATGGTTTTCCCTGCTCCTTAGTTCCTCTTAAAAAATTATATAAAGTATTTTCTTGTTGAATTATATTTAAAGGATTATTAATTTCCCTTTAGTTTTACTAATTTCGCAACTTGATGTAATCATATTTCATCTAATCTAAAAGATCCACTTGATATAGTTAGCTTTCCCTATGAAAACCCTTGCAGATTTTATGAACAATTAAATCCTTTTATGAATCCATAGCCCAATGGATTAATTCTTCTCATGGTCTATCTATTTAACTGAAACATTCAATCAATTAATCAAACAATCAATCAATAAAAACAAAACAAACAGTCCCAGAAATTCATAACTAGCCTAAAATCGGAAAACATAAGCATAAAGATAAATTCATCTACAAACAAAAATAGAGAGAGCCCTCTCTTAGCCCAGGAAGGCTAGGTCCTTAGAGTCCAAAGTGGACTGATGTGGTTCCCTACAGAGTTGTTCTTGTCAATCTTGTGAATCACGAGGAGCCAACATAGTGGTGACCATACTAGGGATCTGAGTTGTTAAAAAGCTTAATATTTCCTCAAGGACTCAGAAAACCCCTTTTAAATACAGATGAATCAAGTGTTAACCAAGAGTAGTATCTGGTTTCTGATGGTGAACAACAACCAGCCTGAAAAATGTTAAAATCATCCACCTGGCGACTCCACAGCTCTTAGTAGGCCTAAAAAATCCACTGGTAGAAGAATCAAGACTAGTTGTAGAAGTTGAAATAAAGATTTCCTTTGACTGATTGACAAAGATGGATTCAAGGATACAACATAGGTATGCTCCAATGAATAGATATCACATTCCTGGATTCCCACACAAATTCCTCAGATAAATTGGGACACAAACCTGCCTATGTTTCAAGATGAAAATTCTTATGATCCCTTGTTACATCTCATTAAATTTAATATACACTCATGGAGGTTGAAAACTGAATGGTATGAGGATTGTCTCATGAATATGTTCATGCAAACATTAGAATGAGGAGCAAGGAAATGGTATGAAGGTCTAAACCCTGGCATTTTTTTTTCTTTGAAGGATTTCCACAAGATATTTTATGAGCATTATAAATAAAATTCTCCATCTTTATCATTAGCTGAAAATTGTTGTGATCAACCTGAAGGTCTCATACAATACCTTGTAAACATTGATGAAGATTTGGGTAATTGGCATCCTGAGGATCTATTAGAGGAAATTCATGAATTTCATACTTAGGTTAACTATCATGACAACCAAAAGGAGTTGGTTGACGATGAAATCAATCAGGAAATAAAGGAAGATCCATGAGATCTCTCTAAAGGGACAAGTGATGATTCTTCATCTCTTCTCTGTGAGGCTCAAGAAGACATTCAGCTTTATGATCATTCACAAAAGGAAGAAAAACATCATAGTTCTACTGAAGGAAAAGGAAAAACGCCTCCTCCTTTAACCTATGAAGAAATAAATCAGATTATAAACATACAACTAGCCTCCAAATTTTTATGTAAAGAAGACATTTCTATTTGTTTTCCTGCTGACTTATTCACTTATGCATTTTCTCATGCAGAAAATATAGAACAGATTGATACTTATGTTGTACTAGCTTCTAAAGAAGACCTATTACCAGAGAATGCCCCTATTAATGGCCTGAAGGCAGAAACCATTCCACTCAATCAAGGAATATTAGGTTTGTTTAGATACAACATAGCAGTATGTTGTGGGGCTTCCAAGTTAGATGATCATGAAGAAGAGGTTGAGTTTCCTTCTCAAAAGAATCCAGAGCAAAGAATAGTCCTGGATGAAACTTACTGTTTAAACCCCCAGGACCAGATATTATTCAAAGATCCTTTTGCTGGTTTCTTAGAAAAATCTAAAGAAGGAGAAAATTATGCTAGGAACAGTTTGTTGCAGAGCTTAAACAAAATTTTGAGCACTACTGTTCAGAAGAAGGAAAAATGGGAGTGGCCTTTTTGTTCTTTCAGCATACCTAAAAGGCAAAATGAAAATCAATCATGTAGTCACTTACTTGCTTGGCTGCATTGGGTAAGGGAGTTCACCTACTGAATGTATGCCTCCCGGTTAGATTAGGGTAGGTAGGTATGCAAAGGAAGATGATATAAAAAAGAAAAAAAGAATAAAAGAGATTAGATAAAAAGAATAAGGTAAGCCCCATACTGAGAAATAAAATTTATGAAAGTGTGCAAGTCCAAATGCCGCTACTTTTGAAACTGTCTTGTTCAGTCATATAGCCTAATCATGATTGAACCAATTTTGAATTTTTGTTGATAATTTAGAAAATGAAGATTTTCCAAACTGTTTAACTTGGCTTATGAATAGATAGATAGAAAAATATATTAGTTCCAAAGTCTAAAATTTGAACCAAAAATAAAATTAAGGTATGAGTGATAAATGAAAGGTTCAAAACCAAAGCCCTTAGTCATTTTTTCTTTTGCAAAATAAATATTGTGTGCAACTTGTCCAAAATGCCACAATTCATGACAATCAAACTGCTTAATCTTGATTAATTCATGCTTTAAATTTCATGTTGATAGTTAGTGAATAAAAAAACTTCAAACTGTTTAACCTTGACAGATGAGTAGTTTATGTAGAGAATGAAGGACCTCATCAGTCTAATCTGAGCCTTTGGATGATATAAGGGTAGAAATAGGTAGTTTTTTCTTTCAAAAAGAAAAATGATGTCAAGTTTTGCAAGTCCAAATGCACCTAAAAGATGAAGAAAAAATGCTAGATTATGTGATGGGTAGGCATAATTTGTTTGCAGGAAGCATGGTTTTCAATGCTTAAAAATCACAATCACAAAATTTTGTAGTGTATTAGCATTACGAATTGGAAAATCAACCAAGTACAAGAAGGAACTAATCTACAAAATCCAGAGATCTGAACTCTTAGGTTCTTGACACCTCCTAAAGGAGCTGCCCTCCCCAGCTGGAGCCATTGTTATTCTCCTGTATTCTACAATATCACTAGATGAATATGGATTTTCTACAAACTGATGAAAATAAATATTCCCTGATTATCATTTTATTTTCAGAAATCTCACTGCCTTCATTATCTTCTTCTTACCTATCCACTATATCTCATTTTTCCTCTTTCAATGCCCTCATGCTCTAAAAAAATCCATGTTTAATCCTAAATCCTTCATTTTTACCCTTTCCCCTACCCAAGATCCCACTCACATTCTTTAAAACCCCATCTAACCCCTCCTTTTTCACTATTTACACTCTTCCCCTCCAAAACATTGTAAAAGCCCTTTTTACAAATTTTTTGAAAATATTATTATTCGGACCTCCCCTTTCTAATAAACTCCATTTATTTGAAATACCCAACCCTCTATAAGTTTTAGCCGTCGCCTTCTTAACCTAAACCTCTGCTCTCATACGACCCCGTCCCCACTACTTATTAAGAACCTCTGCTCTAACTATACCCTGGGCCCCACATCTTATCTATGTGACTGACTCATTTAAACCTAACCATTGTTTGATCTATGCTATTAGATCCAATGGCCCTAATCTCATATTGCGCATTCAAAAGCTCAGGAGTTAAAATCCTTTGGACCTTGTGATATGGGTGGTATTACAACCTGTCCTCCCCTCCACGTGTCACCCCCTCTATGGTATCACATCCTCGAGATGTAAAACGCCCCACCTCTTGCAACCCATGCAAAAACCATTAAACCACCTCCCACCTACAAAAAAAAATCACTGACCCCAGTTCAAATGTGTCCAAGCCCCGATCCTCCATATCAACCCCTGCGATATTCCAAAGACCCAATAATCCATAACCAAATGCAGCAGCCCAAATGCTGCCTATTGATCAGACTCTATCCACAGCGCAGGCTTTCAAATAATAATTTATTTTGATTGTGCAGGTGACCTAGGTATGAGGAAACACATAATTTTAATTTCCAAGTCCTAAAAACGTTCAAAACAAACTATTTGGGTGACGATCCAACAGTTTTTTTTATCAAAAGGACCATGAGTGCAAGATTAAATTGAAAACACCAATGTATCATGACCATTGATGATCATTCGATCACTCCAAAGGCAGAAAAATATTCTTCAATGGACAGGGTAAGGAAAAGAAGGAGTTTTTATAGTATCAATGCAGACAATGGTAAAGACAAATAAAGAACATAGTCAAATAGTTCATCGTGGAATTGAACGGTAAAGGGATTAAAAGTTTAAATAAATGGTTAAAGATAAAAGACACGGATCAAAAGGCAGAACATAAGACAGAGGAAAGACAAATCACAAAATGGTCAATAATAAATTAGTCAAGGAGCAGAGATAAAGAAAGAAATGACAGAAATACAAAGGAACAAATGGAAGAGGAGAATGAGAAAGCAGAGTTTAGGAGGCAAATCAAGGATAAAGGAAGACTAATCAGAGCTTAAAGACAAATCAGAAGCACATAAAAAAAGAAAGACAAATTCGAATGACAAAGGCCAAATCAACGTTTACTTCTTCCAAACCTCATTTGGCCACCTACAACCTAAATTTGCTAAAAGGCAGCTATCACAGTTAATAAAATAGTCAAAGATATTTTCAGTAGCTCAATAGTTATTGTAAAAGTTAATGAAAAGGAAAAAAGTAAAAAATATCCTAAATTTAGCTCAGGAGTTAAGATAAAAATTATTATTACAGTGAGTCAGTAAGTGATATTTTTGCTTGGGCCTTGCATGATCTCAAAGGTCAAGATTACATTTACTCTGTAATAACTACAACCTAAAAACCTAGAATATGATCACCTCCTCATCTACAGTTCAAAACTACATGCATTATTCATTGTTATCAGGGGGTTGGTTAATTGGTTAGTTGGCTGAGCTACTAGGTTGGATTTTGATCAGACTTTGAGTTGTAGGGATTGTTGCACTGGAGTATTGTGATTGTTTTGGACATCAGTAATTCAAGCACATTCATAGGATTATTGAGCTATGTTAATGGTGATGTTATCCTTCTTTGTCAATGTTTCTCTTCTATTTTCCATATTGTACATCTTTTCTCTGATAAAAGAACATAAATTTTAGATTAAGATATGTTGTCTTGACACCTTAATTTTGTCTCCTTCTTTCATCTTGATGTTTTTTTCTGCAAGGTCTGATTAAAGAATTCAGGGGTGTCCTACTCTTTAGTTCCACCTAGCTTGTTGCCTTGAAGCTTACCTAGTAGAAGTCTAACCAAAGGAATTTATGGTTTGCCCTGTTCTTTGGTTTTTCTTGAAATGTTATTTTAAATGCCTTCTTTGAAGTTTTATTAAATAATTCAGGGGTGTCTTGATCTTTAGTTACACTGACTGTTATCTTGAATGTTTTCTTTGTTTGAAAGTAATAGCTAGATAATTCATGGGTGTCTTTCTCTCTAGGATTGCTCGATTGTTGTCTTAAGGTTTACTTAGTAGAGTTTAGCTAAAGCAATTTATGGTTTTCCATGCTCTTTAGTTCCTCTTAAACAATTATCTTAAAGGATTTTATTGTTGAAGTATAGTTAAAGGATTCTTAATTTCCCTTTAGTTTTACTGATTTCACAACTTGCTGCCATTTCATATTTCATCTAATCTAAAATATCCACTTGATATAGTTAGCTTGCCCTATGAAAAACTTTGTAGAGTTGATGAAAAATTAAATCCTTTTATGACTCCATAGCCCAATGGATTAATGCTTCCCACAATTTATATATTTAACCGAAACAATCACTCAATTAATAACTCAATCAATCAACCAAACAAAACAAACAATTCTAGAACTTCATAACTAGCCTAAAATCAGAAAACATAAGCATAAAGATAAATTCATCTACAAAAAAAAATAGAGGGAGCCCTCTCTGAGTCCAGGAAGGCTAGGTCCTAGGACTGCAAAGCATTCTGATGTGGTTCCCTACAAAGTTTTTCTTACCAATCTTGAAAATCACGGTGAGCCAATAGGTCACAACCAAAAAATTGATGGAGTCAAGCAAGTTAGTGGAACATGCTAAAACATAAACATACCAGATAGAGAAATAGCATGAATATTCAAAAATAAAAACTAAACTAAAACAAATAAAACAAAATCTCTAAATAGAGTCAAACAAATTCAATAATCCAAATGGTGGCGCTTACGTCCCCTCTTATTGAGTGCTAGTAGGAATGAAGGATGAAACATTTACCCACTTGCCAAGGGGCCCTTAGAACTATGTAGTTCCAAGTCCCAATGCAAGTATTTCTTTACTTCTGAGCTACCTTGGCGCAAATTCTCCCTCTCTCTACTATGGCAAACTGGAGTTGTTGGATGGCCAACAACTGAGTCCCCTCTATCTCTGCTTCAGATCACACACTGCTAGTATTTCTTGGGGAAATTCTAGCCAACATAACAGTGTGTTCTCAAATTTTCCATCTCTTGGTGACCCTTTATAGGAGAATTCAAACTCTCCTTCCCTCTCTTGGTACATTGTGGATGGTGACCCAAGAGAGGAGGGTGATTACATTCTATGCCACATTTATTCCATTGTGTGCTCCCTTGAGTTCCTAAGGAGGCTTGGGCGGATGTCCTTAGGCAGCCTCAAGTGTGGATCAATGTCCTAGAGTGTGCCTTGTGGTCCCGGAAAGTGACTTTCGTCACTCTCAGGTTTGCATGTCTTTTTGAGGAAAAGCCATGCAAAGGCGTGCTTATTGAAGAATTATGCAGGAAAAGGCACATTTTACTGGTTCCTTCAGTGCGCAATTCGATTTTCCTATTAGACATTAGATATTTTTAAATACTTCATATTCTCTAATGTCTCTCGGTCCTATAAATCCTTTTTCCTAACATTAAATAATGCCATCTTTTCTTGTATGATTTTCCAGTGATAACAGTTGCCCCCTAATGTGTGAGGTCTAGGAAGAACTATATATCTGAAATACATTATAGTTTCTTTTTTGTGTACTATGTGGAGAGAGAGAGAGACCTGCGTGTAGCCCGGAATTGGAGACACCCTGCACCGGGTCGAAGAGTGACCATGTCCTGTGGGATCCCTACAAGAAATGGTATAATACAATATATACAAAATTTCTACAAGGTAGGCATGTCCCATGCTCATGATGCTTTGGCTAGTTATACAAATCTACTTGACAGATATACATTCTGTCTGTGCCACTATTATGGTAGGATGACGATGACTGTTGACACCCTCAGGATCATTTTTTCCTTGAAAATAGGTGTAATGTGGCACCCATATGCGTAAACTTGGTATGGCATATAAATGCGCATTGTACACATAGGTGTATGGTTTGGACCTTCCCTTGTAAGCATTGTTGAAAGAGATGCTTATAAAGGCACAAACGGATTTGGTTAAAGTGCAATGGTTGTAAGGTACGATGCCATCTTGACATGAAAGCTTTTGTTATAATCGAATGTCAAGAGGATCGATGACATATGTGGGCAATGATGTCTCCCACAGTGCCACCCAAGTATGTCCCTTTTGTGGAGAGGGGCTATCCAAGTTACCGCTTCCTTTTTGGAAAATAAGTGTTGATGTTGACAAAAAGGAAACCTCAACCAAATGAGAGAGTCACCGATACAAGGGATTATGATCCTAGATTTGATAGGTTTAGCATAGGTATGATGGTGAGGGGTGACTGAAAACTGATGATGGGGATTCAGTGGCCCAAGGTTAGAGTATAAAAAGCATCTTGGCGGCAGTCATAACTATTTTTTATGGGGAAATACCTGGGGTCGGTAGGACATCCAGGGTGGGTATATATTGGTTATGAATGTCATGGTGGTTTATGTGTGAGGGTGGGATACTCCGACCAAGGGTGACCAGGGACTGCTGCCATGGGAGAAAAAATGAATGGGCATAGTGCACTGTTTGCGGTCTTTGTACACTTACCAAAAGAATGAAATAATGGGGTTTGGTTTGTAGAAAACACAGAGACGGGTGTCCCAAAACATGAAAGTGTTCTCTCACTGATGATGTGAGGAATGTGTTTTTGTTGAGGGTGGGGGCCCCATTGGTTGGTCTCATGTGTGAGGTTAATAAAGTGGATGGAAGATGTCACAAATGGGCTATGTTGATGCACGTATGGTAGGCCAAATGCAAGGCGCAGTAATGTGCTTTCAATCTGCTTGCAAAACTTGGTTGTCCGGGAAAGGGGTTTTATTTTTATATGGTTAAACATGACCTAATCCATGGTGAGGTCCTTCCCACACTAAAGTGCCATGTCCATGGCATCACTGTTTTTGTGATGTAGGTTTGGCTTTGAATAGAAATTATCTACACACGAATCTTATAACAGAAAATAAACAATAGCGAGAGCATAAACCATAAAATAGATAAACACAGAGATTTTTTCCTAGAT
Organism: Pinus albicaulis; assembly: GCA_034641835.2. Lineage (NCBI taxonomy): Eukaryota > Viridiplantae > Streptophyta > Pinopsida > Pinales > Pinaceae > Pinus > Pinus albicaulis. The sequence continues at coordinate 1,287,140,476 of CM076577.1, read as the reverse complement.
CCCCGTCGGGACGACCAGCTTGATTTTTCATTATATTCCTTTTAGTGTTACAAAACATATATATACATGCCGAATCATACATAAACCCCAAATCCATTAACCCTGGATTAGAACATAACCATAGTTCCCTTGACCGGATCTACAAAATACCAGGGGCCAAAAACCATTGTACCCCAAAACCATGTGAAAAATCATGCACAAAACATGGGTGGGTCCACTTATGAGTGGGATCGCACACCAAAAAAAAAAAAAATTCCCAGGCGCTACCTCGGACCAACGGGGAGGAGACGCCACCCCCTGGCACACCCGACACAATGTACAACGTGTGGGGCTAGTCGGGGAAAGAATATAAAACAAACCCAACACTCTCCCACTTGTTTTTTTCTTTCCGCAGGGGGCCATAAGAGAGCTAGGTCGTTAGCCCAGATTTGCAACACCCATTGTTTCTCTACACCAAGAGAACTTCTGAGTGCTCATAGACTCTGTCAATGCATCTACAACATTCTTCAAAGCGTTCACCTTTACTAGCAACACCCTTTTAGCTTCAACCATATATCTCACAAAGTGATATTGAACATCAATGTTCTTTATCTTTGAATGATAAGCAGGGTTCTTAGCCAAGAAAATTGCACTTTGGCTATCACAGTCTATCCTTATAGCTTGCTATACCAACCCCATACTTGAACACAATCTCTGCAAACAAACTACTTCCTTGCTTGCATGAGTGGCTGCTATGGATTCTGCCTCTGTAGTTGAAAGAGCCACTACAGACTGTCTTTTACTCATCCAACTAACTGCGCCTCCAAATAGGCTAAACACATACCAACTTGTAGATCTTCTTTGGTCCAGATCTCCAGCCCAGTCTACATCAAAAAAACCACGAATGTCCAACATTCTTTCCAATCCTGGTCTTCCCTGGTAGCACAAGCCATAATCACTAGTGCCATGTAAATATATGAAAACCTGCTTCACTGTTGTCCAATGCTCCTTCCCTGGGTTTGACATAAACCTTCTCAATACTCCCACTGCATGTGCAATGTCTGGTCTAGTACAAACCATTTCATACATCAGGCTACCCACTGCACTTGCATATGGAACATGGGACATATCCTCCTCTTCTTCTTGTGTCTTGGGACACTGTTCAGCAGATAGCTTTACACCTACGGGAATAGGAACATTCACTGGTTTACTATCTTGCATAATGAACTTCTGAAATATAGTCGCGACATACTTCCTCTAGTTTAACCAGAGCTTCCTATTTGCCTGATCTCTCTTAATTTCCATGCCCAAAATATAGTTTGCAGCACCAAGATCCTTCACGTCGAATTTGGAGAATGGCTGGGTCTTCAAATCTTGGATAATTTCTTTGTCATTTCAAATCAACAACATATCATCCACATACAAGACAAAATAAGTAACACGGTACCAATTAATTTAAAATAAACACGGTGATTCTCCTTGCTTCTGGTGAAGCCAAGTCCCCGTATATAGGTATCAAATTTCTGATACCACATCTTTGGTGACTGTTTTAACCCATACAGAGACTTCTTCAACCTGTATACTAGTTCTTTCTTCCCCTTCACCATAAAGCCTTCAGGTTGTTTCATGTAGATATCCTCTTCTAGATCCTTGTGAAGAAATGTTGTCTTTACATCCATATGTTCTATCTCAAAATCAAATGCAGCAACAACAGATAAAAGTAATCTAATAGAAGTAACTTTGGAAACAGGAGAAAAATATCACCAAAATCAGCGTTCAGGCTTACAGGAATAGCAGCACCTTCTGTAGGAGCTTTGTATTTCTCCCACCTTTTCCTTCTACATTCATCTTCTTCTTAAACACCCATTTTCTCTCGATGGGCTTCCTTCTAGTCGGAAACTCCACCGGATCCCATGCCTCATTTTTGTGCAAGGATGCCATTTCATCAACCATGGCCTCCTTCCGAGGAGTTTTCCATCCTTTGAATCTACTACCTCCACGATAGTTGGGATCATCATTAGTTATAGTTAAGGAAAAACCTAAACGGAAATCGAGATGGACTATCTTTGTATGGTTGTCTTATTTCTGTTGATCTTCTCAAAGTGAAGTTTGTGGCTCTTCCTCTTCGGAATCTTCTTTTGTTGTAGAGTATAATTCATCCTCCTTTAGATCAAACACTATATTCTCAGGCTTCTCTGGTGGGACTTAATGTTTAACAACATCTTTCACCTCTCTAAACACCACATCTTGGCTGTACACAAATTTCCTTGTTTCTGGGTTCCAAATCTTATAACCTTTCAAACCATTCTTATACCCAATAAAGATGCACCTTTCAGATTAATTATCCAACTTGGTCCTTTTCTCATTTGGAACATGTACATATGCATCACATACAAATACCCTCAGATGTGAAAGAGAGGGTCTCTTACCAGTCCATACCTCATGTGGAGTCTTATCCTCCAACATTGATGAAGGTGATCTATTAACCAGGTAACATGCAGTCTCCACTGCCTCTGCCCAAAATTCTTGTCCTAACCTAGTACCACTAAGCATGCTTCTTGCCTTTTCCATCAATGTTCTGTTCATTCTTTTTGCAACTCCATTTTTCTGAGGTGTGTTTGGATTAGTCTTCTTCCATGCTATACCACACTTCTTACAGAAATCTTCAAATTCCTTCTTGCAGAATTCTCCACCATTATCTGTCCTCAGCGCCTTTATCTTCTTCTCTATCTGGTTTTCCACTAGAGCCTTAAATTCTTTAAATTTGTCAAAAACTTTAGATTTCTTCCTCAAGAAATATATCCATGTATTCCTCGAGAATTCATCTATGAATGAAACATAGTACACAGACTTTCCCAGTGATGGAACTGACACAGGTCCAAACACATCACTGTGCACAAGTTCTAATATCTTGTTCACCCTCTTAGCACCAGAAGGAAAACTCACCCGATTCTGCTTCCATATACACAATGTTCACAGAAGTCGAAATCCGGAGAGAAATTAGACATACCTTCAACCATACCATTTCTATGTAGTATCCGAAGGCCCTTCTTTCCAATATGTCCAAGCCTTTGATGTCATAGCATGGTCTTTTCTCCAGAGACAGCTAAGCTTTCCACTCCACTTTCAGGAACCACATAACTATTACACCCATCAATAACGGTGCTACCTTGTAGCTTGTATAGATTTCCAGTCTGAACTCCCCGCATTAATACCAGTGCTCCATGAACCATCTTGCAGGCATCTTTCTCGAACATTTTTTTTACACCTGCATCATCCATCTTGCTTACAGAAATTAGATTTCTGGCCAATGCAGGAATATGCAGAACACCAGGAAGTGTTCTAATCCTTCCACGTTGCAGCTTCATCTTGAATTTTCCACGTCCAACGATTCTGGCCTTCCTATCATCCCCTAGGTATACATCGCCGCCATCATATTTCTCATACTCGCAGAACCACTCCCTATGGGGAGTGAAGTGAAAGGATGCACTCGAGTCAATCAACCATGACTCATGATCTACATGTGTATTTGAAGAAGAAGCCAAATACACATCCCCACCTTCATCTGAGGTGGTTTTTGCCTCTGCAGAAGGAGCATCATCAGATGCCTTTCCTTTCTCATGAGCTTTAGATCTGCATTCCTTTTTGTAGTGTCCTTTACAAACTTTCTAGGAGATTTAGATATCCCTCTAGATTTGGATCTCCCACTTGAAACCTTATTCTTGTTTCTGTTTTGGTACCTTCCTTGTACAGATAAGGCATCTCCATTCTGGCCCTCCATATTTCTCCATCTCATTTCCTCCGACAACAAGGCTGAGACAATGTCATCAAAATTCAAGGTAGTTGTATTGCTACCTATTGCAATAACCAGACTGTCCCACGAGTCTAGTAGAGAACACAACAAACTAATGCACTTATCTTCATCTGAGATTTTAATATCAACAGATGACAACTGAATTATCACAGTATTGAAGGAATTCAGATGCTCTGTCACCGAGTCTCCATCCTTCATCCTCAGGTTATACAACTTTTTCTGCAGGAACAACTTATTCACCAGAGAATTAGATTGGTACAAATTCCCAAGTTTTTCCCACAAATTCTTCGTCGTAGCTTGCCTAGATACATTCAACAATACTAAATCTGAGACACACAACCGTATTGTGCTCTTAGCCTTATGATCTAGCTTCTTCCAGTCTTCATTTGACATTGCCGTTGGTTTAGTACCTCGATCTACCGCGATCCACTGATCTTTATCCACCAGCAGATCCTCCATCTTGATCTTCCACAGCTCAAAAATCTAACCATTAAATTTCTCGATCTCTATCTTTCCGCCGCTCGCCATCTTCTTTCACTGCAAGAATCGATCTCGCAGATCTACCACTAAACAGGGTCTACGTCAGGCCCAAGCAAAAAACCCTCAGTAGTAAAGGCATCCCCTTGAAGTTGAAACAGCTCCGATACCAAATGTAGGTTTTAACCCTGAACAAAAATTATCTACACACGAATCTTATAACAGAAAATAAACAATAGTGAGAGCATAAAACATAAAATAGATAAACATAGAGATTTTCCCCTGGATCCCAAATCAGGACGACCAGCTTGATTTTTCATTATATTCCTTTTAGTGTTACAACACATATATATACATGCCAAAGCATACATAAACCCCAATCCATTAACCCTAGATTAGAACATAACCGTACTTCCCTTGATCGGATCTACAAAATACCATGGGCCGAAAACCATCGTACCCCAAAACCATGTGCAAACTCATGCAAAAAACATGGATGGGTCTACCTATGAGTGGGACCGGACACCAAAAACAACATTTTTCCGGGGTGCTTCCCCGGACCCCTACAAGGGAGGCTTTCGCCCCCCCTGTGACCCCCTTGCTGCACCCGGCACAACGTACAGTGTGTGGGACTAGTCATGGAAAGAATATAACACATACCCAACATGTGATATATGGTCTACTTTGGGTAATGAGTGCCAAGGAGGGGAGGCTCTATCGACCAACTAGGATGCTTATCATGTGCAAGGTGAGGTGATGATAAACATGGTCAGGTGTTTGGAACCTATGGTTAATTTCTAATGGAGAAATTATGTCAAGATATGTAGTGTTTTTCTGGGACTCTATCATGATGGGGGTAGAATGATACCTGCTAATGAAATTTCAGTGGATGGATATGTGGATGGTTTGCACACTACCTGAAAAAACAAATACCCAAGGTGAAAGCATCTTCTTTATTTAAATATTATGTGAAAGACATGTGCCTGAAAAATAATATGAGAGAGGGCATACTTGTCGGTACTGAAAAATTATTTTTTCGGGGGTGTGAATGTGTGGCACCGTCCTTAGGCATTATAGAGTGCTAATCACAGTGTTGCTTTCAGTCTGGTGATTGGGCCTTCTGAGCTCTCGTTATGGTCCTCTGAATTTTCTAGAAAGGGCAACATATAGCCGAATATGGCTAAATTCAGTTCATTTGTGCCTGTTGCATGTGGAGAGGTTAGATGCTTTTGCGGAGCAGTTCTTGTTGTGCCGGTTAGCCTGAGCACCCGAGATTAGCGATTTTTGAGTTAGGTAGGCCCCATGACATCCTGCACTTTAATTTTTTCAGTGTGTCGATGCGGGGGTCCATACAAGATGCATTTGTATGAATCTTAGGCCATTTTTTACCTTGACCACATAGGAAATCAAGGTAAAGGTGTGCACCTTGTGCGCAAAAATAAGGTTTTGCACACATTTAGTGCACATGTCCTAGATTTAGGCATGCCTTTGGCATTTCTATGAGAATGAAAAATGCACCCTCCTTTCGCCTATCTGAGGAATAGGCACATGGAGAGCCGAAGCTATTTTTGCTAAAATTTTGGAAATTTTGTCTACTTTTAGTATTTTCAGTGTGGCTGAAGTGTTCTTATTTTGATGATAGGATGTTGTGGAGGGAGAGGGATTGGCCCAATATTCATGCTTACTTAGTTTCTAATGGTCATGCATGCCAGCAGTTCGTGCGTTGGGGTCTTCTCAATTTTATAGAGAATGACCTGCTGCGGCCACATGATCATCTTTTACACTACCTGATCCAATGCTGGAACAGGCAGCATAAGGTGATGGTGCAGTGCGGGTGCAACCTTGTTATCCATCCCAAGACAGATATCTAATTTGTGATCAGGTTGCTGCCTTAGGGTGAGGTGCTTCGATATCCACTTCCCTCTAGGAGAGTGGATCTCGAGAGATTTTCACCAAGCCACCGTGGCAGGGCACCCCTAATGGAGGGGAGTATAGCTATTGCTATAATGAAATAATTGGCTGAACGGTGTGCTTTAGCAGCCATTGTGTGACTGGTGGGGTTTTCTACTCCTCATCAGGCATCGAGTCTGCATTAAGTGTCTTGCGGCGGCTGAGGGTCTGGCATTTTTTTTTACCTTTCCTTATTCTATTACAACAGGATGTTGGCACAACTTTCCAAGGTATGGGATGGATTGAATATGTTTACTTATGCCAACATCTTATGTAGCATCATGTAAGAGCGGGTGGTGCTGCTAAGACCTATGGTGGCCGTGCCTACTGGGGGGGCATAGGAGCCTCACATGAGAAGGTTGGCCCTATGATGACTCTAGGAGGTGGAGGTAGGGTGGCACGTTATTGGAACACCCATTAGGGGAATTTTTAGGTCTAAAATGGGCCTCCTAAGAAAAATATAAAACAATAGTGGAAATAATAAAAAAATATTTGATTACATCATCAAATTTTAGAGGGAAAAAAGAAAAAACTACTTTTTCAACTCGTATTTTCAACTTATCTCCCAAAATTTTTACTCAAATTTCGAGTAGGAGTACTTGTTGGATGAAAATGTAATATTCCCAAATTTCTACATCATATTTTAAATATTAGAGTCCTTGATTTTATTAATAAATTAAGTAAATAAAAGGGTGGAGGGACCCACTGTTGGGCCAGAATTGTGAATTACAGATAAATCACACTTCCCTAGATAGGTGCCAGTCTAGAACAATAGGTGAAAGACTATATGACTATGTTGATGAGCGGTTGTCATTAATGTCAACCCAAGCAGTACCAGGGGCTAACCCAATATTGCATGGGAATTTTGACCTACCAAATTACTATATTCTAGTTCAAGAATGATTTTTATGGTTTCTACTTGTTGAGATGTTTTCGTTGATATATTGCACACCACGTAATTCTTCACGGTTTGAAAGATATTCATGTTTGAAGTTTATACCCCCAGTTAGTGGGCTAAAACCCCATAGAGTTGTGACATGTGTCATTGAAAAGTCATAATTAATATTTTTTAAGCTCCTAAAATCCCTCCCACATTCACTTGTTGATGCCCCTCTCAACCTAAGCATTTATATAAAATGTGATCCTCATTTCCTCTTTATGCAAGGGATTTCACCATCTGAAACAAGTCATCGTGGAATTTTTGCTCTAACGTTTTTTCTACGAAGGCTTAGAAGCTAAAATTTTTATGAGGCAAATCCAAAATCTTGAGGAAGCTTCCGTGAAAATTTCAGATCAAGGTGCGCAATAGTTTCGGAGATATGATCTATGGAAGTCAGGGTTTTTGTAGGTTCCTGAAATTCTTCTTAAAGAAGTGACCTTGGTAAAATCGTCATAACTCTATCTCTGAGTATCGGATTGGAATTCTGTAAAAATTGGTAGATAGTTCATAGATTTTCGTTTTCACTCTATCATGTTTAGAGCCAAATGAAGATACAGTGACATGTCGCATGTTGTACAAGTTTTCTCTGCTGAAACAATCCATAATTAGGGCATTGTGAGAGATTGGGTATAACTCTCTCTTGAAGAATCAAAATTGGGTCAGACCTATGGCATTGGAAAGGGGACTCAGAGGACGACTATAGGACCAAAAATCAGAATTAGGGATCTAAATAACAAAGATACACCAGATTCAATATTGATCTCTTAGAAGGCAAGAAAAAGCTAGATCATGTGTTTTCAAGGGCTGCAAAGGACCAAACTTTCTAGGGTAGCAAAGAAAAGCAAGGTGCAACAGAGGGTAGCATGACAAGAGAAACAACCAAAGTGCATAACAACAGCAATAAGTTCATCACATGAAGTCTTCAAGTGGCAGCACTGTATATAATCATTGTAAGGGTATCACTGTACTAATTCATTGTAAATAGATCATTATAAAAATTGTACTAGTGTCTATCTACCAAGAGTTGAAGAGGTAGTGTTGGGTGGTCTAGGATCATCATTAGGTGGCTGTGTCATAGTTGGGGTTATGTTCTAGTGTGTCTTCTTCTACATCATTCTATATCATTGTAAAGTGGACCATTTTCCTTGGTATGGGAGTCCATTCTTATTTTATTCTTCTACAGGGTGGTAGGGTGGTGCTAAGGTGAGTTGTAGCTCATTGGGTGTTGGGGCATCTGTTTAGTTGACTACTGAAGAATCTCGGGTGTTGGAGCATCCATCGAATGGGAGCTGGAGAAGAATATTTTTCTATATTCTAGGAAGTTGGAGCTTTATTTTCAATTGGAGTTGAATATGAAATAATTATTAGAAAAGCATTAGCTGGTTTTTGTCTCGGAGTGGGTTTCCACCTTAAAAAATGTGTGCATTTGTGTTCCTTTTTTTTACTGCTATCATCCTACAAACACTGATAATAATTGAAGATTAACTAATGCTCTAATTGAAAGGAATACTGATTCACCCCCCCTCTCAGTATTTCCAACAATTGGTATCAGAGCTTGGTTCCTTCAATAGTAGTTTAACAGGTGGAAGGAGGTCATGGAGCATACCATGAATGGTGTACCTCTATTCAATTAAAATAATTATGCATTCTGGAAAGGAAGAATGGAGGTCTATCTCTTGCTGCAAGGTTATGAAGTATGGGACATTGTTCAAAACAGATTTACATCAACCGCGGATCAACAAGGTAAGAAGAATTTGGTAAATGATGCAAAAGAAAAGAATATTATTATCAATGGACTTATTGAATCTAATTATCGTGAGGTGTTGGGTTGTAAAACCACCAAAAATGTATGGGAAAAAATTGAGAATATATGTGCAGGTGACTCAAATGTCAAAGAAGCAAAGCTTCAAATCTATAGAGAAAAATTTGAGCAAATCAGAATGAAAGAAGATTGCAACATTGCTGCATACTTCCAATATGTTGATGAAATAACCAATACTCTGGAAGGATTGGGAGAGCCAGTTTACGAGAAGAATATTATACGGAATATTCTTAGAACATTACCAGGGAGATTCAACCCAAAGTTATCGGTCTTAGAATATAGTGCAAATATGGACAAACTCAGCAAAGAGGAATTACATGGAGTTCTCATAGCATATGAAACGAGACTTGATGAAGAAAAGGGTACTTCAAATATAGAAGCTACATTCGTTACATCTAAGAAAACCAATAAGGAAAAACAACCTTCAATTGAAATGACATGCATCTGCAAGTGTGAAGAAAAGGGAGACGATGGAGAAGGTCTTTCAGATGAAGAATATGCTTACTTTACGAGAAAACAAAAAACTGGCAAGGGAAAATTCAAAGGTAAACTTCCATTGATATGTTTTGGTTGTGGTGAGGTTGGGCCTTTCACAGCAAAATGTCTTAACAAAAGTGATGGTAACTCAAAGGGAAAGAAAGGCTTTAATAGATTCAACAAGCAAGGCAAAAAGAAAGGATCCAAAGGAAACTTTCTCTCTAAAGAAGATAGCAGATCATCCAATGAAGAAAGTGACAGCAAAGAAGAAGCCAATGAGAAAGTATTGTTTATGGACAAGCATAATAAACAAGAAGTATCAAACAATGAAGAAGAAGGGTTGACCATAGAAGAATTTTATGAGGAGGCAATCAAGCTTATAAAAGAGCTCAATGCTGAGAAGATTCGGTCCAATACTCTTGAAGAACAAGTTCAAGGTCTCAAAATTGAAGTTGAAGAACACAAATGTATTGAAGAGTCACTTCAAAAGAAGTTGGAAGAAAGAAACCAAGAAAGGGAAGCATTAGACACCGAAGTAGTCTCGTTGCGTAAGGAAGTGAAGAAGGGAAAAAATTTCCAAAACTTTGCCAACAGCTTAAGGCCATTGGAAGAACTCATCAACAATCAATGATCTTATAATGACAGAACTGGCCTCAGTTACAAAGAAGAAGAAGCAGGACCTTCTACAACAAAATATAATGAACCTATGAGATCTGACATACATGTAGAATTCATTGGACAAGATTTGCAAGCACATCCTTGGAAGATGATTCCTCAACGGATATTTCCGTCCAGGTACCAACATATTTTTCATGACTATTGTTATTCATGTGGAAAATTTGGTCATAAAACTATAGAATGTCGCACGTACCCTAGGAACCAATACAATTCCAGGAGATCCTTCAATTATGAACCTCCCAGGGCTCGATGAAACATAATAGACTTGAACATTTAAGAAATAATATGGAATGTTACAAATGTAAAAAATTTGGACACATAGCCAGAGACTGCAGACTTGAAAATCCTCCAGAAGGATCTTTGAAGTCATAGAATGAATGAACATGGAAGAAGAAGAATACTGATAATTGTGCTCTCGCTCTCAAAGCTCAAAACAAAAAATATGTGTGGTATGTTGACAATGGTTGCTCAACACATATGACTGGAGATAGAAGGAAATTTGTAACTCTAAAAGAGAAGAAGGATGGAACTGTATCCTCTGGAAATGATGGATCTTCAAATGTTATAGGATCAGGTACCGTCACTCTCGGAAGAAAATATCTTATAGCCAAGAATGTTCCATTGGTTGAAAACATGAATCATAATCTTCTCAGTGTTGGACAAATGTGTGATCAAGGACACACAATGCTATTCAACTCCACAAAATGTGAAATCGGGAAAGGCAAGTATGGTAAAATTGTGGCTACAACAAGTCGAGCTCCAAACGACATATATGTTCTGGATGAAGAAATTAAAGCATGTCTACTAGCTAAAGAAGATGAAATTTGGTTATGGCACAAACAAATGGGTCACATAAACTTTGAAAATCTTGTCAGGATAAGAAAAAAATAAGCAGTACGAGAAATGTTGAAAATATCAAAACCTTCCAACACACTATGTGAGGCATGTCGGCATGGCAAGAAGACAAAAGTCCAATTTAAAACAAAAGAACACTTTGCATCACATCCATTGGAATTGATACATACTGATCTATGTGGTCCTATGAGAACAAAAGGTTTATATGGAGAATTATATTTCATGTTAATGATAGATGACTATACCAGGATGATAGCCGTTAGTTTTCTAAAGAGAAAATCTGAAGCATTTGAGTGCTTTAAGATCTACAAGGAGTTGGTTGAAAATTAAACTGATTTGAAAATAAAGTGTCTAAGATTAAATAATGGTGGAGAATTAACTTCCAAATTATTTCAGCAATACTGTGACAAAAATGGAATAAAAAGACAATTTTCAATAGCACAAACACCTTAGCAAAATGAAGTTGCTGAAAGAAAGAATAGAACCGTACAGGAAATGGGTAGAACAATGTTGAAGGACTCAAAATTGGATGAAAAGTTATGGGTTCAAGAAATTGATACGTCAGTCTTCATTATCAACCGAATTATTCTCAGAAATAATTGCAACAAGACTCCATATGAATTATGGAATGGAAAACCAGCTAATGTAAAATATTTCAGAACCTTTGGAAGAAAATGTTATATCAAAAGAGAAGATCAAAATTTGGGTAAGTTTGAATCACGTGTTGATGAAGGTACCTTTTTTGGTTACTCACGCAAAATAAAGGCCTATAAATGTTATAATCTAAGACAAAAATAGATAGAGGAGAGCATAAATGTTACATTTGATGAAGATGGTGTTCTAGAAAATAATGATGAGGATCTTGAATCTTTGAAACTTGAGACAGAGGCTGAAAAAGACAGATAAAATTGTAGAACAAGAAGCAACTATCAAGGAGGAAGAAGTAAATAATGATCATCAAGATATACCAGAACAACAACAAGAAGCTCCTCCAAGGAGAAAAAAAGAATGGATTCAAAAGAACCATCCATCAAATCAAATCATTGGTGACATAAATGAAGGGCAACAACTTCGTTCATTACAACAAGTTCACATTGCTTTTCTAGCAACCTTTGAGCCCAGTAGTTTTGAGGAAGCCATCCAGAATGAACATTGGGTAGCAGCTATGAATGAATAATTGGATCAGATTGAGAAGAATAACACCTAGGAATTAGTTCTATGACCAAATGATAAAAATTTCATTGGGACTAAATCGGTGTTCAGGAACAAATTGAATGAATATGGGCAGGTTACCAGAAACAAAGCAAGATTGGTTTGAAAAGGCTATGCACAAGTGGAAAGAATTGATTTCAATGAAACATTTGGACCAGTTTCTAGAATGGAAGCCATTTGAATGTTTCTCACCTATGCATGTTCAAGAGAAATCAAAGTCTACCAAATGGATGTTAAGTTAGCATTTATAAATGGAGAATTAGAAGAAGAAGTTTACATTGAACAACCTGAAGGTTTTCTACTATAAAAAAAAGGAATACTATGTTTGCAGGTTAAATAAGGCTCTATATGGTATCAAGCAGGCTCCCAGAGCATGGTATGCTCATCTTGATGGATATCTATGTCAACAAGGGTTCAAGAAAGGTACCGTTGATAGAAATCTTTATGTACAAATAAATAAAGATAATTTAACGATCGTTGAGGTATGTGTGGATGATATAATATTTGGTAGCAATGATGATCGACTAAGTAAGAAATTTTCTACAAATATGCAAAGTGAGTTCGAGATGTCTTTACTTGGTGAGATGACATACTTCTTAAGGCTTTAAATATCTCAACAAGAGAAAGGAATACTTATATGTCAAGCCAAGTACATCAAGGAAATGCCCAAGAAATTCAAAATGAAATATTGCAAACACGTCCTTACTTCGATGGTAATAGGTTGAAAATTGAGCATAGACAACTCATCTAAGGATGTGGATTAGAGGTTGTATATATCTATGATTGGTAGTCTTCTATATGTAATAGCCTCTCGGCCAAATGTTATGCAAGCAGTTGGACAAGTAGCAAGATTCCAAGCAGCACCAAAAGAATCACATATTATTGACGTCAAAAGAATTCTTCGATATCTAAAGGGCACATAACAATATGGCTTGTGGTATCCCAAGAGTAACAATCTCATTATTCAAGCCTTTACAGATCCAGATTGGGCAGGAAACGTTGATGATCATAAGAGTACTAGTGAAGCAACATTCTATCTAGGTGGTTGTCTCGTATCATGGTTGAGCAAAATAAAACCTCAATCTCGTTATCTACAACAAAAGCATAATACTTTGCAGCAACATCATTTTGAACTCAAGTCCTTTGGATGAAATTTTTTTTTCAAGATCTTCAAGTACAATTCAGTGAGCCTATTCCCATATTCTGTGACAACACTAGTGCCGTCAGCATCTCCAAGAATCCTGTCATGCATTTAGAAACAAAACACATTCCGATCAAATATCATTTTGTTAGAGAACAAGTCACTGAAAAGAATATCAAATTTGAGTATGTTTGTACAAAAGAAAAAATTGCTAATATCTTCACTAAACCTTTAACTCATGAAGAATTTGAATATCTTCTTCAAAATCTTGGAATTATCCCAAGTTCTCATTAGATTACAGGTCTACAGGACGGTTGTGTTTCAGGGGGAGTGGAAGTGTGTATAGGTCCACAGGATGGTTGTCTTTCACAGGGATTTACCCTTTGACATTGATGTCAAGGGGGAGAGAATGTTGTAGGAATAAGTGTCATGATCACAAGGGGAGTACTTGTGTTGCCATCAATGCCAAAGGGGGAGATTTTTGATCAGCAGTTGTCATTGATGTCAACTCAAGCAGCACCAGGGGTTAACCCAATATTGCATGGGAATGTTGACCTACCAAATTACTATATTCTGGTTCAAGAATTATGTTTATGGTTTCTACCTGTCGAGGTGTTTCTGGTGATATATGGCACGCCACGTAATTCTTCACGGTTTGAGAGATATTCATGTTTGAAGTTTATACCCCCAGTTAGTGGGCTAAAACCCCATAGGGTTGTAGCATGGGTCATTGAAAAGTCATAATTAATATTTTTTAAGATCCTAAAATTCTTCTCACATTCACTTGTTGATGCTCCTCTCAAACTAAGAATTTATATAAATTGTGATCCTCATTTCCTTCTTATGCAAGGGATTTCGCCATCTAAAACAGGTCATCGTGGCATTTTCGCTCTAAATTTTTTTCTACAAAGTTTCAAAAGCTAAAATTGTTATGAGGTGAGGAAAAAATATTGAGGAAGCTTCTGTGAAAAATTCAGATCAAGGTGAGAAACATTTTTAGATATATGATCTGTGGAAGTTAGGGTTTGTGCGGGCTCCTGAAATTCATCTCAAAGAAGTGAACTTGGTAAAATCGTCATAACTCTCTCTCTGAGTATTATATTGGAATTCCATAAAAAGTGGTAGATAGTGAACAAACTTTGGTTTTTTCTCTATCAATTTCATATCTGAATGAAGAAACATTGACATGTGTCATGCTGTACAAGTTCGCTCTGCTGAAACAGTCCATAATTAGGGCATTGTGAGAGATTTGGTATAACTCTCCCTTGACAAATTGAAATTGGGTCAGACCTATGGCATTGGAAAGATGACTCAGAGGATGACTATAGGACCAAAAATCAGATATTGGGGATCTGAAATAACAGAGATACACCAGATTCAATATTGACTTCCTAGAAGGCAAGAAAAAGCTAAATCATGTGTTGTCAAGGGCTGTAAAGGACCACACTTTCTAGGGCAGCAAAGCATAGCAAGGTGCAGCAAATGGTAGCATGACAAGAGCAGTAACCAAGGTACATAACAGCAACAAGAAGTTCATCACATGAAGTCTTTAAGTGGCAGCATTGCATATAATCATTGTAAAGGTATCATTGTACTAAGTCATTGTAAATACATTATTGTAAAATTTGTACTATTGTCGATCTGCCAAGAGTTGAAGAGGTAGTTTCGGGTGGTCTAGGATCATAATTAGGTGGTTATGTCATAGTTGGGGTTATTTTCTAGTGTGTCTTATTCTTCTACATCATTCTATATCATTGTAAAGTGGATCATTTTCCCTGGTACGGGAGTCCATTCTTCTTTTATTCTTCTCTAGGGTGGTAGGGTGATGCTAGGGTAAGTTGTAGCTCATTGGGTGTTGGGGCATCCATTCAATTGACTACTGAAGAATCTTGGGTGTTGGAGCGCCCATCCACTGGGAGCTGGAAAAGAATGCTTTTCTATATTCTAGGAAGTTGGAGCTTTATTTTCAATTGGAGTTGCATATTAAAGAATTATTAGAAAATAATTAGGTGGTTTTTGTCCTGGAGTGGGTTTCCACCTTAAAAAATGTGTGCATTTGTGTTCCTTTTGTTTACTGCTATCATTTTACAAACACTGATAATAATTGAAGATTAACGAATGCTCCAATTGAAAGGAATACTGATTCACCTCCCCTCTCAGTATTTCCAACATACTATTTTTCCTAACTCATAATAGATACACAGAAAGGATTGAAGGCTTACCTGATTAGTCGCTTCCAAATGGCTCCTTATGTCACTTCTGTTGTAGCTTCAAATTCAAGCGGTTTGTGCGAAATGCTTCCTAGAAGAAAGAACACTGAAACAGTAGAAGATGCAAGAATATAGATATCTATTCATGCTAGTTAGCTAAATTAGTAAAGCATAAACCATATACATCAACCAAGATCTTGCAATATGGAAAATCAAAGTCAATACAGATGCATATAGGGAAAAATAAGTATTACTATTTATTGATGATAGAAGGAGAGGTTACAACCAAATGACTGATTTGAAGTGACCCTTCCAGCAACGTCCCAAAGCCTCATCACAGTATAAATATCTCTAGCAGCAGCTATAAAAATCTAACTCTCGCTTGAAAATTCTCTAGAATTTCTCTACTAAAATTATTCCTCCTCAAGCACTTAGATATGTGCTCAATTTATAGATGAACTATAGGTTTTTTTGCAATCAATAACTTTCCAATAATAGGCAAGACATGTTTCCAGTCATGTAGATGTCAAATGGACACTTGGATCTGAAGCTTGACAGATGTGAACTCTTCTAGAAGGCACTGGCTAAGTGGAGATTCCGAAACAATGAAAATTTCACTCCCAATGTGACCAACACACCTATGAATGTCGGGAAGTGCTTTGCAGAGTAGCCTTGCATGGGGTGTAATATTCCAAATCTAGAATAGCATAACAAGCTTGCTAAAATAAAACACTCCTGGGAGATTGATGCACAGAAATAAGTTTACAGCCCTTATATCCATTAGATCAGTAGATCTAGAGTCTAGATCCAAAAGGGGATCAAAAACAAATCAAACTAGGTGTGGTAAACAAATCTCCCACCACTTAGTCTAGCTGAAAAACACCCTACAAGAGGGGCTGCAGCTATGTAGAACAAATTGCTTCAAAAATAACGCATTCTTGGACAGTATGAGCATGAGGCCATAAAATATGATTAACTTATGAATATACAACAACAAATCAGAATTATAATGAATCACTTTCAATATACAGTAGAATACATGAGACAATAGAGCAAGAAATCTACAGAAAATAAGGCTGCAACACATATATAAATACAGAAATGGCTCGACAACATTATTTTGAGGAGTTGCAGTAGCTGAATATTGCGACTTAGATCTAGGACAGATTTGCGGATAAAAAATCAAATCTATTTTAGATCTGGAAACTAGATAGACTTATTTACAATATCCCCTTGGGGTTTTGACCAAATCATGCATAAAAAAGAGTAGATTTAAGTTTTAAGTTGAAAATCTGTAAAATGTTGTAGAAATTTATAAATATAACTTTACATTACAATAGATCAGATCTAAACAGAACATGGATCAGCAAGCTAATCCATGGATCACTAAATTGAAAGGAAAAGCCCAGCACTAGAGATCTCTCATCAAAATTGGGATCAAGACACCTTGAAGAATATCATATGAAAATAATGTAGCTCCTTAAGGGAAACAATGTTGTAGCTTGAATAACATAGATGGACAGTTGCCAAGATACAGATCTAAAGCACAAATAGGAGAGGCATCCTTCCAGGAGGTTAAAATACGCACTCCATGAGAAGAGGCTCCCAAAACAAGCTAGATCTCCGAAGATCTAGAATCCCACTTGTTGCAGCTTACAAAAGTAGATGAACCCTCACTGGATCTGCACTACCATTGGAAGTAGAGCTTGTCCTAAAGCCTGATAGTGGATAAAATTAGCAAATACTCCTCCGAGAATCCTCAAAGGAAGAGGTAAAATCTCTGCATAGGAACTCCAAGTGCTAAGCAACACAATTCTCTACTAAACAATAGAGAATAGTATTTGTCTAAGCACACAAGATACTCAGAAATATAATCAATCAAAAAAATTCTCTTTTTTCCTTCCCTTTCCTTTTATAAGATGAAAGCCTTTGTAAACCCTAAACCACCTTGATGAGTTAGCTCCTTTCACATGAGGGGCCTCCTTCTAGAACTGCGTTGTTCCTTCATGAGATACATCGAACCAAGATAGCGTTGTAGATTTGGTCAAGGTTGACCCAATCTCATAGCTCAAACCCCTTTCACACCTGCAAGTGATTTATTTACATGGCCCTGATTTATCTGTGTTCACATGGGCATTGATTTATTTAGTCTTTTCAGGAGTTTTACATGTCCTCCTTTATTCATTTATTCATGCAACAGAAAGTTAAAAAAAAAAAAATATTCCTCTTAGCTTAGGCTAAGTAGGAATATTACATGGGGATACTTTCATATGCAACACACTTAGGCCCCTTAGAGCCTGTGCTGGTGAGCTCTCATATGCTATATAATAAGCTTCAAACCTTGGAAACATTTTCTTGATGAAAGTCTTTCTTGATTTGTCCTTGTTTCTTTTCATAGGGCATGTAGCAAATGAAATGGTAGGGAATGATAGACCCTTGATCATTGGTCCTAGAGATGATGCCTAGTTAACTAGGTCATTGGGAATGGTGCCCAAATTGACCTATAACAATTCCCCCCTAAAGCATGAGATCCAAATAATAAAAGCATTTGATTGAGATGCTTTACACCATGATGAGCCTGGAGATGAGGTGGAATGGTCACCTGCATCAATATTACAATACATTACATCATGATATATCCTTTTTGATCATAATTGTTGAGGGTAGGCATTCCCATATTCAGCACATAAAACAATCTAATAACATGTACATAATTCAGAAATCCATCTTTATTGGAATGTTGCCAGATGTAGACATGCCTATAGATATAGGCCCATGTTTGGATGAAAATTTGTATGTAAGGTCACCATACATATTATGTGTACAAAAATCTTGAAATTGTAGCTCGGATGGATGAAAGTAGACCGGGGTCTTCTTATCTCATTCACTTGATCATTCAGGTAGAATTCTAGCCATGCGAATATATGATTTGTAGTCGAACAAGGAAACACATCGTTTGATTACCAACCAATTATGTGAGTTGTTAACAAATGAGAGAGAACCACCATTAATGAAAATGGTCCTCCAGGTATTGCAGTATATTTCATAAGGTGTGAATAAATGATTTGATGTCGAACGCCAAACAAAATCATTCGGTCAAAGGTCCGAAAGCAAGGATCTTGTTGATGTTGTAACAAGCCTCATGGTACTAGAATCTGATGTTTCTAAGTGAACTTCCTGGATATTGATTTTTTTTTTAAAGTAAGTCACCTTATTGCAAAACAGGAGTTATTTATTTCAGAGACAAGGGTATGACTTGATATAGAAATTTTCAGGGATGATGGTCATGAGAATGACGGTTTACGAGTATTGCAGAAGGATGAGTTTTAAATCACTGGATGCCTTCTCTTGAAAATATCGGCAACACTACGATGAGTTGGAAGCATTGACCCAAAACTAAATTGAAGGTATGATGAACCATCAAGATGATTATCTAACCCAAACAGTCACAGACATGTAGTGAAAGAAGTGTCATGTTCAAAAGCGACTTGCTACCATAAGGAAATTTTTGCTCACTTTTCCCAAATTTTCCCCGGTCATTTGTCGACCAGTGCCTCTTTATTTTTTAACAAGCTTGAGGAGGATAACATTTTCTTGGTCTATAATTCAATCCTTCGGGTGAATAAAGTATCACTATTTAATAATTTAACGAGTCTAGTGATGAATAAAACTCGATTCTTACCATGATCGACAAGCCCATCGTTATTTATGTTTTAACGAGCTTAACGACAGTGATAGCTCGGTCCTTTTTCATATTTAGAGAGTTTGAAAAAGAGGACGAAAGAAAACTACATAAGTACTTTTTCATAAATTTGTCTCTCAGACCCAAAAATGTGTAAAATAATATCTAAGAGAACCTCTTTGGTCATGTTAAACCAAGGTGTTCCTTTTTCGTAAATAATCTATCTCAATCCGGAAAAGGGTTAAACTTGTACTAAGTAGATATCAATTCATTTACTTTAACGAGATCAAAAAGGAAAGTGCTAAGCAATCTTTTCACATTATTGGAGTCTAAAGATAGCTGAAAGAAGACTCCAGGGGTTAATTTTTCGCTGTTATCGAAGCTCGAAAAAGAGATAAAAGTGTGCATCAAATCCTTTTTCATTTTTATCAAAGCTTGAAAAATAAGGAGGAAAGTATGCTTTGTGGTCAAGTTATTCTTTGAATAAATCTGCACGACTAATATGTTCATTAGTTGTATGTCCTGTTTCAGAGAAACATAAAATGGATTAAAAATACCTGTTTCATGATAAAACAATAATAAAACCATAGTTGTAGCAATAAATTTAACTTGGAAACAATTAAATGACTATAAAAAGTAGTTTCACTATTCATTTTTACCATTCTGTAGTTACCATTTGCATTTTGGAGCTCTGAGCCTGATTTTGCCCCCGAACTTCAGTCATCGATTGTGGTCATTTCTGTGGATGGATTTCATCATTGTTTGATATAGGTTAGTACCATGAACCCCCTCTTCCCTTTGGTATTCACTTCATCTCTAATTTCTGTAGATTTTTAGGGTTTTAATGCCCGTAGGGTAAATTCTGCCCAAAATGAGGGAAACACACCCCTGAATGTCGAAACTTGCATTGCATAGCAGGTACAATGAAGGCTACCTACATATCCAATGTACTGTCTCAGCCCAGGGAGTGCATTGGGTGCAGTTCAAGATTTTGGTTTTCATGTTGTGCCCAAAATTTGCCTATTTTTTGCAATGAATGGTATCTGATGGATCTCATGGTTGTATTTCAGGTTTCCATAGGATTATAATGACGATTACATGGAGGGAAAGAGAACATGAAGAACAAGCTATGATTGCCTTGAATGATACAGGTACTGTAATAGACTTAAGAGATTATGGGCTACTTAAGTACTTCAAATTATCAGGAATGAGGCAACAAATAGAAATCTTGGAGTTCTTAGTTCAAATGTGAGATCAAGCGATAGAGGCATTTCACATTAAAAATTAAGTGGTTCCCATAACAGTTGAGGACATATATTTTCTCACAGGTTTGTCAAGGAGAGTTTTGCCCATTTCTCTTACAGGGTCTACCATTGGAGGAGGGACAGTGAGGGATTATGTTATGTAGTATTTCTATCCAGGGGTGGAACCTGGCAAAGATGGAAAAATAAACATCTGGGATGTCAAGGATTTGATTTTGAGAACCATCCTTTTCACAATCGCTAAACTTCTTGGCACTGTTACACTACATGTAGCAAACATATCGTATATGTAGTATGCACTAGAGTGTTTAGATCCAACAGTCTTCAACTGATCTGAAGTTGTTCTATCTCAGATAAAGGAACAACTAAATAGAGCAAAGGGAGGAAGGAAGAAGAATTTTAGTTATGGTTCAATCCTTATCTCCTTCACTTTGGAACAGATTCCACTGATGCAGCCACAACATGTAACACTGGATATATCTAATTTTAGAGATCCTTGAATGCAAAGATGCGTAGAACTCATGGGTCTCCATGCAAGCCAATTGACTGTTGTGTTCTCTACTGCATTCTTCGCCTGGTTCCAATGAAAAATCTTCACCATTGATGAGTATGCATACGTAGGCATTGACTTCCGAGGAGATCCAGATTTAGTATTACCAGAAGGCACTCAGTGTGGTGAAATGGGTAAGAATGTTTTGACCATGTTTTTTTTATTTTTCTAAGGTTTATACAATGTTTTTGTATATTTATGCTCTCCCGAGACTAAAATAAATTTTTGATGTAATGCAGATATCGGTCATGTTCAACCAGTAGAGGTACCAGAACGCGAAGTAGATGTTCCAGCAGAGAGGGCTGTCAGGAGAGCAGTCCTTCAGGACCTTGATATGGCTGAGACTCTAGATGAGCTTCAGCTTCAGAATTATATATTTCCAGGTCGAATAGTCACCCATGCGATTGCAACGACACACTATTGGGGTTCCTAACCATTGGATGTAGTTGCTCCGCAGGATTGCTAGATCTATAGCATGTTACCATGAGCACCACTAGTTTACTTGTGACATTTTTCATACATTTTGAGGTCAAATGAACAATATGTCTTGGGCACAAATTTTGTAAAAAATATAACTATCTATCTATATGATTTCAGAGTTTTTCGTATGTTTATTGTGCAATATTATTCAATGATGTGAATGTTTTCTTTACATATGTTTCAAATTTATGTCTAAGACTTGATTAGCTAATGAATCAGTCAATGCATTCAAATTTTTGGAAAAATGTTGATATTGAATGAAATCGAAATGTCTTTCCAAAAGTAAAACTCTTAGGAACAATCTAAGAAGTGTTGGATTTCTAACAGTATAAACACTAGTAAGTTGTAGTACCACAAGTTGTGAGTCTAACCTTATGATTATGCAGTTAATACGAAATGAAATGGCATCAAAGAGAAGTTTGATCAACATGTTATATTCAACGATATTGTTCATCGGTCTACCAATACAAATCCCTTGAAAACTCACTAACTCATCGTTCGGAGTGAAAATGGCCCACGTTGCAGAGGATAGATTCTACGTAACATGACTAGCACCATCATCATATCCAACAAATGGCTCCGAAGATTCAGACATCTGCGATGAAATTGTAAAGCAGATTACTAACGTCAAGAAAGCTCTAAAAACAAATTAAGATAGTGAATGCAAATCAACAACATATATACAATATAATACAAAAAATTACTACGCTCATGATTAAGCAAGGTAACATTTCAAATACAACCCATTTCTAGGCTGTGCCAATGGAATTCCATTGCAGTCAACTAACTCGTAGGCACCCTTAGCAAGAACTCTTTTGACAATATAGGGGCCATGCCACAATGGCTCGAATTTCCCTGTACCTATTACATCAACTTCTTGATCGCAAAGAAGGACCAAGTCGCCATCTAAGTAGATGCGAGGCTAGACGTTTTTGTCATATTGCACCTTTATACATCTCTTATGCGATTCGCTGGTCAATTCGGCTTCACAACGCGTTTCATCAAGATGGATGAGGTTAAGGAGATGCACTTATTCTTCTGAGATGTCAAGTAACAAGTCTATCGTGAGTTTTAATGATGATATTTCACATTGGATTGGTAAGATAGCTTCCTGACCATACACTAATTGAAAAGGAGTAAATCTGGTTGCGTTTCTCACCGAGGTTCGTTACACCCACAAGGCGGAGTACAGGATCAAATGCCAATTCCTTTTAGAGACTCCTATCATTCTTTGAAGCATTCATTTAAGAATAATTTTGTTAATAGCCTCAAATTGTCCATTTGATTGTGGATAATAAGGAGTAGAATTATGATGTGACAATCCTAACTTGGCAGTCAATTTAGACATCATATGGTTGCAAAAATGCTTCCCATGATCTGTAACTATAGACTATGGGACCCTAAACCATGCAATAACGTGATTGAAGAAAAACAATGCAGTTGTTTGTCCTGTGTTGTTAAATGTAGCCATCGCTTCAGCCCATTTTCTAAAATAGTCGACTGCGACAATAATATAACCGTTCCCCCCAAACGAAGGAGGGTTACATGTCATGAATTCAATACCCAATTTTGTAAATGGTCTAGCAGATATAACAGGATGCATTGGCACTGGTAGTTTGCAGATTTTACGATAAAAAATCTAGCATGCATGACAACTTTTAACTGCGAGGATGTAGTCTCAAAAAATAGTAGGCAAAAAGTAACGGGCACGGAGTATATTTTGCACGTTAGCATATCCAGATAAGTTTCCACCACAAGCCCCATCATGACAATCATTTAACACTTTTTCTGCCTCCTCATGAGTGAGGCACCTCCTTAAAATTGTATCAACACCATGACGCTAAATTGTAACCCGAAGAACAGATAATCTTTGGCTTGGTATTGAATACGTAGTTGTTCAGAGCGAGAGGTATTATGTCGAAAATTTTGGATTTGGAGATAAATGATGAAATCCCCATACCAAGGATTAGATGATTTGATCAAAAATAGAGACTCATCAGGAATTGATGGTTCCAACATAGGTGCAGTGCTATCAAAGGGAAGGTCACAAAGAATCTCAACCAAAACTAAAGACTTCTTTGACTTGGATTTGATAAGATATAAGTCATGGGGTTGCAATATGAAACTATTTTTGTTTTTCAGAGTAGGATATAATGACAAAATCTTTGGACAGCTTGAACAACTTCCAAGGAAAGGTTTTCCACATACGACTATTTAACTTCCATATCATTGAGATTATGACTCAAATAATAGATCAGATGTTCAATTCCATCTTCTACTTGGACCAATACCATAGCAATGGTCATTTCAGTCACGACGATATATAAGAAATAATCATTTTGGTAATTAGGAGGATACATTAATGACACTCAGACAAGAGTGTCCTTGACAGCTCAAAATAATCTTGTGCAACTTGGTCCTAATGGAAGGGAATCCTCTTTTTCAATAATCTAGTAAATCCTTTAGCCATTTCGGTATAGTTTGGAATGCACCTTCTCAAGAAGTTAGCCTTTCCTTGAAGTTTCTATATCTGAAGTAAATTTGATGGTGCAGGAAAATCAAGAATGGCTTGTACCTTCTATGGATCTATTCAAATTCCTTATTTTGAGACTACGAATCTGAGCAATCGACCAAAACTAACAGAAAACACACATTTATGTGGATTGAGGCATATTTTGTAGTGTCAGCAGTGTAAGAAAATGGCTCTTAAATGCATTGGGTGATCAGTCTGATTTCGTGAATGCACTAGTAAATCATCTATATATGGTTGAAAAATGTGCTTGAAAGCATAATCCATTTCTCTTTGAAAATTTTCCCCGGCGTTATTTAAACCAAACAGAAGTTTCATATATGCAAATGTGCCCCAAGGACAAATGAATATTGTCTTATGTTGGTCATCTGGGTGGATATTGATTTGATTGTAGCCAGAAAATCCATCCATTAACAAAAATATTTCGCATCCAACACAATCTTCAATAATCTGGTTGATAAATGGAGTAGGATAGTTTTCTTTTGGAAAATCCATGTTGACATCCCGATAATCAACACAAACTCTAATGGTTCCTCATTTTTTCATAACAGGAACGATATTGGAAACCCACTCAGTTAGCAGAATAGGGTAAATGAAACCAACACACAAAAGTTTTTCAACTTCTACTTTGATGGTAGTGGCTTTCTTCAGATGAATAGGATGAAGCCGATGGTGCACCAGTTTGACATCATGATACATATTAATAGTGTGTTCAACTATACTAGTATCTATGCCTAGCATTTCCTCGTAAGACAAAGTGAATACGTCATGAAATTCACAAAATAAAGAGCGATATGAATCAAGTTTCTATGGGGAACAAGATACACCAACATGAATATTTTCTACAACATATGGTTTGGTCGAAATATCGATAGAAATGGTTTCTTCAATATTTGATAAATTTTGCTCAGAATTGATTGCATTAATCGGTAAAGAATTCGAAAATGTTGATGAATGGGTGATATATTTCACTAAGATTGTTTTCTTCATAATCAGGAAGATGGGAACAATGATGGTAATCTTCCCCTAGTTCGAATTTTGACATCATAGCTTCCAAAATATTTTCATCTGTCAAAAACTTTGAGGAAAATGGATCAGATGAGTACCAAAATCTAAGGAACGATCAACCCAAACACTCAGCGAAGCTGATTTTGGATTTTCCTCCCAAGCCAAATAGATTGATTGCTATGCTAGCTCAATAGGGTTGGGCGGTAAAAATTCATCCAATGTACAAATATCATAATCACCTGTACTCTCCCTTAAGCCAGATAGAGTGGAAGAGATCATGTAGCAAGTCTCTATACTTGTAATTTTTGCCGACGTCGCAGGCGGAGGTAATGCAAAGGTTTCCATAAGAGTGGAATCCTTTAAGATTCCTACACCAATGTTTTGAATTTCTAGTTGGGGTAAGTGAACAAATGGAACACTTCTAGTTACCTGCAAAGTGGAGTAAAAAAAGGATAATTGATTAATTACTGTGATTGTACCTTTATGTGGAAAGTAAACCATTCTAAAGTATGTAGAAACAATGCTAGTCATTGCATATACCCATGGTATTCCAAGTAAAATATTATAGTGAAGGGGTCTGTCGACAACCTCAACATCAATATTCACTCTTTTGCCCCTTATTTCAACATCTAGGTTATTGATAATACCACAAGTTTCATATGTTCTTCCATCAAAAGCCTTCAATGTCATTGATGATTGTGATAATCGCGGTGAGCTAAGTAACTTCCAACAGTTTAGAGACATAATGCACGTAGATGCTCCCTCATCAATAATAGTGCAATGAACAAGGTGATTAAGAACATTTACTTGTATGAAGAATTCCAATTCTCCTGGTAGCTGTGGTACATATCCCGTATTATTAAATATGACAAGATTAGAATTAGTTGGATCAATTCCACCAATGGCTGAAAATAAAACCTGCTTCTAGGAGGGAAACTTCTGTAATACCTCAAGAGCAGACATAACTGAAGGTGATTGAGCCAAATCT
This sequence comes from Pinus albicaulis, assembly GCA_034641835.2. Lineage (NCBI taxonomy): Eukaryota > Viridiplantae > Streptophyta > Pinopsida > Pinales > Pinaceae > Pinus > Pinus albicaulis. The sequence goes on along the minus strand of CM076577.1, from coordinate 1,287,114,421 downwards.
TTGACTATATTATAATTTTGTGTAGCTCTTGCCCGAGGATTATATGTCGATTTATGAATTACTCCCTTTGGTGGCTTAATTGTCAATTTATAAATAATAGTAGGTGGTACTGATTTAGTAGATGGATTCGTTGTCGAGGTAGTAGGTTGATCAGTGGTCGGACTACCATGTTCTTTACTATGTGTTGACACTAAAATATATTGTGAAGGTTTTGTGGTGGATAACATTAACACTTGGGAACTAGGAGTGTTGTGTAAGTAACCAACTCCAAAAAGAGAAGAAAAGAGATATCAACGCCTTAGAAATGAGCCTCTTCGAGGGGGCAACCTCCAATACATTACATAAATGAACAATTCTTGGATGACACAATTTACAAAACCTCCTTTCTATATATAGCAGTCCATGGGGCCATAATGTAATCCTAGTGGGCCACAATGTAATCCTAGCCGACCTAACAATAATAATTTAAGGGCACAATAATAACAAAATGGGGGTTACAAGGGTACAATAATAACAATAAGGGATTTACACTAACAATAATAAGGGACTATACTAGTGATATAGGGACCTAACATGCCCCTCTCCTTCAAAAAAAGTGTTGTCCTCAACGCTTGAGTAGCTCCGGGTGCTTCTGTATAAAATTCTCATCCTCCAATGTAGAATCTTCGGTGGGTAAGTTCTTCCACTTGATGAGATACTCTGAAATTGATCGATTCCGTAGCTGTCGAGTTCTTGTTTCCATGACCGCTTCAGGTTCCAATATGATTTTTCCTTCCTTATCAAGTTCTCGCAATATTGTTTGAACTGGAAGATTTTCACCTATAACCTTCTTTAAGCATGAAACATGGAAAACTGGATGTACTCACGAAGAAGCAGGAAGCTCCAATTTGTATGCCATATAACCAATCTTTTGCAACACCTTGTAAGGACCATAGTACTTTGGTGATAATTTATTATCCTTCTTAGCTTGCTTGAGGGACATTTGTTTGTATGGTTTTAGCCGTAAAAATACCCAATCTCCTACATCAAAACTTCTCTCGCTGCGATTTTGATCTGCCTGTTGTTTCATTCGATTTTGTGCCAAACTCAGGTTATCCTTTAAGAGTTGGAGAAATTCTTGTTGATGCTCGATGTGATATTCCACTACTTGAACCTTATAATTTTCTCTTAAAGATGATGTGATGGATGGTGGATGATATCCATAAAGTGCCATAAATGGGGTCATTTTTGCTGCAGTATGGAAGGAAGTGTTATACCACCATTCAGCAAGAGGTAACCACTTGACCCATTGTGTTTGTTTATCAGATACAAAACAACGAAGATATCCTTCCAAACATTTATTTACGATCTCAGTTTGACCATCAGATTGAGGATGATAAGATGAGCTATGAGCTAATTGAGTACCCAAACAAGAAAATAACTCTGTCCAAAAATTTCCGGTAAAAATGGGATCTCTGTCGCTCACAATAACCCTTGGGCTTCCATGTAGTTTTTGAATTCTATCCATAAATGTAGTAGCAACTGTACTTGCTTTAAATGGATGAGATAATGCACAAAAGTGTGTATACTTGGTAAGTCTATCAACTACCACCATGATGACACTCTTTCCTTCAGACTTAGGTAAACCTGTGATAAAATCTATTGAAATCTCCTCCCAACGTTGACTTGGAATGGATAAAGGTTGTACAAGTCCCGGGGTCTTAATTGTTTCCACTTTATTCTGCTGGCAAACCAAACATTCCGCCACAAACTTTTGAATATCAGATTTAAGGCCATCCCAAAAAAATTCTTTCTTCACCTGTGGTAAGTTTTTAAAAATCCTGAGTGTCCTCCTAAAGGAGAAGTGTGCAATTCCAGAAGAATCTTTTGTTTTAGTTGGGAATTCTTACAAAGATATAAGCGATCTTTGTACCATAAGGAATCATTTTTCCAACTAAATGTATCGGATGTACTAGGATCTTGCTGCAACTTTTGAATGAGTGTCCATACATCTTTTTCCTTCTTCCATTCATCTCTTGCTTCGGTTATCCAATCTGGTTGGATAATAGAAATGGCACAAAGCATTGCTTCCACCTCTTCATTCTTTCTTGAGAGTGCATCTGCAACAACATTAAGCTTTCCTTTTTTGTAGATTATTTCAAAGTCATAACCCAACATCGTTGTGACCCATTTTTGCTGCTCTTCTGATGATAGCCTTTGTTCCAAAAAGTGTTTAAGACTATCATGATCAGTTTTTACCTTGAAGTGTCTTCCCATTAGGTAAGTTCTCCATTTCTTTAGTGCATGTAGTATTGCTAACATTTCCTTCTCATAAATAGGTTTCTGTAAATACTTTCCTTTGATTGGAAAACTTTCAAAAGCAATGGGTCTTCCTTCCTGCATTAAAACTGCACCAATTCCATTTCCTGAGGCATCACATTCCACAATAAAGGTTTTTGTGAAGTCTGGCGTAGCTAAGGCCGGTGCTAGGCACATTGCCTCTTTAAGATGTTCAAAGGCCTTAGTTGCTTCAGGAGTCCATGAAAATGCATCTTTCTTCAATAATGTTGTTAGAAGTGCTGCTATTCTCCCATAATTCTTAACAAACTTGCGATAATACCCTGTTAACCTGAGAAATCCTCACAACTTCTTTATGGTTGTCGGGACTTTCCATTCCTTAATGGATTTAATTTTGTTAGGGTCTACTTTAACACCCTCGTGAGATACAATATGACCCAGATATTCCACCTCTTGTACTCCAAAGAAACATTTGGATGTTTTTGCATATAATTGTTTCTCCTGCAATAGTTTGAGCACCCTGTCAACATGTTCAACATGATCCTTCCAAGACTGCTGTAGATTAGTATATCATCAAAAAATACTAGCACAAATTTTCTAAGGAAGGGTTTGAAAATGGAATTCATCAACCCTTGAAATGTAGAAGGTGCATTGGTAAGGCCAAAAGGCATGACCAAAAATTCATAATGACCCTCATGAGTTCGAAATCTTGTTTTTGGAATATCTTCAGTCTTCATTCTAATTTGATGATATCCTGAACGAAGATCCAACTTGGTAAAATAAATTGCTCCATGTAATTCATCCAATAATTCATCAATCAAAGGAATGAGAAATTTATCTTTAATGGTGAGCTTATTGAGCTCCCTATAATCCGGACACATTCGCCATGATCCATCCTTCTTGTGTACCAATACTACAGGAGCAGAGAAAGAACTTTGACTAGGTTGAATTATACCCGCCTCTAACATTTCTGCAATCATACGTTCAATTTAGCTCTTTTGGAAGTAAGGATATATATAAGGCCTGATGTTTGGAGGAACACTTCCTGGAATCAAATGAATAGCATGATCATGATCACGAATAGGTGGGAGTCCTTTGGGAGTTTCAAATACCTTGGAATGATTGTTCAAGACTTTTTGGAGATTTGCAGAAATAGATGATTTTGATGTTGGAAGTTTTAGTGAGCATAATTATGCAATTATGCCTCGTTTTTATTTCTTTAGAAGCTTTGTCATGACATTAGAGCTTATTATCTTTCTCGTCTTCCCTGCAATACCCCGTAATTCGACTTCCTTTCCTTCTGAAAAAAATTTCAAGAAAATTTCTTGAAATTTAAAAGCTACCGTCCCCAAAGATTGTAACCATTGTACTCCTAGTACAACATCAACACCTCCCATAGGAATGGAAAGCATTGGACTATTCAATACATATTCCCCCATGGTTAGCTTGATATTATGGCATTTCCCAGAGCAATTTATAGTTCCTCCATTTGCAACCATCACTTGGCATTCTGGTGCTGGGTATAGGAAAAAATTTAATTCCTTGGCTACCTTACGATGAATAAAATTATGGGTGCTACCTGAATCAATCAACACTATGACCTTTTTCTTCTTGATATGTCCTGCTATCTTGAGAGTTTGAGGAGTGGTAATTCCTGCCAGTGCATTACATGATATGGTCGGATTTATTTCTTCCTCTTCTATGGTTGGTTCTTGGTGTATATCCTCTTCTTGTTCATTTTCTTCTTCTTCTTCACAATCTCTGTAAAATAATTTATTTTCAGCACACTTATGACCTTTAGTGTATTTGCTATCACAACTGTAGCAAAGCCCTTTTGCTCTTTTTTCTTCCAATTGTTGTGGTGTCAACCTTGTAGGTTGTGGAAATCTAGGCATAGAAACAATTCCATCTTTATAGAAGTGAGTGGTAGGCTTCCTTTTCTCCATAATTTTACATTCAATTTTTCTTGCCAACTTGAATGCCTTCTCTAATGAATCAGGTTCCAAAACGCAAACTTCATGTTGGATATTATCCTTTAAAGTGCCTATGAAGAGATAAATCCTGTGTTCCTCCGGAATATTAGTTACCCTTATATTAAATTTTTGGAAGTCCTCAATGCGCTCCCCCACTAAAACCTTTTGTTTGAGATTTATCAATTGGCTGAAGAAGGTGTTGCTCTTTGTATTCTCATAATGTGCTATCATTTCCTCCTTAAAAATTGACCAAGTGACAATTTTTTTATGGGAGAAAAGCCATTGATACCATACAAATGTATTTTGTTCTAAATGTAAAGTTGCAATGTGTACCTTTTGTGTGTTTTGCACATTATGGAGATAAAAATATTGCTCCATCTGTAGTATCCATGTTACAGGATCCTTTCCATCAAACTTCCTCATATCCATTTTTGGAATATGGTGGTTCTTCTTGCAAACATTAGATTTTATCAAATCACAATTAACATTGATTTTGTTCTCATCATGAGGTTCTTCTACTATCTTTTCACCATTAGGAAACATTTCTTGTATCAACTTTGTGAAACCTTCGATGTTTGTTTTTAGATCATTCTTCATGTTTTCCATCTTAGCTTCCATGCCATCCATATTAGCTTCCACGCCTTTCTTCAAAACTTCCATTTCATTTTTTTTGCTCTTTGCGAGAGCGAAATTTGGTGCACGTCCTCTTGTAATTTTGATAGATCATGTTGCAATTCTTCATCTTCATGAGTCATTGTAGAGCCTTCTGAAGGCTTAATTGCTGTTGAATTATTTTTACGAGGCATATTTTAGAACCCAATACTGATATCTATTCTACAATATGCCCTTGGAATCAATTCAAATTGATTCTTGAGCAAGGCTTATGCAATTCGGAAAAAAAAATACACCCTTTTCTTGCTTTTGAGGAGCTCGATATTGAAATTGAATTATCTCTGTAATTGAAAATCTTCGATATCTGAAATTCAGCCCTGTAGTAGCCCTCTGAAGATTCTTTCAAATTCCACAGGTCTGACCTGATTTGGATTCTCCAAGGAAAAGTTGTGTCCAATCTCCCACAATGACCTAATTCTGGACTGGTTCAGTGGAGCGAACTTGTACGACTTGCCACGTGTCACTGTTTTGTCATTTGTCTCTGAAATTGATAGCCAAGAAACTATAGTCTGTTTAATTGTAAAAAATTTTTACGGCACTCAAATCCACTGCCCAGAGAGAGAGTTATTGAACTTTTCCCACGATCACCTCTTTGAGTTGCAATTCTGGAGCCTGAAAACGCACTACCTTCCACAGATCATATCTCCGAAAATATTGTGAACCAAGCTCTGAAACTTTTTTACGAATTTCCTTAGGATTTCAGCTTTGCACCATACGAATTTCAGATTCTGAACCTTCGTAGAAAACGTTTTATAGCGAAAATTCCACGATGACCTGTTTAGGAGCTTGAAAAAAGACCTAACTTCCACAGATATCCTCGAAAATGTGCAGACAGGCTACGGAAATTTTTAGACAATCTTCCTCAGGATTTCATCTTCACACCCTAAAAATTTCAGCTTCTGAAACGTCGTAGCAAAAATTTTATAGCGAAAATTCCACGATGACCTGTTTGGAGCAGCGAAACCCTAGAATCCAAAGCTTTGATACCAAATGTTGTGTAACTAGCTCCAAAAAGAGAAGAAAAAGAGATATCAACGCCTTAGAAATGAGCCACTTCGAGGGGGCAACCTCCAATACATTACATAAATGAACAATTCTTGGATGATACAATTTACACAACCTCCTTTCTATATATAGGAGTCCATGGGGCCATAATGTAATCCTAGTGGGCCACAATGTAATCCTAGCCGACCTAACAATAATAATTTAAGGGCAAAATAATAAAAAAATGGGGGTTACAAGGGTACAATAATAACAATAAGGGGGTTACATTAACAATAATAAGGGACTATACTAGTGATATAGGGACCTAAGAAGGAGCTGGATCCGTAGCAACCCAAATTAGTATCTAGATTTGGAAATGGGTCTGTTAACACAACTGGTGCATGGGAAGTCTTGATGATTTTTGAGACTTCAGCATGGTGAGGAGAATCCCTAAAAAAAATTTCTCGTTATATATTATGCATGGATAATGAGGTTTCCATGCTCCAGATGGTTGATTAGATGATATTTCCTGTGGGTTAGAAGTTTGCTTTTTCTTTGATCTCCCCTTTTTCTTACTTCCCAATTACTTGTCACTTTTGCCTTTGTCAAATGACATGGCATTAATTTTTGAAGTAGGTGAAGGATCAGATGAAGTAGCGTGGTTTTTTTTTGCAGTGCCTATCAAGCCATATCGGCCATAAGAGTCCTTAATTTGAGGACGAACATTGAAATTAGATTGGAGTGCATTAGGAATTTTTTCATAGAGTGTGCTGGACTGAGTGTAAATCAAGTCTAAATATTGGGCACGAGGGATAAATTTCTCTTCTGTGATGACACCATCCTTAGCCACATCCTCAATTATAGATGGTAACAAGGACTTAATGAACCATTCAACAAGGAGTTGATTCGAAAAAAATGTCTTAACCATTCATCGACAGTGATTCCACTCATGAATATGATCAGAAATGTGAGTGGCATCAGTCTGTTTGAAGTTGGTCAAGAGTTCCGTTCCATTTTTGTATCGAATCGGTAACTGGAAATGGATCAAAAAGACAATAGCTAGGGTAGTGAAATTGTCAAAAGAAGCTCCAGGTAACTCAATGTACCATTTAGCATCCAAACCGTAAGCATACCCTGGAAAAGACGTAGTCGAGCAGAATCATCATTCAGGGAATTTTATGAACACCATAAATGATAATTCATGACATGAGTTGATGGATCTTCTCGATGGTTTCCATTGAATTTAGGAATATCGGAGGGTAATTTATGAGGTATCACTGGCCACCAAGGAGAATAATTTATAGGATCATTGGTTAACTGGTTTAAATATGGTAATTCTAAGGTTCCAACAAAAGGCAAATGTCGATTAAGGTCAAGTTGAGTGTAGCCAGGGTAAGATGGAATTTCTTGAGCAACAAGCCTTTGAGCACCAGCATATGGAATCTGATGTTGGTAACCTAGATAGGGGTTGTTTTACATAGCAAATGCTGGAGGATTCTATTGACCAAAACTTGGATATGTTACTTGTTGAAATGAAGTTTGAGGCATTTGTGCCTGAGGTTGCCAAGGGGTCTGTCCGCAAATGTTATAACCCAAATTAGTATAACCTAGATTTGGTTGATATGTATAACCAGGTTTCAGTTGTGACATCCCATAAAATGGTACACCAGCTTGTGTATAAATGATACCTAATACAGGTGGTTTTAAATTAACCAAAGGATTTGGATTCTGTGGACCCAAAATTTGATGATGTTGAGTCGAAGAACCCGCTTAATAAGGTTGATGGAAAATATTTTGATTCTGTAACAGGAGTAGATATGTGTTAACAAGTGGTAATGAAGTGGGTGTAATAGGTTGAACCGATTGATACGTGCATACAGTCGTTTGTGGTTGGATAGGCAGGGTGGGCTTCCATTGAAAAACATTCATGTCAACAGTAGTTTGACCAAAAAGTGACAGAGTGATGTCATATTGGGTGACCAAATGTTTCTCCCCAGCATAAGGAGGATAATAAGATGGAAAATATTGTTCCTTGAATGCTGAGAGTCCAGTTGATATGGTATTTAAAGGAATTGACCCAAAAGGATCGACTTGATATTTCCCTGATGATGTATTTAATGAATCAATTCGTTTAGTACTAACGATAGGAATACCAGTTAAAATACTGAATGATGACATTGGTAAATACCATGGTCTTGAAGATGCACCAGAGAAAGTGCCAGATAATGATTTCTAACCTGTTGGGACCGAAGGGCAACCATGAAAATATGACTCTGATGAATTTTTGAACATCGATGGAGTAGCGAGGGCAGGAGATGACGTAATTGGAATAGCAGACCCAACTGAAGATATTGGTTCAAACATGGTTATTTGACCAAATGTATACCCTTGAAAATTGATGGGATATTGAATGGGGATAGGATCAAAAAAAGAATATGGAAATGATTGAGGAAAAGATTGGTATAGGTAAAGGTCCCCCCAAAAAATGGGTTGGAGTTAAACGTGTATCGTCTTGTCGGATTTCTTCAATCACAATTAAACCAGGTGGAAGAATTTCACCGTCAGGCCCAAAATATATTTCAGACGGTTGACTGTGTGATATAGGAGTTTCAATGGCTACAGAAGTTTGTGGGATGACAAAGGTAGGAACAACTTCTAGTTGTTCAACTTCTAGATTCAGATGTGCTCGCAAAGAAGAGACGGGATCTCGATCAATTTGTGATTGAACAATGTCGGGTCCAAGAGGTATGGTCTCATCGATTGGATGGATCGTGACCATGGGTAGTTTTGAAGACTCTGTTTTGACAACAGTAGACAAACCGGGATGTGTAGAAACAAATTGAGCTAAATTGGGTTTAAAAGATGATGTTTCACCAGAGGTACAAATTGTACTTGATTTGGCAGATCGTGATCAGCTTCGCCTACTAGAAGTAACTTATAGTGGTAAAGGTGGTTTTAAAGCTAATCTATGCAAACTTCGGGGGAAAATATTTTGTTCTTCCATGATTACTGATTTATTTTAACCAAGAAACAAATAAATAAAAAGAGGGTAATGCTAGGCAATAGAGTTTACCAAGAAACTGTGAACTACAAAATACCTCTTGGCGAACCAAGAAGTACGAGCAGGCAATCTCCCCGAATGCTGTTCAGTGTACCACAATTTCAAGGTGGCCGACTTGGTTCACTATGGATGAATAGGACCTAAAAGTTGTCCTCCAAAATATACCTGAAGGTATGTGGAGGCCCAAGTTCGTATTAGCGCTCTATGATGCAAAACCGCATAGTGAGAGCACCCCTTTATAATTATCGTACTGTAACACCGCCCAATATACCTAAAAGTACGTGGATGAGCTACGATATACTTACATACGTGGAGTGAGGTATCACAATATTAATGTATCACAGACAAGTTAATGTCAGCTACTATGTTTTATGATGCCAGAACACGTCTCTAGTCTAGACCTTCTAAATGTTATCGTTGTGGTTCCAACGCTTTGTTAGGTAAATTGAGGTTAATTTTATGTTGATCTTCCTTACAATTTTCCTTTCAAAGGTTCACCACGATTATGTGTATGAAATTCCTAAAATGCAAGCTAGGAATGACAAAAAAATATTTCACTTTAAATTTCTTCAATGAAAAACCTAGCTACTATGGGAAGAGAGCAAATAATTTATGAGCAAACAAATCAGTGAGCACAAACTAAATGCATATTTCCTAGTGTTCCTTTTTCAAAACACACATTATTCTACATGCAAATGAAAGTTTTTCTTTTCAGTTTCTTTAATGTTATGAATACAGAAAAGAAGCTAGGTGCACTAAATCAACAATTGAAATGATTTTTACTTTCGAGAAACGAAGAATACAAACAACAATTTCTCTTTTGAAGAAAAAATGAGGACTTTAACAACAATTTATCCGATCAAGGAAATGAATATTTTATGACAATTTACTATTTCGAAAGCAAATGATTCTTAATGTGACCATAAAAAGTACTTTGAAATTAACTTGTCAATGATAAATAAAAAACTTTTTTAAACAAACATTGAACAAAATTTTAGTCAAAGGATGAAGAAGTAAATAGAGTCAGTGGTAAATATGAGAAGCAAACTTTTCAAAACATAGAAAAAAAAAACTGAAGCAAATTGCAAAGGAAAATTCAATGGAATTTGGGTGTTTTTAGGAGTCAACGCAGTCTCCAAAGGAGACAGTGCTCTACAACGTAGGCTAGGAAGGGAGACAGTGCTCTGCAAAGCACTATGTCATGTCTAAGGGTGCATGGGGCACAGTATATAAAGAAAAATACTACTATTTAACTTACTATCTTTTATAATTTTGATTTTAAGAAGTTTAATATTGATGAGTAACAACTACATGGTGGATAAACAACGTAACTCACAGGCTTAAACACCTATAACTAAGAGACATTCTCCCCAGTGGAGTTGCCAGTTTGTTGGGCCAGAATTGTGAATTAGAGATAAATCATGCTTCCCTAGATAGGTGCTACTCTAGAACAATAGGTGAAACACTATACGACTATTTGTCCTATCCTAGAATAGATACACAAAAAGGATTGAAGGCTTACTTGATCAGTCTCTTCCAAATGGCTCCTTCTATCACTTCTGTTGCAACTTCAAATTCAAGCAGTTCATGCAAAATGATTCTTGCAAGAAAGAACACTGAAACAGTAGAAGATACAATAATGTAGATATCTATTCAAGCTAGTTAGCTAAATTAGTAAAGCATAAACCATATACATCAACCAAGATCTTGCAATATGGAAAATCAAAGTCAATACAGATGCATATAAGGAAAAATAAGCAGTACTCTTTATTGATGATAGAAGGAGAGGTTACAACCAAAAGACTGATTTGATGTGACCCTTCCAACAATGTCCCCAAGCCTCATCACAGTATAAATCTCTACAGCAGGAGCTATACAAATATAGCGCTCGATTGAAAATTCTCCAGCGTTTCTCTACTCAAATTCTTCCTCCTCAAGCACTTAGATCTGTGCTCAATTTATAGATGAACTGTAGGTTGTTTTTCAATCAATGACTTTCCAATAATAGAAAAGACATATTTCCAGTCATGTAGATGTCAAATGGACACTTGGATCTGAAGCATGACACATGTGAACTCTTCTATAAGGCACTGGCCAAGTGGAGATTCTGAAACAATGAGAATTTCGCTCCCAATGTGACCAACGCACCTGTGAATGTGTAATGTTCCCAAATTTGGATTGCACAACAAGCTTGGAAAAATAATGCACTCCTTGGGAGATTGATGTATAGAAATGAGTTGTCATCCCTTCGATCCCTTAGATTAGCAGATCTGGGGTCTAGATCCAAAAGGGGAGTAAAAACAAATCAAACTAGGTGTGCTAAATAGGTCTCCCACAGCCTAGTCTAGCTGGAAAACACCCTACAAGAGGGGTTGCAGCTATGCACAAAAAGAAGCTTCAGGAATAAAACAGTATTTGAAAATTCAAGTAGGAGGCCATCAAATATAATCAATAAATGAATGTACAGCAGAAAATCAAAAGAAAAGTGAAGCTCTTTCAATATACAGTAAGTTACATGAGACAAGAGAGCAAGATAGCTTCAGAAAAGAGAGCTGCAACATGTATATATCAGCAGAAATGGCTCAACAACGTTATTTTCAGGAGTTGTAGTATCTTCATATTACAAATCAGATCTAAAATAGATATGTGGACAAAAAATTAGATCTATATCAAATTTGGAAATCAACAGATCATGGAGAATAGATATGTGGACAAAACATTAGATCTATATCAAATCTGGAGATCATGTCTCACTTATGAGATAAATTATGGAGGATGAATCAGTCAAATAAGATCATGCATCTTAAATATAAAATCATGAGGATCTTTGATATGGTCAACTGAGATCATAATACATTCAAAGAATATTATTAAGCACTTATGATAAGATAGTGGACGAAGTGATGCATTTAATGCATGCATGATGGAGAGGGTGATCACCCCATATGAACATGATGGAGGACATAGATCATGTTGATTCAGTCAACATTGACCAAATCAACAGCGTAGTCAAACATGGAGACTTTTTCCACATGTACAACGCAGATTTGGAGTGGGACCGGGCTATGGAATTCTCATGCATATAATGAAGGGGAAGGCACAATGGAAGCCATGATTTGGATTATTCATCTCTTTATCTGTTTAGATATAGATTTGTCTAAGGACATTTCTATGCAAACTTGGGTTGTTTAGCAGAGTTTGCAGGGTGTTACTGAGCTAGAATCCCACCTCTTTCTTTGAGTAGCTTTGGAAAGAGTATTGTACGTCATTCCATATCAGACATTGGTGACATCTTCAGGAGGTTGTTTCTAGCATTCAACTAGGAAGCTAGTGGAGGACTCATCCTACCACTTTGTTCTTCATATCCAACCTTTCAGGAGTAGCATATCTATATCTGGCATTCAAGCCTTGGGGTTTCACCTCCATGCAGTAGTAGTCCCTTCAATGATTGCACAATCCATCCTTGTATATATACTGGAGGAATGAATTTTTCAGTATTTTAGCTGGAAATCCTGTGAGGGATAACCTCCTCACATTGGATCTATTGTTTCCATCATCTAGGAGCTGATTTGACATATCTAGTAGTAGGTTATTGAGCCTCCCTCTCTGACAGCATAGTTTTCTGAAGTTTTTGTTCATTTAGTAGCTATTTTCAGTGGAGGATATTGGAGGAGCTAGATCTTGAGCTTTTAGCCCAAGCATCTACTGAAGGGATCAACCCTTCTTGCATAGATCTAATTGTACATCATTACAATGATATTATTATCAGATCTAGCTTTAGATCTGCATTCCTAGTAGAATATATGTGAATCCCTAAGGGGAAGGTTGTCTTAGACTTACAGATATGAGAAACCCCTCCTGGTTATCTTGGGAATCCATCTTAGCGACCATATCTACAATTTCAGCATCGTCGGAGCTCCCATTCTACCTAGATCTAACTTTTTATCTTTCGAGCAGTTGTAGTCCCTACATTTTTAGTAGGGAAAACATAATATACCTTGCAGCAGAGCAGAAGTTACACAGTCCCTCTTGGGATATCATTGCAGGGTCCTTCTAGGCTACTCTTGTGGCTTGAGTGTCTCATATTTTGAGCACTTTTGTACTTGCTTTTTCACCTCCAAATTAATAAAATGGATCAGCTATATCTGTGCCTTCTGCTGTGTATTTAGATCTATTGTTTACTTTGCTGCAATTATTATATTTTGTTTTACTATTACTGCATTTTCCCTTTCGGGATATTATAGTGGTATCATAGCATGATCTTTGGCTGAGCTTGTGGACACTTCATCTTTTACATCAAAATAAGACGTAGATAGATGAGATCTATCATGGAGGATGAAAATTGAGCCACTCCTTTCTTTAGATCCATGCAAGATCTCCCCAAGGAGGTCAATCAAATGAAATAGGAAAGGCAGAAAGAAGATCTAAGAAGAAGATGTGATAAGGAAGGTCCAAGCACTTCCTATCAAAAAAGAAGAAAAATGGAGAATCATATATCTCCTCATAGATCCACTATGCCCACTTTCTTTGGAGAAGGTGAGAGGTATAGAAATGAAGAAATAAGAACACCTGAGACTCATGAGACTCTCAGTATATACCTTGAAGAGTACAAAGCACAATCTAAAGCATTCAAGGAGAAGCTAACTCTCTAAAAATTCTTCAAAATCAAAGAAGAAAGAGGGTCCTATAGCAGCAATAAAAGAAAGAGGCATAATAGATTCTATTTCCATACATTTTATGGATCTTCTTCAAGAACTTTTAGAGCTTGGAGGAGAGAGTTATATGAATTTTTACGGCTACATCCTATAGTTGAAGAAGAGGTTGTTTAAATTGCAACACTTCAACTTTTAGATGAAGCCACTGATTGGTGGTTTGATCACATGGAGCATGCAAAGGTGACTCAACCTTGTCACAGTAGATGTATTACCTTGCATATCTACAATGCTATCACTTAATAGCTGTGAAAAGAAAGAGGCCACATCACTCTTGGAGAATTTTGAAGGTAGCTTCATTCATGAGAAATGGAGATAAAGATGACAAATGGTAGACATATTGGGATGAGAAACCTTTTCTCCCTTCTAGATGACCCTTTCTCAATGAGCATCTCACAACTCAAAGAGAAACTTCTACCTGCAGCAGATCCAAAACTTTATTGGTTTTGGAGGGCCATTGGTGAAAAGAGAATCTCATTAAGAGATCTCATTGGAGGTGCATTTCAACATTTCATAAAGTGCAAAATTCTTCATCAGTTTGGGGAAGATGGTAATTTACAAAGGGAGGATACCATGATTATGAAACACATCACTCATCATCCATATTGGGGTGAGTGGGTGAGGATGATAAGAAAAGGGTTGCCTGACCACTTGAAGATTTATGACATGGGCTAGCAAGCTTGATTACATTGGTTTCCCTTAGGATAATTTTTTCAGTACCCAAAGGCTCCTATTTCTTTGATCCATGCCTTGAAGAACACTTATGAAATGAAGAAGGAGGCATGGTTGCACTAGCTGCTCTTAGGTGAGTATGGTAACCACCCAATAGATCATATTTTTATGATTTTTTCCTTGTGTATCAATGATAGAATGCAACAAAAGAAGGCATGTTCTTCTTGGTTTCCCTTGAGAGAGATTGGCCACCACATGACATCTTCTATGTCTATGTGTTTTGTATTGGGTAAAGTTTGGCATGATGCTCTCATGATGTGCATTGATGGTGTTTATTTGTATTGGGATGATGTGAAATTCCATATGTCCATTAGTATGTTTTTGCTCCATGATGCACATGAGAAGGAGAGAAAGCAACAAGATCTCTTGTTGCTTTGGTTTCTTTTGGGGGAGTTTGGCTTGTCCATATTACATGGAGGAGATGGAGGATGGCAACAAAGGGCCTTAATCCGGTGGTTACTATTAGGAGAATATGGTTTGACATCTTTGTCTACCCATATATCTACTTTTATTCTTTTGCATGATGTTGGAATGATGCTTGGATCCAACAAGGCTAACAGGGCTAAGTATGAGAGCATATCAATGCTCAATCAAATTCATGAAGCATGGGATGAAGAGATGTATGTATTGTGAGATGGATATTTTCCTTTGTAGGAAGAGCCACTTTATTTTTTGTACCTTATGTATTGATGATGATGTTGGACATCATATGGTTGTCACTTGGTACTTCATGATGACAGGAGGGCATCAAACTACATAGTTGGAGGTCATTCTATGCTCTCTTGAGAGACAAATTTGGAGCCAAACATGTATGACACATTGCAGCAAATGGAGGAAGCCTTCCTTATGTGGATGCCATTTGGAGGGGAATAAATGGCTTTGAATCTAATTTGGAGTTTCTTAAGGACAAGAAACATTTTTCTGGGGGGGGACTATAATATTCCTAAATTTCCACATCATATTTGGAATATTAGAGTCCTTGATTTTCTTAATAAATTAAGTAAATAAAAGGGTGGAGGGACCCACAAACCTCCAAGATGAATAAAATCCACTTTTTATGTGTGTATGTGGGTATTTTATATTTCGATCTAGAATCATGGAGTAGTGGAGAAGCTCCATTAATGGAGATCATGTCTCACTTATGAGATGGATTATGGAGGATGAATTAGTCAAATAAGATCATGCATATTAAATATAAAATCATGAGGATCTTTGATATGGTCAACTTAGATCATAATACATTCAAAGAATATCATTAAGCACTTATGATAAGATAGTGGAGGAATTGATGCATTTAATGCATGCATGATGGAGAGGGTGATAACCCCATATGAACATGATGGAGGATATGGATCATGTTGATTCATTCAACATTGACCAGATCAATAGCGCAATCGAACATGGATAATTTTTCCACATGTACAACATACATTTGGAGTGGGCCCAAGATATGGAAGGCTTGTGCATATAATGAAGGTGAAGGCACAATGGAAGGCATGATTTGGATTATTCATCTCTTGATCTCTCTCTATATATATTTGTCTAAGGACATTTTTATGCAAAATTGGGTTGTTTAGCAGAGTTTGCAGGGTGTTATAGGTCAATTTGGGCACCAATCCCAATGACCTGGTTAACTAGACATCATCTCCAGGGCCAATGATCAAGGGTCTATAATTCTCTATCATTTCAGTTGCTACATGCCCTATGACAAGAAACAAGACAAATCAAGAAAGACTTTCATCAAGAAAAGGTTTCCATGGTTTGAAGCTTATTATATAGAATATGAGAGCTCACCAACGCAAGCTCTAAGGGGCCTAAGTGTGTTGCATATGCAGGTAGCCCCATGCAAGGCTTCTCTGCAAAGCACTTCCCGACAAGCACGGGTGTGTTGGTCACATTGGGAGCGAAATTCTCATTGTTCTGGAATCTCCACTTGGCCAGTGCCTTCTAGAAGAGTTCACGTGTGGCTTTGGATCCAAGTGTCCATTTGACATCTACATGACTGGAAACATGTCTTGCCTATTTTTGGAAATTTATTGATTACAAAATAACCTACAGTTCATCTATAAATTGAACACATATCTAAGTGTTTGAGAAGGAAGAATTTGAGTAGAGAAATGCTAGAGGATTTTCAATTGAGAGCTAGATTTGTAAAGCTGCTACTGGAGAGATTTATACTGTGATGAGGCTTGGGAACTTTGCTGGAAGGTCACTTCAAATCAACCACTAGGTTGTAACCTCTCCTTCTATCATCAATAAAGAGTAATTCTTATTTTTCCATAAATGCATATGTATTGACTTTGATTTTCCATATTGTAAGATCTTGGTTGATGAATGTAGTTTATACTTTACTGATTTAGCTAACTAGCTTGAATATATATCTATGTTATTGCATCTTCTGTCATCTCAGTGTTCTTTCTTGCAGGAAGAATTTAGCTCACAAACTGCTTGAATTTGAAGCTGCAACAGAAGTGACAGAAGGAGCCATTTGGAAGTGAATGAACAAGTAAGCCTCCAATCCTTTCTATATATTTATGAGTTAGGAGAAATATTAGTATAGTCTTTCACCTGTTGTTCTAGACTAGCACCTGTCTAGGGAAGCGCAATTTATCCGTAGATTACAATTCTAGACCAACAAATTGGTGACTCCACTGGGTAGAAATTCTCTTATTTCTAGGTGTTTTAGCCTCCAATTTTATTTTTTTATCCACCTAGTAGTTGTTACACATAAATATTAACCTTTTTCAGAGCCTAATTTGCAAATACAATGAGTTAAATAGTATCATTTTTCTTTGTTTACTATGCCCAACTCACCCTTAGACTGGACACAGTGCTTTGCAGAGCACTGTCTCCCTTCCTAGCCTACGTTGTAGAGCACTATCTCCCCTTAGAGACTATGTTGACTCCTGAAAGTGACCAAATTATCTTGAATTTGACTTTGCAACTTTCTTCAATTTTGATTGCTGTTGTGTTCTGAAAAGTTTGATGCTCAATTGACCAGTGAAATTATATAATTCTTCCTCCTTTGGCTGAAAATTTGTTCCATGTTTGTTTAGAAAAGTTTTTCTTTATCATTGAAAAGTTGATTTCAAAGTATTTTTTGTGGTCGCACTAAGAATCATTTGCTTTTGAAATAGGAAATTTTCGTAAAATATTTATTTCCTTGATAGGAGAAATTGTTGTTGAAATCCTCGTTTTTCCTTCAAAAGAGAAATTATTGTTTGTATTCTTCGTTTCTAGAAAGTAAAAAGAATTTAGATTATTGATCTAGTGCACCTAGTGTCTTTTCTGCATTCATAACATTAAGGAAACTAAAAAGAACACTTGCATTTGCATGTAGGATTGTGTATGTTTTGCAAAAGGAATGTTAGGAAATCTGCATTTAGTTTTTGATTCATTGATTTTTCTTTTTGTTCATTGATTTCTTTGCTCATGAACTATTTTCTCTCTTCCATTAGTAGCTAGGTTGTTCATTGGAAAAGTTGAAAGTGAAAATTTTGTTTATCATTCTTAGCTTGCATTTTAGGAATTTCATATACATCATCGCGATGAAACTTTGAAAGGAAAATTGTTAAGCAAGATCAACATAAAATAAATCTCAATTTAATTAACAATGATTTGGAACCATAACGATAAGATTTAGAAGGTCTAGGCTAGAGATGTGTTCCGGCGTCGTAAAACATAACAGTTGTTGTTAACTTGTCTGCGATACATTCCGAGTGTGATACCTCACTCCACGTATGTAAGTATATTGTAGCTCGTCCATGTATTTTCGAGTATATCGGTCGGTGTTATAGTATGATAAGTATAAATGGGTGCTCTCACTGTGCGGTTTCGCATCAGAGAATGCTAATACGGACTTGGGCCTCCACGTACCTTCGGGTATATTTGGGAGGAAAAATTTTAGGTGCTATCCATCCATAGTGAACCAAGTCGGCTGCCCTGAAATTGTGATACACCAAACACAACATTCGAAGAGATTACCTTCTCATACTTCTTGGTTCGCCAAGAGATATTTTTCATTTCACACTTTCTTGCTAAACCCTTTTGCCTAGCATTACCCTCTTTCTGTTTATTTGTTTCTTGGTTAAAATAAATTAGTAATCATGGAAGAACAAAATCCTATCCCCCGTCATTCATGTAGATTAGCTTTAAAACCACCTTTACCACCAGAAGTTACTTTTGGTAGGCAAAGGCAATCACGATCTGCCGAATCAAGTACAATTCATACCTCTGGTGAAACATCCTCTTTTAAACTAGAGTTAGCTCAAATTTTTTCCACACATCCCAGTTCGTTTACTGTTGTCAAAATGGAGTCTTCACAGCTACCCGTGGTCACAATCTATTCAATCACTGAGACCATACCTCCTGGACCTAACGTTGTTCAATAAAAAATTGATCCAATTCCTGTCTCTTCTTTGCCAAAAAATCTGAATCCTCAAGTCAAACAACTGGAAGTTGTTCCTACCTTGGTCATCCCACAAATTTCCGTAGCCACTGAAACTCCTATATCACACAGTCAACTGTCTGAAATATATTTTGGGCCTGACGGAGAAGTTCTTCCTCCTAGTTTAATTGCGATTGAAGAAATCCCACAAGATGATACACCTTTAAGTCCAACCCATTTTGGGGGGACCTTTACATCTACTAGTATTTTTCTCAATCATTTCCATCTGCTTTTGTTGATCCCATTGCCATTCAATCTCCCATAGATTTTGGAGAATATACATTTTTTCATACAACCATGTCTGAACCAACATCTTCGGTTGGGTCTACTGTTCCAATTACTTCAACTCCTACCCTCACTACTCCGTCAATGTTCACAACCTCACTAGAGTCATATTTGCACTATGTTTCTTCGGTCCCAATAGGTTACAAATCATTATCTGGCACCTTCTCTGGTACATATTCAAGACCATGGTATTTAGAAATGTCATCATCTGGTGTTTTAACTGGTAGTCCTATAGTTAATATTGAACGACTCGATTCATTAAATCCATCATCAGGGAAATATCAAGTCGATCCTTAGGGGTCAGTTCCTTTAAGTACTATATCAACTGGACTCCCATCATTTGGAGAAAATTATTTTCCGTCTTATTATCCTCCTTATGCTGGGGGGAAACATTTTGTCACCCAATACAACAGTACTCAGTCAAATTTTGGTCAAACTAATGTTGACATGAATGTTTGTCAATGGCAGCCCACTCTGCCTATCCAACCACAAACAGCTGTACACTCGTATCAACCGGTTCAACTTGTTACACCCACTTCATTACCACTTGTTAATACATATATATCCCTATTATAGAATCAAAGTATTGTACATCAACCTTATCAGGCAGGTTCTTCGACTCAATATCATCAAATGTTGGGTCTACAGACTCAAAATCCTTTGGTTAATTTACAACAACCTGTATCAGGGATCATTTATTCACAAGCTGGTGTACCATTTTATGGGATGTCACAAACACAACCTGGTTATACATATCAACTGAATCCAACTTACACTAATTTGGGTTATAATATTGGTGGACAGACCCCTTGGTATCCGCAAGCACAAATGCCTCAAACTTCATTTCAACAAGTCTCATATCCAGGTTTTGGTCAACAGAATTCTCAAGCGTTTATGCTACAAAACAACCCCTATCTGCGTTACCAGTAGCAAATTCCATATGATGGTGCTAAAATACCTGTTGCCCAAGCAATTTCATATTACCCTGGCTATGCTCAACCTGATCTTAATAGATAGTTTCCTTTTGTTGCAACCTTGGAATTACCATATTTAAACTGGTTAACCAATGATCCTATCAATTATGCTCCTTGGTGGTTGGTGATACCTCATAAATTACCCTCCAACATTCCTAAATTCAGTGGAAACCCTGGAGAAATCCGTCGACTCATGTTATGACTTGTCATTTATGGTGTTCATCTAATTCCTTGAATGATGATTCTGTTCGACTACGTCTTTTCTAGCGTACGCTCATAGGTTTGGCTGCTAAATGGTACATTGAGTTACCTACAGCTTCTTTTGACAATTTCACTGCTTTAGCTACTGTCTTTTAACCCATTTCTAGTTATCGATTAGATACGAAATTGGAACAAAACTCTTGACCAACTTCAAATAGAGTAATGCAATTCACATTTCAGATCATATTCATGAGTGGCATCGCCATCGACGAATGGTTAAGACATTTTTTCCCAATCATCTCCTTGTTGAATGGTTCATTAAGTCCCTATTACCATATATAACTGAGGATGTGGCTAAAGGTGGCGTCATCACATAAGAGTAAGTTATCGCTCGTGTCCAATATTTAGACTTTATTTATAATCAGTCTGGCACACTCTATGAAAAAATCCCTAATGCGCCGCGATCTAATTTCAATGTTCCTCCTCAAATAAAGTACTCTCATACCAGAGACATCTTGATAAGCACTGCAAACACACACCATGCTATTGCATCTGATCCTGCTCCTACTTCCAAAAATAATGCCGTGTCATTTGAAAAAGGAAAAAGTGACAAGAAACTAGGAGGTAAGAAAAAGGGGAAATCAAAGAAAAATCAAAGTTCTAACCTGCAGGGAAGATCATCTAATCAACAGTTTGGACCACGGAAACCTCATTATGCATGCATATTTTGTAATGAGGAACACTTTTCTAGGGATTTTCCTCACCGTGCTGAAGTCTCAAAAATCATCAAGACTTCTCATGCATCAGCTGTGTTGATAGACCCATTTCTAAATCTGGACACAAATTTGGTTGCTACGGATCCAATTCCTAGTTCCCAAGTGTTACTACTATCCACCACAAAACCTTCACAAGATATTTTCGTGTCGACACGGAATAAATACTATGGTAGTTTGGCCACTGATCAACCTACTACCTCGACAACGAATCCATCTAATGAATCAGTACCACCTCCTATTATTATTGAATTGAAAATTAATCCACCAAAGGGAGTAATTCATAAATTGACATATAATCCTCGAGCAAGAGCTACACAAAATTATAATATAGTTGAAGATTTCACTCAATCCCCTTCAGCTATGTCTGCTCTTGAGGTATTACAAAATTGTCCCTTCGAGAAGCAGGTTTTATTGTCGGCCATGGGTGGAATTGATCCAACTAATTCTAATCTTGTCGTCTTTAATCATACCGGCTATGTGCTACAATTACTAGCAGAATTGGAATTCTCCATACAAGTAAATGTTATCAATCACCTTGTTCATCGCACTATTATTGATGAGGGAGAATCTACGTGCATTATGCCTCTAAACTGTTGGAAGTCACTTGGCTAGCCATGATTATCACAATCATCAACAACGTTGAAGGCTTTTGATGGAAGAACATATAAACCTTGTGGTATTATCAATAACCTGCAAGTTGAATTAGAGGGAAAAACAGTAATTATTGATGTTGAGGTTGTTGATGGACCCCTTGTCTATAATATTTGATTTGGAAGACCATGGGTATATGCATTACTGCTATTGTTTCTACATACTTTGGAATGATTTCCTTTCCACATAAAGGTACAATTACAATCATTAATCAATTATCCTTTTTTTCCTCCGCTTCGCAGGTAATTGGGAGCATTCTGTTTGTTCACGTACCCCAACTAGAAATTCAGAACATTGGTGCAGGACTCTTAAAGGCTTGCACTCTTATGGGAACCTTTGCATTACCGCCGCCTGCGACATCAGCAGAAATTGCAAGCATAGGGACCTGCTACATGATCTCTTCCACTTTATCTAGCTTAAGGGATAGTATAGGTGATTCTAATATTTCTACGTTGGATGATGTTTTACCCCCAAACCCTATTGAGATGAAATAGAAATAAATCTATTTGGCTTGGGCGGAAAAACTGAAATTAGTGTTGCCGAGTGTTTGGGTTGATCGTTCATTATATTTTGGTACTCCATCTAATCCATTTTCCTCGAAATTTTTGACAGATGAAAATATTTTGGAAGCTATGATGTCAGAAGGAGAACCATGGGAGGATTATCATCATCATTCCCATCTTCTTGATTATGAAGAAAATAATCTCAGTGAACTATATCACCCATCCATCAAAATATTATTTTCGAATTCTTTATTGACTAATGAAATTGACTTTCATCAAAATTTATCTAATATTGAAGAAACGACTTCTATTGATATTTCGACCAAACCTGGCATTGTAGAAAATATTCATGTCAGTGTATCTTCCATCAGAAATTGATTCATATCGCTCTATTTTTCGTGAATTTCGTGACGTATTCTCTTGGTCTGTTATCACCAAAATAGGTCCTGATAGGCTTTTGGTCAGGTTACCTCAATTTAACTATTTCAAACTAGACTTTTAGTTGAGGCTTAGCCTCCTCAACTTGAGAGGGCTCTCTCAATAGGTTTATGATTTTCAAATAAGGATTATATGGCTAAATCTATGAGTAAATTGGATAAAAATGGATAATTGGTTGTACTAATAATCAACAAACATCTATTGGGCTCATGGAGTCAAATGTGTTTTCACAAAACATGAATATCAACTTCATATTGAAGTCAAGGCATTTCAGGGTTTAGATGCATCATTAGAATAGTAGGACAAAAAATAAACACAATTCATGAACATATGAAGGAAGTTAGAGCACCTTCAGTGAATTATAAGTAGCATACATTCATGCCACTGCAATTAATTGAAAGAGGAAAACCATGAGAATTTAAAACATCAATAACCCTTTCTAAATCCTGAGTGATGAAACCAATATCTTTGTATTAATAATAAAAACACTGTATTTTCTATAACAAAATAGTATGCTTGTTAATGAAAATTTCCAGCCCTATGCAATTTGACTTCTTGTCTTTTATGAAGCCATCATTACATTCTTGGATTCTCTCCAATCACTTGAGAGAAATTTTAATTTTCTAGCTTGAAACCTATCAACTACTAAAACAAAATTTAATTACATCTGATAGTTTAAACTGTCTGTTCTAGAGTCGTAATGCAACTAGGATTAAAATTCTTTATTAACTTAACAACCTTATCCAAATATTAAATATTCTATCTGACAACTACTCCTCCTAAAATTTGACCTTGATGATGTCCATCTCCTTGCTGTTTTACTCTATTGATTTTCCTCTTATCTGCCCTGAAAGATAGGAACATGCTCCCTGCAAAATAGCTATGGTGTTTCGTTTATGTTTCTTCAAACCATCTGTTGACCAACTTGTGCTCAAAACATGTGGCAAAGTCTTAATAAGCTCTTGTGACTTCTTCCTTCCATCTGTGCCCAAACCAAACCTTTCAAGAAATGCCCAAAACTGTTAACATTGCTACGCTATGAAGCTATCTACTATTTTTTTAGCACAAAACTTCACCTTTGAAAACTTCATTTGAAACCTTCAATTGTCTATGTTTTTCCATTGGTTCTTCACTTGTGATCTTTATACATTATTTAGCAGAATCAGGGTTTTAAAAAAAATGCCCTTTCACCCTTTGAAACCTTGCAAAATTGTTTAAAATGCATCCTACAGCAGTTTCATAGCACACTACGAAACTACTGTGTCTATCTTTTCACAGTTTGTTTCCAAAAATTTGAGTTTCCCACCTTTACTGCCATCCTTGAAGTTATATATAAGCTCTCAAAAATCAACTTTGAACTGTTTTTTAAAATGAAATCTTTCCACATAACCCCAAAAATGTGTTAGGAGATGTCACTTATTGTTTACACTCATTTTTGTTGTGGTTGATCTTCAGGCTTTGCTAGCTGTATCTCAAGGTCTTCAACCTGCCTTTTAAGCCTTCTAGTATTAGCTCTTAGTTTGGTATTAATCATCCTTATGAACTTTGCTTCCTTGATTGCAGGGATAGTCCATATGAAGAATTGATCCTGACTGCTGATTGACTCATTGTTTGAGACCTTTTCTAGCTCCCACAAACCTTTCAACATTTCAAATTTTGACCTTTCTACAACATACATTCTCACTTTCTTCTTCAATTTATCAATTTCAATGTTTTCAAGTTTGTGTTTGTCTTTAACCTCATCATAACTGCTCTTTTCTCTCCGAGTATTAAAAACTTTGTTTCTATCTTCTTCAAGTATTTGAGATGATATATTTATGGGTTCCTAAAAAACATTTTCTTCCTCACCTCCTGTTTGGTCTATCTCCATGTCAAGCTGCTGCAATTTCTTAGACTGCCTAGTCAAAGGTTTTCTAGGCTTAAAGACAAACTCTAACACTCCATCCTCAAAATTTAATTTTTTGGATGTTCTCAATTTCTTTGATTTTCTACCTGTATCTAGTTTGATGAAATTTTCTTGAACCAGGGGAGAATTCTCAATGTCAATAGCTTGTAATATATCATTCAAATCACCTCTCAATTCCAAGTTTCCATCTGTGACCACAGCCTTACCCTTCTCCTTTGACCTATAACTCCTAGTCAATTTAATCTGAGGTGTTTTACTGGTTGACTATTTCTAAACTGCCTCTTTGACATGAGTTCTCTTCTTATGTGAAGATTTAGGAGTCCTTTGGATATTCAGTGATGTCTTTATCATAGGTTCCTTAACCTATTTCCTGGGCTTAAGCTTGACAGACCTCCTTGATTTTGTTTCTGCAGGTTCAGTAGTCTTTAATGGAGATGTTTCTTTGACTTGAGAGCTACCTCCTGTTCCTTCAACCCCTATTCCACTCAAAAAGAGAAATGCATACCATTCTCTATTCACTTTCTGAATCTCATGAAAAAATATTAACTTGACTAGACCATGATGAAATAATAAGGTTTCACATGCCTGATTTTTCATCTATACTTTGTCTGCCATCTTGGCCAGACTTCGAAATAGAAATAAAGGTAAGTCTAGAGAGATTATTCCTGTGAAATTCAATAAGAGCTTAAAGTGGAAAGTGTACACCTTGTGGTATCTCCCTTCACAAGTGAAGTACCTTTGGATATTGTAGAGAAGATTGGAAAATGCATCCTTGACATAACTTCTTGGCACATCTTTATTCAAATCAGTATCCATAAACTTTGGTTTCAAAAAGGTTTTGCGGGGTTGCATTTCAAACCTAAAATTATTGAACCATTTATCTTTACCGCTTGGAATTTTTGTGACTTCTGATATAAATTCAGGAGAAATTGGTAAATTGAGAAAACCAGCCTTTGTGTTTGACCTTGTGAAGTTCATGGCAAACTCTTTGGTAACCTAATTATGCCCTCCTTGAAGCTTTTCGCAGAACCTTCAGCACCCTACCTTCTTGAAGGCTTCTTCAACAAATTTATCTTTTGTGAGAGCTTCTAAACCTTTAGGTTCTATTCTTAGACAGTGACCAGACCTGTTATTTATCTTTTCTTCTGTCATCTTCCTCCTGAAAACCCTATGTCTTCAGCAAACATGTAATAAACCTCCTTTTTGGATACACTGGCTCGCTTGAGAATTTGGTTCAGCCTCGCTTGATGGAGAACTCTGCCTCGCTTGATTAGAAACCTTGTTTCAATCAGCAATTATTTCAAAATCACTAGATTAGCAAGTATTGAAACTGCTGACATAACATCAATTGGATTCTGCCTCACTTGATTGAAAACTCTGCCTCCCTTGAAAACTTAATGAGAGCTCTGGTATCTTATCATGAGCTTTTCTTTCAGCAATAGATATGCATGCAGTGCTTTCTTTGCATGAGATAAAAACAATGATAACCAAAACCTTTTCAAATTTGCAAAGGACTACTGACAAATGACCCCTAACGAATCCCATAATGATTTCATAACTTCTTTGGATGGTTGCATGCGTGAGGGAGGATTCGTGGACTGACACCAAAATCATGAAAATTTAACCCAAACTGACAGATGTGACAGCTAAACCGAAAAAATTTGAATCCCCTATTTTGTAGCACTGGTAATGTGATTTCAGGATTTTGCGTTATGAAAAGACCAGCGTTTTCGTAGCGCAAAAGTAGTTTTTTACACTGAGTGCGCTACGAACATGTGGTTTCATGGCTTATTCAAAAAATTTTTGAGAAAGACTTAAAATATGGTTTTCAAAATGTGGTATGAGACTTCTAAAGAGTAAATAAAAGTTTTTGCACTTTATTTGGTGATGAAATGAGACTTGTAACCTATGGCTTAGACCCTATAAAACATAAAAATGATTCAAAGCCTATCTAATACCATGACTTAGGAGTAATTATAAACTGACCAAGTTTATAAAATTTTGATAGTGATAACATGGTCTTACGAGGAAATTCCATGCATAGATACTAGTATAATTGAACACACTATTAATATGTATCCTAATGTCAAACCAGTGCGTCAACGACTTCATCTTGTTCATCGAAAGAAATCTGCTACCATCAAAGCAGAAGTTGAAAAACTTTTGGGTGCTGGATTCATTTACCCTGTTCCGCTAACTGAGTGGGTTTCCAATATCATTCATGTTATGAAAAAACAAGGAACCACTATAGTGTGCGTCGATTATCGGGATGTGAATCAAGCTTGTCCAAAAGACAACTATCCTACTCCCTTTATCAACCAAATTATTGACGATTGTGCTGGATGCGAATTTTTTTCGTTCATGGATGGATTTTCCAGCTAAAATAAATTCAATATCTACCCAGATGACCAACATAAGACAACATTCATCTGTCCCTTGGGCACATTCGCATATAGGAAACTTCCATTTGGTTTAAAGAATGCTGGGGAAACTTTTTCAGAGAGCAATGGATTATGCTTTCAACGACATCAAGAACATTTTTCAACCATATCTAGACGATTTACCAGCACAGTTATGAAAACAGACTGATCACCTGATGCATTTGAGAGCCATTTTCTTACACTTCTGACACTACAAGATACACCTCAATCCACAAAATGTGTGTTTTGTGTTGGTTCTGGTCAATTGCTCAGATTCATGGTCTTAAAAGAAGGAATTTGAATAGACCCATTGAAGGTACAAGCCATTCTTGATTTTCCTACACCATCAAACTTACTTCAAAGACATAAAATTCAAGGAAAGGCTAACTTCCTAAAAAGGTTCATTCCAAACTACGTTGAAATGGCTAAAGGATTTACTCAATTATTGAAAAAGGGAGTTCTCTTCCATTGGGACCAAGTGACACAAGCCTCTTTTGATGTTGTCAAGGACCATCTTTTCTGAGCATCATTAATGTATCCTCCTAATTATCAAAATGATTATTTCATATATATCACCGCGGCTGAAACAACCATAGCTATGGTTTTGGTCGAAGTAGAAAATGGAATTGAACATCTAATCTATTATTCATTCGTAATCTCAATGATACAGAAGTTAAGTACTCATATGTGGAAAAAATTTCCTTGGCAGCTGTTCAAGCTGTCCAAATATTTCGCCATTATATCCTGCTCCGAAAAACAACAATAGTTTCAGATTGCAATCCCATTACCTACATATTATCATGTCAATTATTGGGGGGGAAATATTCAGAATGGATTGTCATTTTGTAGGAATTTGATTTGGAATTCATCAAATCCAAGTCAAAGAAGTCTTTAGTTTTTCCTGAGCTTCTCTGTGACCTTCCTTCTCATAGTACTGCTACTACGTCGGAACCATCTATTCCAGACGAGTCTCTATTTCTGATCAGATCATCTGATCCGTGGTATGGCTATTTCATTATTTATCTCCAAACCCAAAATTTTTGACCTAATACCTCTCACTCTGATCAGCGACGTATTCAATACCAAGCCAAATATTATCTAATCATGGGCAATACACTTTATCATCGTGGTGTCGAAACCATTTTAAGGAGGTGCCTCACTCATGAGGAGGCCAAAAAAGTGTTAAATGTTTTCCATGCTGGGGCTTGAGGTGGAAATTTATCTGGATATGCTACCGCGCTGGTACTTTTGGCCTACTATTTTTCGATATTGCATCCTCGCATTAAGAATTTGTCAGGCATGCCAAATATTTGACCGTAAAATATACAAACTGCCAGTGTCAATGCATCTTATTGTCTCTACTGGACCATTTACGAAATGGGGTATTGACTTCATGACCTGTAACCCTCCTTCATTTGGAGGCATGGTTATATTATTGTCGCAGTCGACTATTTTACCGAATGGGCTGAAGCGATTCCTACATTCAACAACACAGGACAGACAACTGCATTGTTTTTCTTCAACCATGTTATTGCACGGTTTGGGGTCCCATAGGTAATAGTTACGGATCATGGGAAGCATTTTCACAACCATATGATGTCTAAATTGACTGCCAAGTTAGGATTGTCACATGATAATTCTACTCCTTATTATCCACAATCAAGTGGTCAAGCTGAGGCTATTAACAAAATTCTTAAATGAATGCATCAGCGAATGATAG
Source organism: Pinus albicaulis (assembly GCA_034641835.2). Taxonomy (NCBI): domain Eukaryota; kingdom Viridiplantae; phylum Streptophyta; class Pinopsida; order Pinales; family Pinaceae; genus Pinus; species Pinus albicaulis. Next base: position 1,287,085,689 of record CM076577.1, on the reverse strand, counting down.
GAGTCCATAAAAGGAACTGGCACTTGATCCTGTACTCCACCTTATGGGCGTATCAAACCTCAATGAGAAACACGACCGTATTCACTCCTTTTCAATTGGTGTATGGTCTAGAAGCTATCTTACCAATCCAATGTAAAATATCATTGTTAAAACTTGTGATAGACTTGTTACCTAGCACCTCAGAAGAGAAAGTGTGTCTCCTTAACCTCATCCATATAGATGAAATGTGTATTGAAGCCCATTTGGCCAACAAAGCACATAAGAGATGTATAAAGGTGCATTACGACAAAAATGTCTAGCCTCGCATCTTCTCAGAGAGCGTCTTGGTCCTTCTTTACTATCAAAAAGCTAATGTAATAGGTATAGGGAAATTGAAGCCATTGTGGTATGGACCCTATATAGTCAAAATATTTCTTGCTTAGGGTGCCTACAAGTTAGTTAATTATGATTGGATTCCATTGGCACAACCTAGAGATGGGTTGTATTTGAAACATTACTATGCTTAATCATGAGCGTAGTAATTTTTTGTATTATATTGTTTATATGTTGTTGATTTGCATTCACTACCTTAATTTGTTTTTAGAGTTTTCTTGACGCTAGTAATCTGCTTTACATTTCATCGCAGATGACTAAATATTTGGAACCATTTGTTGGATATTCTGATGGTGCTATTTGTAGTACGCAGAATATATCCTCTACAATGTGGGCCATTTTCGCTCCGAACGGCGAGTTAGTGAGTTTTCAAGGGATTTTTATTTGTAGATCGACGAAAAATGTCATTGAGTATAGCGCGTTGATCAAAATTCTCTCTGATGCCATTTAATTTGGTATTAACTGCATAATCATAACGTTAGACTCACAACTTGTGGTACTATAACTTACTAGTATTTATACTGTTAGAAATCCAGCACTTCTTAGATTGCTCCTAAGAGTTCAAATTTTGGACAGACATTTTGATTTCATTCAATATCAACACATTTCTATAAATCTAAACACTTTAACTGATTCATTAGCTAATCAATTTTTAGATAGACATTTGTGACATAGGTAAATAAAACATTCACATCATTGAATAGGATTGTGTATTAAACATAGGAAAAACTCTGAAAACATATAGATAGATAGTTATAGTTTTTTTACAAAATTTGTGCCCAAGACACATTGGTCATTTGACCTAAAAATGTATGCAAAAAAATCACAAGTAAACTAGTGCTGCTCATGGTAACATGCTATAGATCTAGCAATCCTACGGAGCAACTGCATCCACTGGTTAGGAACCCCGATAGTGTGTCGCTACAGTCACATGGGAAGCTCTTTGATTCAGAAATCCAGAATCCCGAAGGTCAAACCCTCTATGTGCTATTGAAGCTCAGCCAGAGTCTCAGCCATATCAAGGTCCTAAAGGAATGCACTCCCGACAGCCCTCTCTGCTGGTGCATCTGCTTCGCTCTCTGGTTCCTCTACTGGTTGAATGCGACCAATATCTGCATTACATTAAACATTTAGTTTAGTCCTGGAAAGAAATAAAAACACAAAAACATTGTATAAACCTTATAAAAATAAAAAACATGGTCGAATCATTCTTACCCATTGCACCCCACTGAGCACCTTCTGGTAATACTAGATCTAGATCTCCTTGGAAGTCGACACCTGCGTATGAATAATCATCGATGGCAACAATCTGTCGACGGAACTAGGCGAAGAATACAGTGGAGAAAAAAATGGTTGATTGGCCTACATGTCGACCCATGAGTTCTACCCATCTCTACATTCGAGGATCTCTAGGACTAGATATATCCAATGTTACATGTTGTGGCTGCATTAATGGAATCCTTTCCAAAGCGAAGGAGATAAGGATTGAACCATAACTGAAATTTTTCTTCCTTCCTCCCTTTGCCTTATTCATTTGTTCCTTTATATGAGATAGAACAACTTCAGACCATTTGAATATTGTTGGCTCTAAGCACTCTAGCACATACTACATATACGATCTGTTTGCTACATGTAGTATATAACGATGCCAGCAAGTTTAGCGATCATGAAAAGGATGGTTCTCAAAGGAAAATCCCTGACATATTGGATGTTTATTTTCCCATATTTGCTAGGTTCTTACCCTAGATAGCAATACTGCATAGCATAATCCCTCACTGTCTCTCCTCCAACGGTAGACCCTGTGAGAGAAATGGGAAAACCTCTCCTCAACAAACTTGTGAGAAAATACACATCCTCAAATGTTATGGACAACACTTGATTTTTTATGTGAAATGCCTCTATCTTCGGATCCCATGCTCGAACTAAGAACTCTAAGAGTTCTATTTGTTGCCTCGTTCCTAACAATTTGAAGTACTTAAGCAGCCCACAATCTCTTAAGGCTCTTACAGTACCCATATCATTTAAGGCAATCATATCTTGTTTTTCATGCTCTCTTTCTCTCCATGTAATCATCATTATAATCCGATGGTAATGGCCAAAGTGTCCTCAGACACGTAATTTTATTAATCACAAAAAAAACAATTACATTGGAATTATGCAAGAGTTTACACCTGAACAACACAATCACTCTTGCAATGAGCTATTTATAAGCTCAATGTCCTAACTTCCACTAATTTTGGATCACTTATTAAATAACAAGTGTCCAATTACATTAAATGAGCTTCTAACTATTCTACTAACTTTACTCCTAACTTAGAGCCTAGGAAACGACTCTTTCCTAGAGTCCTATTTTTTAATAACAAATCTCTATTTCTAAGTATCTCAAAGATTTATTAACTATTCTAGAACAATAATTATTAATTTAATATCTTAAATTAATAATTATTTTATTCAAACATTATAACCTATGATAAAATTTATTTTGGATCATCTAACATTCCCCCCATGATCCAAAGATACATTACAACAGATACCAATTTCATCCCTGAACTTGGTAAATTTTATTCTGCCAAGAGGTTTCATGAAAATGTCGGAGGTCTTATCTTATGAAGGGAAAAACAATGGCTTGATGACGTCCTTTGCAATGAGAGATCTGATATGATGATACTTGGTGTCCACATGATTTGTCTTTGAATGGAAAACTAGATTCTTGGCAAGATTTATTGCTGATTGATTGTCGATGAATAGTGAAGTAGCTTCTGCTAGAGGAATTCCCAAGTCCTGTAAAACTCGACGTAACCAAAAAATCTCACATGCTGCTTCCCATGCTGAAATGTACTCTACTTCTGCTAAAGAAGTGGCCACTGTAGTTTGCTTCTTGCAACTCTAGGAAACTGTAGCTGACCCCATGTTCATTAAGTAACCTAAGGTTGATGCCCTTTCATCAATACTGCTAGCAAAGTCGGCATCTGAAAATCCACCAAGTACAAAATTTTTAGTCTTTTTGTAAAGAAGACCAAAATGTTTTGTTCCTTGAATATATCAAAAAATTCTTTTGGCTGCATTCCAGTGGCTATCTAGTGGTTCCTCTATAAAACATGAAAGAATACTGACTGCATAAGATAGATCAGGCCGAGTGGTTATCAAATAAATCAAGCTGCCAATCAACTGTCTGTAAGTAGTGCTGTCCACCTTTTCCCCCCCTTCAAATTTTGAAAGTTTCAAGTTTTGTTCCATAGGGGTAAGGACAGGTTTAAAATCCTACATTCCAAATCGCTAAAGAATTTCTACTACATATTTAGTCTAAGAAATGAAGATCTGATGTGGACGTTGGAATACTTCAACTCCAAGATAGTAGTGAAGTAGGCCCAAATCTGTCATCTTAAAACCTGCATGTAATTCATTTTTCACCTGTTCAATGTGATCATCATTGTTGCCTGTGATAATCAAATCATCAACATACATAATGAGAATGACCAGATATTTTCCCTGTTGGCGCACATACAAAGTATCATCAGATTCACTGTGATGAAAACCAACTTTGCGAAGGTATTCATCCATTTTTGCATACCAAGCGCGGGGAGATTTTTTTAATCCATATAAAGCCTTGATTAATTTGCATACTTTATGTTCTTTCCCTTCAACTTCAAACCCTAGTGGTTGTGCCATATATACATCTTCCTGTAAGTCCCCGTTGAGAAAATCACTTTTGACATCCATTTGATGAACTTTCCACCCTTTCTAAGCGGCCAATGCAAGTGTTAATCTAATGGTGTCCCATTTAGCTGTGGGTGAAATTTTTTCTTCATAGTCAATGCCTTCTTGTTGCGCAAAACCTTTAGCGACAAGTCTTGCTTTATACTTGTCAAGTTCGCCATTTTGGTTGTACTTAACTTTTTAAACCCATTTGCATCCTATGGGTTTAACATTTGGAGGACAATCAACCAGTTTCCAAGTGTGGTTATCAATTATTGCTCTATATTCATCAATCATGGCATGTTGTCATTATTTATGTTTGATTGCTTCTTTGTATGTGGAAGTTTCAGTAAAATCATGTGCTAGCAAGGAGAAAGTTGCTTCACTTCTGTGTTTCTATCTTGTTCCTGTTTTATTTTGTTCATCAGGCTTTACATCTTTCAATAGTTTAACTGCCCATTTTGGAAGTTGTTGCTCACTTTTTTGAGAATCTGAGAAGTCCCCATCATTGTAAAGGGGATTAATGTAAACTGATGTTCATCATTCAGGTGGTGAATCTGGAGAATCACTGTCAGAAGAATCGCTACTGCTTGGAGATGTTGATGAACTTATAGAAGACCCAGATGATTTTGTTGAAGTAGATGGACTGGATGACTTATCTTCAGAGGAAGGAAAATCAAGTTCATACCAATTTGGCGAAGTTGGTTGACTTTGCATATTTCCTTTCCTTGTACTACCCTTAGTTTCTAACTTGTGAAGAAGACTTTCGATTTCTTCGGCACTCTTACTCTCTGTTTCATAAAAAATGACACCCTTTCTCACAATAAATTTTCCATTGGTCAAAAGATGATAACCTTTCTTTTCATTTGAATAGCCAATCATTGTGCATTTCAAACTTCTTGAATCAAGCTTAGTTCGCTTTTCTTTGGGAACTAAGGCATAACAGATGGATCCAAAAACTCGAAGATGTTTAACTTCAGGTTTGAAACCAAACCAAGCTTCATAAGGGGTGATTCCTTCTAAAGAAGTAGTTGGAGATCTATTTCTTAGATAGACAACTGTATGGATTACTTCTACCCAATATGTTGGAATTAACCCTTTGAAAGTTAACATGGATCTCGCCATGCCTAACAATGTGCGATTCATCCTTTCTACGACTCCATTTTGCTGTGGAGTGTAAAAATTTGTAAGATGCCTTCTGATGCCATTTTCGCTGCAATAAGTTTTGAATTCATTTGAGTTGAATTCTCCCCCATTATCTGTCCTGAGAGTACCTATATTTTCTTTGGCTTCATTTTCAACAAGTTGTCGAAAAATTTTAAACTTCTCAAATGCTTTTGACTTGTTTTTCAAGAAATAAACCCAAGTCATTCGGCTGAAATCATCAATAAATAGCAAGAAATATTTTCAACCACCTAATGAAGTTTGTAGTGGACCACACACATCACTGTGAACTAGTTGCAGTAGCTTGTTTGTGAGCCATGTACTTGTTGGAAAACTTTCTCAACTTTGTTTGCCATAAATGCAGGCTTCACATTTTGCATTTTCCTTATTGAAAGTTGGAAGTCCTTTAACCATCCCTTGTTTCTGCAATTGAGAAATACTATCCAAATTAAAATGTCCATATCTTACATGCCATGATATTATAGGTGAAATTAATGTAGTAACTACCCCTGCAAAATCAAAATTCCTTGGAATAATTGTTCCTTTCATCCTTAACAGTTTTCCGTCTTCATATCCTATCATCATTGTTTGGAAGTTCTGTTTGACTAAATTAATCTTAACTAAGCCATCTTCCATAATTATTTGATGTCCATCTTGTCAAATCATGACCAAAGACAACAAAGTTTTCTTAAAGGTGGGTACATAGCACACATTGGAAATCAATTTTTCTCCAATGTTAGGGAGAAAAACTTTAACTGCACCTTTTCCATAAGGCGTATGTTTTGTATCATCTGCTAGAAAGATGGAATTAAGATGGCACTCTTGAAAATTCCAAAAGAAATCTTGTCTACGGATCATGTGCTGAGTTTCTCCTGAATCCAAAATCCAAGCATCTTCATAATCACTCTTAATATAGGAGGAAATTTGGATTGCTGGTGAACAAGTGAAGACATATTCTGAGTCATTATCATCTTGACCTTGATTATTTGCAAATTGTGCTGAAGGCTGTTGAAACTTAGAAATTTTGTTGATAGATGTGTGACAATCTAAAGCATAATTACCAACTCTATTACATCGCCTACAAACAATTTGAATCAAATCGGTGCCTCTTCCTTGAGACTGTCCTTTGCCTTGAGACTGTCCTCGACCTTTGCTTTGTCCTCTGTTTTGAGACTGTCCTCTCCCTAGATTCTGTCTTGTGCCTTGCTGATATCCTCTGTTTTGATTGTTTCCTCTGCCTTGAGAATTGTTTCTACCTGAATTGGAGCCTCTGTTGGAGTTGTTTCCTCTGTGTTGACTGCGACCATGACCTTGCGCTGCTTGATTTTGATTAAAATTACCTTTTCCTTTGTTTCTGGAATTTTTAGCTGAGGAGTTGCTAGTACTGGCCTCTATGAGAAAAACATCTTCACCAACTTTCTTTTTCTTCCCAAAGGTTTTATCATGTTGAGAAACATTTCGCAGAGCTCATCAAACTTTAGCTTTTCTAACTTTCCAGTTAGTTGTAGAGTTTCCAAAAATGTGTGTAGGAAAAAGGAAGCCCAACAATTAAAATTATGACCATAAAACTATCATCTACTGCTTGAAAACCAGAATTAACAATTTCCTGCTTAATATTCTTAAGTCTGGAGATGTATTCAAGAATATCTCCTTATTTAGTCAATTTTTGATGCAACAATTTTAATTGTAGGTCAACTCTTTTTGATTGAGGCTGAGTATCAAACAACTCTTTAAAATTTCTCAAAGCAGACCATGCATCTTTAGCATTTTCGATATGGACAAACATTTCATCATTGATGGAAGATTTAATGAGAGCTAATGCTTTGGCATTTTTAACTTCACATTTTGCTAGTGCAGCTACATCTGTAGGTTTATTTGGCATTACATCTCCATCAAAAATATCATGCCATAGTTCATTATAAATGAGAGTGCTTTTGATGAGGCATTGCCATGTTTTGTAAGATTTTGAGCCTTCAATTTTGTCAGAATCAGAAAATAAATTAATCAACTTAGACATTGTAGTGTTTAAATTTCACACCACGAATCAAGCTCCAAAAAATATCAAGATGCACAACACAACAGCAACACACGATGCAAAAAAAAACGAACTATCGGGGCTTGGCCTTGACCCTCGAATAGTCGTTGAAACATGAGAAAATTGACTGAGCTTTGCACTTGGCTCTAGTCAATTTCTCAAATATTTACAAGGAAACTTTCAAAATTTGACTTTTACAATGATGCTCTTGCACAATCTGGTAAAAAAAAAATTACCCCCCCTCAAAGTAAAATTACTTTGAGTTACAATATCACCCCAGAAAAAATTACAAGGCAAAAAATCTCCTTATTACTCCAAAAATTTAAAATACCCTTATTACTCCAATTACAAAAAATTGCTATGTTCTTCAAGTAAAAATAAATATTCTACTTATTTCTCCAATGACAAAAAAAAAAACTCTAATGGGTGCGTGTTACAAATTTAGACTTTGTTTGTTTTAGACTGCTTGCATCAAGAAACCAACCCAGCTATGTGAATTTTGATTTGTTTGGAATTGAATTACAACCAAGCATCGCACATGTCAACCGAGCATTCGCTCAACCAAGCACATGACAACCTCGATTTCTAAAATCCTGTAAGTTTGAATGTCAGCGGCCTTTGTAAACACACCATAACTCGTCATTGCACTAGTAGTCGATTACAAAAAAAATGAGGCACCATATCTCGATACTGCAAATAATGCTTTGTATCAAATTTAAAAGATGGAACAACATCTAGTCACCGTTAAGTTAATGTAGGCCCAATTATCAAATTGAAAAGGCAGACAGGCAGGTGTGGATTGATTATTTGGCAAGTGTTATAAAAGACAGAATGACATTAGCTTCACACGATCTCCACACTCTGCTTTCAGCAAAAAACACAGTCCTCGGCGTTCCTCTCGGCTTTTTTTTTGCGTCGAGCCTTGATTAATACGCTCTAAACTAGCGTGCTGCTCTACCAACACAACGCTTATTCCTTTTCTATTCAGATTCGATCCAAAACGCCGTCACATGTTGTATAACATATGCAAACAGAAATTAAACGCTGCAAAGGCCAAATACTGTTGCTTACATTGATTTGATTAAGCTCGATAACCATTTTTTTTAAAACTCAATTACCATTTTTACAGTGAATCAATTTCAAAACTCTGCAAAAAAATCGAATACAGTTGCTTTCTCCATTGATCCAAAGCTCGATTGCGACTTAAAATGAAACGTTCCTTTCTCTGCTATGTACGCAGATCTACAACAGCACCAGTGTTTTTTTTGGTTGATTCACAGATGCAGGTTCATTAAACAGCGCTATGTTAACAACGCTCTCCCAATAGTGCAGGTGCAAACAACGTTTTCAAACATCTTTCTCCTTTTTTTTATTTTATTGCAACAAATATCTTACAAACAAAGTCACCTCAAGAATTTGAAACAGGAAATTCACACATATTTTGCATTTTCTCTTAAAAAATGATTTTAGAATTTACAAATCTAAAATCAATAATAGAATTTCTATTCTTTTTTTAAACAAAAATTTGACAAATTTCATACCAATTTTTTGTTGATCGATTCAACCGAATTGAGTTTTCCAAGAACTTGGAGAGCTGGAATCCTCCTCCTCATATCCACTTGCAACATTACCATAGCTCTAATACCACAATAATGGCCAAAGTGTCCTCAGACACGTAATTTTATTAATCACAAAAAAAAAATTACATTGGAATTATGCAAGAGTTTACACCCGAACAACACAATCACTCTTGCAATGAGCTATTTATAAGCTCAATGTCCTAACTTCCACTAATTTTGGATCACTTATTAAATAAAAAGTGTCTAATTACATTAAATGAGCTTCTAACTATTCTACTAACTTTACTTCTAACTTAGAGCCTAGGAAACGACTCTTTTCTAGAGTCCTATTTTTTAATAACAAATCTCTATTTCTAAGTATCTCAAAGATTTATTAAATATTATAGAATAATAATTATTAATTTAATATCTTAAATTAATAATTATTTTATTCAAACATTATAACCTATGATAAAATTTATTTTGGATCATCTAATAGATGGAAACCTGAAAATCAACCATAAGATCCATTAAATACCATTCATTGCAAAAAACTAAGAAAATTTTTGACACAACATGAAAACCAAAAAATTTAACGGTGCCCAATGCACTCCCTTGGTTGAGACAGTGCATTGCACATGGAGGTACCCTTCACTGTACCTATTGTGCAATGCAGGTTTTGACATTCAGGGGTTCGTTGCCCTCATTTTGGGTAGAATTTACTCTAGGGGCCTCAAAACCCTAAAACTTTGCAAAGAATGGAAATGAAATGAATATTGAAGGAAAGAGGAGGTTCATGGCACTAACCTGGATCAAACAAAGATGAAATTTGTCCACGGAAATGACCGCAATCAATGACTAAAGTTCAGGGGAAAAATCAGGTTCGGAGCTCCAAAATGAAAATGGTAACTATGGAATGGTAAAAATGAATAGTGAAACTACTTTATATCGTCATTTAATTGTTTGCAAGTTAAATTTATTGCCGTGACTATAGTTTTATTATTTTTTTATTATGAAGCAGATATTTTTAATCCATTTGATGTTGTTCTGAATAGGTAATGCAACTGATGAACATATTAGTCGTGAAGATCTATTCAAAGAATGATTTGAACACAAAGCATACTTTTTCTCCTTATTTTTAGAGCTTTGTTAAAAACGAAAAAGGATTTGAAGCGCACTTTTATCTCTTTTTCAAGCTTCAATAACAGCGAAAAAGGAACCCTTGGAGTCTTATTTCAGCTCTTTTCAAACTTTGATAATGTGAATATATTGTCGGGCACTTGTTTGTTCAAGCTCGTTAAAGTAAATGAATTGATAACTACTTAGTATAAGTTTAACCCTTTTCCGGAATGAGATGGATTATTTATGAAAAAGGAATACCTTGGTTAAACATGACCAAAGAGGTTCTCTTAGATATTATTTTACACTTTTTCGGATCTGAGTGACAAATTTACGAAAACGTACTTTATGGAGTTCTCTTTTGTCCTCTTTTTAAGACTCTAAATGTGAAAAAGGATTGAGCTATCACTGTCGTTAAGCTCGTTAAAACATAAAATAGTGACAGGCTTGTTGATCATGTCAAGAATCGAGTTTCATTTAGGGTCGTTAAATTATTAAATAGTGATACTTTATTCACCCGAAGGGTTGAATTATAGATCAAGGAAATGTTATCCTCCTCAATCTTGTTAAAAAATAAAGAGGTACTGGTCGACAAATGACCGGGGAAAATTTTGGAAAAGTAAGTAAAGTTTCTTTTTGGTAGCAAGTCACTCTTGAACATGACACTTCTTTCACTCCATGTCCGTGACTATTTGGATTGGGTAATCATCTTGACAGTTCATTCACACCAATGGTTCATCATACCTTCACTTCGGTTTTGGGTCAATGCTTCCAACTCATCACAGTGTCGTCGATATGTTCAAGAGAATTCATCCAGTGATTAAAAAAACATCCATCTGCAATACTCGTAAACCTTCATTTTCATGACCATCATCCCTGAAAATTGCTATATCAAGTCATATCCTTGTCTCTGAAATCAGTAACTCATGTTTTGCAATAAGGTGACTTCCCATTGACAACAAATCAATATTCAGGAAGTTCACTTAGAAACATCAGATTCTAGTACCATGAGGCTTGTTACAGCATCGACAAGATCCTCGCTTCTAGACCTTTGATCGAAAGATTTTGTTTGGCGTTCGACATCAAATATTCTATTCACGCCTTACGAAAATTTACTACAGTACCTTGAGGGACATTGACATTAATGGTGGTTCTCTCGCATTTGTTAATAGCTCACATCATTGGCCGGTATTCAAATGAGGTATTTCCATGTTCGATGACAAATCATATATTCACATGGCTAGACTTGTACCTAAATGATCGAGTGAATGAGATAAGAAGACCCTGGATCTAGTTTCATCCATCTGGGCTGCGATTTTAGGATTGTTGTACACATCATCTGTACGGTGACCTTACATACAGATTGTCATCCAAACATGGGCCTATATCTTTAGGTGTGTCTACATCTGGGTAATATTCCAATGTAGATGACTTTCAGAATTATGTACATGTTATTACATTGTTTTATGTGCTGAACATGGGAATGCCTACCCTCGGAAATTATGATCAATAGAGGATATATCATGATGAAATGTATTGTAAGATTGATGCAGGTGACCACTCCACTTCGTTTCTAGACTCATCACAGTGTAAATCATCTCAATGAAATGTTTTTATTATTTGGATCTCATGCTTTAGTGGGAAATTGTTATAGGTCACTTTGGGAACCATTCCAAATGACCTGGTTAACTGGACATCATCTCCGGGACCAAATATCAAGGGTCTATAATTCCCTATCATTTCAGTTGCTACGTGCCCTAAGACAAGAAACAAGACAAATCAAACAAGACTTTTATCAAACAAAGGTTTCCATGGTTTGAAGCTTACTATATAGCATATGAGAGCTCACCAATGCAGGCTCTAAGGGGCCTAACTGCATTGCATATGTAGGTAGCACCATGCAAGGCTGCTCTACAAAGCACTTCCTGACATTCACAGGTGCGTTGGTCACATTGGGAGAAAAATTCTCATTGTTCCAGAATCTTCAGTTGGCCAGTGCATTCTAGAAGAGTTCACATGTGTCAAGCTTCAGATCCAAGTGTCCATTTGACATCTACATGACTGGAAACATGTCTTGCCTATTTTTTGAAAGTTATTGATTGCAAAAAAACCTACAGTTCATCTATAAATTGAACATAGATCTAAATGTTTTAGAAGGAATTATTTGAGTAGAGAAATGTTGGAGGATTTTCAATTGAGAGCTAGATTTGTGAAGCTGCTGCTGGAGAGATTTACACTGTGATGAAGCTTGGGAAATTTCCTGGAAGGTCACTTCAAATCAGTCACTAGGTTGTAACCTCTCCTTCTATCATCAATAAAGAGTACTTCTTATTTTTCCCTACATGCATCTGTATTGGCTTTGATTTTCCATATTGTAAGATCTTGGTTGATGAATGTAGTTTATGCGTTACTGATTTAGCTAACTAGCTTGAATAGATATCTATATTATTGCATCTTCTGTTGTTTCAGTGCTCTTTCTTGTGGGAAGCATTCAGCTCACAAACCACTTGAATTTGAAGCTGCAACAGAAGCGACAGAAGGAGCCATTTGGAAGCGATTGAACAAGTAAGCCTCCAATCCTCTCTGTATATCTGTTCTGAGTTAGGAGAAATAGTAGTATAGTCTTTCACCTGGTTTTCTAGACTAGCACCTATCTAGGGAAGCATAATTTATTCGTAGATTACAATTCTGGCCCAACACAAGGTGTTCCCGAGCAGGAATCCCACCTCTTTCTTTGAGTAGCTCTGGAAAGAGGATTGTTCTTCATTCCATATTAGGCATTGGTGCCATCTTGAGAAGGTTGTTTCTAGCATTCAACTAGGAAACTAGTGGAGGACTTATCCTACAACTTTGTTCTTCAAATCCAGCCTTTCAGGAGCAGCAGATGTATATCTAGCATTTAGGCCTTGGGGTTTCACCTCCATGTAGCAGCAGTCCCTTTAGGGATTGCGCAATCTAGTCTTGTAGATCGATTGGAGGAAGGAAGTTTTCAATATTTCAGCTGGAAATCCCATGAGGGATAACCTCCTCAATTGGATCTATTGTTTCCATCATCTAGGAGCTGATTTGACATATCTAGCAATAGGCTATTGAGCCTCCCTCTATAACAGTGCATTTTTTTGAAGCTGTTGTTAATTCAGTAGCTATTTTCAGAGGAGGAGATTGGAGGAGCTAGATCTTGAGATTTTAGCCCAAGTATTTAGTGAAGGGATCAACCCTTCTTACATAGATATAATTGTACGTCATTTCAACCATCTTGTTGTCAAATCTAGCTTCAGATCTACATTCCCAGTAGCATATATGTGAAGCCCTAAGGGGAATGTTGTCTTATACTTACAGATCTGAGAAACCCCTCCTAGGTTATCTTGGGAATCCATCATAGAGCCCAGATTTACAATTTGAGCATTGTCGGAGCTCCCATTCTGCCTAGATCTGACTTTTTATCTTTTAGGAAGTTGCAGTCCCTACAATTGTAGTAGGGACAATGTAGTATACCTTCCATTAAAGTAGCATCATTTTAGGTTCATTCTAGGATACTCTTGTGGCTTGACTCTCTCATATTTTGAGCACTGTTGTACTTTCTTTTTCACCTCCAAATTAATAAAATGGCTCACCTATTTCTGTGCATTCTGTTGTGTCTTTAGATCTATTGTTTACTTTGTTGTAGTTCTTATATTGTGTTTTAGTATTACTACATTTTCCCTTTTGGGATATTACAGAAAAAATTTAACTCCTCATCTAAGGAGTACCGATGTTGCATACTTCTGATCGATCCTTCTATACGAAAAATGAGAAATGCATGAAAACCGTGATTGCAATCACATTTTTTCATGTATTTATCACATTTCATGTGGCAATGTCCATAGAAAGTATGCAACATGGGTACTCATTGGATGAGAAATTAATTTTTTCATTCAAAGAGTACTCCCGCTCGAAATTTGAGTAAAAACTTTGGGAGATAAGTTGAAAACACGAGTTGAAAAAGTAGTTTTATTATTTTATTATTTTTTAATATTTTTACCCTTTTACTTAAAAAATGGTGAATCATCCCCCATGGTTGACATCATCATCTTGAATAATGTTGGTTCTTATAAAGTTTATTTTGATTGTACATTTTTCTTAAGATGCCCATTTTAGACCTCAGAATTCCACTAGTGACCACAGAGGCTTGGTTTGAGGCCAATCCTTAGATGTTCATGCCATTCCCTTATGCAGGGATGGAATTCTGAGGAGATCTAGACATGGGTCTATTCGATGGATATTCTTGGGGGGCAGTAGGTATGTTTTTTTGTTTTCTGCATTTACTTGAGTATTTATGTTTATATGTGTATTATCATGACACTGACATAATTTTCGTTACTGTTGTAGATGTTGGCGAGGTCAATTATCCTATGGATTGGTTGGTGGGACACCATCTACTTCAGTGACCTCGAGGAGCTCGCGGGGGATAGGGAGGAGCTCCTACACAGCCTCTTGGTGGAGCATCGAGTGGTGAGGTTTACCCTTCAGGGGTGGGTAGCAGCTCGTCTGCTACCAAGACTACTACTAAGCGTGCTCATGTCGATGTGGCAGAGCCTCATATTGTTGAGCTAACCGAGCAGGTGGCATCTTTATAGGATGCATGGGGTCAAGTGGACCACTTGACCTAGGGGATTCCTACCTAAGGCTTTTTGGATGACCTCGAGGTTGTGTGGCTGGAAAACTTCATGGTCGTGGAGAGGGGCTATCGGCCGATTTTACATTGGGTGGTGATCTCCATGTTGACAACAGCTCTAGTATTGTTACCAAGAGCGGCAGTGGGTCCAAGTTCCCCACCTAGGGGAGCATCTCCCTAGAGTCTTATTATACATGGGGAAAGCACCCATTATGAGGATGCTTTCCCTATTTTGTTTTACTTATATATTTGTATCTTCTGGGCTGAATTACGGGTTAGAGGAACTATTTTTTATACTCAGACACATACATTTTTGGTCTATATGCAAGATATTTTTTTGCGGCTCTACATAGTGTGCCCCTATTTTTGTTTATGGATTATGCTATGCTGATGGATATCTATGTTTTCTATGTTTTTGTTTTTTATGTATGATGATTTATTTGATATGAATTCTAGTTTAGAAAATTGTTAGCTATGCGATCAGTTGTTTGATTTTGACTCCTTGGTACATGTGTGAATGTAATGTAGTCAAATTGTCTGCTTAATCTTTTTGCACGCAAGTATTTTCTATACAGATTTGAATCACTTATCTCAAATGTTTCGTTTAACTGTGACACTACTAACTGGGAATCAAGGTAGATATTTATATGGCGTATGCCCTGATTGAGGGCGTCGCACATAAGTCCGATGACGACGTCATATTCTGTCTGATTGTTTGTTCCTGAACTGATATAAACACCATTGATGCCGAGTGGTGATCAATCAAGGTGATAGATAAACCAAGTAGCTGCTGCTAAACATTGATACCATCGTGATGCTCCATCAGCAAATCTGAAACAAGGGTCGGGTTGGTAGTCCATTGTGACACTAGAGCTCATTTCGTAAAAAGTATTTTGGTCAAAAACTTAAAGTCATTGGGTCTGTGTACATTGATTATAGGAGAGGGCCTTCTTGGCCCTCATGGGTAGAATTTCTTGAGGTAAAGGTCATTGACGGGGTTTCTAAGGCATGTTCCGTCTGGATCAATCAAGATGTATGCCCCCCTTGAGAAGGAAATGTTTTATGATGTAGGGTCCTTTCCACAAAGTTTTGAACTTTATTGTCCCTAGGGCTTCTTTTGCGAAATCATAGTGGAGGACTAGTTCTCCCTCAGTGAATGAGTGAGGGGTGATGTGCTGGTTGAATGATGCTTTTACCAATTTCTCGTGGGCCTCATTGTGTTGCAGCAATTTTTGTCAACTTTCGTCGACGAACTCTAGTTGTACTAGACGTTGTTCTAAAGGTTGGGTATCATTGAGGAGTTCGATGGCGGCATGTAAATTTGGGATCTCGCATTATATGTGAATCATGGATTTGACCCCATATACCAAGTGGAAGGGAGTGAAACCAATGGATGTTTTTGAGACTATGGGGTATGCGCACAGGGTGGAGAAAAGCATATGGTGCCAATTGGTTTTATGGTTATTCACCACGTTCTGTAACATAGCTTTGAGGAGCTTGTTCACAGCGTCTAAATGTCCATTGGATTGGGGGTAGTATGGTGATGTGAATTCATGGGTGAATCTAAAATGGCGAGATGGCTCCTCGAAAACTTCATTCTCGAAGTGTTTCCGATGGTCAGAGAATAACTCCTTAGGAGTGCCGAACCAGACAATCACGTGGTTAAACAAAAATTGAGTGGAGGTTTCTCTAGTGTTGTCGTATATGGGCATAGCCTTTGCCCACTTGGTGAAATATTTGATAGCCACTATGATGTATTTATGATTGCCAGATGATGGAGGGATGCAAGTCGTGAAGACTATTCCCCATTTGAAAAAGGGGCCAACGACGATGACAAGGTGTAGAGGAGTGGGGGGGATCTTGCCTTATGAGCGAAGTGCTGGCATCACTTGCATCTCTTGACTGCTATGATGAAATCAAAAAATAGGGAGGGCCAGAAATATCCTTCCCCTAGGAATTTTTGGGCGGTGGCCATCCCAGAGAGGTGGTTGCCACAAGCTCCTCCATGGCAGTCATTAAGGGCTTGTTCTGCTTGGTCATGAGTAAGGCATCAACGTAAAATGGTGTTGATGCCCCATGGGTATAAGACATATCCCATAAGGATATATCGAGGGGCCTGATGGTGAATGCGTTGATGGTCATCTCAAGTGAGATGTGGTCTGAAATTTTGGGCTCATAAGAAGAGAAGAATATCTTTGTACTAAGGGTCATCAGATGCTACAAAGAAGAGATGTTCATGTGGTAGTGAATCATTCACTGGTGATCCTTTGGCATGTCTTAGGAGGTTCGTAATCAACTCTGCTATTAACGCCTTTTTTTCTCTTAGGGGAGTGAAACTGTAAGTCATATTCTTGGAGAATGGCTATCCAGTGGGCATATTTTTGGTTCATTAGGTGACGTATGAGTCGATATTTGATGGGGTTAATATTTGTGATGACCGTAGTGGTCTTCAATATGATGTAGTGGCGAAGCTTTTGCATTGCATGTATTAATGCTAGGGTAGTCTTTACTTCGGGCTCATATCTTAATGTTGGAACTGCTAAGGTTTTATTGACGTAGTATATTATGTGCTCCTTATCGTATGTGTTAGTAAATTATATATTATAGAGAAATGCAACACTTTAAATATGCAAAAAACACAAGCACACAAAACATATAAAACTAGAGAAATGCAGATATACGTGGTTCACCTAGTTTGGGCTACGTCCACCTCAAATAGCCAGTCCTTCCTTTCTATTATCCAGAAAAATGAAGAGACACAACCTATAGTAGATCCATTGTAATATCCTCTATTCTCTCTCACAGTCTACCTATTTTTTTCTCACTCTGAGAATACATAAACAATACACAGACACAATACAACACCATCATACAAGTGAGAGGTTGCCTTCTAGGGCAAAAAACCCTAAACTAAACATAACTTCTACCATCAGATCATCCACCTAATGAATGGCATAGATTAACTAAAAATTACTATACTTTTCAAAGGAAATTTTACATCTATTTTTAGCTTCAGGGCACTGCCCCCGAAACCCCCCTCCAGGGGAGGGCTCCATAAAGTTGCAACCACCCCAAGGACCCCCCAGGAAGAATTTAATTATGGGCGAAGTTGCTGCCCCATTAAGGTATAGGGGTCCAACACTGTGATACAAAATAAACAAGATGATCAGGCTCCACACCCAAAAATAGGGGCCTTCCTGGATCAATACTCTCGCCAAGGTAGTCTCAGAAGTTGATAAATACAAGATGTAATCTTTGTCATAGTCTGGGGGATTGATGAGAAGTACTGAAGACAATGTTTCTTTCAGTGCGTCGAATGCTTGTTGGGCATGATTGTCCCATTTGGATGGGATGTCCTAGTGAAGGAGGCATAGAAACCCTTGAGTGAAAGTTGCGTAATCTGGGACTAAGTGTCTCATAAAATTGGCCTTCCCCTACAGGCTTTGTAATTTCCTGAGGGTTCAAGGTGCAGGTTCCTCTTTGATGGCTTGGAATTTGAGGGGGTCCACTCAAATTCCTTGCTGGGACATGATAACACCTAACAGTCTTCCTGTTGTCACACTAAAGACACACTTGAGGGGGTTCAAGTGTAGGTTATAATTTTTGCATCATTGGAATACTAATCACACATCCTCTAGATGGTCTGAGTGCTTCTTGGATTGGATGGTTAGGTTGTCCAAGTAGGTCAGGGTAAGGTGTACCAAGTCATGAAAGATGTAGTTCATGGCCCTCTAGAAGGTAGCTCCAATGTTTTCTAGGCCAAATGGCATTACCTTGTATGCGAATGTGCCCCAAGGGGTGGAAAACGTGGTTTTTTACTGATCTTTGTGGCAGATTTGAATTTCATTATACCCAGAGAATCCATCCATGAAGGAGAGATCCCCATGGCCTGCATAAGCATCGATGACCTATTCAATGAATGGGGTGGGGTAATTGTCCTTGGGACATGCTTTGTTCAAATATTCGAAGTCGGTGCAAACACGTATGGTGTCTTGTTTTTTTCATGACGGTAACAGGGCTGGAAATCCAAGATGTGTAAGAAATGGGGTAGATAAACTTGGCTTTGTGAAGCTTATCAATTTCTAATTTTATTTCTTTTTCCTTTGATGGGTGTAGTTGATGCTGTTTCTGGCATACTGGAGGTACGTCGGGCCAGGTGTCAATATGGTGCTCTATAATAGTGGGACTAAACCCAAACATTTATGAGTAGTCCCATGCAAAGATATCTCTATACTCTTGTAGAAATTGGGTATAAGAGTGTATTTATTCTGGAGAACATGCTTCACCCAGTGAGATTTCTTTGTCCTTTCAAGGATTTTGCGAAATATTCACCTTGAAAATAGGCGAGATGTTTGACATGTTTCCATCCACAAACGCGTTGGGCATAGGGATAGGATTCTTGAACCAATCGACTTTCCCTGATGGGAGGAAATATTTTTATTCAATCACGTATATATCTGTTTCTTTTGTCTTGTCAGGACTAAACACCTTTTTGGGGAGAAAAAGAGAACGGTGATGCATCGCATCCCATGGATAATCCGACTTAGTCATGGCCTCCAGGATGTCCTCATCTGAATGGAATAGGGATCCTAAGGGGGATTGATCTTGTGCAAGGCTGTGCCGAAGAGGTTTAGTCCATATGGAGATAGTAGATAGACATGAGAAGGATTCCATCGTCGACGTCATGGAACCAAACACAGTCGACAAAGTGCACACAAATGGGGTCTGCACTGTCATAGGTACAACTACTCTCATAGTTATAGCTGATTTGACACCTATGGCAGATGATAAAACAACTCGAGTCATAGTTTTGATACATGATGATATTAATTTTATATGGTGTATCGTGTCATTAGCATTTGGTGGTGGGAGAATCTCCGTGATCGGGGCTTGTGTGAGTGCAGGGCTAGGTCGCTCATTAATATGGTCAATTTTCTGTGGATGAAAATTGTTTCTAATGGAGAGGTGCCTAAATGTTTCCATTAGCGAGCATGCCCCTAGTTCATGGTTATGGCCAATGCAAATGGTGCATGGTACCACTGTGTCAACTAAGTAGATTGTGTTGGAATCAACAGTACTCTTTGTCCCATATGTGGATGCTTGGAAAAGATCTATTATAGAAAACAACAATTTTTTCTTCCATTTACGAGTTTTTGGCTTGGATATGTCTAACTCTTTTGGGGAGTGTAGACTTAACGTTGCTCTTGCTGCTCTAAGATTGGGGAGATGCTCACATTTTATTGTATCATGAAAGTGAGATCAAATCCAACAATAAGTGTGTGTGATATTCTCTTGGTTAGAGATAATTTGTTGCGAGAGAGAAGAGACTATGTAAAATTGTTTGTGAGGTGATTCAGTTCTTTGCACTAATTGACATGGTGGCAAATCAAGTCGCATAGTCCACATGTTATCTTGGGTTGAACATGGGTCATGCTTGGTTTGCGCATCTTCCCAATGTGCCTCTCATGGTGATCTGGGTATGGGGTAGATTTCCTGGGGGCATTCTGCCTTCTATACCAGTTGATAATATCCTTGCGTTTCTTTTCTAATGTATGTATCATATTAATTAGAGGATGAACTCATGGGATATAGGTACAATGATTTTCATGGTGATTTCCCTGACATACTAGGCAAAACAACCTACATATGGGGTTCTCATCCTACTCACTTAGTGGTGTGACTGGGTACCAGTGTCGTAGCACTTCTAAGTTAGGGCAACGGGCAACCACATGATTCAGCATTTTACACAACATAAATATTGGTCTTCTCTGCAGATGGTGGTTGGGGTCAATAAGGGTTCCGTTATTGGTCATTTTTCAGCTGACAGAAAGAGGATGAACCTACTCATCACATCTTCTTGGGTTGTTGAGTTGCTCATAGTTCCGTGTTAAAACCATCTTCCTGGGAGAGACAAACTATGGCTAAGAAAAAACTATCTAGCACTAAGCAGAATCGAGGGATATAGTGGAAATTTTATAAAATGTGGTTGTCGAAACATAAAGGACATGCAAATTGCACTGCCTGCAAACCAACATTGTAGATGAACTCAATAGGATACCATCTGTGGATAAGGGCCAGGGCTGCACATTCGTTGACGAAGTGACCACATTCATCGCATAGTGTGCAAAGTATGATAGGAGGAGGGAATATGAGTGGGAGTCTTTCTAGTGACTATCATTCCTCCTCCATGTATAGGATGACGTGAGGTTCATCTACAGATGGCTGGGTGGAGGGATCCTCTTGATAGGATTTTTGGATTGCATGTAATGCATCCCTATATCACGGGATCTCTAGGCAATGATGGGTATAGTGTCCATAATTGTTACAAATAGAACATGCGTGGTTTGTACACAATGCTTTGAATTTTGGTTGCAGGTTCCTTTTCGCGAGAACTTGGTGTCATGACATCAATCACAGAGCTAAGGAGCAGTTTTAATTCGTACAACATTAGGTAGGGTGGCCTACTACATCACATATGGTGCAGCGTGGTCACTCCTATTGCAGGGTGGGATTATCCACCTTATTTCATCTTCCATTGGTTTTCTTATTCATAACCATCAGCTTTGTGATGGGAATTTCCTTTGAAGGGATGTTTTTGACAATATCCTAAACTGGTGGGGCCACCTCAGGATTGATAGGGATTAACCCTGTAGAGGTGATGTGCATGACTCCCATTGGAGTAGGTGGGACTAGGTACCAAACTGGTATTGCAAATGATAAGTTTGGTAGGACCACCGTGGCCATGACCTGGTGTCACACAAAACCCATTGGGGGGAAGAGGAAATGTGTTTAGGAGGCAGTGTATGCTAGAGAGGTTCTCATAGCTGAGGACTCCATGTCATTACTACTTGTCTTCATGTCTTGACTGGCTTTGGTGCTTGATGAGGACATCATGCACACCAGATCCCCTATGACATTAGGTGATGACTCAGGTATAACATGGGATCTCCTAGGAATGACCCTAGGATGGACGATGGTTTGAACTAGCCAGGGCCATATTCTTGGTACTGTGTAACTGCGTCAGAAGATGTGTCTACATAGGGTAGAATGACATCAACATTTGTTAAGGGCCGCCTTTTTTTGTGTGTTAAATGATCAACAGTAACGATGTGATCCTCATCGGCATACACATAACTCCGCCGAAGGATGTAATATTCCCAATTTTTCACATCTTATTTGGAATATTCGAGTTATTTATTTTGTTAATGAATTAAGTAAATAAAAGGGAGGAGGGACCCACAAACCTCAAAGATGAATAAAAACCACTTTTAATGTGTGTATGTGGATATTCTAGATCTAGATCTAAAATCATGGAGTAGTGGAGCAGCTCCATTAATGGAGATCATGTCTCATTTATGAGATATATTATGGAGGATGAAACAGTCAAATAAGATCATGGATGTTTGTTGGCTCAAGGGGTCTTGACCTAGGTTCAGAGGTTAAGGTTTGCCAACAAACCCCTATACTATTGGACATTTTGGCAGTGACCTGCTTACGCAGGCCAAAGTCTCACCTGAAGCGCTGGAACTAGGTTTCTGCACCCTGGGAGAGAGCAGGTAAGTCAAGTCAGTCCACAACTATTAGATCTATATAGAAAGAGGCTATTCGCAGGAGTCTCAATAAATAACCAAAATACAACCTATCAGATCTAACTAACAGGTTCGCATCCACGTGCGTACTATAAGATATAATCATAGAACAACATAATCGTAGTGAATTAACAGATCACAGATACATGTACCATAAGCATAGATAGTTCACAGCTACTAATAGATACATAATCATATAACTCAAGTTCGCATCAACCATAACATAATAGATTCAGATAAAATTAGATATCCATAATACTTCCGCACATATATATCATTACCTAGAATCCTCTTACATTCCCAGTTACCACTTGTGCACATAGCCAGTAGGGTCTACACATAGTAGGATGAAAGATCTCCTCTCACACAGCCAGAAGGAGTCCTAACCCAAAAAAGCCTACCACAGATCTAACAATTTGTACTTCGCATCAATCTCTATTCATTCCTACCTATGACTCAAAAAGGTTCATCTATTTATAGCGATTTCTCCTACGCATCAAATGGTTCGCAGACTGTGGTTTGCAAACTATTGGTCTACCATTGACCCATTTACAATGCATTAGGGGCTTTGACCCACCCCAAACCCCCTAAATTAGAATAAACAATACAAAATTATACCAAAATGGAAAAAATTCATAGCCTTTGGGAGACCCTACTCCAACAGTCCCCCAACACAATCTTGTGACTCATCCCAAGTCATTATGTCGGTGGGGCTTCAACCTGCACTTGAAATACTCTGATCACCTCAGATAATGGAAGCATCATGCCTTCACTTTGGACAGATGCATTCTGTGCAATGTCGAACAAATTTTCTGACAGTGGTCTTTCAGTCACAGTGGTGACACTTTCCAAATATTGGTTTAGCTGCTTGATAGAACATCGACATCCTGTGAAAGTTTGAGGGCTGTATCAGCCCACGGCTTTAGTCAGTTGCCAAAGATCTTCTTATTTTGATGAAGATCATCGATATCCTCTTGGAGCACTTGGCTGGTGCATAGTCATTGCAAGCACTGAGCAGGCACCAAAGTGGGCAACGTGGCTTTGACTGTCTCGAACTCTTCTTCTTTTTGGTGCAGGTCCTGATTTATCCCTGGTAAGATTGGATCACGTCGGACCTTAGTCCATAGCTACACATCGGTCTCTATTAGTTGGTCTCCCTGCATAATTTGCCTCATGATGACATTCTTAGCTGCGATGACAAGTGCAACTCACTGGGCCTAGACCTCTTGAGGTGTTTTGGGTTGTAACTTAGCCTATAGATCTATGATCTGCTGCTCCATGCATGTCTTGGCAACCTGAACCTCATCCCGGGAGGCCTTCAATGCTGTGACCAGTCTTTCTACTTTTTCCTGAGGGGTGGTAGAGGTCGGGATCTCTATGGAAACGTTTGCGCACAATTGGTGAATTGTGCCTTCAAGCTATGTGTGCTTCGCGGTGGCGAAACACACCTCAAAATTATTTGCATTGATTGTTTGTTCAGATACGCTGAGCTATTGGTGTACTTCTTGGTCTAGATGGTGGATTTCCTAAAATATAACGGTGTGGACACCCTGCAGGGCCTCATGAGGAAGCCTAGCTAAGTTCAGTTGGACTTCTATACTGGCCTGGACTTGGAGTCCCAGGTTGGGCGGACTAAGCACCAGAGTTGTGCCAGGCAGAGAACAGAGATCGTTGTCATCTGTAACTAGTGTTGCGCTGTTGGTGGCAGGGGTTGGTTGTACCCAGGTCGCACTAATTTACAATGTGTATGTCTTTAATTGTAACACTCACAACTCAGCCTGAATTTTGTCGACCGTGGCCCGCTGCTACTCTTCTAACGCATCCCATTTGTCCTCCGTGGCTAGAGTGACTACATCAGTGATTTGTTCCAGGTCTCCGTCAATCAATGTGACTATTTCGTCTCGTTCTGCTCATTGAGATCGCTACATTTTGTGAGGATTTCTGACAGGCTCGCTTGTTCGCTTCATGCCACGAGGGGAGGCAGGTTTGCCTACAACCAGACCTTCTATACCCAAGCCAGTCTCTGAATCCATCAGGGTCTCTACCTCGATGTCTTTCTTCTGCTACACATCCTTTTGGGTGGCCATACTGGTGTCTTGTCTGGTACTCTTGGGTGTACCTTTGATATCTAGGACGAGGAGAGGGGGGATGACTTGGGATGTGCTAGTGCCGCTAATGCCCTTCACGATAGTTTTCAAGAAAATTTTCCAATTAGGGGGCCAGAGAACAATGACATTGTTGATTTCTATGTCCATCACTATATAAGGAAGCGAAGTCCAGGCTTTCTCCTTGTGCACTCTGATTTGAACATTGTGCAGAGTGACCTGAAATGAGGTAATTCCCTTATATCTATCGTACACAATAGGGGACAACCGTGGTCACGAGTTAATAGCTACGGCCATGCTACTCTG
This sequence comes from Pinus albicaulis, assembly GCA_034641835.2. Classification (NCBI taxonomy): domain Eukaryota; kingdom Viridiplantae; phylum Streptophyta; class Pinopsida; order Pinales; family Pinaceae; genus Pinus; species Pinus albicaulis. Next base: position 1,287,061,090 of record CM076577.1, on the reverse strand, counting down.
AAAGAGGACCCAGAACACTTGGTTGTACTCAAGTCGTTGCGAATCTATGGAATCTCATAAGTGTGCATAGCGAGCCCCTTCGCACATATCCGGGGTAATCTCAGGTGTTGGGTATGTGTTATATTCTTTCCACGACTAGCCCCACCACTGTATGTTTCGCTGGGCACAATAGGGGGGTCGCAGGGGGGCAGAAGCCCCCCCTGTTGGGGTCCGGGGCAACACCCCGGTGAATTTTTTTTTTTGGTATGTGGTCCCACTCATAAGCGGACCCACCCATGTTTTGTGCATGAGGTTGCACATGGTTTTTGGGGTACGATGGTTTTCGACCCCTGGTATTTTGTAGGTCCAGTCAAGGGAACTACGGTTATGTTCTAATCCAGGGTTAATGGATTGGGGTTTATGTATGCTTCAGCATTTGTATATATGTGTTGTAAGACTAAAAGGAATACAATAAAAAATCAAGCTAGTCGTCCCGATTTGGGATCCAGGGGAAAATATCTGTGTTTATCTGTTTTATGTTTTATGCTCTCGTTATTGTTTATTTTCTGTTATAAGATTTGTGTGTAGATAATTTATGTTCAGGGTTAAAACCTACATTTTGCATCAGAGTTGTCTCGGCTTCAAGGGGATGCCTTTGTTGCTGAGGTTTTTTTGCTTGGGCCTGAGGTAGACCCTATTCAGTGGGAGATCTGCGGGATCGATTCTTGTGGTGAAATAAGATGGCGATCGGCGGAAAGATAGAGATCGAGAAATTTAATGGTCAGAGTTTTGAGTTGTGGAACCTCAAGATGGAGGATCTGCTTGTGGATAAATATCAGTGGATCACAGTAGATCTAGGTACTAAACCAACGACAATGTCAGATGAAGACTGGAAGAAATTGGATCGGAAGGCTAAGAGCACAATACAGTTGTGTGTCTCAGATTCAATATTGTTGAATGTATCTGGCGAAGCTACGATGAATAATTTGTGGGAAAAACTTGGGACTTTGTACCAATCTAAGTCTCTGGTGAATAATTTATTCCTGTGGAAAAAGCTGTATAACCTGAGGATGAAGGATGGCGACTTGGTGACAAAGCATCTGAACGCCTTCAATACAGTGGTAATTCAGCTGTCATCTGTTGATATTAAAATCTCAGACAAAGATAAGTGCATCAGTTTGTTGTGTTCTCTACCAGACTCGTGGGACAGTCTGGTTATTGCAATAAGTAGCAATACAACTACCTTGAATTTTGATGACATTGTCTCAGCCTTGTTGTTGGAGGAAATGAGATGGAGAAATATGGAGGGCCAGAATGGATATGCCTTATCTGGACAAGGAAGGTCCCAAAACAGAAACAAGAATAAGGTTTCGAGTGGGAGATCTAAATCTAGAGGGAGATCTAAATCTCCCAGAAAGTTTGTAAAGGTATGTTGGAAATGTGGAAAGGAAGGGCACTACAAAAAGGAATGCAAATCTAAAGCTCCTAAGAAAGGAAAGGGATCTGATGAAGCTCCTTCTATAGAGGAAAAATCCACCTTGGATGAAGGTGGGGATGTGTATTTGGCTTCTTCTTCAAATACACATGTAGATCATGAGTCATGGTTGATTGACTCGGGTGCATTCTTTCACTTCACTCCCCATAGGGAGTGTTTCTGCGAGTATGAGAAATATGATGGTGGTGATGTCTTCCTAGGGGATGATAGGAAGACCAGAATCGTCGGACGTGGAAAGGTCATGCTAAAGCTGCAAGGTGGAAGGATTAGAACACTTCCTGGTGTTCTGCATATTCCTGCATTGGCCAGAAATATGATTTCTGTAAGCAAGATGGATGATGCAGGTGTAAAAACAGTGTTCGAGAAAGATGCCTGCAAGATGGTTTGGGGAGCACTGGTATTAATGTGGGGAGTTCGAACTGGAACTCTGTAAAAGCTACAAGGTAGCACTGTTATTGATGGGTGTAGCAGTTATGTCGTTCCTGAAAGTGGAGTAGAAAGCCTAGCTATCTCTAGAGAAAAGACCATGCTATGGCGTCAAAGGCTTGGACATGTTGGAGAGAAGGGCTTTTGGATACTGTATAGAAATGATATGGTAGAAGGTATGTCTAATTTCTTTTTGGATTTTTATTTCTGTGAACATTTTGTATATGGGAAGTAGAATCGGGTGAGTTTTCCCTCTGGTGCTAAGACGACGAACAAGATATTAGGACTTGTGCACAGTGATGTGTTTGGACCTGTGTCAGTTCCATCACTAGGAAAGTCTGTGTACTATGTTTCATTCATAGATGACTTCTCAATGAATACATGGATATATTTCTTGAGGAAGAAATCTAAAGTCTTTGAAAAATTTAATGAATTTAAGGCTATGGTGGAAAACCAGACAGAGAAGAAGATAAAGGTGCTCAGGACAGATAACAGTGGGGAGTTCTGGAAGAAGGAATTTTAAGAGTTCTGTAAGAAGTGTGGCATAGCATGGCAGAAGACTACTCCATACAGACCTCAGAAAAATGGATTTGCAAAACGAATGAACAGAACACTGATGGAAAAGGCAAGAAGAATGCTCAGTGGTACTGGGTTAGGACAAGAATTCTGGGTAGAGGCAGTGGAGACTGCATGTTACTTAGTTGACAAGTCACCTTCATCAGTGTTGGAGGATAAGACTCCACATGAGTTATGGACTGGTAAGAAACCCTCTCTTTCACATCTAAGGGTATTTGGATGTGATGCATATGTACATGTTCCAAAGGAGAAAAGGACCAAGTTGGATAATAAATCTGAAAGGTGCATCTTTATTGGGTATAAGGATGGTTTAAAGGGTTACAAGCTTTGGAACACAGAAACAAGGAAGGTTGTGTACAGCCGAGATGTGGTGTTTAGAGAGGTGAAAGATGTTGTTAAACATGAAATCATACCAAAGGAACCTGAGAAGATAGAGTTTGAGCTAAAGGAGGATGAATTAGACTCTACAACAGAAGAAGATTCAGAATAGGAAGAGCCAGAAACCCCAGCTTTGAGAAGATCAGTTCGGGAAAGAAGGCAACCAGAAAGGTATAGTCCATCTTCTTTATATTTAGGTTTTCCCTTAACTATAACTGATGATGATCACAAAACTGTCAGGGAGGTAGTAGATTCAGAGGATGGAAAACTCTGGAAGGAGGCCATTGTTGATGAAATGGCATCCTTTCATAAAAATGAGGCATGGGATTTGGTGGAGTTGCTGGTTGGAAGGAAGCCCATCGGGAGCAAATGGGTGTTTAAGAAGAAGATGAATGTAGAAGGCAAGGTGGATAAATACAAAGCTCGGCTAGTAGCAAAAGGTTATTCCCAGGTGCTAGGAATTGATTTTGGTGATATTTTTTCTCCTGTTGCCAAATTTACTTCTATTAGATTACTTTTATCTGTTGCTTTTGCATTTGATTTTGAGATAGAACAGATGGATGTGAAGACAACATTTCTTCACGGGGATCTAAAAGAGGAGATCTACATGAAGGAACCTGAAGGCTTTATGGTGAAGGGTAAGAAAGAACTGGTATGCAGGTTGAAGAAGTCTCTGTATGGGTTAAAACAGTCATCAAGGATGTGGTATCAAAATTTTGATACCTATATACGGGGACTTGGCTTCACCAGAAGCAAGGAGGATCACTATGTTTATTTTAAATTAATTGGTGACCGTGTTATTTATTTGGTCTTGTATGTGGATGATATGTTGTTGATTGGAAATGACAAAGAAATTATCCAAGATTTGAAGACCTAACTGTTCTCCAAATTCGACATGAAGGATCTTGGTGCTGCAAACTATATTTTGGGCATGGAAATTAAGAGAGATCGGGCAAAGAGGAAGCTCTGGTTAAACCAGAGGAAGTGTGTCGAGACTATATTGCAGAGGTTCAATATGCAGGATAGTAAACCGGTGAAAGTTCCTATTCCTGTAGGTGTAAAGCTATCTGCTGAACAGTGTCCCAAGACACAAGAAGAAGAGGAGGATATGTCCCGTGTTCCATATGAAAGTGCAGTGGGTAGCCTGATGTATGCAATGGTCTGTACTAGACTAGACATTGCACATGCAGTGGGAGTATTGAGCAGGTTTATGTCAAACCCAGGGAAGGAGCATTGGACAGCAGTGAAGCGGGTTTTCAGATATTTACGTGGCACTAGTGATTATGGCTTGTGCTACCAAGGAAGACTAGGATTGGAAAGAATGTTGGACATTCGTGGTTTTGTTGATGCAGACTGGGCTAGAGATCTACAAGTGGGTATGTGTTTAGCCTATTTGGAGGTGCAGTCAGTTGGATGAGTAAAAGACAGTCTGTAGTGGCGCTTTCAACTATAGAGGCAAAATACATAGCAGCCACTTATGCAAGCAAGGAAGCAGTTTGGTTGCAGAGATTGTGTTCAAGTATGGGGTTGGTATAACAAGCTATAAGGATAGACTGTGATAGCCAAAGTGCAATTTTCTTCGCTAAGAACCCTGCTTATCATTCAAAGACAAAGCACATTGATGTTATATATCACTTTGTTAGAGATATGGTTGAGGCTAAAAGGGTGTTGCTGGTAAAGGTGGACACTTTGAAGAATGTTGCAGATTCATTGACGAAGTATGTGAGCACTCAAAATTTCTCTTGGTGTAGAGAAACAATGGGTGTTGAATAATTGGCCCAATGACTAAGCTCTCCTATGGCCTCCTGTGGAAAGAAAACAACATGTGGGAGAATGTTGGGTATGTGTTATATTCTTTCCATGACTAGCGCCACATGCTGTACGTTGCATCGAGTGTAGCAGGGGGGTCACAGGGGGGGCGGAAGCCCCCCCTGTCGGGGTCCGGGGCAGCGCCCCAGCGAAATTTTTTTTTTTTGGTATGCAGTCCCACTCATAAGCGGACCCACCCATGTTTTGTGCATGAGTTTGCACATGGTTTTTTGGGTACGATGGTTTTCTACCCCTGGTATTTTGTAGGTCCGGTCAAGGGAACTACGGTTATGTTCTAATCCATGGTTAATGGATTGGGGTTTATGTATGCTTCGACATGTATATATATGTGTTGTAACACTAAAAGGAATATAATGAAAAATCAAGCTAGCCGTCCCAATTTTGGATCCGGGGGAAAATTGCTATGTTTATCTGTTTTAAGTTTTATGCTCTTGCTATTGTTTATTTTCTGTTATAAGATTCGTGTGTAGATAATTTATGTTCAGGGTTAAAACCTACATCAGGGAGGACTAACTCTGCAGGAGCTTCCTAGGCAACCAATGCTATAAGGAACAACAACCAAGAGTAACAAAAGGCGTGGCCTTGCTCCTGGGACTCACGAACATTAGTGAGAAACTCATCACACAAATATTGTGCCTAGTTAAAACATACTCCTTTCTCGCATTGGTCGGCCAACCAAATTATGTAGGCTGCAATGAAGGTGACCCAACATTTCCTCATCATTTTATAGGCTAATAGCATGGTGCCCAATTGTGTACCTTGGTCATTGATGGTCTTGACAATAAACCCCCGAGTATTGCGGCCCACATGATACTTTTGGCACACGAACTCAGTAGTCTCCCCCTCATATTTCTTACCCACGTGCTCCAAGGGGTTTGGTCCACTCATGGGGAGACCAGTAATCTGATGAACTAGCACAACATCAATGGGGATCTTGTCCTAGATCCATAGGCATCAATCATGAATCAGCATAAGAAATTGGCATGCGAGCCAATTCGTGACATTGTAGTGTCCAAAGTGGGGCATTGTGAGCAGATTTAGAAGCCCTGACCTAGCCGAACCACGTACCCAGCATTGGGGGACAGCTTTGAATCCATCCAAACTATGAACTGTATCAAGGTATAAGTTAGGTGCTAGCTCAGGGAAGGGCTCAAAGTTGGCCAAATCATGATCGTCGAACTTAACTTCATGAAGTTGTCCAAAAGGTTCACCTTTGACGAGAACCTCCCCCAGGGTCAGCGGCATCTGCAAGTAGGTGATCAAGCCGTCAAGGTTCTTTGTTGTGTGTTTCAAAGTCTTGCATGGTCGAATGGAAGGGGGCAGCTGGTTTATCAGCTCGACAGGCTAGGCCTGCTCTGGAGCAGCCCTCGGGGATTTCACGTTTCGCAGGGAAATACGGGGCTTCCCTGCGACCCATTTCATAGTTTTCAGAGGCTTGTTTGAGCCCTGTTCTTTTTCATTTCCTTTTATTATGGTGGGGCTAGGTGTTGAGAGGACCTCTTCGACTTCGGACTCAACCTCCATGACTTCTTCAGTGTCTTGGTCCACCGAGGTCACTGGCTCCGAGAGTTCGACAAGGTTTGTTGCCATCATTTTGGTGCGAAATATAAACTCACGATTGCTACTGTCAGAGGGAGCAGGTTGCTCAGACATGAAAGAGATTCTATAGGCACAGAATTTCTTACAACACAACTTTGTCCAAGACAACCTGGCTAAGTACAATATATTCAAGCAATACAAAACCCGTGTCTGATCTAGCTCACCTATGTTATAGACTTGGTGAATGCCCACCAGTAGGGTATATTTTGTGCGGAACTTACCATCAAGTAAACGGTAAACAATCTCCCAATGGTAATTTTTTCTTTTTACCCGATTTGACTGTTTTAACAACTATTTTTTGCATCTAGGGTGTGCTCAGCAGACCCCTGTGATCCCATCACACTCCTATGCTATGAGAAAATCGCATGTGTTCCCAGTACATTGGCTTCATTCTGATGTGATTCCTTCAAAATGAAATTCTATGTTTCCATAGCCCAGCCTTCAAGATCTCTTCTGTCATCGTCTTTCCTACATGGTGACCTCATGGTATGCCTCTTTGGGCTTCGAACAAGAGAGCATGGTTTGCATGCTCCGAGCCATCTCTGCACAGTACTTCCTGAGCTATGATAATGGTAAAGTCCGTCGCTTGGTGAACCAAATCCCTCTTTTGTCGTATCGAATATTCAGGAGGTGCCATGCCTGTGGTCAATAACAGAGAGATCTCAGTGAAGCGTGCATCCACGACCTTATTGGAAAATATCTATGTAACAGGCAATCATTTCTTCCAGTTAATGGGCCCATCGCCCTTCTCAATTTGGGACAAGTTCTCCTGTTTTGTACTCAAATTTCCTGGTTTGACGATGATTTCAACACTGTATTCTTGAAACAGTAGCCACCTGTAGACTGTTCCCCCCAACACAGACTTATTTCGTAGGTTCTCTAAAATCAAATGATCTGTAATCATCTTATAGTGATCTCTTAACAGATTGTGCTGATACTTCAGTAGCATATAGGTCAGGGCCAACCCTTCCCTCTTCGTGGTGGAATTATTGTTCTCCGCACTTGGGATTGCCTGACTAGCACATGCGATTGGGTGATTACTGTTTCTAGTGCCAAGCTGGGTACGGGTCACTTCCAAGGAAATTCCTAAGGTATCCTCATGAAATATCATTGCCCAATTGGTGGAAGTGAGATTAGGTACAAAGACCATATTTTTCCTTAGTATCTCCAAGATCTTTTGGCATGCGTCATCTAAATTGAGTGAAATATCTTGCCTAAGCATCATTTGCAAAGGTGCAATGATCAGTGTGTATTCCTGACTAAATTTTCTATAGTAGCCCATATTTCCCAGCATCGAGTGCAACAGCTTTGTAGTCATAGGCCTTACCTAGTTTTCCCGTGTGACTCATATGATTAGTGCAATGTCGATCTCCTCCCTCACCTTTTGCGTATGATAAGGCCGCTTTTTTAGTAGGTGCACAACTGAATTTAGAGTGACGTGCATACCACCCAGAACCCCTGTGATATCCTTAGGCCCTAAAAATTTGGCTGGACATATGTCTTGATACTCCATGAGTAGTTGCGCAATCTTGCCTACTATCCCATCATCCTAGCAATTCCCAATTGTAGCCAACTTGAGTTGTACTATGATATTCATGTTAGTGCTTCATGGTTTTAGTGGTTTCGTACCATCCACCTTATGTATCAGAGGTCCTGCAATTGTGCGTTCCCCTCCTAATTCTATCATTGAGATCTTGTATGGATCTGCATCACAATTTTCCATGGTGGCCTTGTGGAACTCAACATTATCCTACATATGTGTGTCCCATATGGGTCCTTCTCTTACTGCGTCAGGGTTGGATTCATCATTCACAAAGGTATCAATAGTCTATAGGGCTTCCTCAAGTACCTACAATCCTCCCATTAGCCCAAATGTCCCTAGTAATTCATCTTTTAAGGTCTTCCACTAGCAGGTACGGTGATGTAGCTCCGCATCGAGGTACCATGCAGTGGGAATTGGTCCCAAGCCATTAATAAGCAAGTGAACCCATTCTTCTACAGTACGATCACACCATTGCTCCATCGAAGTGAACAAATGTTTGCGCAGATTTCCTGGGCCCTGGAATATCTTGACACGCATATCAGTCAGAGGTTCAAACCATAGTACCATCATATCCCGACATTCCTCCCATTCCTGGAATTCCCCCTTATGTGTGTCCCACCATTTCACAGGTGTTGCATGCATAGTTAGGTTAAGAGACCATAGCCTTCATTCTTTGGGAACCTCAGCTTCAAAGGTTCGCAAAAATTCCTTTATAATGCCAGAGCCATCAAAGTAGGGTAATTCTTGCACCTCAGAAGATATATACTGGAAGTCCATGGTAATTTGTAGGCAGCACGGTGTCAAGATTTCCTGCAGTCGGTTTTTCCAATTTTCTAATTCTTCATTGGAGTCGAAGAAGCATCTGTTGCTCTTCTTCCAGCAAGGCATATTGTCAGCTACAGGTTGATCCAGTTTTCATCCTCCACAGTTAACTTATAGATGTGATCCATCTCTTCTTTCTCACACACTGGCTCGGTATACCTTTCTCCGTCTGCAAGGTCTAGTGGTACAATCACTCGTGTTCCCTCACTTTCAAACACCATGCTTCATTTCTTCAAATTGATAATTCCACGAATATCAATGGCCCAATCCAATCCTAGGAGTGCTAGGTAAGGGTCTGCATCTTCTACAATCTGAATGACTTAAAATTCAGCTCGTACCTTAGCCCTGGTGCTATTTACTACAATATTTGACAATCTTCCCAATGGTATGATCTTCTATTGATTAGCTATATGCAGCTATATAGTGGACCATTCCAATTTAGGTTCTCCCATTCCTTTCCAAGTGTGTTTATGTAGTACATTCGCATCTAATCCTAGGTCTAGAATTACTTGGTCCATTTGATAATCACCAATCTACACATTTAATCGAATCTCTCAGTCAGTGCATCTCTTCTTCTCATAAATTTTTTGCACATCCTTAATCTTCATGACTGGGTCTTCTTTCCCTGTGCAACTATCGAGTAGGGCTTGGAGGTTTTCTACAGCCTGCTGATTGCACAGCAGCTTCATGCATACTTGTAGGAATGGTTTGACCTCATCTTCAATTCTACTTTTTGGAGATGATGTTTTTTCTTGAGCACAGTCTTTTTGAGTTGTGACAGAGGTCTCCTTCTCCTTCCATAAGCCCACTCCTTCTGGTTTAGTGGCCACTTTACGAATCAGAGACTCTATTTCATCTTTTTCCGTCGACCCCCTAGTGGCCATACCGCTGCGCATTATCACATTAATGCTCAAACCCTCTTCACAAGGTTTCACCTTAACCCATTGTATTATCTGTGTAGGATTTTTCTACTTTTCCTGCACCTTGGCCATGAAAATTGGGTAGTCCTTAATCTCATGGTCCAACTGTCTGCAATATCTACAGGATTATTGATTTGGGTTCATGCAGTCCCTCGCAAAGTGACCTACTTCCCCGCAGTTATAGCATATCATTTGGTCTCTACCCCTACCTGTGCTTCCCCCTCATCCCCCTCCCCTGCCCCTAGCTGGGGAACCTCCTATACCTACGGGGGATCTAGGTGATGAGGGGTCTGGCTATACCCTATATACGTTTCCCCAGTCAATCATCAGACCATACATTCGATAGTTCTATTCATCATTTCCTACAGACCTACAAAACCTACACCATTGTTGTTTCACTTCTAGGATGTATGTGGTGAGGTGGGGGTAGTGGTTGGTACCATGCAGCCCAACAACACAACAGTCATCGCACCATAGCACCGGCCCACTTGGTCTGGAAGCTTCCCTAGGGCGCAGTGGGCTGGGTTCCCAAGACTGCATGTAGTCTGTAAGCAGTGGATAGTTATCTTTGGTGTGGCCATTCACCCTGCATCATATGCACCATCTTTCAAGGCTGGCCTTCATCCCTTGCTCCTTGTGCAAATTATGAATTTACATGTGCATTGCCTCTAGTTGGCGTTGTATCTGTTGTACTCCTAACTGGGTGTAATCTCTTGCCGCAACTTCCAGTTTCATGGCAACCTCCAAGGCATTCTCTTGTGTTTCAATGGCTTGATGACCCATAGGTACACGAAGGTGGGGCAGCAACATAGAAATAAACCACTCTATGTGTTGCCTTTCATCATACTAGAATCCTCCTTCTCTGATCACTTTCTTTAATCATTGATCTGCTTCCCATACGGACTCATACAGTCCTTGCTTGAAATATTCCAGGTCGTTTACTATCTGAGAGTAGGACTTAGGTTTCTTGAATTTCTATTTTTATGCATTCTTGATTTCCTCAATAGTCACATTCACATGTTGGTCAATGTATCCCATGTACTATTCCAATGTTCTCCCCTCGAAAGCAAGGGATAGATGTGCCCGTTTCACCGCATCGCTTGCTACATTCTGCACAGTCCATACCGATCCTGCGACAAACCAAAAATTATTCATGTCCTCATCACGCATGCCCTTGAAGGTAGCTAACTCCATGTGAGAGGCCATATCTTCTTCTGGTGGGGGTGGAGGTGAGTTTTTTCCCCTATGAGGGCTCGAAGGTGGCGTAGATGGATGGCTATGCGCAACAAAGTTTCTTACTAGAATGTAGATAGATCGATCCCCTTCTTCATTAGTGTTTCGGGGAATTAACACCCTAGAGGTTGGTTGGGATTCAACCTCCATAGAGCAGGGGCGTACTACTTAACAGAGACTCACACAATCATGCACATTCATAAAAACTAAATAGAGCAGAATGAGAGGTTTACCCGTTGGTCCTACGTTTGAAGTAGATCCACGTGGAGTTCAAACTCCCTGCAACTGTCCTTCCTCCTTAACCTGAAATACAAGAAGAAACCAGCACAAAGGACAAGTTGTACAACATATTTCTACTCTATATGTTAGTGAGATTCATATAAAACATTAAATAAATCATAATGAATGCTTGTATAACAAATATTCTTCATACATTAAAGCATACACTAACACGTTTATTTCAGGAACAGCATGATACTTCTGTATTATAAATAGTACATAGAAAAGTAATCAAGAGGAGAGATCACCTGATCCTTCCAAGGCCTTCGCAGACCGTCGTCCGGATCCGTCCAGCCCTTGCCTCGCTAAGACTCCTTCCAAACTGGTGCATACGAGATAACATATAAAGGGATGTGTATCTCAAGGAAACAAGGGTTTCCTACAATGAACTGGGAAAGTGCAGGAGGCACGGGGAATCAGACTTGGATAGGGAATACCAACAGAGTATAATATCAATACTTTCTCTCCCTCCCTTAGGCCATACACATGAGGGCTTTTTATAGTCCCTCCAAGTAGTTTCAGCAGTTGGAAACAGTTGGCCACGGGCTGGGGTGGTTGAACTACCTGAGTAACCATCAACCCAGCGTGAAATTAGGGATTTTTTATATATTTTTTAATCATTTTAATGGCATACGCGGAAAAGTCTAGATGTACTCGCGTATACACGCGGAAAAGTATGGGCATAGTCGCGTATGAGGGATTTTACACTGTTTTTAAGTGAATTTGTCCAAGTCTGTAGGAATGGGTGCCCAAAAAGCCATAAAGAAATCATGAATCATGTCAAAGTGAGAAATGATGCTATAACAAATGCCCCCTAATATATGAGGTCAGAAGGGGTACATGATGGCCGAAATGTATTATGCACATAGAAAGAACTTCGCAAGGACAAGAGAGGACTTCACCAGATTTCAGCCTGCCAAAAACCAATGAAAGAAACCGGAGAGTCAACTCATGCTGAGGCGGGCATACCCATGCTCAGTCAAAAATACATCATATGGAAAGTACTGAAATAGATCCAATATGTATACAAGTATAACTGAACTGAAAGTACATAGTGAATCATCTGAGCAGGGCCCGGAAATACGAGTTTGTATCAATGTCCAAGTATCCCATATAGAAAGCTGAGCAAATATGGTACAACTGGATGTTTGATCAAATAAGTAACTGAATCTCCAAGTACCGGATCATAAGTGGTGGATCAAACGGTACAATCACACAACTCGGGGATCAACATATAAGATGCTGCTGTGCTGAACTGCAACATATAAGGGTGGACGGAAACACTGGCAGAAACTGAAAGAACTGTCAACAGTGAACCGAGAAATGCTGATGCAACCCGAGGTCTTCACCGATCACAACGGCACAATTCTACACACTGGGAATAAATGAGCTGAAGTTGACCATGTGAGAAATCGTTGGATTACCGGGCAATGATGTTTCCCGTTAACCAACGCGAGACAACCCACCGATAATGATAATGAGTGTCAAGGTGCCCCAGTACAATCTGACAAGTGTGAATGAATGAGTTGGAGTCGAACACTTGAAAGAATCTACCAATCAGGAGGCAATGATGAATCCCCACTGTCGATAGCGAAGAGTTTGCCACTGATGACTGCAAACCCTAAGGTATTGACAAAAATACTCTAGACCTTATTCCCAGAGCAATGAGTCGGAGTCGATGGGAAAAGATCTGCTGGAAGGAAGGCATTAAGGCATCCCACATCAGTCCAGCGTGAGTGTAACCCGCAGGCCAAGATTTGGAAGGAATCGGATGAAGTAGAGTGATGGAACCAAAACCGAAGTACATTTCCGACATGCACAAGATGAAGCTAGCGCACGGAAGAAACCCTCTAAACCAACCAATAATGAAAGCTGACACAGAGGCGAGAAATCCACCGATAGGGTCAAATGGAAATCCAGGTACTGCACGAATCCCAAGTGTGATAATGTGTGCTGACGTCGAACACGGGGGAAACCACTCAGTCAAAGACCCATGATGATGATCAAATGCTGAGCACGAGGTCACCTATCAATGATGGAAATAGGCCCAAGGTGCGGCTCTAGGTTTGCTCTCAGAGCAATGTGTCGTAGTCGATAAGAGACAAACCCGCCGACAAGAAGTCAATGGAGACCTTCTCAAACCAGCACGAGCAGAAGATCAAAACATCTGATGTGATAGAACATGATGCTGACAAGACCGGGAAGGCCGACTGAATAATGAGTCAAGAGACACCGCAGAATGGCCGACTCAGGCTAGACTTCCCTTGAACAAAAGCACGACTATGTGATGACCATGGCAGTAAAAAGTGACACTGTATAAGTCTGTCTTGCAGGAGGCAAAACAAACTCTCCATATGATTGGAAGAGATAACCAACCGGGGGAGAACTGACAAGTGAAACATGGTAAAGGCTAAACCTAGGTCAAACTAGAACCATCCCAAATGAAGGAAATATATATAAGTATATGTGCTTTGTTCAAGGGCGACAAACTGACTCTGTACTGCCATCAAAATAACGAAGATACATCCCGTTCCCACTCTTTTTGTTATATTTAATTTTTTTGTCTTTTTCATAATAAGCCTGAAAAAGAATAAAAGAATGCTATGGCACAATGGATAGAACGAGTATCAAGAAAGCAGATGCACTAGTTCCGGGGATTGGAACAATCCTATGCTCAATGCAAGGTGGCGAAAACTGGTCAGTGATACTCAGAGGAATGTTCCATCCATGGGTACAAAGGTGTCAAGTCGTGATAGCTAAGTGCATGCAATGGTTAACTTGTATAGAAAGTCAAGGTCAAAATTTGGCTTAAACATCGAGTCCAAATGAAGCCGGCTAAAGGCCAGGATAAACAAGTAGCCAATATGCAATGCAGTAATACAACTTAACGACACCAGGGAGCCTCTAGGGTATAAGCCAGAAAAATGATAAGTGATGAAGGAGAAGAATGAAGCTTCAACACGGAAGACATGGCGGGACTAAAGAGGACTCCCGAGCCTACATAAAAAGCAGCATGGGCAACAAGTGATAGCGAGGAACTAACTAGGAAGCCCATGTAAAGGAAGGCTCTACCATCAAGTCATGATTTAAAAATCGGCGAGTGAAATGGGTGTAATGCTCATGACCTGATGGGATCGACCCTAAGGCAAGTGATCGGTATGGAGGCTAGTATGCAAGATGCAACGGAAAGTGATTCCCTAACCTATATGCCAGTGAAGATCATATACCTGCCGTGAAGAGTCGGAAATCATGGATCAAAAATCCGGAAAAACCCCAAAATCGTCAAAATGTACCTGAAAATATACCAAACTGGGCACTTCCAAGCAATCGAGTTATACAACATAAGATAGATCGAAAAAATAAACATAAGGAAATTTTTCCGAAAATTTTCAATTTTTAGCCATAAATACACAAATTACCTCTCATTTGGTTCATTATTGCGTAGCTGATTTGGAAAAAGAGCTCTGGAGCTAAAAACTTGTTTCGTCAAATCAGGAAGAACCGACCGTCGGAATCCAGCGAAACTTCAGGTAGGCTCCTCAATCATCCTGTTTATTCATTTTTTCCGTTTAAAAACTAAAATTAAGTGATTTTTTACCTTGAAACCCTTATTAAAAAACGCGTATCTGTGCATACGCGGGTTCAGTGAAGGCAAGCCGCGTATACACGCGACTGTGCACAGGGAAAGTCGCGTATGCGCAGGTCCATTTTCAAAAAAGTGTTTCTAATGCAAATTTTGATGAAATTTTTCAGGATGACTATCTCTTGGAGGGAACGTGAGCATAGTGCAGTAGACCAAGAGGTCATGTAGGACCGCGCAGCTCAAAATATCCTCCGAAACTGCGGATTATTGAAATTCTTCAAAATGCCCAATATGAAAAGTAATGTGCGATTGCTTGAAATGCTCGTAAATTACTGGGAACTAGATCAGGATTGCTTCATAATTGATCAGATGCCTCTACGCATAGAAGTGGAGGATATATATTTCATCACTGGACTCTCCAGGAGGGGAGACCCAGTAGATCTTCACGGAAAACCCCTGGGAGGGTTAACTGTGGAAGATTATGTCCAAATATATTACGTAGATAATTCCAAGAAAGTTGGAACACAGATTGCTATTAGAGATATCAGGGATTTGCACATGAAGATCCTCCTGTTCACTATCGGCAGAGTGGCAGGATCTGCCTCACTGCATCAGGCGTCCAGGACGCACATGAGCATAGCTGTAGAGTGCTTAGTTCATGTGTATGATTGGTGCACAGCCCTGCTAGTGAATATGAAACAACAGCTGACTTCTATTCGCCAGACCAAAACTAAACACTTTGGCTATGGTACCATTTTGACTACATTCTTCTTCGAGAGAGTTCCAGCTTTGAGACCCAGAGTCATCTCGACTATCAGCAGCCCTCGGGACCCAAGAATTTCCCGTTGGGCAGACATGATGAAGAGACTGGGGGACAGCTGACCGGAAGGATAATGAAGCACCTAAGCCGCGGAAGCTAAGTTCCGGGTGTGTCTACTAGCACCATCGGCGAAACCAAAATGACTCATGACATCAACACACCCTGCCAAAGCAGATCAAAAAACATCACCACCTCATCAAAAATCGAAAATCAAACAGATATGTACAAAACAAAAACTACTATATACAAAGCAAAATGCCAGGCCAAAGCCTAGGCATAATACTTCTTCAGATAGAGCCCATTTCGGGGCTCCGGCAACTCATTCCCTTCGAAGTCAACCAAGGTATACGCTCCTTTCTTAAGGACCTTCTTAACGATATAGGGGCCGTACCACATTGACTTAAACTTTCCTGCCCCCAAGGCATCTTTTTCTTGGGCATAGACCAAAACAAGGTCACCTTCGGAAAAGATCCTAGGCTTAACTGCCTTATCGTACTGAGCTTTTACTCGGCTTTTATGGGCTTCATTCAACGTGGCGGCATCTCGACGCTGCTCATCAAGATGTTCCAAATGAAGAAGCCGCTCTGCCAGACTAGAAGTGTCAGGAAGAAGCTCAACAGCTAATTTTAGGGAAGGAATCTCGCATTCGATGGGAAATATGGATTCCACCCCGTGGACTAACTGAAACGGAGTAAAGCCAGTTGCAGTTTTAACTGACGTCCTGTATGCCCAGAGTGCAGGATATAGCATAATGTGCCAGTTGGATCTATGTTTATCAATTGTCCGTTGAAGAATTGTCTTCAAGGATTTGTTAACGGCTTCCACTTGCCCATTGGCCTAAGGATAATATGGAGATGAATGCTCCTGCCGGAAACCCAATTTAAGAGCCAAATCAGCCATCATACTGTTCTGAAAGTGACTGCCATGGTCAGTGACAATCTCTCTAGGTATACCGAAACGAGCGATGACTTGGTTGAAGAAGAAAAGAGCTGCAGTCTCACCATCGTTCCCAAAAGTAGGCATAGCTTCGACCCACTTCGTAAAGTAGTCTGCTGCTACGATAATGTACTTGTGACCTTTTGCCGAAGGCGGGTTACAAGTAGTATAATCCATACCCCACTTTGTAAAGGGTCCGACAGTAACGACTGGAAAAATCGGAGCTGGATGAGCGCGCATTTTTCGAGTATACACCTGACAAGGATGACACTTCTTGACCGATTCAATACAATCTTTGAAAATCGAGGGCCAGAAGTATCCAGCACGCAAAATCTTTTGGGCTGTAGCAAGCCCTGATAAATGACCCCCACAAGCTCCACTGTGAGAATCATTAAGCACAGCCTCAGCTTCTTCGAAAGTTAAGCAGCGTCTTAGGATTGAATCAACCCCTCGACGGTACAAAGCATCACCAATAATCAGATAACTTTTAGCTAAGTGACGCAGCTTACGACGCTCATCTTTCGAAAAAGAAGAGGGAAACTTCGCAGTCTGGAGATACACAATGATATCCCCATACCAAGGATCTTGTGGAGAGATTAAAAACAAGTGTTCATCCGGAAAGGACTCATCATAGATCATCTCCTCACCACAAGACAACTCGGAGATCAATTCCGCAAAGACTAATGACTTCTTGGATTTAGCAGACATGAACTCTAGATCGAATTCCTGTAATATCACAATCCATCTATTATATTTTCCCCCAATCACTCGCCTGCTGAGGACAAACTGAAATGGATTGGAAGCTGCCAAGACATAAGTTTTGCGAAGAATAATGTAATGTCGGAGTCGCTGCACAGCATGGACTGCTGCTAAGGCTAATTTTTCTATCGGGGTGTATCGCAGTTCAGGCCCTACTAGTCCTCGACTAAGGTAGTAAATAACATGCTCAACAAGAGCATCATCCTCCTGAACCAGAACCATACCAATGGTAGATTCTGCTGTAGCCAGGTACAAAAGGAAATCTCTGCTATAATCGGGTGGACTCAGTAAAGGAGCAGAGGTCAATACCTTTTTCAAGGCATCGAATGAGCGTTGAGCATAGTCGTCCCAAAGAAAAGGAACTCCTTTCTTCAACAGTCTCATATATCCCTTTGTAATCTCAGCATAGTTGACGATAAACCTCCGAAGAAAGTTAGACTTCCCTTGGAGACTTTGAAGTTGACGGATTGAAGACGGGGGAGGCAACCAAAGTATTGCCTCAACCTTGAAGGGATCTACCCTTATCCCTTCCCTAGACACGATAAATCCCAACAGCCGACCGGATGTTACCGCGAAAACGCACTTGTTCGGATTCAAACGAATTTTATAAAAACGACACCTGTCAAATATTTGCCGGAGGTGACCTGGATGATCCATCCTCTTTCGAGAATGAGCAGCTAGATCATCTAAGTATGCCTCAATGATTTTCTTGATGTCGTGGAAGGCGTAAGACATGGCCCGCTGAAAAGTAGCTCCAGCATTTTTAAGACCAAAAGGCATCTTCTTATATGCAAACGTACCCCAGGGAAAAATAAATGCGGTCTTATGTTGATCTTCTGGACGGATAGTAATTTGATTATAACCAGAGAAACCGTCCATGAAGGAGAAAATCTCGTTACCGGCACACTCGTCAATAATCTGATCAATGAAGGGTGTGGGGTAATTATCCTTAGGACACGCCTTATTCAGGTCTCTGAAATCGATGCACACTCGAATTGTTCCTTGCTTTTTATCAACAGGAACGGGGTTTGAAACCCATTCAGTCAGAGGAACTGGGAAAATGAATCCCGCCTTAAGCGGCTTTTCAACTTCAGCTTTGATAGCTGCTGCCTTCCTAGGATTAACCGGACGAAGTTTTTGCCTGACCGGCTTAGCGTTTTCATACGTCTTGATCTCATGCTAGACGATAGATGGGTCTATGCCAGGCATTTCCTCATAAGACCAAGCAAAAACATCCCTATACTCTTTGAAGAGCTCGGTATAGGTTTGAATCTCGTCACTGGAACATTCAGCTCCAATGAAGACATTCTCGACAATATTGGGATTCCTGGAGATGTTCACCGGGATAGTAGGAGAGATCACAGCCATGTTCCCTTCAGCATAAACCTGTGCTGGTGCTAAGGGGCTCAAGACTGGGTGAACAGGTCCAGGAGGCTGAGGACTTGGAAAAATTGTTTCGACTTCGCTCAAGTCAGGTAGGAAGTAAGACCGATGATGCAAGTCATCCCACGGTCTATCTATACCTGTCATCGCTTCCAGGATGGCCTCTTGAGATGGAAGAGTGGTATCTAGACAATCCTGGGCAGAAGAAGAAGTAAGCGTCCAAGCGGAATACATCACCATCAACTCTTCCCGAGCGAAAGAGAGGCTGGATCGGTTTCTGCCCGGTGTCAACAACAGAGCGATATACAATCTCGAGCTGCGAAATCGGGAATGCCATTCCACCCACTTGCCCTTCTTCCAATGTGGCAGTTGGAGAAGGTAAGGTCCAAGGGTCCGAAAAATAATGAGTTCGAAAGAACTCTCTTCGAAGGGGAGCCTTGGAGGACGAAATAGCATTAATAGACACCTTAGGAGGAGGAAGATCAAAAGAACCCATCAGGGAAGAATACATTCCAACTCCCAGATTCTCGACAGGAACCTTAGTATTATCCAACTTAGGAACAGATGAGTCAAAAGGTGCATCCAGGTCTACAGGAGGACAGTCCAGTTGATCCACCGTGACTATCCTCCCTTCGTGGGGGAAACATATAATTCTAAACAATGAGGATGCAATGGCATCCATCTCATATATCCAGTTCCTCCCCAGCAGAAGGTTGTAGTCCAAGGCTGCATCTACTACCTCAACCTCTATGTTAACGGTTTTGCCCCCAACACATATAGGCAAAGCCGGGACAATACCATGGGGTCTGTGAGAATGACCATCGAATGCAGTAAGAACAGTGCTAGACGGAGCAGCTTTTGGAGATCCAAGTGTCTTCCAGCATGTGAGAGACATCACGCAAGTAGAAGCACCCTCATCAACAACCGTGCAAAAGATGTTAGTCTTCCGATACGATGATTTAATATGGAAGGCCATATGATGAGGAAGTCTCTTCTTAAAATTATTCATATCAAAAGTAATCAGAAGAGAATTTTTCGGATCAATAGCCCCAATGGCAGCGAGCAAAGCACTGCGCTGAGCCGGACAAGACTGGAGTACCTCTAAGGCAGACATAGCATAAGGAATCTGCGCCAGATCTTCTACAATCGAGTAGTTCTGGGCAGCTCTCGCATTCGGATTAATCGTTGACCGCTTAGAAGATGCTTTCGGCATCCGAGGCATAGACTCAACAGTTGGCTTCGTGATATGAAGCGGCTCAGTAGCATCAGGAACTTCCTTAGCTTTCGAAGATTCCTCTCCGCCATAATCACGGGATCTCGTAGCGACATCCACGTGAGCACTCATCATAAAGATATTCGATGGAATTTCCCCTTCCTGGGCACCTCCAGAGGAAGCCCCGGGATTTTGGTTCGCGCCAGCAATTAATTGCTGCCCTTGGGGAAAAGGGTTTGTTAGCACTGCCTGGGAACTTGAAGAACCCTGCTGAGATAACAGGCGCTGAGCATCCTGAATTTTCGGGCAAAGGTGTGTGAGATGGTCTCCAGCACAAAGCTTGCATGGAAACTTCACTTTCTTTTTCTCCTTTTGGCCCTCACCAACACGCTCGTTGGTCTTATTTGCATTGCCCTTCCCATTCTTGCCCTTCTTCTTGTTATTACGTCCCTTCTTCTTCCCATCGGATTGTTGATTTCCTTTGGGTTCAGAAGATTGGACAGCGTTTATGGACAAGGACTGGGAAGGTGATGAATCAGCAGGCACAGCCTGACCAGAAGGAGCAGATTGTAAGAACAACTGCTGCAATTGAGAAAGCAGGCTGGCTGCACTACTACTGACCGATCCGACAAGTCCATCACCATGCGGACCAGGTTTGGGTTTCGACAAATCCAACTTGGAGCGAGGAGCATTGGGAAAATACTTGTAAAGTACCCCAGACTGAGAGTAGATCAGTTCTAACTGCTGGGCCCTAAAGATGGCCTGCTCCTCGGAATATACCCCAGATAAGGATACATCCTTTGAAATGTCTGACTGAAGCGATTTCAAAAACCACTCGAGAAGGAACTCACCTGGAATATGGGCTTTGATAAGCCTCTTCCTTCTCCTCCATTCCTGAATATGATCAGAAATGTGAGTTGCCTCATCCTGCTTAAAATTAGGCAGGAGTTCGGTCCCAGCCTCATATCTGACGGGCAACTGAAAATGGTTAATAAAAGTGACAGCCAGTTCTCCAAATGTGGCGAAACTGCCCCCAGTGAGCTCTATATACCACTTCGCGGCATTTCCAGTTAAGGTGCGCTGAAATAATCTCAATCTAATCGAGTCGTCGATCAGAGAGTTTGAAGAGCACCATAAGTGGAAAGTGGTGATGTGATCTGCCGGATCTTCACCATTCTTACCCTCAAACTTAGGAATGTCTGAAGGAAGTTTGGTTGGAACCGGAGGCCACCCTGGACTATACCGAATCGGGTCATTAGTTAACTTCGACAAGTCTGGCAAGTTTAACGTTGCCAGAAATGGTAATCGAGGCGGAGCCTGAGAATTCCATCCTTGATGGGATGGATTTCCAACATTATGAAAAGAATAGCCTGGATTTGATGAGGCACCAGGCTGCCAGAAAGGACTCGTAGAAAATGGAGAAGAACCTCCTCCCCACGCCGAGTTACCAAAACCCAGACCAGTTCCCCCCGCTGAAGTATTGACTGAAGAGGAAAGCCCCTGGTAGGGGTTCCACGCATTAGACAGAGGAGAAAAAGACTGATAAGCACTCGATGCAGGGAAAGAAGCATTAGAACTGATTCCCTGCCCTCGACGTTGCAAACATAGGATTCCATCCTGTAAAAGAAGCCGAACTTTGCCCCCGAGCCTGGCGTTGGATCAGAAACTTTTGGTCCTCCGACGTAAAAGGAAATGTGACCCTAAAGAAATAAAGAAGGATTGGGACTAGGATTATGCCCAGTCCCAAAGGGGAAACCCTGAAAAGAAGCTGATCCACTAGCCATGTTGGACATGGGCGTAGATCCAGCTGCACCGGCGGTAAAGGAAAAAGAGGGATTTCCAGCAATGGACATCCCTGAAACGAAGGGACCATATTGAGAAGCATATGCTTGGGTGAACCCAGAGCCAAACATAGCAGTGCTAGAAGCACTCGAAGATAGAGCAAGAGTGCCCCCTGCCTCGACAGAAGCAGGGGTCTGAATGCCCGCAGCACTCACGGTAGAAGCCGCGTTCCCAGTCGTGGCCATCGAAATATAAGAAAGATATGGAAGATCCGACGATCTCTCAGACTCCGGTCCGACGTACTGAATAACAAACGGATGATCAAGAGGAAGAGGAGATGGACCTGTAGCTGCAGGCTCAGGTATATCTTCTATCTGAAAATCTTCTTCTTGAGGAAACAATACTCTCGAGGTGAGCGGAATGCTCCTCTCGGAACCGACACCGGAATCAGTAATGAAATCTTCAGACCTTAGTGGAGGATCTCTCTCCACAGCGTCAGACTCTACAGGGTGAAAACCACCTGCTAAATCGCTCCTACGCCTTCTCGAAGAAGGCTTTGCACTCTCGGGAGATAACCCCCGGATTCTCCTTGAACGTCGAGGCGCTTGATCAGCCACTTTTACCGATTTATTATATTAGACTCAAGAAAAGTGAAAAGCTAGGCAAGCTAGGAGCAAAGAGCACTCACTAAAATCAAAATCCCTGAGAAACAGCAAGCAAACAACCTCCAAGTATTTCCGCTCCGGGTGATGAGGACCGGACACCAAAATACAGGAAAGCGAAGTATAGGGCCTTCCGAAAGCAGTCTGGGATGATTAGGGCTCAGAACAACTAGCGAAGGTATCAGAAACAGTTACGCCGACCTCCTAACGAGAGCCTTTGCCGGCTCAAGCACCCAAGCTTCGCAAGGGCACCCCCCAGAAGTACTGCTGAAAGTGATGCGACGTCTGCCTCAGGTACCACGGGTATTCCCCCCCGCAATCACCTGTGTGGAACCTAGGAACAGCAACTATGGACACCAATCCGTATCAGAAGCTGGGCGGAACGGTCTTGAGGTTAGATTCAGCTAATCGGAGGGGGGGTATCCCTCTTCTTAACCTTCACTTCCCCTCGCGCTTGACTCTCAGATGAGAGCTTTCCCAGTCCACCTCACGGAGTTGGATTTCGCTCAATTAATCAACTTCTATGTTTGTTTGAGCGGCCTTGGAGAGTTAACTCTCCTCTCACCTATTCCAAGGCCCTACAACCTAGCTAGTTGGTGATTGACACTTAACAAAACTTGCTAGTTGATTTTAGATTAAATCGCTTATTTTAAGGGCTGTTGTATTAAGTCACAAGGATATGGAGTTGAAACCAATGGTGTTTTGACGCAAAAGAAATTAATAAAAACCTGACTACATGCACATGCAGTTCTTTGTCTTTCGATGAAGAGCAATTTCTATAGAGGTTCTACGAGACTAAAAAATGTATTTTTCTTTTCAAATTACAAACTCGCACTCACAAAAACTAAGAAGCTAACTAAATGATTTAATGCACCTAATGCAAATGACCACTAGCATGTAAATTCTAAGATGCAAAAAGTCCCTTGAAACAAGGTGAAATTTCCCAAAAAGCTCCTTCAGTTTTAACTCATCTTTTGTTGTCCAGGAAGCCAATTCTTGAAACAAGAACTCTTAGTATAAGACAACAAAAATACTTGACAACAAGAAAAGAAATCAAATGACAACTTCTCCTCAAAATCAAACCAAAAACTAGAAGCAAGAAACTTCACTAAAGCTCCAAAAGATAAGGCCAAACGAAAATGAAAAACGCAACAACAAAAACAAAAACAAGACCAAATGTTTTTTGAGTTTTTGAAATGCAAAAAAAAAAAGCAAAACGAATGTTTTTTGGGCTTTTCAGTTTTATAAAACAAGAGCTTAAGAAGACCAAGCACAACTATTCCAATTCAAGCCAAAATGAGACCGAATTTCAAGCATAAACTTCAACTATGCCCCTAAACCTTATAAAGCTAATGATAGCAAGATCAATAAGAGCAACGGAAGACCAAAAACTCAGCCAAGCAGCCTAAACGAATAGTGCAAACTTGCCGCAACAAAAGACTCCAAAGAAGCAAGAAAAGTTCTTTGAAAATTGCAACAAAACCCTATCCTATGAAACTCAAGAAAACCAATCGAAAACAAAGCAAAAAACGCAATGCAAAGCACAACACAAAGATAGGAGCGAGTCAGTGAGCAGAAGCTCTCTGTTCTGATAAAGCAGAACAGCCAAGAATGCTCAGAAAGAAATCTTGGAACTCAATCCAGGAGTGCCAGCACCAACAAGAACACTCTGCCAAAAAGATTAGTTTTCGAACAAACGAAAGAGAAACAAGACTTGAAACCACTTCTGTCGCACTCCAGTAAGTACAGAGACTCTGTAGACACAGGTCTCCACAGCCAGAAAAGACCAAAAACACCCGAATCTTAAAATTTCAAAATCTGCCTAGGTATACGCGACCTAGCAGTTATGCAAACAGCATGTATACGTGTCTGTGTTAAGAGAAACTCGCGTATACGCGGGCCCCTTTATACAAACTAGCGTGTATACGTGACTGTGTGCAAAAAAAAGAGCGTATACAAAGAAAGATAATGAAAAAAAAAAAAAAACAAGTCTGGGAAAGACACCAAGACTTCAGACTGACTGCAAGAAAGCAAACTGGACTGTAAAAGACAGAAAAACGGTTGGCAACCTACCAAACAGCTGAAACAACCCAACAGGAGAATCACAAGAATGTGATCCCCAGTGGAGTTGCCAGTTCTGTTTCGGGGAATTAACACCCTAGAGGTTGGTTGGGATTCAACCTCCACAGAGCAGGGGCGTACTACTTAACAGAGACTCACACAATCATGCACATTCATAAAAACTAAATAGAGCAGAATGAGAGGTTTACCCGTTGGTCCTACGTTTGAAGTAGATCCACGTGGAGTTCAAACTCCCTGCAACCGTCCTTCCTCCTTAACCTGAAATACAAGAAGAAACCGGCACAAAGGACAAGTTTTACAGCATATTTCTACTCTATATGTTAGTGAGATTCATATAAAACATTAAATAAATCATAATGAATGCTTGTATAACAAATATTCTTCATACATTAAAGCATACACTAACACGTTTATTTCGGGAACATCATGATACTTATGTATTATAAATAGTACGTACAAAAGTAATCAAGAGGAGAGATCACCTGATCCTTCCAAGGCCTTCGCAGACCGTCGTCCGGATCCGTCCAGCCCTTGCCTCGCTAAGACTCCTTCCAAACTGGTGCATACGAGATAACATATAAAGGATGTGTATCTCAAGGAAACAAGGGTTTCCTACAATGAACTGGGAAGGTGCAGGAGGCACGGGGAATCATACTTGGATAGGGAAAACCAACAGAGTATAATATCAATAATTCTCTCTCTCCCTTAGGCCATACACATGAGGGCTTTTTATAGTCCCTCCAAGTAGTTTCAGCAGTTGGAAACAGTTGGCCACGGGCTGGGGTGGTTGAACTACCTGAGTAACCATCAACCCAGCGCAAAATTAGGGATTTTTTATATATTTTTTAATCATTTTAATGGAATACGCGGAAAAGTCTAGATGTACTCGCGTATACACGCGGAAAAACACGGGCATAGTCGCGTATGAGGGATTTTCCACTGTTTTTAAGTGAATTTGTCCAAGCCTGTAGGAATGGGTGCCCAAAAAGCCATAAAGCAATCATGAATCATGTCAAAGTGAGAAATGATGCTATAACAATTAGTTCTGTAGTAATTACCACTGCGTGTTATACCTTCACTCTGGTTAGAGCTAATTCACTCTATATGGCTACAAAAAATTTTCTTTTTGCACAACAAGATCTTAATCAGTAATGGAAAAATTTTCAAAAACTTACCGCAGAAACCCTTGAAGAACCTCTACTCTGCTTCCGAATAGGATACAAATTGGTCGACCGATTTTTTTTTCACAAATCCTCCTATCACACTATCCACCCAGTCATCTACTGTGTGAGTGATTGTAATGTTCCTAAATTAGCTTCAGCTAATTGGAACATTAATTTTTGCCTTATTTATTTTATATTTCATGATTAATGAATAAACTGTGAAGGAGGACATGCAAAACTCTTGAAAACTAAGAATAAATCAATGCCTATGTGAACAGAGACATATCTGGGCTATTTATATTATATCTTGCAGGTGTGAAAGGGTCTAAATCACAAGAGGGGATCCTATTTGACCAATTCAAACAGCGCAACCTAGACGCATTGAACCTCTTTGAGGGACAACGCAGTTCTAGAAGGAGGTTGTAATGGAAAGGGGCTAAGTGATTCAAGGTGTTTTAGGGTTTGGCGAGACTCATATCTTATAAAAGGAAGAGGAGGGAAACAAGGAAGAGGTTGTTGAAGACATTATTTCTGAATTTTTGTCTGCTTAGACATCCCTTGTTGGGCATTCCTATTCAGGAATCCCACCTCCTCCCTTAAGCAGCACTTGGAGGAGAATTATGCTAAACTTCTCCACTATCAGCTTTTGGCCAAGTTTCACCTTAAATTAGAGTGTTGCTCATGATTGAGGGTTGAGCTGTCTTATGAGATGCATCAAGTGGAGACCTAGATCTACTCAGATCTAGATGATAGTAGTGGCTCTTTTCAGTGAGAGTGTCATTTAACCTCTTTAAAGTGTTCATTTGTTGAGTATAATTCAGATCTACATCTTGGCATCAGGCCCTATAATATTCAAAATCTACAGTGCTATTTCTATCCCTAAGACAACATTATTTGCAGATCTACAGTTGCAGGGTGTTCTGCTTACATTTTGGAGGAGAGATCTCTGGTGATTGGATTCATCCTTCACTATGGTGATCCATAGATTTGCCAACCAATCTATGTTCCGTTTTAGATATGATATTATACATGTTCATTATTTAGTGATTTTTTGAATCATTCTGCATATCTGCATTCTTAGGTCTCAGATCTACTTCCGGTGCTTCATGTTTTGAGAAAAACCCCAAGGGGAATGTATAGATTAGATTTTCTTGTGCATGGATCTATATTTTTATGTACTTATCTGATATAGATCTGAAGAATCAATAAAACTCTGCTTCATCCCTAAAAATTACCCTGTCACTGTTATGCAGTCTTTTTACATGGTTGTAGCACCTCTTTCTTGAGGATTTCTTTTGTCTTCTTTCATTATTCTTCTGTAAAGTGTATGAGTTATGTCCCTAAGATTATTTTTTAATTTTCATACCTTATTTCAGTCATACCCTTCAGAAAACCATGCTCACATGCTTCAGTAAATTTCTGCATAAATCTAGTCTTGGGAAATCAGGATTTTCTAGCCTAGTTAGGAAAGGAGGAATTGTTTAACTTAGCAAAACTTACTCTTTTTTTCTAAAATTAGACATGGGAGTCCCCCATAGCCATAGATATCATATATAACCACTTTCCCATATTATTGTTATGCAAATATCCTAATACACACGTTTTAGGGTCAAAATCATCACTTTTCCCCACCTTTTGCCTTGTAAAACGTTGTATAAATTTTATTCTGTGTATTTTACTGAATTTTAAGTGTTTTTAGATATTTATGAGGTATATATATGAAGCTAAAAATTGATAATAACTCATATTATTCCCAATCTATAGCTATTCCTAAAAAAGGGACATTTTAGTGGTATCAGAGCATGATCTTTGGCTCAGCCTATGGCTTCAAGCCAAAGTGCTGAATCCTTGAAGAAGTAATATCTAAATATATATAGATAGATTCTGCAGATGGATAGGTATCCTCTAGATCTCATCCTTTGTTCAAAGGTGACATATCTAGTAAATGCCCCTGCAGTCAATCTCTGGAATAGAATTTTGATCTTCCTAAAGAAGAAAATTTGCAGTGGTATTCCAGAAAGGAGCAAGGTCAGAATGATGAATAATATGGGTTTATTCTCATCAGATTTCAGATCTAAGAAGAACCTCTCCAAGGAGGTTGAACAAGAAGAAGAAAGAAGAAGCAATGAAACTCCTAGAAGGTTTCAAGAGAAGACAGATCTTCTGATAATATCTACAAGATATATACATGAGGAAAATTACGAATCCTCATCTCATGGATATGTGCACTTAGGCATATCACCTAAGCTTCAAGGTTCTATCAGTAATTTCTTCATGAAGAGGAAGAAAGAAGGTGTGAGTTTGTTTGATGCCTTGCCAGGGCAAGATCTCCTTTGAATGAAGGGAACTCTTCTCAAGAAAGAAGCATGGAGATTCCTCCTTCACTAGATGACCAAGATCTAAGGTCTCTTTTTGATGACGAGGCAATTTCAATTATTGGAGAGGAGAAGGAAAAGGTAGGAGATAATGCAGTCATGACAATGACACCTCAAGCACCTCATGAAGATGAAGTTGGAGCACTTTCTCCAAGGGAAGAAACTCTTGCATTATTGCAAGGAGTTCCAAAAGATCTCACACATGGAGATCTTGATACAATACAAGAGAAGCATACATCATCATTGTCAAATGATGAAATATTGAAGATAGTAGGAGGAAGAGAGGAGTAAGAGCATCTCAAGAAGAAGAGCATATACCCTTCTCTGTTTCAAGGGTTGGAACACCAAAGAAGGCGTGAGGATCCATGCAACAATGGTAGGGGCAAATCTCTCCACCTACATCCATATTCTTCTCTATGCCTTGCTGCCTCTTTGCAAAGAGGCATTCCACCAGGAAGACCTCCTAATTGGAGGAAAACTAAAGTGTTCTCTCAACTATGGGCATCAATTGCATACTTGGCTAAGGAAGGAACCTTGGGAGAAGAAAGCACAGCACAAAGGGCCTCCCATGAATTCAGAAAAGAGGTAAGAAATTTTCTGAATAGGAAATTGTTATCCTCCATTCATATATCTGTGCTGAGAGATGAAAGATCATAAATCTATGATGGTATGGATTTTAGGACACATGGAGAAACCATATCTTTGGGGTAGTCCATGGTCTTCTCATTTGCAAAAGAGATTTCTGAACATGACAAGAGGATTATAATACTCTTGCATGCATGGGCCAAATTGAGGAAGTATTGGAAGACAAAACATTTCCAAGGGGAAGTTGATTTCCACATGCTTCAATCTTGTCTTGAGCAAGATCAGCTGCAAAGGAGGCAGCAAAAGAAAGTTTATGGGACTCCAACATGTGACCTTGGCATCAAGTATGTTGAAGAGGAGAGTCATGATATGATATGGGTTGCATTTTAGACCTCTATAGCACTGTCATTTCTGGGAAGCATATATCCTTATTGGGACTCCCAACTTGTGATGGAATACTACAAGGACCCTTTCACATGTGAGGTTCTTGATGGGAAGGTAATGGATGTGAGGTATAAGGTAGTTTGAGGGGTCATCTACTTCAATGATCAGTTTTATTTGGTTAAAGGCTCCAAGCTGAAGGAGAAACTACTGAATGCAACCTATGAGATCCTGCTTTCCAAACCCACTTGTTTCATTGGAGCATATCATACTATCTTGGATGGATTCATGTGGGAGAATTTCAAAGAGGAGGTGCACTCTCATATGAAGAAGTGCATGAAGCATTTGTTATATGAGGAGGAACATAGCTCTTGGGAAGAATTATCATCCACACCTCCTTATTCATTGAGTGTGAGATGAGGCTCATCCATGAGCCACCTTGCTTATTTTAAACAAGTGTATGACAAATATTATATTTCTGAATCTCATGATGTATACTTGCATTTTTATAACACTAATTTGTAGGGCTTTTCTCCAAGAGGGAGCACTATTTATGATGGGCTTCATGGGCCTCTTGAGGCCATGAAATTTATTGATGTTGATCATCCTTTGGAGGATCTTGGAGGGGAGATGCACCTTCCATGGTGTGACTATTTTACATCAATCAGAAAGCACCTTCTCCAAGCATGCAAGAAGGATGGGGCAACAAGCAAGTGTTGGAGGAAACACTTGTCATCTTCTATTCCATGGCAGTTGAAGGTAAAACTGTGTTGGTTGCACATGAGGAGGCATCTTCCTTCTCCCTTATCATATATGACAGCTAGCATGATCTTAATCATGATTCCACATTCTAAATATGTTATTATTATTGGGAACATGGTTGGAGGAGAGACACATTTGTGGAATGTGTCCTTGGGGAAAGGATTTTCCCACATTCTTTGCACTACATGTTCTAGGGGGAGCATGGGAGACCATATGGCCACTATAGCACATTACTTGTCTCTTTATGTTGTGGACCATATGATTGTATGTAGCACTTGGAGCATGCCTCTCATGGGCATTTGGGAGGAGCTTCACTATGAGTTACCATGTTGGGAGGTAATTCATTTCATTTGGATGATAGCATGGAGGTGGAAGACCTTCATTGATGGTGAAATTCCCCATTATGAACATCACTTCTATCTTGGTGAGGCCATGGATCAGCAACAAGGTTTCCATATAGACCTTCCTTTACTTCATAATGAGAGCTATTTGGTTTATCTACCAAAGGCCACTTTGCACACTTGGGAGGAACCATTGGAAGATGGAATTTTTGTAGAAAATTTGAAGCAATGGTGGAGACTATTGAAGGAGGAGGCCATAAGAAGAAGGGGGGAAATTTTGCAGCACCCTTGCAGTTGCTTGAGGATAAGCAACATTTGGGAGGGGGAGACTGTAATGTTCCTAAATTATCTTCAACTAATTGGAACATTAATTTTTGCCTTATTTATTTTGTATTTCATGATTAATGAATAAATTGTGAAGGAGGACATGCAAAACTCCTGAAAACTAAGAATAAATCAATGCCTATGTGAACAGAGACATATATGGGCTATTTATATTATATCTTGTAGGTGTGAAAGGGTCTAAATCACAAGAGGGGATCCTATTTGACCAAGTCAAATAGCGCATTCTAGATGCATTGAACCTCTTTGAGGGACAACATAGTTCTAGAAGGAGGTTGTAATGTGAAAGGGGCTAAGTGATTCAAGGTGGTTTAGGGTTTGGAAAGACTCCTATCTTATAAAAGGAAGAGGAGGTCAGCAAGGAAGAGGTTTTTGAACACATTATTTCTGAAGGTTTTTCTTCTTAGACATCCCTTGTTGGGCATTCTTGTTCAGGAATCCCACATCCTTCCTTAAGCAGCTCTTCAAGGAGAATTGTGCTAAAATTTTCCACTATCAGGCTTGGGCCTAGTTTCACCTTAAATTATAGCGCTGTTCATGATTAAGGGTTGAGATGTCTTGTGAGATGCAACAAGTGGAGATCTAGATTTGCTCAGATCTAGATGATAACAGTGGCTCTTTTCAGTGAGAGTGTCATTTAACCTCCTGAAAGTGTTCATTTGCGGAGTATACTTCAGGTTTACATCGTGGCATCATGCCATATCATATTCAGAAGCTAAAACATTGTTTCTATCCCTAAAACAACATTATTTGCGAATTTACAGCTGCAGGGTGTTCTTCTTGCATTTTGGAGGAGAGATCTTCGATGATTGGATTCATACTTCACTATGGTGATCCATAGATTGGCCAACCAATATATGTTATTTTTCAGATCTGATATTCTACATGTTCATGATTCAGTGATTTTTTGAATCATTCTGTAGATTTGCATTCTTAGATCTCAGATCTACTTCTGGTGCTTCATGTTTTGAGCAAAACCCCAAGGGGAATGTATAGATTAGCTTTTCTTGTGCATGGATATGTATTGGATCTATATTTTTATGTAATGATATGATATAGATCTGAATAATCAATAAAATTCTGCTTCGGCCCTGAAAATTACGCTGTCACTGTTATGTAGTCTTTTTACATGGTTGTAGCCCCTCTTTCTTGAGGATTTCTTCTATATTCTTTCATTATTCTTCTATAAAGTGTATGAGTTATGTCCCTGAATTTTTTTTTGAATTTTCATACCTTATTTCAGTCATACCCTCCATAAAACCACGCTCACATGCTTCAGTAAATTTCTGCATAAATCTAGTCTTGGGAAATCAGGGTTTTCTAGCCTAGTTAGGAAAGGAGGAATTATTTAGCATAAAAAAACTTATTTTATTTTTCTGAAATTCGACATGGGAGTCCCTAATAACCATATATATCATATCCAACCACTTTTCCATATTATTTGTATGCAAAACTCCTAATACACATGTTGTAGGGTCAAAATCATCACTTTTCCCCACCTTTTTCCTTGTAAAACGCTGTATAATTTTGTTGTTGTTTATTTTACTGAATTTTAAGTGTTTTTAGATCTGTATTAGGTATATATATGAAGCTAAACATTTATAATAACTCATATTATTCCCAATTTGTAGTTGTTCCTGAAAAAGGGACATTACAGTGATGGTGTTATCAGTATTTTCTAACTGTAGGATCTGCTCTGGGGTCCAATACATGACTCCTTCATATTTATGATACTTCTAAAACTTGGAAATCCTTTTGAGCCACTCCTGGAGCTCGATCACAATTGTTACAAAGAAAATTTCATAGATCTCTGTGAAAATGTACTTTTTCTTCCACTCCTCTGTGGTCAACCTCTTACTACGATTTTATTTTACTGCGAATTCATGAACTTGTTTTTAAAACCACTCATCAATTTCATTTCTCTCAGGTTTCCAATACGACCTTGGCATTACCCGATCTCTCTCAAAATTCTCTCGGTCCTAGCAACGGAACCATTTTTTGGCTTGAGGGGTCCTGACCCAGGTTCGAAGGTTAAGGTTTGCCAAAAAACCCCTATACTAGTGGCCCTTTTGGTAGTGACCTACTTTCAAAGGCCAAAGTCTCACCCGAAGTAGTATGGGAGGGTGCTGGAACCAGGTTTCTGCACCCTGGGATAGAGCAGGTAAGTCAAGCTGATCCACAACTATCAGATCTATACAAAAAGAGGTTCTTCATAGGAGTCTCAATCAATAACCAGAAGATATCTTATCATATCTAAATAGCAGGTTCTCATCCACACACGTACTATTAGCTATAATCATAGAACAACATAATCGTAGCAAATTAACAGATCACAAATACATGTACCATAAACACAGATATTTCGTAGCTACTAACAGATACATAATCATATAACTCAAATTCGCATCAACCATAACATAACAGATTTAGATAACATCGGATATCCATAATAGTTCCACACATATATATCATTACCTAGAATCCTCTTGCATTCCCAGTTACCACCTATGCACACAGCCAGCAGGGTCTGCACATAGCAGGACGAAGGATCTCCACGCACACAGCTAGCAAGAGCCCTAACCCAAACAACCGTACCACAGATCTAAATTTTTTTACTTTGCATCAATCTCTATTCATTCCTACCTATGACTCAAAAAGGTTTATTTATTTATAGCTGTTAGCCCCCCTGTAAATTTTTGACAGGCAAAGTAGGGGGCTAAATTGTTTCTGAGCCTTCAATGAATGCATCTCCCCTGGAGACACATCATCCTCAAAGCCTCCTGTGCATTTTCTTTTGATAAATTTCCCTCTGCTGACTCCCTTTATAAGGTTTCATTAATTACATAAACTGTGCTCCAAAAGGCCCTCATTTGTCCCTTACACCCCTACATAATATCCCATGTTAACCTTTGTTTTCCCTTGTTCCGTGCCCCTCTAATTATTTAAATCCTCTCCGAAAACCCCTTTACGCCTAGCACACTCCCTTTATTTATGCCTAAATCCCCCTCATTCCCCTATCGTTGCCCTTGGCTAGCTTTAAAATGCTTTAAAAACGAGCCAAAAACCATATTTTCTGCATAGTCTGGGCCTAGCCCCTTTTGGCCTAGCCCCCGCACCTTCCCCCCATGTAACCTGAGCGCCGGAACCACGCGCTAATCCTAAAGGTGCCTAATCTTGAATGTATATCGACCGCATTTTTAACCATTGATCTATTAGATTGGACAGTGATCGCCACCCCCGCAGCGTCCGCTGTTCAACCTTTTCACCGCCCGATCACATCATCCACCGTTCATTTAAACCTCGATCCTACGGTCTGTGTCGTCCTCCGCCCGGTGGTCCCCGCCCACGCACTATTCCAAAACCACCCGGTTACCATTGCACCACTTTCTAGGAGCTGGTGGTTTTCTCCAATTCGCATTGATTCCATGCATTGTCTGTCGTGTGTCCCTGCGTACAGCTCCAAAACCGCTCTCCATCACGTGCTATTGTTCGTCAAAAGACGCGGAGCGATATCTTTGTGCACCATCCGATCTGTCATCGCCCATCCAACGGCCAGCGCTCAGTAAAGTTTCACGATTTTTAGCTCAGGTCAAATGGACCCATGGCCCACTTTCCATCACTCTGATGTGTTTTCCACCATCGATCTCCGCCGAGATCGGACGGCTCTGATTCATCTGCATGTCCCCATATCGCCACGTCACCCTTTCCACGTGTTCCATCGTATATTCACCTCCGTCATATATTTTTGTTCCAAGGTCAATTTTTCGTAGGCTTTATTTAAATTCCCACTGCATTATCCACCATAGTCCCGCACTACTCTGCCATCGCATTCATCTGCACAGTCATTATCATTCCCCTCCATTGCGTCCACCACCTCCGTGCATAATTTTTCTCAACAGGTTTGCATGTTTTGCAGGGTTATGAGTGTTTCTCAATCTCTGTTATCGTGACAGAGAATGCAGGAAAGATCAGATGTAGAGATTGAATTAAGGAAGCAAGGCCTAGGAAGGTTATGGACATGAATTCATTTAAAGAGCAGGGTTGAAAAATCTGTACGATCTTCCCAGGGCCATTGAGTGCACAGATTTCGCAGTCAGAGATATAAATGGAGCAGCAGAGAGCTTAAGGCATGAAAATGAAGATATATAAGCCTTAGGTTCAAATATTTAGAGACAAAGTACCAGATTGAAGACCCAGGGATCACGCAGAAGGTATAGAATGCAGAAATCAATGCATATCAAGGTTTCTACAGCAGCAGAATGTTTTTCCTCCATAAAGGACAAAGCGCCCATGCAGTTTTTATTCTACACCATGCTCCTGAAGAGATTTCCACCCTGACAACAGTCTGAAGCTACCAGAGCATTTGTTTCATAAATACGGCAGACTTCTCAGTCGTTTATTTATAATTTGTTTATTCACCAAAAGTACCATAGAGTCATGCAGATCAAAGTACATCAAGAGACATACCGAAGTAAATAGAGGCCTAAAGAATACCACTTCCATCCAAAGAGTGATAGGAATTGAATGCTCAGAATTTAAACAGAATTGGTTTCATCCCTCTTTCTTTTCAGAAGATTTAATACTGCATTTAGTTCTTTACCTACCTCCTCTGCTTCCCTTCAGCTATAAAAATCATGAGATAATATTGTAAAGGTTGTTGATAAGTTATCAGAGAATGCAAGTAGTTTCTTTTGAGACACGGTCTCTGTGTAAAGTTGTAATATAGGCTGAGGAATATGTTTTCAGACTAAGTATTCAGCCATTGGCAATGTTGTACTTGACTGGTATTGCTATTTGATATGGCAAGCACATTTCTTTGGATCATGATCTAAAGCAGCGGTGATGTTTTCCTATCTCTGTGTTTTAATTCATTTCATTTCGTTTCTGCTGGCTTGCATCAGAATATTGGCATAGGATTTACCCTTGTTAGGTACCCTATGTTTCTGCTCTCCTTACCATTGATGTTTTTTTTCTGAATGTGTTATCTAAGAATAGATCTTAGATAATTTAACCAATGTGGTGGATGTTATTTCCTACTCTCTTATGTATGAGTTAGATGAATTTGTTCTTGGATGTTTCTTGTTAAGGATTTAACTAGAAGATTTGGGAACACTGGGGATTAGAGTTAGCCTTGTCCACTAGGATCCTTGTGCGACCAGCTGGTCTTTAACTGTGTGTCCTAAATCTATATTTTCCCTTTCTCTCCTACCATTCCATATCACACTATCAGCTTTAAGATCCAACTTTTTAGATGACTAGCCCAACTGAAAGCCTGCCTATTGATTAGCAGGAAAATCCTTTCCTGACTCGATTTCCCAATGGTTCTGAATTGTCCCTGGAATACTTCACCTCTGCCCTTTTCCTCTTTTCTCATCCTTGTCTTAAATTGAACCCTTCTTTCCTGATGACCAGCAATCAAATCAAAACAAACCAAACAAGCAAACCCTGAGCCTTATAACTAGCCTAACATCTTAAACCAAGCTTCAAATTCATATATCCTTGATATATCATAGAGATATCCCTCTCTGGACCCAGGAGGGCTAGATCCTGAGGTTTGAAAGTGGTTTGATGTTGTCTCATCTTTTGGTCTTGCCAATCTGGCCAAAACATGGGAACACCAACAATAGCGATTTAGCCTACGCATCCGATGGTTTGGAAACCATGGTTTATGGACTCTTGGTCTACCCTTGACCCATTTACAATGCATTAGGGGATTTGACCCACCCCAAAACCCCTATGTTAGACTAAAGAATACAAAATTATACCAAAATGGACAAAATTCATAGCCTTTGGGAGACCCTACTCCAACAATATTAAATATAAAATGATGAGGATCTTTGATAAGGTCAACTGAGATCATAGAGCTTTCAAAGAAGATCATGAAGCACTTATGATAAGGTAGTGGAGGAAGTGGTGCAATTAATGCACATATGATGGAGAGGGTGATAACCCCATGTGAACATGATGGAGGACATGAAGCCATAGCGCAGTCCAAACATGGAGACTATGTCCACATGTACAATACATTTTTGGAGTGGGCCTAGGCTATGGAAGGCTCATGCATATAATGAAGGTGAAGGCACAGTCGAAGGCATGATTTGGATTATTCATTTCTTGATCTCTTTAGATATAGATTTATCTTAGGACATTTCTATGCAGACTTGGGCTATTTAGCATAGGGTGTTCCCAAGCGAGAATCCCACCTATTTCATTGAGTAGCTCTTGGAAGAGGATTGTTCTTCATTCCTTATCAAGCATTGGTGCCATATTCAGGAGGTTGTTTCTAGCACTTAGCTAGGAAACTAGTGAAAGATTCATCCAACCACTTTGTTCTTC
Source organism: Pinus albicaulis (assembly GCA_034641835.2). Taxonomy (NCBI): domain Eukaryota; kingdom Viridiplantae; phylum Streptophyta; class Pinopsida; order Pinales; family Pinaceae; genus Pinus; species Pinus albicaulis. The sequence goes on along the minus strand of CM076577.1, from coordinate 1,287,024,505 downwards.
ACATCCATCCTATCAGGAGTAGCAGATCTATATCTGTCATTTAGGCTATTGGGTTTTACCTCCATGCAGCAACAATCCCTTCAAGGAGTGCGCAGTCCTATCCTGTAGATCTATTTGAGGAAGGGATTCTCTAGTATTTCAGCTGTAAATCATGTGAGGGATCATATCCTCACATTGGATCTATTGTTTCCATCATTCAGGAGCTGATTTGACACATCCGACAGTTGGCTATTGAGCCCCCTGTTAGTCATCAACAATTTTTGCCTTTTTATAGATAACTAAATACTTATCCTAGTTTTGTAGAAACAAAATTCATGAATATTGTGATTTCTAGAAATCTCACTGCCTTCATTATCCTTAGGGTAGACTTTTCACTACTTCACTACTCTATTAAATCTTGGCCAGCCTATCACTTCCAGAAGACCCATCATGGGCTCATGCCATTCATTTCTGTCCCATTTTCAGACCTATGACCTCAGTACTATGTTCTGCCTACCTTACCCTTCGAATTCCACCTCAGATTTCCAAGTGGCCTAACCTTTTCCCCTATTCACTAAGTAACTCAAGCATTAGTGGTCTCAAGCTACCTCTCTAGGCTCTTTAAATAAATCAAAATTATTATTTTTTGGTCTACAATGCACAAAGTTCTCATAAGATCTGCTTTACACCTAAATACCCCAAGTCAAGTTTTTAGCCAAATACCAACCCAAAGAGCCTCCCACTATGTCATTTAGGGTTTCATATATTATAGGATTTTTTGGTACTTTGAATCACTGATTTACATGTGCCAAGAAGATGAAATCAAATGGAAAGGAGGGTCAACAATTGATTGTCCAAAATAAATTTAAAAAACCCTCAAGAAAGGCCTCCTTGGTCAAGACAACATTTTGCAAAGGTATAACTGTGCATCTTATACATTTCTGCAGGAATTATTGAGATGTCTATCATGAAAAAAATAAGGTAACGTAAGAAGAAAACTCCTCACTAAAAGGATATCCACAACAAAGAGAAGGAAGCTTGCCTATGTTCAAAGGGAATCAGGGTTTTTAGGACTGATTGGCTAAAACAGTGTAGCCAATGCAAAAGACCACAAAGACAGAGGCACATCAACACAACCAAGCACAAATTGAATATTTTTAGAAGTTGTAAATGAAAAAGGGAAAAAGGTGAGGTGAACTGAACATAAATGAATGAACTTTAAAGGGCTATAGAGAACTTAGAAAACAACACTAATTATTTTTCTCTAACATCCCTAAAACCTAAATTTTTGGAAGGATAGGAAAAGTAGGTGAAATAAGGATGATGGGCCTCCATCATGACAACAAAAGGTTAAAGAATATATTACAAGGTTATTCCTAGGGTTTTCTAAGGCAACGGTGCTTCACTACATGAAAAGAAGAAAATGCAGAGAGTATCAATGTGAAGGAGATCAAGCCTTCAAGTACACTCAACTGCCCTTAAAATGTTCAAAAGAAGAAAAACATAAGGTTAAGTGTCAAAATGGAAAATCAAGCTGATCAGGAGTTTTGATGATGAGTAACTAAGGTTTTAAAACTCCAAAGAGTGACAAAAGGGAACAAAAAAAAATGTGCCATAGGCACCTACAAAAATCAAAAGTGGCCAAGGGAAGACATGGCAGACCTAATTTGTAGTCTTTGTTAATGCGAATGAACCACTGTTAAAAACTGTAAGGAAAACATATGTTTGGATCACTTACACTCAGAGATTTCATAAGGGAATAAAAACATGTTTTTTCTTTAGTTTCTCTGTGCAGAGTGAGGTTTAGCAGTGCCCGAACCCTAAAATATAAAAAGGGACCTCTTCATCTCTCCAGCAAACCCTCACCCAAGGAAGAAGAATTGCCTTGAAGAGTTCTCAAAATCACCTACAAAAAGGTCACAGGATATCAATGAAAATCATAAAGTGACAAAAAAAACTTATAAAAAGTGGATTTTCTAAATTTGATTTATCTTTCAAAGGGTATAAAGGAACCTCAGCTATCATTTATAACTCACTTTTCACTTTGCAAAGAGAGAAAACCTTCAACAAAAAATTCAGGGTTTGTTTGATTGTTTTTGGGCAAAGTTCCTGTGCACTACACAAACAAGGTGGTGCTGCGCTCACAGGCCCTAGCGCTGTGCTTATCGGGTTTTCCACCATTCAAAATTACTTGGTGTTGCGCAAATAAGGGGTGGTGCTGCTCGAATGAAGTGGTGCTATGCATAGGCAAGCATGACACCTAGTTCCCCTGCCAATGCTGCGCACGGAATACACAACCAGCCTAGTGCTACACCCAAAGGCCTAGTAGGCATGCACGCACCCAGTGTTGTGCTCAGACCAGAGGCATGAATTGCTGACAATGTGCCCACATGCTGACCCAATTGTTCAGGTAGGGTTCTGCACTAATGTAGAAGGTCCTCAAACAAAGGAAAAACTTGCCCAAACGCTCAAGGTCATCCTCCAAATTTCCTCCAAAGACCTACAAGCAAGTGAACTAGTAGGTGCCCCATTGTCTCCTCTTCTCAAATTTTTTTAGTCATTTGGTGGCTCTCGAATGATTAAACCCTAGTTGTGCAAAACCTAGGTCTTAAATTCATACTAAATATCTGTTTTTGGCCTCCTTGAACAAATTAATGGTCACTTGAAGTGGATTAAACTAGGGAAGTCAAAAATCATCTCAAAATAAGCCCTCTTTCAAAATTCAAGCACTCATGTCCTAAACCTAACCTCCACATCACTCATTCACAGAAGCTTCCCTCACCACCATTTTCATTTTTCTCCTCCAAACCCTAGTTTGTCCACAAATAGCTCCCATCACCATGTAAGGGGCAGAGGATAATAGCAGCAGTGAAAGAGTCCAAGGGCCTATGAGGCCAAATCATAAGGGAGGAAAAGTGAATAGATTTGAACCCCAGAGAAGAGTGGCTATCACCTCATCTCCCATGATCCTCTCATCTTTCCAGAATGTGGAATTTTTTCAATTTTGTGATAAGGTCAAACAAGTACAAACCCACCCAGAGCTTACAAGGCTTTTTATCGTCATTCTGCACAACAAAAAATCAAGCCTTGCAGGGGTGGATTTTGAACTATCTGTAGATTCCATCTCAAATGCTATAAGTATACCTGCTGTTGGTGAAAATTGGTTTAAGAAATCCAAATTGAACAAGAACTATTATGAGCCATTTTTCAAAACTAGGTACAGAATGGGCTGTAGGGTTATCTTCCCTTTCTCAAACCTAAACAGAGATTTTCTCCCTTAATGATGGTTATCATAAAGTACTTCACCTGTGAGGGGAGATACTTCAGGCTCTACTCCTACCATGTCATACTCCTCATGCATTTCACAAGGGTCAAGATGCTCAACTTGCCCTATTAGCACTATAGAAGTATGGACAAAATGTCTTCTATTGTCCAGAGAAGGAATCCTTGACAACAAATGCAGATTTTATTTCACCATTTCTTGATCAATATGGTGGTATTACATCAATTGGAACAGAAGGGAATACCTTGGGATGTGTTCATAGCCCATGAAGTCTTCACAAGCCCACAACCTCCTCATCAACCAAACTTTTGCTCCTCATCTAGACAAGTGCCCTCACCTCAAGGAAACCTCCCTTCTTCCTCTTCTCTTGATGCATCAAATGAAGAGGATGAGAGTCGAAATAATGAAGAAAGTAATGACAGTGAGGGTATTGATGCAAATGAGTCAACCCAAAGTGAGGAAAAGAGTGAGGATGATGAACAAAGTGCTGACCATGAAGGTGATGAAATCAGTGAGGAAGAGGAAAATAATGATGAGGAAGAAGAGAAAAATGATGAGGTAGAGAGAGAAATTGATGAGGAAGAAGAAGAAGGATATGATGATGAAGAAGAGGGCAGTGAACATGAAAGTGATGAAGATAAAAACAATGACAATATGGAAGAGGATAGTGAGGAAGATGAGGAGCTTGAAAATCAGAACGAAATGAGCATTGATGATGAAAAGGCAGAAAAAGAGAATGAAGAAGAGGAAAATGACAAAAATTAAGACAGTAAGGATAGTTCAGAAACTAACGGCAAAAATGATACTAATGAGAAAAACCATAGTGACAAAGAGGCAGATGATAAGGAAGATAGTGAGGGACAAGACAACAAAGAAGAAAATAGTCATGACAATCAAGATAGTCATGACAATAATCAGCCCCTTAGTGATAGTGAAAATGATGATAGTGCAAAAGATGAAGATGAAGGTAGTCCTAGTCATGATGACTGTGAAAAAGGGGAAGAGGCTCATAGTCTAAATGATTATCACAACCATGACAAAGATACCAACAAAACCACCATCACACCTCTTTCATGCACATACCAGAGAAGGCCAATGCTAATTGTTGTTGCCTACAAGAGGCAAGGGACCATGCCGTCTATCTCAACCCAAAATTTTTACAAGGGCAAAAAGAAGATGGAAAAAGGTGAGAAAGGTAAGAGAGGCAGGAAAACTACACAAAAGCCCCAATTCATTGACATTGACAATGATAATGAAGATGAAGATATGCCCGCTAGAATACTGCTCCAAAGCAAACATGCAAAAATTAGAGAGATGGAGAGAGATTTTTCCATGGCACAGTGTATCATTTAGTATTGTAAAAATGAACAGAAGTATTTTAAGAAGATAAAAAGGGGCCTTGCTCTCCAGAAAAAGATGACCAAGCACTACGCATGAAAAACAAACTTGCTTGTGGCAACCTCACAGAGGCCCTCATTGAAATCTAAGAACTAAAAGGAGGAGAGTACCAAGCTAGACTTGGAATTTTGGCATCCACTTCCCTACAGGTCTCTCAAACCCCTCGAAGGATACCTCCACCAATTTTGAAGTAATTTGGACAAGTTTTTGTTTTTTGAGAATTTGGAGGCCTATAAGCGCAAAGCCACTGGCGCTATGCTTTTCCCTCAAGCATCCTCAGAGGGAAAACTCTACATTTTTTGATTTCTCATGACTAGTACACTATGCTCACCAAATTTAAGAGCAATTGGAGCATTTTTGACCCCTCAAAAGGTCAAAATAGACCTCATTTTTCACCATTCTGCCTCCTTTTCAGGCTTGGAATTGCGCTTAGAGAAATCTTGGGGATTTGAATTTTTGAATAGGTTACAGGTTATCAATAAGAAAAAAAAAGGAATATCTGGAAATAGGACTGATCAAGCTTTGTAACGGGCCATCACGGAGCAAAATCCAACATTGAGAAGACCCCAGAACTTGGCTGCAATAGGACCTATTTTCTGCCTAAGGTGGCGTTGCGCTTATGGACAACACCATGTGTTTTTGGCCAAAAGTCAAAAAAACACACTCATTTATTGCAAAATCATATTTTAGTTTTTTTTTAGGCAAATCACTCTAGAATTAGGTGCTAGAAGTTATTTTGGCATTTATTTCATGGGATATTTTGTGCCTTGGGCCTTACATGGTCTCTTGGGCATTAATGAAAATTATGGGTGATTTTGACATTTTCCAACCCTATCTAGGGTTTTTCCCCTCCTTTGCTAGGTAAATAGTGCATGAAGGATTTCATTGGAAATGTTGGCTTTTTATGAGTTTTGAGAGAAATACATGGTTTTTTTTAGTTTCAAGGAGAAATTGGTCTTGTGGAGTTTTTGAATGGATTGCTTTGACTGATGATGAAGGAGGATAGCTCGCAGGATCCCAGAGCTTGGTTATTGGTAAAGTGCTTCTCTTTCATGTTATTGTTTTCTCATGTTTTCATTATGTTTCCATCCTTATATGCTGCAGTATAACAAAAGAGTATAGGCTAAGAAATGTTGTTGGAGGCACCTTAGTCCTTCCTGTTTTCTATTGTCTTTATGTTTTCCTATGTTGGGTTTGTTTAATGAATTCTTAGTTGCTCCTTAGATTTTCCTATGCTTGTTTATTCCATGAATGGTTCAATATAGTAGTTTTAAAGTATTTTTTATAGTTAGCCCTGCCTATTTGATGTTATTTAAAATATTTTTTCGAATCTCTCTTTGAAGTATTACTTGTTAGGTTTTAGCCAAAGAGGCCATGTTTTGATCATGCCCTTTTCCCATGCTTGAGAAGATGCCTTAAAGTTCTTTGTAGTTTTATCATTGATTTTTAGGCATTCCCTCTTCATTGATTAAAGTTGTTTGTTATCTTGAATGTTTTCTAACATTGAAGGTGAAATCACTAGAATTTAAATGAGTTTCTCGCCTTCTATATTTCATTGGAATTGTTCATCTTGAATGCTTATTTTCTTAAAGTGTAATCTAAGAGCTATTGGTTTGCCCTGTCTTATGATTATGTCCCTATGTTGATCAGTATTTGATACATCTTGTTTAAAAGGTATTTGTTTAAGGATTCTTCACTACCCTCACACACCTACTTTGTTCACCAACTTATTATTCATTTCACCTCACACATGCCTTATAGATCCATTTGACCATGCTAGATTTTCCTTTTTATGCATATTGTTTCATTATTGAGATATCCATGAATTTCTTTGACTCTATATTCCAATGATTTGTGGACCTCTCACAACACCTATTCTACTTGACCGTCTTACCCAACCAAAACAAACAACAAACCCTACACTTAACAGCTAGCCTAAAATCCAGACCCTAGAAGAAAAAAAGTACACATCCTTTGCATATAATAGAGAGAGCCCTCTCTGAGTCCAAGAAGGCTAGGTCATAGGACTCCAAAGACTAGTTTGATGTTACCCTGTGCATTTGGCCTACCAATCTGCTAAATCATGAGACCCTAACATAATGGTGATCACGGTGGTACCTATGATTATATAGTTTCTTGAATACATCTTAAGACTCATTATAACCTTAGTTAGACTTAGTATCTAGTGATTTATCGCCACACTAAAATAATGGTGATCACGGTGGGGCCTTCTGAGTAAGTCACAAGCTGAAACATTATGTATCCATTGATTCATTGCTACCTCATCAACATCACTAACATAATGGTGATCATGATGAGACCTCTGAGTCAATGACAATATTAGTATCCCTTAGGGCTTCAAAAACCCTTATCAAATCATAGAGAACTCAAAATGTTAGCCAATGAGTAGAATCTGGTTGTTTCACTATCCTAACAAAATGATGACTCAGCTGTAGGAAACTCATAGAAACCTTAGGGCTACATAAAGGAACTCATAAAACACCAAAACATCTCTAGATTTTTTTTTTGTCAGTTATTGGTGGTGGACCATAAACATACATCCTTAAAACAACTAAAAACATCCACCTAGCGAGTCCACTAGCCTCGAGTAGGCCTATTACTTCACTAGTTCTCATTAGACTTCCCTAGGATTGTGTCAAATTAGCTATGAAAAGTTTAGAAGCCTATTTCCATATTGTGTGAGTTTACCAAGAACTAAGAGAGGTTAGCCTTCAGAAAATAGTCCTAAATTTCGACCTGTCTAAAGCTTGAGTTTGAAATCTGGCTTCACAAAGGATCAGTACCAGATCTCATCTGGACCCAAACCCTCCCACCATAGTTGATGACCCAGAAAATAATTTGTGGAAAAATTCTAAAACTGGAAACTTAACTATTGATAGGACCATTCATAGAGCAAGCTATGCCCTTGAACATCTTACATCCTTGCAAGATCCCCAGTTTGACTTGCACCATAGAAAGAACCCTTTTAGAACCAAGTCACAAATTGCTATTGACAAAACTGACCTTGAACCCATAGATTTGCAGCAAAGTTCTAGTAGAGAAGCCTCTCCTTCCACCCCACCTGAATTTAAGCTTATCCATCGCTTTAGCTTTTTCCATACCAAATCTGCTCAGAATCACTTTGTTGGTCCAAGTACTTCCACCACACCCATCCATACCACCACTGTGCAAACCACTCCACTTCATCCTACACCTCCTCTCACAAACCCTCCTATTGTAAATCCCCCATTAGCTCCCATCATGACAGCTTGGTATGCCCCCCTGGGTTTACCTCAACCTCTAGTACCTTTGCCAAATGACTACCAATCCAAGATCCATCATTTCATAGGGGCTGACTCAACCACCGCCCAACGACATGTAGACAGAATGAATGATGCCTTTGACTATATGGAGTTGGAATAAGAAACCATTTAAATGAGGATCTTTGCACAAATCTTAGGAGGAGAAGCCAAAAAATGGCTCAAATTATTAACTCCTAACACCATACATGATCTCCCTTCTCTCTACCAAAATTTCATAAACATGTGGGAAACCAAGAAAAACCCTCTCCAAATCCTTTCAGAATATAACAATCTTAAGAGGAATGTTGGGGATAGTGTACAATATTATTGCACTAGAATTAACAGTGTCTAATATTCCCTCCCACCTCACATGAAACCCCCACAAGGCCTAGCACTAGTGAAATTTCCTAAAGGTTTTGATCCAGATATGGCATACCAATTTGTTGGATGGAATTGTGAATTACGGATAAAACACGCTTCCCTAAACAGATGAAAGTCTAGAACAACTGATTAAAGACTATACAACTACCTTTCCTAACTCAGAGCAGACACACAGAAAGGATTAGAGGCTTACTTGTAATCGAAACGCTTCTAAATGGCTCCTTCTGTTGCTTTCGTTGTAGCTTCAAATTCAAGCGATTTGTGCGAAATGCTTACTGCAAGAAAGAACACTAAAAAAACAGAAAATAGCAATAATACAGATGTCTATTCAATTTAGTTAGCTAAATCAGTAAAGCATAAACCATATACATCAGCTAAGATCTTACAACATGGAAAATCAAAGCCAATACAAATGCATATAGGGAAAATTAAGTTTTATTCTTTATTGATGATAGTTCAAGGAGAGGTTACAACCCAATGACTGATTTGAAGTGACCCTTCCAGCAATGATCTTCAACCTCATCATAGTATAAATCTCTCTAGTAGCTGTTACATAAATCTAACTCTCACATGAAAATCCACCAGCATTTCTCTACTCAAATTCTTCCTTACCAAGCACTCAGATCTGTGCTCAATTTAGAGAGGAGCTGAAGGTTGTTTTACAATCAATGACTTTCCAATAATAGGAAATACATTTTCCCAATCTTGTAGATGTCAAATGGACACTTGGATTTGAAGCTTAACACATGTGAACTCTTCTAGAAGACATTGGCCAAGTGGAGATTCCGAAACAATGAGAATTTCGCTCCCAATGTGACCAATGCACCCATAGATGTCGGGAAGTGTTTTTCATAGCAGCCTTGCATGGGGCTACATGCATATGCAACGCACTTAGTCCCCTTAGAGGTAGCATTGGTGAGCTCTCATATGCTATATAATAAACTTCAAACCTTGGAAACCTTTGCTTGATGAAAGTCATGCTTGATTTGTCTTGTTCTTACCTTAGGGAATGTAGCAACTTGAAATGGTAGGGAATGATAGACCCTTAGTAATTGGTCCTATAGATGATTCCTATTTAACCAAGTCATTGGGAATGATGCCCAAATTGACATATAACAATTTCCCCCCAAAGCATGAGGTCAAAATAATAATAAAAACATTTTATTGAGATGCTTTACACTGTGATGGGCCGGAGATGAAGCAAAGTGGTCACCTTCATCAATCTTACAATACATTACATCATGATATATCCTATTTGATCATAATTTTTGAGGGTAGGCATTCCCATGTTCAGCACATAAACAATCTAATAACATGTACATAGTTCAGAAAGTCATCGACACTAAAATTTTACCCAATGCAGACATGCCTACAGATATAGGCCAATGTTCGGATGACAATATGTGTGTAAGGTCACCGTATAGATGATGTGTACAACAATCTTGAAATTGCAGCATGGATGGCTGAAACTAGATCTGAGGTCCTCTTATCTCATTCACTCGATCATTTAGGCAGAAGTCTAGCCATGCAAATATATGATTTGTCGTCAAACATGGAAATACATCGTTTGATTACCAGCCAATGATATGAGCTGTTAACAAACATGAGAGAAGCACCATTAATGAAAATGGCCCTCAAGGTATTGCAGTACATTTCATAAGGCATGAATAGATGATTTGATGTCGAACTCCAAACAAAATCTTTCGGTGAAAGGTCTAGAAGTGAGGATCTTGTCGATGCTCTAACAAGCCTCATCGTACTGGAACCTGATGTTTCTAAGTGAACTTCCTGGATATTGATTTGTCATTGATAGGAAGCCACCTTACTGTGAAACGGGAGTTACTGATTTCGGAGATAAGGGTATGACTTGATATAGAAGTTTTTAGGGATGAAAGTCATGAGAATGAAGGTTTACGGGTATTGTAGAATGATGAGTTTATTGACTGGATGACTTTTCTTAAGAATATCAGTGACACTGTGATGAGTTGGTAGGATTGACCCAAATCCGAAGTGAAGGTATGATGAACCATAGGTATGAATGAACGGTCAGGATGATTACCAAACCCAAACAGTCATGGACATGGAGTGAAGGAAGTGTCATGTTCAAGAGCGACTTGGTACCATAAAGAAATTTTTCCCACTTTTCCCAAATTTTCCCCAGTCATTTGTCGACCAGTATCTCTTTATTTTTTAACAATCTTGAGGAGGGTAACATTTTCTTGATCTATAATTCAACCCTTCGGGCGAATAAAGTATCTCTATTTGATAATTTAACGAGTCTAGCGATGAATGAAACTTGATTCTTTCCATGATCGACAAGCCCGTCATTATTTTATGTTTCAATGAGCTTAACGACAGTGATAGCCCGGTTCTTTTTCATATTTAGAGAGTTTGAAAAAGAGGACAAAAGAAAACTCCATAAGTAATTTTTTGCAAATTTTTCACTCGGACCTTGTTAGGACTCCGTAGTTTGCAAGATTAGAAATTACAAATGCTGCAGAACCTACATCAAAACCACTTTGGAATATGAGGACCTAGACATCCTAGATTTAGAGAGGGATCTCTCTATATATGTGTTAAAATATATGATCTTTAAGGCTTCAAGTATTTTTTTAGGCTAGTTATGAAGGACAGAGTTTTTGTTTTTTTTGGTTGGGAAAGGATATAATGAAGGTGAAGGAAGTCTATATGAAGGGTGACGATGTAAGTATGTGAAATAATGGTTCAGTTGATAATATAGGCAAGGAGTAGCATCAATACATTGGGCTATGGAGTCATAATAGGATTTGATTGGATAGCAAGGTTCAAGAGTGGTCCATGGGGCAATTCATATATGTCAAAAGATCTATTTAAGTTGATTTTATGGGATGAAACACTAAAAATGGAGAGAGGGAAATCAAACAGATGAAGGAACAAAGGATAGCCTAAGATCAGGTAAGTACTTTGAAACTAGCTTGCTTTCAACATAATCTTTAAGGGAACTTTTCAAAGCAACTGTTGGAGAAGGAAATAAAGGACAGGGCTAACCATATACTTCTCTAACTCACTCTTCAATTAACAGACTTATCAATAATATTCAAAGAAAATATTTCAAGTTGTACTCAGTAAATATGGGCTTACCAACACTTCACTGGTTATACTCTATTGAATTACCTCCAAATTAAAAATCAGTAGAAAACATAAAGGATAAAGATTTTCAGTGAGATCTAGCGTACTTCAGAAGTAAATCCTAATGTATATTTTTTGTTCTTTATCATAGAAAAGTGGAAAGAGTGGGAACAAAAAATAAAATAACAATTTATAGTGAGAAACACATCACCATTGACATAGACTAAGATCCCATAAATCAGCTGTTTGTATTTGATGTTCAAACTAGTTACAATCTTCAAGTCCAATGGACCTCTACAGCTCCAAACTTTTAATCTCAGCTTATGTGTCTTCAGTTACAAATAGAGCTACAACAACTTCAAAAGTTATTTACATGTAACAGATATCAAGAGACCAACCACTATAATGCCTTCCACATAAATATTTGTAGAAGAATGAGGAGGTGGAGTGTAAGAAGGGATAATTAGTTCAACTAATACATAGTAATGGTTTATTTGAGCTTTGGGAGGCCTAAGGGAGAAGATTTCGAGTGCTATTCTCTGTTTTAATGGTTTCACATTAAATTTTATCAACCTTAGTTACTATTGTTGAATTTAGGGGATTTGGTAGGCTGGTCATAAATTCTGAGCTGTCTTTGGCAAAAGATCTCTAACTGTGCATTCATTGTGTATTCTTTTGTGAAAATAAATCTATAGGTGGCATTTGAGGAGTAATAGCCTCCATGATGTGGCATTTGGAGGCTCTTTTGTTGATCTGTCTTCTTCTGTGGCTTTAAGCATTGAGCTACCTTTAATTTGTGCTTTATTTTTATCTATCGGGTTAAGCTCTTTAATATTTAGTCTTTATGCATTAAGTCTTTAACTTTATTGGCTCACTAATACTCCTTAATCCTTTATCACTGCGTTTGCTAGTGTACAGGTGTAATGGGTACACTGCAAGTTTACTTGTATAACTAGTGCTCTACAACACCGATCAAATCATTAAATTAACCCTGGAAACCTTTAATCTGTGTAATTCAGGATTCAAAGGTAATGGTCCTCGACCATGCTCCTTATTTAACCACGAGAAGGCTGCTAGCCTCAAAAACTATTATAAAAACCTGCAAAAATCCCAAAAATCGTTATAAAAAACCTGCGATGGGGGTTTAATTTCTTAGGAGGCTGACGGAGCGAAGGAGCAATGTAGAGGGGGTGATTATGCAGGCGGAGGAGGCTGGAAGAAAATAAGCGAAAATAAAGTTTAAATTGTATTTGGCACGAACTGGACAAAAACGGTTTTCGCAATACCATGGGTGGTTATCGCACGAACTTTGAGTGGTAAGTGGATTTGACCAGAGGCAATGCGATTCCATTGATTTTTTGCCACGTGGCTTTTTTGACTTCCAGTATCGCATTTCTTTGGAGTGTTAAACTCCAGGCACCAAAATTATTTGATATGGAATACATCCATCGGATGAGGGGGAGGAGATCCAACAGTGTAGGTTGAATGCAATGAAAAAGTTGCATGGGTGGAAATGAAAGTTGAAGACAGGTGGTAGCATTCGATAGGGCAGGCATTGTATGTGGTGGATGGTAGGCCCCGGTGGATTTGGGTCATCGGGTTAGATGAGGACTATTAGATCAAATGGATTGACAGAGGAGATTCTTCAGCCAAGGTGAATAGATGGTAAGATTTAGACAGAGTAAAGGTAAGAAAGGAGGTGCGATAGTTGTTTATCTTTAAAGATCAACAGTTGGGATTACTTCATAAAGCGACAAGGAAGGGATAAGGAGAAAGGGAAAAGGCGAGGCTCTATAGGATAACACGGAACTGGGGCCAAGGGAAGAGGGGTTGATTGCATTGGTAGGGGGAGGGGGAATAATGTAACAGACAAAGAAATAACGCCTATACGATGGGGGCTCAAGAAAAGGCGCAGGGACATGGTCCCGTGGAGGGATGTGTGACTAAGGGCCAAGAGAGAGGAGCTTATTGCATCGGGGGGGGAATTTTTACAATGAAAAAGCCGATGTGATAAGGTTAGAGGGGTTTTTGTTAAATCACTTGGTTATAGCACCCGGATGCTTGGAGGGAAAGGTCAAATATTTTAAAGCCCTCGAGAGGCTAAACCTATGTGTCTGAAAAGGGCGTTTTTAAGGCAAACAGAGGGTTTTGTAAGGGTTTTTTTTGGGGTTCCGATAGACAAAATATGATTTTTTAAACAACCAAGAGGGATTTTTTATGAGTTTTAAAATGGATTTGGAAGGTTCCCTTGGGATAATGAGGATAAAATGAAGAGAGAAAGGGGATTTTTCAGAGGTAAATGGAAGGAAAAAAGGGTCAAAATGAGTGAATGAAATGATGAAAGAGGGGTTGTTTAGGGAATAATTTTACAGGGGGCAGCAGATTTAACTTGGTTTTCCTTTAATGAAACAGCAGTGAAGATTACTTGCAAAGTTCAAAAAACAAAAGAAGACTTCAAGAATGAGCAATTTTTCATGAAAACAATCTCTTGAAGGCTTAGGAATTATTTTTAGCCATCATTTGCTTTGACAAAAATTTACTGATGGCTAACAGTGGCTCCACTTGGGGATGGCAGCTCCTTGGAGGTGTCAAGAATATTCATAATTTGATCTCTGGGATGTATACTTGTGCCTTATCCATTGAAAACATCTTCTTATTTGATCATGTAGCTTTTAAAAGATGATCAGCATTTATATAAAACAAATTTATTTCCCAAACAACTACCTACACAGCCTTGTTCCTATCATTTTTTCTTCAAAAGGTGAATTTGTGCTTGTAAACCTTAAACATCAACATTTTATTCTTTTTGAAAACAAGAAAAACTAATCTAAGTCTACCCTTATTTCTTCCATGAGTTCATATTATACTGTTGAACTCATAAATTCTCTATCGTAGCTACTATCTGCTAGGATTAGACTATATGGGAGATTTTATTCTCTATTCTTCTAAAACAGAAATTTAAACATAGTCAAATCAGGGTTAGGCTGTATGATTTTCCATGATGTCTATGGCTATATATACAAGTTGCACACAGAATTTATTTGTATAAATTTGAAACAAAAATATGAAGACTTGAAATCTAACATTTTAAAACATCCTTCATCCTTTTTATAGCTCGGATTTTGATCCTTTTTGAGCTATTCTTCCTTTCTCTTGGTTCAGATTTTGAGAATATTAGAACCAACTTTTGATCAATTTTCCAGGTTTAGGTTTTCATCTTGTTTGAACCATTGTTTTTCTATCCTAATATGTTCTACCTGATAAGCCAGGATTAAACATTTTGGCAAATCTTCTTCACTAACCTATCAGCAGAAAATTTAAATCTATCTTAGTCATGATTAGTCTATATGACTAAAATAGCAATGCTATTTTTGGGAGTGGCTTTTAAACTTGCACACTTTCAAATTTTCTTTTATTTTTGGTATGGGGTTGTACGTTTCTTGTTTTGTTTCTATCCTCTTTTTCTTTTTCTATTGTTTTTGTCTTTTTTCTTTCTTCAAACTGAAAAAAAATGTTATATATAATGGATAAAAAGCTTTAAAATTATAAATATCAGTCAACAGAAATAATGTTTGAGAACCCTGCCATTAACAGGACCTCCAAAGTATTCAACTCCATCCAACTCTTGCAAAAAAAATGCATTGTTTCCAATAGAAGATTGGATAAGATAAGGGCCCTGCCATAAGTTATCAAATTTTCCATGTTTGCCCTCATTTTCTCTTCTTGAATCCCATTTCAAAACTTTATCACCAATTTTGAAATCACTTGTCTTGGTTCTTTTTTCAAACAGCTTCTTGATGTTTTCTTGTAATTGCTATGCTCTAATGTATAATTCCTCTCTGATTTTCTGTAAATGTATAGTCTATTTATTCTTCTTGTTACATCATTATCTTCAAACTGCACCTCCTGGATCAGCTTCATGACTGGCACTCCTAAATTGGTTGGAAATAGTGCATTAGTTCCATAAACTGGTTGGTAGGGAGACATTCCAATTGACTTCTTCACTATCAACCTGTCTGCCCATAAAGCATGTACTAGCTTATTGTGCCATGATTTCTTGTTATCTTCCATCAACTTCTTTATAATGTTTACCAGAATTTTATTTTAGGACTCTTCCAGCCCATTACCTTGAGCGTAATAAGCTATGGAATGACCCAATATGATATGATACTTATAATAGAATTCTACCATCTTCTTAGACCCAAATGCAGCAGCATTGTGAGATATGATCTTTCTAGGACAGTCAAATCTGGATAATATATGGTTTTCAAGGAATGAAATGATGACTAAATATATGGCATTGCTAGAGGGGATGGCTTCTATCCACTTGGTAAAATAGTCTGTTGCTATGAGGATCCATCTACGTTGGGCAGATGAGGGAGGGTGGATTTACCCAATGAAGTCTAGACCCCACTATTGAAAAGGAGCTTCAACAGTGATTGGTTGCAGAGGTAAGGGAAGCAGTTTTATTTTTCCTTCAAAGATTTGGCATTTGTGACAGGAAATAATCATCTTATGGACATCTTGAAAGAGAGTGGGCCAGTAATAACCAGCTCTAAGTATTTTATTAGCAGTTGACTTCTAGTAGAGGTGGCCTCCACATTCTCCTACATGAAACTCATGCTTGATCTTATCTGCATCATTCTCAGGAAAACATTTAAGCAATAATCCACTATCATTTTTCCAATATAAAAATTTATTCAAAATGCAGTAATTTACAGCTTTTAACTTTAAAAATCTTGCCTTTGTTTTAGACAAACTAGGAGGGGTATTAAGATTGAGCAAAACATACAAAATATCAACATACCAAGATGAATTCAGAAAATGATCTTCAATAATTGGAGTTGACAACTCATCTTGTTCATCTAATGCATTAAACATGTTTATATCAAGAGCTTGGAAGTTAGATTCAACCATCAGTTTTTCTAGTCCTTGACCCTTTATGAGTTTAGTGGGCTTGATCTTTAAATCATACACTAAAATTACAGCAATCCACTTTCCTCTTTTTCCATCTGGATCTTGGGTCAATATATCTTTCAGCACTGAATGAGGCACAAATGCTATGATGTGGGAATGTAGAATGTAAACTCTGAAGTCTTTTAAAGCTTTTACTAAGGAAAAGGCTTGTTTTTCCATTATGTTGTACTTTAGAGGTGCATCTCTTAATGCCTTGCTGAAAAATGCAATGGGATGCTCTTGTCCATTCAAATTTTTCTGTAATAGGACAGCAGGTACAATGTGTTTTGATGCAAATGAAAAAATGAAGAAATCTTTGGAAAAATCAGGACTGATAAGAACTTGTGTTTTGGTGAGTGCTTGTTTTACTAGTTCAAATGACTTCTTTTCTTCTAAGGTCCATTTGACTCATTCTTGTTTCTTGAGCATGTTTGTTATGTTTCTAAGGAGTTCAGCTAAATTGGGTATGAACCTTCTCAAGAATTTAATCTTTCCAATGAAAGATTGAAGTTCATTGATGTTTCTGGGATTGCTGATTTGCAATATGCCATCAATTATTTTTGGGTCTATCCTTATCCCTTCCTCTGATATGATATGCCCAGGAAGCTTACCTTATTGGAGTCCAAACAGTTTTTTCTTGGGGTTCAAGGACAGTCAAAATTTTCTGCACTTTTCAAAGACCTTTTTCAAGTGTATTAGGTGTTCTTCATCCATTTTAGAGTACACAGTTATATCATCAAGGTAAATTACAATGAAGTATCCTATTTCTTCTGAAAATGCAATGTCCATGGCTCTCTGAAATGTGGCACCATCATTCATGAAGCCAAAAGGAATTTTCAAATACATTGAAGTACCCCAAGGTGTAGTAAAGGTTGTTTTGAGTTGATGATCAGGATGCACCAGGATTTGATTGTAACCTGAGAAGCCATCTAGCAAAGAAATTCTTTTGGAACCGACTACCTTTTGTAGAATATGATCCATTTTAGGCAAAGGATAATTGTCCTTTAATGAGGCTTTGTTTAAGTTTCTAAAATAAATGCAAAGCCTTATCTCTCATGTTTTATTTCTAACTGATACAAGATTAGACACCCACTCTGAGTATCTGACAGAGATAACAATTCCAACATCATACATTTTTTTAATTTCTTTTTCGGCCAGAGGTAATTGAACAGGGTTTATTCTGCGTAATTTATGTTTAAAAGGTTTCTGGTTTTCTTTGAGGGGTATCTTATTCTGAATTGTTTTTGTATCATATGATTTCAGATCTTCATATCTCCATGCAAAAACATCAGAAAATTCCTTAAAGAACTCAATGTATTTCGGTTTGATATGAGCTAGTAAAGTTTTAGACATTTTGATTAATTTGTGTTTTTCCTTATTGCCTATGTTGCATTCTTCCACTTCAGATTCTATGGGTCCGAGTTTTGGCTTTTTGGCCACATCATTCAAGTCAAATAGTTCTTCTAAGGGGACCAGTCCCTTTGGCAAGCTTTGGTCTTTGGATTGTAGCACTTCTATGACTTCATTTTCTAAATTTGTGCTATTCTCTATTTTTTTATTGGGTTCATAGGTTAACAGATTTATTTCAGCAATCTTGTGAGACTTTTCTTCTTCAATAAGTGGGTTTTCTTCAATGGCACAGTCTTGATCATAATCTGAATCTGAGCTTGATGCTTCAAATTCATTTTTGGATTGTAGGAAGTCTTTTATTTATTTATCTCCCTCAAAAACTTGCCAGTATTTTTCATTATCTGGGACAGCTGGCCTAAATTTGACTTGGGTGGTGCATTTCTTGGTTTCATGAGGTGTAAGACAAGTTCTAGCAGCAAAGGCTAAACCTTTGGCAAGGGAATTTTGGTTTCTTGGGACAAAAATTAGTTGGAACTCATCAAATGTTTTCAATAAATCCATGGCATCATTTCTATAGGCTCTAAGCCTGGGATGTTTAGCACTGTACTCCCCATTTACTTGCCTAATAATCAACTCAGAATCTCCATGAAATTTTAGCTTTTTGACCCCTAATTTTTTCAATAAATGCAGGCCTAAAAAGAGAGCTTCATACTCAACTATATTATTGGTACAGTGAAAGTTTAATTTATAGGAATGCCCCTCCACTTGATTTTTTTTAGTATTGTGTAACCATATGCCTGCTCCTGCATCATTTTTAGTGCAAGACCCATAAAAATTCATGTTCCAAAGAGGACTCTCTTCAGATTTATGATTCATTTCATTGTTGTCCTTTCTGTGTTCTTCGTCATTCTGTTCTGAACTAGGGTCTGCACTAGATTTTCCTGAATTTTGTTCCTCAAGTTTTTCAATGTTTTGAGGTTTTACTTCTTGATTTTCATGACCTGCATTAATTTTATGACTGTTTTGGACCTCAAGACCTCTAATATTTTTGCTGTAAATTTCTGAATTAGCAAACTGTTTTTTAATCTCCTCTTTGTTTTCCTCTTTATCAATTTCTGTAACTACGTTTGAATGTGAAGTGATTACAACATTTGATGTTTTTTCATTGATTAGATCTTGCTCTTTAGAAATATCATCATTGAAAAGAATAAAATATTCAAGGTTACTGTGTATGGAATAGAGAGGAGTTTCTCTGGTACGTTTTGGTTACTCATCATATATTTCATGTGTGTTTCCCTATAGAGTCTTCTAGGCTGACTGAAGACAGGGATGGTGGCATAAGTCATATTCATCTGCATTGTACCTTTTAACTTAGCACCCCATGACCTTGAAAGGAGCATGCCATATTTGGGGGGTATATCAGCCACTACAATGTCCATTACTAAAATCTTGGCTGGAATTTGGGCTAAGTTTACACACAAATCTTTAATCAAACCTAAGCATCTCACCCTACTTGAATCAAAAGAATATAAGTCTTTGTAAGGTCTAGTCACCTCTAAGCCTAATCCTTCCATTATAACCTTAGGCATGAGGTTGTGTGAGGCTCCTGAGTCAAGCATGGCATTTTTCAAGATATTGTCATGAATGTTTAAGCTGATGTAGAATGGAGGGGTTGTTCCTTCTTGAAATTTTCCTTCAATTTTTGGTCCAAAAATTAGCTCTGGGGTATCACCATTTAAGTTAACTGTGTCATGAATGTCCTCTATGTTTAAAGCCTTCAAAATCTGACCTCTATATACGTTTTGAGTGACTAGCTCAGTGAGTGGGACAACGATTTTGATTTTAGATATTTCATTCTCTAGGTTGAAAGGAATTTGGTTTTTAAACATGTTTAGTTCATCCTTCTTAGTCACTAATTCATCAGCAAAATCAGCTCGCTGACTTTTATTATTTACAGCAGTTAAAATGGTTTTTTCCGAAGCATTATTTGAGGTGCTAGTGCTACTAGGGTTAATACTCTATCTTTCATTGATTTGAGCATTTTTCCCTTTGTTTAAATCAGAATTTACAGTCATTGTTTTGTGATTTTCAACTGTCTTTTTGGGTGTATTCTCAGGGCTTTTTTTTGAAGATTTATTAGAGTTTTTGTTCTTGGGAGTTTCTTGATTCCTTTTTCTTCTGAGGTCATGTTGTTTAGGTGATCCTATGATGGCATTTTCAGAGTATTGTTCATAATAATCTGTTTGTGGTCTTTTGTCATCATAAGGTGTATATAAACCTTGTTTTCTTTCATGAAGGAAATCATAATCATCATTGCTTACTCCCGACATGTTCATGTTGTCATCCTCTATTTGTTCAATTATTTATTCATCCTCATTTACATAATTTTCTTGGAATGGAGGTTTCATCTGTTGATCATCTTCTCTTTGTCTGCTTTGAGGTTTATTTCTCCTAAAGTTCTGATTTTGATTTTGAGATCGATTTCTGTTTTGGGGAGTTGATTGGTTCTCTCTAGATTGTGCTCTCTCAAGTATGCTCATCCTTTTCATAATTTCCTCCATCATTCTCTCCATTTTTGAACTATATGTGGTAGGTGCAGCTTCCTCTCTAAATGATACTTTCTTTTCATTCCTCATCCTAGCTCTTTTCTCAATCAGATTAACTTCCACAGCAAGAGCCCCCTTCTGCATGTCTTCCAAAGTCAAGGGGTCCCTTTCTATTAGATGATAGGCCATTTTAGGATAAAATCCTTCAGGAAATTTGGCCAAATCTGATCCTTGTGGAGGTTTTAAGTTTGGGGGCAGTGCATTGTAAACACTATTGAATCTAGTGCAATAATTTTGAACACTTTCCCCAGTGTTTCTTTTGAGGTTGTTGTAATCTGAAAGAATTTGGAGAGGATTTTTTCTAACTTCCCATTTATTTAGGAATTATTGATGGAGGGCTTGGAGGTCATTAATACTATTAGGGGTTAATATTTTCAACCACTTTCTTGCTTCTCCCCCTAAACTCTGATCAAACAATTTGAGTTTGAAAATTTCATCATCAATCTCATTTCTATCAAAATAGTCATTCATTTTGTCCACATGTTGTGAAGCAGTAGTAGCACCACTGGCATCATATAATGGTATCCTGGACTAATATTCACGTGGCAGATTGAATAAAGGTAAAGGAAGGATTAGGGGAGCATACCATGTTTCCATGATAGGAGGTTGTGGAAAAAATGGGGGGTTTACAGGTGTAGGATGTAATATGGGAGGGGGTTGATGGAATGGAGTTGTTTAAACAATGGGTGTATGGATAACAGAAGTGGATGGATCGGAAAGAGACTGTTGAGCAGATCTAGGATGAGAGAAACCAATATTATAAATGAAATGGAAATCAGGGGGGGTAGTTTCTCTGCTACCAAGATGTTCACCTTTATCATGGGATGAAGGTGGAGACTGAAAATATGTCTGATCTATATCATCAAGTGACCTAGTTCTGAATGGGTTTCTTAAGTCAACTTGTGAATCTTGCAGAGCTGAAAGGTTTTCAGGAACAGAATTAGCTCTATGGACTGGCCTAACAACAGTTGAAGTTTTAGACTTAGGGGATTTTCTAAGTATAGTTTTGGGATTATCAACTATCTCAAGAGGGTTTGGGTCAGGATAGGCTCTAGTATGAACTCTTCTATAAGCCACTATGCTATGTTTTCAAACCCAATGGTAAGAAAAGTTTAACCAAATATGACAATATTCGATAGGCTAACTAATCTTTCAAACAAGGAAACTTAATTTCTCACAATTTCCTTATGCGAGTTTGTATGATGTTATGATATAAATGGGTTTCTGAGTGGAGTCTTTAGGTATATTTAGGATTGTGGAGTCACCAAGTGGAAATTTTTAGCTTTAGAAGGTAAAAAATTTTATGGTCCACCACCATTAATAGGTTTGAATACCAATCTGAATTTTTTTTGGGTTTTTTGAGTTTTTATAGCCCTGTGAGTTATGAGAGTGTCCTACATTCATTTCAACACTTAGCTACGGTGATGAGACAATCAGAGTTCACTCTTGTGGATTAGCTAGCTGATTTCTTCAAGGTTTGATAAGATTCTGTTAGAATCCTAAGAAGAACTTAGATTGC
Organism: Pinus albicaulis; assembly: GCA_034641835.2. Classification (NCBI taxonomy): domain Eukaryota; kingdom Viridiplantae; phylum Streptophyta; class Pinopsida; order Pinales; family Pinaceae; genus Pinus; species Pinus albicaulis. Next base: position 1,287,002,623 of record CM076577.1, on the reverse strand, counting down.
CACGGATTCAGACAAGTCCTATCATTATTACCAACATGCTTGGTAGTGCTTGCAGAAAGCTAATTATACTGCACCGAATATTGAGTGTCATGTTTTTAAGGATTTTACTCAGAGAGTCCCCAATATGGTCGCCAGTATGTTAGGACTCTGTAGTTTGCAATATTGGCAAGTACAAATGCTGCAGAGCCTACATCAAAACCTCTTTGGAATCTGAGGACCTAGCCATCCTAGATTCAGAGAGGGATCTCTCTATATATCTGTTCAAATATATTATCTTTAAGTCTTCAAGTATTTTTTTTATGCTAGTTATGAAGGACAGAGTTTTTTTTGTTTTGGTTGGGCTAGGATATGATGAAGGTGAAGGAAGTCTATATGAAGGGTGAAGGTGTAAGTAGGTGAAAGAATGGTTCAGTTGATAAGATAGGCAAGAAGCGGCATCAATCCGTTAGGCTATGGATTCATAATAGGATTTGATCGGACATCAAGGTTCAAGAGTGGTCCATGGGGCAAGTCATCTATGTCAAAGGATATCTTAAGTTGATTTTATGGGATGAAACACTAAAAATGGAGTGAGGGAAATCAAACAAATGAAGGAACAAATGATAGGCTAAGATCAGGTAAGTACTTTGAAACTAGCCTGCTTTCAGCATATTTAAAGAGAAAACATTCATGATAAACAGAAAAAAGTAGTCTAAGATCAGGTATGTACTTTGAAACTAGCCTACTTTCAACATACTCTTTAAGGGAAATTTTCAAAGCAACTGTTGGAAAAGGAACTAAAGGACAGGGCTAACCATATACTTCTCTAACTCACTCTTCAATTAGCAGACTTATGAAGAACATTCAAAGACAATATCTCAAGTTGTACTCAGGAAATATGGGCTTACCAACACTTCACTGGTTATACTCTATTGAATTACCTCCAACCTAACAATCAGCATAAAACATAAAGGATAAATATTTTCAGTGAGATTTATGGTATTTCAGAAGTAAATCCTAATTTATATTTACTGTTCTTTATCAGAGAAAAGTGGACAGAATGGGAACAAAAAATAAAATAACAACTTACAGTGAGAAACACATCACCATTGACATAGACTAGGATCCCATAAATCATCTATTTGTATTTGATGTTCAAACCAGTTACAATCTTCAAGTCCAATTGGCATGTACAACTCCAAACTTTTAATCTCAGCTTATGTGTCTTCAGTTACAAACAGAGCTACGGAAGCTTCAAAATATATTTACATGCAATGGATATCCAGAGACCAACCACTATAATGTCTTCCACAGAAATATTTATAGAAGAATGAGGAGGTGGAGTGTAAGAAGGGATCATTAGTTCAATTAATACGGAGTAATGGTTTATTTGACCTTTGGGAGGCCTAAGGGAGAATATTTCAGGTGCTCATCTCTGTTTTAATGATTTCACATTAAATTTTATCAACCTTACTTACTATTGTTGACTTTGGGGGCTTTGGTAGGCCGATCATAAATTCTGACCTGTCTTTGGAAAAATATCTCTGACTGTGCATTCATTGTGTATTCTTTTGTGAAATTAAATCTGCAGGTGGCATTTTAGGAGTAATAGCCTCGATGATGGAGCACTCGGAGGCTCTTTTGTTGATCTGTCTTCTTCTGTGGCTTTAAGCATTGATCTTCCTTTAATTTGTGCTTTATCTTTATCTATCGAGTTAAGCTCTTTGATCTTCAGTCTTTATGCATTAACTCTTTAACTTTATTGGCTCACTGATATTCCTTAATCCTTCATCACTACGTTTACCGGTGTACAGGTGTAATGGGTATGCTGTGGGTTTACTTGTATAACCAGTGCTCTATAGCACCGATAAAATCATTAAACTAACCCTGGAAACCTTTAATCTACGTAATTCAGGCTTTAGAGGTAATGGTCCTCAGTCGTGCTCCTTATTTAACCACAAGAAAAGGCTTCTACCCTCAAAAAATGTTATAAAAACCTACAAAAACCATAAAAATCATTATTAAATACCTGCGATGGGGGTTTAATTGCTTAGGTGGCTGACATAGTGGAGGAGCGATGTAGAGGGGGGTTATTATGTAGGTGAAGGAGGCTTATGGAGGAAAAAAGGCAAAAATCCAGTTTAAACTGTATTTGGCACGAACTGGACAAAAATGGTTTTCGCAATACCACGGGTGGTTATCGCATGACCTTCAGGCGTAAGTGGTTTTTCCCAGAGGAAATGTGATTCCATTGATTTATCACCACGTGGATTTTTCGATACCGCCGATATCACATTTATTTGGAGTGTTAAACTTTGGGTGACAAAATTATGTGATATGGAATACATGTCATCGGATGAGGGGGAGGAGATCTAACGGTGCGGGTTGAATGCGATGAAAAAGTTGCATGGGCGGAAATGAATGTAGAAGACGGGTGGAAGCATTCAATAGGGCAGGCGTTGTATGTGGTGGATGGTAGGCCCCAGTGGATCTTGGTCATTCGGTTAGATGAGGACCGTTAGATCAAATGGATCGATGGAGGAGATTCTTTGGCCAAGGTGAATAAATGGTAAGATTTAGACAGAGGAAAGGTAAGAAAGGAGGCATGACAGCCGTTGATCTTTAAATATCAACAATTGTGATTACTTCATAAAGTGACAAGTCAGGGATAAGGAGTGTTATTCATCAGTATTTTTCACTTGTTGGTGATGACTAGTTGTAACAACCAAGTTTTCTAGTAGCTGATCTAAACAATTGTAAAATTTGCTAGCCGGAAAACACCCATAAACATTTTTTCCCTCCTACCTTTTCAATCCGCCCATGACAAGATGAAACCTCATTATCAAGCCCTATCTAGCCTCAAGCCCTATCTAGCCTCAGCCATACTAGCTTGTCCATCATCTCGAAGGGAAAAAATCCAAATCTGTCCAAGAAGTCTCCCCTAAGTTAGGTCATGGTGCTTTAGGCATTTCTCCCGTGGAAAAATATCCTAAAACCAAAGAACCTCTATCTACTATAGACCAGTCATAACAGACCTTCCTGTTCTGCAAATAAAGTTGGTTACACCCTTAAGTCGCACCACTAACAAGCCCTGAAGTCTCAGCAATGCATGTACCATAGGTCAAACTGATATTAGGTGGTTTTACAGTGTTTTAATGGATCTTTCAAGAAAGTGTACCAGCATTCCAGAAGACATTATTTGGCTCAACATGAGAAAATAACTGCTTCTCATGTGATTTTGAGCCTGGGATGCAGCCACAGGACAAAGAGTGTTTCATTAAACTCCTACAATCACATTCAAAGGTTAGTAAATTATGAATGACAAGAAGTTCTTTTCAAATACTATCCAAACTGCTTGTGATGTCTAAAGAGACACAAAGGTATTTGAAAAGAAGAATTACATGTCTCAGAAAAGTAGCCATCATGAATTATTATCAATTTTCCATCTTCATTCACTCAAGCATGAATAGGCAGTGAAAGGAAAGGTAAAACTGTTTTGAGAAGCTGATGAAATGGCATCACTAAGAAAACCTCCTCCATACATGAGCAAAGGGTTGAAGACTGAGAAAACCTCCTTCATTTTACAAGCAGAGGGTTTTGGCACTGTGATAAGGGCCTCCTTCATCTATAAGCAGAGGGCCAGGGACAGTGGTTGATTTTAGGGTTTCACTAACTGAAAGACAAATTTTGAAGAACAATAGGAGACAGTTGAAGGCCTCTAAGCAGAGAAATGGTATTAAAAAACAAAGAAAACACAAGGGTACTATAATAATCCAAGAGGTTGATCTTATCTCCTATCAGAGTTTTCTTTCAAAAGAAGTCAAGAGCCAAAAAATGAACAAACCTTGCTCAGGTATGTGTTTTCATTAAAGGTTCCAAAGATCCATCTCCTTGATAAACATACATGAAATTTAGTCTCTGTTCCTTTAACAAAATAGAGTTGAAAGCAGTTGAAATCAGCTGGGTTTAATAGAGGCCAAAGAGTGATGTTAATATTCAAAAAGTTCTTTTCTTCCTGTCCACGAAGAATTTTCTTTCAACAACTCATCACAGTGGATAAAAGGTAGCCTGAGCTTTGTTTTCTAAAGGAGGCTTAGCAAATAGACACTTAGGTTCATCAATGTGTAAGAAGAGAGATAGCATGTGTTTCAAGTTTAGGAACAACACTCAAAGAAAATAAAGCATGTCACTGTTACAAATAAAGGCCTGTTCCTTATGAAAATAGGTCAAAGGTACCTTGCTGTTGCATTTTGAGTAAAACAAAGGTTCCTTGTTGATAAACAGATGATAGTAAAGCCTAGGTAAATACAACTAAGTTTCACCCATAGTCAAAGAGAAATTTCATTTGAAGAAGTGCTTCTACAGTTAGTATATGCTTTTGATCACAGTTTCCTCTTAAAAATAGATATGGACACAGGAAGAAATTTTCATCCCTTAATGAGAAACCACTAAGGGGAATTGTGGCTTTAAGGATGACTTATTCACTTTGAAAAGTGTCATATTCAGGAAGACCTCCAAAAACAGTCATCCACAGCACTTCAAAGAGGCCTGGTCTATTTTTGGGTTTGTTTTATTTTGAAAATCATAAATGATAAGGTTGGGTTTCATTTTTTGTTTCACAAACAACACCTTTTTCAAAAGGGACCTTCAAAACCCTCACAAAGTAACCACAAAGGTAATCGACTTTTTCAACTTCAAGGGGATAAAAGGACCATTGCAAGCCCATTTGAAATTCTCAAAACACAAACAACATCTCATCTTAGCTGCTCACTAGACCGAAGAGAGTTTTTGAGCAAGTTTGCAGAAGTTTAAAGCCTTTTGGCCAGTGCGGCATGCCTGGAAAAGTGCGCGGCGCGTTCAGGAGTCAGTTTACAAAGAAATTGTATTGTTGTGCGACACGCCTGTAGCGCCGCACGGCGCACATGTAGGCACTGGTCATGACCGCCCATCATCGACCTGACACCTTGTCTATTGCACGGTGCCTTCCCTTTTCAACATGTCGCGCATGTTTTACCAGTCAAAACGCCTTCAACAAGTCTTGAAGCTACTCAAACTCTTCAAACAAAGGCTGCCATCCATATTCAAGGTATTTTCATTTACCTCCTTGATATATTTGAGTCGCTAAATGGTGATTAAAAAAGAGAAGGTCTTGGTATAAATCAAGGTGTGTTGGGGTAAATAGTTTGAAGAAGATTGTTACAGTGGGAGGCTAGTGGAGTGGTCATTTTTGTTTCAAAGAGCCTAAAGCTACCCTCAAGACAGTGATAAACCATAAACTCTGTCAGCAATATGTAGTGGATAAAACAGTGGTAAGGAGGGTTAAATGTTTTTTAAAAGATCTGAGATTTTTGTGGCTATGATTGCCCAAGATTGACATAATGAAAGTGGTGTGTTTATATTGGTGTCAAAATGCCTAAAAAATGCCCTCAAAACAGTGCTAAAACATAACGCTACCTGCAAGTCAAAATAAACACAGTATTAGAGGTCATGTCAAATTGTTGAAAGTTTCCTAACTATGATAAGACAAAGCTAAACCTTTGTCAGCAAAATGTAATGGTGAAAACAGTGTTAGAAGGTGAAGCAGTGTTTGTAAGGAAAGCATAGTGCTTATTTGAATAAGTGAAACAATTGCTGCCTCCTTTGTCCCATAAAACAAATTGTGGTGAAGGATATTTTAACTCAATTTGAAGGTGTCTGGTCTACTTGTTCATATGAGACAGTGAAATACAAAAAGAGTGTTTTTGATTGGGAGGGGTGTTTTGTTTTCTACAAGGCTATCTTGCTTACACCAAAACACCAAGGAGCTTTGTGACCTTATCCCAAATGCAGTAATCATTTGACTGTGTGTACCTCTTTAATGTATAACTAATCGTTGATTGACATACAAAGGAAGACAGACAGTGATTTGTAAGGAATAGGAAGTTAGTGTTAAAGAACCATTTCACGCAACATTTGAAGAAATATGCCTTGGCCAAATAGTGACTAACAAAGAGGACAGAGTTGTGTTTGAGAAGAAATTTCCATAGGCTATTTGAGGAAGCTTGGTGTTGCAGAGAGCATTCAAAACAAGATGCCTCCTAGGCAAGATAGTAGGAGTGGCTTGCATAAGAGATTTGAGCCTGTTTCCACTGAAGAAGTGAATGCCCACCCATCAGTCTTGTTCAATTTCCATGAGGTTGGGTGTTTAGATTTTTTTCAAAGAGTGCAAGAGGTGAAGATTTTTTCCCCTTTGACACATCTTTGCACTTTGAGGTTTCAAGACAAGCATTTCTAGCTGGCAAGCCTAGATTTCAAATTATCTCCAAGGTCCATCTCCAAGGCCACTAAAATCCCTTATATTGAGGAGAAGTGGTTTAAACAAAGCCACCCGGACTCAGAATATTACAAGCCTTTTCTAAAGCCTAAACATAGAGATTCATGTCCTTCCATCTTCCCCTTCTCATATCTTTTGACTAGCTACGCCCCCCTCATGAAGATCATCAAGAAATACTTCACTTGTGAGGGAAGACTCTCCTGAGTCTATGCCTATCACATTCGAATGCTCATGCATTTCACGAGGGCCAAATTGCTAAATATTCCTTTCTTCTTACATTGGAGCATTGAGAAAATGGCCTCCACTGTTCAGAAAAAGCCTCCTTCACAGCAAACAACCTACCTCTTCCATCACTCCCTCATCAAAGTCATCATTCTTCATCATCTTGGAAAGAGGGAGGTATCTTGGGATACTTTTATCATCCATCCGGATTTCTCCACTGTTCCTACAGTTCATACATCCCCTACACCCCCTACTCTCCATCCTTCACCTTCTTCTAGCAAACCTATTCACAAGAAGCTCAAGTTTACCACAGAAAAAACAAAAGAGCCTGAATACGGAGAAGAGCGTGACCATGATGAGGAAGAAGAACATGAGTAGGAAGAGGGAAGTGATGATGAGCAGCAGCAGGATGAAACAGGGCAGTAAGGGGATGAAGAAGAAAGTGCTGATGAGCAGCATCACAGTGAGACAGAACAACAAGGGAAAGAAGGGCATGATGATGGGCAGCCACAAAATGCTGAATAGGGGCAACCACGACAATATACACAACAACCACAGCATGATACATATCAGCCTCCTAAAAAGGAACAAAAACCTCAAGAAGAAGAGGGGCAGTAGCATGAAGATGTGCAACATAGTGAGAAGGACAACCCTCAAGAGGAAGTACAAAAGGACATCCAAGGCATCCATGAAAAAATCCTAGACAGTGGCAAAAATGAGGAGCAAAGTGACAAAGGTAAAGAGCCCATGGAGCATGTGCTAGCTGCCTCTCCTAGGCAAGGGGCCATGCTCTCTTCTCCAAAAGTGGCCAAGACTTGGACATCAAAGAAAAGGGTGCCTAGATTTGTAACTCCAAATGTGACTAGGGCCCTCTGAAGTAAGGGAAAGTTGCCCAAAAAGCCCATGGTCAAATTGCCCAAGAGAAAGAGGACTAAAAGAGCCACCCAAAGCAAAGGGAAGGGCAAGGAAGAAAGCAGTCATGAACAGGAAAGGGAATTTGACATCATCCAAATCCAAAGTGATGATAGTGATAATGAAGCCCAGATCCTAGAAAACCTCTTGATCCATAGAGAAATCCAAATTGATGCCTTGAGGACTGATCTTGATAGAGCTAGGAACTTCGATCATTTTTTGCAAGTTCAAAAAAAGCAGATGAGTGTCCATATGGTTTTATATGAGACACGGGCCATCTGATATAAAAAGGAGGCCTCCAAAGCACAGGTGAGATTGGAAGAAATCATGGGTGAGTTCGATGAAAGTGAAGGTGAAGATTAGCCTAGGCAAAAGAGGCCAAGAACCATGGGGCTCAAAAAGGCCTTTAAGAAACAAAAGGAAGAAGAAGATGCACTTCTCCAATCTACCCCTCTCACTACATTGTTCGAACAAGAGATAGAGAAAAATCGGGAAGCATGGCTTGAGAGAGTTAATGATCACTTGGAGAAGAAATTGGAGAAGGAAAACAGGGACTTGGACCTTCAACAGAGGATGACCGGGCATTATAAAAAGCTAAATCATTTTGCTCGATGGAAGTTGAAGGCTGCTCAAGAAAAACTCAAGGAGGCTAAAGGGAAGCGCCCAGAACCAAAATTGAGGAAAGACACCTCAAGGCTCCAAATTTTTGCCTCTGCTTCACAACATTTTGCTGAAAACCCTTGAGGGTCATGCTCGCCAAGTTTGGGCAAAATTCGACATATTTTAATTTTTTGTCATTTTTGGGTTTTTGGCCAAAACTCATGGGCATCGCCATTTCAGTTTGGGGCATCATCAAATGATGAAAATGGTATCATTGGATTCCATAATTTCAGGAGCACATAATCAGCGATTTTCATAACATTTGAAGATCATTTTCTCCCCCAAAATGGCGAAAAAGACTCGTTTTTTCTATACTACTCCGTTTATCAGCAAGGTCTATTTTCTGGTTTTTTACACACATGTCTATTTTTGAATGAATTATGGTGGTCCTTTGGGATCAAAATAAACATTTTCAGAAATCATACACTCATATCTTTCCAAAGAGCCATCATGAGCCTAGTTTTGACAACGGGAAGACCTCCAAAAGTTGCCGGAAACTCAGGGAACCTTTTGCTGATGTATTTTTTGAGTATTTTTGTAAAAATTGAACCTTTCAGAACTGACTTTTCCTCATGTGCGTTTAGCTATTTTTTTACATGATAAATTATTAAAAGTCAATTTATTTCCCTTTTTTAGCATTTTAAGATATTTTGTTGGATATTTTTGTGGCTTGGGCTTTGCAAAGCCTCAAGGACAAGTTTACATATTTATTTTGAACCAATGCCTAGCTAGTTGCCTTGGTTGGTTTTCCTCTTCTTTGGCCTATATATTCCAAGAGACCATTGTTAGCCAACTGGATGAATATAAACATAAATACATGGTGTTTGGTAAATACTGTTCTATGCTTTTCAAGGCTTTCTGAAGCCTGAACATGAAAGAAAGACCAATATCCATGACTGGGTATCTGTATAGTGCCTCTCTCTATTTTCTGTTTCCAGTTTTCATCCATAAATCCATGTTTCTGTCATAGGACAAGAGAGAAAAAAATTTATGGACAGCCTTTGAGGCACCCTCAAATTTCCTGCTCATATTTTGCTGTCTTCTACTCTTTATCACTAAAAGAATTTTAATTATCTTAATAACTTAAGGATATTGTTGCTTGTTTCATTGATGGCTTTATGCATGCTAAGTATGATTTACGGTATGCCCTACTTACTCATGGCTAGCCATAGCTCCATCTATGAAATTTCTCTTTGACTGATTAGATTGTCATTTGTTGAACCAAGGAGGTCTTGTTCTGATCTTGCCCTTTGCCTAAGACTATAAAATCCTATTTTCAAAGTGCCCAATAACTTGAAGTATTGTGTTTATGCATTCCAACATAGTGATTTGAGTTGTTTGTCTGTCTTAAATGTATTTTCCCAAATTCTGATTGCCATTTCCCAAAGTTAGAGAGTTATATATCTCTATGCATGGCTGGAATGTTTATTTCTATGCATTGATTAGCTTATAGTTACATTTCTCATGATTAATGGTTTTCCCTACCATGTTTATGTCAGTTATTAAACTAGTTATGCTTGAAATCCTTTGTTATTCACAAACTTGATGTCCATTTCACTCCATTTTGCCCAAAGATCCATTTTACCTCGAATCAAATTGGCCCTTCAACAACCTTGTATCACCATCTGAAAGCTTTCTTGACCTTTTCGACCCCATAGCCCAGTTGATCTAACATATTTTTACCTATCTTATGTCTTTGATCAGTTTCATCCCTCACAACCTAAAAAACCAAAACCAAAAAACCTACTTGATAACTAGCCTAAAATTAGAACACAATAAGCAAACACATAGATATCCCTTACACAAATAGAGAGAGCCCTCTCTGAGTCCAGGAAGGCTAGGTCCTTGGGCTCCAAAGATTGGTTTGATGTTACACTATCATTTGGCTTGTCAATCAGCCAAATCACAGGACACTAACAAGGAGAAAGGGAAAAAGAGGACGAGAAAAGGAAAGGCTCTATGGGAGAACACGGAACCAGGGCCAAGGGAAGAGGGGCTTATCACATCGGTGGGGGGAGGGGGAACAATGTAATGGACAAATAAATAATGCCGATGTGATGGGGGCTCAAGAAAAGGCACAAGGGCATGGTCCCATGGAGGGGTGTGTGACCAAGGGCCAAGAGAGAGGAGCTTATCGCATCGGGGGGAAAATATTTACAACGAAAATGCAGTATTTCATGGAAAAAGCCGATGCGATAAGGTTAGAGGGGTTTTCGTTAAAGCGCTTGGTGATAGCGCCCAGATGCTTGGAGGGGAAAGGTCAAAGATTTTAAAGCCCTTGGGAGGCTAAAACTATGTGTCTGAAAAGGGCGTTTTTAAGGCAAACAAAGGGTTTTGTAAGGGTTTTTTTGGGGTTACGATAAACAAAATATGAGTTTTTAAACAGCCAAGTGGGATTTTTGATGAGTTGTAAAATGGATTTGGAAGGTTCCTTTGGGATAATGAGGATAAAATGAAGAGATAAAGGGGATTTTTTAGAGGTAAATGGAAGGAAAAAAGGGTCAAAATGAGTGAATGAAATGATGAAAGAGGGGTTGTTTAGGGAACAATTTTGCAAGTTGCAGCAGGTTTAACTTTGTTTTCTTTTAATGAAACAACAGTGAAGATTACCTGCAAAGTTCAAACAACACAAGAAGACTTCAAGAATGAGAATTTTTTCATGAAAACAATCTCTTGAAAGCTTAGGACTTATTTTTAGCCATCATTTACTCTAACAAAAATTTACTAATGGCTAACAGACCCAAAAAAGTGTAAAATAATATTTGAGAGAACCTCTTTGGTCATGTTTAACCAAGGTATTCCTTTTTCGTAAATAATATATCTCAGTCCAGAAAAGGGTTAAACTTATACTGAGTATATATCGATTCATTTACTTTACGAGCTCGAAAAGACAAGTGCTCGGAAATATTTTCATATTATCGGAGTCTGAAAAGAGCTAAAAGAAGACTCCAGTGGTTCCTTTTTCACTGTTATCGAAGCTTGAAAAAGAGATAAAAGTGCACTTCAAATCCTTTTTTATTTTTAACAAAGCTTGATAAATAAGGAGAAGAAGTATGCTTTGTGGTCAAGTCTTTCTTTGAAATAAATCTGCACAACTAATTTGTTCATCAGTTGTATTTCCTATTCAGAAGAACATCAAAATGGATTAAAAACACCTGTTTCATGATAAAAACATAATAAAACTATAGTCATAGCAAAAAATTTAACTTGAAAATAATTAAATGACTATCTAAAAGTAGTTTCACTATTCATTTTAACCATTCCATAGTTACCATTTGTATTTTGGAGCTCTGAACCTGATTTTTCCCCTGAACTTCAACTACTGATTGTGATCATTTCTGTGGATGGATTTTGTCGCCGTTTGATCCAGGTTAGTGCCATGAACCTCCTCTTTCCTTTAGTATTCATTTCATTTCCAATTTCTACAAATTTTTAGGGTTTTAAGGTCCCTAGGGTAAATTCTCCCAAAATGAGGGCAACACACCCCTGAATGTCGAAACCTGAATTGCATAACAGGTACAGTGAAGGGTACTTGCATGTGAAACATACTATCTCTTGTTAGGGAGTGTGTTGGGCATAGTTTAAGTTTTTGATTTTCTCATTATACCCAAAATTGACCTTGTTTTTTGCAATGAATGGAATCTAATGGATTTTATGGTTTTATTTTAGGTTTCCAACGGATTATAATAACTATTACTTGGAGGGAAAGAGAACATGAAGAAAAATATATGATTGCCTTGAATGATTTGGGTACCATAAGAGCCCTAAGAGATTATGGATTACTTAAGTACTTCAAATTGTCTAGGATGAGGTAACAAATAGAACTCTTGGAGTTCTTAGTTCGAGCATGGGATCTGTAAATAGAGGCATTTCATGTTAAGAACCAAGTGGTCCCCATAATAGTTGAGGATGTGTATTTTCTCACAGGTTTGTCGAGGATAGGTTTGCCCATTTCAATCTCAGGGTCTACCATTGGAGGAGAGAAATTGAGGGATTATATTATACAGTATTGCTATCCAGGGGTAGAACCTAGCAAATATGGAAAAATAAACATCTGGGATGTCAGGAATTTTCCTTTGAGTACTATCCTTTTCACAATCGCTAAACTTTATGGTACTGTTACACTACACGTAGCGACTAGATCGTATATGCAGTATGCACTAGAGTGTATGGAGCCAACAATCTTCAATTGGTTTGAAGTTGTTCTATCTCAGATAAAGAAACAACTGAATAAAGAAAAGGGAGGAAGGAAGAAGAATTTTAGTTATGGTTCTATCCTTATATCCTTCGCTTTAGAATGGATTCCACTGATGTAGCTACAACATGCGACACTGGATATAGCTATCCCAGAGATCCTCAGATGCAGAGATGGGTAGAACTCATGGGTCAGCATGTAGGCAAATCAACTGTTGTGTTCTCTATTGCATTCTTCGCCTAGTTCTAGCAAAAAATTGTCACCATCGATGAGTATGCATACGTAGGCGTTGATTTTCAAGGGGATCCAGATTTAGCATTACCAGAAGGTGATCAATGGGGTGCAATAGGTAAGAATGTTATGACCATGTTTTTTTATTTTCCTAAGGTTTATACAATGTTTTTGTATTTTTTATTTCTTCCCAAAACTAAACTAAATTTTTGATGTAATGTAGATGTTGGTCCTGTTCAACCAGTAGTGGAACTGGAGTGCGAAGCAGATGTGCTAGCAGAGAGGGCTATCGAGAGAGAAATCCTTCAGGATCTTCATATGGCTAAGACTCTGACTGAACTTCAACAACACATAGAAGGTTTGACCGTTGGGATTTCAGATTTTCGAATTGAGGAGCTTCCTCTGCGACTACAGTGACACACTATTGGGGTTCCTAACCATCGGATGTGGTTACTTAGTAGGATAGCTAGATCTATAGCATGTTACCATGAACACCACTAGTTTACTTATGAAATTTTGCATGCATTTTGAGGTTTGATGACCTATGTGTCTTGGGCGGAAATTTTGTAAAAACCTATAACTATATATCTATATGATTTCAGTGTTTTCCTATGTTTATTGAAATCCTATTTAATTATGTGAATGTTTTCTTTACATATGTTGCAAATGTTTGTCTAAAACTTGATTAGCTAATGAATCAGTCAATGTGTTCAAATTTCTGGAAATGTGTTGATATTGAATAAAATAAAAATGTCTTTCCAAAATTCAAACTCTTAAGAACAAACTAAGAAATGTTTTATTTCTAACAGTATAAATACTAGTAAGTTGTAATACCACAAGTTGTAAGTCTAACCTTATGATTATGTGGTTAATACTAAATTAAATGTCATCAGAGAGAAGTTTAATCAACGCGCTATACTCAGCGATATTGTTCGTTGATCTACTAATAAAAATCCCTTGAAAACTAACTAACTCGTCGTTCGGAGCGAAAATGGCCCACGCTACAGAGGATAGATTCTGCGTACTACAACTAGCACCATCAGCATATCCAAAAAATGGTTCCAAAGATTCAGAAATCTAGGATGAAATGTAAAGTGGATTACTGACATCAAGAAAACTCTAAAAATTAATTAATATAGTGAATGAAAATCAACAACATATATAGAATATAATACTAAAAATTACTACGCTCATGATTAAGCATAATAACATTTCAAATACAACCCTTTTCTAGGCTACACCAACAAAATCCCATCGTAATAAACTAACTCATAAGAACCCTTAGAAATAACACTTTTGACAATATAGGGGCCATGCCATAATGGCTCAAATTTTCTTGTACCTATTACATCAGCTTCTTGATCGTAAAGAAGGGCCAAGTCGCCCTCTAAGAAAATGCGAGTGTAATGTTCCCATTTTAGCACATGGCTAAATGGAACATTAGAATTTTTCTTTTATCATTCTGCAGCTAAATAAATGGGTAAGGATGCCCATGGTTATGAAAAACATCAATAAATTCCCTCACATTATGAAAGAGGAGCATCATTGGAGCTTGTTTGCACACTCCATGTGTGAAAAGGGTTAATTGCAAAGACGGCTAGGTCATGTTGACCAAGTCAAACTGCACAATAGATGGAGGTGTGGCTTGCTTGGGAAGCCCGCGAAATTTCATGAGGAGGAGGAAACCCTAATGTGTGAGGTCCATGGCTAAGGAGCCCTCATTTGCATAAAAGGAGGGGAAAGCAACCATTTTGGGCTAGCTTGGATATTTCAAATTGCTTTCCATAGTTGCACACTACGATAGCTGTGCTGCCCAGCACAAGGGATTTCTTGTTCAAGAATTCCCTCTTTTCTTGAGAAGCTCTTGAAGGTTTGATCCTCATCTTCTCCACATTTTTGCTCGAGGCCAAATCTATTCCTTTCAGTGTAGTGATTCTTGTAGCAAGAGCCATTGTGTTGCTGGGGTTGCAGTGGAGGTTCTCACATCATCATTCCGGAGCTCAGATTTTAGAGGAGGAAGCTTTTATGCATCTGGGAGATCAGTAGGGGAGATATCAGCTCCATTTCTCATATCTTGGAAGGAGACCAGTCTCTTCCCATCACCTATAGCATAGTCCCTCTCCTTGACTGCGCAGTTCTTGAGTGCAATTGCAGTGAGGGGTTGCACCGGCATTTTGCAGGGTGAGATCTTTGCTGAAAGGATCAGACTTTCACTCTAGATTTCCATTGGAGGAGTTGTATACATTTTATGTAGCCTTATTCATCCAGCTCCTTCATGTTCTCATTTTAGAGTTGCAACTACTCCAGCAACTCCAACATTTCTACAGATTTTCCATTTTGTATGTATTGTAGCCAATCCCTTTAGGGATTGTTTATTGTAGTTTCCAGGGGTTGAGATCCATCTCCCCTTTTCTTATTTGAGTTTATTATTGCCATATATTCATTGTATCATCATTTTGCAGCAGTCTTCCTTCATTGACTACGCAGTCATAGTTGGGCATAATATATGTACCAGTGTTTTTCATGTTCATTGTACGTGTGTCTTCAGAGAAGGAGTTGCTTCATCTTAAGTGATCATTTCCTCAAGATATTTTACACATTTCTGCTACCATATTACTAATGAGAAGACTATGAGGGTTTATTTTATTTTCTAAATTTTATCCACTCACTGCTATTTTCCAGCTCATGCTTGTGTATTGTTGTAGCTCATCCCTTTGAGCAAGATCTTCCCAAGGAAGAAATATTTTCATAGCTATAGGAAGAGCCTGAGAAAGGGCCAGATAGCCTCTGGTTCTCATCCTCTCTTTAGAAGTGAAATAACTGGTAAAATCCCTCTCATTCCATCTCTGACATAGCCTTGTTCATATTTCTGACAATGGAACATTTCAGTGGTGTAAAAGTTGTTGATTTCCATTTCGGAACACTACAGTGGTATCAAAGCGTTGAACATGGCACAGCCTGTGAAGTTCGAATTTCAGAAGTAGAGAGCCCAAGGATGAAGAATATGAGTTTACTCTCATATATTTTCAGATCCAGAAGAGACCTCTCCAAATAGGTCAAGAAAAATGGAGGAGGAGAGGAAGGACCATGCACTTCCTATTCTCACAGAGAAGCAGAGCAGAAATCATGGAAAACACTTGGAATTTGAAATTCTAAGTGAGAACCTAGCTGAATACCGAGAAAACCCTAGAGTCTTGCAAGAGACTTTTTCTTTTCCATATTTTATTCAACAGAAAGAAGGAGAAATACCCCACAGCCACAGGATGATGAGAGGCAATAGATTTCTATTGTCCACATTTGATGGATCACTCACATGTGCAGGAGAAGTTTGGGCAAAGAAGCTAGAGGATTTTTTCCTGCTACATCCTATAGTAGACAAAGAGGCAGTAGAAGTTGCAGTGCTGCACTTAGAAGGTGAAGCAAAGATTTGGTGGATCAACCATCTAGACCATGCAAGGGTTTCAGATCTTGTTGAGTTTTCTCAAAGACTGATCAGTAAATTTGGCAAAAAGAGGGAGGAGCCCTTACCACCATTTGATGAGGCATGTACCAACACTGTTGAGACCATGGAGGAGTAGCTTTCATATTCAGCAGTTTGGGAGGCCAATACTCATGGGGAAGCAACACTTGCAGCTTTGCAGGGAGCTTCCAAGTTTCACCAAGGTATGATTGGAGGTCCATTTCTTGTCATTTCAGCAAAAATCTTGGATGGGTCTACATAATTGCATGCAGGTGACCTAGAGAAGCAGAATAATACTGCGTTGTACAAGAGCAGTGATGCAAAGGAGATCTCACAGAGAGATTTCAATGGAGGTGCACTCCCACATTTTTTGGAGTGCAAGGTTCTTCAACAGTTGGAGGAGGGTTTTTCCTTCTTACAGAAAGAAATAGGAGATGGGGGACATCTTCGGATGGATAGCTTCTCTCATGAATATGGTGGAAATTCCTTGAGCCACACATATCATGATTGGAGGTTTTTTCCTACCGATTATTTGGATCCTCATAGGGTCAAATTGATCCTCAGGAAATCTGTATTTCAAAGTCCCATGAAATATAGAGGTTTGATTTGGGATGAGGGTAGTCCTCAAAGGAGGAGTACCAGGATGAAGGAAGGAAGGAGAAAGCCACCCATGGCTGAGTGGATGTGGTGGAGGAGGAGCAAGGGGCTAGTGAGCCACTTGCAGATTTATGACACCGGGCAGCAAGAGGCTTGGCTGCGTTGGTTACTCTTGAAGGAGTTTGGCCAACACTTGGCATGCTCTCTTTCTGAGAGAAGGAGGAGGCAACAAAGGATTTTGTTGCTTGGGTGGTGTTGGAGACAGTAAAGGCATATGTGATCTCATATAATTAACAATTTTGCAGGAGTAGGAGATGGCACTATTAGGGTGCAAAGGGGATACTCCTTGGCTTTTTATGATCAGGATCTGCTTCCACCTTGGGGGAGATTCCATATTTGCAGCAGCATTGTTGGAGGGTTGCCCAGTTATGTTGAGGGAGCTAAGGGAAACAAAGTAGTACTATCCAAAGACTATCTAGTGCCTCATGTAGAGGAAGGAGGAGTTGTTTCTCCAAGAAGAAGGACTCTTGCATCTTTGCAAGGAAGTCCCCAGGGTCTCATGCATGGAGATCAAGGCACACACGTGCCATTGCGGAGGAGGTGTATCACGATAGAGACACAAGGAGGAAGTAGGGAGAAGACCCAGCATCTTGAGATGAGGAGTACACATCCTTGCTCATTTTTGAAGGATGATGCACCTAAGAGGGTGATTGGATTGCACAGTACAAGCATGGACAGACTTGTTCATTCATCTATGCAGTCACCTCTTGAGGATGATGTCTCGCTACATGGAGACATTTTTCCAAGGAGACCACTGGGTCAGCAGCTGATGGGAGATGCTTCACATGTTGGGGCACCACTCAATGATTTCACAGGAGTGTAAACCTTGGGGGACAACCACACAGCGTTGAGAGTCTCAGGTAGACTCAAGGAGGAGGAGGGGGCCATTCCTTCAATATCATTTCCACCCACTTTCATTTCATATTTTGCGTTGTGGCAGAAGCAGCAAGGGAAGGTTATCAACCTTCCAATTTGCATCTTTGGCATGAGAAATGTCAAAGGAGGAGATGACCATATGACAAATTCTCTTCATGAGGAATCATCAGCATTGTCACTATGGAGTATGGATCCATGTGGGAGCTCTGGATTGTTGGTGGAGTATTCCCAGGATCATCTTGCTTGCATGATATTGACAGATCAGCATATGAGGAGATGTATAGATCATGTGCAGATGGTGGAGTCAGTACAAACACCTCTTTTCTCTTTGAGGATGAGGGGAGAATCATTCTTGAGCCACTCCATTTGCATGAGAAGAAATTATGGTAAGGGAATTTTTAATATGCATGATGATTTATATATTCATCCCTTAACCATATATGTGCAAGATGTTACTCCAAGGAGGGGCATTCTTCTTTTTGGACCCCATGGTCTACTTGAGGCCATGAGCACTATTGCTGACCACTCCCTAGGAGGACTTGGGGAGGAAATGTATTTTGGAGGACCTACTCACCTTGCACCATATATCATTCACTTCCTCCATACATTTGAGGAGAGTCAGATAGCAAGCAAGTGGTTGAGAGGCCACACCTTTTGTCATACTCTTATGCAGTTGAGGGTCAAACTGCATTGGTTACAGTTGAGGGACGATTGTCTTTCTCCCTTGCTACATATGACAGCAAGCATGGTTTTCATTATGGTTCATTATAATGCTGATGTCTTTATATTTGATGAGAGCATGATTGCGGGAATGACACATTGGTTGGATGTGTCCCTTGGGGGATAAATCTCCAACATTATTTGCATTTCATGTTCTAATGGGAGCATGAGAGGACATGTGGCCACTATAGCAACACATTTGTTTCCATTTGAGGTGAGCCATATGATTGATTGGATGCCATATGGTGATGACTACCAACTCATCACATATGAGATGATTTTGGATAGCATGTTTCATAATGTTGGAGAAGATATCTTTAGAGTCTAGTCTTCATCTTGCCATTGGAAGGAAACTTTATTGTAGCCCAGGATCATCATATACTCTACACTTATCCTAAGTGGAGAGGAGGACAACGTGGGGTAGGCTACTTTGTCTACCAAGATCAGATCTTCAGCCCACCTATATTTCCAGAGCCAAAGGTGGAAGATGATTGTCAGGAGTTACCATGTTGGGAGGTAACTCACTTTTTATGGATCATTTCTTGGGGGATGGAGGATCTACATGAGGAAGATATTCCTCAAAATATTTCAAACTCCATGCCTTGGGTGGAGATTCTTCATTCCTATCCTTGCAGTTGCTTAAGGACAAGCAACATTTGGGAGGGGAGGACTGTAATGTTCCCATTTTAGCACATGGCTAAATGGAACATTAGAATTTTTCTTTTATCATTCTGCAGCTAAATAAATGGGTAAGGAGGCCCATGGTTATGGAAAAAATCAATAAAGTCCCTCACATTATGGAAGAGGAGCATCATTGGAGCTTGTTTGCACACCCCATGTGTGAAAAGGGTTAATTGCAAAGAGGGCTAGGTCATGTTGACCAAGTCAAACTATGCAATAGATGGAGGTGTGGCTTGCTTTGGAAGCCTACGAAATTGCATGAGGAGGAGGAAACCCTAATGTGTGATTTCCATGGCTAAGGAGCCTTAATTTTCATAAAAGGTGGGGAAAGAAACCATTTTGGGCTAGCTTGGATATTTCGAATTTCTTTCCATAGTTGCACACTGTGAGAGTTGTGCTGTCCAGCATAAGGGATTTCTTGTTCAATAATTCCCTCCCTTATTGAGAATCTCTTGAAGGTTTGATATTCATATTCTCCACATATTGGCTCAAGTCCAAATCTATTCCTTTTAGTGCAGTGATTCTTGCAGCAAGAGCCATTGTGTTGCTGGGGTTGCAGTGGAGGTTCTCACATCATCATTCTGGAGCTTAGATTTCAGAGGAGGAAGCTTTTATGCATCTGGGAGATCAGTAGGGGAGATATCAGCTCCATTTTTCATATCTTGGCAGCAGGCCAATCTCTTCCCATCACCTACAGCGCAGTCCCTCTCCTTGACTACGCAGTTCTTGAGTGCAATTGTAGTGAGGGGTTGCACCGACATTTTGGAGGGTGAGATATTTGGTGAAAGGATTAGCCTTTCACTCTAGATTTCCATTGGAGGAGGTATATACATTTTATGCAGCCTTATTCATCCATCTCCTTCATGTTCTCATTTTAGAGTTGCAGCTACTCCAGCAACTTTGACATTTCTGCAGATTTTCTATTTTGTATGTATTGTAGCCAATCCCTTTAGGGATTGTTTATTGTAGTTTCCGGGGGTTGAGATCCATATCCCCCTTTCTTATTTGAGAATATTATTTCCATATCTTCATTGTATCATCATTTTGCAGTAGTATTCCTTCATTGACTGCGCAGTCATAGTTTGGCATAATATATGTAGCAGTGTTTTTCATGTTCATTGTACGTGTGTATTTAGAGAAGGAGTTGCTTCAGCTTGAGTGATCATTTCCTCAAGATCTTGTACACATTTCTGCTACCATATTACTAATGAGAAGACTATGAGGATTTATTGTATTTTCTGAAGTTTATGCACTCACTGCTACTTTCCAGCTCATGCTTATGTATTGTTGTAGCTCATCCCTTTGAGCAACATCTTCGTGAGGAAGAAATATTTTCACAGCTATAGGCAGAGCCTGAGAAAGGGCCAGATAGCCTCCAGTTCTCATCCTCTCTTAAGAGGTAAAATAACTAGTAAAATCCCTCTTATTCCATCTCTGACACATCCTTGTTCATATTTCTGACAAAGGAACATTTCAATGGTGTAAAAGTTGTTGATTTCCATTTTGGAAAACTACAGCGAGGCTGGAAATTTTTATTGTATTGCAATTTTATACATTCCTTATGCACTTCGTTGGAAAATTGGGCTTCACGACGTGTTTCATCAAGATGGATGAGGTTAAGGAGATGCACTTCTTCTTCTGAGGTGTTAGGTAACAAGTCTATTGCGAGTTTTAACGATGATATTTCGCATTGGATTGGTAAGATAGCTTCGAGACCATACACCAATTGAAAAGGAGTAATTCCAGTCGCATTTCTCACCAAGGTTCGATACGCCCACAAGGCGGAGTACAGGATCAAATGCCAGTTCCTTTTACGAACTCCTATCATTCGTTGAAGCATTCATTTAAGAATTTAGTTAATAGCCTCAACTTGTCCATTTGATTGTGGATAATAAGGAGTAGAATTATAATGTGAAAATCCTAACTTGGCCACACATGCTTCTAAGGATGATTCATTCATTGTTAGTGAAGGTAGATACATGGTCAACCTGTTGGGGGTAACTACAGCCTGTGGGACCTTAACCATGCAATAATGTGGTTGAATAAAAACAATGCAGTTGTTTGTCCTATGTTGTTCAATGTAGGCATCACTTCGACCCATTTGGTAAAATAGTCGGCTACAACAATAATATAACCATGCCCCTAGACGAAGGAGGTTTACAGGTCATGAAGTCAATACCCCATTTCGTAAATGGTCCACCAGAGAGAACGTGATGCATTGGAGCTGGTGGTTTGTGGATCTTACAATCAAAAGTCTGGCATGCATGACAAATTTTGACTGCAAGGATGCAGTATTGAAAAATAGTAGGCCAAAAGTAAGCGACACAGAGTATATTCTATGTGGTAGCATATCCAGATAAATTTCCACCACAAGCCCTAGCATGACAATCATTTAATACTTTTTCAGCTTCCTCATAAGTGAGGCACCTCCTTAAAATGGTATCGACACCACGAAGATAAAGTGTATCGCTAACGATTAGATAATCTTTGGCTTGGTATCGAATACGTTGCTGTTCAGAATGAGAAGTATTAGGTCAAAAAGTTTGGGTTTGGAGATAAATGATGAAATCCCCATACCAAGGATCAGATGATCCGATCAGAAATAGAGACTTGACTGGAATTGATGGTTTTGACGTAATTTCAGTATTATCAAAGGGAAGGTCACAGAGAAGCTCAGCCAAAACTAAATATTTCTTTTATTTGGATTTGATAAATTCCAAATCAAATTCCTTCAAAATGACAATCCATTTTGAATATTCCCCCCCCAGCAATTGACGTGATAAGATATAAGTCATGGGGTTGCAATCCAAAACTATTGTTGTTTTTTGGAGCAGGATATAATGGTGAAATATTTGGACAGCTTGAACAGCTTCCAAGGAAAACTTTTCTACATATGAGTACTTAACTTCTGTATCATTGATATTATGACTCAAATAAAAAATCAGATGTTCAATTCCGTCTTATACTTGGACCAATACCATAGAAATGGTCTTTTCGGTCATGGTAATATATAGGAAATAATCATTTTGATAATTAGTAGGATACATTAATGATGCTCGGACAAGAGTGTCCTTGAGAGCATCCAAAGAAGCATGTGAAACTTGGTCCAAATGGAAGGGAAACCCCTTTTTCAAGAGTCGAGTAAATCCTTTCACCATTTCGGTGTAATTTGGAATGAACCTCCTTAGGAAGTTTGTCTTTCCTTGAAGTTTTTGTGTCTAAAGTAAGTTTGACGGCGCAGGCAAATCAAGACTGGCCTGAACCTTCAAAGGGTTGATTCAAATCCCTTCTTTTGAGACTACGAATCCAAGCAAATGAACAGAACCAACACAAAACACACATTTATGTGGATTGAGGTGTATTTTGTAGTGTCTTTAGCATAAGAAAATGGCTCTCAAATGCATCGGGTGATCATTCTGATTTCGTGAATGCGCTGGTAAATCATCTAAATATCGTTGAACAATGTGCTTGATGTCATTGAAATAATAATCCATTTCTCTTTGAAAAGTTTCCCTGGCATTTTTTTAAACCAAATGGAAGTTTCCTATAAGCGAATGTGCCCCAGGGATAGATGAATTCTATCTTATGTTGATCATCCGGGCAAATATTGATTTGATTATAGCTGGAAAATCCATCCATGAACGAAAATATTTCACATTCAGCACAATCATCAATAATCTAGTTGATAAAGGGAGTAGGATAGTTGTATTTTGGACAAGCATGATTGACATCTCGATAATCGACGCACACTCTAATGGTTCCTTGTTTTTTCATGACAGGAACAATATTAGAAACCCACTCAGTTAGCGGAACAGGGTAAATGAAACCGACACGCAAAAAAAATTCAACTTCTACTTTGATGGCAGTGACTTTCTTTGGATGAATAGGATGAAGCCATTGACGCACCGGTTTGACATCAGGATACATATTAATAATGTGTTCAACTATACTAGTATCTATGGCTATAATTTCGTCATAAGACCAAGCAAATACGTCACGAAGTTCACGAAAGAGAGAGTGATATGAATCGAGTTCTGATAGAGAACAAGATACACCGACATGAATATTCTCTACAATGCTAGGTTTGGTCTAAATATCGATAGAAATGGTTTCTTCAATATTTGATAGATTTCGCTCGGAATCAATTGCATTAATGGGAAAATAATTTGACAAGAAATTTTAGATGGATGGGTGATATATTTCACTAAGATTATTTTCTTCATAATCAGTAAGATGGGAACGATGATGATAACCTTCCCATGGTTCTCCCTCTGACATCATGGCTTCCAAAATATTCTCATCTGTCATGAACATTGAAAAAATGGATCAGACAGAGTACCAAAATCTAACGAACGATCAACCTAAACACTCAGTGACGCTAATTTCAGATTTACCACCCAAGCCAGATAGATTGATTGCTATGCTAGCTCAATAGGGCTGGGTGGTAGAAACTCATCCAACGTAGAAATATCAGAATCACCCGTACTCTCCCTTAAGCTAGATAGAGTGGAAGAGATCATGTAGTAGGTCTCTATACTTGCAATTTCTGCCAACGTCGCGGTTGGCAGTAATGCAAAGGTTCCCATGAGAATGGAATCCTTTGAGATTCCTACACGAATGTTTTGAAGTTCTAGTTGGGGTATGTGAATGTACGTAATGCTTCCAGTTACCTGTGAAGCAAAGGCAAAGAAGGATAGTTGATTAATGATTGTGATTGTACCTTTATGTGGAAAGGCAATCATTCTAAAATATGTAGAAACAATAGCAGTCATTGCATATACCCATGGCCTTCCATGTAGAGTATTATAGTCAAGGGGTCCATCAACAACCTCAACATCAATATTCACTATTTTTCCCCCTAGTTCAAAATGCAGGTTATTAATAATACCACAAGGTTTATATGTATGTCCATCAAATTCCTTCAATGTCATTGATGATTGTGATAAGCATGATGAGCCAAGTGACTTCTAAAAATTTAGAGACATAATGCATGTAGATTCTCCCTCATCAATAATAGTGCGATGAACAAGGTGATTGAGAACATTTACTTCCATGGAGAATGCAAATTATGCTGGTAGTTGCGGCACACATCCCGTATGATTAAAGACGACAAGATTAGAATCAGTTAGATCAATTCCACCAATAGCCAAAAATAAAGCCTGTTTTTGGGAGGGACAATTTTGTAATACCTCAAGAGCAGACATAACTGAAGGGGATTGAGCCAAATATTCAACTATATTATAATTTTGTGTAGCTCTTGCTCGAGGATTATATGTTGATTTATGAATTACTCCCTTTGGTGGCTTGATTGTCAATTTAGGAATAACAATAGGTGGTACTGATTCTGTAGATGGATTAATTGTCGACGTAGTAGGTTGATCAGTGGCCAGACTACAATAATATTTATTTTATGTCGACACCAAAATATTTTTTGAAGGTTTTTTGAGACACAACATTAACACTTGGGAACTAGGAGCTGGATCCGTAGCAACCATGTTTGTGTCCGGATTTGGAAATGGGTTTGTCAACATAGTTGATGCATGGGAAGTCTTGATGTTTTTTGAGACTTCAGTGCAATGAGGAAAATCCCTAAAAAAGTGTTCCTCATTACATATTATGCATGGATAAGGAGGTTTCCGAGGTCCAGTCGGTTGATCAGATGATCTTTCTTGCAGGTTAGAAGTTTGCTTTTTCTCTGATTTCCCCTTTTTCTTACTTCCTGGTTTCTTGTCACCTTTGCCTTTGTCAAATGACATGGAATTAATTTTGGAAGTAGGAGAAAGATCAGATGCAGTAGTGTCATGTGTGCTTGCAGTGCCTAACAATCCGTCTCCAGCATGAGAGTCCTTTAATTCAGGAGGAACATTAAAATTAGATCTCGATGCATTAGGAATTTTTTCATAAAGTGGGCCAGACTGAGTATGAATCAAGTCTAAATATTGGGCATGAGAGATAACTTGCTCTTCTGTGATGATTCCACCCTTAGCCACATCCTTAGTTATAGATGGTAATAGGGACTTAATGAACCATTTAGCAAGGAGCTGATCTAGAAAAAAGGTCTTAACCATTCGACGATGATGATGCCACTCATGAATATGATCAGAAATGTGAGTAGCATTAGTCTGTTTAAAATTAGTCAAGAGTTCTGTTCCAGTTTCATATCTAATGGGTAACTGGAAATCAGTCAAAAATATAGTAGATAAGGCTGTGAAATTATCAAAAGAAGCTCTAGGTAATTCAATGTACCATTTTGCAACCAGACCTGTGAGCATACGTTGGAAAAGACGTAGTTGAATAGAATCATCATTCAGGGAATTTGATGAACACCATAAATGATAAGTCATAACATGAGTCAAAATATATTCTCTAGGGTTTCCATTGAACTTAGGAATATTCGAGGGTAATTTGTGAGGTATCATCGGCGAGCAAGGAGTATATTTGATTGGATCATTGGTTAACCGATTTAAATCTGGTAACTCTAAAGTTGCAACAAAGGGAAACTGTCTATTAAGGTCAGGTTGAGCATAGCCAGGGTAAGATGGAATTGATGGAGCAATAGGCCTTTGAGCACCAACATAAGGAATCTGTTGTTGGTAACCCAGATGGGGGTTATTTTGCATAGCAAACGCTTGAGGATTCTATTGACCAAAACCTGGATATGATACTTTTTGAAATGAAATTTGAGGCATTTACGCTTGTGGCTGCCAAGAGGTCTATCCATCAAATTTATAACCCAAATTAGGATAATGTGGATTTGGTTGATATGTATAACCATATTGCAGTTGTGACATCCCATAAAATGGTAGTCCAACTTGTGAATAAATGATTCCTGATATAGGTCGTTGTAAATTAATCAAAGGATTTGGAGTCTGTGGACCCAACATTTGATGGTATTGATTTGAATGACCCGCTTGATAAGCTTGATGTACAACATTTTTATTCTATAACATGGGTAAATATGTATTAACAAGTGGTAATGAAGTGGGTGTAACAGGTTGAATTGGTTGATACGATTGTACAATCGTTTGTGGTTGGATAGGCAGAGTGGGATACCATTGACAAACATTCGTTTCAACATTAGATTGACCAAAAAATTATGGATTACTATCATTTTGGGTGATCAAAGGTTGCCCCCCCCCAGCATGAGGAGGATAATAAGATGGAAAATATTTCTCTCCAAATGCCGGGAGTCCGGTTGATATGTTACCTGAAGGAATAGACCCAGAAGGACCTACTTGATATTGCCCTGAATATGTATATAATGAATCAAACCATTCATTACTTACTATAGGATTACCAGTTAAAATACTAGATGATGACATTGGTAAAGTCCATGGATTTGAAGATATAGAGAGAAAATTACAGATAATGATTTGTAATCTAATGGGACCAAAGGGCCTCCGTGAAAATATGACTCTAGTGAAGTTGTAAACATTAACAGGGTAGCTTACATAACTAGAACAGACAGCCCAATCGAAGATGTTGGTTCAGTCATGGTTACTTGACCAAATGTATACCCTTTTGAATCGACAGGAGTTTGAAAAGGAGCAGGATCAACAAAAGCAGATGGTGTCGATTGAGAAAAAGACTTGTATGGGTAAAGGTCCTCCCCAAAATGGATTGGAGTTAAATATGTATCATCTTGTGGGGTTTCCTCAATCGCAATTATACTAGGTGAAGTACTTGACCATCAAGCCCAAAGTATATTTCAAGTAGTTGACTGTGTGATATGGGAGATTCAATAGTTACAAAACTTTGTGGGATGACCAAGGTAGGAACAACTTTTGGTTGTTCGACTTCAGGATTCAGATGTTTTGGCAAAGAAGAGATAGGATCTTGATCAATTTTTGGTTGAACAACATCGGGTCCAGGTGGTATGGTCTCACTGATGGATGGATCGTGACCACGGGTAGCTGTGAAGACTCTGTTTCGACAACAGTAGATGAACCGAGATGTGTAGAAACAACTTGAGCTAACTCTAGTTTATGGGAAAATGATGTTTCACCAGAGGTACGAATTGTACTTGAATCGGCAGATCATGATTGCCTTTGCTTACCAGAAGTAACTTCTAGGGGTAAAGGTGGTTTTAATGCAAGTCTACATGAATGACAGGGGAAAGGATTTTGTTCTTCCACGATTACTGATTTATTTTAACCAAAAACAAATAAAAAAAATAAAAGGGTAATGCTAGGCAAAAGGGTTTACCAGGAAACTATGAACTGCAGAATACATCCTGGTGAGCCAAGACGTACGGGCAGACAATATCCCTGAATGTTGTGTTCGGTGTATCACAATTTACAAGGCAGCCGATTCGGTTAACTATGGATGGATAACACCTAAAATTTGTCCTCTAAAATATACCCTAAGGTACGTGGAGGCCCAAGTCCATATTAGCACTATCTGATGCGAAACTGCATAGTGAGAGCACCCCTTTATACTTATCGTACTGTAACTCTGCCTGATATACTTGAAAGTACGCGGACAGGCTATGATATACTTACATACGTGGAGTGAGGTATCACACTCGGAATGTATCACAGACAAGTCAATGACAACTACTATGTTTTACGACATCGGAACATGTCTCTAGCCTACACCTTCTAAATGTTATCGTTATGGTTCCAATGCTTTGTTAGGTAAATTGAGATTAATTTTATGTTGATCATGCTTAACAATTTTCCTTTCAAAGGTTCATCGCGATGATGTATTTGGAAAATTCCTAAAATGCAACTAAGAATGATAGGAAATCTTTCACTTTTAGTTTTTCAATGAAAATCCTAGCTACTAGAGGGAAAGAGAAAATAATTTGTGAGAAAACAAATCAGAAAACACAAACTAAATGTAGATTTCCTAATTGTTCCTTTTTGCAAAACATACAAAAATCCTACATGCAAATGCAAATTTTTCTTTTTCAGTTCCTTTAATGTTATGAATGCAGAAAAGAAACTAAGTGCACTAAACCAACAAATTAAATTCTCTTTACTTTTTAGAAATGAGGAATGCAAACAACTATTTCTCTTTTGAAGGAAAAATGAGGAATGAAACAACAATTTCTCCTATGAGGAAATGAAGAATTTACGACAATTTACTATTTTGAAAGCAAATGGGTCTAATGCGACAATAAAAATACTTTGAAATAAACTTGCCAATGATAAAGAAAAATGCTTTAAACAAAAATTGAACAAATTTTCTTTCAAAGGAGGAAGAAATATATAGATTCACTGGTCAATATGAGGTTCAAAATTTTGAAAACACAACAGAAAACAAACTTAATCAACTTGAAAATTCAAATTCAATGGAATCTAGATGGCTTCAAGGGTCAACGCAGTCTCTAGGGGGAGACAATGCTCTACAACGCGGGCCTGAAAGGGAGACAATTCTATGCAAAGAGCTGTTTCCTATCAAAGAGTGTGTTGGGCACAGTGTATAAGGAAAACAATACTGTTTAACACACTTGTTTTTCAAATTAATATCTGAAAAATTTTGATCGTTGTGAATAACAACTACTGGGTGGATAACAAAAGAAAATCAGAGGCTAAGTCACCTAGATCTAAGAGAATTCTCCCCAGTATATTCGCCAATTTGTTGGACAAAATTGTGAATTACAGATAAAACATGCTTCCCTAGATAGATGATAGTATAGAACAATATATTAAAGATTATATGAGTACCTTTCCTAACTCAAAGTGGACACATAGAAAGGATTAGAGGCTTACTTGTAATCCAAGCACTTCTAAATGGCTCCTTTTGTCGCTTCCATTTTAGCTTCAAATTCAAGTGGTTTGTGTGAAATGCTTCGTGCAAGAAAGAACACTAAAATAGTATAATATAGCAATAATACAGATGTATATTCAAGTTATTTAGCTAAATCAGTAAAGCATAAACCATATACATCAACTAAGATCTTACAAAATGGAAAATGAAAGCCAATATAGATGCATATAGGGAAAAGTAAGTTGTATTCTTTATTGATGATAGAAGGAGAGGTTACAACCCAATGACTGATTTGAAGTGACCCTTCCAGCAACGATCTCCAACCTTATCATAGTATAAATCTCTTGAGAAGTTGTTACACAAATCTAACTCTCAATTCAAAAACGACCAGCATTTCTCTACTCAAACTATTCCTTACCAAGCACTCAGATATGTGCTCAATTTATAGAGGAGATGAGGGTTGTTTTACAATCAATGACTTTCCAATAATAGGTAAGACATGTTCCCAATATTGTAGATGTCAAATGGACACATGGATTCGAAGCTTGACACATGTGAACTCTTCTAGAAGGCACTAGCTAAGTGGAGATTTCGTAACAATGAGAATTTCTCTCCCAATGTGACCAACGCACCCATAGATGTCGGGAAGCGCTTTGTAGAGCAGCCTTCCATGGGGCTACCTGCATATGCAACGCACTTAGTCCCCTTAGAGACAGCGTTGGTGAGCTCTCATATGCTATATAATAAACTTCAAACCTTGGAAATCTTTTCTTGACGAAAGTCATGCTTGATTTGTCTTGTTCTTGGCTTAGGGAATGTAGCAACTTGAAATGATAGAGAATGATAGAACCTTATTCATTGGTCTTGGAGATGATGCCCAATTAACCAGGTCATTGGGAATGATGCCCAAATTGACCTATAACACAATTGAGAGAGAGAGAGACCCTACAACTTTAAAAGAAATGCAAAGGCCAACTATTAGTCCAGAAGCCAACCTCATTGAAAAGAGGGCTAGAATGACATCAGAAAAGAGAGTAACCTACAAAGATTAAACCATGTCCTCAAAGTCCTCCTCTGATGCCAAAATGGATATCCTAATGATAAAAATGGAGAGGATGATATAGAGGATAAACTTGAATGAAAGGCCACCTCCTAGGGAGAACCGAGCAAATCCCCAAAATAGAAATAGAGCTCAAAACTTCATAAGAGACACTCCTCAAATCAAACAAAGGGAAAGTGACCAAAAAATCAGACCTCCCTTTCAACAAAACTTTGTAGATGAGGAAGAAGGAGAAATTATGGAGACAGAAGGAAACCATGTAAATTTGATAGCCTCTGATAATGAAGATGATGTTTTTCTCATTGAAGAAGAACAAGGTTTTTTTTCCTTAGATCAAACTAAAATAAACCATGAGGATTCTGAGGACTACTTCTTAGGATTTGAAAATGCCATAATGGAGGTTCATAGGCAATATGACCTTAGGATCAAAAGGAACCAAGATGCCCCCAAGAAAAAAAATATAGAGACTGTTGTTAGGAAAACACCTGAAAACACCCCTAAAAAGACAACAAGAAACACAAACACTATAGCTAACAAAACTGATCCAAACAAAGGAAGAATCAACCAAAAATATAGTGACCCAATCTGCCCTAGTACCTCAACTAGTGGCCCTGAAAAAATTCTATTGTCTAAAGCCCCAAATCAAAATCAGCAAATTAAAAAATGTAGAAAAGTTCATGGATGATAGAACTGATTTAAATATGCCCAAAACACAAATACCTCTCATCTTTGAGGGAGAGATTGCCAAAATCAACATAACCATACCCGTCACTGAACTGGTTACTCAAGAAATGTATAGGTCCCAAGTTTTGAAGGTCCTGAACATAGGAAATTATAATGATACTTTAAACTTGACAGATGATAAACCAAAGCTGTTGTTTGGTCCTGAAGTAGAATGAAAATACCAAGAAGGAGCCATTCCCCCTTTCTATGTTAGCTTAAACATACGTGACAAAATCTTTCATAATTCCATGCTAAACTCTAGTGCCTCTCACAACCTCATTCCTAAAGTTCTGATCGAGAGTTTAGGCCTATAAATTACTAAACCTTACAAATACTTGTACTCATTCTATTAGAGTAGATTCAAGTGTTTCGGCCTAATCAAGGATATTTGCGTCAATCTGGCACAAATACTTACTAAGAACCTTGTCATGGACATAGTTCTTTCTAACATTCCTCCTAATTATGGTATGCGTTTATCCAGATCTTGGGGAGCCAAGCTTCAGGGGAACCTCCAACTTGACATGTCATACGCTACCATCCCTGTTTTCAACCAAACTAGGAGGTTATACCAGGAGTCCAACATGAAGTATATGGTAAGTAGCCTAGATAGGCCAAACAACACCCATGTCTATTCCATTCATTCAGACTTAGAATCATTCATATTGTATAATGAAAATGACATTGTTGAACAAGTGAATGAAAATTACAAAGATCTAGGCCCACCAGAACAGCCAAATCTATCCTCAAATGAAGAACCTGTCATCCAAAACTTTAGCAGCCCTGAACAACAACATGATGGCAAAGTTGAACTTAACTTTATACAAACTAAAAATGAAATTGAAAAACCAAAAATCAGTTTGGAATCTGAACCAGGTTGTTCAAATTAAGGACAAACGTAAAAAATAGAACCGTTTTCTTTTTCCAATCCAAAAATTCTGGAATATTTTCACATAACAAAATTTTTTAAGAACCTCAATCAAAAGAAACTCAAAGTATTTCCATAAAAATACAATTCATCACTAAAATTTCCTACCACTTTGGAAGAGTCGTTGGATCCCAATGATGGCATTAAGGAGCCTGAAGTAATACTTACTGAGACTGACATAGAGGACTACAATGTAGGCAGCCTAAAAAGACACAAAATGGTTAAATTATCCAATACTTTACCTCTTCAAACAAAACAGAAATACCTAAGATTGTGCAAAAATTTTCAGGATGCTTTTGTATATGGTTATGAAAGCTCAAAGCCTTGTGACATAGACATTATTCAAATAATGTCCCCCACCAAGAAAGACCATGAAACCCTTGGGAAAATTGTGTCACTAACAAAGAAAGAAAAAGGATGCAGACTGTGTATAGACTTTAGGTACCTAGATAAAACCTCCATGAAGGGAAATACCTTTTTCCAAAGATAAATCATACTCTACAGAGGGTAGGAGTTTCCAAAAAAATGTCATTGCATGGTAGTGTTTCAGGTTACCATCAGTTGATAGCACTTCCAATCAATCAGCATAAATCCATTTTCAAAATACCTTGGGGCACCTACATGTTTGATCCAATGCTTCCTAGGTTAAGGAGTGCGGAAGCTACCTTCCAAAGAGTCATAGCCTCTATTTTCAACTCTTTCACTATTATATGTGTTGATGACATATTCATCTATTTTGAAGCTAATGAAGAATACCTTTTCCACCTAAGAAGGATCTTTGGCAGAAACAAGGTTTGGAAGCAAGGGTCAAAGAGGAAATACCAAGGAGAGCATGGCATGTTTGAAATTTTTTGGAAAATCCTTACACCTTGCCCTCAAATGAAGGTAACCATATTTTTTGTTTACAAGAGCTAAATGAAAAGGGGTTGTTTGGAGATCCTTTTGCTAACAGGGTGCTCAAATACCATGGTTGTCATGAATCCCTAGTTTTAAACCTTCATTGATTGTATATAACGTTGCATGAGAAAAATAAGAAAAAACAAAAAAAACATAGAAAGAAAGAAAAAGAGGGAAGATTTGAAAAGAGGTACAACCCCATACCCAAAAAAGAGTAGTACTGAAAGTGTGCAAGCCTAAATGCCACTACTTGTTCAAAAGAGTCTTGTTTAGTCATCTAGCCTAATCATGGCTAAATATGTTTTCAACTTATTTTTGATAAGTTAGTGAAAGAGAGCTTGTCAAATCATCCAGACTTGAATTTTCAAAAAATATAGATTAGGAATGAAAGATACTAGTTTCACATGCTCAAAATTGAACCAAAGAGGAATATTGGGATGCATACCAAATGATAAATCACAACCCTTATTTTCCTAGTTTTGTTTGTACAAAAATAATGTTTGTGTGTAGCTTTTCCTAATGCCATGACCCATGGTAAGTTAGATTGCCTAATCCTGATTTAAACCATGCTTTCAATTTTACATCAATAGCTTATAGAATAAAGTATGCCAAACAACTTAATCTAGGTAGTCAAATAGTCTACGTAGAGAATAAAAAGAGTTCACTAGCATAATCTGAACCCTTGGAAGTAATAAGAGTAGAAGTATATAGTTTGTTTTTCTTTCAAACGAAAATATTGTCAAGGGTTTTCCAGTTCAAGTGCACCCAAGGAAGAAAAAATGTTAGGCAAGTAGGTTCAGTAGGTAGAGGTGAAGTTGAGATAATCATGTTTTTCAGATTATTGATGTCGCAACTTCAAAGAAACATCAGAAAATGAAAAGAAGGAAAAATCTACCCAATGGATGAGGCACTGGTCTTCATAAAACCATAAATTTGAAGTTATGGACACCTCCTAAACTGCCCTCCCCAAGTGGAGCCACTGTTAGTCATCTGTAATTTTTTCCTTTTTATAGATGACTAAATACTTATCCTAGATTTCTAGAAACAAAATTCATGAATATTGTGAGTTCTAGAAATCTCACTACCTTCATTATCCTTAGGATAAATGTTTCACTACTTCACTACTCTATCAAGTAATGGCCAGCCTATCACTCCCAAAAGACCCATCATGGGCTCATTCCATTCATTTTTGTCCCATTTTCACACCTATGACCTTATTATTATGTTTTGCCTACTTATAACCCTTCCAATTCCACCTCGGATTGCCAAGTGGCCTAAACTTTTCCCCTATTCGCTAAGTACCTCAAGCATTGGTGGTCTAAAGTACCTCAGTAGTTTTGGGTCTGAAATGCATAAAGTTGTCATAAGCTCCTTTTTACACCTAAAGACACCAAGTCAAGTTTTCAGCCAAAGACCAACCCAAAGAGCCTCCCACTAGGTCATTTAGCATTTCATAGGTTAGAGGATTGTGTTGGTACTCTGAATCACTACTTTACATGTGCCAAGAAGATGAAATAAAATGGAAAGGAGGGTCAACACTCGATTGTCCAAAATAGATCAAAAATCCCTCAAGAAAGGCCTTCTTGGTCAAGACAACACTCTGCAAAGGTATAACTATGCATCTTAAACATTTTTGTAGGAATGATTGAGATGGATATCATGCAGAAAATAAAGTAAGGTAAGAAGAAAATTCCTCACTAAAAGGATATCCACAAAAAAGAGAAGGAAGCTTGCCTATTTTCAAAGGGAATCAGGGCTTTTAGGTTTGATTGGGTAAAACAGTGTAGCCAATGCAAAAGACCACAAGGAAAGAGGCACATCAACACAACCAAGCACAAATTGAAGATTTTTAGAAGTTGTAAATGAAAAATGGAAAAATGTGAGGTGAACTAAATAGAAATGAATGAACTTGAAAGGGCTATAGAGAACTTAGAAGACAACACTAATTATTTTTCTCTAACATCCCTAAAACCTAAATTTTTGGAAGGATAGGAAAATTAGGTGAAATAAGGATGATGGGCCTCCATCATGACAACAAAAGGTTAAAGAAGATATCATAAGGTGATTCCTAGGGTTTGCTAAGGTAACAATGCTTCACTACATCAAAAGGAGAAAATGCAGAGAGTATCAGTGTGAAGGAGATCAAGCCTTCAAGTATAGTCAATTTCCCTCAAAATGTTCAAAAGAAGAAAAACATAAGGTTAAGTGTCAAAATGGAAAATCAAGCTGACTAGGAGTTTTGTTGTTGAGTAACTAAGGTTGTCAAACTCCAAAGAGTGACAAAAGGGAATAAAAAAAAATGTGTCAAAGGCACCTGCAAAAATCAGAAGTGGCCAAGGGAAGACATGACAGACCTAATTTGTAGTCTTTGTTAAAGTGAATGACTCACTGTTAAAAAATGTAAGGAAAACATATTTTTGGATCACTTACACTCAGACATTTCAAAAGGGGATAAGAACATGTTTTTTCTTTAGTTTCTCCATGTAGAGAGAGGTTCAGCAGTTCCCAGACCCTCAAAGATAAAAAGGGACCTCTTCATCTCTCCAGCAAGCCCTCACCCAAGGAAGAAGAATTACCTTGAAGAGTTTTCAAAATCACCTGCAAAAAGGTCACATGATATCAGTGAAAATTATAAAGTGACAAAAATAAACTTAGAAAAAGTGGGTTTTCTAAATTTGATATATCTTTCAAAGGGTATAAAGGCACCTGAGCTATCATTTCTAACTCACTTGTCACTTTGCAAAGAGAGAAAACCTTCAACAAAAAATTCAGGGTTTGTTTGATTATTTCTTGGCAAAGTTCCTTGGCATTGTGTGAACAGGGTGGCGTTGAGCGAATAAGTGGCAACACTATACAAATCAAGTGGTGCTACACATAGGAAAGCACGACACCTAGTTCTCCTGTCGGTGTTGTGCATAGACTGCACGACCCATTGGGTGCTACGCCTAGAGGCCTGGCAGGCCTACACATGCTCGGTGTTGCACTGTGACCAGTGGCACGACTTGTCGGTGTTGCACCCACAGGACGACCTGACTGTTCGGGTAGGGTGCTATGCTAATGTAGAATGTCCTCAAACAAAGGAAAAACTTGCCCAAAAGCT
Organism: Pinus albicaulis; assembly: GCA_034641835.2. NCBI lineage: Eukaryota > Viridiplantae > Streptophyta > Pinopsida > Pinales > Pinaceae > Pinus > Pinus albicaulis. Next base: position 1,286,967,298 of record CM076577.1, on the reverse strand, counting down.
CAAGGTGATCCACCAAATTTCCTCCAAAGACCTCCAAGCAAGTGAAACTAGTAGGTGCCCCATTGTCTCCTCTTCTAAAATATTTTTAGTCATTTGGTGGCTATGGAATGAGTAAACCCTAGTTTTTCAAACCCTAGGTCTTAAATGCATATTAAATCTCTGCTTTTGGCCTCCTTGAACAAATTAATGGTCATTTGAAGTGGAGTAAACTTGGTAAATAAAAAATCATCTCAAAATGAGCCCTCTTTCAAAATTCAAGAACCCATGTCCTAAACCTAACCTTGACATCACTCATTCATAGAAGTTTCCCTCACCCCCATTTTCATTTTTCTCCTCCAAACCCTAGTTTGTCCACAAAAAAATCCCATCACCATGTGAGGGGCAGAAGACAATAGCAATAGTGAAAGAGTCCAAGGGCCTATGAGGCCAAATCACAAGGGAGGAAAATTGAATAGATTTGAACCCCATAGCACAGTAGCTATTACGTCATCTCCCATGATCCTCTCATGTTTCCAGAATGTGGGGTGTTTTCAATTTTGTGAGAAGGTCAAACAAGTACAAATCTACATAGATCTTATAAGGCTTTTTATCCTCAATCTACACAACAAAAAATCAAGCCTTATAGGGGTATATTTTGAACTATCTAAAGATTCCATATAAAATGCTATAGGTATACCTACTGTTGGTGAAAAGTGGTTTAAGAAAGCAAAATTGGATAAGAACTATTATGAGTCATTTGTAAAAACTAGGTACAGAATGGGCTACAGGGCTATCTTCCCTTTCTCACAACTAAAACAAAGATTTTCTCCCTTAATGATGGTTATCATGAAGTACTTCACCTATGAGGGGAGATATTCTAGGCTCTACTCCTACCATGTCAGACTCCTGATGCATTTCACAAGGCTCAAGATGCTCAACTTGCCATATTACCTCTATAGAAGTATGGTCAAAATGTATTGTATTGTCCGGAGAAGGAATCCTTCACAACAAATGCAGAGTTTATTTCACGATTCCTTGATCAATATTGTGGTATTACATCAGTTGGAACAGAAGGGAATACCTTGGGATGTGTTCATAGCCCATGAAGTCTTCACAAGCCCACAGCCTCCTCATCAACCAAACTTTCCCTCCTCATCTACACAAGTGCCCTCACCTCAAGGAAACTTCCCTTCTTCCCCTTCTCTTGATGCATCAAATGAAGAGGATGAGAATGGAAATAATGAACAAAGTAATGACAGTGAGGGTAATGGTGAAAATGAGTCAGCCCAAACTGAGGAAAAGAGTGAGGATGATGAACAAAGTGCTGACAATGAAGGTGATGAAATCACTGAGGAAGAGGAAAATAATGATGAGGGAGAACAAGAAAATGATGAGGCAGAGACAGAAATTGATGAGGAATAAGAAGAAGGGAATGATGATGGAGAAGAGGGCAGTGAACATGATATTGATGAAGATAAAAACCATGACAATATGGAAGAGGATAGTGAGCAAGATGAGGAGCTTGACAGTCAAAATGAAATGAGCATGGATGATGAAAGGGTAGAAATAGAGAATGAAGAAGAGGACAATGACAAAAATTAAGACAGTAAGGATAGTGCAAAAACTAAAGGCAGCACTGATACCAATGAGACAAACCACAGTAACAAAGAGGCAGATGATAAGGAAGACAGTGAGGGACAAGACAACAAAGAGGAAAATAGTCATGACAGCCATGACAACAATCAGCCCCTTAGTGATAATGAAAATGATGATAGTGAAAAAGATGATGATTAAGGTAGTCCTAGTCATGATGACCACGAAAAAGGGGAAGAGTCTCATAGTCTAATTGATGATCATAGCCATGAAAAGGAGACCAAAAAAATCACCATCACACCTCTTTCATTCACATACCATAGAGGGCCAAGGCTAGTGTTTGCTGCCTCCAAGAGGCAAGGGACCATGCCATCTACCTTAACCCAAAAGTTTAACAAGCACAAAAAAAATATGGAAAAAGGTGAGGAAGGTAAGAGAGGTAGGCAAACTAACCAAAAGCCCCAATTCATTGACCTTGACAGTGATAATGAAGATGAAGTGATGGCCACTAGAGTACTGCTCCAAAGTAAAGATGCACAAATTAGGGACTTGGAGAGAGATTTTTCCATGGCACAACATATCATTTAGTGTTATAAAAATTAACACAATTATTTTAAGAAGATAAAAAGGGGCCTTTCTCTCCAGAAAAATATGACCAAACACTATGCAATGAAAAACAAACTTTCTTGTGCAAAATCAAAGAGGCCCTCATTGAAATCCAAGCACTAAAATGAGGAGAGGACCAAGCTAGAGTTGGAATTTTTGCATCAGCTTCCCTACAAGTCTCTAAAACCCCTTGAAGGAGACCTCCACCAATTTTGAAGGAATTTGGACAAGTTTTTGTTTTTGAGAATTTGGAGGCCTATAAGCACAACACCACTGGTGCTACGCTTTTCCCTTAGGCATCCTCAAAGGGAAAACTATACGTTTTTGGATTTCTCATGAGTAGCACACTATGCTCACCACGTTTCAGAGAAATTGGATCATTTTTTATCCCTTAAAAGGTCAAAAAACACTTCATTTTTCACCATTCTGCCTCCTTTTCAGGCCTGGCACTGTGCTCATAGAAGTCTTGGGGATTTGACCTTTTGAACAGGTTACAGGTGCTAAATTAGAAAAAAAGGCATATATGGGAAGACCCCCAAAGCTTGGCTGCAACAGGACTTATTTTCTACCTAAGGTGGAGCTGCAGTTATAAACAACACTGTGTGTTTTTGTTCAAAAGTCAACAAAACACACTCATTTATTGCAAAATCATATTTTAGTCTTTTTTGAGGCAATTCACTCTAGAAATAGGTGCTAGAAGTTATTTTGGAATTTATTTCATGGGATATTTTATGGCTTGGGCTTTTCATGGTCTCTTGGGCATTAATGACCTTTATGGGTGATTTTGACATTTTCTACCCCTATCTAGGGTTTTTTTCCCTCCTTTTCTAGATAAATAGAGCATGAGGGCTTTCATTGTAAATGTTGGCTTTTGATGAGTTTTGAGAGAAATAAATGGTTTTTTTTAGTTTGAAGGAGAAATTGATTTTGCATAGTTTTTGAATGGATTTCTTTGATTGATCATGAAGGAGGATAGCTTGTAAGATCCCTGAGCTTGGTTACTGGTGAAGTGATTCTCTTTCATGTTATTGTTTTCTCATGTTTTCATTATGTTTCCATCCTTCTATGTTGTATTAGAACATAGGAGTATAGTCTAAGAAATGCTATTGGAGACACCTTAGTCCTTCTTGTTGTCTATTGTATTTATGTTTTGCTCTGCCGGGTTTTCTTAAGGAATTCTTAGTTGCTCCTAAGATCTACCTATGCTTATTTATTCTATGAATGGTTCAATATAGTATTTTTCAAATATGTTTTATGGTTAGCCCTACCTATTTGATGCTATTTAAAATTTGTTTTGGAATCTCTCTTTGAAGTATTACTTGTTAGGTTTTAGCTAAAGTGACCATGTTTTGATCATGCCCTTTGCTCATGCTTGAGAAGTTTCCTTAAAGTTATTTGTAGCTTGATCATTGATAGTTAGGAATTCCCTCTTCATTGATTAAAGTTATTTGTTATCTTGAATGTTTTCTAACCTTGAGGGTGAAATCACTAGAACTTAAATGATTTTCTTGCCTTCTATATTTCATTGGAATTGTTCATCTTGAATGCTTGTTTGCTTAAAGTGTAATCTAAGAGCTATTGGTTTACCCTGTAATCTAAGACATCTTGTTCAAAAGGTATTTGTTTAAGGATTCTTCATTGCCCTTACACACCTAATTTTTTCACCAAGTTATTGTTCATTTCACTTCACACATGCCTTATAGATCCATTTGACCATGCTAGATTTTCCCTGTTATGCATCTTGTTTCATTATTGAGATATCCATGAATTTCTTTGACTCCATAGCCCAATGATTTGAAGACCTCTCACTCCACCTATTCTACTTGACCATCTTGCCCAACCAAAACAAACAACAAACCCTACACTTAAGAACTAGCCTAAAATCCAAACCCTAGAGGAAAACAAGGCACATCCTTTGCATATAATAGAGAGAGCCCTCTCTGAGTCTAGGAAGGCTAGGTCCTAGGACTCCAAAGACTGTTTTGATGTTACCCTATGCATTTGGTCTACCAATATACTAAATCATGAGACTCGAACACCTCCCTCTCTGACAACACAGTTTTCTGAAGTTGTTTTTTATCCAACAACTATTTTCAGTAGAGGAGATTGGAGGAGCTAGATCTTGATATTTTAGCCCAAGGATCTAGTGAAAGGGTCAGCCCTTCTTGCATAGATTTGATTTTGCACCATTTCAGCCATCATATCATTAGATCTAGCTTCAAATGTGCATTCCCAATAGCATATATGTCAAGCCCTAAGAGGGTGGTTTTATTAGACTTATAGATCTGATAAAACCTTTATGGGTTATCTTGGGAATCCATCATTGAGCCCATATCTACAATTTTAGCATCAGCGGAGCTCTCATTATTCCTATATTTGACTTTATATCTTTCAGGAAGTTGTAGTCCCAATAATTGCAACAGGGAAAACACATTTTACCTTCCAACAGATCAACAGTTACACAATCCCTCTTGGGAAATCATTACAGGGTCATTTTAGGCCACCCTTGTGGCTTGAGTGTCTCATATTTTGAGCACTGTTGTACTTGATTTTTCACGTCAAATATAATAAAATGGATCAGTTATTTCTGTGCATTCTGATATGTATATATATATATATTTTTCTTTGTTGTAGTTCTTATATTGTGTTTCAGTATTACTGCATTCTCCCTTTTGGGATATTACAAAGGAGTATATTGTAATCCAGCTAGGCGTACAAGACTTCAATGTATATAAGGACTGTCTTTCTGGCTAAGAAGACCAAGACATTTTGGTAGAGACCAAAGGGGGCTGAAGGGTGACCATCGTATGGTCTAAGTGTAATGTCTGATGGTTTTACTTTGGTGGACCCTAACTCATGCCATATGTTCTTTGACATGATGGATGTGGATGCATCCTCGTCAATGATACATTAGTCAATGGTGATGTTTTGGACCGAAAAAGGTATCTAAAAGGTGACCATTGAATGAAGCCTAAGGGTGGCTTTATCTAAATAAAAAAACATCAGGTGTGAATTGGCAGGGTCGATGGCACCTAATGTAGAAATTAAGGCTTTCCGTTGTTTTGGGCATGATTGTAATACCTCCAAAGCTGACATAGAAGTGGGATATTGAGCTATATCATACACAATGTTATAGTTATGGATTTATTTATAATAGTTTCCTACCCACCTAGTTGGTCCTTTAGCTGTTTTTGGCAAAGGTTCGTTAGGCATCTTTGATATAGTCAAAGGTATTGTTAGTGCACTTGCACTAGCCCCTTACGCATTGGTGTATCTTGGGGTATCATAGTTTTGGTTATGTGTCTGAAAAAAAATTACCTCACTAGTCATGTTGATTTCATGGTTGTTTTTTCTGGAATCGTCAGGAGTTTGTTACTGTGTGCTGACTGTCCCTTGATAGGGGAAAGGCTCCTGCATGACTATTGTCTGTTGGAAGGACCCCCCTTGTCCACAATTACTCTGTAGCTTCTTCAGCTCAGAGGGGTCAGGAAAGTGGTGAGTTTAATGGCCATACTCACCAAAAATCGAACAAGAGTGGTTCGACCAAAGAAATTGTCTCTTTTTATGCCTTTGGGGGTTGCTTCACTCCTAGTTTTGATTTCGGCTACAGTTTCCTCCAGCCTGAGATCTCGAAGGGAGTTTTTCATTGTTGCCCCCCTATCTAGGTTTTACTTTAGGCTTATTTTTACCTTTCTTCTTAACCACGTTAGGAGGATAATTTGGATTCTCCTAAATGTATGGTTGGCACTGTTCGTTTTGGGAGAGTTGCACAAAGTTCACCTGTGCATTATTCTACATGGGCAGGTCTTATGCTGAAGATTGGGCTTATTGCGGTCCCTGGTTTGTAAATGGTTGTTCAAGGGAGATCTTTCATCACCATTTATAGCTATGTATTGGGTCCCTTGAGCTAGAGGATAGGGTCCTCCATGATGATGGTGGTACGATGACACCCTACTGGTCAATTTTGTCGGAGGCATGGGTTGACTTTGGTAGCCAGGTTGTGGTATGTTCTAGGTAGAATCATACACGTAACCGGGGTATTGAACTTTGCTGCTTAGGTGATTTTGGGTCAATGAATGAATTAAACTGTCTGCAAATTTCTATGCGCCTGAAAATTCTTTGTAAGTTTGCAAGCGCGAGGCACGAGACAAGATATTGTAAATATACCCTGACTGTGTATAGATCAGCTCGAGTTGTTGGGCCTTACTGATGGCATCCTCTTTGGATATCAGCTTTTGTTGCAACACATCCTTTGAAATCTCTATGGTGAGAGTTTTCAAGAGCAGTTCTAATAGAAATCGATCATTGAGTTTTGCTTTTCACAAACTACGATGCTGCCACCATTCGGGGAGATGGTCTGAGATATAGACGGCAGGGGTTTCCCTAAATTGAGTCAGTAATTACATTCGGGAATCGTGGTGGATGGGTAACTAAAAATAGGTCAGGAATGGAGTAGGGAGGGTGCTAAAGGTTCCATGTGTAGTAGAGGGCTACTCCACATACCATTTTGTGGCTATTCTGGTTAGGGTGCGTTGAAATAGTCTTAGTCGAATAGTATCGCCAACGATGTTGTTCGATGAACACCACAGGTGGAAAGTCATAACATGATTTGTGGGGTCTTCTTCTTTCTTCCCTTCAAATTTTGGAATGTCCGAAGGGAGCTTCGTGGGCATGGGAGGCCATATGGGCTTGTGTGCAATGGGGTCATTTTTCAACTTGGTTTAATATGGTATATTTAACGAAGCTAGAAAAGGTGATTGCATGTCTGTAGCCATTGCAACTTGTGAAAACACAATTTTCTAGTTAGGGATAGGGTTTTTCTATGACGTACCGTGCTGTGCGTTCACCTAGTTTCCTGAATGGGTAGCACTTGTATGCCTGATAACAATTGTGGGAAGAGTGGTCTGTGGTGACAATGTGGGCGTGTTCACTGGTTTGGCATTGGGAGACTAACTAGGGTTCCCAAATAGTGATGCCCAGATCAAGGATGAACTAATAAGGGTGGAATTTTTCCGTATTTGATGCCTAAATGGTGAAATACCTGGAACCCCTCCTGGTAATGGGTGGAGGTCCAAAAGATGTCTAGATCGATGGGGTCCCATTGTGTCTGTTCTGGCGTCGAATAGGTATGGTTTCAGGAATATTTGAGAGGATAGAGATTATAATCAAAGAAAAAATCTGATATCATACATAAAACAAAGTGAAAATAAAATATAAATTTTCCCTTTAGATTAATCCTATGTGACCAGTCAATAAACAAAATATGGTTTTTTGTTGTTTATGTATGATACTCAAATCCTAGAAGACCTAATCGTCCTTACATGCTCAAATGTAGCTAGGCCTTGATAAGATATCTTGTGAATGTTGGAACAACATCTCGGAAGAATTGGCAACACCCCTAGTCAACCGAAGAAAATCAACCAAGGTAAGCGTAGAGGATCTAGTGCTTCCTACACCGTCACCTATAGGGAAATGATGCCCTAATTTTGGCCACTAAGCATCGTCGTCCCACGTGAGTGTTAGAGTCTTGGGTTTCTTGGTAGTTCAGCTACTAGTATCGACTATCAAACAAGTTAAGTATCCCCGAATGATACTACACGCACCGGGCCTAAGCCTAACCCCCTCTGAATTGGATCTTTGTTGCACTTGGGTTTTATTTTCCATGGGTGGGTAGATAGATTTGAAATTTCCCTAAACATTCAACTTCTATGTTTCAATATGAATACTGACCAAGGCAGCTTACTAGATGCCTACCCTCTTAGTCCTAACTTAGAATATAAACTCTTTTGTGGCCCCTGTGGGGAGAATTTATTAAGTTTGGTTAAGTTAGTTTTAGATGTATTTACTTTACTTAGGGTGTGGATGTGTGTGAAAATAATGTGAACAAGCACATAGTTTAAACATGTGGATATGTGATGATCCTTTTCAAAATCCCCTATCTAAACTATGTTTTGTTTTTCGTTTCTAAAAAAACAAACATGTGTGGATACGGGCCGCTTTCAATTTTTCGTAGTTAATCTATATGATCAACTATAGGGAGATGACGAGTTATCAATAGAGAGTGTTCATATGCTTGCCTAGGATCACCCGAGGGTGCAAAGGCATCAGATATTAGTTGCTCTTCTATCGACACTTCGATCATAGTCCCGAATCCTAGTGCAAAAATTGAACTAAAATAATTACTTTTACACTAGAAAAATGAAAATTTTTTTTGGCTAAGCATACATGGACTTGGACCACTTACTTTGGCTAATTATCTAGGTGTTTTCTGGTACCTAAATTTGAAAAACATAATTTTTTTCGGAATGCAAGTTAATTTTCCTCCTACTTAAACCATGTGTGAACTTTACGAAAATCAAATTGAAACAAAACTAACACTTAAACTACTAAAAATAGCTAAACGTGAGCTTTAACAAGTTATAGGGCACTTTAACCAGTGCTGGCAAAGGTATTATGCGCTGCCAGTCACTTTTACAACCAAGGAAAAGATGGAAATAGTAGAAAAAATACTACTTTTGGTTTCCGTGCGCAAAATACTAAGACAAGCACGAAGGCCATGCATAGGTCACCTCTAAACTCGCGCACTAGGGTGTGTCTCTATATAAAAAAATATGTGCAAGTTCTTGAAAATTAATTTTTTGGGAGCTCTTTAGTTTTAGCCTATCACTGAGGGTGAATCAGGAAGTGAAGAAGAGAGAGGGGGAAATTTCAGCCCAACTCCTCAGAAAATAAAGAGGTCTCTGTAAAAAAATCACAACCACAAAAACTTGGAAATAAAATTTAGTGGAATCGCCAATCCTATGTTTGTGTGTTTGGTATATGAATGTACCAAATCAGACCTACTGAAGAGGGGTGGTTTTTCCCTCTTTAGTTCTTGGTCATAGGCAGAAATTAGATGGAGTCAAGAAAGTTAGTGGAACATGCTAAAAAATAAACATACTAGATAGAGAAATAGCATGCATATTCAAACATAAAAGCTAAACTAAAACAAATAAAACAAAAGCTCTAAATAGATTCAAACAACTTCAATAATCCAAATGGCAGTGCATACATCCCCTCTTAATGAGGCCTAGTAGGAATGGAGGATGAAAATTTTACCCACTTGCCAAGGGACCCTTAGAAATATGGAGTTCCAAGTCCCGATGCAAGGATGTATTTACTTACGAGCTACCTTGGCGCAAAGTATCTCTCTCTCTAATATGGTGGATTGGAGTTGTTGGATGGCCAACAACTATGTCCCCTCTATCTATACTCCGAATCACACACTGTTGGTATTTCTTGGGGAAATTATGGCGAGCATAACAATTTGTTCTCAAATTGTCCATCTCTTGGTAGCCCTTTATAGGAGAGTTCAAACTCTCCTTCCCTCTCTTGGTACATTGTGGATGGTGACTGTTGGTATTATTTTATGGCTATATTTTTCTCCTAAAATCCCATCATTTTTCACCATTTTCTTCCATAAATCCCTTATATTTTATTGAAATTGATTAATATAGCATTATGATTGTTATTTTTACATTAAAATTAATTTATGGAATTTTTGTGTTAAAAATTGAAAATTTTCAAGAAAATTATAGGATGTGATAACTTCCTGTAAATGGTTTATGCTCTAACACGTGGCATAGCAGGTAGATAAAAAAAAAGGACAAGGACGTGATCTAGAACGTACACAGATGATGAAAAATCTATCCAATATCAGATTTGAAGTTCCTAAATATCTGGTCAACGTTGGTCAAACCCAGCCAATCTAGCAGAAAAATCTGAGTCATAATGAATGAGCTTGATATTTTGCCTATGATTAGGAATTCCAAACTAATTCGATCTGTTTTGGAGCTCAGTTAGGATTAGAAGGAATGAAAATGGCCTCTTTTGATTGTAATTTATGATAAATAAGTGAATGGAAGCATGTAATAGGCTAGTGATGCTAGTGATATTATTGATACAAGAGAAAAATTGAGACTATGCACGTGCTTCAGAACTCTGTTTTAATGTAACTCATTCCCAGATTTTAATCAAAGATAGAATCTTATCATTTATGGTTTTTCAAGTTAGCGTTTTCATCATTTGAAGTTTCCCAAGTGTGCCTTCAAGCGTGGAAGGGCCCCGATGTGAATTTGGTACACTTTTCTTTACATTTTCATTAGATTTAATATTTAGATATGATTTAGTATTTTGTTTAATTTTCATGATTTAAGTTCATTGATTTCTATCAAAAGTGCTTATGATTTTATTTATCATTTTTATTTCATGATTCATACTTATAATTGCAGAATTCGATTACTAAATTAATGAACAGTCCTTATAAGAGGGTTTAATTGAGTATTGAATTCAAAATCATTTCTATGATCTCCGTTTTAATGAATTCAATTTTTAGTATGCTTTAGTGTGTTACTTTGAAAAAAAAATTGTGAACTATAACCTTGTAAAAGGATTGAAAACTCAGATAATTACTAGCACTCTGTTTTTAGAGCAACAGATCAGATTTAATTACATGAGTGTTTAAAGTGTGTGAGGAACCACATATCAATCTCTTGTAGAAAGAGTGTTGGAACCTACCATAATAAACATTCACTTAGGAAAACCGATCCTTTTAGGTATATAAACATTAGACACATGCCTCTAAGATTACCTACATTGGTTGACAATAAATTGAGCGTAATATAAAATAGTAGATTGGTCTAAACATTTTGGCACCATTGCTGGGGAGGCGCAACTAGAGGATTTAAAAAAAACAAACAAACAAAAAAAATAAAACAAACAAAGAAACAAAAACACAGATTTAGTTTTAATTCTACATTTTAGAAGTCATGTTTACTTATGCCTAGACCTAGAGATGATAAAGGTAGATTCATAAAAACTCCCCATCCAAAAACTAATCCACCACTAGGAGCAGACCCTTTAGAGAGGATTGAACACACAACTCCAGCCAGGAAAGTCGCTATACAAGAAATAGAGGACAAAAAAAAATCAGGGCAGAGACTCACACTCATTGAAAGACAAATTTTATTGGCATACGAAGCAAAGAAGAAACATCTCCCTGAATCCTTTATAACAAGAGAGAGTAGCAAAATAGCCCAACAACCGTTCCTTGAACCTACTGGTTTTGAAAAATCTCAAGAAGGAGAAAAATCACCAGAACAACCTTTCTTTGAAACAAGTGACACTAAACAAGACATTAAATCAACAGAAGAACCTATCAAAATGACTGAGGAAGGAGGAGGATCAGCAAGAGGACCCATTCCTGAACAACTTACAGAATATGAAAGACAACAAGAAGAAAGAAGAAGACAAAGAGAAGCTGAACAGAAACAAAGGGAAGATCAAGATCGAAATCCACCACCAAGAGAAGAGGAAGAGTCAACCTTTAAATTTCCTATTCAAGAACCAGGAGAAAACAATGATGAGAAAATAAAAATGAAAAACATACCTCCATCTGTACTACCAAACTTTTATGGCATGGCTTCAGAAGACCCAGATTCATTCTTGTTTGAATTTGAAATAGTATGTTGAACATATGGTTACACAGATGATGCCCATAAGCTTAGACTCTTTCCAGAAACACTAAAAGCATCAGAACTTAGGTGGTTCATGGGACTTGGTGAACATGCAATAACTGATTGGTATGGCATGAGAAAAATATTCTTAAAAAAATACCATCCTTATTGTAGATCAAGAGATTCTAAAGATGATATATTTAGAATGAATCAACAAGAGGATGAGAGCTTAGAGGAATATTTGGAACTATTCGTTTACAATCTACAAAAATAAAAACATAGAAACATGTCTCTTGATTTGATCCGAACAATATTTTTGAAGGGCATCCGAGAAGAATACTTAGACGATCTTAATTTGATGGGCAAAGGTGATATTTCTACCTTACCTTTGGATGAGATTGTTGATTTATGTGAAAAGTATTCTAGGAGCAAAGCTAGGAATGGAAAAAGAACCATATCATCCAAAGCCACTAAATCTGCTTCAGCTAGTGTGACAAGGGCTGAAATAGGAAACTTATTAGAATAATTCAAGAAAAACTTATTAAGTACCTTGGGAAACCAAATAGACACTTTGAAAGAAAAGAAAAGACAGGAAGAGGAAGATCAATTAATGGCTATATTTTGTCCAAAGTGCCAGAAGAAACATGCTTTGAAAGACTGCCCTTTAGAAAATGTTCAAAATGTTCAAGTTTGTGCCTTTTTCACTGAAAATCATGATATATTTCATTACTCTAAAATCAAGATTTTGCAAAATTTTATTTTGGAAGCCAATGTAAATATGGAGAATTTGTATTTCATGGGCGCTAAGAGACCATGGCAACCACGACCTCCACCTCCAGGTATGTTCCCAAATCAAAATTTGCAATTTCCTGCATAAGATCAGATGTATGTTTAGAATTCTTATAATGTTCCCATGCCTTGGCAACAACAAACTTACCCACAACAACAATGGAGACCATTTCATCAATATACTCAACCATACCAACCATATCCTCAACCATACGAACAATATCCTTAGCCATATCAGCAGTATCCTCAAACATATCAGCAATATCCTCAGCAGCAAGTTGTCCAACAACCTCAAAACACTTAACAAACATTGCTTGATCCTCCACCAATAAATCCATCTCAATTACAACTTCCATCTAACCAGCCTCCTATACCTACTCAAATACCTACTCAACCTGTACCTAATCCAAATAATAGAGTAGATAGACCAGCCTATAGTTTAGATGAGGGAACATCTTACCCCATTCTACCTTTACAAAACATTGAGCTTAGGTATGGTAGGATACTTCAAAAAGAACCTCTAGTAGCTGACAAACAAAAAGAAAACAAAGAGAATGAAGATGAAACTCCAATTCAAAAGAAACAAAATGATAACATCCAAAATAAACAAATGTAACCAATGCATTCACCACCTTTTCTGGATAGATTGATCCAAGCAAAAATCCCCATGTCTTTACCTCAGTTTGATGTTTTAGATGAGCTAAAGAATTTCTATATAAAAATTCCACTACTTCAAGCCATAAAAGACATTCTGATATATACTAAAGCAATCAAAGAACTATGCCTCAAGAAGTCTACAAAGAAAAGACTTGACCCACAAACTATTCATGTTATTGGACATCTAGCCAGCCTTATGACAAACACCATTTCAATGGAAAAGTATGTTGATCCTGGTATTCCCAGAGTCACTACAATCATTAAAAACATACCTATTCCAAACACTTTTATTGACCTTGGGGCTGCAATAAATGTGATGACCCATGAAACAATGAAAACACTGCAGCTCACAAACTTGCAATACACACCAATTGTCCTAGAACTAGATGATAGGTCTAAAGTCATTTCTGAAGGGATTTTGGAGGACATAATTGTTTCACTGGACTCTTGGGAGTATCTAGTTGAATTTTTAGTCCTTCATCCAAAATATAATTTAGGAGGACACCCTATCATCCTTGGTAGACCATGGTTAGCAACTGTTGATGCATTTATAGGGTGTAGATCAGGTAATATGATTATTTCATGAGGAACTGAAAGAAAACAACTCACTGTATACCCATCAACATAGTCACCAACAATAGCAAACAACTTATGGCTTGATGACAAATACAACATCAATCAAATCTATGATTTTCAAGAACATAATAATGATGATTTGGTAGAATTGTTCCTTTCTCAACCTGATATTTCTGAAGAATTAAGAAATGAACAATACAATGCTACAGATCAAATTTTAGCACAATTTTTTCAAGAAACATGTACCATTCATTCTTTGAAAACATTATTTGAAAACATTTTTCCCATTCAATCTATCACAAACACACAGAGTAAGATCATAGAGATAAGTCCAAGAAAAAAATTGAATATTGGCACACACCTAGACTTATCCCAGGAAGAAAAATTGATTCAATTATTGAGAAAATATCAAAAGGCATTTACTTGGGACCACACCGATATGCAGGGAATCCACCCAGAAACATGCACTCACCATATTTACACAGATAGTAATGTAAGACCAGTGAGGCAACCACAGAGAAGAATGAATCCCATCCTTCAGGATATTGTTAGAGATGAATTACAAAAACTACTAAAAGTCAATTTTATTTATCCCATCTCTGACAGCCAGTGGGTATATCCATTGGTAGTAGTGCCCAAGAAAAATGGTAATTGGAGGATTTTTGTTGACTACAAAAAATTTCCTTTTTGAAGAAATTTTTGTAAGGTATGGAGTGCCTAGAGAGATAGTAACAGACCAAGGCACTCTGTTTACTTCAAGGCTGGTTCAAGACATCACAGAAAAATATAAAATCAAGCACAGGAAAAGTACACCTTACCATCCATAGACCAATGGCCAAGTGGAATATACAAATAAAACTTTAGAAGGAATTATCACTAAAACAGTGGCAATGAACAGAAAGAACTAGGAGGAAAAACTCAAGGATGCTGTCTAGGCTTATAGAATCACGTGGAAAGACACTACAGGATTTACACCATATCAGCTGGTGTATGGAAAAGAGGCAATGGTTCCTATTGAATTTCAGATAAATACTTATAAAATGGCTGCAGATTTAGGCATTGATCTCAATGAGGCACAAAAAGAGAGAATTATGCAATTGAACTAGTTAGATGAAAACAAGCAGCGGGCAGAAGAGAGAACAATCCTAATGCAGAAACAAAGGAAGCAGTGGCATTATTCACACATAAAGAAGAAAAAGTTTAAAGAAGGTTACGGGGCTTTACTCTTTGACTCCAAATTCAGAGATCATAAAGCTAAGTTTACAACACAATGGATGGGTCCATATGAAATAGTTCAAGTACTTGAAAATGGATCAGTCAAACTTACTACAATTGATGGAGAAGGCAACACCTTTATTGTCAATGGACATAGGTTGAAACTCTATCATAATCCCATTAGCAAAGAAGATTCATTCAAACTGTATCTCAGCAAAAGGAGGTTGAATATCACAGCCTTCAGCTGTGATATCTCTACCTTAGTCATTTCAATTTCTTAAAAAATAAAAAATAAAAAAATAAAATAAAACATAAAAAATAAAAAATAAAAAAAATAATGGTTTAGATCTGAAAACCAGACTCTGGCACACTCTAAACTTGGATTCTTACTGGAAAACCAATCATTTGGATGGTAAGAGTTCATTGTTCTAGTTATTTCATGTTTTTCATAATTTCAATAATGACTTGAGGACAAGTCAAAGAATTAGTGGGGGAGAAGAAAAAATGGTTTTTCCCTATCTCATCTCCTCATTATCAATTTTTCAAGGAATTTGTTTCAGTAATTCAATGTTTCAGTAAGAGTTGTTTTGTTCTAATCAATTAAAGGGACCTGTTCAAGCAACAAAATATGCAATGGGACCTGTTTCAACATGATTATACAGAGAGACCTGTTCAAAGGATATGTCAATACTACAAATAGCAGAGGGACCTATTCAAAGACTGCATCAAAGGTACATAAGGCTACTTCAACAATTTTCAAAGGTTTCCTATCAGAATTCTAAACAAGGTTGCATCAACACCAAAGATGAATAGAAGCTTCACAAACATGACTTTTCAGATTTCAAGGGACCTGTTTATACTCATTTTCAAAGGGACCTATTTTAGAAGATAAGGATCAGTTACAAAGACAATCAGATTAGTCACACCTGTTACACCTACAAAAAGAAAAATCAAGATTTTATCAGCCAACAAGTGTAATGTATTGAAAGATTTTTGTTTTTAGCATTTAAATTCCTAGATTATTTTAGTGTCAAATAAATAATTATGATTTCTTATTATCAATTTCATAACCTATATCAATCCATTCTAAGCATTCTAACCTATGCAACCATAGGCTATCTTATTACCTAATGGTTTCATGCCCATATCCCTCTGCCTATTTCTATACGTTCATATCTATTACCACTCTGCCTATTTCTACACATTCATATCTATTACCACTCTGCCTATTTCTATACGAACACTTCTATTTTCATAATTCCCATTCCTACCCATATTATCCATTTTAACCATTCCTACCCATACCCTCATACATTCATCATTGTTTCAAATAGACCTCTACCAACAAAGTACCAATGGGCCTATCCTCAATCGATTTCATCCATTCTAACAAGATAAGTTGTTGAAGAAGCCTAACAGAAACTGACAGTAGTTGAGGTGGAAAGCCAATCCTTCAGAAGGGATAAGACATTTTGTGAAAGGAGAAGCGAAATCGGAATCAGAGTGGTGCAAAAGTGGAATGGTGCAAAACGACGAGAATAAGGAGTGGAATCTTGAGCGATAAAGTAAAAGTGGGTTTGAAATAGAAAACTGGCAGTATCGCGCAGTTGAAAAGTTGTATTTAAGTTTTATCAAAAAAACGTGATATATGTTTGCTGTTGACACGTAAGGAGGCAGTGGTATTTTAATACCACTAATTTCGTGTATATTTGGAGCGTTAATGCTCAGAGGCTTTAACAACGCGATATTTATTGGTGATCGTTCGATCAGGGTTTGCAGCGTGACAAGCTGGGGGTCGTCGATTGAAGAAGTGCATGAATTGGTGGGATCCATTCTTAATATAATGTCAAGGTTTATGACTGGAGAACGTTTGATGCATGGTTTAACCTTGGATTTAATTAAAAGGCCAGGGCACATATATATAGTTTATGAAGTATCAAATGTTTATTTGATAAGTGATAAAAGAGGTCCATATCTTCTTATGAGTGTATCCGCCAATGATTTCATTTCTCTATTAGCATGACTTGTATACTCTGTTACTATGATTGTGTTTTCTGCAAACCACTATCATTCCTCTGTATCTATGATTTGAACTCTCTGTGACACGTCTTTGGCTCTGCAAATAAGACTACGGTCTTTCATAATAAAACCCTATTCTCTACGCCATCATCATAACAATATTATCTCATGATAACAGGAAAAATCAAGGTCGGGCGTTGAGTTTTCATTTTATGAAACTCTGAGTTCATAAAAGTCGGCTAACATTCGGGCTCTGAGTTTTAAAATAGAAAGGCCGAGATAATAGGTGTTGAAAAAGGGAGAAAGTATAGGAGTCAACGGTTATTCAGAATTTTGACTTCCGCCTAGAAATTGAAGTAAGCTCAAAAATTTACGACCAGCTCAGACATTTGAAGAAGTCAGTTCAGAAACTTAAGGTAAAGTCAGTGGAACGCAACAAGAAAGGTAACAAGTTGAAAAACCCTGGTTAAATTTTTGTTTCACAGAGTATAATAAAAAAGGGTTAGAACAAAGATTTTTCTAAAAATGACAAATAGAGTAGAGCCTGAGAAATTTGATAGGTCAAAACACCATGAAGACTGTGTTAAAATTTTGACGGAAAAACAATGGTTACCTTTTCTAGAGAAATTCAATGGAAATAATGAAGAAGTTACAAAACAGTTTGCATTTTCATTTAATGAAGAAAAAGATTTGATAGGAAATTTCTCTTTCATAATCTCAGAGGATACAATAGCTCAGTCATTACACATTAGTCCAGAAGGGGAAAAATATTTCAAAACCAAGCAATTTAGAGAAAAATCACGGACTCAGTTTATGTCTAGATCCAGAGTTTCTTCTGTCAATTGGAAAAAGGGTGTTCCTAGAAGTTGGATAATCCATCCATGGGATGAAATGGTATACATTCTCCAAAAATTTGTCACATGTGATGGGCGATACAGCATAGTATACTTGTATCACATAAAAATCTTATTGCACTTAAAGGGTCAATGCACTATCAGTTTGCCTTACTTTCTTTTAAAGAGTTTAACTAAAATGTCAAAGACCATCCAAAAAAAAAAGGGTAATGAAGATATAATCTTGTATTATTTTGGTTTGATCAAAATTTTAATTGAATTTGAATTGCAAAAGAGAGGAATAACATGGGAAGGATTTTTAATTTCCAATCAAATCAAAACCAAAGAAGATGAACAAGAGAAAAAAGGAAGCACAGAATTTATGGTTGATGTTGATGAGGAAACCCCTGAATTTAGATCAAGCACTGTTGCTCAACCCAGTAGTAGTGTGAAAACAAGGAGAATGAGGCAAGAAGATGCGAAGAAAATTGCAAAAGACAAAATTTTCACTACTTACACAAGAAGATCAAGGAGGATAAAAAGAAACAAAATACAAGATGATCAACCAGAGAAAGATATAAATACACCAATGGAAATTGAAAGCAGTGCTAATTCACAGCCAGAACAAGATGCAGAAATGGAAACTGAATGTAACAAGGAAGAAAGAAAAGAGCCAGTATCTTCAAACAAGAAACAGAGAAAGCTAAAGAAACAAATTGAAGAGTTAAAAGAGGAACTGATGGAAGAAAATATGTTAGAAAGAGTCATAAAGAAATAAAATGAAGTGTTAAGAGCCCAGAGAAAGAAGATGCAACAAAAAAATGAGAAATTAAAAAGGAAAGTCAAAGAACTCAAAACTGATCAAATTGAAATATGTAAATGGGAAACAAAATGGTACACGCAGAAAAAGGCTCTCAAAGAAAAATACAAGAACATGAAGCATGAGTTTCAAGCCCAGAAGAATGTAGATGTATTGCTACAAGTAGCAGAAGTAGAAGCAGAAGCAGAACATAAAGGGAGCACATCAAGTTAGCATGAGGACATGCTAAATCATTGAGTTTGGGGGAAATGTTGGTATTATTTTATGGCTATATTTTTATCCTAAAATCCCATCATTTTTCACCATTTTATTCCATAAATCCCTTATAGTTTATTGAAGTTGATTAATATAGCATTATGATTGTTATTTTTGCATTAAAATTAATTTATGGAATTTTTGTGTTAAAAATTGAAAATTTTCAAGAAAATTATAGGATGTGATAACTTCCTATAAATGGTTTATGTTCTGACATGTGGCATAGCAGGTAGATCAAAACGAAGGACAAGGACATGATCTAGAACGTACACAGATGATGAAAAATATATCCAGCATCAAATTTGAAGTTCCTAAATATCCAGTCAACGCTGGTCAAACCCAACCAATCTAGCAGAAAAATATGAGTCATAATGAATGAGCTTGATATTTTGCCTATGATTAGGAATTCCAAACTAATTCGATCTCTTTTGGAGATCAGTTAGGATTATAAGGAACGAAAATAGCCTCTTTTGATTGTAATTTATGATAAATAAGTGAATGGAAGCATGTAATAGGCTAGTGATGCTAGTGATATTATTGATACAAGAGAAAACTTGAGACTATGTACATGCTTCAGAACTCTGTTTTAATGTAACTCATTCCCAAATTTTAATTAGAGACAGAATCTTATCATTTATGGTGTTTTGAGTTAGCGTTTTCATCATTTGAAGTTTCCCAAGTGTGCCTTCAAGTGTGGAAGGGCCCTCATGTGAAGTTGGTACACTTTTATTTACATTTTCATTAGATTTAATATTTATATCTAATTTAGTATTTTGTTTAATTTTCATGCTTTGAGTTCACTGATTTTGATCAAGAGTGCTGATGATTTTATTTATCATTTTTATTTCATGATTCATAGTTATAATTGCAGAATTCGATTACTAAATTAATGAATAGTCCTTGTAAGAGGGTTTAGTTGAGTATTGAATTCGAAATCATTTATGTGATCTCTGTTTTAATGAATTCGATTTTTAATATTCTTTAGTGTGTTACTTTGAAAGAGTTTTTGTGAACTATAACCTTGTAAAATGATTGAAAACTCAGACAATTAGTAGCACTCTGTTTTTATAGCAACAGATCAGATTTAATTACATGAGTGTTTAAAGTGTGTGAGGAACCACATATCAATCTCTTGTAAAAAGAGTGCTGGAACCTACCATAATAAACATTCACTTAGGCAAACTGATCCTTTTAGGTCTATAAAAATTAGACACGTGCCTCTAATATTACCTACCTTGGTTGAAAATAAATTGAGCCTAATATAAAACAATAGATTGGTCTAAACACTGACCCAAGAGAGGAGGGCGATTCCATTGTGTGCCACATTTATTCCATTGTGTGCTCCCTTGAGGTCCTAAGGAGGCTTGGGTGGCTATCATTAGGTGGCCTCAATTGTTGGATCAATTTCCTGGAGTGTTCCTTGTGGTCTTGGAAAGTGACTTCTGCCACTCTCAGGTACGCGCGATTTCTTGAGGAAAAGTCGCGCAAAGGCACGCTTATCGAAGAATTATGCGCGCAAAGGGACATTTTACTGGTTCCTTTAGTGCACAATTTGATTTTCCTATTAGACCTTAGAGATTTTTAAATACTTTGGATTCTATATTGTCTTTCAGCCCTATAAATCCTTATGCCTAACATTCAATAATGTAATTTTTCTTGTCTGATTTTCCACTGATAACAATTGCTTTACGATTGATCAGATTTCATTTAGGATTGAGCTGGAAGACATCTATTTTATCACTGGACTTTCCTAGAGGGGAGAACCAGTCAATTTGCATGGTAAGCCCACTATAGGTCTTAATGTAGATGACTATGTACAGTTGTATTGTGTAGATGGTGCATAGAAGGTGGGGACTCGGATTCCAATCAAGGATCTATGGGACTTGTACATGAAAAATCCTTCTTTTCACTATTGGTATAGTGGCAGGGTCGGCATCCCTCCACCAGGCCTCACACACTCATATAAGCCTAGCAGTGGATTGCTTGACCCATCTCTATTACTAGTGCATAGCTTTACTGGAAAATCTAAAGAAACAACTAACTTCCATGTAGCAAGTAAAGACAAGAAACTTTGGGTATGGTACTATTATGCTGACATTATTCTTTGAGAGAGTCCTAGGGCTTCGGCCCAATATCATCTCTTCCATCAGTAGCCCAAGGGATCCGAGGATAGCTAGATGGGCATAATTGATGAAGAGACTGATGGGAAGTGAAGTTCCCCGCACTAGATGGGATGATGAGTTATTCCAGTGGTGGGAAGAACATGTAATTTCATTAGAGGACTATCCCTATGCTAGGATGGAAATTAGAGCAGATCTTGATTTGGTTCTTCCATTCGGAGAAGCATGGGGTGCAATTGGTATGATTGCACAATGATTTTTTGATTATGTGTTTTTTTTTTTCAAATTATATGCAAAATGAAAAAACATGTTTTTGATAGGACAATATGACTTAAAAAATTTAATGATCATGATGCAGATATGGGACTGATTAGACCAGAGGGATACACAAGACATAAGTGCCACAGAGGAGAGGTAGATGATTTTGAAGACCCAGAAAGGACCTGTCAGCCACCTGTAATATTTTTTTATACCAAAAGGTGGCTAAATCTTTTTGAGCCTCCAAGGAACAAATTTTATCACTAAAAATTGTTGGCTCTTGAAGACTCCTTGTAGGCCTCATGCCTATGTCCAAAATCCTCATTACTGTTCCTCTTAATTCTGCTGATTCCAAGTAGAAGATTGCTGAAAGACCTTCATTTTCCCCCTTCTTAAACCTTCATCTGCTCCCCTTATTCTCCACAAACTTCCTTGTTTTCATAAATCCTCTTCTTCCATTTATGAAAATCACTTTCCCATAGTTAAAAACCCATTTTTCTTTATAAAACCCAAAACCCGCTTATCCAAACTTTCAACTTAAAAACTTGAAATCACGTGTTTAATATTTTAATGGGTTGATTGAAAGACCGATCGCGCAATCACAATCGGAGAAATCAAATGGGTAGATCAAAAAGAACCACATCAAAGTTCCGATGCAATTGGGTCTCGTATGTTAAAAGTTTCCCCCGCCCATGTCTCATATGACTTCCCCTGGGACCAAGTGTTAAGGACCCCGGGTGCCAGTCGCATCGCAACGTTTCAAATAGGTTGATCGGAATGACCAGGCCCGATGGTCCGATTGCGATTGACCCCTTTGTTTTAAATACGCCCCGGGCATATTACATTCCATATATCCGAAGGCCCCACAGTCGGGGGCCTGTCCGCTTTATATATATATTCTTCCGCTCGATCCATAAAAACATTTGATTATTCCAAAAATTTGGGTTTCATAAAAAAATCCAAGGGTTTTTCCCCCGGCTCATCTCCACCATTGATCGTATGCCAAATCCAACGGTTCGCGCAAAATCGCATCGGAATTTTTCTTTCGATGCATTTGTTTTATTCCCCCAATCGGCCATCCCTGATCCATTCTCCACCGTTGATCTCGTTCTTAGATCGGGGGCCTGCACTCAATCGCATGCGTTTTTTTTCGCCCCCGATCGCAACTCCCCCGATTGGTTCTCCACCGTTGATCTCGTTCTTGAATCAACGGTTATCGCTAAATCGCATCGCAATGTTTCAATCACAATCGCAATGTTTCACCCCCGATTGCAGATCCCCGAATCAATCCCGACCGTTGATCTAATCCTTCGATCCAACGATCCGCGCAAAATCGCATCACAATGTTTCAATCACAATCGCAATGTTTCACCCTCGATTGCCGATCCTCGATTCAATCCCGACCGTTGATCTAATCCTTGATCCAACGGTCCGCGCAAAATCGCATCGCAATGTTTCAATCGCATGCGTTTTTGTTTTACCCCCGATTGCGCTCCTCTGATTAGATCTGGACCGTCCACGTGTCCAGATCGGACGGTCCAAAACCAACCCGCCTTATTTCTTCTCCCCGCTCTCCTTTTCCTGTTCTGCGCCGATCTCCACCGTTAGATATTTTTATCCGACGGCTATGCTCCTCCCCCGCCATATGAAGTAGTTTAAACCTATTTCCGCAGGATTTCTTAACTCTTTTTTTGTTTTGCAGGTGTTTTAATGGTTTTCCATTATAGAATGAAGGAGAGCCGAGGGTTGGGAAAGACATTTCCTGTGCCTTCGAGCTATCTAAAAGAACCATTCATGGGCTCTGTATCAAATGATTTATCGATGTTTCATGAGCATTGATAACCTAAAGAGCCCTGCGCTGCCCTGCACATCGACAAGACACTTTTTTATTCAAGAGAGCAGTTAAAGAGTATCAGTTTTTGAAGACAAAGCACATCAGATGAAGATCGAAGATAGTTTTTACGGGGATTATGGCTAAGACAATTATCAAAAGCCTAATCCCCAATCTAAAACACAGTTTAAAAGAAAACCTAAAGTGTTCATCAGACATATTTCCTCCACCGCCATACTTTGAGGCAAATTGATTCCTCAACCACCATAGTGCCACCTATTTCTTCAAAATACTCAAACAGAGGCTGAATTTATTGAACTAAATCAGATATTTTGCCTCAAAGCAGCCAAAGAAGTTATTTCTGCCTCAAAATTAATGACAGAATGTGTGCAGAGTAACCCTAACAGTACGCAGAGCCTCAAATGTCAAACAAAGCTCCCTCCGAGCTTACTTCATAAGTGTAAACACATTAATGCAGTTGGAACACCTGTAATGATTTCTTCGTCGAGCCTCCAAGGGCCAGGAAGACATTAATTCTGCATTAATTGTACTTGAGATCTTTTTATCAGATCTCACCTCCTCATCCTTCTATAAATACTTCAGTAGAAGATGAATGAGGGGTTGGATTAGTTGGTTTTCAATGTAATTTCTAAAGCATTCTATGTAACTGAGCTGAAAAATCTTGACTGTAAATAGTGGTTTCATCGGCTCTTGGAGCTCTGCTTGTAGCAGATAGGTTAGGTTGTGAAGAGAGATGGATTAAAACATTGGATCTAAAGATTGTAACCGGTTTGAAGCATCACTACAAGCTGATTTATGGGATCCTGGTCTATGCTGATGGTGATGTTATTCTCACTGTAAATTTTATTTTGTTTCTGTTTTCAATTTGTTTCATTTTCCACTGTAAAGAATAGTTTAAATAGGGTTAGGACCTACTGTATATCAGTAACCTTCTCTGGCTGAGAAATCTTTATCTAAATGTTTTCTTTCAATCGTGTTATTTGAAAATGATTTAATTCAGTCTAAGTACACGGATGCTGGCGTTCCCTCATCCTTTTGTCACTGCTGAATGCTATTTTTAAATGTTACTTTCAATATATGTTGTGTGAGGATGAATTGAGGAAATCAAGGTTAGCCCTGAGTCCCTTTCCTGTTTGCTCAACTATTTGACTGTTTCCCTTAGGATGTGTTAAAAGTTGACTAGTTTCGAAGCACTTATCAGATCTTAGGCCATTCTGTGTTATCTCTGTGATCGTCTTGGAAGTAACTGAGTAAAGAAGAGCTAGGAGAGGATTATGGTGAGCCCAGCCCACTAGTTTCTACTCCAAAAGTTGCCTTCAAGTTTCCCTTTGTTTTTATATGTATTCTATTGGAAGTGTATCAAAGGGTGGATAGTTTCAAACTACTTACCAGATCCTAGTTTGCTTCTATGTTTCTCTTAAGTGCTTGGTCAAAGGCTGGCTAGTTTGAAAGTACTTACCAGATCCTGGGCTGCTCTTTGTTCTGCATCTATCATTTCCCTTCCTTATTGTATCGTTCCATTCCATAAATCAAATTTTAAAGAGATCCTTAGGCATAGATGACTTGCCCCATAGATCACTCTTGAACCTGAATGTTTCAATTAAATCCTCTTATGACTCCATAGCCCAATGGATTGAAAACTTGCCATCATATTTCTTCTTGATCGAGGCTTACTCTTTTGCTTGCAACTTCTCACCTTTGAACCTATTTGCATATAGATCTTTCTGCCTCAGATAGAAATTATGTTCAATCATCCGAAAAGACCAAACAAAACCCTTGGACCTCATAACTAGCCTAATATCATTACCCTAAGCTTTCAAAGACAATATCCATCTTTGTACATATTGGAGAGATCCCTCTCCGAATTCAGGAGGGCTAGATCCTAGAATCCCAAAGTTGGTTGAAATGATGTTAACTCTGTGATCGGACTTTGCCAATCTTGCTTATTACAGAGACCTAACATTTCTGGCGACTCCACTGGGGAAATGAGTGTTTTTAATACCTCAAAAAACCCTTTATTCAAGAATACTTTGAGAGTAAAAAGCAGCCTTTCCAAGCACTACCAAGAAATGGTAATCATGATGAAACTTGTTTGAATCAGTGACAAACTAGGTCAACTCTAGGATTCTTTAAGTTTTCTATCTAACCTTGGGAAATCAGCTAGCTTATGCCATAAGGATAGACTGTCTTTGTTTCATAACCGTAGCTAAGTTTTGAGGCAAAGTCAGGACATTCTTTTAAACCACAAATAAAAACAATTCATAAAATACCAAAAACATTTCAGATTGGTAGTAAAACACTAGTTTTTGATATCTTGTTTACATTTTTGATGTGTTTTACTCTATAATCTTAAGACAAAGTCTGGAAAGGGCTAGGTAGCCTCCGGATCTCATCCTCTTTTTGAGGTGACATATCTGGTGAATGCCCTCCCAGTCAATCTCTGGTTAGAGTTTGTTGTGTTTTGAGATATCCTTGAAAAGGAATGTTTCACAAACACTGTGGTGGACAGTGTACTCCTTCGAAAACACTCCAGACTTTCCACCTGGCGACTCCACAATCCTGAACAGACCTTAAGACTCCACTGGGAAGAACCCTCATCATTACAACATCCATCAAACCTAGCTAAAAGGCTGTGGGATTAGAACTAAGGAAACAGATTAGTTGACCTCTCATAGATTGTCATATCTGGTTGACCTTTCTTATTTATTTGGGTCTAGAAACATACCATAGTGGCTCCTAGAAAGATTTACACTAGAGCCCGTCCCGACCCTAATCCTCCTGAGATAGTTGATAACCCAGAAAGAATCCTTAGGAAGTCTCCTAAGATACAATTTTCAACTATTTTCAGATCACCCCTAAGAGCTAATTCGGTCCCTGACAATCTTTCAGCTCTTCAGAAATCACAAATTGACTTATTAAACCCATTCAGGACTAGGTCATTTGGCGATTTAGATCAGTTAGATTCTGAGCCTTCACTTTCATCTCCCGAAACAAGTGAAACCTTTAGGGATAGAGAATCAACACCCCTTGATTTACATTTTCTACATAATCTAGGTGCCTCTCATCCAAGATCAGCTCAGAAATCTACTGTTGTTCCATCCACTTCTGTTCACCCATCATCCACTATTCAAACCACTCCACTTCAACCCACACCTCCTCTTGTAAATCCACCATGTATCATGGCAGCATGGTATGCTCCCTTAGTCCTTCCTGTACCATTAGTCAATCTTCCATAGGACTATCAGTCCAAAATTCCTTTATATGATGCTAGCAATACTATAACAACATCTCAACATGTGGACAAGATGAATGACTACTTTGACAGAAATGAAATTGATGATGATTCTGTCAAGCTTAGAATATTTGCTCAAAGTTTGGGGGGAGAAGCAAGAAAATGGTTTAAAGGTTTAGCCCCCCATATTATTAATGATCTCCAAGGCTTCCATCAAACATTCTTAAACAAATGGGAAGTAAGGAAGAATCCTCTACAAGTCCTTGCCGACTATAACAATCTCCATAGGAACCCTGGGAAAGTGTACAAGCTTATTGTACCAGATTTAACAGCGTGTATAATGCACTTTCCCCTGAACTGAAACCTCCTCAGGGCTCAGCTTTAAACAAATTTCCTGAAGGGTTTGATCCTGACATGACATATTCACTCAGGGAAAGAGATTTTGCAACCCTTGAAGACATGCAAAGAGGGGCCCTTTCTGTGGAAGTACACTTAATGGAGAAAAGGGCAAGGATGAAAACAGAAAAGAGAGTGTCTTTTAGAGAGGAACCCACCCCTTCTACTTCAAGCTCAAAGATGGAAAGAATGATGGAAGAAATGATGAAGAAAATGAGCATTCTAGAGAGAGCACAAGAAATTCTAAATCAAAACACTCCTCAAAACAGAAACCAAAGCCAAAATTGGAATATTAGAAGAAATCAGCCTCCAAATAGACCCCGGGAAGATGATCAACACATCACTCCTCCCTTTCATCAAAACTTTTTAAGTGAGGTTGAGCAAACAAAACAAATAACAGAGGAGGATGATATAAACTTATTTGGGGTAGATGATGATAGCTTCTAGGTTCATTATGATAAAAAACAAGGTCTTTATACACCTTACGATGAAAAAAGAGATGATAATGAAAATTATTATCAGAACATGGAAAACACTGTCATAGAACCTTCAAAGGAATATGAACT
This sequence comes from Pinus albicaulis, assembly GCA_034641835.2. Classification (NCBI taxonomy): domain Eukaryota; kingdom Viridiplantae; phylum Streptophyta; class Pinopsida; order Pinales; family Pinaceae; genus Pinus; species Pinus albicaulis. Next base: position 1,286,940,038 of record CM076577.1, on the reverse strand, counting down.
CAGAAGCAAATCTAATCAACAAACTCCCAACAATAAAACCTCTACCAAGCCTTCTCAAAACAGCACTGCAACCAACTCTAAAACAATCAACCGAAAAAACAAAACAGTGGTTGTTAATTCTGGTAGTGGTAAAGAGAAAGACACTCAAAATACTGAAAAACAGAGTGCAAACATTAGCAATACTAACACCCCGGTTAGTACTCCTGGTAAAACAACCGTTTCAACTGTAGATAAACCAAATCAACAAGTTGTTATTGCTGATAAAGTGGCAGTAAACAAAGCTGAAATCAATGCTTTAAAGAGTGAAAACCTTTTCAACCTGGAACAGGAAATCTCAAATATCAAAATTTCTATTCCTTTGACTGAGTTAGCTTCCCAACATGTATATAGGTCCAAAATTTTGAAGGCTTTTAACTTAGAAGATAATGAAGATACACTCAATCTTAATGATGACCAACCAAAGCTTATTTTTGGTCCAAATATTGAAGGAAAGTTTCAAGAGGGTCCTGTCCCTCCCTTTTACGTAAGCTTAAACATTCATGATAAAATTATGCACAATGCTATGCATGACTCAAGCACTTCCCATAATTTAATGCCAAAAGCTGTAATGGAAAGCCTGGGTCTTGAAATTACCAGACCTTACAAAGACTTGTACTCCTTTGACTCAAGCAGAGTTAAATGTCTAGGATTGATAAAAGATCTCTGTGTTAACTTAGCCCAGATTCCAGCCAAATTTTTGGTGATGGATGTTGTCGTGGCTGATGTACCGCCAAAGTATGGAATGCTTTTATCAAGATATTGGGGGGCTAAGTTACAGGGAACCATGCAAATGGACATCACCTATGCGACTATCCCTGTTTTTAATCAGACTAGAAGACTTTACAGGGAAACCCACATGCAGTATATAGTGACAAGTCAAGACCAGCCTCAAAACTCCCCTCTGTACGTTGTAAGCACAAGACTTGATTCTTTTATCATGTTAATGATGAAACACTTACAGAACAAATCATTTCAACAGAATCAATGGATGAAACGGAGGAAGAGGAACACAACGCTGAACTGCCAAAACAGTTTGCTGTGTCTGAAAATCCTAGCACACTAAACACAGGTCTTGAGCTACAAATCATTGATCCATTAAACTTAAAACTTGACAGTCAAGAAGACGATCCTCGACCCGATGAAAAACTTGAGGAATCAAATTATATAAAGGAGATACACCAAAATAATAAAAATAAAAAAGTTCCTCTCTGGACTATGTATTTTGATGGGTCATGCACCAGAACGAATGCTGGTGCAGGTGTCTGGATCACTAACACTGAAAAAAATCATACAAAATGTATTTCATGTAAATTAAACTTTCAGTGTTCCAACAACATAGCGGAGTACGAATCCCTGCTCTTAGGCTTACATTTACTGAAAAAGTTAGGTGCCAATAGAATCAATGTATATGGCAATTCTGAATTAATCATTAGGCAAGTTAATGGGGAGTATAATGCAAATCACCCCAGACTTAGGGCCTACCGAAATGATGTCATGGATCTTTTGAAAACATCTGAGGAGTCCAACCTGACTTTTGTCCCGAGGAAAAGAAATATTGCAGCCCACAATTTAGCCTTTGCTACTAGAACCTGCCCAATACTATATGATGACACGTCTTAGATAAAATTCAGACCAGCTGTCCCAGATAATAAGAGATATTGGCAGGTGTTTTACGGAGATAAACAAATAGAAGACTTCATGAAATTCAGAAATGAATTTGAACTCCATAGTTCAGATTCAGATTATGATACAGATTGCAGTGAAGAAAATTTTCTTGGTGAAGAAGAGTCGTCTCTTGAGCTTATAGACATTAACCTTCAAACTAGCAAACTTACAAACCAAACAGAATGGAGTGCAAAATCTGAAACAGAGGAATTGGAAACTCTACATTCTAAGGGTGATAGTTTGCCCAAGGGTTTGGCCCCTCTAGAAGAATTGTTTGATTTTAACGATGTGGCCAATAAAACAAAACTGGAACCTGTAGATACTGAAGTAGAGGAGTGCAATATAGGCAGTGAGGAAAAACCGAAAATGATCAAACTGTCCAAAAATTTGCCAGCTCACATTAAACTCAAATACATAGAGATATTCAAAGAGTTTTCTGATGTTTTTGCGTGGAGTTATGAAGATCTTAAATCCTATGACAATGAAATAATACAGCACAAAATTCCTCTTAAAGAGAACCAAAAACCATTAAAATAGAAACTGCGCAGAATAAACCCTGTCCAATTGCCATTGGTTAAGAAGGAAATCATGAAGATGCATGATGCTGGTATTATTGTCCCTATTAGATATTCTGAGTGGGTATCTAATCTGGTGTCAGTTAGGAAGAAGACTGGAGAAATCAGGCTTTGTATAGACTTCAGAAATTTAAACAAAGCTTCATTGAAAGAAAACTACCCTTTACCCAAGATGGATCATATTTTGCAAAGGGTGGTGGGGTCTAAAAGAATTTCTTTGCTAGATGGCTATTCAAGGTATAACCAAGTCTTAGTCCACCCTGATGATCAATTAAAGACAACGTTTACTACACCATGGGGCACTTTCATGTATGTGAAAATGCCTTTTGGTCTAATGAATGCTGGAGCAACCTTTCAGAGAGCCATGGACATAGCATTCTCGGAAGAATTGGGCTTCTTCATCATTATCTATCTTGATGATGTAACCGTGTTTTCAAAAACAGATGAAGAACATTTAGAACATTTAAGAAAAGTTTTCGAGAAGTGCAGAAGGTTTGGAATATCTTTGAACCCTAAGAAGACACTATTTGGTCTCCAAGAAGGTAAGCTTCTTGGACACATTATTTCAGAGGAGGGTATAAAGATAGATCCAAAGAGGATTGAGGCTATATTGCAAATCTCTCATCCTCGAAATATCAAGGAGTTGCAGTCTTTCATTGGAAAGATTAACTTTTTGAGAAGGTTCATCCCTAACTTAGCTGAGCTCCTTAGAAATATCACAAACATGCTGAAGAAGGAGCAAGGGATAAAATGGACCTTGGAAGCAGAGACATCCTTTGAGCTGGTGAAACAAGTGTTAACCAAAACACCGGTTCTCATAAGTCCTGATTTTTCAAAAGATTTTTATATCTTCTCATTTGCATCAGAACATACCATAGCTGCTGTCCTTTTACAGAAAAATCCACAAGGACAAGAGCAGCCCATTTCATTCTTTAGCAAGGCATTAAGGGATGCCCCTTTGAAGTATAACATCATGGAAAAGCAAGCTTTTGCTTTAGTTAAGGCTTTAAAGGACTTCATAGTATACATCCTCCACTCACACATCATTGCCTTTGTCCCAAATTCAGTTGTTAAGGACATTCTAACACAGGACCTAGATGGTAAAAGAGGTAAGTGGATTGTTGTTATTCTTGAATATGATTTAGAGATAAAACCCACTAAGCTCATCAAAGGCCAAGGTCTAGCTAAATTAATGGCTGAATCAAATTGTGAACTTCTTGATATTAATATGATCGATACTTTAGATAACCAAGAAGAACTCTCAATTCCTGTTGTTGAAGATCATTTTATGAATTCTCCTTGGTACGCTGATATTGTTTATGTTTTGCTTAATCTGAATACACCTCCTGGTTTATCCAAAACAAAGGCAAGATTCCTAAAGTTAAAAGTTGTAAACTATTGCATTATTGATAAATGTCTTTATTGGAAAAATGCAAGTAGCATATTGCTTAAATGTTTGCCTGAGTTTGATGCAGAAAAAATTAAGCAGGAGTTCCATGAAGGAGAGTGTGGAGGCCATTTGTACTGGAAGTCAACAGCCAACAAAATTTTGAGGGTTGGTTTCTATTGGCCCACCCTTTTTCCTGATGTTCAGAAAATGACAACTACTTGCCATAAATGCCAATTGTTTGAGGGCAAGAGAAAATTATTACCCCTTCCTCTGCATCCAATCACTGTTGAAGTTCCTTTTCAACAGTGGGGTCTTGACTTCATAGGAGAGATTCATCCACCATCCTCTGCCCAGCATAGGTGGATTCTTACCGCCACAGACTATTTCACTAAGTGGATAGAAGCCGTTCCTAGTAGGCAGGCCAATGATTCGGTTATTATAAAATTCATAGAAACCAATATTCTTTCCAGATTTGGCTGTCCTACCAAGATCATCATAGATAATGCAGTAGCATTTGGATCAAAGAAAATGGTGGAATTCTGTCACAAGTACCAGATAACATTGGGACACTCCACAGCCTATTACCCTCAAGGTAATGGACTTGCAAAATCTTCCAACAAAAGCTTAGTGAATATAATAAAGAAACTGTTAGAGGACAACAAGAAGTCTTGGCACACAATGCTCATCCATGCACTTTGGGCTGACAGATTAACATTGAAGAAATCCATTGGTATGTCACCCTTCCAGCTTGTGTATGGTACAGATGCAATTTTTCCTAACAGCCTCGGTGTACCAGTTATGAAGTTAATTCAAGAGTTGCAGACTGAAGAAAATGACATAATCAGAAGAATAAATCAAACCATTCATCTTCAGCAAACCAGAGAGGAAGTGTACAACAAAGCATTGTAGAAGCAAGACAATATCAAGAAGATATTTGATAGAAGAACAAAGGCCAACAATTTCAAGATTGGGGACAAAGTTTTAAAGTGGGACTCAAAGAGGGAAGACAAGGGGAAGCATGGTAAATTTGACAATTTATGGCTGTGCCCTTACTCTATTCATTCAGTCGCTGGAAACAATGCATTCTTCTTACAAGGGCTGAATGGAACATAATTGTTTGGGGGTCCTGTCAATGGCAGGATGCTTAAGCATTACCTTTCTTAAAACCATTTTGTGTTCTGCAGCCTTTTTATTTTTCTTTTTCCATTGTGAATATTTCATCCACCATTGCATTCAAAGTTGTGAAAAATAAAAAAAATACAAAAAAAGAGAAAAAATGAAAAGAGGGTAGAAATGAAAACAAGAAAGGCACAACCCCATGCCAAAAAGAGAAATAAATCTGAAAGTGTGCAAGCTCAAATGCCACTCCTCAAAACACACTTCTAATTAGTCAAACTGTTTAATCTTGACTAATTAGCTTTCAATTTTCTGCTGATAGGGTAGCGAATTTGATTTGCCAAACTATTTAATCTTGGCTCATTAGTAGATAGATTAGGATAGAAATTAAGGTTCAAACAAACTTAAAATCTGAACCAAAGTTTCCAAAGAGAGATGACTCAAAACTGTTTTATTTTCTGAGTCATAAAAGAGAAAAACTGGTTCTAAATTGCCCAAAATCTGAATCAGATATCAAGGAAGAGATAGCTCACAGAAAAAAAAGAAAAATCAGAGCTATGAAAAGAAGAGAGAAGGCCATAATAAGAAGCTTTCAGATCTTAAGACTTCAATTTTTGATGTTAAAATTCTGCAAATGATAATCTATGTGCAGCTTGTTTTTATGCCATAGATCACAGCAAGTCAAACAACTTAATCTTGACTTGACTGTTCTTAAATTTTTGTTGTAGAATTTAGAGAATGAAAGTCTGTTGGACAGTTTAATCCCAACAGACAGTAGATTAGGTAGAGAAATATCTGAGCTCAACTATTTAATCTGAGTTCAAGGAGAAATAAGGAGTAGAAATAGATTAGGTTTCCTGCTTTCAAAAGAATAAAATGTTGTGAATAGAGTTTCCTAATCCAAGTGCACTCTGATGAAGAAAAAATGTGAGATCTGTACGATTGGGTAGGTAGAAAGCTTGTTGATGAAAGATCCATTGTTTTTCATGGCTGTTAGCATTTCCAGTGCAAAAGAAGATCATTCAATCAGAGAAGAGTAGCCCAATGGATGAGGCAACTAATCAGCCTCCCAGAAGATGCAAGTCTGAAATTCTTCATGCCTTCAAGAAGGCACCATCCCCAAGTGGAGCCATTGTTAGCCACCTATAATATTTTGTTATACCAAAAGGTGGCTAAATATTTTTGAGCCTCCAAGGAACAAATTTTATCACTAAAAATTGTTGGCTCTTGAAGACTCCTTGTAGGCCTCATGCCTCTGTCCAAAATCCTCATTACTGTTCCTCTTAATTCTGCTGATTCCAAGTAGAAGACTGCTGAAAGACCTTCATTTTCCCCCTTCTTAAACCTTCATCTCCTCCCCTTTTTCTCCACAAACTTCCTTGTTTTCATAAATCCTCTTCTTCCATTTATGAAAATCACTTTCCCATAGTTAAAAACCCATTTTTCTTTATAAAACCCAAAACCCGCTTATCCAAACTTTCAACTTAAAAACTTGAAATCACGTGTTTAATATTTTAATGGGTTGATTGAAAGACCGATCGCGCAATCGCAATCGGAGAAATCAAATGGGTAGATCAAAAAGACCCGCATCAAAGTTCCAATGCGATTGGGTCTCGTATGTTAAAATTTTCCCCCACCCCTGTCTCATATGACTTCCCCCGGGACCAAGTGTTAAGGACCCCGGGTGCCAATCGCATCGTAACGTTTCAAATAGGTTGATCGGAATGACCAGGCCTGATGGCCCGATTGCAATTGACCCCTTTGTTTTAAATACGCCCCGGGCATATAACATTCCATATATCCGAAGGCCCCGCAGTTGGGTGCTTGTCCACTTTATATATATATTCTTCCGCCCGATCCATAAAAACCTTTGATTATTCCAAAAATTTGGGTTTCATAAAAATATACAAGGGTTTTTCCCGCGGCTCATCTCCACCATTGATCGTATGCCAAATCCAATGGTCCGCGCAAAATCGCATCGGAATTTTTCTTTCGATGCATTTGTTTTGTTCCCCCAATCGGCCATCCCCGATCCATTCTCCACCGTTGATCTCGTTCTTAGATCGACGGCCTGCGCTCAATCGCATGCGTTTTGTTTCACCCCCAATCGCAACTCCCCCGATTGGTTCTCCACCATTGATCTCGTTCTTGAATCAACGGTTATCGCTAAATCGCATCGCAATGTTTCAATCGCAATCGCAATGTTTCACCCCCGATTTCCGATCCCCGATTCAATCCCAACCATTGATCTAATCCTTTGATCCAACGGTCCGCGCAAAATCGCATCGCAATGTTTCAATCGCAATCGCAATGTTTCACCCCGGATTGTCGATCCCCGATTCAATCCCGACCGTTGATCTAATCCTTGATCCAACGGTCCGCGCAAAATCACATCGCAACGTTTCAATCGCATGCATTTTTGTTTTACCCCCAATTGCGCTCCTCTGATTAGATCTGGACTGTCCATGTGTCCAGATTGGACGGTCCAAAACCACCCCGCCTTATTTCTTCTCCCCGCTCTCCTTTGCCTGTTCTGTGCCGATCTCCACCGTTAGATATTTTTATCTGACGGCTATGCTCCTCCCCCGCCATCTGAAGCAGTTTAAACCTATTTCCGTAGGATTTCTTAAACTTTTTTGTGTTTTCAGGTGTTTTAATGGTTTTCCATTATAAAATGAAGGAGAGCCGAGGGTTGGGAAAGACGTTTCATGTGCCTTCGAGCTATCTGAAAGAACCATTCACGGGCTCTGTATCAAATGATTTATCGATGTTTCATGAGCATTGATAACCTAAAGAGCCCTGCGCTACCCTGCACATCGACAAGACACTGTTTTATTCAAGAGAGCAGTTAAAGAGTATCAGTTTTTGAAGACAAAGCACAACAGATGAAGATCGAAGACAATTTTTATGGGGATTACGGCTAAGACAATTATCAAAAGCCTAATCCCCAATCTAAAACAAAGTTTAAAAGAAAACCTAAAGTGTTCATCAGACATATTGCCTCCACTGCCATACTTTGAGGCAAATTGATTCCTCAACCACCGCAGTGCCACCTATTGCTTCAAAATACTCAAACAGAGGCTGAATTTATTGAACTAAATCAGATATTTTGCCTCGAAGCAGCCAAAGAAGTTATTTCTGCCTCAAAATTAATCACAGGATGTGTGCAGAGTAACCCTAACAGTACGCAGAGCCTCAAATGTCAAACAAAGCTCCCTCTGAGCTTACTTCATAAGTGTAAACACATTAACGCAGTTGGAACACCTATAATGATTTCTTCGTCGAGCCTCCAAGGGCCAGGAAGACATTAATTCTGCATTAATTGTACTTGAGATCTTTTTATCAGATCTCACCTCCTCATCCTTCTATAAATACTTCAGTAGAAGATGAATGAGGGGTTGGATTAGTTGGTTGTCAATGTAATTGCTGAAGCATTATATGTAACTGAGTTGAAAACTCTTGACTGTAAATAGTGGTTTCATCGGCTCTTGGATCTTTGCTTGTAGCAGATAGGTTAGGTTGTGAAGAGAGATGGATTAAAACATTGGATCTGAAGATTGTAACCGGTTTGAAGCATCAATACAGGTTGATTTATGGGATCCTGGTCTATGCTGATGGTGATGTTATTCTCACTGTAATTTGTATTTAGTTTATGTTTTCAATTTGTTTCATTTTCCACTGTAAAGAACAGTTTAAACAAGGTTAGGACCTACTGTATATTTGTAACCTTCTCTGGCTGAGAAATATTTATCTAAATGTTTTCTTTCAACTGTGTTATTTGAAAATGATTTAATTCAGTCTAAGTACACGAATGCTGGCGTTCCCCCATCCTTTTTTAACTACTGAATGTTATTTTTAAATGTTACTTTCAATATATGTTGTGTGAGGATGAATTGAGGAAATCAAGGTTAGCCCTGAGTCCCTTTCCTGTTTTCTCAACTATTTGATTGTTTCCCTTAGGATGTGTTAAAAGCTGACTAGTTTCGAAGTACTTATCAGATCTTAGGCCATTTTTTGTTATCTCTGTGATCGTCTTGGAAGTAACTGAGTAAAGAAGAGCTAGGAGAGGATTATGGTGAGCCCAGCCCGCTAGTTTCTACTCCAAAAGTTTCCTTCAAGTTTCGCTTTTTTTTATATGTATTCTATTGGAAGTGTATCAAAGGCTGGATAGTTTCAAAGTACTTACCAGATCCTAGTTTGCTTCTATGTTTCTCTTAAGTGCTTGGTCAAAGGCCGGCTAGTTTGAAAGTACTTACCAGATCCTGGGCTGCTCTTTGTTCTGCATCTATCATTTCCCTTCCTTATTGTATTCCATAAATCAAACTTTAAAGAGATCCTTAGGCATAGATGACTTGCCCCAGATCACTCTTGATGTTAGACTAAGCCGAATGTTTCCACCAAATCCTTCTTATGACTCCATAGCCCAATGGATTGAAAACTTGCCATCATCTTTCTTTCGAACGAGGCTTACTCTTTTTGCTTACAACTTCTCACCTTTGAACCTATTTCCGTACATAGATCTTTCTCGCTCGTACGTGCAATTATAACCAATCATCCGAAAAGACCAAACAAAACCCTTGGACCTCATAACTAGCCTAATATCATTACCCTAAGATTTCATAGACAATATCCATCTTTGTACATATTGGAGAGATCCCTCTCCGGATTCAGGAGGGCTAGATCCTATAATCCCAAAGTTGGTTGAAATGATGTTAACTCTGTGATCATACTTTTCCAATCTTGCTTATTACAGAGACCTAACAGGACCCTCCATTCCATAAATAGAAACTTGGAGAGTTTAACTCGCCAAGTACCCATGGTAGCTATAGAGGATCTTCCTAAGGCTATCTAGAGGAGTGTGGTTGGAGTACCAGGAGACTGGGTGTGGTTATTCCTCCATGTAGCTACTACTATTATTTTCTATCAGAACATAAATGTCGGATAGGGTCCCTAGTGGAGTCACTAGTTCTGTTATGGAAAAATTTACCCTAAGGTCCGCGGTTGAAATACCTAATAGAGCAGATGTCATGTCATCATAAGAAGGACTCTAATTACCAACTTATATGCTTTAAACTAGAACATGAGGATTGTATATCTTACTCATTTATCCTTTGTTTGTAGTAGATCTTGTAGGGTTCAAACCCCCTGCAACTCCTCATGCTCCAAAACCTGTAAATCAGTCAAGAACAACCAAAAAAAGTAGTTTTACATCATATATACCCTATATTTTAGAAAATTAGCATACATGATCTCATAAAGATAACATGAAATAAACTATTCAAGATTTTTAAGCATGTACAAGAGAAAAATAACACATGAACATTGAGAACAGGATGGTAATTCTTGTATTGATAACATGTATAGAAAATAATAGTGGAGAAATCACTTGAGATCTACCATGTCCTTAAGCAAAACCATCCTCCATATTCGTCCAACCCTAGCCTCACAAATCTTCTTCCATAAATGGTGCACAAAGGATGTCACATAGAATGAGGGTAATCATCACAAGGAAACAAGGGTTTCCTGAAACCTGGGAAGTGTAGGAGGCACAGGGAAATATCAGACTTGATCGGGGCTATAACAGGCTATAATTTCAATAGTATTCTCTCTCTCCTCCCTTAGGCCATTCCCTTGAGGTGTATTTATCCTTCCTCAAATTAGTTTTTCAGTTGGGGAATAGTTAGGCCACAGGATGGGGTAGTTAAGTTACATGAAAAATCATAAACCCCACCTCAATAATAGGGAATTTTTATATTTTTTAATATTTTAAATAGCATACGCAAGTCAGCTATGGATGGACCCGCATGTGCACACGAAATAAACTCAGCAGAATCGCATATGGATTTTAAAATATTGTTTTTTGAGAAATGTGACCAAGTCTGAATGGAAGGTTTGCCCAAGGCCAATGCATAAGTCATCAAGTATATAGATGTTATAAATGATGCTATAACAATATTCAAAAACCTCCAATAGTGAAAAATATTTTTGAGGAAATAAACCAAGAATTGACAGAAAACTTGACCAAGAAACTTTTTTCTTCTCAGGCTCATACATGACTAGGATTTTTATCAAAGAAAAATGGAATAAACTTGAATTCTGGTTATCTTTAGTAATATTCACTTTCTCTTCCATCCTGGCTAGGCTCTTAAAAAAATAATAAGGTAACTTCATAGTATTTTTTTCTATAAAATGCACCAAGAGTCTAAGATGATACTGACAGACTCTATTGAACCTACTCTCACAAGTGAAATACCTTTGTATGAATTTAAGCTACTGACTATAAGGATTCTAGAGGTATGTGTTAGGGAAGGTTGTATCAAAATTATTCTTAAAATTTGGTTTGACAAAATATTTGAAGAATGAGGCATTAATATCATCTCCCTTGAACCATTTCTCTCCATCTATAGGAATTGTGTGACATCAGCAGTGAACTTATCTATAATGACCATCTCTAGGTCTCCTAGCTTGAAATTTCCCTCCTTGAAATTTAAGGAAAACAAGTTGGACAACTATACATGATGATGCACTGTTTGAATCTTCTCACAAAAAGGAATACATCTAGTGTTTTCAAATGCTACCCTAATCTCTAGATTATAGTTTACTAGGGCTATAATTTTTCTCTCTACATGCACAATTTACCCTCCCTTTTTTCGTGCATTGGGATCCATAGGCCTATGTACATAGGGCAAGATTTCTTAAATCTTTATGGTGGGTTACATGGAAAATGATAGTAACATAAGGATTTATTTCTTGGATAGAAACAACTAAAAAATATATTGATTAGGTGATCATGTCCAGGAGGAAAAAAATGCTCAAAATTGGAACTGCTCAGAATTGGTTGCAAAATAAATGATTGGATAAGTCTTGTCATTTCGATTTTGGCACTGTGAATGGGACTCAAATCCCATGTCGTATGAGAAAGATATTGAAGTTTTAAGTTTCCTAATAACCTTCAAAATAGGACTTTTGAACATAAAAAATTATGTGGAAAATTTTTATTTTTTATATGGTTTTTTGGGGCCCTATCAGAGGGTGCCACGTGGCTTGCCTAGAGGCTGCAATATGGCCCTTGGCCTATGGTTCAAGTTTTGTTTTAAAAAAATATTGGTGGGCAGACCCGAACCGAGTTGAATGCATTCGGGTCAGTCGGGCACGACCCCACCTAAACACATATGGGTTGGGAAGCTATGAATGCAGATGGGTCATCAAATAGCGGGTGACTCGTTTGTCTAAATGGGCATAGGTCGACCCGACCTAAATGAGGATGGGTCAGTCAGGTTGTCATGTTGTTTGTTGAAGCCGACAAAGAAAGGAATTAAGCCTTAGGGCTTAAGGGCGAAAGACTTGACCCTTCATGTAACCCTGACACTAATTCCAAAACCCATGGAGTAAACAGTTTAGCAAACCATTAAACTTAAATGTGACCACTCCAACTTTTAAACATGGCGGGTACGGTTAGCATCTTATGCAGCGGTTTATGCGGGGAGGTCACATACCCCCACCTGACATTTATTGTAACCCCAAATGGTTCCAATGTTTTAGCACAGTTTCTGCCAAGTCCAACCTGTCTACCGAATCTAGAGTTCTAACTGGAGTTCCTCTAGTTTTGGAGGAGAGTTTTGGGGAAAACTGGGCAAAATCTTGTTTTCATCATAAATTCTCCAGTATTGGACCAATTTGGATGAATTTTTTGTCAATTTTTGGTATTATGAGCATTATGGAGTCATTGGGATAGGTTGCAAAGGTAATAGAGGTGTTCTTCAACCTTTTTTTGGATCAGGGAAGCTTGTTGAGCCATCATGTCCATAAGGGAAATGGAGTTGCATTGGGCTACACTTCACTGTTTAAGGTGAAATAAAAGCCATACTTAGCTTATTTCTATCTTTTGAATTTATTTTCACATCTTTTTCAAACTTTTTAGGCTTATTTCTCACTGTAAAACTAATTTGAGCAACCTAATAGAGCAAGGACATGCCCATTGGGAGCCTTGGACCTGGAAGATGTAGCCCAAGAGGGGTGAGCTGCCGCATCATGTTGTTGTGTTGTTATGGTGAAGTTATGCTGCTGTGTATTTCTGATTTAAGATGTTAAACATTAATTTTAATTAACATTCCCTTACACATAAACTCAAAAACAGTTACCAAAAACACTTTGTTTAATTTTCAAGACATGAAAAACACTTTGCACACTTAATTAAATGGAAATGGATACTCTGAATAGTAGATACAAATAGTTTCATTTTCGGATCATATACTTCACAGACACGTTGCGCGGTGATGAAAAGGCGTACTGATAGCTTCAAGGATGGCTAGAAAATTTCATGACACTACAAGCCTTTCACCCTAGAGCAAATCAACACTTAACATTGATTATCATTCATCTATAATACTCAAAACAATTACTTTTATATCAGCAGTATGCATGGCAATAGAGCATGTGCAAAAAATTTGAAGTAGAGGCTAACATGAATTAACTAGACTACAATTATGCTGTAAAAAAATCTGAGAATCTGAGTGGGCAGGACCCTCACTCTAGAAAGAAACATCAAATCATTTCAATGTTGTATGACTTTGGGAGGATGCTACGTAGCAATTGCGTAGCACTCTTTTTGAAGCAATGACTGCATAGAACCTGTGCACAACAAACAATTATGTGGTCAATGTAGCTCTATGTTTGATCCTTGGCTTGGCTTGGTTGCAAATTAATTTTTAGCCTTTGACCATGATCATCAACCAGCTTGGAAATAAAAAATGCAAGAAATTTGTGAAGGATATGGAAGTCACCTCATGTAATTTGAAATTTCTTCTAAATTTTTTGTGCAGTGTGATGTCACCAGCTACCTCATTTGAAAGGTGTGATGATTTATGTATGTGAATCATTAGAGCATTTGGTTGGGTATGGTACTTTGGATAGTGGATGGGATGTATGGGTTGTGTCACATGTGATACGTAATGAATGGCCTTTAAGGGAATATATTAGGATGGGATGCGGAATATAATTGTTTTATGAATAGTGGATTACTAATGAATAGGGGATAGGGTATGGGATTTTATAAGTGAATAATGGGAGATAGAACATATAGGATGTCGGTTAGAGTCTTAGGTAAAAATGAATAGACCAAGAAGGGAAAAGAAAAATGTAGTTTTAAGAGACCATATTGGTTGAGTAGCATAATTTCATCTATAATTGACTCAACTAAACCTTCTTATAGATCCATTACTCACACATATCCCGTGACTTCATTGCTCAAAATTTTGTGACCATTACTCCCAACAACTCAACACTACTTCATGCTTTCGACCGAACCTCTTTGACGACTAAAATCATGGCAATGTTTTGGAAAGTGACTTTTGGAACTTATGAAATAAAAAATGTTTATAACTTTGACTTATTCAAACAAACAAAAAAACATAAAAAAAATAAAAATAAAATAATAATAAAATTAAAAAATAAAAATAAAAATAAAAAATAAATAAATAAATTAAAAAATTAAAAATAAAACAAAATAAAAGTCAAATACATTTGAGCAACTCTTTTCATACAACTATTTATTTAATGGCACATACAAATACATGGTTTCCTTCATGTCCCTTGGATATGCAATTTGGTTTCTTATTTGCGGAGACAGATCATGTACTATTTATAAACCCTGCAACATTATTTGCTTATTTTGGCCTTTCATCAATATATCTAGTTGCGACTTTATTTTCATCATTATCTTTTAGTTGTATATAATTTTTTTCCACTCCATATCTTCACATATTTTTGGTGTATTGGACTAGTTGTACCCAATTATTGTAGTTGTAACAGGGTATGGCAGACTCCTTCAATTCAGTTAATCCTCTATAACATACCTTTATGCCATCCATGGAAAATAGCCCAAAACCATATAATGGTGATGGCGCAATGTGTTATATCCTTTCATTGACAAAAAAATAAGTGTTTATTTCAGGAGGATGCTTGGGTGCCCATTGTTTCACTAGATTTTTGTACCTCAAGTGCACATCGATGTCATATATGCTCTCATTATCATAATAACATGACACCCCTTTAGCAAGAAGCATTTCCATGCATATATGGAATTTTCTTCTAATATTTTCACCTCTAGTTGATCTTCGCATACTAGATGACATAGTGGATGTTTGGTCAATTTATTCTATCGCAGCTGAACTGTCACTCAATGAAGATATATCTGATGAACAATTGTTTCGTAGAACATACTATAACACTCCATCAAATGAGAGATTTTTTTAGAAAATATCATAAGATTTGTTGAGACACATCTTGATGAAACCACATGAAAATTATAATAGTACAAATGACTTAGAAGAAAGTTCTTTGCATTTAACCAAATGGAACTCCTCCCTATAGTTGCATGACAATAAACATTCTCATAGGATGAGCCACAAGAGCCATATCCTTGACTAGATCAATAATGAGATGTTCACTACTCACAATTGGAACTACTCTGGGTGCATCATCCTCATTCATGTCCTCGGGACAAACTTATCCATTACAAATACCCACCCCATGATGTCAATTAATGGAAAATTGTTAGCAATCCACCATTAAGTGAACCACTAAATGGCATCTAGAAAATCGAATGACCCATCCATATAGTTAAGAATATGAGTGTAGGAAATATCACCACTAAAATTTTCGGTTTATTCATATAAACCCTACCTATCATTGATATCAACTAGAAATTGGGCCATTAACCAAAAGTTATATCATTTATACGTGTCCACACATCAAAAAAATGGTGCCATAGTATAAGCCCAAGAAAAAAATGATTCATTAATTAGCATGTTTGCACCAATATATTCCATGCTCCCTCTTCATACCAAAGGATAAAACCATACCATCATCTCAACATGAAATGACTAATGACAATATTCATGAGAAAAGTAAACCCAAATTATTGCATCCACAAATAAAAATGACCTATATTAACATATCAATTGAAGAAATTGTTGACTACTATTTTGTTGAGAAATTCCTCAACTTGATAAAGTGAAATGAGATTTCCTACCACAAGAGAAATACTATTCCCATGGGATTTGACGAGTATTTTCCTATACTTGGTTTTCGAACAGGTAATGAACCTTTATGCTCCTCAAACCTTAATCCCACTCCAATGGAGGGAAAGGACGAAGAGTTCCAAATATAGAGTTTGAACCACCTTCCATTGGGATAGTGCTACATGTCATGTTATAGACACCCATACCAACAAAAACATCCACATTAAGTGCCACATGAGAGGTCTCAGGTCTATTACTGATCTCAAATGATGGTGGATGTAGAATTCCAAATCCATGAGTGGAAATTTTGGGAATTTTTAGTGAATATTTAATCATCTTCAGTCTTCATAATTGTATA
Organism: Pinus albicaulis; assembly: GCA_034641835.2. Classification (NCBI taxonomy): domain Eukaryota; kingdom Viridiplantae; phylum Streptophyta; class Pinopsida; order Pinales; family Pinaceae; genus Pinus; species Pinus albicaulis. The sequence continues at coordinate 1,286,923,874 of CM076577.1, read as the reverse complement.
TGTACCATGCCTGATGTAATCAATGTACTTGTCAGAAGAGAAAGAAAAGGGAATTGTATTTTTGAAAAATAATTTTATTTATTCAAGAATGGGTTTCTTTCCCATTGATTATTTTGTATTATTTTTACCACCCATTTGTGTGCTCTAGGGTTGTGATAAGTTCAAATTCAAGGTCATGATGAAAAGTCCCATGAAGGGCTATGTTATCACTGGAAAATCGGACAAGCCAATATGGCATTATTTAATGTCAGGCAGAAGGATTTTCAAGGCTAAGAGACATTAGAGAATCTGCAGTATTTAAAAATATCTAAGGCTTGAAAGGTAAAATAAAATTATGCAGAGAAGGAACAAGTTAAATCCACCTTCGCATGCATAATTATTTGATAAGTGCACCTTTGCACAACTTTTCCTCAAAAAACCACGCGGTCCTGAGAGTGGCAGGAGTCATTTTCTGAGACTACAAGGCACACTCCAGGACATTTATCCCCACAGGGGCCACAAAAGAATTTATAGTCTAAGTTAGGACCAATGGACTAGGCATCCAATAAGCCACCTATCAGACCATGGAAACGAAAACTCGAGCACGACATAGACCCGATTCAGAGGGGGTTAGGATTAGGCCCAATGTGTGTGGTATTAGTGGGGGCTACCTAACTCGGTTGATACTAAGTACTGGTAGCTGAAATACTAAGAAGCCCAAGACTCGAAAGCTCACATGGGATGGCGGTGCTTAGTGGCCAAAATTAGGGCATCCTTTCCCTATATGTGATGGTGCATATAGCACTAGATCCTCTACCCTTACCTTGGTGGATTTTCTTCGGTTGATTGGGGGTGTCGCCAGTTCTCTCAGGAATTTGTGTCAACACTCACAAGATATATTCTCAAGGCTCAGTTACATTTGAGCGTGTGACAACGATTAGGTCTTCTAGGATTTGAGTATCATATGAAAAAAACAAAAACCATATTTTTTTGATTGACTGATAACATAGGATTAATCGAAGAGCAAAAAATATTTTATTTTCACTTTGTTTTATGTATGGGATAAAATTTTTGCTTTGATTATAATCTCTATCCTCTCAAATATTTCCAAAACCATACCTAGTTGATGCAATAATGGACCCAACCAGACCTCGTCGATCTAGAAAAATTTCGGACCTCCCCCCATAACTGGGAGGGGTTCCATTTCTTTCACCATTTAGGCGTCAAAGACCGAACACTACCACCCTTATTGGTTCATCCTTTATTGGGGAATATTTAGTTGGAAACCCTAATCGGTCTCCCAATGCCACAGCAGTGAACACCCCCATAGGGTCACCGCACACCACTCCTCCCACAACCCCGAGCAGGCAGAGGAGTGCTACCCATTCGGGAAGCTAGGTGGATGCACAAAAGGGTACGTCACAAACAAACCATACTCCCAAACAGAAAATTTTGTTTTCACAAGTCGCAATGGCTACAACCTTGTCATCACCTTTTCTAGCTTTGTTAAATCTACTAGATTGAACCAAGCTGAAAAATGACCCCATTGCTCATAATCCCATATGGCCTTCGATGCCCACAAATCCCCCTTCGAACATTCCAAAGTTCGAAGGCAAGCAGCAGAAGACCCAGGAAATCATGTTATGACTTTCCACCTATGGTGTTCTTCGAACAACATCATTGACAATACTATTCAACTAAGATTGTTCAATGCACTCTAACCGATGTAGCAGCGAAATGGTATGTGAATAAACCCTCTGCTACACATGGAACCTTTAGCACACTCACTACTACATTCCTAACCTATTTTTAGTTACCCATCCACCACTATTCCAGAATGAATTTACTGACACACTTTAGGCGAACCCTCGCCGTCCATATCTAAGAACATCTCCACGAATGGTGGCGGCATCGTAGGTTGTGCAAATCTAAACTCGACCATCAAGTTTTGTTAGACCTATTCTTGAAAACTCTCACCACAAATATTTTGAAATATGTGGCACAAAAAAATCCCATATCCGAAGAGGATGCCATTAGTAAGGCCCGAAAACTCAAGCTGATCTATATGCAATTAGGGTATATTTACAATATCCTACCAAACATCATGTGCCTGCAAACTTACAAAGAATTTCCAGGCGTGTTGAACTTTGTAGTAGGTTTAATTGAGTCATTGACCCAAAATAATCTAAGAAACAATGTTCAATACCCTAGTTACACATACGATTCTACCTAGAACATACCACAACCTGGCTACCAAAGTCATCAAATTCCTCCACAAAATTTGACCAGTAGGGTGCCATCGTATCACCATCAGCATGGAGGACCCATCCTCCAGTTCAAGGGACCTAGTATGTAGACAAACATGATGATAGAAGAGCTCCCCCCAAACAGACATTTACAAAACAAGGACTATAATATGCCCAGTCCCCAACACAGGAACCACCCATCCAGAATAATAGGCAGGTGAATTTCATGCGACCTTCCCAAAACCAACTGTGCTAACCATGCGACCAAGAGAATCAAAATTATCCTCCTAAAGTGGTTATGAAAAAATGAAAAAACAAGCCAAAAGGAAATCTGAGACAGAGAGGCAATAATCAAAAATGCCCTATGTGATCTCAGGCTAGAGGCAACTCCAACCAAAATTAAAACCAAGAGCCAAGCAACTCCCAGAGGCAGAACAAAATTCCAATTCTTCAAAAAAACCACTCTTGTTTGGTATGTGGTGGGTACGACCATTACACTCACCACTGTCCTGACCTCCATAAGCTGAAGAAGCTGTACTGTAACTGTGGATAGGGGGGTCCTCCCATCATATAGCAGTCATGTACAAGCCTTTCCGCCATCAAGGGACAATTAACACAGCAAAAAAAACCCCTAACGATTCTGGAAAAAATAGCCATGAAATCTATAGGACTGATGAAGAATTTCTTTTTCAGACTCGGAATTGAAATTACAATGCCCCACCAGACACCAATCCATCAGGAGCTAGTACTAGTGCATGAAAAACACCTTTGATCATATCAAATATGCCTATTGAAACTTTGCCAAAAATGGATAAAGGACCAACTAGGCGGGTAGGAAATTATTCCAAAGCAACCCGTAACTATAGCATTATGGATGATCTAGCTCAATCTCCCGCTATTATGTTAACTTTGAAGGTATTACAATCATGCAAAGCAGCGGAAAGCCTTACTCTCCACATTAGGAGCCATCAACCCTATAGATTCACACCTAATGGATTTTGATTTAGATAAAGCCACCCATATGCTTCCTTCAATGGTCACCTTTCAAATACCAGAGTTGGTCCAAAAAATTACCATTCACTGCTGTATCATTGATGAAGGTCCGTCCACATGCATCATGTTGATGAATTTTTAGTAGAAGTTAGGGTCTCCCAAACTAAAGCCATCAGACATCACGCTTAGAGCATACGATGGTTTCCCTTCAGCCCCCGTCGATATATACCAAAACGTCCCAGTTTGCTTAGTGGGAAAGACAATCCTTATATATATTGAAGTCTTGGATGCCCAATTGGACTAAAATATACTCCTTGGGCTGAATTATATGTACACCATGTCATCCATTGCCTCCTTCATCTTCCGAACTATGATTTTCCCCCATGAGGACCACATTGTTACTGTCGACCAATTGACGCATAGAAAAAGGCGAACGCTAATAAATACTGATGTCATTCTATGCTATGTAGACACATCTTTGGATGCACTTACATGTTACCAAGAATATGGCCTCGATCAGTTCAAAGCGTTGTCCATCCTAGGCTCATTCCTAGGAGATCCCCCTATTATACCTAAGTCGCACCTCATGTCATAGGGGCTTTGGTGTAGCAAAGCTAGGCAAGATACAGAGACAAGCAATAACGACACCGATTCCTTGGCCACAACAACCTATCTAGCCTATGTCACCTCCAAAACTCCTTTATCTTCCCCCAGCTGGTTTTGTGTCACAACAAGTCATGGCCACAATTGTCCTACCAAAATTATCATTTACAATACCAGTTTCGTACGTAGTACCATCCTCTCTAATGTGAGTCGCGCACATCACCTCTACAGGGTTAAGCCCCATCAATCCTCAACTGGCCCCAGTCATTGAGGAGACTGTCGCAAACATCCCCACAAACGAAATTCCCATTTCAAAACCAATGGTTAAAACTAAGAAACCTAAGATGACAGGAAAGAATGTGGATACTCCCACCACGCAACGGGAATCACCACTCTGCACCATATGTGATGTAGTAGGACACCCCACCCACATCTGCCCAGAGCTGGATGAATTAAAACCACTCCTTTGCTCTATGGCAGACATTGTGACACCACGTTCCCATAATAAGGAAGCTGCCACCAAAAGTAAAGCCAAAGAATTGTGTACCAATCATGCATGCTTTATCTACAGAAATTATGGACACTATACCCATCATTTCCCATAGATCCCACAATATAGGAATGCCTTACATGCCATCAAGAAATCCTATCAAGAGGATCCCTCCACCCAATATTTTAGAGATGAACCTCCCACTATTCTATACCTGCAGGAGGAGCAACAATCGCCTGAAAGAATCCAATCCATTCCCCCTCTTCCCATTGAGCATTGATTACTCTGTGATGGGCTCGATCATTTCATCATCGATTTCCCAGCTTTGGAAATTTTCCAGCTGTTACACCATTTTTTGGTCATCTAACCTATTACAATTAGATGGACCAAAGTACACCATGTAAGACCAATTTTACCCTAAGTAAAATTGCTTTCACTATGAAAAATAAATTAGTAAAAAACCTTTATTAACTTGTTTATGTTCTAAACAGGAAACCCCATGAGGAAATATTAAATAAATCCACATTTTTTTTTATTTTCCTCAAGGAATAATTAGTTCAATAGCAGTTTGATTAATATTTTTGGTCATATTTAACCCAAAACAGGAAAACTAATAAGATAAACTATTATTTATCTTATTATTTTCTAGGAATAATTATTTAAACCTTATTTAAATAATATTTCTTGTTAAATTTGACTAGATCACTCATAAATCGTTAAATAATTTATTATTTATATAATTATTACTCAACCACGTCCTTAAAATGATAAATAAATCATTTATTTATTTATTATTTACAAATAAATGGATTTGACCCAAGTCAAATTCCTTTTCCCTCCAACAAAAATAATAAAATATTCCATAAAAGTTGGATCTATATTTGGTTCATAATATTTTAATTATGAACCAATATCTAGACTAACTCAATATTTTGTTATAAATAGAAGGTTTTTCCATTCATTCATGTTCAGTGGATATTGTTAGTCACCCACCTATTCCACTTGGGGCTCCACCATTGTCTATTTGATTTTCAGTTTCGGCACAGTTTACTATTTTTAGCAGTTTTTCGGGTCCTAAACTTCCGAAGCCGTTTTGAGGCCCTAAACGACGTTTTTTGGGAAAACGGAGAGAAACATGGGTCCATGGACCGATGTTTCTCATTCCAAATTTGTATTCCTCGGATAGATCTTTCTAACGAGGTATGGTACGCATCAAACGGAGATCGTATGCCAAAGTTACGCCCCTGGGAAGTTGAAACACCAATTTACCCAAACGGGGCCCATAGTTTTGGCGCTTCATCTCCTAGGGTTAGGGTTTTGGCTGTTTAGGATTTTCCATTGTTTCTAAATGATAAATAGGCCCTCGAGCCTCATTGTAACTCAGTTCAGAGGCCTGTAGCCGCCACATCTCTTCTCAGAGATAGCTACCAGTGCCCTAGCTAGTTTTATTTCCATTCTGTCTGTAAGCAAATTTCAGTTCTTTATTATTAATGAAATGAAGTGTTATTTCCACTGCATCTCTGTATTTATGGTTATATGTTTATTTTGTTGCGTTCTTGCATAAATCCGGATCAAATCATCACCTTTTGTTGCCTAATATCACTCTGGATCTATACTTTTGGTCTGACTTTGATCCATCATCATTGTCATATTTTTCTGTCCTTTTTCTTGTGAGCTCCTTTTGAGTTCCATTTTTGTCTGGGTTTTCTACACCATGCAGAGAGAGGAATTTCAGATCTAAAGTGCCGAGGACTTACAATAACCCATCCCATTGGGGAGAACTAGTAACATCCTTCTTTGTTTTCCTGTCAGGTGCCCTTAATATAAAATTCATTCAACATATTATTTTCTTTTCTATTGGATGCATGGAGTAAATCTCGTTTTATTTACTGCTTAATGTCTTTTGATGCATAGATATATATTTTTACAACATTTATCTTGATCAACTAATTGTAGATCTGAAGATATTGACAACCATCTTTGCTATTAGGGTTGTTTAGTATGCACTGCTAAAGTTAGCCTTTTTCATACACTTGCAATTAAGATTCACACTAACAACTGACAACTCCACACAGGTTTAAGATTACGACCGATGTTGTTTTTCTGATCCATACATATCCAACTGCTCCAAACCCTAGGATTTCTCTTCAGCTTCTTGTTTTTCTTTTCTTGATGTTTCTTTTAACCTATAAAACCCTAAAAAAATAAAAATTCTAACTTCCGTTTGTTTTAAGACCTATTGCGCAGGTGACAGACATCAGCCGTAGCTGAGACGACACATTTTTTTGAAATCTACTGCCGAGAGTGCCAAAAGTGTAGGTCACGCTTTCTAGCCCTAAACCTGCGACCTAAAGCTTCACGGTGCACTTTTCAGCCCAAAAACTACGACCTTTGTAGAAAACAGGTCAAAAACTGCGACCTTGCCTTTTTGCGAGAGTTTTTCTGAAATTTTTCTAGGTTTGTTTGGGCCTCTCTTCAGGGTTGTTTGACCTCCATCTCTACCCGTTTTGGAACTATACTTGTTTTTTTTTACTCAAATAAGTGGGAACCTAGCCCCCTATGGCTTCAGTACCTTCCACACTTTGTGGAAGAGTTTTAGCTACTGCAGGTTATCTGAAATTTTCAGAGTGTTCAGCCATTTTTCAGATCTAATACCTCACCTTCAGATCCGATCCAGATTGGCTATTTATCCATCCAAATCACCTCATTTTTTTTTTTTGGGTTTTCCTCTAGGGTTCACTCTATTTCCCTCCAGGAGATAGTCTTTCACCACCTCATTTACAACAATCTTTCCTTTGATTTGTTATTGTTTTCTGCATCACTTTCTAGTAGATTTTGACCTTTATATTCTCTCCCCCCCGACCTTAAATATATTGGCTATTTTGGTGTGTTTTGACTATTTTTTTTCCCACCTACAGACTACTTGTTGAGAGGCCCGCCTCCCTGGGTTTATATTATTACATTATTAGCTTTTTATTTACTGTTATTTCAGTTTCATATATTGTTATCTGTAGGTTTATTTACAGTTACACAACACACTTTTTCTTTTTCTCTACAAACGTTTAGGTTTAAAAATTAAAATTTAAACACTTTACACACACAATTTAAGCGAAAAAGAGCTTGGTTAACACCGCCAAGAAAAGACTCTAAAAAATTGAAATCAATTGGTCCTGCACCTCTTCACCCTTGTTTCGACATTGTAATCAGTTGATCTTGCGCCTCCTTGCCCTTGTGAGTCTATTTTTCCTTGGTGCCATGTTTGTGTCATCATCATTGCACCACCAAGGAATTTATCTTGGAGACTCTTGGCCTTCATCCTTAGTTTCCGGTAGGAATACTTACTCCTCCCCATAGGATTTGAGTTAGTCCTCCTCTGATTCCACATTTCGACTCTTCTTCTGGTTCATTGGGTTCTCCTTCTACCCTCGGTTCTCCCCATGTCACCTTCACCATGTCTGGTTCAGGACCTAAGGCTGGTGATAGCCCTGGCCCTAATGCTGGGAATACTACTACTGGGATGTTACAAGTCAAATGACCTCCTCATCAACTCAAAGGAGAAGATAAATATGGAAGGAAGAAAGAGACCTAAACTAAACCTACTTCTGCCAAGGTAACATGTCCCTATAATAGCCAAAGTGCATTATAATTCTCTTAATACATGAAAAAATCGCGTTAGTGGCTATGGGAATGCTCTGTTTAGCCTAGAGGGCAGCGTTACCCATGTTTTGTGTTTGAAATAGGAAAAACCCGTGGAGAATGATAAGAAACTCCATATTTTTCTCATAGAGAGTCAGTGCAAAATGGAAACTGCAAGACACTAACCTCTTATTGGGTCTTGCCAAAAACAACTAAACTATCAAGAAAGGAAAAAGCATGGAAAGTTGAGGAAACATCTTGGTTTTTTCTATTTAGAACAGGTGGAAGGAGAAAGGCAAGGTTTTCCCTCTCCATATCCTATAAAATGGAGCTGTAGGCTCTTGGTCCAAGGTCGAAGTTTTTTTGAATACATGTGAAGCAGAGTGTTTATTGTTGTAGTGTGAAGGTCAAAGGTCAAAGAAGTTCATTAAGAACGTGTTTACTAAAGACATCACCACAATCATAGAAAGAGAGAGAGGGATTGGAATACCGAGGAAGGATTGGTATAACTGACGTTTGTAATCCTCCTTTTTAGAAATCAATAGAACTGTATCTGTTTTTTCCATTAAATGCGCCACTATTGTTAAGTATTTCTCAATTAATTGAGTAGCATGAGATGAATAGATTAGGTATGCATTTCTTAATGGTTATCATATGTTAACTTGATTGATAGGAAATATATTGTGGTAGAGATTACATGGGTGCTATGATTGATCACAAGGTCGAGATTTGGAGCTAGTGAAGGAGGATCCCTGCTTCGCTGCTTAGTGCTCTCCAAAGACTCCAGGATCTAAAAAGGGGTAATCTTCCATCTCATTTTATCAAGTCGTCTAAGTTAACATGAACATATATGCATATTCTTTGTGAACTATACAGCTAATCTTACTATCTGCCTCGGGCACCGAAAATCCCTGAGAGGGATATTCGATAATAAAAAACCCAAGCATTTTACCCTATAGTAGAATTAGCGACTCCGCTGGGGAGTTTAACTCGAGGTTTTTGAATTATTTCTTTCATTCCTCCTTATTTCCTCTGTTCACATATCCTTCTGACTAGATTTTATGCCCAGTAGACATTTCAAAAGCTCACAGAGTTCAGTTCAGACCTTGTTTGGCCATCCGAATAACTTCACCCTGCCTAAAGCTTCCTTTGTTAGTATTCTACAGCGTTATAACGTGGCCTAGATTTGATTCCAATGCATTAATCTTTGCATTAACATTATCTTTGCTCAGAACTAGTGCGTTAATCAACCAAAAAATTTGCTATTCACCCCTGTGTTGTGTTCCTTTTTGGTTGTAGAGTTTTTGGCCATCAGAACCACTCCTTAACTGAATCCCTATACTTTTTTACCATCTAGAAGTGTTGTTTGTTTGTTCTTGTTTGAAAAGTTAGTGTCGAATACATCTACTTTTTAGAGAAGAATTTTTTTTTAGTTTTTCTACATCTAGCTGGATTAATTCTAAAAATTTTAGTTAAAATACTGTTAAGACGAGATAAATAGATGTCTGAATCTTTAAGGTTGAAATTTGATATTTGAATGTTGGTGCATGTATGTGAAAGGAAACCTCTCCTTATAGAAGTACTCTTCATGAAATTGAATATTTAGAGCATATTTTTTCATGGTTTTTTGAGTCAAAGTCTCATTACATTTCATACATCCACTCCCCCTCCGCAAGACTAATAATCAAGTACACTAAAAATCAAGCGATAATAAAATCAATCACATAAATTTTTCTGAGCTCACACCAACAGTAGTTCAGGCTAGGATCTTGGGTTGGGAAAAGTGAGAAAAATACCCAAGATCTCAAAACTTGAAGACTAGAGTCATTAATGAGTGAAATCCTACTGCACTCATATTATCGGTACCACTCCTTTACTGGAGCTAAGTGTGAGACAACACTTGGGTGCACAAGAAGGTAGCCCACTTCGAATTCATCTGGTGGGAATTCTATATATTGGGGTTCCCTTCGGGGATGTCAAAACTAGATCGGGGATCTAGGTATTATGCCCATATAGCATGCTGTCCTAGACCGTGACCCCCGTGATGATGTCTGTGATTTGAGGTATCTTTAGTGGCCATAATTTTTAGGGACTTACACGAGGTGACTAAGACAGGCTATCCTGGTACCTGAAATAGACGGACCTACTCTGTCTTCGGTCTTTAGGAGGGTACTCGTCTTCATGAGAGTGCTTACACCTATCATATGAGGTTTGGGCGAAGCTCTAGAGTAACCATAACTGTACTTATGACTAACCCTCTCAGGATGCTATTGTGATAGTGGGTTTCATCTCCAACAAATGGTAGTACTCAGATAGGGCATCCTATTCTGGCTGCTTGCTGATTGATGTTTAGACAGTCATTTTTTCTTTTTTCTTTTTAGGTGTGTGGTTACTATTACTAACACTTTATAATACATCACAATTTATTAAAATTTGTTAAAAATAATCAGGTCACTGTGGTGTCATCTGATACATGCCGTCTGTCTTGACGACATCAAGGTCTACCTCCTCTAACTCTTGAGGAAGAACTGAACCTTGGTGAACCCGTGCCTTCTGCGAAAGAGAAGTCTCCATTAATGAACCCTGATTTTGACATAGCCTCATATCATACGAAATTTCCAGAGGACCCTTTCACGGAAGGTGTCGTACCTCATTACAATCCTCCACAAACTGATCCATCGAAAACTATGATAATATAGGTTCTACCACACCAAAATATGTCTTCAGTCGCACAAACATCCACTTCACAACCGGCATCTACAGGGTTGGTACCAATGGAAACCAACCCAAGTTCACCACAACCCTCCCAGCCCGTTGTCAGTTCTATGACATTACTTGGTAACCCTAGTAGTAAACTTATAGCTAGCCCCAACTCTATGGTCATCACAACTGTTAGTAGTTCTCCGAGTCCTTCGGGATCTACTCATACCATAACCACGTCGAGGCCTATGGTTTCCCCTCCCATGAGTGGGACTACTTCGGTTCCTTTTAGCAACCCTTTCAGTTGGAATCCTTTCCTGAGTTCAAACCCCTTGGCATCCATACCAGAGGGTAGTGTCACCAGCATGCAAATAACAGGGATCATTTCGCTACCCCTACAATTGTTAGGACAAACCAGATAACCTATTGTTAACACTATTCCCTTAAGTGGTCTAAATATTTGTGTAGGATCTACATTGTTGCTTAATTATGCACATAGTAGCATGCCTCCGGCTAGCTCTATTGCGTCCATATGGGCCAATCCACCCCAACATCCATCGAGACAAGGGGTTCACTTTTATGCTAGGGGCAACAAACCGTTCGCCCCGTAATACAATATGCCTTATGGAAAACAACCATATATCCCTACACCTCCACCCATAGGAAATTTCTATCAAAGTTTCACTTATCCTCCTAGTAAAACATTGATGGGTGGACCCTATGGTCTAAATAGTTAGCCGATACTTCCTTGGCTATATTCGAGGGTAAACCAACAATTTCCATTTTTGGCAGCTCTAGACATCCTCGACATCTATAAACTGACTAATGACCCCATCAATCACAACCTGCTCTAGCCTCCAGTACCACACAAGATTCCTTCTGACATCCCAAAGTTTAATGGGAAACAAGCGGAAGACCCAACCTCACACATCACCACCTTTCATTTATGGTCTATATCTAATTCCATGATGGATGATAGTATCTGGCTTCAATTGTTTCCCCGCACCCTTACAAGCAATGCTGCCAAGTGGTATATTGAATTAGCATGTGCCACCATCAACACTTTTGGCACTTTAGCTATGGATTTTCTAAAGAACTTCCAATTATCGATCAGATATGAAACCAGAATGAAACTTTTAACCTCGTTGTGCCAAGAGACTGCCACCGACATCTCCGATCACATTCATGAATGGAGGCGTAGGAGGAGGCTAGCCAAAGTGCCAATCCCAGATCATCTTCTATCTAATTGGTTTTGCAAGTCTCTCTTACCCCACATCTCTAAATACATTGGCCTATTCGGTGCAGTTACAGAATATCAATGCATTTGTCATGCCCAACATTCGTATTTGATATACTCACAATCTGGCATGCTATATGATTTACTCCCCAATGCCCCTGGTAGCCCAAATTCTCCCACTACTCAGAAACTCATAGTCCACGCCGATGGTCTTGTTGGCACAATCTCTGGTGTAGCCACAAAATAGTCTCAGGGGCAAGCCTCCCAGCCATCTTCGGCTACCACTTCCCCTAACCAAATGACTACTCCTCCTATCGCTGAGGTAAATTCTATGAAAACTTCACAAAAACCTAGTGGAAAGAATAAGAAGAACAAGGAAAAGAAATATGCTTTGGAAGAGCAGTCAGAACATCAGAATAATCCTAATCAGAAAAATGCTGCTAAAAATGACAAAGGGAAGGAGAAACCCATGAAATTTCCTTGCAAGATCTTTGCAGAGGACCACTTGACATACAAATGTTCTCGGCTACAAGAATGCACCGATTTTAACACAAACAAGAATTCTGGGAGAACACCTGTTGTTCTTCATAATCCTTTCCCTAATCAACAACAACAACAACAAAACATGGTTGCAAACCCACCACAACCCTGGAAAAATGGCAATGGTGGTTCACATCCTTCTGGTGAAGGATCATCTGCCATTTATGGAATTGAAAGTGTTGAACTTTAGACACGAGCCAAGCTTTATGGAAATCATACCATAGACACTCAAGAGCCTGGTACCAGTTCGAACCCACTGCCGCCCAATGATCTACATATCAAATAACCTACTACCGATCCCGTGATTCATCCCCCCAAAGGGAAACTTCGACGCATGAATCATAACACCTCTACCCGTGCTTCCCAAAACTACAACATTGTAGAAGATTTGGCGTAGGCACCGTCAGCCATGTCTACTCTCGAAGTATTGCAAACCTATCCAACATAAAGGAAAGCCTTGCTTTCGGCCATTGGTGGAATAGACCCCTAGGATTCGATGCTAGTTATCTTTGATATGGAAAAATCTCAAAATCTCCTCTCACACCAACTCACATTCCAAGTGCAGGTTGTGTCGAAACGGAGACCAATCCGTCATAATGTCATTGACAAAGGTGCTTCGACTTGCGTTATGTCACATGCTTGCTGGGTCGCTTTAGGTTCTCTTACTTTGTCACTGCCATCGAATTCCATCAAAGCTTTCAATGGCCACAAGTTCCTCCCAAAAGGATACCTTGATAGCTTTCCCATCACTCTGAGTGGGAAAACGATAACTGTGGACATTGAAGTCGTAGATCGCCATCTTGACTATAAAATATTGCTCGGTCACAATTGGTATTATGCTATGATCGCCATTGTTTCTTCGGTCTTCCGACTCATCCTATTTCCATTGGATGGGAAAATAGTCACAGTGGATCAGTTATCCTTCTGCACCCCTAATTATACCACGTTACCAAGTAGCACTATACCCCTAATAGGATGCTTTCCTGACTCTTACATCAATATTGGTACTAGTCTTCTGAAGGCATCTTCCCTAATGGGTTGCTTTCCTCTCCCGCCGCCTGAGGTTTCAAATATAGTTGCAATGATATCCACCACTTTGGATGGATCTATCGACCCATGGATCCTCCTGGCACCTTCATACATTGCTTCCTATGGAGATCAGATGCCTCTCTCACCAGCCAAGTTGGCTTATCGAGCCATCCAAATAGCATCTAAACTGTCCATGGCTATGATTTCAAACAATGGTACAAACTTCCCACCCATCACAATTCCTTCTGAATATCTCCTCGATGAAATCCTACCTACCGACGAAGTTAGTAAAGAGATCATGTCTCTAGAAGAATGACCTTGGGGAGAATTCCACCATCACGCTTCGATGTCTGATTCGAATGCGATAACTACTCAAATCCTATCCTTTGACCCACCTCAGATAATCCCTTCCATTTACACGACTGATCAAACCATCGATTCGGAAGGGAACATGGGAAATATTTCTAAGACCATGCTCATAGATATCTCGGTCAAAACGGGTATCATGGAAAACATTCAGATTGGAGCAGATTGTAACCCTGAGGAAATTGCGCGCTTCACATCCATTTTCAAGGAATTCCGTGATGTTTTTGCTTGGTCTTATGAATAAATTATCGGCATAGATCCATCTATAGTCGAGCATGAAATCAAAGTTTATGAAAATGCTAAACTGATTCAACAGCGACTCCGACCTATCCACCCGCGCAAAGCGATCACCATCAAAATTGAGGTAGAAAAACATTTAAGAACTGGTTTCATTTATCCTGTTCCTTTGAAAGAATGGGTTTCCAATATAGCTCCCGTAGACAAAAAACAAGCCACCATCCGAGTTTGTGTTGATTATCGTGATCTGAACACTGCTTGTCCCAAAGAAAATTATCCCACGCCATTCATAGATCAGATTCTTGATGATTGTGCCAGATGCGAATCTTTTTCCTTTATGGATGGATTCTCGGGCTATAATCAGATTGTGATTAAAAAATAAGACCAGCATAAAACTACCTTCATCTGTCCTTGGGGCACATTTGTGTATCGTAAACTCCCATTCAGTCTGAAGAATTCTGGAGCAAATTTTCAGTGGGCTATGGACTACCCCTTCCATGACATTCAACATATTGTACATGATTACTTGGATGACCTTCCGTCCCATTCCAAGAAATGACCTAATCACCTTGCTCATCTGAAAGAAATTTTTTCTCGATGTAGGTTCTACAATATACGTCTGAATCCTCATAAGAGTGTATTTATGTTCGAGTCCGGGGGTCTTCTAGGTTTCATTGTCTCCAAGCATAGGATTAGGGTTGATCCCGATAAGGTTAAAGCAATTGTTGAATTTCTAGTGCGACAATCCATCCTACAACTCCAACGTTTGCAAGGGAAGGAAAACTTTTTACGTCGATTCATTGTCAACTATGCCAAAATGACGAAAGGATTTATGTGATTATTGAATAAGGGAACACTAAATTTGTGTGATGACCAAGCTCAACGGTCATTTGTTGCTTTAAAACATGCACTTGTCTTAGCCCCACTTCTTAGTGCCCCTGAATACTCATGCGACTTCCTTCTCTACCTAGTAGCCTCACCATCCTCAGTTGGAATGGTTCTGGTTCAAGTTCACAATGAAGACAATGAACATGTGATACACTACTTGTCAAAAGGTATGATCGGACCCGAACTACATTATTCACATGTGGAGAAACTTTCTCTGGCAGTTGTCTTTTCTGTCACCCAACTCCGACACTATATATTGCTGCGACAGACTACTATTATTGCTTTAGAGAACCCCATGCGACACATCCTATCTTGAAAAATTATTGGAGGAAAATATTCAAAATGGATTATAATCTTCGAGCAATTTGATTTTTTCTTCACACCTTCCAAAAAAAATAAATCTCTATTCTTTGCCGAATTACTATCAGACCTTCTCAGAATTGACCCAGGAGAGGTAGCTCATGATCCATTTCCTGATGAATCTGTATACTTGGTCGATTCTTCAGACCCATGGTATGGATACATTTTGGTCTACCTACAAACCCAATCCTTCTACCCAACTCTCATGTCTGATGACCGTCGTCGTATTCACCACCATGCAAAACACTACTTCATGCTGAATGATACTTTATATCGTTGTGGTATTAATACTATTTTCCAGCGTTGTCTCATTCTTAATGAAGTGGAATGAATTTTGAATGACTGGCATGCAAGGGCATGCAACGGTCATCTTTCGAGCATAGCTACTCCCCAAAAAATCCTGCACGTAGGTTATTATTGGCCCAATTTGTTTAAAGACTACATTGCAGCAATCTAGAAGTGCCATCCATGTCAAATTTTCACAAAGAAAATGCGTGCTCATCCCGCCCCTCTTCATCCGATTGTCTCCATTGGTCCTTTGGTTAAATGGGGAATTGACTTCATCACCTGCAATCCCATTTCGAAAAATGGACACAACAACATTGTGGCTGCAGTTGACTATTTTACGAAATGGGCGGAAGCCATTCCCACTTTTAAGGCTGATGGAAAAACTGCCAGTCTATTCCTATTCAATCAAGTGATCTTTTGATTCGATGTACCCCTATCTATTGTCACATATCATGGATCACACTTTTAGAATCATATGATGACCGAATTAACCTCCATGCTAGGTTTTTGACAAGATTAATCTTCGTCCTACTATCCTCAAGCTAATGGTCAAGTCGAAACTGTAAATGGCATCCTCAAAACCATGATTCTTTGATTAGTCGGAAACCATAAAACCAAATGGTATCGGAAGTTTTATTCCACATTATGGGCATACCAAACATTAGTCAAAACTGCCACAGGCTTCATGCCATTTCAACTTTCATTAGTCCTAGAAGTAGTACTCCCAATCGAGTGTGAAATTCCATCACTCAAACTTGTTGTTGAACTCATGCTTGGCACCACTGCCACAGAAGAGCGCTTGCTCTCGCTCGATCATTTGGATGAAATTCATTGAGATGTTATACTAGCATTCAAAGCTCACTAGTGCTGATTCAAAGCTCAATACGACAAATCTGTCAAGCCTCGTTCTTTCCAAGAGGGCGATCTTGTTCTACTCTATGATAAAAAACATGACCTCTTGGGGGCAGGAACACTCCAACCATTATGGCTTGGTCCTTACATCGTCACTAAGGTCCTTTCAAAAGGATCTTACAAACTTCAGGGCTGTAATGGAATTCCACTCGAGGAGCCCCGCAATGGGCTCTATCTAAAGAAGTATTTTTCCTAGTTCCCCACTAGGTATATGCTTTGTAATTTTATGTATATAAGTTTTGCCTATTGTTTTGGTGTCTCTAGATATTTTTTGGGTTTTTAAGTGTTTTTTCTCATATACAATATTTTTCTTTCACACAGATGCCGTCATCCTCCTTATCATACGTCGAATACATGGATGGTGCTAGTCGTCACACTAGACACATTGCTTCAGCTGCTTGGGTCCTCTACACACCTGAGTCAAAACTTCTTGATTATGGGGGAATTTTCCTAGGTAGCGCCACTAATAACATTGCCGAGTACATGTCAGTGATACAACTCCTCACGGATGTTGCATCTCGTGACATCTCCAATTTAGTGATCAGGTTAGATTCCCATCTCGTAGTTATGTAGTTGAACAATCATTATGTGTCCGTCATCGAGTCTTATTACATTATTTTTTAAGGGTGCGAATTTTAGAACATCAGTTTCAAACCATCTCATTTGAACATATCCCTAGAAAATTTAATGCATTAGTTAATTCATTGGCAAACTATGTATTAGATTGGCATTTGTCACATTTGTTATAACAAGATTTACATATAAGTATATATCGTTTTTCCCATCGAAAATACATAAACATTAAAAAACACATAAGACCAAAAAATTGACAAAAGTATGTATATATATATATGTCATTTCCAGTACAATAGTTACATCAAAAAATCTCTCAAAACTTGGGTGTTTTACAAAACTTTGGCTACACTAAGCCTCGCTATGACATTTATACAACTAATTCGCCAGCTAACCTGATGCTCAAAATAACATACAACTGCCATGGCTATCCTCCTCAGAGGCACCAGGTACCTCTCTGGCACACCCACAGTATGTCGCTGTAGACGAAATAGAATCTCTCGCATAGGAAGAGGTCGTACACCCATGCTCAAACCCTCTAGGTTTTTGGAAAGCTCATGTAGGATCTGGGTATCATCATCTCCAGTGGCTTCCGCATCCTCCGCTGCTACACCATCCCCGGGTAGCTACAGTCCTCGCCATGCATAACGCGGGGCCCCAACTAGGTGGATAGGTGCCACATATGTGTCAATAAAAAAAATCTTCATGTAAAAACATATTTTCACCCTATTTAAACAAAATAAATAAATAAATAAATTCATAAACATTCAGAAGACAAAAATACTTTCAAAGTACGATGATCATTCGTTTCTTACCATCTAACCCCCACTGAGTGCCAGGGGGAAACACTAGCTCTAGATCTCTGATGAAGTTCATCCCTGCATAGGGATAATCCTCAATCATAATGATCTGATAGTTGAGCCAATCAAAGAACCCATCATTAAAATAGCAACGGACTAGACCCTCTCCAGTCCGTGGGATAAAAGCTGCCCATCGAGCTTGTCTTGGCTCACGTGGGCCCAATACAGCTGTAATCATCCTGGGTCTCATCACTAGCACCCACTCTAGTAGGAAAGAAACGATCAGTGTGCCATACCCAATCTCTCTTTGGGTACAGGTCTTGCATGTTGTAAGCTCTCCTCAGACCCGATGGAAAACTCCATCACACCAGTCAAATACCTGAGGCTGCATACAATCTAAGGCTAGCAACATCTAGGCCTTGGTGGCCAGATGTTGACTTTTGGCCCCTGCCAAGCAAACGATCATCCATTGTAGACACCTCAGTGGTCTCAAAGCCACTAGTGTGATGGGCACCCAGTTGCTAGCTGCCTCTGTGTTACAGATGCAATGAACAAGAATAAGATCACTAGTAGAGCGAGGATCTGCTTTGGACCCCGTCAAGTTAGGCCTTGGTCCACGACATGACAGGCCGGTCAAAAAATAAATATAGCCGTTCTCAATTAAGAGCTCATTGCCCTAAATGTGAAAGAAGCGGTAACACTCGTCCCACTGCTGAATCGGCCACCTCAGTAGGTCCTCTTAACCCCTCATCAGTTCCAGCCGTGCATATTTTAGCAAACTGCACCTACGAAGAGCCATCAAACTTGTAGCATCGGTGACCATATCTCTTTCTTCTTGTTCATGTTCTCTTTCACAACAGATACTCATGATAAACAACTTAATACTTGCCAATACAACATTTTCAACCAATTAGAATTTTCCTAGAATGCTTTAAAATGCTAAACAACGAGTTCTTAAAATATGCTTTACGCCTTATGCGGGCTAAAGAGAAAAAAAAAGTGTGCTAACACGCCCTTCCTTCACGGGATGTGTGTTTAACGTGGGTCCAGCACTGCTAGCCCATGTTAGCTGCTAAACATTTTTAGGGCCTACCAAATTTCTCATTTTGAACTAGAAAAACTTCATAAAAACAAGATAAAATGATAGCAGGAGGTTGCATCTCTTATCTCGACCTCGCGAGAAGAGGAATCATTGCCCGGATTGACCACAATTGCCAGCCAAATTTTTCACACTTTTTCACCCCAGAGCTCCTTCACAGCATGCAAAACAGTGAAAATGAAAGTCTTCTAACCTTCTTATAGCCATTTCTGGGGCATGAATCTCTCAGCTAGTCTGCAAAAATTCGTGAATTTTTGCTGCATATGCGTCGCAACTATTGAGTTTAGTTACCGATGTTCTGATGAAGTGATTAAGATCTATATGTAGATATGACAATGTTCAACCCATAAACGAGCGTAATTTTTATGATATTTTTCTTGCTCGTTAATCTAAAAATCCTCGAGCTCTCTTCTTCGGACTCATTAAAGTTACATGAAGTCAATTTCGAGCATTCTTTTTTATGGTATTTTTTCTTGCTCGTTAATCCTAAAAAATTGGAGTTCTCCTCTTCAGACTCGTTAAAACTAACATGAAGGAGCACTGAGATTTCTTTTTAGGGACTTTTTCTAGCTCATAAAATTGAAAAAATCTCGAGTTATCTTTGTCAGGCTCGTTAAACTACCACAACAGAGAATCCAGAGCCATTCTTTTCCTCTTTCTCAAAGCTCTTTAAACAGAAAAGTGACCGAGTTTTTCTCTGCGTGACTCGTTAAAATTTCACGCAGAGCACTGAGTTTTTCTCCACCTGACTCATTAAAATTTCATGGAGAGCACCGAGTTTTTCTTTGTTGGACTCGTTAAAATTTCACAAAGAATATTGAGTTTACTTCGTCTCCTCATACTCATAACAAAATGAGGTAGACGTCCATCAAACATAGATTTCTCACTTTTCCAGCTTCAATGGACTAACTTACAGAACATGAACCATTTTCAGGCTTACTATTCTCCCTTTTCCATGCCCAGTTATCAAGACATGACAAAGGTACCCCATCAGAGTTGCCTTTTATGACATTTTTTCAGACTCTCTAAATATGAAAAATTCACTGAGTTTACTCGTCTGGACTCATTAAACCTAATCAGATGGGGAAAATTTTGGAAAAAATGGATACTACCTTTGTTACGTTTAAGAAAGGTCGATTTAGCAGCAAAAATATTGAACATGGCACTTCCCAAAAAACTCTTTCGCAGTTAGCCGAACCCTACCATCTATGAGTTTAGCTTTCATCTCCTAGTGTTCCTACACTAGTAAAATCCTAAAATACTCTTTGGTGTTCATTAAGCCTCAACTTCCTAGTACCCTGTTAGAGTGCCTTGTATTGTTCAATTAGATCTCACTATCTACTACTCCTCATATCAACGAAACCGATCATTATGCCAGAAATTATTTGTCGTTAGTCATCCCCATTTGCTCTTCATTATTTCCATAAAAAAAAAATCATATTTTTCCTGTTTCGTGTTGACTGATGTTGGACGCCTTAGTGCCTACGTTTCGATAGATCTCTTCCTATCGACTTCAACATCTTATCTAGGAAGTTGATCCAGAAACACATCAGTACCCAGATACTTGCAGACATCAGTGATAGGTGTTCTCGTGTTTGACTGAGAATCTTCATTATTGGCTCCCAATCGAATGATTCTACGAGTGTTTGACTTCAACTCCTTTTATTCACACTCGCTAGATTGTACTGTGCATCTTAGGGAGCATCATCATTATGGGTGGCCACCTTCGCGTATGTTAACAGTTTTCATTATCAACTGGTAATCAGACAATTTCTCACATGTTCGATGACATATCGTTCATTCACATGTCAAGAAATATGTAGTTTAATTGAAGTGGCGGCCAAGACCTTGGGGCAAATGTTACATCATTACAGCTGTGTTTTCTTCCCCAAGTTGTGATATTGTTTATGGAGACAACTTTTTAGTGTTGATCCTATTATGATAGACACTTCCACATTATGCTTATCAGTGGACATATTGTTCATATCTATGTACTAGAGAAATCATGTTTATTAGCTACTGAGCATGGGAATGCCCGAATCAATTCACATACTATATTTTCTAACATATGTTTTTGTTTCAGGTTTTCTTCAGTCCTCCAATCTCTTTTGCTCTATTACACAAATTATAAAGTACTTCGTCCATTGTCTTCATCTCTAACCTCACACTTTAGGGGGCATCTATTACAGGTCAAATGACCTCCTCATAAACTCAGAGGAGAAGATAAATATGGAAGGAATAAAGAGACCTAGACTAAACCTACTTCTGCCAAGGTATTGCATCCCTATAACATCCAAAGTGCATTATAACGCTCCTGATACATGAAAAGATAACGTTAGTGGCTAGGGAAACACTTTGTTTAGCCTAGAGGGAAAATTTACCCGTGTTTTGAGTTTGAAACAGGAAAAGCCCACGGAGAATGATTAGAAACTCCATCTTTTTCTCATAGAGAGTTAGTGGAAAATGGAAACTGCAAGACACTAACCTCTTATTAGGTCTTGCGAAAAAAAAATAAACTCTCAAGAAAGGAAAAAACATGGAAAGCTGAGAAAACATCTTGGTTTTTCTTATTTAGAACTGGTGGAAGGAGAAAGGCAAGGTTTTCCCTCTCTATCTCCTATAAAATGGAGCTATAGGCTCTTGGTCCAAGGTCGAAGGTTTTCGGAATACATGTGAAGCATAACATTTATTGTTGTAGTGTGAAGGTCAAAGGTCAAAGAAATTCATTGAGAAATTTTTGACTAAAGACATCACCAAATTCAGAGAAAGAGAGAGAGGGATTGGAAGACTGAGGAAGGCTTGGCACAACTGACGGTTGTAATCATCCTTTTTATAAATCAATAGAACTGTATCTATTTTGTTCATTCAATGTGCCAATATTGTTAATTATTTCTCAATCACTTGCGTAGCATGAGATGAATGGCTTATGTATCCATTGTTTAATGTTCATCATATGTTAACTTGATTGATAGGAAATATATTGTGGTAGAGATTACACGGGTGATTTGATTGATCACAAGGTCGATATTTAGAGCTATTGAAGGAGGATCCCTGTTTTGCTGCTTAGTGCTCTCTAAAGACTTCGGGATCTAAAAAGAGGTAATCTTCCATCTCATTTTATCAAGTTTTAAAAGTTAACATGAACATATATGCATCTTCTTTGTGAACTATACAACTAATCTTAATGTTTTCCTCGGGCACCAAAAAGCGTTGAGAGGGATATTCGATAATCAACAACCCAAGCATTTTACCCTATAG
Source organism: Pinus albicaulis (assembly GCA_034641835.2). Taxonomy (NCBI): domain Eukaryota; kingdom Viridiplantae; phylum Streptophyta; class Pinopsida; order Pinales; family Pinaceae; genus Pinus; species Pinus albicaulis. The sequence continues at coordinate 1,286,901,640 of CM076577.1, read as the reverse complement.
CATAGGACCACAACAAGAACTATCTCGGATGCTACCTTACTCCCCTATATGGCAAGCCTCAGTCTTCCTGATTTTTAACAGTTGATAAATGACCCTATACACCATGATGCTAGTTGGCCTGCTATATCAACCAAGCTCCCTTCTGACATCCCCAAGTTTGAAGGCCTTGCTGGAGAAGATCCTACAAATCATGTTCGATCTTTCCACGTGTTGTTCATCTAACTCCATTACCAATGACTCTATCCATCTTCGGTTGTTCCAACGTACGCTTATAGGAAAAGCTTCTAAGTGGTATGTTGATTAGGCCTCATCCTCTCATACCACCTTTGTGACTCTTGCTCGAGCTTTTTTGTCTTATTTCCAGCTTCCTCTTCATTATGACACTGGTACCAAACTTTTGACTTCTTTCTTTCAATCGTCTGTGACCCGCCTATCCTATCATGTCCAGGAATGGTGGAGAAGAAAGAGCTTATGTCGAGCCCCTACCTTTGAAGACCATGTCTACATGGACTGGTTCCTTAGATCTATCTTTCCCCCTATCATCAAAGGTGTCGCATCGTATTTCCCTCAAACCAAAGAAGCCGCTCTCCAAATTGCATTAAAATATGACCTGATCTAAAGACAGTTTGAAGAACAAAAGATAGAATTTAGGCCTAATTAAGCCTAACACACATTATTAAAGCAAATTAACAGTGATCAAAGAAGGACAATTAGATCTCTCTGTCTAAGAAAGCCTCCACTTCCACATCAGAGGCTAATTGAATCCTCTCAACTGCCAAAAGAAATCTGCAGCCTCAAAGCATTCAAAAGAGGCATAGCTATGACTAGAATAGAAGATATTTTCCCCAATACATCTGAACAGTTAATTTAACCAAAGGAACTTATTGTGAACTATCAGCAGAGTTATTACAAGGACAAGAAATAGCCTTAATGTCAAATCTTTTAATCCACTAAGCCTCAAAAGCAGAACAGAGTTATGAAAAAGAAATATAGATCAAATGTATTCCTACCTTATGCTTTGCATAGTTTTCAAGGAAAATAATTGCATTAATTGTAAAATTTATGATACTCGAACCCTAGAAACTCTTCCACCTCCTCTTTTTTCTATAAAATCTTCTTGAGGAGCTCATTGTAAAGGGTTGGTTGTAGAACTTTGATATAACACTTGTGCTTGAAAATTTCTACATGTAAATAGTGTTCAGAGGCTCTTGAAGCTCTGTTTGTGATCAAATAAGTTAGGTTGAGAAGAGAAGATGATTTTTGAACTTAAACATTGGATTTGAATAATGTAACTGGATTGAAATCAATATACAAGCTGATTTTTGGGATCCTGGTCTATATCACCGGTGAAGTGCTTCTTTCTGTGTTACTGTTTTCCTTTCATGTATGCCATTTTGTCCACTTATTCTCTGATAAAGAACAACAAGCATAGAGTTAGGATTTATTGTTTACAGTACCCTTCTCTGACTGATAAGCATTATCTCAATGTTTTCCTCCAAATTGTGTGTTTAATAATGACTTAAGTTAAGTGTAAACATTATCAAGGAATGTTGGTTTGTCCCTGTCTTGATGTGAGAAGCTTGAAGGGAATTTCTTGAATGATATTTTTATTATATATTCAGTAGAGTTAGACTAGAAAATTTTATGGTTTTCCATGTCTTCTAGTTTCTTTCTCCAAAGGTAGTTCTTAAAGTTTCCCTAAGAGTATGCTGAAATCAGTTTAGATTTAAAAGTATCTTATCTGATCTTAGGATGCACTTCGTTTGTATTATCTATTTTCATCCCTTCTAAAAGTAATTACGTGGATTACTGGATTGTTTGTCTGATGAGTTAGCTTTAATAAAATCTTGTCCAAAGAAGGCTATGGTTAGCCTTATCCTTTGTTCAGTTTTAAACAGTTACTTAAAAGGCTTTTCTTGTTTGCAAAGACTGATAAATCCTAGTTGAAATTATTGTCTTTTTCCACGCCTTCAACACTTTTATTGTTCCATCCCATCATTTTATCTAAGATATCTTGTGATATAGATGACTTTCCCCTTGGACCACTCTTGAAATTGTTGCACAATTAAACCCTTTTATGACTCCATAGCCCAATGGACTAAAAACTAGCGTCATATCTATCCTATCAACCAAATCTTGTTCTAATTATTTATACCTTCACCCCTTTGGAAATTTTTCATTTTAGGACTTTCCACTCAACTAAAAATCATGCTCAAACATCCAAAACCAAACAAAAACCCTTGCCCTTAATAGGTAGCCTAATATCATACCCAAAAGCCTTAAAGATAAATCAATATTTTCACTTATAGAGAGATCCCTCTCTGGATTCAGGAGGGCTAGATCCTAGAATCCTAAAGTGGTTCCAATGTCCTCTCCGCAGCTTTAGTCTCACCAATCTGCTGAAATTACGAGGAGATAATAGACTGAACAAGTAAGCCTCCAATCCTCTTTGTTTATCTATTCTGAGTTAGGAGAAATGTTAGTATAGTCTTTCACCTGTTGTTCTAGACTAGCACCTGTTTAGGGAAGTGTAATTTATCTGTAGATTACAATTCTGGCCCAACACCTGTTGAGCTAACAAGCACTGCGCATCCTGAATTTTAGAGAAAAGGTGCGTAAGATGGTCTCCAGTGCACAAATTGCATGAAAACTTTACTTTAATCTTATTATCATTTTGACCCTCTCCAACATGATCATTGGTTTTGTTTGCATTCCCCTTCCCATCCTTGCCTTTATTTTTGTTATTTCTTCCTTTCTTCTTCCCATCAAATTGTTGATTTCCTTTGGGGTTAGAATTTTGGACAATATTAATCACCAAGGATTGAGAAGGATTTGAAACTGAAGGCACCTCCTAACCAGAAGAAGCAGTTTGTATAGACAACTGTTGCAATTGAATAAGCAGGTTAGCTGCACTGCTATCAATCGAACCAATAAGCCCATCACCATGAGGACCGGGTTTAGTTTTGGAAAATTCCAATTTGGAGTGAGGAGCATCTGGAAAATTTTTATTGAGGACTCTAGACTGAGAATAAATCAATTCTAATTGCCGAGCCCTGAAAATAGCCCGCTCTTCAGAAAATACCCCTGACAGGGATACATCTTTAGAAATATCTTGCTGCAACTATTTCAAAAACCATTCCAGAAGAAATTCATTCAAAATATGGGCTTTAATGAGCCTCTTCCTTCTTCAGAATTCGTGAATATGATCAGAAATGTGAGTTTCCTTATCCTGCTGAAAATTTTCCAGGAGATCAATCCCGACATCATAACGGATAGGTAACTGAAAGTGGTTTAAGAACATAGTAGCCAAATCTCCAAAAGTGGAAAACTTGCCCCTAGATAACTCAATATACCACTTGGCTACATTTCTCATTAAGGTGCGTTGAAATAACCTCAACCTAATAGAATCATCAATCAGGGAGTTGGATGAATGCCATAAATGGAAAGTGGTGATATGATCTGTCAAATCCTCTTCATTATTCCCTTCGAACTTTGGAATGTCTGAGAGGAGTTTGGTGGGGACTAGAGGCCATCCCGGACTATACTAAATTGGATCGTTAGCCAGTTTGGACAAATCTGGCAAGTTTAACGTTGCCAGAAATGGTAAACGAGGAGGAGCCTGGGAATTCCACCCTCCTATTGTGCTATGCAACAACTCCCCCCGTTTTTATTTTCAAAATAATCTAGACCTTTGATATATAGAAATAGGGACCCTCCTTAAAAATGTATTTTTCATTTTAGATAAAAAGTCGAACTCCAAAAACATTATTACTTTTCTTAAATAAAAACATAAAAAACAAAAAGAAATTAATAAAAACATCCTTGAAATTACCTTATCACAAATCGCATCCCGCATAATATTGTCTCATTAAAAGATAAGTAACAAAAAAATTAAATCTCAATTTTGTGATCAACAATTGGAGTTTCACAAGTGACAGCTTAAATCTTACATCGCAAATATATGTTTAAAACTTTAAGCAGACTTTACCAAAGTTCTGATATTGCGACAACTTTGATTTTGCGATATTCTGATACTGTGATTTTGCGATTTCGCGAAATCGCATATCGTATAAACAAAATGTAATGCGCTTCATAAATATGGATTCAAAGGGCACGATGCGATGGATTTGATAGGTTTTAATAAAGTTTTTTTATGTGAAAATAAATCATGTCAGAAACAATTAAGTGTGTTTTATCATCCCAATGAAAATAGTTATTGTTTGTTTACAAATAATTAATGGAACAACTGATTACTAGATATTTTCTTTTTGAATTGGCCATTTGTTGGAACGAGGTCTCCTAACAAGTTTGAAACTTGTCCATTTTGATTATTTCTGATTATATTTAGTATAGCGCAGGGGTTTTGGGGTGGGTCAAAGCCTAGAACGTAATATAATTGGTTAAAGGGTAAATTAGGAGTCTGAAAACCATAGGCTGCAGACCATAGGAACATTGAGGCTAGATTGTTATAAATAGAGATGCATTTCAGATTGTAAAGGATAGGAATTTATGAGCTATTTATGTGATCTATGGTTTAAGCTATATGTTTGGGTTTTGGGGAATGAACTCCTGTTGGCTGTGTGCGCGGAGATCCTAGTCCAGCTATGTGTGAACCCTGCTGCTGTGTGCGCAGGTTGGGAAGGGAATTGTAAAGGAAGATTGGTGAATGAATGAATGCGAAGGATTATTAGAGATCTGAATCTCTAAATAATGTTGTATGAATTGTTGATAATTGTTGTGTTATGTATTTTCTGTCTTTTCGCTATGAAGGTTTGTGTACTGAATGCTTGGATCTAGATCTATTCCGCTCTGTTTATATAATGCTATTTTGATGTTATAGAAAGCATATAATTATAGATCTAGTGCACGTGGATGCAAATAGATACATAATTAACCCTGCGAAGAAACAAGGTAATCTCGGAATTACAGAATAGAACACAGCTCTGCTGGCATTACCCTTTCTTTCTCAGGGTGTGAAAACCTGGTTCCAGAACCCACCCATACTACTTTGAGTGAGACTGTGACCTATGAAATTAGGTCACTACCGAAAGGGCCAATACTATAGGGGTTTGTTGGCAAACCTTGCACACCAAACCTAGGTCAGGACCCCTCAAGCCAACAAATGGTTCTGTTGCCAGGACCAGAAGAAGTCTGAGAAAGGAATCGGGTAATGACAAGAGAATAATGGAAGCCTGAAATAAAAGAGATCGAGGATTGGTTAGAAAGACAGATCTAGGAGTTCACAGTAAAAGAAAACCGCAGCGAGAAGTTAACGGTGGAAAGGTGGAAAAATAGGTACGTCCTTACTGAAAGCTACAAAATATTCTTTGTGACTTTTGCGACTGAAATCCAAGAGTGGCTGGCCAGACTGGTGGAATTCCAGAAGCATTGGAAGGATGAGTAGGTCACTTTGTGGACCCCATATTTGCTCGAATATCTTGAGAAAACTGATAATACTATCACACGCACGGTGGATCACTGGGTGGATAGTGTGCTGGGAGGATTTGTGACAGAATTTTCCATTGATCAGTTTATATCATACTCTGAAGCTGAACGAAGATTCTTCAAAAGATTCTAAGGAAAATTCCTGAGGAAATTACCATTGCTGATCAAGAAATTACTGTGTGAAAAGAGAATTTTTTGTGATCATACCGACTGAATGACATTGAATATAGATGGGAGCGTGACCTGCAGTGGTAAATATTATCAGACCAACCTTGACGGAGGGAGATCCACCTACAATCCGTTGCAGGAACTAGCTACACAAGATCCCCTGGCTGCATTGCCACCTTTGACACGCAAAGGCAAGAATTCGTCTATACCACAACCCCCCTAGATAGTGATATGGCGACACATTTAAAACTACCTACCTTCAAGGGGGTAGGAGATGAGGATATGGACCAGTTTTGGTTTGTGGCAGACTCTGTCTGGACTGTGCAGAATGTGGCAAGTGACACGATTAAAAGGGGGCAGCTGTCTTTAGCATTCGAAGACAGAGCTCTGGACTGGTATATGCGATATGTTGCCCAAAATGGGACTGCCTCCATTCAAGATATCAAGGTTGCTCTGAAGCAAAAATTCCGGAAGCCAAAATCTTATTCCCAGCTGGTAGCAGAAGTAAAGGAATTCAAACAAGGTGTGTCTGAGTCATTATGGGAGGCTGATCAGAGATTGAAGAAGGCAATTAGGGAAGAAGGTTTCGAGTATGATGATAGAAAACATACATAGTGGTTCATCGCCATGTTGTTACCTCATCTGCATAATTTAATGAGTCATAAGACCTTTGAGTCACAAGAGAAAGCTGTGGAAGTCGCTATGAAATTATAAGTTTCACCCTGAGAGGATACGTCAGCAAGGGTACAAAAAATCTAGGAACAACTTGGGGCTATGCATATGGAGATACAGAACCTGCGAAAAGAGAGAGGAAAGGACATCTACGCAGATCTCTGGTTAATACGTTGCCAGGCGTTTGGCCATACAAAGGATCAGTGCCCTTTGCTGAAAAATTATATGCAAGCCGGAGGCCCTAGTCCGATATGCCCAGCGGCAAGTAGGGAACCTATCCTGTTGTGACTAGGATCAAGTAGATCTATGCTATGGTGTGATGGTTGTCAGGTAGCAGGCCTACATGATATGAACCATTTCCCTCGGCTGGGTGCGTATGTCCCAGAACTAAAGCAACAATGGTGCCATTTCTGTTGATCAGTAGGACATGATGAGAAGAACTGTCACACATATGACTTAATGATGGATTGTGGGAACTTATATCGGGTGCAATTGGACCCTGCATTGCCAAGACTTGCTATGCACTTTGGAGGATCACTAGCTCGAGGGAGAGGAGGTCGGGGAGGAAGCGCAGGCTAGGGATAAAGTCAAATAATATGTTATAACTGTGGAGAAATAGGGCACTTTTCTAGAGAATGCCCTAATCCCACCAAGACATCGTGTAAATATTGTAGACAGATGGACCATGAGGTAGAATATTGCCCAATTTTAATAGCCAAGATGTAGGAAGGGCAGCCTACCCCTATGCAGAACGTACATAGGGTTAAAAATGAGCTGAGTGAGGTGGATCCAAGTATAAAATTCATGACACGTAGTGGGCTGGACACCCTGGGAAATGAAGAAGGGCTTGCCTCTCAAAAAGGAGTGTCTTGCAAAGAACAAGCACCATTGGTAGCCCCCGCGCAGCCTCAGATCGAAGAAGGAATTGAGCCATTTTTAAAGGCCTGTCTAAAGTTGCTAAGGAATCCACAGGCCATAGGAAATATCCTAGCATTACTGAATACCTACACATCTTGGCCCAATTTGATCCCTGAGACCAAGGATGTACACAAACTATACAGCTATAAGAAATGCATTGGGAGAGAAATGTGATTAACTGCACAGATCAAAGACTATGAAATGGATCAGGTTATCTTAGATCTTGGATCGGATGCCAACGTCTTACCAAAACAAACATGGCAATGAATGGGACAACCTAAATTAGAATGGTCCATTATCTAGCTGCAAATGGAAAATCAACAGAAAATCATCTGTTTGGGTAGGTTACCGAAGGTCATGGTTGAAATTGCAGGGGTCAAGGTCTTAGCTGATTTTGAATTAATAGAAATAGTTGAAGATGCGGACCCCTACCTTGAGCTCCTTGGGCTATACTGGGCAATAGACATGGGGGGGGGGGGTCATCAATCTCAAGACAAGCAACATGTTGTTTGAAAACAAAGGTATGCGTGTCATAGTACCACTAGATCCAGCAAAAGGTGCGTGATATACAGAGCCAGCCTATGCAAAGGAGGAATTAGATCACATTTATAAGAAAAATATGCAGGATGAAGGTCAGGTTAACCCCATGATGAAGGAATTCTCTATTGAGAAAAGGATAGTGAATGTTTTTCCGACTCCGATGACAAGCTGGAGAATTGGCAAGGTCGGTTGCCTGAGGTTGCGGCGCTTCGAAGCCTTTAGACCATCAAGAATTTCCCTTGCATCTCTACCACATAAATAACCTTGCCCTGCCAGGAGGACACATGTAATAATCAGCAGCTTTAGGAACCTAAGATTCCCACAGAATGCAGGCCATAAGCACTACCGCTATCCCGATGCGAAGCACCTACGCAGGGACCGATATTCTTTACTCAAGGGAAGTATTGGAGTAGGGTGATCCTGCATATAGGAACCCCAATGGCCAAATGGGCTCTGAGGTCAGTCGACCTACATGGATACCTACTGACGTGAAACACTCAAGGGTGTGATCGACCCCTGCCCAACCAGACTCTAGGGAACCATTGACCTAAGCACACGTAGGAATACGGACATGTCTACAACCATGTATATTTGGGAGAATTTGTGAACATATCAAGTAATAAATAGCATAAGGATGTATGGCACAACCTTCTCACACAAATATGTCCCGCCCACAACAAAGTAAAGGGCTCAAAAATACTGCTGATCAACTTGCAAGTACACCTTGTGTCAACCCTCATTCAAGGTACGCGAATAACCTACAAGTGTTATCCATGGTATGGCATTCCATGGGAATGACCTTGGGCACAAATGATGACCATCAGCACATCCTGATTTAATAAGAAGAGACCCTTACAAGCACAAAAAATAGGCGGCATATCATCAATGCATCCATTTATGATAAACACGGTCTGACAGATCGAGGGTACGTGCCACGCAGGAGCTACCTCGCCATTAAATAGCTTCGGTTGGGGCATGGATGGCTGGAAAAATTCGGGTCAGGCTATTTATTCACCCTTCAATAGGCTTTGGCTATCTGCATTCTAGTTTTTTGTGTTCCTCCATAATTTTTGTAATGCTCGTCTCTCTGTTAAAAATATGGATCCCAACCCGCTAAAGGAACTATTACGGGGACCTAGGAATGATGAGTGTAGTAATAGGTGTGAGCATAGGCTTATGACAGAAAGGATTGTCTACGAACCATGCTCAGCAGGAACACTGCAATACAGGGAGATGTTGTGACTTCTCTGCCACTTCTGAACTTCGCCCACTAGAAGCAATTTATGTTCACTCCCTTGCACTGCCATAGTTTGCACTCCCAACCTTACTATTGGGGACATTCAATTAGACTTAGCACAACTATCTAGTATAGAGTTACAAGGCCTATCCTCCAGAGTGTTGTGAGAGGTTTTCCACCGTGACCGAGACAGGTGACCGTAGTATGACATACCTCCAGAAGTACAATCCCAGTGGATTGCTATGGTCAATGATGCAACGCGTATTATTCAGGAGTAGTTGGCGCAGGGAGCCCAATTGGTCCAAATAGCTACATAGCTATGGATAGCATTACAACACCATTCCACGCTTCAGCATGTCCAGCAAGAATTATAGCAAGAAAAAGCTATTCTGGAGCAATTCCTAGCCTCCACACCTTCCCCCGTCTCCACGCATTACCTAGCCGCCATGGACAGGATTGAAAACCTTCGCCACTCCAAGAAGGTTGTTCGAAAACAATTGAAGCCATGGTCTGATACCGCACTCCAACGTGCACACAATGCTTAGTCCACCATCGCACGCCTCGATCAGCTTTTAGAACAGCTTTCTGCGGATACAGATGGGCCTGCCTCTCTGGTGCTGGTCAAAATTGCGCAAAAAGCTGTGGCCCAAAGTCAGGACGTACTCCCTCCACTTGTCCGTAGTATCGCTACTTTGCACATGCGAATAGAAGTCACACGAGTGCAGTGACTCGAGACGAGTCACAAAATTGTGTTAGGGGACTGTTGGAATGGGGTCTCCTAAAAAGCTGTGAAACTGGTCCATTTTGATTATTTCTGATTATATTTAGTATAGCGCAGGGGTTTTGGGGCGGGTCAAAGCCCCGAACGTAGTGTAATGGGTCAAAGGGTAAACTAGGAGTCTGAAAACCATGGGTTGCGGACCATAGGAACGTTGAGGCTAGATTTTTATGAATAGAGATGCATTTCGGATTGTAAAGGATAGGAAATGATGAGCTACTCATGCAATCTGTGGTTTAACCTATCTATTTGGGTTTTGGGGATCAGACTCCTACTGGATGTGTGCGCGAAGATCCTAGTCCAACTGTGTGCATACCCTGCTGCTGTGTGCACAAGATGGGAATGGAATTGTAAGGGAAGATTGATGAATGAATGAATGCAAAGGATTATTAGAGATCTAAATATGTGAGTACTGTTGTATGAATTGTTGATAAATGTTGTGTTATGTATTTTCTATCTTTTCACTACGAAGGTTTGTGTACTGGATGCTTGGATCTAGATCTATTTCACTTTGTTTATATAATGTTGTGTTGATGTTATAGAAAGCATATAATTATAGATCTAGTGCACGTAGATGCAAATAAATACATAATTAACATTGTGAAGAAACAAAGCAATCTGTGAATTACAGAATAGAACTTAGATCTTCTTGCCTTACCCTTCCTTTCTCAGCGTGCAGAAACCTGGTTTCCAACACCCACCCATAATACTTCGGGTGAGACTGTGACCTGCAAAAGAAGGTCACTTCTGAAAGGGCCAGTAGTATAGGGGTTTGTTGGAAAACCTTGCACACCGAACCTGGGTCAAGACTGCTCAAGCCAACATCATTTCAAATATATCTTCCATTATTTGATAATTACTCTATTTTTAATATGGATTTTCCTTCAAGATATGTCCATCCGAAAAGTAATGCAAAAGCACAGAAAACAGACTATTGCAGAAGCGGAATACATAGAAATGCCGTTGATAGTCTGAGATATATTCTGCACTACCGATGGAGGTGCTACAAAGTGGAAAGCTATCTATACCATTCTCGAAGACAAAGAACCTAAAGCAGTGGAGGTCAAAGGTACTGATGATGATGCAAGACCCTCAAATTTATAGTTTAAAGATATTGCATGTTCCTTTCTTCATAGTATAGCCGCAAGGGCCACTCTTTTACCATATACCGACATGATTAGGTGGGTGCTTGACAATTCAACAATCAAGGACAGACAACTAAGAACTGCTAAGAATTAAATCTTATGTTCTTACAGAGCTGAAGATTTCAAAGTCATGTACAAGCTACCCAACCCATAAGAAATCTATGATAATAGATTTCTTGAGAAATTTGCGAAGGACAATGAAGACCCTTTCAAGACAATTCAGGGTTGGATGAAGCTGGATAACAAGTTCAAACATGAGAAATCAGGTATGTATCCTATCGCCTCACTGGAAAATCCCTACAATTTTGTAGCCGCAATGCTATGCAGATTATATGGTCTTCCTGATAATACCAAATTCTCCATAAATTGGCTTCCCCTGATTGATTCCTATGTTAATTCTGACATCATGAATTGGGCAATCATTCTTTCTGAAAATCTAGCTAAAGTGATTAATAAATATCACCAAACAAGAGCTTCTTCCTCCAAACCCATCCCCTAATTTTTCATGACTGCATATATTTTTGATGCTATGTATTTTTCTACCAGTTTTCCAGTTATGGGTTGGAAATGGACTCCCGAGGATCCCACCCCTATTCATTTGAGTCATAAATAGATATGGGAGCATAATTATACACCACATTTTCATAGGCTATGTTATGGAGTTGTATTACCATTACATCAATTAATGTTTGACAGAGTGAGCCCTAGGTTCACTAAGAAAGCCATTTCAGACCTTGAAATGATAGTGAGATGTTTTATTGAAGAATCATTTTATATATCAAAGTATTTGGAAGCTCCACTCCCCCACATATTCTTCCTTTGTATTTTTCTGATAAATTAATGGTGAGAGAAGTCACTTACCAAACTGTTGGTAATGGACTTACTAAATCTTTGAATGATAGTAAAAAATCTTTATGGCCATGTTTTCCAATTCAATGTGCTGCATTCACCCTCGGTAATTTCAATCATGCATTAAAAGAATGTCAGAATATTGAGCTTTTGAAGCTCCTCGTTTTACCCTCAAGGCGATTCGACCCAAAGAATATTGCTAACAAGTTTACTCAGTCAGTTAAAGTCAAACCTATCATAGACACAAATGATATATTTGAAGACATTTTACAATCTGTTAGAAATTTTGAAGAAGTTCAACATTTTGTTAAATTGAATCTAAATCCAGAAGAATTACATAGATTCAATGAATAAAGAGAAAAAAGACTCAGACGTATCCCTCAAAATGTCTTGGTTACTAGTTATATAACTGAAGCAAGAAAATAAATCAGAACAGAACAAACAGATTCACAAAATCAAAGCGAACTAAATAAATTCTGGATTTCAGCTAGCAACACATTGATAAATACCCCAGAGGTATAATCTTCATAGAAATATATGAAATTTCGAACTCCATAGGGAAAAATAGTTTTAGTAAAAGAAATCATTGAAACTCCTGGGATAACCTCCCAAAATACATAATTCATTCCTGTGTTTCCTATTGATGAGATTGTTCTGAAGGTAACTAATATCCCTGCACTAGATGTATTCTACAGCCCTCTTCATAAAGTTGTAGTAAGGAAACAAAGAAAAAGAAGAAGGATTGGGACACCTCCAGGAAATGAAGTAATGGAAGTTGTATGGAAAGACACTCATTCAAATCCAATTAAAAATATGACTTAGCTATCACAATTTGTTGGAACATACACTACTAGAAGGATGGATAAGGTAGCTAAAGTATCAATTTTGGTTCAAGAAAAAGATGATAAGATCATGTAGCTACAGCAGCAACTAGATGAAAAAAGGATTAGTATGAATTAGAATGTAGAGCAGCAATTCCTCAAATTTCAGCAAGATATGGAAGTGCTTACGATAAGTCATGAAAATGAATTATCTATCAAAAACACACTGATTAAAGAATTGAGAGAAGATCTTACAAAATATGAAGGTATTCCTACTACAAAGGAATTCATAAAAGAAGCATTGGCATTAAATGCCTTACTCTCAAAACAAAAAAACTTGTTTATCTTACAAATTTCAGACATAATCCCACACTTAGAAATCAGTGAAAAATTGACCAATATAGTCACTGACAAGAGAATTGAGTTTAATGAACTCAATACCAAAATTTCTGATTATATTGAATGGCAGGATTCAGAGGAAGGGAGAAAGTCAAGTCTCCCAAAGATCAAAGAAACTTTTAAAGGTATCCTTTTTACTCACTGGGATGCACAAGTAAAACATGCAAAATTGGCCATAGCCAGAGCAGCAAGTATATCAAAGAGTATGGTCAAAATGATTAATCACATGTTGCATACCTCTGGTTTGATCAAAGAAGGAAATCACAAATCGATTCCTGATATCAAAAATTTAGAGAAAAGTTGGAAAAACACATGTCAACTCTGAGAAGAAACGCTTGCATAGCTGAGGAAGACTGATTGGGAATCATACTGGCAGTTACTGGTTAAACCGCATAGTCAAGTAATGACATTGAATTTCTCTATGGATTCCATATGGAAAATGCAGCCGCTTTTGCATGATGCTATATTTACTGGGCAGATGAAGATGCAGTTCAGGAAGCCTCCACAAGTTTAGCCATTGTCTAAAATTTGTGAGAAGAAAAGCAAAGCTGACATAAATCTATCATCGGGCATGATTATAAGTTAGTTAGTTTTTACTAATTTCAATTTCAGCAATTAGATACTACGAGTGATGAAGGTTGTTTGAAACCACCTCATAGAATATTTTGTATAATCTATTTTTGTAAGTAGTTAATGTAGTATTTAAACCCTTCTCATGCATTTAGAAAAGGGTCCAAGATTTTTATTGATAAAATTTACAAATAATTCTTTATTTTAAGATTGTGAATGCCTTGATAAAATAATGGAATAGAACCTTTTCAGTTATATAACATTTTGTTGATCACTGTTGATGAACTTTTGTATTCTCTGAAAGAATTATTGATAGAAAGATTGATTGTGGCCTATTATGACTAATCAGATGAAAATGACAGTACACATCTGATACTATTATCATGTATGCTAAATTCTTCTTTAAACATCGGTGATAAGTCTAGCTTTCATGAATTATATATGAAATCAATTGTTTTTGTTTGAAATATTAGTTGCACTATTGTACGATATAAAGATAGAAATTGATTTGTTTTATATATGATCATCATAATATATATGATATGTTTCACATCTTCTTTTGATGAACTATTCCTCAAAAGAATAATCTTACAAAACTATTAATTCTATCAAGTCTGTGATTGATCTAAATCATCACAGAATGAATATATGTCATTCTAGATCGCATAAAATTAGCATTATCTCGGGTTAGATTCTTTTAGACTTAATTCAAATTTTTTCATTCTAGAATAATTTTTTATTTTATTTTGTAGTTATTCTTTCTACAAATCATTTGAGAAAAACCCAATCATACAAAACCCAAATCTGGGAAACTGGTCCCATTACACCCATTTAGAGCCACTACTTCAAATAGAAAAGGAAATGTTTTAAGTTCCGGACTGGGTGGTTATCCCCCTTGTTGTTGCCACAGATTTCTGAGACCTCAACATTTTTGGCACTAGAGGGAGGGCCTGAATATGAATGGCATAGAAATATAAACCTCTAACTAGAAGCCCTCATAAGAGTCAATCTCCAAAAAATAATCCTACAACTTCTTGATCAAACTCTAAATCACACACTTAGAAATCGGAAACTGTAGAAACTTTCCCCTCATCTCCTAAAATAGCTAAAAAATAATTTTCTTCAGAATTCACTCCCAAGTCTCCCAAAGTTCAGTCTTTAATTCATAAATTAGAAGGAATGTCTATTTTTTTGGAATAGCCTGATAATCCAGAAGCTTATGAAGAAAGTGTTACTTCCCTATTTAAAGAAACTAGTATATTAACCTGATCCAAAAGTGAATGAGTTGGAATTCCTCCTTTTGAATTTCCAATAGAATCACATCACAAAAAATTTTCTATATCTAGATCTAAGTCAGATACTAGTGAAGACACATAAAATTTTCCTTCAGTTACTTCTTGAAATCCTCTCACTCAATCTACATCTTCTTATCCTATCATTTACTCTACTCAAACACTCGATACTATCACAAGTAGTATTGTTCTAGTTGTAAGTTCTACATCCATCCCCCCTACTTCTGGATCTACTTCTGTATCTTCACAAACTCCAAATCTAATTATCGCTAATCGGCATTGCGAAAATCCTAGTGCTGTATTGATTGAAAATATAAATCCTCTTCCAGATCATCCAGAAAAATGGCTACCTAAATATAATCCAAATGATGGTCTTCCTGCTGAAGAACATATCAATAATTTTATGTTAGCCATGAATCTTAATGGAGTTTCTCATGAAGACATTCTAGTCATATTGTTTCCTTATACTTTACAAGGATCTGCAGGATCCTGGTACTTTTCACTTCCAGCAGGATCTATTGCCGATTGGGCAAGTTTTTAACAAGTGTTTCTTACAAAATTTGGAGATGATAGAACTGTTTCATCTTTAATCAATGCCCTTTCCAATCTAAAAACAAATTCTGGTGAAACGATCAAAGATTTCAACTCCAAATTTAACAAGTTATTAAACAAAATCCCAACTTCTTCCAAGCTCGCTGTTGATGTACAAATATAGTGGTATATTTCCTTTTTTCCTTCTGATATAGTTATTTTTGTAGATATAGATGGTAAAGCTACCATTTTAGAAAAAATGAAAGAAGCTCTTGCTATAGAACACATAATCTTAGCATTAGAAAAAACGACCAGAGATAGAAAACATGAAATCAAAGAAAGTGACATTTAGTCAATATTCCGAAAAGAAAGTCTCAAAATATCCATTCGATCTTGAAAGTCTTCAAAAAGTTTTAAAGACTATGTCAAATGACATGATTGATATAAAGAAACAAGTCATTGAATCATCAGTACCTAAAAAACCATATCACCCATTTAAGAAAAATCCTTCTTCAACTTCTCAGCCTTCAAATGTTATTTCAAATGCTGAATCTGATCAAGATACTGAAGATCCTTCACCATATGAACAAGAACTAGAGTCTGAGGAAGAAGTCGAACTGAATGGGTTATGGGATTTCATTCTCCCGGCAGAAGAAGAAAGAGAAGCTATGCCTATGTCTACAAGAAGTAAATCTTCTTCTAATTCAACTATATCAAATCAGAAAAAAATATCTCTCCCCTTAAAGGAAAAAATAGTAGTAAAAAAATCTAAAACTGTTTAGACAGATCCTGTTTCACCAAATCCTATTACAACTACCAAAACTTTGATAGTTTCAAATGAAGTGGAATACAATATAGTTGAAGATATGAAAAATACCAAAGAAAATATTTAATTACATGAAAAGACCAAACTTAAACAACAACAGAAAATTTTACTTAGAGAACTCAAGGAAATCCCTGTAGATCCTATACAACCACCAGTTATAGTCGATGATTCTAAAGATATGGGAAAACCTTCGTCATATCCAAACAAAGTAAATCCCAATGATCTTGTTTTAATTGGTGATAGATCTATTTCTCACACTCCTCCTTTACTTTTGACTTATGAGATTTTTAACGAAAATGTTCATAACTATCTTATTGATTCAGGAGCTTCTTCAAATATAATGCCAAGAATGGTGTGTACAAAATTGAATTTTACTCCTCGAAAATCTCTTGTACACATAGTTCAATTAGATAGAACAAAAGTAGAAGTCATTGGAGAAATGTTGTCAGTATCCTTAGATTATCATCCAATCCAAAGGTACTACAAGTAATCGATATTTTGGTTGCATACATCCCTGATTTTTATGGTCTTATTTTGAGCAGGGATTGGTCTGAAAAGTTACATGGATATTTTTCTACTGATTGGTCACACATGTGATTTCCATATAATTGTAAACCAAATCAAATCAGAGTTGATCACAAGAAATTTATGAAACATACAATCACTGAACTTGAAGAAACAAATGAACCTGTAGCTTTCACTAACAATATTATTGGAAATTACTCAGTTGAATTATTTCTTGGATTATTCAATTCCCAAATTTCACCTTTTTCAATAAAAACCACTATTTCTCAAATTGAGAACTTTTCTCAAACAAACACTTCTATATGTGTTAATCTTAGCAATAAAATTTCGAAAAAATATTTATTTTTGACTTTATATTTTGATGGTTCAAAATCAGAAGATGGTGCAGGAGCAAGGTGCATTTTAATCAATCCACAAGGAGAGAAAACAATGCTAGCTTATAGACTCGAATTTCAATGCACGAATAATATCGTTGAATATGAAGCATTGATACAAGGTCTGTAAAAAGCTATTAGTTTAAATGTTAAATATTTGCAGGTATATGGATATTCTGAAATAATTGTTAGACAAGTCAGAAATACAATTCATTGTATTTTTGGACATTTGAAACACTATTAAACTTTAGCTCAGAGCCTTACATCCAATTTTTCTGTATTTAATATCTCCACAGTTCCTAGATTACAAAATACAAGTGCTGATTTACTTGCTAATGTAGCATCTAAGCTTATACCATCCAAATAATTTAGCCCAGACATATTTTCAATTGAGTTAATTCTTAGGCCTTCCATTCCTGATAACGTAACAAATTGGAGAGTATTTAACAATGATGCAGATATAGTATACTTTCTTACTTCAGACAGAGCTTATGAAGGTCAAATCATAGATGAACATGAACATGAATTACAAATTAAAGATAAATATTCCCAAATTGAAGTCAAAATAGAAGATCTATATGATTTAAAAGATAGGTTTAAAAAGATTATCAATTCAAAAACCCAGAGTTCTACTCTAAAATTTGAATTGATTAATATTGGTACACTAGAAAAACCTCAAAACATCAACTTAGGTCTTGGTTTAAAACCTGAAGAAAGGATGTCATTCATTAAGTTGCTGAAAACATATAAAGATATCTTTGCATGGGATTATTCAGATCTCAAGACATATGATACTTCCATAATTTATCATACCATACCTATGATCTCAGATGATAAGCATGTTAAAAAAAAACTTAGAAAGATCCATCCAAATTTAGAAAGTCAAATTAAATCTGAATTAAATAAAATGCTCAAAGCCAAAGTTATTTTTCCTGTTAGACATTCGAAATGGGTGTCAAACATGGTCCCAGTTAGAAAGAAGAATGAAGACATTAGGATTTGTATAGAATTTAGAAATTTGAATAAAGCTTGGAAAAAGGATAATTTTCCCTTGCCTACCATGGAACAGATATTACAGTTAGTTGCAGGATCTAAATTAATGTCTTTTCTCGACGGATTTTCAAGATATAATCAGATTATGGTACATCCATATGATAGATTGAAGACAACATTCAAGACAAAGTGGGGAACATGCGCATATCAAAAAATGCCTTTTGGGTTGATTAATGCTACTTCTACACTCCAATGTGCTAGTGGATATAGCTTTCATAGGAAAAATAAACATCTCAGTTGTTATATACTTAGATGAAATTACTATTTATTCTAAGCATAGAAACAATCATGTTAATCACCTAAAACACATTTTTGAAAGGTGTAGAAAATTTGGCATTTCCTTGAATCCTAAAAAATGTTATTTCACCTTATCAGAAGGTAAATTGTTAGGGTTCATTGTCTCTAAAAAAGGAATCCATATTGATCCTGATAGGATTCGGGAAATTGAAAACATCCCTCTACCACACAATAAAAAAATGATGCAATTATTTTTATGACAAATTAATTTTGTAAAAAGATTTTTTCCTGATTTTTCACAAATCTTCTTACCTTTGCAATCAATGATCAAGAAAAATTCAATTTTTAAATGGGGAAAAGATGAGAGAAATTCTTTTGAGTTAATTAAGAAAGCCATCATTGAAGCTCCTTCTTTAACAACACCTGATTTCCTAAAGCCATTTGTATTATACACATTTTCTTTTGATACATCATACGCAACAATTTTAACACAGCTAAATGATCAAAACATTGAAGCACCCATTTCATTTTTTAGTTCTAACCTTGAAGGTGTTGAGCTAAATTATTCAGATGTGAACAAACAAGCTTATGATGTATTTAAATCTTTGAAACATTTTATACCTTTTCTAGTAAAAACACATACTAAAATAATAGTACCTTACTCAGTAGTAAGGCATTTATTAATCCAACGAGAAGTAGGAGAGAAGAGAGCAAATTGGGTCACTGCACTTCAAGAATATGATGTAGAGACACATCCTGCTAAAATTGTTAAAGGACAAGGTATTTGTAGGATGATAACTGGAGCCTCTCATTTACCAATAGAAGAAGATCAATCAAATGAAATACAACTGTCCGAGGTAAGCCTAAACGATTCTCAGTCACAATATGTTGATCTAAATTTTTTCTTAAAAAATGGATATGCTCCATTATATCTCAATTATATAGCAAAGCATGCTCTAAGGCTTAAAGAAAATCAATATAAACTCATAGATGATTTGCTATTTAGAAAGAATTATGATTATGTATTGTTGAGATGTTTAGAGAAAACTGAAGGTGAAAAAGTAATGTAGGAATTACATGATGGACTAGCTGGAGGTCATTTCTGAGAAAACACCACAGCTCATAAAATACTGCATGTTGGTTTCTATTGGCCAACTCTATTTAAATATGTATATGAGTACGTGAGAAAATGAAAATTGTGTCAAACTGCAGTAGGGAGAGAAAGGAAAGCAACATTTCCACTACAACCATTAAATATCCAACAACCATTCGAACAATGGGGGTTAGATATCATAGGTGAAATAACTCCAAACTCTTCTAAACATCATAAGTATATTCTAACTATAACAAATTATTTCACAAAATGGGTAGAAGTTATCCCATTAAAGGTGGTTAATACACAAAGTATTACAAATTTTATTGATCAGTTGATAATCACCAGGTTTGGCCTCCTGTTAGCTTTTATATTTGAGAACACATCTTAATTTTCTGGAAATGCTACGATAGAATTTTCTTTAAAAAGAGGTTTTAAATTAAAATACTCAGCTAAATATTATCCACAAGATAATGGATTAGCTAAATCTACAAATAAAAACCTTATCAGAATCATCAAACAAACTATAGAAAAAAATCATACAAATTGGCACAAAGCACTATTATTTTCTCTTTGGTCAGATAGAATCACTCAGAAAGCCTCAATAGGTACTGCTCCATTTGTGTTAGTTTATGCGAAAGAAGCAGTTCTACCCACAAATATAAGAATACCAGCATTTGATTTAGTGCAATTTATTGATGAACATCCTTTGTCTTCCCTTAAACGTAGACAAGATCAAATTCTTAAAATGGAAGAACAAAGAGAAAAAGTCAAAGCTATACATGCTCATCATCAACAAATATTGAAAGCCTCATTTGACACAACATCCAACAGCTCAAAATATTTTGAGATTGGAGACCTTGTTTCGAAATGGGATAAGGCACATGAGGAAAAAGGTAAGCATACCAAATTCCAAAGATTATGGCTTGCTCCATTTCAAATCATTGATAAAATAGGCTTATCTACCTTTTTGCTACAAGACTTATCAGGTAAGAAATATTCCTTTCCTGTGAATGGTCAAATTCTTAAAAAATATTTCTCTTAGATCAAACTTTAAATTCTATTTTTACTTTAGGAAAATAAAAGTTGAAAATAGCATCATTTTTGGTTGATTCAAATTTTCAAAATTTCTGATTAATTATTTTGATCTTTCGCTTCGATAAATAAGTGAAGTAAAAAGATGATTATAACTATGATAATTGAATAAGCTTTATTTTTTTTTAAATAATTTGAAATTTACTAAAGGCATTTACTTTCCAAAAATACTATTGATATCATAAAATATAGTTGTTATGTATCATTCAAAAAAGGAAACGTTTAAATTAGCAAGGATTCTCTACAAAAATGTATCTACCAACTCTATAGTTATCATCCATAACTCTTAAACAAGCTAATGATTCATCCCATCTGATAAAATTTCTTCTTCAAAAGTATAATTCAAAAAAGAAAAAGAAATATATACGATGTACAAATTCAAAGGAAAATAAATCTCATCATGAGCTTATTTATCATGATCATAGAGAAATAACCTAGACTGATATTACCAATACTGCATACTACAATAGGGTAATAGATAAATGATTATAAAAAATCAATAGACAAGGGGTCTCATTACGAGCTAGCTTGTTCAGTATAAATTAGTATTAGTGAATGAAATTTTCACTATCAGGCCACCAGACTTGGACAATGATTTTGAAAATGTGTTAAAGGAAAAGAAATTCAATTACATGTCAAATTATATTTTGAAATAAGAAATCAAATTCAGATGGGACCATGAATCATTATTTGTTAAAAGATAACCCTGTCGAGGCTATAAACGCCTGCTGGCAACAGTGGCTCTATCTGTGATAAATGAGTAAAAATCTATGAAACCAATTTTAGAGAATACCTACTTTATATTTTTAAATCTGAGTACTAACTGATACAGATACCTATGTATTATCACTGAAATGGGTTAATTAAGAATAAATGAGATAGGTAAATAGAATAGATTCTGAAAAAACATTGTTTAATTCATGAATCATATTATTTTTATTCTTATATATTTTTCTTGTTTTGAAAGTTTAGAAATAACAAAATAAACCAATCAGAGATATCTGGTTCTCCCAAGTGAATTTCCAACTGTTGTACTATGCAAACACTCCCCCCATTTTTATTTTCAAAATAATATAGACCTTTGATAAATAGAAATAGGGACCCTTTTTAAAAATGTATTTTTCATTTTAGATAAAAAATGAAACTCCAAAAACATTATTACTTTTATTAAATGAAAACATAAAAAAATCCTTGAAATTACCCTATTGCAAATCGCATCCTGCATAATATTTTCTCATTAAAATATCAGTAACAAAACAATGAAATCCCAATTTTGCGATCAATGATAGGAGTTTCGCAAGCGACAACTTAAATCACACATCGAGAATATACGTTTAAAAATTTAAGCAGACTTTACCAAAGTTCTGATATTGTGACAACTCTGATTTTGCAATATTTCGATACTACGATTTTGCAATTTCGCAATATCGTGAAATCACATATCACATAAAAAAAATATAATGCGCTTCATAAAGACGGATTCAAAGGGCACAATGCAATGAATTTGATAGGTTTTACTAAAAAAAATTACGTGAAAATAAATCATGTCAGAAACAATTAAGTGTGTTTTATCATCCCAATGCAAATAGTTATTGTTTGGTTATGGATAATTAATGGAACAACTGCTTACCAGGTATTTTCTTTTCTAATTGGTCATTTCAAATATATCTTCCATCATTTGATGATTACTCTATTTTTAATAGCAATTTTACTTCAAGATATGTCCATCTGCAAAGTAATGCAAAAGCACAACAAATAGATTTTTGCAGAAGTGGAATACACAGAAATGTCGCCGATAGTCTCATATACAGTTTTCACTGTTGATGGAGGTGCTACAAAGTGGCAAGCTATCTATACCATTCTCGAAGATAAAGAACCTAAAGTAGTGGAGGTCAAAGTAACTGCTAATGATGCAAGACCCTAAAATCTACAGTTTAAAGATATTGCATGCTCCTTCCTCCATAGGATAGCAGCAAGGGCTACTCTTTTACCATATACCAACACGATTAGGTGGGTGCTTGACAATTTAACAATCAAGGACAGATAATTAAGAACCTTTAAGAATGAAATCTTATGTTCTTTCAGAGCTGAAGATTTTAAAGTCATGTATAAGCTACCCAACCCACAAGACATCTATCATAATAGATTTGTTGGGAAATTTGCAAAGAACAATGAAGACCCTTTCAAGAAAATTCAGGGTTGGAGGAAACTGCATAACAAGTTCAAACATGAGAAATTAGGTATGTATCCTATCGCCTCACTGGAAAATCCTTACAATTTTGCAGCCGCGATGCTATGCAGATTATATGGTCTCCCTGATAATACCAAATTCTCCATAAATTGGCTTCCCCTGATTGATTCCTATGTTAATTCCCTCATCATGAATTGGGCAACCATTCTTTCTGAAAATATAGCTAAAGTGATTAATGAATATAGCCAGACAAGAGCTTCTTCCTCCAAACCCATCCCCCAATTTTTCATGAGTGCATATATTTTTGATGCTATCTGTTTTTTCTACTAGTTTTCCAGTTATGGGTTGGAAATGGACTCCCAAGGATCCCACCACTATTAATTTGAGTCATAAAGAGATACGGGAGCATAATTATGCACCACATTTTCGTAGACTATGTTATGGAGTTGTATTACCATTACATCAATTAATGTTTGATAGAGTGAGCCCTAGTTTCACTAAGGAAGCCATTTCAGACTTTCAAATGATAGGGAGATGTTTTATTGAAGAATCATTTTCATATATCAGAGTATTTGGAAGCTCCAATCCCCCACATATTCTTCCTTTGTATTTTTTTGATAAATTAATGGCGCGAGAATTCGCTTACCAAACTGTTGGGAATGGACTTAATAAATCTTTGAAGGATAGTAGAAAATATTTATGGCCAAGTTTTCCAATTCAATGTGGTCCATTCACCCTCAGCAATTTCAATCATGCATTGATAGAATGTTAGAAGATTGAGCTTTTGAAGCTCCCCATTTTACCCTCAAGGCAGTTCAAACCAGAGAACATTTCTAACAAGTTTACTCAGTTAGTTAAATTCAAACCTATCATACACAGATGATAGATTTGAAGACATTTTGCTATCTATTAGAAATTTTGAATAAGTTCAATATTTTGTCAAATTGAATCTAAATCTAGAATAATTACAAATATTCAATGAATACAAAGAACAAAGACTCAGACGTATCCCTCAAAATGTCTTGGTTACTAGTTATATAACTGAAGCAAGAAAAGAAATCAGAACAGAACAAACAGATTCACAAAATCAAAGTGAACCAGATAAATTCTGGATTTCAACTAGCAACACATTGATAAATACCCCAGAGGTATCATATTTACGAAAAGATATGGAATTTCAGACTCCACGGGGACAAATAGTTTCAGCAAAATAAATCATGGAAACTCCTGGGATAACCTCCCAAGATACAGATGTGATTCCCGTGTTTCCTACTGATGAGATTGTTCTGAAGGTAACTGATATCCTTGCACTAGATTTATTCTACAACCCTCTTCATAAATTTGTAGTAAGGAAACCAAGAAAAAGAAGAAGGATTGAAACACCTCCAAGAAATGAAGTAATGGAATTTGTATGGAAATACACTCCTTCAAGTCCAATTGAAAATCTGACTCGGCTATCACAATTTGCTAGAACATACACTACTAAAACGATGGATGAGGCAGCCGAAGTATCCATTTTGGTTCAAGTAAAATATGATAAGATCATGCAGCTACAACAAAAACTATATGAAGAAAGGAGCAGTTTGAATCAGAAGGTAGAGCAACAACTCCTCAAATTTCAGAAAGATATGGAAGTGCTTAGGATAAGTCATGAAAATGACTTATCTAGCAAAAACACACTGAATAAATATTTGAGAGAATATCTTACAAAATATGAAGGTATTCCTATTGTAGAGGAATTCATAAAAGAAGCATTGGCAATAAATTCCTTACTCTCAAAAAAGCAAAAGTTGTTTACTCTCAAAACAACAAAAGTTGTTTATCTTACAAATGTCAGACATAATCCCACACTTGGAAATCAGTGAACAGTTGACCAATAGAGTCATTGAACAGAGAATTGAGTTTAATGAACTCAATACCAAAATTTCTGATTATATTGAATGGCCAGATTCAGAGGAAGGGAGAAAGTCAAATCTCCCAAAGATAAAGAAACTTTTAAAGGTATCCTTTTTACTGACTGGGATGCATAGGTAAAATAAGCAAAATTGGCCATAGCCAGAGCAGCAGGTATATCAAAGAGTATGGTCAAAATGATTAATCACATGTTTCACACCTCTTGTTTCATTAAAGATGGAAATAAAAAATTTATTCTTGATATAAAAAATTTAGAGCAAAGTTGGAAAAACACAGGTCAACTCCGAGAAGAAACGCTTGCACAGTTGAAGAAGACTGATTGGGAATCATACTGGAAGTTACTGGTTAAACTGCATATTCAATTAATGACATTGAATTGCTCTCTGGATTCTATACAGAAAATGCAGCCACTTTTGCATGATGCTATATTTACTGGGCATATCAATACGCAGTCCGGGAAGCCTCCACAAGTTCAGCCGATGTCTAATATTTGTGAGTAGAAAAGCAGAGCTGGCAGTAACCTATAATCGAGCATGATTATAAGTTAGTTCGTTTTTAATAATTTCAATTTTGGCAATTAGATACTAGGAATGAGGAAGGTTGTTTGAAACCACCTCATAGGATATTTTTTATAATCTATTTTTTTAAGTAGTTAATGTAGTATTTAAACCCTTCTCATGCATTTAGAGAAGGGTCCAGGATTTTTATTGACAACATTTACAAAGACTGATTTATTGTTAGTTTGTGAATTCCTTGATAAAATGATGGAACACAACATTTTCAGTTATATATCATTTTTTTGATCATTGTTGATGCACTTTTGTATTGTCTGAAAGACTTATTGATAGAAATATTGATTGTGGCCTATTATCACTGATCAGATGAACATGACAGTACACATCTGGTACTATTATCATGTATGCTTGTTGGTTCAAGGGGTTCTGACCCAGGTTCAGAGTTCAAGGTTTGCCAAAAAACCCCTATACTACTGGCCCTTTCGGCAGTGACCCGCTTGCGTAGGTCAAAGTATCACTCGAAGTAGTATGGGTTGGTGCTAGAACCAGGCTTTGGCACCCTGAGAAAGGGTAGGTAAGGAAAGAAAAGTTGTGTCTGGCCCGGTGATACCCAGACCACCTCTTTCTGAACAGGATCTATAGGTCTCTTTTTGCATCCATGTGCGCTAGGTCAACTATACTACAGTGTTTGATAATTATATACTTCTATAATAGTAGCACAGTATTGCATAAAACATAACATAACAGATCCAGATGCAGTAAACACACTTACACATAACTTTCACAGTTGAATATAGAATACACATAATACAAAAATTACCAATGATTCGCATAAAAAATACACATAGATTCAGTTCTCAAACAACCTTTCTTATTCATCAATTCATCAATTCCCTCTTACAATACTCGTCCTGACCTGCGCACACAGTAGCAGGGTCCGCACACAATAGAAATCTGGATCTCCGGGCACACAGCCAATAGGAGTGCTTCCCAAAAAACCCAAATAGATCTACTAAACCACAATTCACATCAATATCTCCTTATTTCTCTGCCTTACAACTCAGAATGTTCCTCTGTTTATAACAGTTTAGCCTAATCTTTCCTATGGTCTACAAACCATGGTTTGTGGATTCTAGGTCTAGCCTTTGACCCATTACAATGCTTTCGGGGCTTTGACCCATCCAAAAACCACTATGATAGACTAAATATAATCAACAATATACAAAATCAGACCAGTTTCGTAGCTCGTAGGATACCCTATTCCAACAGTCCCCCTGTAATATTCCTAAATTATCTTCAGCTAATAGGGATAGTAATTTTTCCTTATTTATTTTGTATTTCATGATTGATTAATAAATTGTGAAGGAGGACATGTAAAACTCTTGAAGAGTAAGAATAAATCAATGCCTATGTGAACAGAGACATATCTGGGCTATCTAAATAAACTCCTGCAAGTGTGAATGGGTCTAAATCACAAGAGTGGACCATCTTTGACCAAGTCAAACAACGCAGTCTAGATGCATTGAACCTCTTTGAGAGACAATGCAGTTCTAGAAGGAGGGTCTAATGTGAAAAGGGTTAAGTGACTCAAGGTGGTTTAGGGTTTGGCAAGATTCCTATATTATAAAAGGAAGAGGAGGGCAGCAAGGAGATGTTGTTGAAGATCATTATTTCTAAAGGTCTGTCTGCTTAGACATCCCTTGTTGGGACTTCCTGTTCAGGAATCCCACCTCCTTCCTTGAGTAGCTCTTGGAGGAGAATTTTTCTAACTTGTCCACTATTAGGCTTGGGCCAAGCTTCACCTTACATTTACAGTGTTTCTCCTGTTGTGGGTTGAGCTGTCCATGTGACCTGCAGCAAGTGGAGATCTAGATCTGCTCAAATCTAGATGATAACAGTGGCTCTTCTCAGTGAGTGTGTATTTTAACCTCCTAGAAGATTTCATTAGCTAATTTTACTTTAGATATACATCTTTGCATTAGGCCAAATCATTCTCATAAGCTACAGTGTTGTTTCTCTCCCTAAGATAGCGTTATTTGTAGATGTACAGCTACAAGGTGTTTTTCTTGCATTTTGGAGGAGAGATCTTCGGTGTTGGGATTATTCCTTTCCCTATGGTGATCCATGGATTGGACATCCAATCCATTTTTGTTTCAGATCTTATCTGCTATACCATTGCATTATTCAGAAATTTCTAAATCATTCTGTAGATATGCATTCTTAGATCTCAGATCTACTCCCGGTGCTTCATGTTTTGAGCAAATCCCCAAGTGGAATGTATACATCAGCCTTTATTGTACATGGATCTATATTGGATCTATCCTTTTATGTAAATATTTGATATAGATATGAATAATTAATAAACTACTACTTCAGCCCTAAAAATAACATTGTCATGGTTACGCAGTCTTTTAACATGGTTGTAGCACCTCTTTTCTAAGGATTTCTTCTATATTGTATCATTATTTCTTCTGTAAATGTATGAGATCTGATTTATCAATGTTTAGACCCTATTTCATCTAAAGCCTTCAGAAAATTACACTCTTATGCTTCAATAAATTTCTGCATACTCCAGGTCGTGGGAAATCAGGGTTTTCTAGCCTAGTTAGGAAAGGAGGAACTGCTTAACATAGAAAAACACTTTTTTTTTTTCTGAAATTTGACATGGGAGTCCCTCATAACCATAGCTATCAGATCCAACTACTTCCATCTTATTTTTACACAGATCTCTGAATACACTCATTTTAGGGCCTAAATCCTCACTTTTCCCCACCTTTGCCTTATAAAACACTGTATAAAGTTTATGATGCATATTTTATTGAATGATCTATCATTTGACATCTGTTATAAGGGATATTTCTACATCTCTAACTCTCGAATACCTTAGGTTATTCTCATTGTTGTAGAAATTCCAGATTTGGAACATTATATTGGTATCAGAGCAAGATCTTTGGCTCAGCCTGTGGCTTCAAGCCAAAGTGATTTACAACAAGGAGAAAGGTCAGAATGATGAATAAAATAATTTTACTCTCATCAATTTTCATATCTAATAATAACCTCTCTAAGGAGGTTGAACAAGAAGAAGAAATAAGAAGCAGTGAAACTCCTAGAAAGTTTCAAGAGCAGAAAGATCTTCTGATCAGATCTACAAGATCGATACATGAGGAACATTCTGAATCCTCATATCATGGATTTGTGAATTCAAGAATATATCCAAAGATTCAGTGTTCTGTCTATGATTTCTTCATGAAGAGGAAGAAAGGAGGTGTGCCCAAAAAGGAGACTCTTAGAGAGTATTTGGAGGAGTATGAAGCTCAATCCCAGGAGTTCAAAGATGACTTGAACTTCCAAGGGTTCTACCAGATCAAGGAGACCGAAGGAAGAAATGAGGAGCAGCATGGTAAGGGTAGATTTTACCTATCTATCTTTTATGTATCACCTAAATGTCCAGTTAGGGTTTAGGTGGAGGAGCTAGATAACTTTGTGCAACAACATCAAGTTTCAGAAATTGAAGCCATCAAAGTAGCAGTGCTACATTTTGAAGGTAAAGAATATGCTTGGCGGTTGTTTGATTCTTTTTCCTTAAAGAATGCCAATACACCTTCTTATGCAAGGTTTATTGAAAGATTGATAGAAAGGTTTTATGAAGCTCCATGTATATCATCTTTTGTTGACATTGTCAAACCACATCAGATGAATATTTTGCATGAGTTGGAAGGGTATATGAATCCAACTCCATTTCTGAAGACCATGGAAGAAGGTGTAAGTTTTTTTTATGCCTTTCCAAGGGAAATATCTCCATTGAGTGAAGGATCCTCTTCTCAAGAGGAAATCATGAAGGTTTCTCCTTCAATAGATGACGAAGATCTAAGGTCTCTCATTGAGGTTGGGACAATTTCAGTTATTGAAGAGGAGAAAGTAGGAGATGATAACGTAGTCACAACAAAGGCACCTCAAGCACCTCTTGAATATGAATTTGGAGCACTTTCTCCAAGGGAAGAAACTCTTTCACTCTTGCAAGGAGTGCCATAAAGTCTCACACATAAGGCTCTTGGTATGACACATGAGCAGCATGTACCATCATTGTCAAATGATGAGATCTTGGAGATAGAAGGAAGAAAAGAGGAGGAAGGGCGTCACAGGGTGGAGAACATGAAACCTTATATACTTCAGATCTTGGAAGCACAAAGAAGGCAAGAGGACCTATGCATTAAAGGCAGGAGAAAATCTGTCTACCTACATCCACATTCTACTGTATGACTTCACACCTCTTTGCAAGGAGGTACTTTACCAGGAGCACCTCTTGATAGGAGGATAACTAAAGTGTTCTCTCAACTATGGGCATAATATAAATATTTGGCTAAGGAGGGAGACTTGGGAAAAGCTAGCACAATGCAGATAATCTTTCATGAATTTAAGAGAGAGATGAAAAGTTTCCTGAAAGGGGCATTGCTAACTCCCACTTAGAAATCTGCACTGAGAAAGGAGAAACCAAAGATCTATGATGGCATGAGCATGAGGGCACATGAAATATCCATATCTTTGGGGCAGCCCATGATCTCTTCACTCACAAAGAAGATTTCTGAAGATGGCAAGGGGATCCTAACCCTCTTGTATACATGCGCGAAAAGGAGGAGGTTTTGGAAAACAAGGACCTTCCAAGGGGAAGTTGATTTCCATGTGCTCCAATCTTGTTTTCTACAAGATCACCTACAAATGGGGTAGCAAAGAGAATATTATGATGCTCCAACATGTGATTTTGATATCAATGATGTCAAAGATGGGAGCCATGAGAAGATAGGGGAAGCATTTCAGACCTCTACAACATTGTCATTCTTGGAGAGCTTGGATCCTAATTGGGATTCCCAACTCAGGGTAGAATACTCTGAGGAAATTTTCAGATGTTGTGTTTCTGATGGGGAAGTAAAGGGTGAAAGGTTCAAGGTGTTTGATGGATTCATCTATTTCTATAATCTTATTCTTTTGGTTAGTGACTCCAAGCTCAAGGAGGGACTACTTGATGCCATCTATGAAATCCTGCTTTCCAAACCCATTGTTTTTGTCAAAGCATATCATACTCTCTTGGGTGGATTCATATGGGAAGGCTTCAAAGAAGAGGTGCTCTCTGATATGAAGATGTGAATGGACTACTTAGTAGATGAGGAGGAGCATAGCTCTTGGAAGGAGTCATCATTCACATCTCCTTACTCATTGAGTGTGAGAGGGAACTCATCCATGAGTTACCTCACTAATGTAAAACAAGTATATAGAGAGGCTTTTCCTTTTGAGCATTATCATGTATCTCCTATATGCTTATATTTTTATAACACTCAATTGCAGGACATAGCTCCAAAAATGGGCACTATTTATGAGGGTATTCATGGGCTACTCAAGGCCATGGACCATGTTGATGCAGATCACTCCTTGGAGGATCTTGGCAAGCTATTCTATTCTCCATGGTGTGATTCATTTACACCACTTATGATGCATTTCCTCCAAGCATTCAAAAGAGATGATGCAGCAAAAAAGTGTTGGGAAAGGCACTTGTCATATCCTATTCTATGGTAGTTAAGGATAAAACTACATGGTTGCACATGAGGGAACATCTTCCTTCTCATTTATCATACATGACAGCTAGCATGATTCTAATCATGATTCCATATCATGAGAATGTTATTACTCTTGGGAACATGGTTGGAGGAAAGGCACACTTGTTGGATGTGTCCTTGGGGAAAGGATTTCGCCATTCTTTTTGCATTGCATGCTTCCATGGGAGCATGAGATTTTGTATGGCCACTATGATAGATCACTTGTCTCTTTGTAGAGTGAGCCATATGTTTGTTGAGAACATGCCTCTCACATGTATTGGGGAGGCATTTTTCTATGGATTTCCAAGCTGGGTGGCGATCCACTTCATTTGGATGATAGCATGGAGATGGGAGTCTTTCATGGATCATGAAAATCCCCATGATTGTCATCACTTCTATCTTGAGGAGGCCATGGATCAGCAAGAAGGTTTACACAACATGTTAGAAAATTAAATATTACAGATAAATGCAACATATAAAATATGTGGAAAACACAACCACACAAAACACATAAAACCAGAGAGACACAGATATACGTGGTTCACCTAGTTTGGGCTACGTCCACCCCGAACAACCAGACCTTCCTTTCTATTATCCAGAAAAATGAAGAGACACAACCTACAATATATCCACTGTAATATCCTCTTTTCTCTCTCATAGTCTCCCTATATGTTTCTCTCTCTAATAATATACACACAATCCATAGCCGAAATACAATACCCTCATAAAAGCGAGGGGTTGCCTTCTAGGGAAAAAAACCATAAACTAAACATAACTTCTATCGTCAGATCATTCGCCTAATGAATGGCCTAGATTGACTAGAAATTACTATACTTTTACAAGGAAATTTTACATATGTTCTTAGCTTCGGGGGCACTGCCCCCAAAACCCCCCCACCAGGGGGGGGCTCCATAAATTTGCAGTCGCACCCCCCTGGACCCCCAGGCAGAGTTTAATTACGGGCGGTGTTGCCACCCCATTTAGGTACAGGGGTCCAACACTGTGATACAAAATGAACAAGATAATCAGGCTCCACACCCAACAATCTCCCACTTGGAGATTGATTGTAGCAACTGCACCATTGCTTCATTTGCTGGACAATAACTCCTCTTTGGACCTGGCTGTTTCTCATCTTCATTGTCATTCTTGAAAACCAATTGAAACTGAGCATAATCTCAGTTTCTTCTTGGTTACAACTTTTGTTAGCATATCTACATGATTCTGGCTAGTGTGTATTTTTTCCAGCTTCAATTGTCCATCTTCCAATACTGACCATATCAAATGGTACTTGAGATGTATGTGTTTAGTCCTGGAATGAAATGTTGAGTTCTTTGCAAGATGATTGGCACTTTGGCTATCACTGTATAACGTGCCCATATCATGCTTCTTACCTAATTCATCCATAAACCTTTGTAACCAAATCATTTCTTTACTAGCCTCTGTAGTAGCAACATACTCTGCTTCTGTTGTTGAAAGTGCAACAACACTTTGGATTTTTGAAACCCAAATGATAGTTTTTCCACCTACAGTAAATACATATTCTATAGTGCTTCTCTTGTTATCTCTATCACATACCATATCTGCATCAACATATCCCTATACAGAAATGTTTGAACCACCAAAGCTTAATGCTT
Source organism: Pinus albicaulis (assembly GCA_034641835.2). Classification (NCBI taxonomy): domain Eukaryota; kingdom Viridiplantae; phylum Streptophyta; class Pinopsida; order Pinales; family Pinaceae; genus Pinus; species Pinus albicaulis. The sequence continues at coordinate 1,286,869,230 of CM076577.1, read as the reverse complement.
GATTTGTGGTACCTCTCAAATATCTGAGAATCCATTTCACTGCCATCCAATGTTCTTTTCCTGGATAGTTCATGTACCTGCTTACAACTCCCACTGCATGTGCAATATCAGGCCTTGTCCAGACCATTGCATACATTAAGCTTCCAACTGCTGATGCATATGGAAATTTAGACATATAATTCATTTCTTCTTGGGTCTTGGGGCACATATCCTTACTAAGTTTTAAATGGCTAGCAAAAGGTGTACTAACCGGTTTTGCATTCTGCATATTAAATATTTTCAACACCTTTTGTATGTATTCATTCTGAGATAGTGTTAATTTGCAATTTCTCCTGTCTCTAGATATTTTCATATCAAGGATTTGTTTTGTTGCTCCCAAATCCTTCATTGCAAATGAATTTGCCAATTTTATTTTGAGCACATTTATTTCTTGCATGTTAGACCTTGCAACAAGCATGTCATCTACATACAATAACGATATAATATAGTTTCCATAATTTTTCCTTTTCAGATAAACACAATGATCAGAGTGACATCTAGTATAATCTTGTTCAGACATAAACTTGTCAAATTTTAGATACCACTGCCTTGGAGCCTATTTTAAGCCATACAAGCTCTTCTTTAGCCTACACACTAATTTTTCTTTCCCTTTGACCTCATATCCTTCTAGTTGCTCCATATATATCTCTTCCTCCAAATATCTATGGAGAAATGATGTCTTTACATCTAACTGTTCAAGATGTAAATCTTCCACTTCTACAAGACTTAAAATAGTTTTGATTGAAGTCATCTTAACAATAGGAGAAAATATTTCATCAAAATAAATACCTTTCTTTTGTGCAAACCCTTTCACCACAAGTCTAGATTTGTACCTCTATTTTCCTCCATCTTCTTCCTTCAGCCTGTAAACCCATTTATTCTGCAATGTAGTTTTACCTCCAAGCAACCTGACAAAGTCCCAAGTCTAGTTATGCATTAAGGAGTCCATCTCTTCTTCCATGGCTAGCTCCCACTTCTTCTTGATTTCAACCTGCATTTCTTCTTCATAACATTCGGGTTCACCAGAATCAGTCAACAATAAATAATATAATGACGGAGAGTATCATTCACGGGGTCTAATTATCCTGGTAGATCTTCTAACACAACTTTCAGGTGTTTGAGGTTCCTTTTGCTGTTGTGGTGGTTGATGTTGTTGTTGATTATTATTTATTTCAGGCACCTTTACTTTTTCTGTGATCTCATCAAGAACTGTGTATTCTTTGTTTCCTTTTTCCTGTTTCTTTTCCTGCAACTAATACTTATGTTATAGCATCATTTCTCACCTTAATATGATTCATGATTTCTTTTATGGATTTGGGCACCCATTCCTATAGACTTGGACAAATTCACTAAAAAATAGTGTAAAAATCCCCATACGCAATTATGCCCAGACTTTTCCGGGTGTATACGCGAGTCCAACTGCACTTTTCCGCGTATGCCATTAAAATCATTAAAAATATATATAAAAATTCCCTATTTTCGGGCTGGGTTGATGGTTACTCTGGTAGTTCAACCACCCCAGCACGTGGCCAACTGTTTCCAACTGTTGAAACTACTTGGAGGGAGTATAAAATCCCCTCATGTGTATGGCCTAAGGGAGAGAGAGAATTATTGATATTATACTTTGTTGGTATTCCTTATCCAAGTATGAATTCCCGTGCCTCCTGCACTTCCTAGTTCATTACAAGAAACCTTTGTTTCTTGGAGATGCTCATTCCTTTATATGTCATCTCGTATGCACCAGTTCAGAAGGAATCTTAGCGAGGCAAGGGTGGGACGGATTCGGACGACGGTCTGCTCGAAGATCGTGGAAGGATTCAGGTGATCTCTCCACTCGTTATTTCTGTACATGCTATTTATAATACAGAAGTACCATCTTGTTCCCGAAATATATGTGTTAGTGTCTGCTTACATATATGAGAAAATTGTTATTTAAGCATTCATTATGGTTTATCTGATGTTTTATATGGATTTCACTAACATTTAGAGTAGATATATGTTGTACAACCGGTTCTTCGTGCTTGTTTCTTCTTGTCTTTCAGGTTAAGAAGGAAGGACGGTTGTTGGGGGTTTGGACCCCGCGGGATCTGCTTCAACCGTAGGACCTACGGGTAACTTCCTCGATCTACTCTATTTAGTTTTTCGTGAACATGTATGGTTGTGTGAGTCCTTCTTAAGTAGCATGCCCCTGCTCTGTGGAGGTTTAAGCCCAACAAACCTCTAGGGTGATTTTCCCCGAAACAACTTATACAAGACCTTTTCATTGAATATTACATCTCTGCTCCTAATGATTTTGTGTTTTTCATAATCATATAAGCGATAACCAAAATCATTAACACCATATCCAATAAATGTACATTTCTTTGATTTTTCCTCAAGCTTTGTTATGTTTTCTTTATTAATATTGACAAAGGCCTCATAGCCAAAAGGCTTTAAAAATAGTAGTTTACATTTTTACCTGTCCATGCTTCCTCTAGAATACCACCATCCAAGGAACTTGAAGGCCCTCTGTTTATTATATAAACAACAGTATCTACAGCATCTGACCAAAATTGTAAAGGAAATCCTGCATGCAATCTCATGCACCTTGCACGCTCCATGATTTTTCTGTTCATTCTTTCTGACACACCATTTTCTTGTGGTGTTCTTGGAACTGTCATCTCTCTGTGAATTCCATGCTCTGAACAGTATCTATCAAACTCTTTGCTGCAATATTCACCTCCATTTTCTGATCTGAGACACTTAAACTTCTTTCATGTCTCAATCTCAACCAAATCTTTCCATTTCTTGAAAATATCAAATACATCATATTTATTCTGAATACAATAAGTCCATGTTTTTCTAGTTTCATCATCAATAAAAGTAACATAATAATGAGAGCCACCAAGAGATGATACCTGAGCAGGTCCCCATACATCTGTATGCACAAGCTATAACTTTCCACTCTTCTTTTCTTTACCAACTCTTAGAAATATGACTCTCTTCTGTTTTCCATAAATGCAGTCCTCACAGAAATCCAAATCAAAATTCTTCTGTAGAAATTATATACAATAAGCATGCATATATCTGGACTCTCTTGATCTCACAATATTTATCTTCTTGCAAAATACAGAATCCTTCCACTATAATTCTTGCGGAATTTTAATCCACAATTGCAAAACACATGAAGCAATAAAAACACACATAACACAGTTGTTTAACGGGAAAGCTTGAAGCTAAAAGCCCCAACTATCATATTATGTATCATGGATATCATATGAAAATCTCATACAAAGCATATAAATCTTATCACAAGCCCTCAGTACAGTACAATCATCATACACTAATCAGGACTAATCTTGCAATCCATGCACCGATCTTTGCCTCCTGATAGCCTGCCTCCACTGTGAAATCCAAGATGATTACAAAGACCGATTCGATGTAATCCCACTCTCATTAACTACGTGATTATCATTGGAAACTCCAATGTATATGTAGATGCAATTCATGCATCACTAGTAGTCACAACGGATAGTCCATCTTGCCCTTTCACCTATCTCTCCGCTGGGTCTCCACTGAAACTAACATGAACTATATTTAATTTTTGTATTGTTTAGTTGATTAATGAGTTATTATTTGTGAATTAATTAACTTATTAATTCACTCCGCTCTCACTAGTGTATCATTCAGTTAGACTAGATACAACTAGCTCAACTGTGTCTAACTGAGTTAAATTGAACACAACTCCACCAACTACCTCAATAACTCCACCAAACTCTGTCACATGAGTTCTAACTGAAGTCTCCATGCAATAGCTCCACTTAACCCTCAGGAATAGCATAATTCCTTCTGTCAACTTCTGTGCCACATCTGTGCACTTAACTGAAGTGCTCCAAGAGAATAAGATAATGTTTATAGTCCAAATATTATTAAGAGCTAATAATATTCGACATATCTATTTTTAGACTGGCAATCTAAAAACAGATTCCGCCCAATATGTCTAAAAATAGAAATCCATATATTTTTCCAACTTGACCAACCATCCACAAATAGCATCCTGCAACTCATAGAATATGATCGACATGTCTAAAAATAGACTTTGCGACAAAAATCACCTGTGTGGGCACCACCTAGTTTAGGTGATTATTTTCCAACTAGGATCAGGAATGATGTTTCAGGATGCCTCCTTCACTGTTTCTTGTTGCAATATTCAACATCTTCAAACCCGAAAACAAATTTCTTTAGTGAAGAATCTTCATCCCCTTCTCACTTATGTGTCTGAGCCTATGATGCCATAATGTTGCATCTGCTCCTTTGGAAGTTAAAGCATTAACATAGTTAGAAATACCATTGCATAAATACAATGTACCAACCTTTTCACCTTTTTATATTACTGGGGCTCCTTTGGTGACCTTCCAAGTTTTATCTGTGAAAGTTGTCACACAACCTTCACTGCCTAACTGCCCTGTTGAAATCAATTTTTTCTTCAGATCTAGAACATGCCTTACCTCCTTTAATAACCATTGGTTTCCATTTTTTTTTTTTACAATAACTTTACCCATTCCAACAATTTTACAGGGTTTATCATCACCCAAATAGACTTGACCAAAATCTCCTTGAACGTAGTCATGAAAATATTTCTTATCAAGTGTGGCATGGAATGAGGCCCCTGAATCTACAACCCAAGAATCAGTAACATTTTTGAAAGAAATAATGAAAGCATCTTGTAGCACATCACCTGTCACATTTGCTTCATGACTGTTTTCTTTCTATGCATCTCCTTCTTTTCCCTTCCGATATCTACAGTCTTTTTTTAGGTGTCCTTTCTTTCCACATTTCTAGCACACTATCCCCAATCTGGACTTGGATCTGCCTTTCCTTGATTTACTGTGATATCCCGAGCTCTTTCCTCTTTCCATTCTTCTTCCCCTAGACTCTGCAGTCAAAGCATTGGCTGATGTCTCACCGAAGCTTTTCCATCGCATTTCCTCATTAAGGATAGCACCGAAAACATCATCAAACTTTAAAGTACTATATCTAGAGACAGACTTACTAATGGCCATAACTAAACCATTCTAGCTTTCCGGCAATGAGCACAAAAATAAAAGAGCCCTAACTTCATCATCAAAGTTTACCCCTACAGAACTTAACTAACTGGTAAATATATTAAAATCAATTAAATGTTTTGCAATAGATCCACCTTTCATACGAATACCTTGTTTGAGGCCTAGGTTTTGGGGCCATTGTTTTGAATTTCAAATAAAGAACAAATTTTTGGGTTGCAGATCGACACATGGCATTCGTGACCAAGCCGCAACTACGGTGAGTAGTAGAGCTACTGAGGTTGCAGGGGAATAGGAGACAGCTGAAGAAGCTGATGCAGATAAGTGCAGACGAAGAGAAGATACAACAGAGGACAGAGAGAATAACTCATAGACAACAAAGAGAAGCCGAAAGCAGTTGAAGAAGAATGCAAGAGGAACTAGCAGTTGTGATGACAGGTGAATAAATAGCCATCACCCATCCGAAAGAAGGAAGACGGATGTAGATTGATTGAAGAGGATCGAACAGATGCTACAGAAGAGATCTATCCCAAGCATGACCTCCCTATAGTTCCTAGGCTTCTAGTATCTATCTTTATGTCCTATGAGACGTCTATAACAGAATTGTAAGCTCTTCCGGTGGAAGCGATGTAACTGTGGATCCAGCTGAAAGTTATCAATATACTTGCAGGTTGTTGTCTTATTATATGAGTTACATGCATGCATGATGTCTGTGATGTTTTAAAATTTTATTTTTTTAGTATCTATTCAATCTTCTGAATGTTCTCGCAGATATGATGATATTTATGAAACCAACTCTATGTTAACCTCGAATTGCGGATCCATCCTCCACTATCGATCTATTCCCCTTCTGCATGTGGTCACAGCATGCCTCGGGTGAGACTCTCTGCTCTTCGAAGTAGGGTGAAAATGCCGGCGTGGTTCTAGACTACAACATATTGCCTTATTGGCCCCAATCTCTGAACCTGGGTCTTGCCTGCAAGACCTATTTCTTCGCCAACAAATGGTTCTATTGCTGGGACCCTACACGTTATGAGGGGAACTAGATCATGGTATCGAGGGTCTTCGAAGGAGAAATACGGAGATGGTGGGATAACCATCTGGACCAGTTTATCGCTCAACAAGCGGAACTGACGAATCAAAAGGAGAAGGTGCTCAAGGATCTCGTCCTTTTCTCAGATTCTTCTAGTGATACCTACAAGATCCTCTAGGGAAAATTCCCTAGAAACCTTTATAATTGGTTTTGGAGGTTGCAGACCAAGGTGCCTAGGGATAAATTGCAGAAGATCCAACGCAAGTGGGTGCATAGAGATTTGGTGGCCCTGCATCGGCTGGATACTGAGTTGACCCGCGTGGTGGATTTCTGGGTGGAGACCACTTTGGACAGATATATTGTGGAGTTTGCCACAGAATGCTACCAATCCTTCTCTAAGGCTGAGGCTATCTTCTGATTTGGGCTAAGAGGGAAGCTACTTAAGGAAATTCCATTATGGATTAAGGCCTTGATGGTGGACGAAGGGCTAATGGAATTCCAAAAATCGAGCATGGAAGCATAAACCTCCAGTGCTGGTGGAAGGGTCGAAGGGATAGATGCTACGTGAAGTGTGAAGCAGGGGAGTGGGGGAATGGATGTTGAGATTACAAGGAGGTTGAGGGAGCGACGTGCACATCGGAGGGTGAAAATCGGTGGCAGGTGGCAAGAAATGGTGATGCAGGAGTTGAAACGACGAGGGAACAATAGGAAGAATCAAGAGGAGGCACCTTAGAGGATAGAAAATATGGACAACCAGGCGGATACCTTGGAGAGGGAAGGGACCGTTGTGGGAGTGCGGCGGGTGCGTCGGAGCCCAGCTAGGAGAAAGAGGGAGACGGCGTCTGATGAAGAAGACGCAGGTGTGCAGCCCGAAGAAGGTTCCGATGGCAAATGGTACATCATGATGCAGTGGTTATCTCGAGAGCGGACGACATTCATATCTCCAGGTATTCCTACTTCCAAAATTTTGTGTGGAAAGGATCCCTGCCTTCCCCTAGAACTCTATCAACCTTTAAGTAATATTTTTTGTTAAGTTACAAGCATTGAGTCGATTGCACAACAGTTCAGTGTTGGTAGTGACACACGTTAATAGCAGCGTCACTAGTAGTATTGCAGTTCCTAGTGGTATAGTCACACAGCCAGGACCCGAAGGGTTTATTCTAGTCATCCCTTCGCAAGTAAATATGGCTGGGTCATTCACTGGGTATCCAGAATTTTTTGGCCGAGTTATCGATGATGTGGAGCAACACTGGTATCTCTGCGAAGCCATATGGAGGGCTTGACAAATGCCAGATGCAGGGAAGCTAATATAATTCAAAACCACGCTGAGAGAAAGGGCTCTTCCATGGTTCATAAAGTGGTCAGAGGCCCACCCAAATCCAACAATCATGGATGTCAAGTGGGATTTTGTCCAAGAATTTAAGCTCCCCCAAATAGACCCGCAGGGTTTCTCCGAACTTTGGCAGATTAAGAAAAAATAAGGAGAGACTCCATGGGAGCTGATGCATAGGTTCAAGGACGCAAACGGGAAACTCAGCTACCCGATTGACCCAAACCATTAAAGGGACTAGTTCATCAAGGCTCTGCTTCCCTTGACACGAACCCCCCTCACCCAGCAGAAGATCGACAAATTGCAGGACGCGCTGGAGCAGGCTATGAAGATAGAGGTAATGGCGGGCTACCCTCAGAAATATCAGGGAGGGTCGGCCCCGCAAGATCCTTCCTTTTTTGGATTGCAACATCACATTGCCAGTGTGACTGAAAAACTAAAGGAGATACAACCTATAAGACCAACCAGGTCGAACGTTTGGTGCACTCACTACTTGGTCGAAGGGCACATGGCAACTAAGTGTCCCCAACTACGTGGCTCGGGTGTGGGGCCCTCAGTCGCGGAAATACTGGGGGGTCCACTTGGTGGGAGTTTTGTGCCAATGAATTCGCAGGGGGTCTATCATCCGTAACAACCTTACGCAGGGTTCCCACCTCAACCAAACTAGACTGCCACAGAATATTGTGAAATTTTCTGGATGATGGGTCATCAACCTCGGACGTGTCTAATATTTCAAAAGTACTCCAATGTCCCAAAAAACATATACTATGAGTTTTGTGCTTCCATGACTCACAACACCTAACAGTGCAGATCTCTCGATGCATTGGGGGACCGATTAGACTGACCCTCCTATAGGGTGAATGAGGCTTCTAGGGGCACAGGAGGTAGAATGCGCGGAGGCCGCACAGGGGGACGGGGTCCACTAAAATGCTACAACCGTGACCAGGAGGATCACATGGCCTGAGAATTCCCCCTTCCCAGATGACCATGGTGTTCCCAGTGCTACGTGAACACCCATGCAACAGAGGGCTGCCCTGAACTTATCAAGAAGTGGGAGGAACGAGCATGGCAGAGGGACACGAATCTGGTAAACTCTGAACCTCAGGGACCCACAACTCTGGCCATGCAGAACATAGCCATTGTGACATGAGGAGGAAATAAGATGGGGGAGGACGCTCGCAAGAAGGAGTCGGTATGTGGGATCCAGCCGAACGTATAGAAGAAGTACTTCCAAGAGGTGGTGGAGACATTTGCTTAGCTGGGAGGAGCCAAAGGCCTTGAGGTACCCATGAAGACCGATATCAGGGAACAGAGTGCCACGGGGTCCTGATTGAGGAATGGCTCCAGTTATTCCTCAAGATTGTTGATAATGCTTCGATGCAGGAGCAGCTCAATCATACCTTGCAGGATGTACAATAGGGGAAAACAGGGCCGAGGGAACCTTTGAACACAGCACCCCAATACGTACAGTAGGTCAAGTGGAACAAGTGAAGAATGGGGAAGGAGTTCCGGCTCAACACGCAGGTTGCAGGATTTCAGATCAGCGACACCATGCTTGACTTAGGATCTGACGTCAATATCCTGCCATGGAAGACGTGGGAGGCTCTTGGGTGGCCCCAACTGACCTACTCACCAATCCAGCTTAGGATGGCGAACCAGTACTGCATTGCGCCGATCGGACGACTCGAAGATATTTAGGTCGACATTGCAGGGGTGAAGACTTACATGGATTTTGAGGTTAATGATATTATGGGAGACGAGAATCCTTATCCTGCACTGCTAGGAATCGACTGGGCTTTTGAGAATTACGCCATCATCGACCTCAAAAAGGAGCTGATGATTTTTGAAGATGGACAAGTCCGAATCACTCAACCTCCTGACCCCTATCAGGGTCCAAGATATACATAAACTGTGGATAATAGGGAGGATGCTCAGATACTGGACAACCTCTATCAGATGATAGCAGGGAAGCAAGAGGACTATATTAACCCGACTGCAACCGGCTCCGTAAGCTGGCGTAGTGTCCAGAGCTCAGAGCTAGGGTTGGAACTAGCCTAGGAAGACTGGAAACAAGTTGGGTATGAGACTAGCATGCAGAGATGTGCCAACATTGCTAGAATCCATTGGATTGGCGCTGAGATCAGGGAGTACCCCACCTTGTCCAACATGCAAGCCGTAAATACCTTCATTGCAAAGGTAGAAGACACGGTACCAGAAGGAAGCGGGATACCACTTTTGGACATAGCACTACAGTCTACTTCAGCCAGGTGGTGGAAAAATCATCGTAACTCCCTGTCGCAGTGGAGTTGTGTGGTGGAGGCTTTGAGGGTGCGGTTCAAAGAAGACGAAGGCCCTCGAAATAGGCACAGGTACCAAGGGACTTCCAACCTGAGGGACCACTTGAAAACCTGTGAGGAGCAGTGGAAAAGTATAGGGTACCCGAAAGAGCTATGGGTACATCGGTTCATCCACTCCCTAGATACCATCCCCCATGCCTGGTACTTAGAAGAAGAGATAAAAAGAGGGACTAGCTCCTAGCAGGAGGTCACGAACAAATTTTTTCAATGCTTTTCATTCAAAGGGGACACAGAGCTGGTGTCTCAGGCATTATAAGCAATCAAGGGGGAACTATTTCTCCATGATCCAGGGACCGATGGGAAAACATTAGCACTAAATTCGGAGGGCAGGCATGAGCTAGCTTGCCAACGGGTCGACAGTGAACCAGACGATGATAGTATGGAGGACCTAAGGCACCTATATTTTGAAGAGAAGGAAGGAAATCGGAACATCAAAGAAGAGCCGACCACTGAAAGCGTCCATCTACTCCCACTGAATACAAAGAAGCTAAACATCGACACGGAGGAAAAACCCAAACTGGCTATAGTTGGGGACTACTGGGATGAAGAGATGACAAAGGAAATTTTCAGCCTCCTCCAGGAATACAAAGATCTATTCCCTTCATCGGTTGTATACTTAAAGGGCATCAAAGGGGACCTTGGAGAAATGCATATTGTGCTGAAACCAGACGCCAGGCCCGTGAAGCATCGACCTTATCGGTTGAACCCTCAGATCAAGGAAAAATTCAAGTTGGAGATCGATAAAATGCTAACAGCAGGTCTAATCTTCCCTGTGGAAGAAGCAGAGTGGGTGAGTCCCATCGTCATTCATAATAAGAAGGACAAGTCATAAATCTGCGTCTGTGTGGATTACCACAGCTTAAACAATGCCTGCATTCATCACCCCTTTCCCACTCCATTCAGTGACGAGGTATTGGACAATGTTGCGGGAAATGAGGCCTGCTCCTTCACTGATGGATTTTCAGGCTACCATCAGGTGCACATTGTGGAAGAGGAAAAAATGAAGACGATGTTCACAACCGAGTGGAGTTCATTTGCATACCACGTGATGCCATTCATGTTGAAGAATGCCCCCGTTGTGTTTTCTTGGATTGTCATTGATACTTTCCAGGAGTACATTCATAAGTTCCTGGAAGTCTACATGGATGATTGGACTGTCTACAATTTGGTAAAAGACCACGCCACCCTGCTATGCATCATGTTTGATCAATGTCGACAGTTGCAGATTTCCTTGAACTTGAAGAAATGTATCTTCGTGGTTCCCTTCAGAATGCTATTAGGACATGTGGTATGCAAGCAAGGGGTCTGCGTCGACCCCACCAGGGTAGCTGTGATTGTCCACCTAGAAGCCCCAGAAATGGTGAAGAAGTTGCGGGTACTGCTAGGGCACACAGGTTATTACAAATGGTTCATCCGAAATTACACGAAGATCACTACTCCTCTGGAAAATTTACTGTGGAAGTTAGAAGTGTTCCAGTGGATGAATGAGTGTAGGATTTCCCTTGACACTTTGAAGAAGAAGTTGGCAACGACGCCCATTCTGGTTCACCTAGATTGGGATAAGCATTTGCACTTGCATATCGACACTTCCAGTATTGCACTTGGGGTTGTCTTGGCGCAACAAAAGGAGACGACAATTGACCACCTAGTCTACCTTTCCAGCCGCAAAATGTCTAATGCAGAGCAGAATTACACCACCACGGAGAGGGAAGCCCTTGCAATAGTGTACTCGCTCCAGAATTTCCGCCACTACCCCCTAGGAGGTAAGTTTAAGTTCTTCACTGATCACTCCGCATTGAAGTACTTAGTCAACAAACCTATGTTGGAAGGATAGATATGCAGATGGCTTACACTCTTCCAAGAATTCACCTTTGAAGTGATTGTCAAGCCCGGGAGGTTGAATGTCGGGCCCGATCATTTATCCAGGTTGGAAATGGGGGAGAACGACGTCTCTCTCGATGATCAGCTACTAGATGCTGACCTTTTCCAAGTCGAAGCCATACCAGATTATTTGGCTGACATCACAACTTACTTGACCACGGGGAAGTGCCCTCAGCATTACACCCCACTCCAGAAACGGCACTTGGTCATCCACGCTACTGAATACCGAATGATTGCGGGACAGTTGTATAAACTGGGCCTCGATGAGATTCTGCGATGATGTGTCCTTGACCATGAACAGGAGGTCGTGCTTTGGGAATGCCATAGTGGCATTGCGGGAGGACATGTGGGGGTGAAACCCACTGCCAGGAAAGTGATCCAAGCTGGCCTATGGTGGCCGACGGTCCATGTTGATTGTAAGGAATTTGTTAAGAAATGTGATTTCTGTTAGCGAACAGGGAGGCCCTCTCACAAAGATGAGCTCCTGCTGCACCCGGTGCATGTGTTGCGGCCGTTTGAGAAGTGGGTTGTTGACTTCATAGGTCCCATAGCCCCGGTAGCCAGGCATTCCAAGGCCCAGTACATCATTACCGCCACCGACTACCTCACTCGGTGGGCTAAGGTAGCGGTGGTATAGGACTGTACGGTCGATATAGTAGCTCGGTTCATCTTTGATCACATCATTAGTAGGTTTGGCTGCCCACGGAGCTTAACCAGTGATCAAGGTACACACTTCATTAATGAAACGGTCAAATCGCCGTTGGACACCTTTATGATTCAACATCACAAGAGAAACCCATACACCCACAGGCCAACGGAACTGTTGAAGCATTCAACAAAATCCTTGAAAAGGGTTTGACGAAGATCTGCAATTCCAAGCGGGATGATTGGGATGAGCGGTTGCCAACTGCACTATGGCCCTACTGAACTACGGTGAAGCATTTGACCAATCAAACACCATTCCAACTGGTGTATGGCTGTGAAGTTGTGATTCCCACCGAGTTCACCATACTGAGTCTTCTAATTTCCACATCCCTTAAGTTCTCGGAAGAGGAATCACTACATGAGCGCCTCCATGAATTACAAGAACTGGATGAGGCTTGGTTTCTGGCTGAGTTTCACAAAAAGGTTTAGAAGGATAGGCAGAAGGCGTTGCATGACCGCCACATCAAGAGAAAAATGTTCCAGGTTGGTGGGAAGGTTCTCCTATATGACAACAGGTTTCAGAAATTTTCAGGAAAGCTACAGATCCACTGGTTGGGACCTTACTTTGTCGTCGAGATTAGGGATTTCAGAGCCATTCGGTTGGCTCAACTGGACGGTACTATTTTACCTGGGTGGGTGAATGGTGCACGCCTGAAGCCCTACCACGACTGAGTTTCTTTCACCTTTTATTAATAACTCTCCCACCCGAGAGAAGCCGTAGAGTAGCATACTTGAATAACTCTCCTGAAACCAGGATGAGCATAGGTAGTGTTCGTTGTCCATGCATAGGTCGTCAATAACTGTTATGCTGTGAGGACCACACCTCAACCGATTGTGGTCCAGGAGGGGTGCATCTAGCATGTCATCCTTGTAGGATATGCAAACATGTTAGGTGTCAGTCCATATCATTTTAGTTAGTACTTGTGTCAGTCCGTAGGCTCGCCTATATTTACAACATAAATTTCCATAATTAGAAGTAACCCTACAATAATCATTTTTCCATAATTCGAAGTAACCTCAGCCATCGCGTCCACCCATTTCCCCATGCCACTATCAGCAGATGTTAGAATACACCTCAACAGGCAATTGATCGCACGATTATCACCATGGAGAATGCCCGCAGGATATAACTCGTTATGGGGTCTCATCAACCTCACTCGTGCTAGCTAATTACATAACATGCATGGAAAAAAGCACGAGAATGCTGGAGAATTTAGAATTAGAAATTGGAGCAGAACCGGAGCAACAGAAGTATCCAAAAGCATAAAGCCAAGAGAAGATGCCGAGACCGATTCTGCAAGTGTATCAACGCCAAGCGAAGATGACAAGAGCCAACCCAGCAGTCGTAGAACCACAGCTTGACAAAAAAATTCATAAAATAGAGTCCCTTGTCGGGAAATATGACAGTGCTTCCCTCATAGATGCAGACCTCACAGACTCATTCGAGTTCCCAGCACTTAAGCGCTTGGTTTATATGGAATATTATACCACAGAAGTAAGGCATGCAGCAAATCAAAATTTTCCAGAGTTCCGAGGCCTACATCAATCCTCCATTTTGAATTTAAGAAATCTATCGGTATTCGGGACAACAGGACTAGCCATGCAGTGTACCAAGTTCTTTCTCAGTCGCATCCAGAACGGGTCATTGTGGTTGAATAAATAAATTCCAATCCATGCTGAGGATATCCACCGGCTCACAGGGCTTTCACAGAATGGCCCGGATGTATCGTCTGCATGTTAGACCACTTCCAAAAGAGAAAAGAAGTTAGGGGATGCAGACTATTATGCAAAACATGGCACACGGCAGGGAGGAAAGGGAGCGAAGATGGAGCTTATCAACAAGCCCAAAATCAAGTTCGCATGCTACCTCATTTCCAGTAAGACAATGAGGCACTACATGAAGGGAGAATGTACCTTGGATACTATTTCCATTGCAGAGCACTATGTCTAGGGGGCGAAGTTGAACTGGTGCTCCTTCCTGCTGAAGGAGCTATTTGACGCATGCAAAGACAATTACAAGAGGGCCACAAGCTTTATTTATGGGTATTTGATAGTTTCATTTTCCATGTGGAAGTGGCATACTCCCCTCATCAGGATACCGGTGGAAATAGCGAAAGGCTAGCCTCTGAGAATGAAGTTCATCCCGTGGAAGGTGTCGGGTGATCCCAGCACCAAAGAGGTCAATGCAGAGGCATTTTGAAGTTGGTATGGCTTAATGACAGATGTGGTAGTAGGCCAGCAGAGGGTGCCGAGGAATATGTTGGACGAGTACAGTGAGCAAGTATGGTTTGGGGTCAGCCACAGACACACCTTCATCCAACCTACTTGCGTGCTAGAGGAAATGTTTCACATGCGACCGCTGAAGTTCTAGCTTGAAGACACAACCTTCCACAATGAATTTTGTTCGTGGCCGGGGGTTGCGATGGAAGTCTGAAGTGGGGTACCCACATACAACTTTGATAAGATGCTACCGCGGCCACTGAATGGCGAATCAGAAGTGGAGGCGGCATAATGGGTCTACACTGCGTAGCTCCTCCCCCTCATTCGCCACCTAAACACTCAAGTACGCAGCTTTAATGAAGTGGCCCGGGTTATCTCAAGCAGTGTCATTCCTTTCCCTGTTTTCTCTGAGTTTCAGCTTTCTCAGCCCAACCCGCTTCTCCATGCGGCTTCCATCACCTCCCCCATCACTAATGTTTTATTTACTTCACCAAGTCTGATGACTACCCCGATAGGGGAAAAGAGCAAGCCCACAAACCCCTTAGAAGCTCCTCAGGCCAAGAGGGCCCAAACCATAGAGTCGAATCTACTGGTGGACCTCACTGAGGAGGATTCACCCCGGCCACCGAGTCCAGGGGTGCCTATACAAGAAGAACCATTCATTGACACAGGGGAAATAGGAGGGATTCCACCTCCACCTCCCATTGACCCCTCTGATTTCATAAACATTTGGCTTTTACCACCATGTACCATTCTACCTCCACCTCCAACTACCACTTCATCTGCACCATCCAAATCATTCACCACAGTGTTAGACCCAGTCATCCGAGATCTACTTAATGGGGACTACAGGGCCAAGGTTGACTCAAGTACTACAGCAGTGCCACCAGTCAACCTCGTTGGGGACCCCCAAGTCTCTTTTTCTGATATAATTATGCAAATGGTGCAAATTGTTGCAGACACGGCTGAGGCACAACCTAAGCCTATTCCATTTCCACAGGTCATCCACACAGATCAATAAGAGTGGTCAGACCTGAATATGGTAGACTCGGCACCTCATCAAACCCCGCCACTATCCCCTCCAGAGCACTCCACTTGATCAGTTTCCTGTGGGCAACCCCTATGGGAACGATGGCCGGATCAAAGTACTTCTGGGGTCACCAACTTGGAGACATGGGGTAAGGCTTAGTTGTACCACTTTATTCAGAGGGCAGCCCAGCAGGCTGAAAGGCTTCACTCTGAATTGCAACAGAGGTGTAAAGAGAAACATCAGCAGATCAACGCACTTATTGAATAGTGAAAATAGCTCACAGTAGCACACGGGCAGCTCCAGGGTTAGATAAATGAAGTGGCCAGGGTGTTTACAGGACTATGGCCAGCCGTAGAGGCTCACTACACCTGGATGCCTACAGATGTACTAGAGACAAATATCTTACAGTGGGCCATCCACCTCAAAGTAGCATTCACTGACCTCCAGAAGGAAAATGCAGAGCTCCAAGCCGCGTTAGCAACACAGCCAGTGCTGCCCAATCAAGAGGCAGTTTACACAGCACAAATTATAGAGAAATAGGCCCAGGTCACCCAGATGTAGAAAGCTCTCAATTTTGCAATGCGCGATGCTTATGACCTCCTGAAAGGTCTCCAATAATTCTCGATGACCCTTATAGTAAAGACTAAGCCCATTTCAGTGCAGCTACAACAACTTTTGAAAGAGATTCAAGATGCCACAGATCCCTCGCAGTTGGACCAACTATACGCTCAGGTGTATTCTCTCGAGATCCAGATCCAGCAAACAGAGACCAGCTCAGCAATGGCCAAACAAGAGATTCGAGAAATTCGCCAGCCCCTCCAACTCAGTGCCAGGAAAATGCAACGGTTAGCCGCCGAAGCCAAAACCCAAATCAGCACGATGTTTAGAACTGTATAGGCGCCTGTCAAGGAGGCAGTTGTCACCAAGATCACTGCAGATATTATTACAGGGGTGGAAACAAGCTGTGACAACCTTCAATGAGCTTAAGGCTTCAGCGTTCAGCAAGATCTCGGAGTTGGGGCCCTTGTTTGGACAGCAAACTGAAGGTGCATAGAAAAACAAGGCACGGGGTCTGGTGGGGCGATGGAAGTGGAGACAGTGATTTGCGATTGACTCGAGATGAGTCAAGAAACTATGGTCGGGGCTTGTTGGGACCCTTGTTTTGAATTTCAAATAAAGAACAGATTTTTGGGTTGCGGATCGACACATAGCAGTCGCGACCGAGCCAAAACTACGGTGAGTAGCGGAGCTACTGAGGTTGTGGGGGAACAGGAGATAGCTAAAGAAGCTAATGTAGATAAGTGAAAATGAAGAGAATATACAGCAGAGGATGGCGAGCATAACTCATAGACAACAAAGAGAAGCTGAAAGCAGTTGAAGAAGAACGCAAGAGGAACTAGCAGTTGCGATGGTGGGTGAATAAATAGCCATCACCCAGCTGAAAGAAGGAATACAGATGCAGAGAAATTGAAGAGGATCGAGCGGATGCTACAGAAGATATCTATCTCGAGCATGACATCCCTATAGTTCCTAGGCTTCTAGTGTCTATCTTTCTGTCCTATGAGATGTCTGTAACAGAATTGTAAGCTCTTCCGGTGGAAGCGATGTAACTGTGGATCCCGCTGAAAGTTATCAATATACTTTTAGGTTGTTGTCTTATTATATGAGTTACATGCATGCATGATGTATGTGATGTCCTAAAATTTTATTTTCTTAGTATCTGTTCAATATTCTGAATGTTCTTGCGGATATGATGATATTTATGCAACCAACTCTATGTTAACCTCGAATTGTGGATCCATCCTCCACTATCAATCTATTCCCCTTCTGCATGTGGTCGCGGCACGCCTCGGGTGAGACTCTCTGCTCTTTGGAGTAGGGTGAAAATGCTGGCATGGTTCTAGACTACAGCGGATTCCCTTTTTGGCCCCAATCTCTAAACCTGGGTCTTGCCTACAAGACCTATTTCTTCGCCAACACTAGGGTTTTTCATATAGTTTTTCCAACGCCTTAATCAAAGCCTCTGTTGTTGTTTCCTTTGAAATATTGAAGGATACCAACACTGTGAGGCACAACTGTACTATTCCGAGCCCCTTTCTATCGAGAATATCCCATTCTCTGTCTGTCATAGTCATAGGCTTGTTTTTTTTTCAGCTCAATGGTATGTATAGATATTTCTGATACAGATAATCTTCCATCTACATATTCCACAGTGGGAAGTTTTGGCCATTAAATTTCTTGACCCTAAACTTACCATATTCTTCCATTACTCCCACTCGAACCAGGAACCCTCCTTTCCTGTGAGTTTATCAGCCAAATAGACCTTCGGCTCTGATACCAGTTGTTAGAAAATTAAATATTACACAACAATGCAACATATAAAATATGCATAAAAAACAAGCACACAAAACACATAAAATCAGAGAGACACAGATATATGTGGTTCACCCAGTTTGGGCTATGTTGACCCCGAACAGCCAGTCCTTCCTTTCTATTATCCAGAAAAAATGAAGAGACACAACCTACAGTAGATCCGCTGTAATATCCTCTGTTCTCTGTCACAGTCTCCCTATCTGTTTCTCGCTCTGAGAATACACACACAATCCATAGCTACAATACAATACCCTCATAAAAGCGAGGGGTTTCCTTCTAGGGAAAAAAAACCTAAACTAAACATAACTTCTACTGTCAGATCATCAGCCTAATGAATGGCCCAGATTGACTAGAAATTACTATACTTTTACAAGGCAATTTTACATCTGTTCTTAGCTTCGAGGGCATTGCCCTTGAAATCCCCCGCCAGGGGGGGCTCCATAAAGTCACAATCACCCCCCCTGGACCGCCCAGGCAACATTTAATTATAGGCAACATTGCCTCCCCATTAAGTTACAAGGGTCCAATGCTGTGATACAAAATAAACAAGATAATCAGGCTCCACACCCAACACAACAACCTTCCATTTCTTCATGATGAGAGCCCTTGGGTTTACTCACAAAAGGCTAACTTGCACATTGAGGGAGGACCATTGGAAGACAGAGCTATTGCAGAAGATTAAGAGAAATGGTGGAGACCAATAGATGCTTCAACTAATAGGAATATTAATTTTGTCTTATTTATTTTGTATTTCATGATTGATGAATAAATTGTGAAGGAGGACATGTAAAACTCTTGAAGACTAAGAATAAATCAATGCCTATGTGAACAGAGACATATTTGGGCTATATAAATAAACTCCTGCAAGTGTGAATGGGTCTAAACCACAAGATTGGGCCATATTTGACCAAGTAAAATAGCGCAGTCTAGATGCATTGAACCTCTTTGAGGGACATCGCAGTTCTAGAAGGAGGGTCTAATGTGAAAAGGGTTAAGTGACTCAAGGTGGTTTAGGGTTTGGAAAGAATCCTATCTTATAAAAGGAAGAGGAGAGCAGCAAGGAGAGGTTGTTGAAGATCATTATTTCTAAAGGTCTGTCTACTTAGACATCCCTTGTTGGGACTTCCTGTTTAGGAATCCCACCTCCTTCCATGAGTAGCTCTTGGAGGAGAATTGTTCTAACTTGTGCATTATCAGGCTTGGGCCAAGATTCACCTTACATTTACAACACTGCTCTTGTTGTGGGTTGAGCTGTCCATGTGAGCTGCAGCAAGTGGAGATCTAGATCTACTCAGATCTAGATGATAGCAGTGGCTCTTCTCAATGAGTGTGTCTTTTAACCTCCTGGAAGAGTTCATTAGCTAATTTTACTTTAGATCTACATCTTGGCATCAAGTCAAATCATTCTCAGAATTTACAACATTTTTTCTCTCCCTAAGACAGTGTTATTTGCAGATCTACAACTGCAAGGTGTTTTGCTTTCATTTTGGGGGAGAGATCTTCGATGTTGGGATTCTTCCTTTCAATGTGGTGATCCATGGATTGGCCATCCAATCCATGTTTGTTTCATATCTGATCTGCTATACCATTGCATTATTCATAAATTTCTGAATCATTCTACGAAACTGTATTCTTAGATCTCAGATCTACTCCTGGTGCTTCATGTTTTGAGAAAATCCCCAAGGGGAATGTATAGATCAGCATTTCTTGTACATGGATCTATATTGGATCTATAATTTTATGTATAGATCATATCTATATTTTAAGAATTAATAAACTTCTACTTCATCCCTAAAAATAACGTTGTCACGGTTATGCAGTCTTTTAACATGGTTGTAGCACCTCTTTTCTGAAGATTTCTTTTGTATTGTATCATTATTTATTCTGTAAATGTATGAGATCTAATTTATCAATTATTGGAATCTATTTCAGCTAAATCCTTTGGAAAATTATGCTCTTATGCTTCAGTAAATTTATGCATACTCCAAGTCATGGGAAATCAGGGTTTTCTAGCGTAGTTAGGAAAGGAGGAACTATTTAATATAGAAAAACACATTTTTTTTTACTGAAATTGGACATGGGATTCCCTCATAACTATATCTATCAGATCCAACCACTTTCCCATATTATTTTTATGCAGATCTATGAATAAACTCGTTTTAGGGCCTAAATCCTCAATTTTCCCCACCTTTGCCTTATAAAACGCTGTGTAAAGTTGATGCTGCACAATTTATTGAAGGATATATCATTTTACATCTTTTATAAGGCATATTTATACATCTAAAACTCTATAATACCTTATGGTATTCTCATTGTTGTAGAAATTCCAGATTAGGAACATTACACCCCCAACACAATCTTGTGACTCGTCCTGAGTCACTGTGGTGGTGCGGTTTCTATCTGCACACATAAGGTATTAAGGAATATGATTAGTGGGGGTAACACTTCTTGACTCTGGGCAGCACCACTCTATGCAATATCAACAAACTTGAGGGAGGTCGGTCCTTCAGGAGTTGTAGTAACCCGCTCCAAAATCTGGTTGAGTCACGCGATGGCGACGTGAGCATCCTGAGATATCTGGATGGCAGCATCACCCTATGTCTTCAAGTTATTTTTTATGGCATGCTTGACACTTCAAAGATCTGCAATCATGTCTTGAAAGGCATTGCTAATTTTCAAGGGTGCCAGATGCTGCGCAGGAGCAAGGGAGGGCAAGGTGGCTTCGATCTGATCAAAAGAAGATTCCTTCTATCGTAAGTCATTTTTGACACGCTAAAGCATCGGGTTGAACTGGACCGTTGTCCAGAGCTACATGGCCACCTCGAGCAACTTAGTACCCAGAGTAAGCTATCCTTTAATACTGTCCGTAGGTTCTGTTATCAACGTAGCACGTTCTGCCCATACCTCCGAGGGTATGGCAGGCTGTGCATGGCCCTGGAATGTGGTGAATTGGTGGGCCATTTGGGTATTGAGGGCCTGTACTTTTTTTCGGGATGTCTTGAGTGCTGCAACCAAGCCTTCTATGATAGCCCGGAGTAGAGCTGACGCTGGGAGTTCATCAGGGATCTCTGTGTCGAGCTGGTGAACCACTGTTTCGAGGTGTGCCATAAGTGAGATATCTTCAGTCCGTCGTGTGAGGAGTGGTGTGGCCACATCAAATGGTTTCTATGTGGTCTGGTCGCGATGATGGATCTCTTGCAGCACGGTGGTGTGTAAACCCTGTAACGCCTCGCGGGGCAGCTACGCTAAGTCCACTTTTAGTTTCGTAACTATTGGGAGGTGGCCGTCGCCCAAGACAGTGCTAGGTAGTGAAAAAGTATGGCTTTTGTTGGTAGGTAGTCTTGAACTGTGTAGAAGTTGCAGTGTATCCCTATACCGCTTCGTACCCTGGGGGGATGGAATATCCTTGTTAGTCAGCCCTTTCATGCACAGGACTAGTTGTGACTCGACTGCGTTAGTTCTCATAGCGTGTTGTGGCAGTTGCATATAATCATTCATGGCATCTTCTGAGCCCATCCAGTTGGGGCCTGTGATCATCCCAAGTTCAAAAAGGGCGTGAACTTCCATTGTGTGGCTTTGGCGCCATTCTGCACAGGGTTAAAAGTCAATTTTCCCTACAGGGAGCCAGAGGGCAATCAGCTTATCAATCTCGACATCCCCAAACCCTCTCAACATAATGTCTGCAGGCGCTGGATTGGTAGGTGCCGAATCGTTCAGAAGGTTAGGGGTTGCCATAGTAGCAAAAGGATAGGCTTCCAACTTTTGAAACTTGCAGACAGCAGAAGTAGGTTGATGGGGTATGACCCAAACGCTAGAGGTCCAGAAAATCAAGTAGTAGAATAATATATGAAGATTACAGAGAAAATATGCATCCTTGATCAGAGTTATCCTTTCTTCCTTATAATGTCTAGGGCTATCCAATGGTAGAGTAAATCTAACTTGAAACTTACAATCAATCAACCAAAAAAACTCACCATAAATTTTTACATTGATTGCCAGCCGCCTATTTTCTATAACAGTAAGATTCACTTTTCACCAGAATGTGGTGTTCTGGCGGTCATCGTTCACACTTGATGGCTTTCCCATGAATCTACTGACCTTGGATGAAGCATCTGTGCTACTCGCACATCCAGAATTAAAGCCAATGTCAGGTGTGTTGTAATGCGATTCAGGTACAGTTCAAGCAACATGGAAACCATACGCATCCCGTCCAACACCACGGTTGGGACAGTTCGGGGATCACTCGTTCCTTCCATCAGGCTAAGGCGCCAATATTCAATCATTCCAGTTATGATGTACAGGCGTGATCTTCCTTATTCAAGGCGTTTGTGTTCTGGAGCTGCGACGAGCACCCCTGTGCCATCTTCCACCCTAAATGTTCGCAGAAACTCATCCCGCAAATTCTCCCAATAGCTTGTGTCCTGATGCAGCTTTGCATATAAATACCATGCAGCTAGACATAGTCCTAGGGCATGGATAAATAGGTGAACCAGTTTGTTCGAGGTTTTTTCACACCATTATGTTTCCCATGTAAGAAAATATCGGCGTGGGTCTTCTGACCCAAGGAACTTTTGGATCTGTCTCCCAGCTGGAGCTTCAAATCACAGGATAATCTTATCTCGACATTCCTCCCAATCATGGAATACCTTCCCATGCGTATCCCACCAGCATGCAAGCGTTTCATGTAGGGCTAGCTTAAGGGCCCCTGGCCTGTGTCCCTTGTGAACTTTTGCTTCGAATGCATATAAAACTTCCTTAATGTTACCCGAGTCCCCAAAGTAGGGTAGGTCTCTCACCTCGGCAGAGATATAGTGGAAGTTCCTTGTGACCTGAAGACATCGTAGCACCGAAACCTCATGCAACCAGCCTTGCCAGTTCTCTAGTTCCCCATCAGAGTTGGAAAAGAATTCACTATCCTTTTCCCAGCAGAGTACTCCTTCTGCCGTGGGGTTAATCCAATCTTCGTCCTGCGTAGTGAGCTTGTAGATGTGATCCAATTCCTTTGCATCCTACACTGTCTCTGTATACTGTGTGCCTTCTGCGGGATCCAATGGTACTATTACTCATGTGTCATTATTTTCAAACACTATGTTGTGCTTTTTTAGATTGATAACACCCCCCATGTCTATAGCCCAGGCCAATCCTAGGAGTGCATGGTAGGGATCCACATCTTCCACGATTTCTATTACCTCAAAGTCAGCTTGGACCTTTACTCCTGTGATATCTACCATGATTTTTGGCAGCCTTCCCAGAGGGATGATCTTCTATTGATTTTCCATGCATAGCTGGGTGGTGGACCATTCCAATTTAGGTTCTCCCATTCATTTCCATGTTTACTTCAGTAACACGTTCACATCTGATCTGAGGTCCAAAATAACTTGATCCATCTTGTAGTCACCAATTTGCATAGTCAGCCACATTTCTCTTCCGGTGCATTTTTTATACCTGTATAGTTTGTGTACATCCTTGGTCCCAGGGGTCAGATTGGGCCACACTGCATAGCTATTCATTAATGCCTGAAGGTTTTCTACTACCTTTGGGTTACGTAGCAGCTTCAGACATGATTTCAAAAAGGGCTCAAGCCCCTCATCTGTCTTGGGGTGTGTCGGTACCTGCGCAGTAGCTGCTACTTTCTGAGCGAGGTCCTGGTCAACTACGACCATTGTCTCTTGTCCCTTTGTTATGTTTGATCCTTCTCGATAGGTCAAAGGATCCCTGGCAATCTCTTCCTTCGATCCCTGGATGAGCATCGTACTGTGTGTTATGACTTTCACACTTGGGTCTATGTTCCTTAGCTCGGCTTTAACTCTTTGCACATTCTGCATGGGGATGGGCTGCTTTTTTTGAATTTTGGCTTTTAAAATTGGGCAATCTTCAATCACATGGCCTAGATGTCTCCAATATTTGCAAGATTTCCTTGTAGGATTTGGGAAGTCCATTGAAAAGTGTCCTACCTCCCTGCAGTTATAACAGATTAGTTGCCCACGTCCTTGTCCTGCACTTCCTCCCAGACCTCCCCTGCCCCTTGCTGGTGAGCCACCAAAGCTGGCAGGAGATCTAGGTGACGCAGGGTTTTACTGTACCCTATACAGGTTCCCGCGATCTATCATCAGGTTGTAAGTGTGACAGTTCTGCTCATCGTGTCCTACCGACTAGTAGAACCTGTACCACTGTTGCTTCAGTTCTGGGACATACGCACCTAGCTGAGGGCAATGGTTCATATCATGTAGCACCACTATGCAACAGTCATCGCACCATAGGGTAGGTCCGCTCGAGCTTGGTCGTGACAAGATGGGTTCCCCACTCACTCCTGGGCAGACCGGACTAGGTCCTCCTACCTCCATGTAATCTGCCAATAGAGGGCACTGGTCCTTCTTATTGCCAGATACCCGACATCGTATGCACCATAGATCTATGCTGGCTCCTTTTCCTCGTTCCTTTCATAGGTTCTAAATTTCCATGTGCATAGCTCCAAGTTGTTCCTGAATTTTTTGTACTCCTAACGAAGTATCTTCTCTGGGTGCAGCTTCTAGTTTCATAGCGACTTCCACAACTTTTTCCTACAACTCAAAGGTTTGGTGGCTTATTGGCATACACAGGTGGGGCAAAAACATAGCGATGAATGATTCCGTATGTTTTCTATCGTCATACTCAAATCCTCCTTCCCTGATTTCTTTCTTTAGTCACTAATCAGCCTCCCATACAGACTCAGACGCACCTTGCTTCAATTCCTTCACTTCTGCTACCAACTGAGAGTAAGATTTTGGCTTTCGCAATTTTTGCTTCAAAGCGTCCTTAATATCTTGAATATATGCACTCCCATTCTAAGAGATGTATCACATATACCAATCTAACTCTCTTTCTTCGAACGCGAGGGACAACTACACCCTCTTCACCGTACTGTTTGTCACATTTTGCGCAGTCCATACGGAATCTGCAACAAACCAAAATCCAGCCATATCCTTATCCCCTACCCCCTTGAAGGTTGGTAGTTTCAGGTGTGCAGCCATATCACTGTTTGGGGGAGTTGGTGGTATGGGTGAGTTCTTACCTTTGTGTGGCCTGGACGGCGGTGTAGCTAGGGGGTCTTGCACATCCATCTCTCACAAAGGGTTATCGGTAGATATTTCCCCGTCAAGGTTGGTCTGATAGTATTTACCACTGTGCGTCATGCTCTCATATAAATCTGAGGTCAGTCATCGGTATGACTACATAGAATACTCTTCTTGCACAAAAATATCTTAATTAGCAAAGGTAATGTCTTCAGAAACTTGCCCCGGAACCCTTTAAAGAATCTCCGCTTGACCTCGGAGTAGGAGACAAACTGATCAATGGAAAATTCTGTCAAAAATCCTCCTAGCACACTATCCACCCAGTGATCCACCATATGAGTGATGGTATTATCAATCCTTTGCAGCTGCTGGATTAGCTCTGGAGTCCACGAAGTGAATCATTCGTCCTTCCAACACTTCTAGAATTATACAAGCCTATCTAGCCACTCCTAGAGCTTGATCACAAACCTCACAAAGAAAATTCCGCAGCTTTCTGTAAGAAGGTACTTATTCTTCCACTTTTCCGTCATTAACTTTGTGCTGCGATTTTCTTTTATCACAAACTCCTAAATCTGATTTTCGAACAACTCCTTAATTTCCTTCCTTTTAGGCTTCCAATAATCCCTTTTCATTACCCAATCCCTCCCTCAAAATGCTTCGGGTCCCGATAACGGAACCATTTGTTGGATCAAGGGCTCCTGACCCAGGTTCAGAGTTCAATGTTTTCTAAGAAACCCCTATACTACTAGCCCTTTCAGAAGTGACCCACTTGCGCAGTTCAAAGTCTAACCTGACGTAGTGTGGGTGGATGTTGGAACTAGGCTTCTGCACTGTGAGAAAGGGTAGGTAAGGCAAGCAGATCTGCGTTCGGCCCTATGATACCCAGATCGCCTCCTTCTGAATAGGATCTATAGGTCTCTTTTCACATCCACGTGTGCCAAGTCAACTATGCTACAGTGCTTGATAATTATATACTTCTATAACAGTAGCATAGTATTGTATAAAATAGAATAGAACGGATCCAGATGCAGTAAACACACTTACACAGAACTTTCGCAACTGAATACAGAATACACATAATACAACAATTACCAATGATTTGCATAAATAGTACACATAGATTCAGTTCTCAAACAACCTTTCTTATTCATCAATTCATCAATTCCCTCTTACAATACCCATCCTGACCTGCCCACATAGTAGCAAGGTCTGCACACAGCATGACTCTAGATCTCTGCGTACATAGCCAGTAGGAGTCCTTCCCCAAAAACCCAAGCAGATCTACTAAACCATAATTTGCATCAATATCTCCTTATTTCTCTACCTCACAATTCAAAATTTTACTCTACTTATAACAATTTAGCCTAATCTTTACTATGGTCCGCAAACCATGGTTTGCAGATTCTAGGTCTACCCTTTAACCCATTACAATTCTTTTGGGGCTTTGACCCACCCCAAAACCCCTGCGCTAGACTAAATATAATAAAAAATATACAAAATCAGACCAGTTTCGTAGTTCCAACAATGCTAAATTCTACTTTAATAAGTCTAGATTTAATGAATCATATATGAAATCAATTGTTTCTATTTGAAATATCAGTTGCACTATTGTACGATATCAAGATAGAAATTTATTTGTTTTATATATGATCATCAGAATATATGCGATATGTTTCACATCTTCTTTTGATTAACTATTTATCAAAAGAATCATCTTACAAAAGTATTAATTCTATTAATTCTGTGATTGATCTGAATCATCACAGACTGAATAGATATCATTCTAGATCGCATAAAATTAGCATTATCCCAGGTTATATTAGATTAGAATTAATTCAAATTTTTGCATTCTAGAATAATTTTTTTTAGTTTGTAGTTATTCTTTTTGTAAATCATTTGAGAAAAACAAAATCATACAAAACCTAAATCTAGGAAACTCGTCCCATTGCACCTAATCATAGCCACTACCTCAAATGGAAAAATAATTGTTTAAGGTTCGAACCAGGTGGTTATCACCCTTGTTGTTGCCACAGATTTCTCCGGCCTCAAAACCTCCATAAGAATGATTCCCCACATTCTGAACAGAATACCCTGGATTTACTGAGGCACCAGGTTTCCAAATGTTGTTTGTAGAGAATGTTGGGCCATAGGAAAATCCTTGTGACCCAACATTTGGAGAAGGACCCGCCCCCAACATAAAGTTACTATAAACAAGACCATTTTCCCCATCTAAGGTAGTGAACGAAGAGGAAACACCTTGATAAGGGTTCCAAGCATTTGGAAATGGAGAAAAGGCCTGAGAAGTACTCAATGAAGGGAAAATAACATTCCCTTGCTGACCAACGAGAAAACGATTCCCCACTCCCATCGCTATAAAAACAAGATCCCAACCTGTAAAGATATTAGAACTTTGGCCTCTATACAATGGCTTAAAACCTTGAGTCTGAGAAGCAAATGGTAAAGATCATAAGGAAGGGGTCAAATAAGGTATATGCCCACTCCCAAAGGGGAACCCTTGAAAAGAAGCTGATCCACTAGCCATAGAGGGTATAAGTGCAGATGCATCTGAAGCAGAAGAAAAGGAGAAAGAAGAAATCTCACTAGTGGGAATTCAAAAAGAAAAGGGACCATATTGTGAAGCATGTGCTTGGGTGCAACCAGAGCCAAACACAACAACACTAGAAGTGAGCATAGATATAGCAATTGTGCCCCCTCCTTTGACTGAAAGAGGGGTCTGAACACTTACAGCGCTCACAGCTGAAGCTATGTTCCCAGTTGTGGCCATCGAAAGGTGAGAATATGATGTATAAGGACTTGCGAGTCTCTGAGACTCAGGTCCGATGTATTGAATGTTGAAAGGATGATTAGAAAGAAGAGGAGATGGAAGAGACTCAGCAAGCTGAGGGACTTCCTCTACTTCTACTTCTTCTGCAGGAAATAAAACTCTCGAGATGAGTGAGGCACTCCTCTCTGTATTGACACCAACACTAGAACTACCCACAGAAACAACAAGCCCTGACGGAGGATCTCTCTCCGTTGCGTCTGAAACCACCAGGTGAAAATCACCCTCCAAATTACTCCTATGCCTTCTTGAAGAAGGCTCGACACTCGAGGGAGACAACCCATGAAGCCTCCTCGATCGACGAGGCAATCGGTCAGCCACTTTAATATATTTATTTTAGACTCAAAAAATATGAAACTAAGCAATCTAGAAGCAAAGAGCACATTTTAAAAAGTTCCTAAGATACAGCCAAACAAGCAGCTTTCAGGTATTTCCACTCCAGGTGACGAGGATCGGACACCAAAATACAAGAAAGAGAAATAATAGAGCCTCTTGAAAGCAGTCTCGTGTAATTACAACCCAGACCTACTAGCGAAGGTAAGAGAAATAATTACACTGACCTCCTAACAACAGCCTTTGCCAGTGCAAGTACCCAAGCTTCACAAGGGCACCCTCCAGAAGTACTGATGGAAGTGATGCAACGTCTGCCTCAGGTACCAAGGGTATTCCTCCCTGCAGTCACCTGTGTCATCCCTAGGATAGGAAACTATGGGCACCAATCTGTATCGGCAACTAGGCGGAACGGTCTTAGGTCAAGATTCAACAAATAGGAGAGGGGGTATCTCTCTTCTCTGCCTGCACTATCCCTCGCGCTTGAATCTCTAGAGGAGAGATTTCCTGGTCCACTTAACGATGTTGGATTTCTCTGATTAATAAACTTCTATGTTTAAACATTTGAGCAGCCTTGGAGAGTTAACTCTCCACTCACCTAATCCAAGGCCCTACAAACTAGCTTGTTGGTGTATAATTAATGACAATAATACATAAAATACTAGTTGATTTTAATTTATATTTCTTATTTTAGATGGGTTGTTATTTAAGTCAAGGGTGCACAGAAGTGAAACTAATGGTGTTTTTAAGACAGGAGAAACCAAATGAAAACCAAACTATATGAAAATGCAATGATTTCCTTTCGATGAAGAGTGATTTCTAGACAGGCTCTACGAAACTAATAAACACAAATTTTGTTTTCTTTTCAGACACTCAAAACTAATAAAATTATGAAAAAGACTTAAAAAAAGCTTAAATGCACTTAATTCAAAACTACGAATGATATGCAAATCCTACGATGCTAATTATAAAGAAGCAAAAAAAGAAGTCTCTAGAAAAACAAAAGTTTCAATCACTTTTTGATAGTAAACAAGGCCAGTTCTAAATCAGAACTCCTATGTATAAAAATGCCAAAATGCACTTGACATAAAAGAGAGAAATCAAGAGCATACTTCTTTCCAAATAAATCCATGAACCAAAGACTAAAAACTTGACCAAAAGCTTCAAAAGATGAAAAATAAACAGTAAACAAAACTGAAAGAAAAAAGCAACGGAAAACACAAAATGTTTTTGGGCTTTTCAACTTATAAAAGAAAGAAAATAGATTTCAGAAAGACAAATGAAACTATCCAAAACTGAATCAAGCAAACATGATTTCCAATCAAAGGCTTCAAAGTACTCAAGCCAACCGTGCAACTTTCATAGCGGGACTTATTCGAGCAAAAAGAAGCAAGAAACTCAATCAATCAACTTAGTACAATATCATAATCTTGCAACAAACAACAACTCCAAAAATAAAAAAGAGATCTTTCAATGTTTGCAATAAGACAAGTCTATGAAACCAAGAAATCCAACTACACCAAAAAGACAAAAATCAAACGTGAAGAAATTCACAAGGCCAAGAAGAGCAAGCGGGAAAAATATCGTTTTTCTCAATGTTCACGACAACCAAGAATCTTCAGGGAGAGATCTGGGTGCTCAAGCCAAAATTGCAAACACACAAAATAGGGATTTCACCAAATGGTGAGGTGTTCATACAAACAAGAGAGAAACAAACACAAAATCACTTTGAATACAATCCAGAGGCCTTCAAGATACTACAGAAATAGCTCAAAATAGACAGATAAGACCACAGGGGCTAGAAATTAAAATTTTCAAATTTTCCCAGGCATACACGATTTTGCGGTGAGCAACGAGCATGCATATGTGACTATAACAAAGGAAAATCACATATATGCAGGTCCCTTTGCAAAAAACTACGTGTATACGCGACTGTGAAAAGAAAAAATTGCATATGTAAACAAAGATAAGGAAAAAAAAATCAAGCCTAATCAAGAGACCAGGTCTTCTTTATGATTGAAAAAGGACTTGCTAGACTACAAAAAGTGATAAAAATTGTTGGAAATCTACAAGACAGATAAAACAACCCAAAATGGGAAATCACAAAAATGTGATCCCTAGCGGAGTCGCCATTTTTGTTTTGGGAAATAATACCCTAAAGGTCTTGGGTTGACAACCTTCACAGATCAGGGGCATGCCATTCAAGAAGGACTCACTTTAACCAACTTCTATACTGAAAACCAGATACTACTGGTTGAAGTACTTACCCGAAATTCTCTCGGTTGATGTAGATCCTGTGGGTACAAACCCCCTGCAACATTTCATGCTCTGAAACCTATAAATACACAAAGAACGGACACAAAAACCTAGTTGTACAACACATATAGTTCCTATATATTAGTGAAAACCATGCATAATATCATAAAAACAATATGAAATGTTTAATTAATGATTATTACACATGTATAAAGGATCATAAACACGTAAACATCGGGAACAAGATGGCTCTTCTTATTATGAATGTCACGTATAGTAACAAAAATGTGGAGAGATCATCTGAATCCTGCCATGGCCTTCGAGCATACCGCCCTCTAGATCTGTCCAGCCCTAGTCTCAAAAAAATTCTTATAAGGTGTGTGCACAACAGATGTCATATAGGGTGATGAACATCTCAAATAAACAAGGGTTTCCTAAATATACCTAGGAAGTGCAGGAGGCATGGGAATATTAGACTTGAATAGGGCTCCAACAGAGTATATATATATTTTTCTCTCTACCCTTAGGCCATTCCCTTGAGGGGATTTTATGCCCCCCTTAAATTACTTTCTGCAGTTAGGAGCAGTTAGGCTGCGAGCTGGGGTGGTTAAATTACTGGAATAACCATCAAACCCGCCTCAAATATAGGGAAATTATATATTTTTTAATAATTAAAAAGGCATACACAGATCTCTATAAATGGACTTGCATGTATACACAGAAAAGTCTGGGCAGAGCCGCGTATGGGTTTTAAGATACTGTTTTTTGAGAAAAATTTCAAGTCTAGGGGAAAGGGTGCTCAAGGCCAAACTGTAAATCATCAAGTACATGAAGGTGATAAATGACACTATAACACTTAATCCAAAAAATTCTTATTTTTCCTTAAACAAAGGTAAGCTTTCATGGTTTGTCATATAAGAAAAAGGTATTTATATTTATCCTGAAAGGGTTAAGGAAATTGAGAAAATACCTTTACCCCATAATAAGAAATCAATGTAGTCTTTCCTTAGAAAAATAAATTTTGTAAAGAGATTTATCCTTAACATTTCAAAAATAGTTTTACCTTTACAGACTATGATTAAGAAAAATTCAGTTTACAAATCTGGTCAAAACGAAAGAGAAGCATTTGATTTTATCAAATAAGCTATTATTAACGTGTTGTCCCTAACAAATCCCAATTTTTCTAATAATTTTGTTTTATACACATTTTCATCAGAAATATCATATGTTGTCATTTTAATAAATCACAATGATAAATAGATAGAATCACCCATCTCATTCTTTAGTTCAAATATACAAGGTGCCGAATTAAATGACTCTATTGTGTAAAAAAAAGTTTTCTCTCTTCAAGTCAATAAATCATTTCATACCATTTCTCCTTAAAACTCATACCAAAATCATAGTTCATTTTCAGCAGTAAGGAAATTACTGATGCAAAGAGAAGTAGGAGAAAAAAGATCCAACTGGGTAACTGCACTACAAGAACATGATGTTGACATTAGACCAGCTAAAATTGTTAGAGGTAAAGGTTTTTGCAGAATGTTAATTGGATTATCCAACTTACCAGAAGAAGAACATTCAGGTGATGACATTCGATTATCTTAGGTAAGCCTCAACGATACTAAATCTCAATATTTTGATCTCATTTTTTATTTAAAAAATGGATATGCCCCTATGCAGCTCAATTACAAAAGAAAAAGAGCTTTGAGATTGAAAGAAAAGAAATACAAAATTGTCAATGATGTTTTATTTAGGAAAAAATATGACTCTATTTTGTTAAGATGCCTTGAAAAATCTGAGGGAGAAAAGGTTTTACAGGAACTCCGTGATGGACTAACTGGTGGAAATTTTGGAGGAGACACAACAACACATAAAATCCTGCATGTTGGCTATTACTGGCCAACTTTTTTTAAATATACCCACGACTACGAAAGGAAATGAAAAACTTGTCAAATTACTGTTGGAAGAGAAAGGAAACATGCATTGCCATTATAGCCAGTCAATATTGAACAATGATTTGAGCAATGGGGAAAGGAAAAAATAGGTGAGATCATTCCTCACTCTTCAAAGCAACATAGATACATCCTTACAACAAATTATTACTTTACTAAATGGGTGGAAGAAATTCCACTAAAGATAACCAATTCTGAGAACATTATCGAATTTATTGATCTATTTATCATTACCAAATTTGGTTTTCCAACTTCCTTGTTGTCTGACAATGCATGTCATTTCATAGGTAATGTTACGATATAATTTTCTCTCAAAAAAGGTTTAAATTAAGTATTACACTAACTATTATCCCCAAGGAAATGGTTTAGTGGAATAAACTAATAAAAACCTCAATAGGATCATTAAATGAACGATTCATCAGAGTCAAAGAAACTAGCATAAATCTTTAACATTTTCTCTATGGGAAGATTAGATAAAACATAAAGCCTCGATAGATACTTCTCCATTTAATCTGGTCTATGGGAAATGCATTCTTCTTCCTACAAATGTAGCTATTCCCTCTTTAGCCCTGCTTCAATTTATTGAAGGAACTCCTTCTTCTTCTCTGCAGTTAAGGGAATCACAAATTTTCAAACTTTAAGAATAGAAAGAGAAAGCCAAAATCACCCACGCTCATCATCAATAGTTAGTTAAATATTCCTTTGATGCAAACTCTATTACCACAAAATCATTTCAACTTGGAGACCTTGTACTGAAATGGGATAAAGCACATTAGGAAAAAGGTAAGCACATAAAATTCCATAGAATGTGGCTTGGACCATTTCAAATTGAAGAGAAAATCGGCCTATCAACATTTCTAATGCAAGATTTATCAGGCAAGAAAGATTCTCTGCTTGTGAATAGGAAAATTTTGAAAAGATATTTTTCATAGGAGATAACCTCTTTTATCCCCTGTACATTATTTCCTTTACTTTTCCTAGGAAAATAAAAGTTAAATAATATAATTGTTGGCCTTGCAACAAAATATCTTGATATATTTTGATTTTTCGCTTTTATAAGTAGAGATTGTTAAGAAAATAGTTAAAAGGTTTCAAAATTAATTAAGCTTTGTCTCTATGGATTTTTATTTTTTTTCTACCAAAATTACTCATTTTTCTAGAAACTCCAACTTTGTAAAAGACTTTTTCTCTATTATCAGTCAAGAAAAATATCTTTAACCAAGTAAAAGACTCTTTGCAGATAAGCATCTTTAACTCTATAATTCTTATCCAGAACTCTTAAAGAGGCAATAATTCTCCCTATCCAGTAAACTTTTCTCTTTTTAGAGTGTAATCCTAAGTAATGTACTAAATCTTAAAAGATAAGAGGTCTCATCAACAACCTTCTTACCATATTCATAGGGAGATAATAAGACTTACATTACCAAATACTACATACCAAAATAGGGTAATTGTTGGAAATACTGAGAGGGGGGGTGTGAATCAATATTACTTTCAATTAGTATTATTATTAATCATTCAGAGCATTGATTAATCTTATCTTATTATTAGTGTTTGTACAATGATAGAAGTAAACAAAAAGAACACAATTGAACACATTTTTTAAGGTGGAAACCCCCTCTAGGACAAAAAACACCTAAATTATTTTCTTGTAATTATTTAATATTCAAATCCAATTGAAAAGAAAGCTCCAACTTCCTAGAATCTAGAAAATCATTCTTCTATAGCTCCCAGTGGATGGATGCTCCAATTCCCAAGATTCTTCAGTAGTCAACTGAATGGATGCCCCAACACTCAATGAGCTACAACTCACCCTAGCACCACCCTACCACCCTATAGAAGAATAAAATAAGAATGGACTCTCGTAGCAGGGAAAATAGTCCACTTTACAATGATATAGAATGATGTAGAAGAAGAAGACACACTATACCATAACCCAAACTATGACACAAATACCTAATGATGATCCTAGACCTCTCGACATTGTCTCTTCAATTCTTGGTAGATAGACTCTTATACAAATTTTACAATGATTCTTTTATAATGACTCAGTACAATGATACATTTACAATGACTGTATGCAGTTCTTCTCACTTGAAGACTTCAAGTGGTGAACTTCTTGCTGTTTTTTTGCACCTTGATTGCTGCTCTTGTCATGCTACCCTTTCTCACTCTTCATAACACTATATCATGCATTGAATATTATATTTATGAATATATAATACCCAGAAAAAGTCTTCAAGGAAATACCCATGACATGATAATATCAAAACATATCTCATCCCGCAGAGCATATGTCAGTGCTAAATAAATAAAAAACAAGTTAGAATACAAATAACCTAGTGCAATTAAGAGATGAACATGAATATACAGAATATACTTACATGGAGCTTACCTTTGTTGCACCTTTCTTTGCTTTGCTACCCTATAAAGTCTGGTCCTTTGCATCCCTTGACAACACATGATCTAGCTTTTTCTTGCCTTCTAGGAGCTCGATATTTATCTTGTGTGTCTATGTTATTTCAGATCCCCAATATGTGATTTTTGGCCCTGTAGTAGTCCTCTGAGTCTTCTTTCCAATGCCATAGATCTGACCCAATTTGGATTCTTCAAGACAAATTTATGCCCAATCATTCACAATAACCTAATTGTGGACTGGTTTAGTAGAGAAAACTTCTAGGACGTGCCACATGTTACTGTTTCCTCATTCGGCTCTGAAATTGATACACCTAAAACTACATTCCCTATAATTTCTACAAATTTTTATATAATTCCTATCTGATATGCAGAGAGAGAGTTATGATGATTTTCCCAAGGTCGCTCTTTGAGATGAAGTTCAGGAGCCTGCAAAAATCCTAACTTCCATAGATCATATCTTTGAAACTGTTGCTAACCATAACTTGAAATGTTTGCATG
Source organism: Pinus albicaulis (assembly GCA_034641835.2). Lineage (NCBI taxonomy): Eukaryota > Viridiplantae > Streptophyta > Pinopsida > Pinales > Pinaceae > Pinus > Pinus albicaulis. Next base: position 1,286,833,872 of record CM076577.1, on the reverse strand, counting down.
AGATTCCTCAGGATTTTTGCTTCGCCTCATAAAAATTTCAGCTTTTGACCCTTTCTAGAAAAAATGTTATAGCGAAAATTCCACGATGACCTGTCTCAAGTATCGAAATTCCTATATGAGGAGGATATGAAGATTGCAATTTATATAAATGCATAGGTTTAGAGGTTCTTCAACAAGTAAACATGGGAGGGATTTTAGGAGCTTAAAAATTATTAATTATATACTTTTCAATGACCACAACCAATTATTAGTGGCATGCCACAACCAAATATCTCTCAAACCTTGAAGAATTATGTGGTGTGCCATATATCAATGGAAACATCTCGACAAGTAGAAACCATTGAAAATATTCTTGAAAAGGAATATAGTAATTTGGTAGGTCAAAATTCCCATGCAAGATCGGGGTAGCCCCTGGTGCTGCTTGGATTGACAGCGATGACAACCATTGATCAACAATCTCCCCCTTTGGAATTGATGGCAACACAAGTACTCCCCCTGCGATCATGACACCTCTTCCTACAATGGTCTCTCCACCTTTGACACCAATGGCAAAGGGTAACTACCCCTGACACACAACCATCCTTCAAACCTGTACACACTTCCACTCCCCCTTTATTTTCTGAATAAGGAAAATATAATGAGAACTTGGTAGAATCCAAAGCTTCTGGAAGATATTCAAATGCTTCACAAGGTAAATGTTTAATGAAGATATTAGAAATTTGTTCTTTCATACCAACATATTCAAGTTTGATATTCTTTTCAGTGACTTTTTCTCTAACAAAATGATCTTTGCTCGGAATTTGTTTTTTTTTTTAATGCATGATGGGATTATTGGAGATGTTGATGGCATTGGTGTTATCACAAAAGATGGGAATAGGCTCACTGAATTGTACTTGAAGATCTTGCAAATTTTATTTCATCTAAAGGGCTTGAGTACAAGAAGTTGTTGCTGCAATGTATTCTGCTTCCACTGTAGATAATGAGATTGAGGTTTTCATTTTTCTCAACCATGGTATGAGAAAACCACCTAGAGAGAATGTTGCTCCACTAGTACTCTTATGATCTTCAATGCTTCCTACCCAATCTGCATTTGTAAAGATACCACAAGCCATACTCTGTTGTGCCCTTTAGATATCAAAGAATTATTTTGAAAAAAATAATATGTGATTATTTTAGTGCTACTTTTCCAACTGTTTGCATAACATCTGGTCAGGAGGATGTTACATATAGAAGACTACCAGTGACAGATCTGTACAAAAATTGATCGACATCCTTAGATGAATCGTTTATGCTCAATTTGCAACTTGTTACCATTGAAGTGAGGACGGGTTTGCAATCTTCCATTTTGAATTTCTTGATCATTTCCTTGATATACTTGGCTTGACATATAAATATTCTGTTCTCTTGTTGAGATATTTGAAGCCCTAAGAATTACGTCAACTCACCAATTAAATACATCTTGAAATCACTTTGGATCTTTGTAGACAATTTCTTTCTTAGTAAATCATCATTGCTACCAAATATTATATCATCCACATATACCTCAATGATTGTCAAATTATCTTTATCTATTTGCACATAAAGATTTCTATCAGCAATACCTTTCTTGAATCATTTTTGACGTAGATATCCATGAAGACAAACATACCATGCTCTAGGAGCCTGCTTGAGACCATATAAAGCCTTATTTAACTTGCAAATATTGTCTTATTTTTCTGATAGTAGAAAACCTTCAGGCTGTTTGATGTAAACTTCTTCCTCTAATTCACCATTTAGAAATTTTCATTTAACATCCATTTGGTAGACTTTGATTTTTCTTGAACATGTATAATGTTATCATCAGATTGATCTTCATAAGCTTCTCATCAATCAACTCAATGTAACTCTTTCAAACCACTTCTAACTGAATATTAGCCTCTTCAGTTTGAGAGGGCTCTCTGAAAGGGGATTTATGATTTTCAATATAAATACTACTAGATGGCTAACTCTATGAACTGTGACTTGGTTTTGTTTGATTGCAGGTTGAAAAATTAAAGGCTTGATACCATTGGGCTATGGAGTCAATGTCATTGTACCTACTGATAGTAATTCTTCACATGGAAGCTGAGGCAAATAGAGGTTTTTAATAAGGACGATTCATACACACAACATATGGAAAACTCAGTAATTTCACCCTAAAAGGAATTCAGAGCATGACATAATGAATTCTAAGTAATTAGAGATAAAATTCACTGCAAGTGATTAGACATAAAGATATAGAGCAAAAAAAAATTAAACACCTCATAAGAATCTCTGGTCTAGAAGTAGAATGTCACTGTGTATTACTGATAATGGAAACAAACATACAACTTGCAATTTGGTGCAATATTCTCCAACCCTTTACTCTTCAATGTTCTATCTATAAATAGACATTCTTTACAATGTAAATGATTTTCCTAACTCACTAGATCTTCAAAGTCTAACTCTGACACCTATCATAACTAAAACTACTTACTTGAAAAAGAAAAAGGACAACTATCCTTTAAGAAATCATACTCCTAATATGACTCTACCTCCTATTTATTACATTCAATTTTCCTAACATTAAAAAAGTTACATAATAGATATCACATGTTCGAGAGACAATCCACCATCACTTGACATATTTAAAATTCCCGTAGATTTAGGAAACATAGTCCTACTTTTTAGGAGTGGATAATCTTCACTTTAATCATTAATCTTCCTATTGAGCTGGATGTGTGACACTCATTTTGAGTAATGGGTCTTTGCTGATATGGCCTACTATCAATATGGATGTCTCCAAATGGCTGATGTTCTATTGAAACCCTTGAAAATCTTCAAAAAACCCCTCACTATGAAACAAGGCAGTTTAGGTAGTTTCATAGCACGTTTTCATAGCATATGAAATATTTCATTTTCACCTATCTCCTTACCACCTTTGCTGGTAAAAAAACTTTACTATGCCAAAAAATATTGAACACAACCCATTTCCTTCCTTAATTATTCACAAAGCCGAATTCCAAAGAAAATTTGCATCTTCAGAATTTTCGTAGTGTTTTTCTGGCTTCAAGCTTGAAGCACGCTATGAAACTGTCTAAAAAACAAGAATTTGTTGATTCTGAGACTGTCTTCAAAAAATGATCTTCAAAGGAAAAGTTTAGGTTCTTTGCAAGTCATGAACCTCATCAAACATATTTCAACTAAATTTTTCATTCTTTAGGAGTTTCTTCTTCATTTACAATTAATTGGTTGATGGGTAACCACTCTCATTGTCATCCCTTTCTTTTCTAGCTCAACTTGAATCAAGTCCAATTTCTCTTGAAGGTCTTCCACTTGATATTTTAATGCTCTATTTCTAGTTTGTAAGTATAAGTTAATTTTCCTAATATTTTTGACCTCCCCTCTTAATGGCTGAGTCCATTTCAACAATATTTCGACATTGTCCAAAGGTTTTGAAACACTTGAGACTTGCTTATCGCATATTTTCCTCATTTATTCAAATTGAACTTTCTCATATCTCTGCTTCTTTGCGTCTAGATTCAAATCTAATATCTCTTTACCTGGTTCCTTCAACTATTCCTTGATGTGTTATATTTATTATTTTTAAATTATTTTCTCTTTACCCTTTCTCTACCTGATAACCACTTCTTCTTCTGCTGATGGAGACAAATCTATGATGCTTACTGGCTGAAAAATTTCCTCTATCTTTTTTCTCTCCATGGACTTCTTTAAATTTCTGCTCATTTGCTTCTTTGGCTAAAATATGAAGCCAACATCATCACCTGCAAAATATAATTTCTTAGAAGTCTTACCTTTCTTTAGTTTTCTTCGACCAGCTTCAATGCCTTCAGCTTGCACTATTGGTGACTCTTAAATGTCAATTTCATGAAGGATATCCTCTAGGTTGCCTTTATCTAATGTCTGGCTTCTAGTGACCCTATTGCTACCTTGTTTTTTGAATTTATGTTTCTGTTTTGTAGGTGTTGCTTGAGGGGTGTCAGTGTCTTGCAGAGGTTCTGGTCCTTTGTCCACTGGTTCTCCAGGGGATGATCTTTTTTCTTCTTCAACTTCTTCTGCCACAACTGGTGATGTAGTAGTTCTATTTTTTAAGGTTTTCTTTGGAGTGACCACACCAATTTCATAACCACTGATAAAAAATAAATAAATCCAATATCTATCTAACCTTTTCAATTCTTCCAACACTAACAACTTTATTAGACCATGATTGAAAATAGATGTCTCATTGCCTTCTGTTTCGAATTGAACCTTATCTGACACTTTCCCTAAACATCTGTATAAATAAAAAGGTGAGTCAAGTGATCTCTGACCTACAAAATGTAGCAGAAGTCTGAGATGGTATGAGTAGACCATGTGAAATATTCCTTCACAGGTGAAATATTTTTGAATGACCATAATTTTTTTTTCATAATTCTCCTTTATAAAACTTCTATGGATAGCATTGGTCAAATCAACTTCACTATGTTCTTGCTTGAGAAACTCCTTGAAATCCTGCATTGTGAATTTGGTACCTTTAAACCACTCTTCACCACCTCTAGGAATTCCTCTAGCTAATGATATGCTCTTTGGTGTCACTATGAGGTTTAGAATCCCAACCTTTGATTCTGTTCCTTTGAAGTTGATGGGAAAATCCTTTGAAACTTGTGAATGAAAAAACTGCAACCTCTGGCAGAATTGCAAGCAGCCAGTCCTTCCGAAAACCTCCATAGTAGTAGGGTATTCATTGATTAATTTCAAATCCATAGGTTCATACCTATGACAATTTCCAGCCTTGTTCATTTTATTTATTGCAGCCATTGATACTTTATAGTCTTTACTGCCTCACTCGCTGATGACACCTACAGAATTTGAATTTGACAACAATGTGCTTTGATCGATGAAGAAACTCTCCAGGGATCGAATCACATGAAATTATAAACCATAATATGACACAAGGCTATTTTGGGTGAGGCTTAAAAGTTTAATTGACCGCTCGGGTTACAATCATAGCACATGCAAGCAATAATGATCATGATGACATCAAACACGGCTGTGTACATTTGAATTTTACCATAACGACCTTGGATGACCTCCACCTTTACTGCTCTAATCATAAACTAAAACCTCATACAACTCTGACAACCCTAATTAAAAAATAAGTTTCGTAGAGAAAACTATTAGGCTTCTGACATATTTTCTATGAAACTATTAGGAAATTTCACAGTGAAATTTGCAGATTTCCTGTGTAAATCGCTACGAAAATCTAAAAAAACTGACAGGTGTGCACTTTTGAGCTTAAATATTAGGGGAATGACAATTGACATGATGTGGGACTGATTTGAATGAAGTGGCATGGCTGGAGATGGATATTAAACTTAGGATAGGCTTAAAAAATTCAAAAAATTTATATATAAATTTGAAATGGCTTAGGAAACCTCATCCATTTGGTGAATGACCTGCATGACCCTATCAAGAAAAGTTTCACAACATAATGAGTGATAACACAGAGGATAGAAACGTTTGGATGGCTTCCGTTCTGGAAACTGGTGCAAATGTTTTGTCGAAATCAATTCCTTCCACTTGTGCATAGCCTTTGCAAACCAATCTTGATTTGTTTTTGGTAACCTTTCCATCTTCATTCATTTTTTTTTGAACACCTATTTAGTCCCAATGATATTTTTATATTTTGGTCGTGAAACTAATTCCCAGGTGTTATTCTTCTCGATTTGATCCAGTTATTCATTCATAACTGCTACCCAATGTTCATTCTGGTTGACTTACTAAAAAATACAAGGTTCAAAGGTTGCTAGAAATGAAATGTGAGCTTGTTGTGATGAACGAAGATATCCACCTTCATTTATGTAACCAATGATTTGATTTGATGGATGGTTCTTTTGAATCCATTATTTTGTTCTCTTTGGAGGAGCTTCTTTTTATTGTTCTGATATATCTTGATGATCATTATTTACTTCTTCTTGGTTGATAGTTGCTTCCTGTTATAGAATTTTTTCTGTGTCTTTTACAACCTCTGTCTCAAGTTTCAAAGATTATAGATCCTCATCATTATTCGTTAGAACACCATATTCGTCAAATGTAACATTTATGCTCTCCACTATCTATTTTCGTCTTAGATTATAGCATTTATAGGCCTTTCTTTTGCGTGAGTAACCAAAAAAGATACCTACGTCAACACATGATTCAAACTTACGAAACTTTTGTTCTTATATTCTGATATAACATTTTCTTCCGAAGATTCTAAAATATTTTACATTAGTAGGTTTTCCTTTCCATAATTCATATGGGGTCTTGCCGCAAGAGAAGACTTATGTTGATAATGAAGACTTCTGTATCAATTGCTTGAACCCATAATTTTTCATCCAATTTTGAGTCCTTCAACATTGTTCTACCCATTTCCTGTATGGTTCTGTTATTTATTTCAACATCTCCACTTTTTTCAGGTGTTCCACTCTTTATATTACATTTTAGCCACAATATTGCTGAAATAATTTGGAAGTGAATTCTTCACCACTATCTGATCTTAGACACTTTATTTTCAAATCAATTTCATTTTCGAACAACTCGTTGTAGATCTTAAAGCACTCAAATGCTTCAGATTTTTTCTTTAGGAAACTTACAGTTGTCATCCTGGTATATTCAATTACCATTAACATGAAATATAATTCTCCATCTAAGTTTTTTGTTCTCACAGGACCACATATATATATATATATATATATATATATATATATATATATATATATATATATATATATATCAATTCCAATGGTTGTGATGCAAAGTGTTCTTTTGTTTTAAATTGGATGTTTATCTTCTTGTTGTGCTGGCAGGCCTCACATAGTGTGTTGGAAGTGTTAGGTCTCCGTAGTTTGCAATATTGGCAAGTAAAAATGCTACAGAGCCTACATCAAACCACTTTGGAATCTGAGAACCTAGCCATCCTAGATTTAGAGAGGAGTGATAGAGCAGGGAGGCCTGTTTTAGCCATCATTTACTTATGAAAAAATTTACTGATGGCTAACAGTGGCTCCACTTGGGAATGGCAGCTCCTTCGAGGTGTCAAGAACTTCAGATTTTTATCTCTGGGATGCAGACCTGTGCCTTTATCCATTGAAAATCTTTCTCCACTGATCATGCTACTTTGAAAAATATGATTAGTATTTTATATCAACAAACAAATTTCTCCCAATCATTCTACCTACACAGTCTACTTCCTAAAAAAATTTCTTTAGCATGTGCATTGGGACTTGCAGACCTTTGACATCAACATTTCATTCTTTTGAAAACAAGAAAAGCTAGTCTAAGTCTATCCTTATTTCTTCCATGAGTTTAGATTAAATTATTGAACTCATAAATTATCTACCTAAGCTACTATCTGCCAGGATTAAATTGTCTGGTAGATTTTATTATCTACTTTCTAAAACAGAAATTTAAAACACAGTCAAATCAGGATTAGGCAGTCTGATTTTCTATGGGACTATGGCATAAAAACAAGCTGCACGTAGACTTTATTTGCAGAAATTTAAAACAAAATTGTGAAGGCTTAAGATCTAAAAATCAAGAATCATCCTTCATTCTTCTTGCAGCTCTGATTTTGATCTTTTTGTGCTATTCTCTTTTTTTCTTGGTTCAAATTTTGAGTAGATTAGAACCAATTCTTCATCAATCTTCCAGGTTCAGGTTTTCAGCTTGTTTGAACCATTGTTTTTCTATCCTAATCTATTTTACTGACAAGCCAATATTGAATAGTTTGGAAAATATTTTTCACTAACCTATTAGTAGAAAATTGAAATCTATTTTAGTCATGATTAGGTAGTATGAATAAAATAACAGTGTTTTCTTAAGTAGTGGCATTTAAGCTTGCACACTTTAATATTTCTTCTCTTTTTTGGTATGGGGTTGTACCTTTCCTTTTTATGTCTGCCCTCTTTTTATCCTTTTTTTTTTGTATTTTTCCTTTTTCAAAGTGAAAAATAGTGCTATATACAATGAATAAAATGCCTTGAAATTACAAATATCAATCAACATAAATAATGTTTGAGAACCCTGCCATTAACAGGACCTCCAAAGTATTCAGCTCCATCCAATTCTTGTAGAAAAAATGCATTCTTTCCAATAGTAGATTGGATAAGATAAGGGCCTTGCCATAAGTTATCAAATTTCCCGTGTTTACCCTTATCTTTTGTTCTTGAATCCCATTTCAAAACTTTATCACCAATCTTGAAATCACTTGCCATGGTTCTTTTGTAAAACAGCTTCTTGATGTTTTCTTGTAGTTGCTGTGCTTTGATATATACTTCCTCCCTGGTTTGTTGTAGATGTATTGACTGGTTTATCCTTCTTGTTACATCATCATATTCATAATGAACTTCCTAGATCAGCTTCATGACTGGCACTCCTAAATTGGTTGGGAATACTGCATCAGTTCCATAAACTAGCTGGTAGGGAGACATTGCAATTGAAATTTTCACTATCAATCTGTCTGCCCATAAAGCATGCACTAGATTATTGTTCCATGATTTCTTGTTATCTTCTAACAAATTCTTGATAATTTTTACCATACTTTTATTGATGATTATGCTAGCCCATTACCTTGAGGGTAATAGGCTCTGGAATGACCCAATATAATCTGATACCTGTGACAGAATTCTACCATCCTTTTAGACCCAAATGCAACAACATTATCATTTATGATCTTTCTAGGACAACCAAATCTGGAAAGTATATGGTTTTCAAGGAATGAGATGATGACTGATTCTATGGCATTCCTAGAGGGGATGGCTTCTATCCACTTGGTAAAATAATCTGTTGCTGTGAGGATCCATCTATGTTGGGAAGATGAGGTGTTATAGCATCATTTCTCACCTTGACATGATTCATGATTGCTTCATGGCTTTTGGGCACCCATTCCTACAGACTTGGACAAATTCACTTAAAAACAGTGTAAAATCCCCCATACGCGACTATGCCCGTACTTTTCCGCGTGTATACGCGAGTCCAGCTAGACTTTTCCGCGTATGCCATTAACATGATTAAAAAATATATAAAAAATCCCTAATTTCGTGCTGGGTTGATGGTTACTCAGCTAGTTCAACCACCCCAGCCCGTGGCCAACTGTTTCCAACTGCTGAAACTACTTGGAGGGACTATAAAAATCCCTCATGTGTATGGCCTAAGGGAGAGAGAGAATTATTGATATTATACTCTGTTGGTATTCCCTATCCAAGTCTGATTCCCCGTGCCTCCTGCACTTTCCCAGTTCATTTTAGGAAACCCTTGTTTCCTTGAGATACACATCCCTTTATATGTTATCTCGTATGCACCAGTTTGGAAGGAGTCTTAGCGAGGCAAGGGCTGGACGGATCCGGACGACGGTCTGCGAAGGCCTTGGAAGGATCAGGTGATCTCTCCACTTGATTAATTTTGTACGTGCTATTTATAATACAAAAGTATCATGTTGTTCCCGAAATAAATGTGTTAGTGTATGCTTTTATGTATGAGAATATTTGTTATACAAGCATTCATTATGATTTATTTAATGTTTTATATGAATCTCACTAACATTTAGAGTAGATATATGATGTACAACCAGTCCTTTGTGCTTGTTTCTTCTTGTCTTTCAGGTTAAGAAGGAAGGACGGTTGCTGGGGGTTTGAACCCTGCGGGATCTTCTTCAACCGTAGGATCAACGGGTAACTTTCTCATTCTACTCTATTTAGTTTTTCTGAACGTGCCTGGTTGTGTGAGTCTCTGTTAAGTAGCATGCCCCTGCTCTGTGGAGGTTGTAACCCAACGAACCTCTAGGGTGATAATTCCCCGAAACAGAACTGGCGACTCCGCTGGGGATCACATTCTTATGATTCTCCTGTTGGGTTGTTTCAGTTGTTTGGTAGGTTGCCAACAGTTTTATCTTTCATTTGCAGTCCAGTTTATTTTCTTGCAGTCAGTCTAAAGTCTTGGTGTCTTTTCCAGGCTTGTTCTTTTTGTTTTTTCATTATTTACCTTTGAATACGCGCTTTTTTCTGCACATAGTCGCGTATACACGCGAGTTTGTCTGAAGGAACCCGCATATACGCGAGTTTCCCTTAGAACAGACGCGTATGCACGCTGGTTGCATAGCTGTAAAGTAGCGTATACCTAGGCAGATTTTGAATTTTTGGGTTTATTGACTTTTTGGTCCTTTCTGGCTGTGGAGGCCTATTTCTACAGTGTCTCTGTACTTACTGGAGTGTGAAGGAAGTGGTTTCATGTCTTTTCTCTCTTTCGTTTGAGTGAAAACTAGTCTTTTTGGCAAAGTGTTGTTACTGGTGCTGGCACTTCTGGATTGAGTTCCAAGATCGCTTTCTGAGCATTCTTGGCTGTTCTGCTTTATCAGAACAGAGAGCTTCTGCTCACTGACTCACTCCTATCTTTGTGTTGTGCTTCGCATTGCGATTTTTGCTTCGTTTTTGATTGGTTTTCTTGAGTTCCATAGGCTAGGGTTTTGTTGCAATTTTCGAAGAACTTTTCTTGCTTCTTTGGAGTTTTTTGTTGCAGCGAGTTTGCACTATTTGTCTAGGCTGATTGGCTGAGTTTTGGTCTTCTCTTGCTCTTATTGATCTTGCTATCGTTAGCTTTATAAGGTTTGGGAACATTGTTGAAGCTTGTGCTTGAAATTCGGTCTCGTTTTGGCTTGGATTTTGATAGTTGTGCTTGGTCTTTTCGAGCTCTTGTTTTATAAAACTAAAAAGCCCAAAAAACATTTGTTTTTCTTTTTGTTTTTGCATTTCAAAAACTCAAAAAACATTGTGTCTTGTTTTTGTTTTTGTTGTTGCATTTTCATTTTCATTTTTGCCATATCTTTTGGAGCTTTTGTGAAGTTTCTTGCTTCTAGTTTTTGGCTTGATTTTGAGGAGGAGTTGTCATTTGATTTCTTCTTCTTGTTGTTAAGTATTTTTGGTGTCTTATACTAAGAGTTCTTGTTTTCAAGAATTGGCTTTCTAGACAACAAAAGACGAGTTAAAACTGAAGGAGCTTTTTGGGAAATTTCACCTTGTTTTAAGAGATTTTTTCATCTTAGGATTTACAAGCTTGTAGTGATTTGCATTAGGTGCATTGAATCATTTAGTTAGCTTCTTAGTTTTTGTGAGTGTGAGTTTGCAATTCGAAAAGAAAAATACAATTTTTAAGTCTCGTAGAACCTGTATAGAGATTACTTTTCATCGAAAGACAAAGAACCGCATGTGCATGTAGTTAAGTTTTTATTAATTTCTTTTGCGTCAAAACACCATTGGTTTCATCTCCATATCCTTGTGACTTAATACAACAGCCCTTAAAATAAGCGATTTAATCTAAAATCAACTAGCAAGTTTTATTAAGTGTCAATCACCCACTAGCTAGGTTGTAGGGCCTTGGAATAGGAGAGAGGAGAGTTAACTCTCCAAGGCCGCTCAAACAAACATAGAAGTTTATTCATTGAGCGAAATCCAACTCCGTGAGGTGGACTGGGAAAGCTCTCATCCGAGAGTCAAGCGCGAGGGGAAGTGAAGGTTAAGAAGAGGGATACCCCCCCTCCGATTAGCTGAATCTAACCTCAAGACCGTTCCGCCCAGCCTCTGATACGGATTGGTGTCCATAGTTGTTGTTCCTAGGTTCCACACAGGTGACTGCGGGGGGGAATACCCGTGGTACCTGAGGCAGACGTCGCATCACTTTCAGCAGTACTTCTGGGGGGTGCCCTTGCGAAGCTTGGGTGCTTGAGCCGGCAAAGGCTGTCGTTAGGAGGTCGGCGTAACTGTTTCTGATACCTTCGCTAGTTGTTCTGGGCCCTAATCATCCCAGACTGCTTTCGGAAGGCCCTATACTTCGCTTTCGTGTATTTTGGTGTCCGGTCCTCATCACCCAGAGCGGAAATACTTGGGGGCTGTTTGCTTGCTGTTTCTCAGGGATTTTTATTTTAGTGAGTGCTCTTTGCTCCTAGCTTGCCTAGCTTTTCACTTTTTTTGAGTCTAATTTAATAAATCTATAAAAGTGGCTGATCAAGCGCCTCGACGTTCGAGGAGAATCCGGGGGTTATCTCCCGAGAGTGCAGAGCCTTCTTCGAGAAGGCATAGGAGCGATTTAGCAGGTGGTTACCACCCTATGGAGTCTGACGCTCTGGAGAGAGATCCTCCACCAAGGTCTGAAGGTTTCGTAGCTGATTCCGGTGTCGGTTCCGAGAGGAGCGTCCCGCTCACCTCGCGAGTGTTGTTTCCTCAGGAAGAAGATTTTCAGATAGAAGATATACCTGAGCCTCCAGCTACAGGTCCATCTCCTCTTCCTCCCGATTATCCGTTTTTTTTTCTGTACATCGGACCGGAGTCTGAGAGACCGCCGGATCTTCCATATCATTCTTATCTTTCAATGGCCACGACTGGGAACGCGGCTTCTACCGTGAGTGCTGCAGGCATTCAGACCCCTGCTTCTGTGGAGGCAGGGGGCACTATTGCTTCATCTTCGATTGCTTCTAGCACTGCTATGTTTGGCTCTAGGTTCACCCAAGCATATGCTTCTCATTCTGGTCCCTTCTGTTCAGGGATGTCCATTAGTGGAAATCCCTCTTTTTCCTTTTCCGCCGGTGCAGCTGGATCTACGCCCATGTCTAACATGGCTAGTGGATCATCTTCGTTTCAGGGTTTCCCCTTTGGGACTGGGCATATTCCCAGTTCCAATCCTTCTTTAGGGTCGTTTCTATTTACGTCCCAGACCCAGAGTTTCAACCCTTGGTCTGGGGGGCAAAGTTTGACTACTTTTATGGGATGGAATCCTGTCTTTACAACGGCTGGGGCAGGGAATCATTTCTTCGCGGGTCATCAAGGGAATACTTCTTTCCCTTCATCGAGTGCTTATCAGTCTTTTTCTCCTCTGTCTAATGTGTGGAACCCCTACCAAGGGCTTTCCTCTTCAGTCAATACTTCAGCGGGGGGAACTAGTCTGGGTTTTGGTAACTCAGCGTGGGGAGGAGGTTCTTCTCCATTTTCTACGAGTCCTTTCTGGCAGCCTGGTGCCTCATCAAATCCAGGCTATTCTTTTCAGAATGTTGGGAATCCATCCCATCAAGGATGGAATCCTCAAGCTCCACCTCGTCTACCGTTTCTGGCAATGTTAAACTTGCCAGACTTGTCGAAGTTAACTAATGACCCGATTCGTTATAGTCCGGGGTGGCCTCCGGTCCCGACCAAACTTCCTTCAGACATTCCAAAGTTTGAAGGTAAGAATGGAGAGGATCCGGCGGATCACATTACCACTTTCCACTTATGGTGCTCTTCGAACTCCCTGATCGATGACTCGATTAGGTTGAGATTATTTCAACGCACCCTAACTGGAAATGCTGCCAAATGGTATATAGAGCTCACTGGGGGCAGTTTCGCCACATTTGGAGAACTAGCTGTCACATTTCTTAACCATTTTCAGTTGCCTGTCAGATATGAGGCTGGGACCGAACTCCTGGCTAATTTTAAGCAGGATGAGGCAACTCACATTTCTGATCACATTCAAGAATGGAGGAGAAGGAAGAGGCTTATCAAAGCCCATATTCCAGGTGAGTTCCTTCTCGAGTGGTTTTTGAAATCTCTGCAGTCAGATATTTCAAAGGATGTATCCCTATCCGGGGTATTTTCTGAGGAGCAGGCCATCTTTAGGGCCCAACAGTTAGAGTTGATCTATTCTCAGTCTGGGATGCTTTATAAGTATTTACCCAATGCTCCTCGCTCCAAATTGGATTTATCGAAACCCAAACCTGGTCCGCATGGTGACGGGCTTGTCGGATCGGTCAATAGTAGTGCAACCAGCCTGCTTTCTCAATTGCAGCAGTTGTCTTTACAATCTGCTCCTTCTGGTCAGGCTGTGCCTGCTGATTCATCACCTTCCCAGTCTTTGTCCATAAATGTTGTCCAAGCTTCCGATCCCAAAGGAAATCAACAATCCGATGGGAAGAAGAAGGGACGAAATAACAATAAAAAGGGCAAGAACGGGAAGGGCAATGCAAATAAAACCAACGAGCGTGTTGGTGAGGGTCAAAAGGAGAAAAAGAAAGTGAAGTTTCCATGCAAGCTTTGTACTGGAGACCATCTCACACACCTTTGCCCTAAAATTCAGGATGCTCAGCGCTTGTTATCCCAGCAAGGTTCTTCTAGTTCCCAGGCTGTGCTAACTAACCCTTTTCCCCAAGGGCAGCAATTAGTTGTTGGCGCGAACCAAAATCCTGGGGCTTCCTCCGGAGGTACCCAGGAAGGGGAAATTCCATCGAACATCTTTATGATGAGTGCTCACATGGATGTCGCTACGAGATCCCGTGATTAAGGCGGAGAGGAATCTTCGAAAGCTAAGGAAGTTCCTGATGCTACTGAGCCGCTTCACATCACGAAGCCAACTGTTGAGTCTATGCCTCGGATGCCGAAAGCATCTTCTAAGCGGTCAACGATTAATCCGAATGCGAGGGCTGCCCAGAACTACTCGATTGTAGAAAATTTGGCGCAAAGTCCTTGTGCTATGTCAGCTTTAGAGGTACTCCAGTCTTGTCCGGCTCAGCGCAGTGCTTTGCTCACTGCCATTGGGGCTATTGATCCGAAAAATTCTCTTCTGATTACTTTTGATATGAATAATTTTAAGAAGAGACTTCCTCATCACATGGCATTTCATATTAAATCATCGTATCGAAAGACCAATATCTTTCGAACGGTGGTCGATGAGGGTGCTTCTACTTGCGTAATGTCTCTCGCATGTTGGAAGACACTTGGATCTCCCAAAGCTGTTCCATCTAGCACTGTTCTTACTGCATTCGATGGTCATTCTCACAGACCCCATGGTATTGTCCCGGCTTTGCCCATCTGTGTTGGGGGAAAAACCGTTAACATAGAGGTTGAGGTAGTGGATGCATCCTTGGACTACAACCTTCTGTTGGGGAGGAACTGGATTTATGAGATGGATGCTATTGCATCCTCACTATTTTGAATTGTGTGTTTCCCCCACGAAGGGAGGATCGTTACAGTGGATCAATTGGACTGTCCTCCTGTAGACCTGGATGCGCCTTCTGACTCATCTGTTCCTAAATTGGATAATACTAAGGCGCCTGTTGAGAATCTAGGAGTTGGAATGTATTCTTCCCTGATGGGTACTTTTGATCTTCCTCCTCCTAAGGTGTCTATTAATGCTATTTCATCCTCCAAGGCTCCCCTTCGAAGAGAGTTCTTTCGAACTCTGTTTTGGCCCTTGGACCTTACCTTCCTTTGTGAGAGGACGTGGGTGGAATGCCAGAATTTAATTTCTGCGTGAGATTGCATATCGGTCTATTGTTGACAAAATCTGATCCAAATATCTTTCGCCGGAAGAGTTGGATGGTGATGTGGCTCCGGATTGGACGCTTACTTCTTCTTCTGCCCAGGATTGTCTAGATACCACTCTTCCATATGAAGAGGCCATCCTGGAAGCAATGACAGGTATAGAGAGACCGTGGGATGACTTGCATCATCGGTCTTACTTCCTACCTGACTTGAGCGAAGTCGAAGCTAGTTTTCCAAGTCCTCAGTCTCCTGGACCTGTTCACCCAGTCTTGAGCCCCTTAGCACCAGCACAGGTTTATGCTAAAGGGAACATGGCTGTGATCTCTCCTACTATCCCAGTGAACATCTCCAGGAATCCCAACATTATCGAGAACGTTTTCATTGGAGCTGAATGTTCCCATGAAGAGGTTCAAATCTATACCGAGCTCTTCAAAGAGTATAGGGATGGTTTTGCTTGGTCTTATGAGGAAATGCCTGGCATAGACCCATCTATCGTCCAGCATGAGATCAAGACGTATGAAAACGCTAAGCCGGTCAGGCAAAAACTTCATCCGGTTAATCCTAGGAAGGCAGCAGCTATCAAAGCTGAAGTTGAAAAGCTGCTTAAGGCGGGATTCATTTTCCCAGTTCCTCTGACTGAATGGGTTTCAAACCCCGTTCCTGTTGATAAAAAGCAAGGAACAATTCGAGTGTGCATCGATTTGAGAGACCTGAATAAGGCGTGTCCTAAAGATAATTACCCCACACCCTTCATCGGTCGAATTATCGGCAGGTGTGCAGTGTGAATTACACCTCCTTCATGAACGGTTTTTCTGGTTATAATCAAGTACTATAAGTCCGGAAGATCAACGTAAAGACCGCATTTATTTGTGCAGGGTACGTTTGCATATAAGAAAATTCCTTTTGGTCTTAAAATGCTGGAGCTGCCTTTCGGCGGTGTTAGCGCTCGGATGCGCAAGGCTGAAGAAGGCAAAACTCGAGGCAACATCAAACCAAGCTCAGCCTCGTAGCTAGCCCTACGAGGACAGGAGAGGGCTCTCTCCGGGTCTATCTCGGCAAAAGGATCTTCAAGGGGCTGAGATGACCGATAAGGGATGCTAATCTTAGGCTAGTAAACTGATATAAAAAGGGTTTTTAATAAATGTGGGGTTTCTGGGCTATGTGAGGCAAAGACAGCAAGAGCAGAGATTAAATAAAGAACGCAGATTATCTCCTGAGGCAAGGCAAGCATGAAGTTTAGCAATTAAATTGAGATAAACGGAATGACAAGACTGCTGAGAAGTCGACAAGGGCATAGAAGATGGATCCTTGTCGAACAGAAGAAAACATTAAACTATGAATACTTCCTCAAGACAGAGCAAATAAATTGAATTCTGCCTTTCTCACTTAGAAATATTCAATATTGAAATGGCGATTAATGAATTGTGAACATAACGATGACATATGAAACAAAAGGAAAAACATTTGCTAAATTTCAAACCACAAGAATCTCAAAAAACAGAGCTGTATCTCTTCATTAAAATCTCTGTCTAAGACTGTACAATAAAACTCTAATTTTCTCCTACACTAGCTCTCAGAATTCTCTCCCCTTTCACAATTGATTTACAATGTATAAATAAACTCTTATGTTTAAAAACAGGTCGATCCAAAATGGGGAGCTGTTTCAACTGAAATGATGAAAATAGAAAGGAGAACAACATTCTCCATGAAATCCTCTGCTGACTAAACTAATAGACCAAATCTGGAGGATTCTCCTTAAATTCCTCTAATAACTAAACTAATAGACCAATACTAGAGCGCTGGTTCATTTAGATATTTAACTGAAGTCATTAATAGGAGATCGATCCTATTTTCTGCTGTGGTAAGTAGTCCTTGTTCAATCTGGGCTTGACTTCTGGCTTTCCTTTTACATTTTCTGTTTGAATCTGTCTTTTAATAGAAATAGGAATTGGAATTTCCCCTTTACCCATTCAAAACACCATTTAATTGTCAAAGCAAAAGAAATAATCCATCTTACATATGCGCCCTCATGAAAATGCCACCTGTTTTGACAATCAATTTCATGGTCTGCCCTCAACTTCTCCAGCGTGACACGTAACTCTGCATTCACCTTAAGATCTCCTTGGATCTCTTCAGATACGACTTTCTGCCTTTGACCCTTGTCAATTACAGTTTGATCGCCTGTTGTATGTTTGGAAAGGTTTTGAATGTGCTCCTGTAGCTTTTCGCATAGGCTCTGAATTTCACCATTGGATCCATATGTTGTGATCTTATGATCTCTGTTTGTTATCTCTTTGTATTTTTCCCAAAATGTAGTAAAATATGCAAATGATGTAGAATACATCCTAGTGACCAAATATCAGCGAGTCGCCCACATTCAATTATCTGTTCATTTGGCACATACTCTACAATAGATCTAAAACTCATCAGAGGCATAATTGTCACCACAAGCATAAAAAATCTACTGCACAATGATCAAAACCTGTTTGCAATTTGTTGGAGTTGTTTTGGATGAAGACTGGGCGCACAAATCAATTTTCCGGAATTCTGCTGGCGAGTGGGTCGCTCTCCTCCAAGTGGGTCGCTCTCGTTGTAATTTTACACTGCAAAAATCACCCAAGTGGGTCGCTCTGCCCAGGTGGGTCGCTCGCGCCCCAGACCCTGTCCACGCTGTTTCAAAACGTGAATTCAGCCCTCCAACTCCAAATCTCGACTTGGGTGCTGTAGTTTGGTGCAAATGAAATTGGTTTGGCTTTTATATATGATGCAAATATCCTCCACAATCAGATTTGATTCAAATCTAATTGAAAACCCATATTACAATGTTTTTGTAATTTCACATTTGGCTTTTTAAATACAATCTTCTTTTGGCTTTTCTGAGCTCGATTTTGATGATTTTGCTGTCTTCTTGCAGGGATATGGAAATTTAGCTAAGGAAAAGACCAGAGGTCTGCTTTGACATTTTCTTCTTGGTGGAATAAGTACAATTTATTACAAAAATAATAATGAACAATTTCTAGTTCCAAAACAGAGTTTTGGACTAGAAATGTTTTTTTTTAAAATGCTGATGATAATAAAACAAAAATCAAAAATGCGGAACCTTCCTCACCCTGCAGGCTTTATGACTGGTATACAAATGAATCAAAAAACCCTAGACACTAGAACCAAAGACACTTATTGACATTTTAATGACCATATATGAAATAACAATGACTTTGAGTGATTTTTTGAGGAAATTTTTAAGATAGAACTGCAGGTGTAAACATGAGGAAACATAAGACAACAGATCCCTTCGTCAGTCAATGGCATGCTCCTAGTGAAATGTAACGAAGTGGAACAAGAGAGACACCTAAAAATGAATATGCAAAAGACGAAATGATCACTGACGGAGGGCTGTAAGGACCGACTCTAACATTGGCTCCAATGGGGATGGTGGCTCCATGGAGATGCCAAGAACGGCAGATCTCTGGGGGAGTCAGACAGTGCCTTTCATCCATTGGGTGATGGAATCATTATTTGAACGGATAACACAAAACCTTTGACACATTTATTGAATGAAAACTTGACTGAAAACTGACTCAAACCAACTCGATGGCAAACTGAAATAACTTGAAAAACTGACTCAACAGACTAAACACAAATGACTCATGACTGAATTAAAACAAAACTTTACCAAGCTTTTGAAAACAGGCAGCAATCCATCAAGATTTGGAATCATGATGGCAACCACCTGCATACTAATGAAATATGTACAATCATGTATAGTGGGATTTCCAATGTAACCAGACCAGCAGATGCCCTCTTGACTGATTCTCCCGATCAGATCTCCTGGTCAACAATTCAAACTGATAACTGGGCATCCAAAAACATAGCTGACCATGATCTCCTTCATCACTGAACACTGCAATAATCACTTTCACTGCTGACTGTAACAAATCTGCCATTGGATCCTGAAAAACATGAAGATTTACCTCCTGCTGAAGAAACAAGGTGTCTTTCTCTCTTGCTTCTAATTCTGATCTTCCTTCATCATGTACTTCAGTAACAATATGTTCCTGGGCTTCAAAAAACTCTGAACAGGTAGGTGAGAAAATCTCTTCTTGAGAAAACATTCCAACACATGAGACATATGAAGAAGAATCTGAATGGAAATCCTGAATGTTTTGATCTTCTATAGTATGAATGTACTGTAGGTCATCTTCATATGATATGACAGTCAGATTATCATGTTCCTCATTGCATTCATCAATCATGAGAAAAGCAACTTTAGATGATTCTTGAAACCCAAACATGACATTCCTATCATCTACCATAAATTCATCCAAAGGAACTGTTTCACTTACTCGAATGAAGATCTCATCTTGTTTTTCATGAACTGACTGAATTACCTCCTCATGCAGGCTGTGTTCTAATGAACTGAAAACATTTGAGTCCATACCTTTGTCTTCTTCATTGCAGATGAACTCAACAGCAAAGTTCTCCTTTTCAGGATTCAGCACAAGGTATTCTTGGTCATTATAATCTGAATCTAGATCTGAAATAGCTGGCTGGTCATTATCACAATCTGAAACTGAAACTTGAGTTCCCGACATGCTGTCTTCTTCTGTGGGCAGATCTGAAACAGACTCTTCTCTTTCATCACTTTCAGCCATATAGACATCTTCAACCTGCTGATCTATAAAGCTGCTTACAGGACTGTCATCCATTTCAGAAAAGGAAGAAGTTACACCATCACTTTCTTTACCATGTGCACACTGCAGATCTGTGTTAACTTGAGCTAGAACATGACCTTTCAATAGCTGATCTATCTCATCTTCAGATAGAGGAGATAATACCTTTTGTTTTCTTTTTCTCAAACAGTGATTGTCTTCATTGATTTCAAGTGAAGGAGTATACAAACTTTCCTCATACTGCTGATCCATTTCATATAATTCCTGTTCACTGTCAAGATTCAAAATTCCTTCATCTTCCACCGCACTAAGATCTTGATCCTGCTGCAAATTTTCATGATTGTCTTTATGCTGCTGAAATGGATTTTCATACAATGCTTCCATGATCTCATCATCCATGAAATTATCATCTTCATAATATTTCTCAAGACTTTCAATAAAAGTAGAAGCATTTTTGCAACAGTCATGAACTAAATTTAATGATGGATAAGATACTTGATATCTTTCAATGAACAGGGCATGAAAATCCTTTAAACAATAAATACAGGCCATCGGCAAATTTTCATACCAAGATTGGGCTTCACCTTCCAGAGTGGCCAGGAATATCTTCATCAAACAATCTTCAGGAAAATCCACTTTTAACTTACGAATATGCATGTGAAATCTAACCAGATGTAAAGCAGCATCTTTCTTACCATCATCGTTAAACGTAGGCAGATTCCTTGACCAATCTACCTTGGGCATCTTATTCGGAAAACCTGGGATGTGATCTCGGCTCATGGGAGCATATCTTCTTGTGATTCGGTCCATCTTGAAAATCTCACAGCTACTGATCTCCCTGCAGTGAAGTCACCATGAAGCATCGATTTCTGGATTTGTTTAGTGAATGAAGTCACCAGGTGAATGTTTTCAGCCTTCTGATGTCTGACCGTTGTTCACCATCAACCATCAGATCTAAACTTGATACATGTACTGGGGAAATTTACAAGTTAAATGCTACGATTACAAGTTAAACCGGAGATCGACTGAAGCAACGTTTATCTACTTCGCTGATGCATAGCAACAGCGTTTCGAAGGCTACCTGGCGTGACTTCAGACTCCTTCTATAACAAGCAAACGTTTTGAGTTTCTTCCCAGTATGGTCGCCACTATGTTAGCGCTCGAATCTGCCACAGCCTGAAAGAGGCAAAACTCGAGGCAACATCAAACCACGCTCAGCCTCGTAGCTAGCCCTACGAGGATAGGAGAGGGCTCTCTCCGGGTCTATCTCCGCAAAAGGATCTTCAAGGGGCTGAGATGACCGATAAGGAATGCTAATTTTAGGCTAGTAAACTGATATAAAAAAGGGTTTTTAATAAATGTTGGGTTTCTGGGCTGTATGAGGCAAAGACAGCAAGAGCAGAGATTAAATAAAGAACGCAAATTATCTCCTGAGGCAAGGCAAGCATGAAGTTTAGCAATTAAATTGAAATAAACGGAATGACAAGACTGCTGAGAAGTCGACAAGGGCATAGAAGATGGATCCTTGTCGAACAGAAGAAAACATTAAACTATGAATACTTCCTCAAGACAGAGCAAATAAATTGAATTCTGCCTTTCTCACTTAGAAATATTCAATATTGAAATGGCGATTAATGAATTGTGAACATAACGATGACATATGAAACAAAAGGAAAAACATTTGCTAAATTTCAAACCACAAGAATCTCAAAAAACAGAGCTGTATCTCTTCATTAAAATCTCTGTCTAAGACTGTACAATAAAACTCTAATTTTCTCCTACACTAGCTCTCAGAACTCTCCCCCTTCTCTTGATTTATAATGTATAAATAATCTCTTATGTTTAAAAACAGGTCGATCCACAATGGGGAGCTGTTTCAACTGAAATGATGAAAATAGAAAGGAGAACAACATTCTCCATGAAACCCTCTGCTGATTAAACTAATAGACCAAATTTGGAGGATTCTCCTTAAATTCCTCTAATAACTAAACTAATAGACCAATATTAGAGCGCTGGTCCATTTAGATATTTAACTGAAGTCATTAATAGGAGATCGATCCTATTTTCTGCTGTGGTAAGTAGTCCTTGTTCAATCTGGGCTTGACTTCCGGCTTTCCTTTTACATTTCTCGTTTGAATCGTCTTTTAATAGAAATAGAATTGAATTTCCTTTACCCATTCAAAACACCATTTAATTGTCAAAGAAAAAGAAATAATCCATCTTACATATGCGCCCCCGCGAGAAAATGCCACCTGCTTTTGATAATCAATTTCTGGAGGCTCCGCCCTCAACTTCTGCAAGCAGGACACTAACTCGCATTCACCTTAAGATCTCCTTGGATCTCTTCAGATACGACTTTCTGCCTTTGATCCTTGTCAATTACAGTTTGATCGCCTGTTGTATGTTCAGAAAGGTTTTGAATGTGCTCCTGTAGCTTTTCGCATAGGCTTTGAATTTCACCATTGGATCCATATGCTGTGATCTTATGATCTCTGTTTGTTATCTCTTTGTATTTTGCCCAAAATGTAGTAAAATCTACAAATGATGTAGAATACATCCTAGTGACCAAATATCAGCGGGTCGCCCACATTCAATTATCTTTCCATTTGGCACATACTCTACAACAGATCTAAAACTCATCAGAGGCATAATTGTCACCACAAGCATAAAAAATCTACTGCACAATGATCAAAACCTGTTTGCAATTCGTTGGAGTCGTTTTGGATGAAGACTGGGCGCACAAATCAATTTTCCGGAATTCTGCTGGCGAGTGGGTCGCTCTCCTCCAAGTGGGTCGCTCTGTTGTAATTTTGCACTGCGAAAATCACCCAAGTGGGTCGCTCTGCCCAGGTGGGTCGCTCGCGCCCAAGTGGGTCGCTCGCGCCCAGGTGGGTCGCTCGACTTTCAAACCCTGTCAACGATGCTTCAAAGCTCAAATTCGGCCTTCAAACTCCAGATTTCGATTTATATGCTGTGGATTGTTGGAAATGAAACTTGTTTGGCTTTATATATATGATGCAAATATCTTTCACAATCAGATTTGATTCAAATCTAATTGATAACCCATATTACAATGTTTTTGTATTTTCACATTTGGCTTTTTAATACAATCTCTTTTTGGCTTTTCTGAGCTCAGATTTGATGATTTTGTTGTCTTCTTGCAGGGGTATGGCTATTTAGCTAAGGAAAAGACCAGAGGTCTGCTTTGACATTTTTCTTGGTGGAATAAGTACAATTTATTACAAAATAATAATGAACAATTTCTAGTTCCAAAACAGAGTTTTGGACTAGAAATGTTTTTTTTAAAATGCTGATGATAATAAAACTAACAATCAAAATATGCGGAACCTTCCTCACCCTGCAGGCTTTATGACTGGTATACAAATGACTCAAAAACCCTAGACACTAGGACCAAAGACACTTATTGACATTTTAATGACCATATATGAAATAACAATGACTTTGAGTGATTTTTTGAGGAAATTTTTAAGATAGCACTGCAGGTGTAAACATGAGGAAACATAAGACAACAGATCCCTTCGTCATTCAATGGCATGCTCCTAGTGAAATGCAACGAAGTGGAACAAGCGAGACACCTAAAAATGAATATGCAAAAGACGAAATGATCACTGACGGAGGGCTGTAAGGACTGACTCTAACAAGCGGGCCATGTCTGACGCCTTCCACGACATCAAGAAGATTATTGAGGCATACTTAGATGATCTAGCTGCTCATTCTCGAAAGAGGATGGATCATCCTGGTCACCTTCAGCAAATATTTGAAAGATGTCGTTTTTATAAAATTCGTTTGAATCCGAACAAGTGCATTTTCGCGGTAACATCCGGTCGGCTGTTGGGATTTATCGTGTCTAGGGAAGGGATAAGGGTATATCCCTTCAAGGTTGAGGCAATACTTTGGTTGCCTCCCCCGTCTTCAATTCGCCAGCTTCAAAGTCTCCAAGGGAAGTCTAATTTTCTTCGGAGGTTTGTCGTCAACTATGCTGAGATTACAAAGGGATATATGAGACTGTTGAGGAAAGGAGTTCCTTTTCTTTGGGATGACTACGCTCAACGCTCATTCGACGCCTTGAAAAAGGCATTGACCTCTGCTCCTTTGCTGAGTCCACCCGATTATAGCAGAAATTTTCTTTTGTATCTGGCTACAGCAGAATCTACCATCGGTATGGTTCTGGTTCAGGAGGATGATGCTCTTGTTGAGCATGTTATTTACTACCTTAGTCGAGGACTGGTAGGACCTGAACTTCGATACACCCCGATAGAAAAGTTAGCCTTAGCAGCAGTTCATGCTATGCAGCGACTCCGACATTACATTATTCTTCGCAAAACTTAGGTCTTGGCAGCTGCCAATCCATTTCAGTTTGTCCTCAGCAGGCGAGTGATTGGGGGCAAATATAATAGGTGGATTGTGATTTTACAAGAATTTGATCTCGAGTTCATGTCTGCCAAATCCAAGAAGTCATTAGTCTTTGAGGAATTGATCTCCGAGTTGCCTTGTGGAGAGGAGATGATCTATGATGAGTCCTTTCCGGACGAACACTTGTTTCTAATCTCTCCACAAGATCCTTGGTATGGGGATATCATTGTGTATCTCCAGACTGCGAAGTTTCCCTCTTCTTTTTCGAAAGATGAGCATCGTAAGCTGCGTCACTTGGCCAAGAATTATCTGATTATTGGTGATGCTTTGTACCGTCGAGGGGTTGATTCAATCCTAAGACGCTGCTTAACTTTCGAAGAAGCCGAGGCTGTGCTCAATGATTCTCACAGTGGAGCTTGTGGGGGTCATTTATCAGGGCTTGCTACAGCCCAAAAGATTTTGCGTGCTGGCTACTTCTGGCCCTCAATTTTCAAAGATTGTATTGAATCGGTCAAGAAGTGTCATCCTTGTCAAGTGTATACTCGAAAAATGCGCGCTCATCCAGCTCCGCTTTTTCCAGTCGTTACTGTCGGACCCTTTACAAAGTGGGTATGGATTATACTACTTGTAACCCGCCTTCGGCAAAAGGTCACAAGTACATTATCGTAGCAGTAGACTACTTTACGAAGTGGGTCGAAGCTATGCCTACTTTTGGGAACGATGGTGAGACTGCAGCTCTTTTCTTCTTCAACCAAGTTATCGCTCGTTTTGGTATACCTAGAGAGATTGTCACTGACCATGGCAGTCACTTTCAGAACAGTATGATGGCTGAGTTGGCTCTTAAATTGGGTTTCCGGCAAGAGCATTCGTCTCCATATTATCCTCAGGCCAATGGCCAGGTGGAAGCCGTGAATAAGTCCTTAAAGACAATTCTTCAACGGACGATTGATAAACATAGATCCAACTGGCACATTATGCTATATCCTGCACTCTGGGCATACAGGACGTCAGTTAAAACTGCAACTGGCTTTACTCCGTTTCAGTTAGTCCACGGGGTGGAATCCATATTTCCCATTGAATGCGAGATTCCTTCCCTTAAATTAGTTGTTGAGCTTCTTCCTGACACTTCTAGTCTGGCAGAGCGGCTTCTTCATCTGGAACATCTTGATGAGCAGCGTCGAGATGCCGCCACATTGAATGAAGTGCATAAAAACCGAGTCAAAGTTCAGTACGATAAGGCGGTTAAGCCTAGGGTCTTTTCCGAAGGTGACCTTGTTTTGGTCTATGCCCAAGAAAAAGATGCCCTGGGGGCAGGAAAGTTTAAGTCGATGTGCTATGGCCCCTATATCGTTAAAAAATTCCTTAAGAAAGGAGCTTATACCTTGGTTGAATTTGAAGGAAACGAGTTGCCGGAGCCCCGAAATGGGCTCTATTTGAAAAAGTATTATGCCTAGGCTTTGGCCTGGCATTTTGCTTTGTATATAGTAGTTTTTTGTTTTGTACATATCTGTTTGATTTTCAATTTTTGATGAGGTGGTGATGTTTTTTGATCTGCTTTGGCAGGTTGTGTTGGATGTCATGAGTCATTTTGGTTTCGCCGATGGTGCTAGTAGACACACCCGGAACTTAGCTTCCGCGGCTTGGGTGCTTCATTATCCTTCCTGCCCACCAAAGTATCAAGAGGAGTCCGTATTGGTCCTGGCTCTAACAATGTAGCAAGTAATACACCGCAGTCATTCATCTACTCGGGAGGCAATATCTTTGCGTTGATTCGTTGGTAGTTTTCGGACCCCAAATCGGTGGTACGCAACGGAACAACACTTATCGGGTACGAGATCCTTTTTTATTACGATTGTTCTTGAGGGTACGTTTGTTACAAAGGTCATTTCAATTTCTAACATTCATTCATATTCCTCGAGCTGACAATTGGTTTGCTGACTCATTAGCTAATCAAGCTTTAGATTGGCATATTAATCATTCAATACAATAAATTTTCTAAATCATCAAAAACATCATACATTTGATACATTTATCACATCACATCAAATATCGCTGTATATATATCATCGGAGTGTCAAAAACTTTACAAAATTTGGATCCATAATCTCGTACAAAACTTGGGCTTATGCCCCATCATGTTCAGTCTCAAAAAGGAAAAGAATATACAGTCATCTAATATATAAAATCTGTCTACTCCTGAGGACCCTGCCCAGAAGTCGTGTTCCTATAGAACATAACTGCAGTGGCCACACGACGGAATAGTCTAACCCAGTCCCGGGGTACTCCTACAACCCGTCTCTGGATGGCTTCCGGCAAGTCCTCCACGGCAGCCATAGGGATTTGGTGGGTCAGTCCCTCCAAGTTTCTCTGCACGGCCTAGAGAGTCCTGTCGGAATCCACTGTCTCCGCCTCACCTCTGCGGCGCTTGTGGCGCGGTAGGCCCTCAGGACGAACTGGTCCAACATCTGAAACATGATCATTTTTAATTGTCAGTCATTATGAATCCAATCAAAAACATGTTTTTTTTTCATTTTTTCATACATATTTGAAAAAATCCAAAAAATCATATAAGTCAAAAAAAATTTGCAAAAAACTTACCGACTGCTCCCCATGCTGCGCCGGGTGGAAGTACTAGATCTGGATCTCCTCGGAAGTCCATCCCAGCATAGGGATAGTCGTCCACTGCGATGATCTGTTCTCCCCACCACAGGAAGAACTCATCGTCCCACGTGGTCCGGGGTACCTCGCTGCCCCCTAGTCTCTTCATCATGTCTACCCAACGGGCAATTCTTGGGTCCCGCGGGCTGCTAATAGTCGAGATGACTCTGGGTCTCAAAGCTGGAACCCTCTCAAAGAAGAATTTTGTCAAAATGGTACCATAGCCAAAGTGTTTAGTTTTTACCTGGCGAATAGAGGTCAGCTATTGTTTCATGTTCTGTAGCAGGGCTGTGCACCAATCGTAGACGTGAATCAAACACTCTACAGCTATACTCATTTGCGTCCTGGACGCCTGATGTAGTGAGGCAGATCCTGCCACTCTACCGATGGTGAAAAGGAGGATCTTCATGTGCAAATCCTTGATATCTCTAATTGCAATCTGCGTTCCAACCTTTTTGGAATTATCTACGCAATATAAGTGGACATAATCTTCCACAGTTAACCCTCCCAGGGGTTTTCCGTGAAGGTCTACTGGGTCTCCCCTCCTGGAGAGTCCAGTGATGAAATATATATCCTCCACTTTTATGCGTAGTGGCATCTGATCAATTATGAAGCAATCCTGATCTGGTTCCCAGTAATTTACGAGCATTTCAAGCAATCGCACATTACTTTTCATATTGGGCATTTTAAAGAATTTCAACAATCCGCAATTTCGGAGGATGTTTTGCGCTGTGCGGTCCTTCATGACCTCTTGGTCTACTGCGCTATGCTCACGTTCCCTCCATGAGATAGTCATCCTGAGAAATTTCAACAAAATTTGCATTAGCCACGCTTTTTTGGTTACGGCCCTGCGCATACGCGGTTTTCCCTGTGCACAGTCGCGTGTATACGTGGGTTTCCTTCATTAAACCTGCGTATGCGTAGATACACAATTTTTAGCAAGGGTTTCTAAGCGAAAAATCACTTAATTTTAATTTTCAAACGGACAAAATGAATAAACAGGATGATTAAGGAGCCTACCTGAAGTTTCGCTGAATTCCGACGGTCGGTTGTTCCTGATTTGACGAAACAAGTTTTTAGCTCCAGAGCTCTTTTTCCAAATCAGCTATGCAATAATGAACCAATTGAGAGGTAATTTGTGTATTTATGGCTAAAAATTGAAAATTTTCGCAAAAAATTCCTTATGCTTATTTTTTCGGTCTATCTTATGCTGTATAACTCGATTGCTTGGAAGTGCCCAGTTTGGTATGTTTTCAAGTACATTTTGACAATTTTGAGATTTTTCCCGGTTTTTGATCCATGATTTCCAGCTCTTCACGGCAGGTATATGATCTTCACTGGCATATAGGTTAGGGAATCACTTTCCGTTGCATCTTGCATACTAGCCTCCATACTGATCACTTGCCTTAGGGTCGATCCCATCAGGTCATGATTATTACACCCATTTCACTCGCCGATTTTTAATCATGACTTGATGGTAGAGCCTTCCTTTACATGGGCTTCCTAGTTAGTTCCTCGCTATCACTTGTTGCCCATGCTGCTTTTTATGTAGGCTCGGGAGTCCTCTTTAGTCCCGCCATGTCTTCTGTGTTGAAGCTTCATTCTTCTCCTTCATCACTTATCATTTTTCCGGCTTATACCCTAGAGGCTCCCTGGTGTCGTTAAGTTGTATTACTGCATTGCATATTGGCTACTTGGTTATCCTGGCCTTTAGCCGGCTTCATTTGGACTCGATGTTTAAGCCAACTTTTGACCTTGACTTTCTGTACAAGTTAACCATTGCATGCACTTAGCTATCACGACTTGACACCTTTATACCCATGGATGGAACGTTCCTCTGAGTATCACTGACCAGTTTTCGCCACCTTGCCTTGAGCATAGGATTGTTCCAATCCCAGGAACTAGTGCATCTGCTTTCTTGATACTCGTTCTATCCATTGTACCATAGCATTCTTTTATTCTTTTTCAGGCTTATTATATGAAAAAGACAAAAAAATCAAATATAACAAAAAGAGCGGGAGCGGGATGTATCTTCGTTATTTTGATGGCAGTACAGAGTCAGTTTGTCGCCCTTGAACAAAGCACATATACTTATATATATTTCCTTCATTTGGGATGGTTCTAGTTTTGACCTAGGTTCAGCCTTTACCATGTTTCACTTGTCAGTTCTCCCCCGATTGGTTATCTCTTCCAATCATATGGAGAGTTTGTTCTGCCTCCTGCATAACAGACTTATACAATGTCACTTTTTACTGCCATGGTCATCACGAGTCGTGCTTTTGTTCAAGGGAAGTCTAGCCCGAGTCGGCCATTCTGCGGTGTCTCTTGACTCATTATTCAGTCGGCCTTCCCAGTCTTGTCAGTATCATGTTCTATCACATCAGATGTTTTGGTCTTCTTCTCGTGCTGGTTTGAGAAGGTCCCCATTGACTTCTTGCTGGTGGGTTTGTCTCTTATCGACTACGACACATTGCTCTGAGAGCAAACCTAGAGCCGCACCCTGGCCCTATTTCCATCATTGATAGGTGACCTTGTGCTCAGCATTTGATCATCATTATGGGTCTTTGACTGAGTGGTTTCCCCCGTGTTCGACGTCAGCACACATTATCACACTTGGGATTCGTGCAGTACCTTGATTTCCATTTGACCCTATCGGTGGATTTCTCGCCTCTGTGTCAGCTTTCATTATTGGTTGGTTCAGAGGGTTTCTTCCGTGCGCTAGCTTCATCTTGTGCACGTCGGAAACGTACTTCGGTTTTTGGTTCCATCACTCTCCTTCGTCCGATTCCTTCCAAATCTTGGCCTGCGGGTTACACTCGCGCTGGACTGATGTGGGATGCCTTAATGCCTTCCTTCCACCAGATCTTTTCCCATCGACTCCGACTCATTGCTCTGGGAATAAGGTCTAGAGTCTTTTTGTCAGTACCTTAGGGTTTGCAGTCATCAGTGGCAGACTCTTCGCTATCGACAGTGGGGATTCATCATTGCCTCCCGATTGGTAGATTCTTTCAAGTGTTCGACTTCAACTCATTCATTCGCACTTGTCAGATTGTACTGGGGCACCTTGACACTCATTATCATTATCGGTGGGTTGTCTCGCGTTGGTTAACGAGATTCATCATTGCCCGATAATCCAACGATTTCTCACATGGTCGACTTCAGCTCATTTATTCCCATTGTGTAGAATTGTGCCATAGTGATCGGTGAAGACCTCGGGTTGCATCAGCATGTTTCGGTTCACTTTTGACAGTCCTTTCAGTATCTGCCAGTGATGCCGTCAACCCTTATATGTTGCAATTCAGCACAGCAGCATCTTATATGTTGGTCCTCGAGTTGCGTGATTGTACCGTTTGATCCACCTCTTCTGATCCGGTACTTGGAGATTCAGTTACTTATTTGATCAGACATCTAGTTGCACCATCTTTGATCAGCTTTTTATATGTGATACTTGGACATTGATTCAGACTTGTATTCCCGGGCCATGCTCAGATGATTCATTGTGTACTTTCAGTTCAGCTATACTTGTATACATGTTGGATCTATTCACTACTTTCTATATGATGTATTTTTTGGACTGAGCATGGGTATGCCCGCCTCAGCATGAGTTGACTCTCTGTTTTCTTTCATTGGTTTTTGGCAGGCTGAAATCTGGTGAAGTCCTCTCTTGTCCTTGCGAAGTTCTTTCTATGTGCATAATACATTTCGGCCATCATGTACCCCTTCTGACCTCATATATTAGGGGGCATCTGCTATAGCATCATTTCTCACCTTGACATGATTCATGATTGCTTTGATGGTTTTGGGCACCCATTCCTACAGACTTGGACAAATTCACTTAAAAACAGTGTAAAAATCCCCATACGCGACTATGCCCGTGATTTTCCGCATGTATACGCGAGTCTAGCTAGAATTTTCCGCGTATGCCATTAAAATGATTAAAAATATATATAAAAATTCCCTATTTTCGGGCTGGGTTGATGGTTACTCAGGTAGTTCAACCACCCCAGCACGTGGCCAACTGTTTCCAACTGTTGAAACTACTTGGAGGGAGTATAAAAACCCCTCATGTGTATGGCCTAAGTGAGAGAGAGAATTATTGATATTATACTCTGTTGGTATTCCCTATCCAAGTCTGATTCCCCGTGCCTCCTGCACTTTCCCAGTTCATTGTAGGAAACCCTTGTTTCCTTGAGATACACATCCCTTTATATGTTATCTCGCATGCACCAGTTTGGAAGGAGTCTTAGCGAGGCAAGGGCTGGACGGATCCGGACGACGGTCTACGAAGGCCTTGGAAGGATCAGGTGATCTCTCCTCTTGATTACTTTTGTACGTACTATTTATAATACAGAAGTATCATGCTGTTCCCGAAATAAACGTGTTAGTGTATGCTTTAATGTATGAAGAATATCTGTTATACATGCATTCATTATGATTTATTTAATATTTTATATGAATCTCACTAACATATAGAGTAGAAATATGCTGTACAACTTGTCCTTTGTGCTGGTTTCTTCTGCCTTCTGTGCTAGAAGAAATAGACTACGGTAAGGGTTTGGACCCCACGTGGATCTACTTCAAACGTAGGACCAACGGGTAAGTCTCTCATTCTGCTCTATTTAGTTTTTCTGAACGTGCATGGTTGTGTGAGTCTCTGTTAAGTAGTACGCCCATGCTCTGTGGAGGTTGTATCCCAACCAACCTCTAGGGTGATAATTCCCCGAAACATGAGGGAGGATGGATTTTCTCAATGAATTCTAGGTCCCACTGCTGAAAAAGAGCTTCAACAGTGATTGGTTGTAGAGGTAAGGGAAGCATTTCCTTTTGCCTTCAAAGATTTGGCATTTATGATAGGAAATAATAATTTTATGGACATCTTGAAAGAGGGTGGGCCAGTAATAGCCAGCTCTAAGGATTTTGTTAGCAGTTGATTTCCAGTAGAGGTGGCCTCCACATTCTCCTTCATGGAACTCTGCTTGATCTTATATACATCATTCTCAGGCAAACATTTAAGCAATAATCCACTAGAATTTTTCCAATATAAACATTTATTCAAAATGAAGTAATTTACAGCTTTCAATTTTAAAAATCTTGCCTTTGTTTTATACAAACCAGGAGGAACATTAAGATTGAGAAAAACATACAAAATATCAGCATACCAAGATGAATTCAGAAAATGATCTTCAATAATTGGAGTTAAAAACTCCTCCTGCTCATATAATGCATTAACCATGTTTATATTGAGAGCTTGGAAGTTAGATTCAGCCATAAGTTTTGCTATTCCTTGACCATTTATGAGTTTAGTGGGTTTTATTTCTAAGTCATACTCTAAAATTACAGCAATCCACTTTCCTTTTTTTCCATCTGGATCTTGGGTCAATATGTCTTTCACCACTGAATGAGGCACAAATGCTATGATGTGGGAATGTAAAAAGTAAACTCTGAAGTCTTTTAAGGCTTTGACCAAGGAAAAGGCTTGTTTTTCCATTATCTTGTACTTCAGAGGTGCATCTCTCATTGCCTTGCTGAAAAATGCAATGGGTTTCTCTTGTCCATTCCAATTTTTCTGTAATAGGATAGCAGCTACTGTGTGTTCTGATGCAAATGAAAAAATGAAGAAATCTTTGGAAAAATCAGGACTAATAAGAACTGGTGTTTTGGTAAGTGCTTGGTTTACCAGTTCAAATGATTTCTTTGCTTCTAAGGTCCATTTAACTCCTTCTTCCTTCTTAAGCAGGTTAGTTATGTTTCTAAGGAGTTCAACTAGATTGGGTATGAACCTTCTCAAGAAATTAATATTTCCAATGAAAGATTGAAGTTCCTTGATGTTTTTGTGATGGCTGATTTTCAGTATGCCATCAATCCTCTTTAGGTCTATCCTTATTCCTTCTTCTGATATGATATGCCCAAGAATTTTTCCTTCTTGGAGACCAAACAATGTTTTCTTTGGATTTAAGGACAGTCCAAAATTTCTGCACTTTTCAAAGACTTTTCTCAAGTGTATTAGGTGTTCTTCATTTGTTTTAGAGTAAACAATTATATCATCAAGGTAAATCACAATGAAGTAACCTAGTTCTTCTAAAAATGCAATATCCATGGCTCTCTAAAATGTGGCACCAACATTCATTAAACCAAAAGGCATTTTCAAATACATGAAAGTACCCCGAGGTGTAGTAAAGGTTGTTTTAAGTTGATCATCAAGATGTACGAAAATTTGATTGTAACCTGAGAAGCCATCTAGCAAATAAATTCTTTTAGAACCAAATACCTTCTGTAGGATATGATCCATTTTGGGAAAAGGATAATTGTCTTTTAATAAGGTTTTCTTTAAGTTTCTAAAATCAATGCAAAGCCTTATCTCTCATGTTTTCTTACTAACTGATACAAGATTAGACACCCACTCTGAGTATCTAACAGGGACAAAAATTCTAGCCTCATACATTTTTTTAATTTCCCTTTCTACCAGAAGTAATTGAACAGGGTTGATTCTGTGCAATTTTTGTTTAAAAGGTTTCTGGTTTTCTCTAAAGGGTATCTTATGCTGAATTATTTCTATATCATGTGATTTCAGATTTTCATAACTCCATGCAAACACATCAAAAAATTCTTTAAACAACTCAATATATTTCAGTTTGATATGAGCTGGCAGTGTTTTAGACAGTTTGATTATTTTGGGCTTTTCCTTACTGCCTATGTTGCATTCTTTCACTTCAGATTCTATAGGTTCCAGTTTTGGCTTCTTGGCCACATCATTCAAATCAAATAATTCCTCTAAAGGGACCATTCCTTTTGGAAAGCTTTGGTCTTTGGATTGCAACACTTCTAAGTCTTCATTTTCCAAGTCTGTGCTATTTTCTGTCATAAATTTGGGTTCATGTGTTAATAGATTTATTTCTACAATATCTGGAGACTTTTCTTCTTTAGTAAGTGGGTTTTCTTCATTAGTACATTCTTTATCAAAATCTGAAACTGAGCTTGATGTTTCAAATTCATTTTTGGACTGTAGGAAGTCTTCTATTTGTTTATCTCCCTCAAAAACTTGCCAATATTTTTCAGTATCTGAGACAGCTGGTCTAAATTTGACTTGGGTGGTGCATTGCTTGGTTTCATAATGTGTAAGACAAGTTCTAGCATCAAAGGCTAAACCATTGGCAACGAAATTTTAGTTTCATGGGACAAAGATAGGTTGGAATTCATCAAATGTCTTCAGCAAGTCCCTGGCATCATCTCTATAGCCTCTAAGTCTGGGATGTTTGGAACGATATTCCCCATTTACTTGCCTAATAGTCAACTCTGAATCCCCATGAAATTTTATTCTTTTGGCTCCTATTTTTTTCAGCAAATGTAGACCTAAAAGAAGAGCCTCATACTCTATTATGTTATTTGTACATTGAAATTTTAATCTAAAGGAATGGCCTTCAACATGATTTTTTTCAGTGTTTTGTATCCATATGCCTGCATCTACATCATTTTTAGTGCAAGACCCATCAAAATTCATGCTCAATAGAGGACTGTTTTCAAGTTTGAGATTTATTTCATCGTTGTCCTATCTGTCTTCTTCATCATTCTATTCTGAACAAGGGTCTGTACTACGTTTTCCTGAGTTTTGTCCCTCAAGTTTTTCAATGTTTTGAGGTTTTAATTCTTGATTTTTATGATCTACATTGTTTACATGACTGTTTTGGAGCTCAAGACTTCTAATCTGTTTGCTGTAAATTTCTAAATCAGCAAACTATTTTTTAATCTCCTCTTTATTTTCATCTTTATCAATGGTTGTAACTATGTTCGCATGTGAAGTGATTACAGCATTTGATGGTTTTTCATAGACCAACGCTTGCTCTTTGGGAATATCATCATTGAAAAGAATGAAAGAGTCAAGTTCAGTATGTATAGAATAGAGAGGAGAATTCTCTGGTCTTTCTTGGTTACTCACCATATATTTCATGTGTGTTTCCCTATAGAGTCTTCTAGGTTAACTGAATACAGGGATGGTGGCATAAGTCATATCCATCTGCATTGTGCCTTGTAACTTCGCACCCCATGATATTGAAAGGAGCATGCCATATTTGGGGGGTATATTAGCCACTACAATGTCCATCACTAAACTCTTGGATGGTATTTGGGCTAAGTTAATGTGCAGATCCTTTATTAGGCCTAAGCATCTCACCCTACTTGAATCAAAAGAATATAAATCTTTGTAGGGTATAGTCACCTCTAAGCCTAATATTTCCATTATTACCTTGGGCATGAGGTTATGTGATGCTCCTGAATCAAGAATGGCATTGTGCAAGATATTGTCGTGAATGTTTAAGTTGATGTAAAATGGAGGGGTAGTTCCTTCTTGAAATTTTCCTTCAATTTTTGGTCCAAAAATGAGCTCTGGGGTATCATCATTTAAGTTAACTATGTCATGAATGTCTTCTATGTTTAAATCCTTCAAAATCTAACCCCTATATACATTTTTAGTGAATAATTCAGTGAATGGGACATAGATTTTTATTTTGGATATTTCATTCTCTCAGCTAAAGGGAATCTGGTTTTTCAAAGTGTTTGATTCTGCCTTGTTAGTCACTCCTTGTTCAACAAAATCAGCTTGCTGATTTTCAGTATTTACAACAGTTAGAATAGTTTTTTCAGGAGCATTAGATGAAGTGCTAGTGCTATTAGGGTTAACACTTTATTTTTCATTGGTTAGAGTGTTCTTTCCTTTCTTCAAATCAGAATTTACAGCCATTGTTTTGTGAGTTTAAACTGTCTTTTCGGGTGTATTTTTAGGGCTGTTTTTTGCAGATTTATGAGAGGTTTTATTCTTGGGAGTTTTTTTATTCCTTTTTCTTGTGAGGCCATATTTTTTAGGTGATCCTATGATGGAATTTTTAGATTATTGTTCATAATAATCAGTTTGTGGTCTTCTATCATCATAAGGTGTATATAGACATTGTTTTCTTTCATGGAGGAAATCGGAATCCTCATTGCTTACTCCCAACATGTTCATGTTGTCATCCTCTGTTTGCTCATTTTTTTCTTCATCCTCATTTACATAATTTTCTTGGAAAGGAGGTCTGATGTCTTGATCATCTTCTCTTTTTCTATTTTGAGGTTGATTTCTGCTAAAGTTCTAATTTTGATTTTGATATTGATTTCTGTTTTGGGGAGCTGATTGGTTTTCTCTAGATTGTGCTCTCTCAAGTATGCTCATCTTTTTCATCATTTCCTCCATCATTCTTTCCATTTTTGAGCTAGATGTGAAGGGTGCAGTTTCCTCCCTAAATGATACTTTCCTTTCATTCCTCATCCTAGCTCTTTTTTCAATCAGATTTACTTCCACAGCAAGAGCTCCTTTCTGCATGTATTTTAAAGTCAAGGGGTCTCTTTCTCTCAGCTGATAGGCCATTTCAGGATCAAATCCTTCAAAAAATTTGGCCAAGGTTTAGCCTTGAGGAGGTTTCAACTTTGGAGGTAGTGCATTATAAACACTATTGAACCTAGTGCAATAATTTTGAACACTTTCCCCAGTGTTTCTTTTGAGATTGTTGTAATCTGAAAGTATTTGGAGAGGGTTTTTTCTAACTTCCCATTTGTTTAGGAATGATTGATGGAGAGCTTGAAGGTTGTTGGGGTTCCCATGTTTTGGCCAGGTTGACAAGACCAAAAGATGAGACAATATAGAACCACTTTCAGAACTTAGGATCTAGCCCTCCTAGGCCCAGAGAGGGACCTCTCTATAATGGTCAAAGGTTTTATGTCTTTGAAGCTCAAATGTTAAGGTTTTAGGCTAGTTATAGGCACAGGGTTTGTTTGTTTGATTGTTGGTTTGGTTGTTGGGAATCAGGAAAGAAGGTCCAATATGAGACAAGGATGAGCACAGAGGGAATTAGGCGAAGACAGATAACTCAGGGAACATCAAGACCATTGGGCAATGGAGTCAAGAAAGGATTTACTTGTGTTCAATGTGCAAGCTTTCAGCTGGGCTAGTCATCTAGAGCATTTGGATCTTAAAGATGATAGTTGGAATGGGACATTAAGGACTGGAATGAAAGGAGGAGAATCATCCAATTCTGTCTATAGATCAGGTTAGAGGTCATTTAACTCCAGACCTGCTTCGAAAAAATTAGAGGCAATACAAAGGATCTTGGAAAGGCTTGATTGAGATGGAAAGATCCTAGTGAGGCAGAGACAAATTTCTAAACCTCCCAATGTTCTCAACTCATTCAAAAAAATCCTAACAAGAACATCTAAACATAGACTTCATTAATTCATACATCAGAGAGAACGCAATAACATCCACTACACTGGTTAAATCAATCGAGATCAATATTCAGATACACATGTAAGCAGAAAACATAAAAGGTTGGGAGAGCAGCAACATAAGGTACCTATGAAGGGTAAATCTTATGCCAAATTTCTGATGCGAGCCAGTAGAAATGGAATGAAATGAAATCAGAAACAGAGATAGGAAAACATCACCAGCTGCTTTAGATCAGGATCCAAATAAACATGCTTGTCATATTAAAAACAGCACCAATCAGGTACATTCATTGCCCACAGCTTGAACATTCAGTCTGAATACATCTAATCTCAACCTATCTTACAATATTACAAAGAGAACTTGTCTCAAGAGGAAAATACTTGCATTTCTCTGATATCTCATAAAAAACCTTTACAATAATTTCTTCCTGAGTTTTAAATGAAACATTAAAACACCGAAAATAAGGAGAGGGTCGGAACCCATTCTATTTTAAATCTCTGCATTTATCCCTAGTACCCTTTTGGGATGAAGGAGTGATCTTCTTGAGCTTCCACTTACTTTGACATTGTCCTGATGTACTCCGGCTACAGTAGTACTCTGTGGTACTGTGGGTGGATAAATCAACTGGTAATAAAAATGAAATGGTCTGCCATACCGCATTAAAACATGCTCTGGTAGCTTGGACTGTGTTCTGGGTGGAAATCTCTTCACTTGAGCACGGCATGGAGTAAAAATAGTATGGGCACTCTATCCTTCCATGGAGAGAAACATCTCTGCTGATGTGGCAGCCCGATGAGTTGGTTTTCTATGCATTAAACTCTCTGCTGCTTCACTTATATCTTTATCTGCAAAATCTTGTCGCTGTAATGAAGACTGTGCAATCATGATGGCCCTTTACTTCTGCACCCTGCATAACACGCAACTGGACTCAGAAAACAATGCAATGGGAGGGTGGATGAAATGGTAGCGCGGCGACGGAGTGGTGGCTTTGACTACACAATGGTGACAAAATGCGAACGGAAGGGTGAGAACTCATGAATAATAGGGTTTGGTGGTAGAATGCAGCGCAGACTGTTAGATCATGGCCTGGGGACAAAGGTCGATGACGAAGATCAAGCGGAAAAATAATATATGAAAGGGGGTGGAACAACTATGAAATATAATACTTTGGTGTAAAGTCTTAAACCTTGAATTTTGAACAAAATACAGAGAAATGCGACCGGAATGTAATGAAATGCGATGAGGTGGGACCCAGCCGGAGGCGGAGGGCGATTCCTTCTGAACCGTTAGATCTTAAATCCAATGGGCGACCAGGATCAAATCGGAGGATCACAATCGGGGGGAGAAGAGGTGACACATTCAAAAAGTTCCGATTGTGATTGGAAGTGGGAGTGCGATTGAGCGCTAGCCGTTGGATCCGGGGACTAGATCAACGACTCACACTCCATCGGAGGGAAAAGTGTAGAGGCGATGAATGATGATGTGATTAGCGTTGAGCCGTCAGATCTTGAATTAAACGAACGGTTGAGATCAGATCGGCGGATCGCAATCGCAAAGGGAGAAAAGTGGTAGCGATTGGAAGTTCCGATTGTGATTGAGTGGGGAGTGCGATGGCCGTCAGATCATCAGGGAGGATGGATGGGTATGATTTGATCGGGAGATCTCAATCAGGGTGGCACCACTGGGACTTGTGATTACGATTGGGCGGGGGGTTGCGATTGAGCGTTGACCGTTGATCTCGGGTCCAGATCAATGGCAGGGAATGTAATCGGAGGATGGCAGCAATCGGGGATCGAAAGATAGGGCTACGATCAATCGCATCGCAAGTGTTTGCGATGGGCCGATCAGAGGGACACACATAAATATTGCGATTGTGATTGGGCGGGGAGTGCGCGGGCCGTCCGATTTATATGGCGGATCAACGGTTGAAAAAACAAGCCGCAGGACTTAATAAATAAAGCCAATCGCATCGGGAATTTTGATGTTACAAAGGGATTTCATGTTTGGCTCCAACCTTCCGATGCGATTAGCGCTCAGGACCTGAGCACTCGGTCCTAGCGCATGGGCATGTGTGGGAAGTGGTTAAGGGACTTGCGGTAAGGGGCTAAGCCCTATTATAAAGTGGAAAGTGGGTTTTTTAGCCTGTTTTAATGTATTTTGAGGCCCAAAGGGTAACGATAGGGAGATGGAGGGGGAAATTGGGAAAACGAAGGGTGTAGGGATTTTTAAAGGGGATTTAGGGGGTTAATAGGGAAAATAAAAGGGTAAAAGAGGGACTTTGTCAAAGGGGAAAGGAGGTAATAATGTGGTGTTTTGTAGGAGTATGAGGGCCAATGTTGGTCTTTTAGGAGCAGCATTTATAACCAGTGAGGCTTTATATGGGAAATCAACAGAGGGGATTTCACTGCAAAGCAGAGGCTTGCAGAAGATATTCAAGGATGATGTGTCTTCAGGGGAGATGCATCCCTTGAAGGTCTCCAAAATAATACAGCCCCCAGCTTTCTTGTCAAGAATTTCATAGGGGGGCTAACAAAGGTCATTAATACTATGAGAGGTTAAGCCTTTGAACCACTTTCTTGCTTCTCCCCCTAAGCTTTGAGCAAAAAATCTGAGTTTGACAGTTTCATCATCAATATCATTTCTATCAAAATAGAAATTCATCTTGTCCACATGTTGTGAAGTAGTAGTAGCACCACTGGCATCATATAATGGCATCTTGGACTGATAGTCCTCTGGCAGATTGACTAAATGTAAAGGAAGGACTAGGGGAGCATACCATGTTACCATGATAGGAGGTTGTGGAAAAAATGGGGGGTTTACAGGTGGAGGATGTAATATGGGAGGGGGTTGACGGAATGAGGTATTTGGAACAGTGGGTGTATGGATAAAAGAAGTGGATGGACCAGCAAGAGACTGTTGAGTAGATCTAGGATGAGAGAAACCAAAATTATGAATGATATGGAAATCAGGAGGGGTAGTTTCTCTGCTCCCAGTGTGTTCACCTCTATATTGGGATGAAGGTGGAGGGTCAAATTCTATCTTACCTATATCATCAAGTGACCTATTTCTGAATGGGTTTCTTAAGTCAACTTGTGAATCTTGTAGAGTTGTAAGGTTTTCAGGAACAAAATTATCTCTATGGACTGGCTTGACAATAGTTGAAGTTTTAGGCTTAGGATATTTCCTAAGTATATCTTCTGGATTATCAACTATATCAGGAGAATTTGGGTTGGGATGGGCTCTAGTATGGGCTCTTATAGCAGCCACTATGCTATGTTTTCGGACCCAATGATAAGAAAATTTTAACCAAGTATGACAATCCTTTAATGGGCTAACTGATCTTTTAACCAGAAAACTTAATCTTCAAAGTTTCCTTAACCGAGTTTGTATGATGTTATGGTAGAAATGGGTTTCCCAGTGGAGTCTTTAGGTATATTCAGGATTGTGGAGTTGCCAGCTGGAAATTTTTAGCTTTTAGAAGGTAAAATGTTTTATGGCCCACCACAACTAATAGGTTTGAATACCAATCTGAATTTTTTTTGGGTTTTCTGAGTTTTTATATAGTCCTGTGGGTTATGAGAGTGTCCTAAATTTTTTTCAGCACTTAGCTACGATGATGAGACAAACAGAGTTTACTCTATGGCTGACCAAATTTTTCCTTCAAGGTTTGATAGGGGTCTGTTAGAATCCTAAGAAGTAATTATATTGCCACTGATTCAGACAATTCCTATCATGATCACCAATATTCTTGCTAGTGCTTAAAGAATGCTATTCATTCTGTACTAAATACTTAGTGTTTTGTTTAAGGATTTTACTCAGATTCCCTAGTATAGTCGCCAGCATGCTAGGTCTCCATAGTTTGCAAGATTGGCAAGTACAAACGCTGCAGATCCTACATCAAACCACTTTGGAATTTGAGGACCCATCCATCCTAGATTCAGAGAGGGATATCTCTATGTATGTGTTCAGAGATATGATCTTTAAGGCTTCAAGTATGATTTTAGGCTAGTTATGAAAAACAAGGTTGTTTGTTTTTGTTTGGTTGGGCCAGATAACATGAAGATGAAGGAAGTCTGTATGAAGGGTGAAGGTGTAAGTAAATGAAGTAATGCTTTGGTTGATAAGACAAGCAAGGAACCACATAAATCCATTGGGCTATGGAGTCATAATAGGATTGAATTGCACAACAAGTTTCAAGAGTGGTCCATGGGGCAATTCATCCATGTCAAAGGATCTCTTTAAGTTGATTTTATGGAATGAAACAATAAGAAATGAAGTGAAAGAAGTAAAACACATGAAGAAACAAAGGACAGTCTAAGATCAGGTAAGTAATTTTAAACTAGCCTGCTTTTTTCATGCACTTAAGGGAAAAACACAAAAGTAACCTAAGATCAGGTACATACCTTTAAACTAACCTGCTTTGATATACTTTCAAGAGAAAACATTTAAAAACAGAGAAAAACTTAAGATCAAGTAAATATTTTTAACTTAGCCTTCTTTTAGCATATTCTCAAAGGAAAACATTCATGATAAACATAAAAAGTAGTCTAAGATCAGGTAAGTACTTCAGGGAAAATTTTAGGAACCCCCGTAAATTTATATTTATAATAAATGGGTGAATTCCCATGATACATAGGAAAAATGGAAAGCGATTTTATTAATAATATAATATGTATATATAATTTTTTGGCGAATCTCTCATGAGATTATATTATCTTGTAAAATCATGGCGAATCACCAGTACAAATGGCGAATCACTAGTACAAAATGGTGAATTGTTTTCTAGTGGAGTTCGGGGTGTTGGTTCCAATAAAGATATGGTAGTTGACCCAGGATTTGAAGGAAGCGAACCATCGATATCAAGCATGGCACATGGTGACTCATGAGGGAAGTAGTTCTCATGCAATTTGGAAAACGTGTTCTAGTTCTACTAAGTGTAATGTTGTTGCTCATGCTACTACTAGCACTAATATTGAGGTTGGAGAGGAGTTTGAGGAAGCATGGAAGGTAGCAGTGGTGGAGAATTACAAAGAGAACCCCATGATGGGCTCCATTTTGCCCTTTTGTATTTGGGCCTGCAAGATCTTATGTCCATTGAACCAACAATTAACCATTCAACCAACAATCAACTTGACTGAGTTGATTAGGTACGAGTCAACTTAGACTAATCTTA
The DNA here is from genome assembly GCA_034641835.2 of Pinus albicaulis. Taxonomy (NCBI): domain Eukaryota; kingdom Viridiplantae; phylum Streptophyta; class Pinopsida; order Pinales; family Pinaceae; genus Pinus; species Pinus albicaulis. The sequence continues at coordinate 1,286,791,434 of CM076577.1, read as the reverse complement.
AAAACTATGATTTGCATTATCCCATATTTATCACACTAATGCTACACAACATTGAGCATTTGCACCCAACTCTCATGCATGCACACAAAATTTTCATTAACATCTATAACCCTAACCAATTGAGAATTGATCAACAATTTGCACCAAAGTTTGTTATAGTGTTGAAATTTCATAAGAAATTTAGATCCATGGTACCTTAAATAAATTTTGAGATAACCTCCACAAATTTCACCACAATTGAGAAAACTTGTGATAAATTTTAAACCTACAAAAATTAGGATTCGTGTTCCTAGGAACAATCAGAAGAAGTAGTTGAAAAATAGGTCGAGTTTTGAGACTTGACACATTGATAATGCAATGGCTTAGGTCAAAAATCACACATTGAAAAGTCATCAATGAAGAGAAGACAATATCATTATGAATTACACATAGTCCAAACTTCCTACCAAATTCTACTTAGTTGTCTGCAACTCAGCTATACATAATCTTATGGTAAATACAAAATCCACAAAGCCTTCTTCACATAGCTAATAAATGGCCATTGGAAGAGCACCCCTTATATAATAGTAATAGTAGCAATCAATAGATTATTTCATATTGAACTTCATAGTCATAGCACTCCTATGTATTGTATGTTGTATTCAACTTGCATTATCAAATATAGATACAATCATAGTTTTGATTGATACATGTAAATCATACTTGTGCACAATGTTGAATGTAATGTCAGTCAAGGCGTAAAGTCGGTTTTATGTGTAATGAACTATAAATTTTGCATGCAAGTTATTATAACCAACAAAAGTTTGGGCCAAGTTTGAATGAGCAGTGGAGGACACTCTCTGAGAGGCAAACTGGAATTTGTACGTGTTCTACAGTCCAATCTCAGTCAATGTTACAATATATCAAAAGAGTTGTATTTCAAGGTTATAAAACCACAGTAAAAATCTCCAGACAGAAATAGGCAACGTTACAAAACCACAGTAGGCTTAGCCAAGCACCAATTACCCTAAACAACTCTAAAAAAAACCATAAATTCATCTTTCTTTCAGCTCTGCTTCAAACTGGAGTAATCTATTCTGAATTGGAGACAAGAATGACGTAAGATATTTAATAATTTTACTTCTTTTGGAGTTTGGGATTCCCTTGTCAGCGTCCAAAGACACGTTCAACTAACAAAAAAAAGACAAGGAAATTTTATAATCAAGTTTTTGAATATCATATATGACTAGCAGACTTTAAAACTAGTTTTAAAAAATATGTATATAATACAACACAAAATTATACAGCACAACACATTGAATTTCAGGACAACAATATAAATAAACAATAGTACCAGCTGGGATCTTTGCTATTTAGATGAGGATAATTTGCCAACATTGATTTACACCATCCAGAAGCTTGACACAATAGATCTTAAGCATGACAACAATTTAAAATAAAAATGTTTCTCAACATATGTGTAGACAAAGAACATCCATCTGGTAAACGCTGACACTTAGTGGTGTTTACTTATGGCCCACCCCACATTATAAATAAATATAAGCCAGAAAACATGTGTGTTTACATTCCTATTTCTCTTTCAAATATTATTTTTCATTTCTCCTTGCTAAGACCACAAAAGAGACCTATTTGTGATCCAGAAAACATGTATGCTTATATAATTACTCCTCTTTTAGCTAGTGTTTTGGATTTCAGCTCCACTGATACTCTCCTAACTCAGAGCCAGAAAGGAGCCATTTGTGGTTATGGATAGCAGATAACCGTTTTTGGCAATGGATAGCTGATCAACTGCTATCAGTTGGCTTCTAGGAGCTATTAGTTAGCTTCTAGGAGCTGGTTTGAATACGATCAACTGGGAAGGTGATAAATATGAGGTTCATTCCTCTCATTGATGGCCGGAAAAAGCACATGATCCATGCCAATGCACTACACTTGGTCCAACAAGAAAAACAAAATGGGCTTTTCATTCCCAAGTGATTTTACTCATGCAATAGAGGTCCTTACTTCAGTAGCAAGCTATGATATCAAATTCATTGTGTAGGAAACACAAATTCATTGTTAAGCTTAATGTTTCCCACCTCAAATCATTGAAGTGTAGGAAAATTACTTAGCAAATGTGGAACTTACTTCCCTGTTCTATTGCCCTTGTTAAGTGGAATTTGTGGTGGGAATGTGGAACTTACTTCCCTATTCTATTTCCCTTGTCGAGTGGAATTTGTGGTGGGAATGAGGAACTTACTTCCCTGTTCTATTTCCCGTGTCGAGTGGAATTTGTGGTGGGAATGTGGAACTTACTTCCTTGTCTTGGCCTTAACCCCAGATCTATCCCTCCTTGAAACATGATAATATCCAAGGAAACATGGTCTCCCTATAAAATTCTACAAGGGTTTCTGAGACACCATTGGGAAACCTTTTAAACATATGCTTGGAAGCTCTTCATCTAGAACCACTTGCAGAGCAAAATAATGCAGACATATTCAATATAAAGTTATAAACCACAACTCATCCAATAGGAACTTAATTAATGATCCCATGCTAATCATTCTACTTTACATGGCTTTCAAGACTCCTGCAGAAGTATTAACCACAAAAAAATTAACACATGGCTACTTAATGGGTAGATTCATTTTATATAACATTGTGGAATCTTCAAAGCTATCAGGTGGGATGGAGAAATCCATCAAGAAGATCTGCTCCTCAAAATTGATTTTGATAAAGTTCTACACAGATTAGAATGGTATTTTACGTCAGATACGATGACAACGAGCTAGAAATGGTCCTTCAGAAAGGGTTTTCTTTTTCCAATAAAAAATTTCATCACAGCTAATGCTCTAGGTTAGCTAGAGTTAAGTGAAAATCAAAGGAATGATCCTTATCAGGTGCCTACAAGATTTTTTAAAATCCACTTTGTAGATGACTCTGTGCTCTCTCTAGAATTAGCCCAATCTCTGGATATGATGACGTATTGGATTTGGCCCAAGTTCAACAAAGTAGTGAGCATTATGTTCACCAAAGCATCTTTTAAGGTTCAAGGTGGGCATCTAACATTCAGAAACAACTAAATCCTAATTAACAATTACATCTGAATCAGGTCATTTTTTATTCAAACATGGATGGCATAACAATGCTGACAATGTGAACATGGAAGAACCTCCATAAGCTGGTCGAAAAGAGGATAAAGGAAAAGATGGTGGAAGCATCTACCCATGTTTTGATATGTTGCTCCTACAATAGCGTTGGAAATGTGGCATCATTGAATCTTACAAAAAGGAAGGGTGATGCTTTGGTCTATTGTCATTTTATTGTAATTAATGTTTATGAGGTATCATTCTACCATTGTTCTTCTATATTCCCTTTTCTTTTTTAGTTTGTAGGTTGATCAAGTTCTGCAAGTGTTCATTTGTATAGACCATGTAATTGATGTCTATTTGATCCCTAAAGAGATCAAAGATTAACCACTGATAGCCACTGGCATGATTGGACAGATTAACAGTTTGCACACAAAATACTGGCAATCACTAACAATCAAAAAATATCATCTTCCTTGGTTATCTCTTCCTCTTCTTGAATTTTGTAAATTATATATTATAAAAAAACTGATGAAACAAGCTAGGAAGTGTTGTGATCTTTCTTGTTAAATTATAGAGAATCCTCATGACTAATTTGGGATTAGTCAATTTGTTGTTAGGTGCTTTAGTCAATTTGTATAACTAAAGTTTAATATGTATAAGTTGTATTGCAGTTGTACTAATACAACTATGAAGTTCCCTGACAAACTAAGGTTAATACTTATAAAAAGGACAAACCCAAAAGGGACAAAAATTTCAGAACATGCTCATAAGGTCATTTTCAAAATTAACAAACTCTAAATTCACACATTGGGGAAAAACATACGTCCAAATTTTCCAACACATTAAAAACTCATTAGTTCTTTAGCTCATGTGCACATCTTTACCATGCCACCTTGTATTTGGACAAGCCTAAAAATATCTTACAATGTTTATTTCTACACTAGCATAGATCATCTTAAACCCAAACCCATTGAGCATACAGAGAGAGAGAGAGAGAGAGAGAGAGAGATCAAACAGGCACATGTTAGTCTATAGGAATAAATGTATCTCTTGTTAATGGATCAAAGTTAAGATGAATATATGCTAGGTTTTTGTCTTTTTAACATGATGGAAATTAACAAACAACCAGCTTTTTAATTTTAACATTACATGCCAAACCACAACTAGTTTTCCATTGTAGTTCATTAGAGCTATATTAACAAAGACATAACACATCTATTCCACCAAGGTTGTAGAGTGTGGCTCACTTCAGTGCAATCATTGATATTCTCAGTGTTTACTTCCAATGAACTAAGAACATTGATTTTACCCAATACCAGTCTACATCTGCACCCTTTGATACAAATCTACCCAGGACTAATGTTTCTAGAAATACCATAAAGGGGGTCCATCTATAACAATGCTCTCAAGGTATCCACAAAAAAAACGGTAAACCACATACAGCACTCTCTAGAATATCAAAAAAACATAGAAAGAAACTGATAGCATGATAAAAAAGTAACTCGCCAGAAATATTCAAGCAATTTATTACTTTCAATACTTTTCATATACACACCTGAATATCTTCCAAATCACCATAAGAAGCCTCTAGAACATTTAGAGTGCCCTAAATTTGCTTCATTTCCTCCTCAATCAACCACTCACCAGTTTAAAACCAAAATCTAACTCAGATTATAGACCAACCTTATATATTTCATAATCATATAAAAATATTAAATAAGCCTCACCTTGAAACTTCAAGGTGATCTCATAAGAGTAACCAATTCATTTCTTATTGTGCACTGTCACCAATGATTCCTGAAGCAATTTTTAGTAATTATACTCAGTTCAACATGAATTTAAGGGCTCAAGAATAATTTATACACAACATTCTCTACACTAAAATTTTTTTAGAGGAAGTTGCATATCAAAATAAATGGAAGAACATGCAATTGAAACTTGTTCCTATAAATCTGCTTCTAGGCTTTTAATTCAGGTAAAATTGAAACTAACATTGGTTAATTAGTTTTCACATAGATTTCTTCCCACAAGCTGATGTGAAAAAAAGCTAAGTGAAGTGAACTCCTTCCTCTGAGTGTAAGTAAAAGGTTACTCGATCAGCGAGCATTTAAGGTACAAGGCTATTATTATCTCATAACCTCCATAACATTAATCAAGCATTCCACTTTCTTTCTGAAGGGGTGGGGAAAATAATTGCAGAAGAAAGAGTTTTGGATGCAACCAACAAAGAAGCAAGTACTAAATGCCCAGTCAACATGGGGAAAATAGGAAGTGTTTCAAAAATATCGAATTTTGCAAGATAGCCTCGGGGGATTCTAACAAAACAAAACAAAAAAAAAAAATCCCGAGAGAAGGAAAAAGCTTCAAAACAGGAAAAAACTGATGGATAATTAAAGAAGCAGGTTTGCAAGGATACTTAAAAATCCCACAAACAATTATAATCACTATTTGTGAAGTTTTCAGAATAACAGGAAGGAAATCAGTCTTCATCATGACTCAAAATCACAAAGGAAAAATCCATCCAAACCAAACAAAAGACCAAGTACAAGAGCTCGCAGAGAAATAAGCTACAGCTTTTCAGCTTAAGCAATGTATTCATAATTCCTCTGGAAAATAAGGAATGACTAGCAAACAGTTCTTTAAGGCGGCTCATCCAAAATATTCAGATCGATCCAAAACCTACTAAAAATTATACATTACGATATAAAGGGCCCATTGTTTTAGCAAAAGATTCAACCCTAAAACAAGTTTAGTGAAGCTACACCCAACACCAACAACATCACATTTTTTCTTTCCTAAGACTTATGAAAAAACTAGGAATTCAATCTTTAGGGGAGGCATGAAAACATACATCCAAGATTTTGTAGCATCCTAGGATCCTTGCCAAAGCAACACAAAGAATTTACTAGGTGCATTGCACAATGCAGCCTTTATTAATCCCAGCACATATTTGGATAGACATTTCAATGAATTTTATTACGGGACTTCCAAAAGCGAGCAACAAAACAATGAGTAAGGTCATGGTAGATTGTCTTTTAAAAGCAACTCATTTTCGCGCCTCCACTCATCCTTTCACTCCTTTATCAATTTTCAAAGAATTCGTGGATAATATCTTCAAGCTACACAGTATGCCAACTTCCATTGTTTCAAATCTGTAGGGATGGCTACAGTTAATGACTATATTAAGGGCTACACTAAGCAGTCTACAACGCCTCCATTGCTAGCTCAACCTTTGCAATATATGCAAAATTTCCAATCTTATATTGTTGGGCCTGGACCTTCATTGCAAATATTTTAGATATTTCTCCATATTATCAAATTTATCCTAGAAGTCTTCTTTAATAGCTCATCTAGGGACCTAATTGAATGACAGGAGATTACATGGCACATTTAGGTAATACGTGAATGGGGAAGATGATCTAGAGGGATAGCCACTAGTTGGAGTAACCAAGAGACCTTTTAGAGTCAACACAAAGCATCCCTAAGAGACTGAATGAGGTAATGACCTCTGAAGAACAGAGTGCTAAATTATAAGTACAAATTTATGTCTTTCCTTGAAGCTAAATCCCACAAATCCCTAAATCTACAAAGGAATGATACCAATTTGAAGACGGTCTTGAGGCAAACAGGTTGGGTTGCAAACTCTGCCCGAACAACAACCTGAGGTACATTTTTCTTGCATCAAATGTAACTAAGAAATAGGATCTAGACTCTTTCTAACTTATCCCAATCAAATTGAGTCTTGGAATAAAATTCCATACATTTACTACCTTATTAGTTATACAGTACTACTGAAAAAGTCAATAACAACCTCTAATAAGGCATGTTCTTAAGAACAAATTAGTGAATATTTTATATCCTTTTTCAGTATAGGAAAGTTTAGAAAGATAGTAAACAATACAAATCCATTTCCTTTTATCTATGATATATCAAATCCAAAAGGTATCAACAAATAAATTCTTAATCCTAAAAGTACTAAACGTGTAAAACAATCATATTTTATTATGCAACCCAAGTGACCAATTTAAATATGATGAGTGTGCCAATGATTTCTACCAATCATATTATGGAAATATTTCATGTAAAATTTCTATTATTGGCCAGTGCAATATCTAACACCCATTATTACGTAAAATTAGTGCAAAAATTGGTACATCTTTCTCATAATTTTTTTTTCATTAACAAGCATGTAAGCAACTTGTATTTCTAGTTGTATAACTTCATCTTTACTATATGCAAGATAATCTCAATAGTGGAAGTAAAGAGGAAATGTTCCTAAGTTACAAATCCATTTTTTTCCTTGTCCATTTAAGTTGAAATTGCTAGATATTGACACTCTCTGTAAGCACTTTACCATCTTGTGGATCATAGAATATCTCAATCAAAATTATAATGCACCTTATATCTTCGAACATTATATAAAAACCTTGGAAATAAAAGCTATGAAGCAGACCCAACAATGATTCAAAACAAATGAACGTATATACAAAATTGGCAATTTGTACTAAAAATATGATTATACAAGTTCTATCCAACAAGGTTTCTGCAGTCAAGCAAAGCTACGAAAGAGTAATGCTCGGAGTACTTACCAATATGCTTGACAATGGCAGTGGCTTTAAGCCTAGTTGTTGTTAAACCTGTAGACATTGTTGTTCCTTTTATTTTGCAAACCTTTCATTGAAGTCAGAAATCAATACCTAGAATCCAAGTTGATACTTGCCCTCAAATTGTTGGTGTATTTGTGGGGATGCTTAAGACCATTTCCATTAGAGACATTCATCCACATTTCCTATGTTTTATTGCTTGGTTTAGTGTTGTCACTATAAATCAAGGGATAACTAAGTATTTTTACTTCGATACTTGCAATCAAATTGTTGTTGTATTTGTGGGGATGCTTAAGGCCATTTCCATTAGTGACAGTCATCCACATTGGCCTTTTTTTATTGCTTGGTTTAGTGGGAAATACCTTGCTAGTAGTATTAACCAGTCTACCTTGCCTCAAATAGGAGCACATTCGATGAAGGACACACCCGCACTGTAGATTTGAACTCACGTCAAACTTTTTCTTCCACATTTACTCAAGTTTAAATGTTTATGACTCAGTTACTCAAAATTTATCTTAAGAAACTGTTGAAATGAATTACAATCAATGCTTAATAAGCAGATAATGAATCACCAATAGAGGAGGTATCTGCAAGGATGGCTGCAGGTAATGACTATATTAAGGGATACACTAAGCAGTCTACAACACCTCCATTTCCAACTCAACCTTTGCAATATATGCAAAATTTCCAATCTCATATTGTTGGGCCTGGACCTCCAATGAAAAGATTTTAGATTTTTCTCCATATTATCAAATTTATCCTAGAATTCCTCTTCAATAGCTCAGTTGAGGACCTAATTGAATGACAGGAGATGACATGGCACATTTAGGTAATACGTGAATGGGGAATATGATATAGAGAGCTAGCCATTAATTGGAGTAACTGAGAGACCTTCGAAAGTCAACAGTGAGCATGCCCTAAGAGACTGAATGAGGTAATGACCTCCGAAGAACAGAGTGCTAACTTCTAAAGTAAAAATTTATGTCTTTCCTTGAAAATAAATCCCACAAATCCCTAAGTCTGCAAAGGAATGATACCAATTTGAAGATGGTCTTGAGGCAAACAGGTTGGGCTACAAACTCTGCCCGTCCATCTTGTGGAACATAGAATATCTCAAGCAGAATTATAATGCACCTTATATCTTTGACCATTATATGGAAACCTTGGAAATAAAATTTATGAAGCAAACCCAATGGTGATTCAGAACAAATGAACGTATATACAAAATTGGCAATCTGTACCAAAAATATGATTATACAAGTTGTTGCCAACAAGGTTTCTGCAGTCAAGAAAAGCTATGAAAGTAATGCTCGGAGTACTTACCAAGGTGCTTGAAACTGGTAGTGGCTTTAAGCCCAGTTGTGGTTAAACCTGCAGACATTGTTTTTCCTTGTATTTTGCAAACCTTTCATTGAAGTCAGCAAATCAATACCTAGAATCCAAGTTGATACTTGCCCTCAAATTTTTGGTGTATTTGTGGGGATGCTTAAGACCATTGCCATTGGAGACATTCATCCACATTGCCTTTTTTTTGTTTCTTGGTTTAGTGTTGTCACTATATATCAAGGGATAAATAAGTATTTTTACTTCAATACTTGCCATCAAATTGTTGGTGTATTTGTGGGGATGCTTAAGGTCATCTCCATTAATGACAATCATCCACATTGGCCTTCTTTTATTGCTTGGTTTAGTGGGAAATAACTTTCCAGTAGTAGTAACCAGTCTACCTTGCCTCAAACAAGAGTGCATTCAATGAAGGACAGACCCGCACTATAGACTTGCACTCACTTCAAACTTCTGCTTCCACATTTACTCAAGTTTAAATGTTTATGATTTAGTTACTCAAAATTTATCATAAGAAACTGTTGAAATGAATTGCACTCAATGCTTAAGAAGCATATAATGAATCGCCCATGGAGGAGATACCTGCAGGGATGGTTGCATGTAATGGCTATATTCAAGGCTGCACTAACTAGTCTACAATGCCTCCATTTCCAGCTCAGCCTTTGCAATATATGAAAAATTTCCAATCTCATATTGTTGGCCCTGGAACTCAAATGCAAAGCTTTTAGCTTTTTCTCCATTTTATCAAAGTTATCCTGGAAGTCCTTTCTAATAGCTCAGTTGAGGACCTAATTGAATGACAGGATATGGCATGGCACATATAGGTAATACGTGAATGGGGAAGATGATCTAGAGATATAGCCACTAACTGGAGTAACTGGGAGACCTTTGAGAGTCAACACTGAGCATGCCTTTAAGAGATTGAACGAGGTAATGACCTCCAAAGAATAGAGTGCTAACTTATAACTACAAATTTATGTCTTTCCTTGAAGCTAAATCCCACAAATCCCTAAATCTACAAAGGAATGATACCAATTTGAAGATGGTCTTGAGGCAAACAGGTTGATCTGTAAACACTGCCTGAATAACAACCTGAGGTACCTTTCTCTTGCATCAAATGTACCTAAGAAATAGGATCTAGAATCTTTCTAACTTCTCCCGATCAACTTGAGTCTTGAAATAAAATTCCATATATTTACTACCTTATTAGTTATACAGTACTACTGAAAAAATCAATAAAAACCTATAATAAGGCATGTTTGTAAGAACAAATCAGTGAATCTTTTATATCCTTTTTTAGTATAGGTAAGTTTAGAAGGATAGGAAATAATACAAATTCATTCCCTTTTATCTATGATATATCAAATCCAAAGGGTATCAACAAATAAATTCTTAATCCTAAAAGTACTAAAAGTGTAAAACAAGCATATTCTATTATGCAACCTAAGTGACCAATTTAAATATGATGTGTGTGCAAATGATTGCTACCAATCATACTATGGCAATATTGTATGTAAGATTTCTATTATTGGCCAATGCAATATCTAACACCCATTATTATGTAAAATTAGCTCAAAAATTAGTACATCTTTCTCATAATTTTTTTGCATTAACAAGTGTGGAAGAAACTTGTATTTATAGTTGTATAACTTCATCTTTACTATATGCAAGATAATCTCAATAGTGGATGTAAAGAGGACATGTTCCTGGGTTACAAATCCATTTCTTGCCTTATCCATTTAAGTCGAAATTTCTTGATATTGACACTCTCTATAAGCACTTTTCCATCTTGAAGATCATAGAATATCTCAATCAGAATTATAATGCACCTTATATCTTTGACCATTGTATGAAAAACTTGGAAATAAAAGCTATGTAGCAGACCCAATAGTGATTCAGAACAAATGAACGTATATACAAAATTGGCAATCCGAACCAAAAATATGATTATACAAGTCGTTTCCAACAAGGTTTCTATAGTCAAGAAAAGCTACGAAAGTGTAATGGTCGGAGTACTTACCAAGATGCTTGACAATGGCAATGTCTTTAAGCCGAGTTGTTGTTAAACCTGGAGACATTGTTGTTCCTTGTATTTTGCAAACCTTTCATTGAATTCAACATGTCAATACCTAGAATCCAATTTGATACTTGCCCTCAAATTGTTGGTGTATTTGTGGGGATGCTTAAGACCATTACCATTGCTAACATTCATCCACATTGCCTTTGTTTTATTGCTTCGTTTAGTGTTGTCACTATAAATCAAGCGATAACTAAGTATTTTTACTTTGATACTTGCCATCAAATTGTTGGTGTATTTGTGTGGATGCTTAAGGCCATTTCCGTTAGTGACAGTCATCCACATTGGCCTTGTTTTATTGCTTCTTTTAGTGGGAAATAAATTTCCAGTAGTAGTAACCAGTCTACTTTGCCTCAAACAGGAGCAAATTCGACCAAGGACACACCCGCACTGTAGACTTCACACACCCAGGCTGTAGAATTTACACACCCACAACCTACACACCTGTAACTAAAAAATGATAGGTTACAAAGAGAAAAAAAGATGACTTCCAAAGTCTCTTGCTGGAATATTTATACCAAGAGTCAACATTATCTTGCCTCACCTTGGAAATAACATGTGCTCTTCCACAATCCAACCCGTGCTCTTCCACCACGTGAATTAAGCTAAAAAATCTGAGAATATACCAGTGAAAAATCTCGATGGTCTCCTTGCTGTTGCTCTGGTCTGATGTGGTCTCGTCGGCTCTTCTCTGTCTAAACACCAAAGTATTAAGGGGTGAAATTTTATTTAAAACACCTAAATGGGTTTTAACATGCACGCTTCCTAGGGTAAGGAGAAACCAGCGGTTAAGTGTAGAAGACCTTCCTTACGCTCCTTTGTATAGTGAATAAAGACCCAATACGGTCATGGTAGGAGGGTCGATGGATATAAGAAATATGATTAGTGCAGGAAGGCAAGGTGATATTGTTGACCAATGATTAAGGGTGTTATTTCCCTCTTCCCTCTTACCTTAAAACTCATGTTTATCAGATGATCAGAATGAAGCAAACATACAGAAGGCTCATCGTTGTTTCTTGCTCGAAAATGACAGAAAGGATCGGGGTTGTATCTTGCTAAAAAATTATAGAAGGATTAGCAAAATGTATTTTATAGAGATGAATTTCAACCTTACCCTTGATTTTCAAACCAAGAAATCTGGCTATTACAACCAAATCTGTATCTTGCTCGAAAATGATAGAAGGATTAACAAACTGTAATTTATAGAGATGAATTTCAACCTTACCCTCGATTTTCAAACCAAAAAATCTTGCTATTGCAACCAAATAAAACTTCAAAACCTGTAAATCAAGGTGAATCCGCCCAAATTCAATGAGTCCAACCTCCAAACCAGGTGAATCGGGACTTTGCAATGTAAATCTAGGGCGAATCCCATCTTTTCAAATTTTATCCGCTTTAATTTGGAGGGCTAAAATATAATAATTGTTTATTTTTTAAATAAATTTTGGGCTAAGTTGCTAACTATAGAAAAATGGGTGTAATATAAAAAATTCGCCTCCTCAAACTATAAAATCCCTTAAATTTTGCCTTTGGGCTAAAATTCGCCCCTAAAATTTTCCATGAAGTACTTTTAAACTAGCCTTCTTTCAACATACTCTTAAGGGAACTTTACAAAGCAACTGTTGGAGAAGAAACTAGAGGACATGGCTAACCATATACTTCTCTAGCTCAATATTTAGTTAGCAGATTTTTCAAGAACATTCAAAGATGATATCTCAAGTTGTACTCAGGAAACATGGGCTTACCAACACTTCACTAGTTATACTCTATTGAATTACCTTCAAAACACATTTAGAAGAAAACATAAAGGATAAATTTTTATCAATGAGATTTAGGGTACTTCAAAAGTAAATCATAATCTATGTTCACTGTTCTTTATCAGAGAAAAGTGGACAAAATGGAAACAATAAGAAAATAAAAATTTACAGTGAGAAACACATCACAATTGACATAGACCAGGATCCCATAAATCAACTATTTGTATTTGATGTTCAAACCAGTTACAAACTTCAAGTCTAGTGGGTCTCTATAGCTTAAAACTTATCATCTTAGCTTATGTGTCTTAAATTACAAACAGAGTACAACAACTTCAAGAGCTATTTACATACAACAGATATCCAATGACCAACCCCTAATACTGTCTTCTACAAAAGTATTTATAGAAGAATGAGGAGGTGGAGTGTAAGAAGGGTTCATTGGTTCAATTAATGCAGATTAAGAGCTTCTCAGCCTTTGAAGGGCTAAATGGAGAAGGAATGACATGAATTAACTCTGCTAATTTATTAGTACATTAAATTCCATCAACTTCAATCACTTTTGTTGAATTTCGGGGCTTTTTGTAGGCTGGAAATTAATTCTGAGCTGTCTTTGGCAAAATATCTTTGAATGTGCATTTACTGCGTATTATTTTGAGGAAATAAGTCTGTAGGTGGCATTTTTTATCTTCAGAGAAATAAAGGCTTCTAATATTTGGCATTTAAAGCCTTCCTTCTACAGATCTATCTGCTTTAGTGGCTTAAGACACTAATTTGGCCTTGATACTGTTTTAAAGCTTTATAACCATCTTCGGGCCTTTAAACTCTTCTGCTGACTGTATCCACTGTTAAATATCCCCTTTCTTTGGCTTTCGATCTTCATTGTCGGGTTAAGCTATTTTATCTTCAACTTGACTTTAATCCTTTATGTTTATTTTTTGATACTCTTTACCGATTCTTTAGTTTTATTTGTTCACAGATGGCCTGCACTGGAGGGTTTTAAATGCAAAATCGGTGCTTCATGAAATACTGATTAAAACATGAGATTAGTCCCCCTTTTTTGTACCTTTTACATTTGATCGAGCTCTAAGGATCATCACCCTCAGCTTTTGCCTCTTTTTGAACTGTGGGACGGCTTTGTGTGATAAAATTTCCATGGAACCTGCAACAAATCCCAAATTGTTATAAAATCTTGCGGGGTCGGAAAAATACTGCTTCGGAGGCTGGCGAAGGTGGAGGAGCTTATGAAGAAGAGATGAAATACAGGCTAAGGATTTTACATGGTAAAAAACATGAAAAAGAGGGCTCAAAACCAAGATTAGCATGAAGACTAGGGTCTGTTGCTTCATAGGGTTTAGGCGGTAAGTGATAATGAGTTAGGGGAAACAATACACTTTTGATGGTTTACCCGGGAAAAACCACCCTTTAGCACTAAAAATGGGCTTTATAGTGTTATGGAGAAACAGGGGTGGGAAAGCTTGTGGACCGTTGGATCTATGAGATGGACGGTCAGGGGTCAATTTGGTGGATCAGAAATCGGAGGAGTAGAGGGTCTAGGGTTAAGGTTTTTTAGAACTTGCAATGGCCAGTGGCTGATAAGAGGAGCAAGGGAGACGAAAAAAGGACCGTTGGATCAAAACTAAAATCAATAGTTAGGGTTCGATTGGGGCATCACCATCAGGGCATGAATATTTATAAAGAAAGATGCGGTTTTTAGAGGAAATGCCAATGCAATGGGGGATTTAAAACATAGGTGCTGGGGCATGGTCACATGGAGGAATGTGGTGACCAGGGGTCAAAGAAACCGAGGCTAATCGCATCGGAGAATGGAAAGGGTTCAAGACATATGAAACAGATTTTTCCAACATGTGATGGGGTCGTTGCGAGGTGTTTGAAGAATGTCGATGCAATGCGGTCATCGACATATCGCAAAATAGGCGGAAAAGAACAAGCAAAGGGATGAAAAATGGAAAAGTTCGGTATGTGATTGCTATAAGGGTCTTAAGGCTTTAGCGCGAGGTTTCGGGGCTTTAGCTATAGGGAGAAAAAAGCTAATATTTTAAGCCGTAGGAGGCTTAAAGCTTGTTTTTTAATATAAAAAACGAAAACAAAGGTCAAGTGGGTTTTTATGATTTTTCAGTGTTCCGGTAGGAAGAATATGGGCATTTTTAAATCATAAAAAGGATTTTTATGAGCCTAAAAAGGCATGGTTGAAGCTTTTTTTAGGACAATGGGGGTAAAATGAGAAGGAGGCAAGGGGATTTTTCAGAGGGAAATGGAGGATGTAAAAAGGGAAAACGAAGGATATAGGCATTTTATGAGGATGAAATGGGAGGGAATGAATGATAAAAATGGAGCCTCTTTAGGAAATAGTTTTATTTGGGAACAACAGGCTTACTTGGTGGATTTTCTGAAGGGAATAGCACTAAGGAAAGCAATGCTAGGGAACAATATTCTTCAAGAATAAGTAATTTTCTATGAAAATGATTACTTGAAGACTCAAGGTCTCTTTTAGCCATCATTTTCTTATGACAAATTTACTGATGGCTAACAGGAAGGTTTTGAGATTTTCGACATTTCTCGTACTGCTTCCTTTTTGCTTATCCTCACAAGATTTTCAAAGTTTATGTGACCCATTCATTTGTTCCATAACCAGCTTTCATCTTCTTTAGCTAGTAGACATGCTTTAGTTGCTTCATCCAGAACATATATGTTGTTTGGAGTTCGACTTGTTGTAGCCACAATTTTACCATACCTACCTTTCCTGATTTCACATTTTGTGGAGTTGAATAGCATTCTATGTCCTTGATCACACATTTTTCCAACACTAAGCAGATTGTGATTCATGTTTTCAAACAATATAACATTCTTGGCTACAACATCTTTGCTTCCTGTTAGGGTCCCGTGATTTGGCAGATTGATGGACCAAATGATGGAGTAACATCAAACCAATCTTTGGAGCCCTAGGACCTAGCCTTCCTGGACTCATAGAGGGCTCTCTCTAATGAAGCGAAGGATGTGAGCTAGTTTGCTTAGTTTGTTTAGATTTTAGGTTAGTTATTAAGTGTGTTTGTTTTCTTTTTTTTAGCTGTTTGGAGGAAAAACTGATCAAGTGGGTCAAAATAGAACAAGAGAATGAGATCAACTGGGCTATGGGGTCAAAAGCAAGACAAGGATGTCAAGACAATGGGTAGGGTGTACTGTAGGGCCGATTTAGTATAGAGAATGGATATTTCAGGTGGTTTATGAAGTGTAATGAACATTAATCTTGTGCAAGACAAATAGATCTTAAGAATAAATATTTAAACAACAAGAATTCATGTAGTAGGGCTAACCATTAATCACTATGAATGAAACTCAAACTAATAAATGTAGAAAATAAACAATCAGGTGATGCATAAAAGTATAAGACCCTCTAACTTTGGGAAAATGACCTTCAGTGGTTGAGAATACATATAAGAGAAACCAATAGCTTAAAATGTGGAAAGGAAACTCCTAAGCAACACATTCAAACTAATGAGAACTTTGAAATAAGTCTGCAAGTATAGGCAGAGGGCAAGATCAAAACAATACCTCTTTGATTTAAACTAGACATTCAATACTTCAAAGGAGATTTCATTAATGAGGTTTAAACAACTATGAGTAAGCAGGGCATACCATGAATCAAACAAGATAGCATGTCATAATAATCACTAAGGAAATAAATAACAAGTTCTTAGTGGACCAAAGGGTAGTTAAGAATCCTTTGACATCAACAAGAAAGATGAAAACATAGAAGCTGCAATGATTCAGGAAATTTGATGTGCCTCCATGGGCATACCTCAAACTATTCTTTACTGAACTACAACAAGCAAGAAGCATGGATACATATGTGAAAAACTAAGAAAAAATAACTGAAAATAAGCACAATACCATTTACCAAGCCATGGAATCTTGCACATAGATCCTCTCCATCATCTAGGCGAGCAAGTCAAGCTATTCACTCCATCAAACAAGTCTGATCATCAAAACTCATAACATATATTGCTCTAAGCTCATTCAAGTTCTTAAGCTCTTCAAATTCCAACTTGTTAATCAACTCTTCAACCAACAATATTACAATGACTCTCCATGAGTTATATAGGAAATGATAATATAAGCTTCACAAAACTGAGTAGAAGCTCATAGGCTTAGAACAAATATCTAATTTTGTTAATATCTTCAAAAATATCTTAAACAACCTAAAATGGTAAAAATATTGACTTTTAATCACTAACATGAAGTTAAAAATAGCTAAACACACATTTGGATTATCATATTCAGAAAACTTCCTTTTAGCCAAAATGCTACAGGAACGTAGCAGCAGAATGAAGCCTGTTTTGCAGACATATTTTGCGGGACTTTCCGATGTCAAAACGAGGCCCATAATAGCTTGTTGGAAATCCCTAGATGTCTAGTTTCTGGAACTACTTGATTGTTCCCAAACATACCCCTAGAAGTTTTTCAAAAGGTTGATTGAGTCAAAAAACCCAGGGGGGTCTCATCTGCTGATATGTAAGGCAGAAAGGTGAAATTTGACTGATTTTTGCCTCTTTGGGAGACGAAAACACCTCCTTTTGATCTGAAAATTTGTGAGTAGCTGCCCAAAAATTTAATCCATCCAAAAAAATGACTTTCATGAACTGAGGATTCTCCTAGCACTTGTGGCAGCGCCTTGAAAAATGTGCAATTAGGGCCAAAAAACACAAAAAAAAAATCATGTCAAAATTTGCTCAATTTTGGTGAGCAAACCCCTTATGGGTTCTTAGAAACATGCAAGGAAGATAAGGCCAAGATTTCAAGCCTAGATATGCCTTTCTCCACTTTTTCTACCAGGCACCTCCTTTGGACAGTTTTCAGTCTTTTTTGAGTAAGCTTGAGTTTCCTTCGGGAAAATTGATTCAATTTTTTGTAGTGCCCGATCATTTTTCTTTGAAAAACCAAGTCTCTATTTTCTTTCTCTAATTTATCCTCCAAATTCTTGTTGGATCTTTCAAGCCGTCATTCTTTATCATTTTCTATTTCTTGGGCAAGCAATTGTGTGAGAGGATAAGATCGAACAAATGCCGCCTCTTCTTCCTTCTTTTTCTCCAAAGCCTTCCTAAGACCCATAGTCCTAGGCCCTTTTCTTACTGGTTTCTCTTCTTCTTAAGTATCATCAAATTCATCCATATACTCTTCAAGCTTGACTTGCACTTTGTGTGCTTCCCTTTGGTATTTGAACGCTCGGGCTTCATAAATTGCCATTTGTCCACTCATTTGTTTGTTTTTCATCTATAGAAAATGTATGAGGTATTTTGACCTTTCTAGATCAGTTTACAACTCATGTATTTGGGCTTCTCTGTTTTGCAAAAGTGACTCAAGAATTCTAGCTTCATCATCTCCAGCATCACTGTCTATTTGTACGATCTCAAACTCCCTTTCCTTTTCATGACAACTCTTCTGTTGTTCAACTTTTTCTTTACCCTTTCTTTGGGTAGACTTCTTTGTCCAATTTCTCTTTGGAAATTCAACAATACTCTTCTTATGAAATTTTCCTCTACTCCTTAGCGCCCTAGTGAAATTTATAGTCACTACTGGAGTGATTTTCTTCATTGTAGATCTAATGTTTCTAGGCTTCACCACTTTTGGAGGAAGAGTGATAGCCCCTTGCCTAGGAGAGGCAGCTAGCACATGCTCTTGGCTATTTTGAGGAGAAGAGAGAGAAGGTTTCATTACTTGAACTTGCTCAACTTGGTCCTTTACCTTGCTGCCTCCATCATCATCTACTCCAGCTTCACTTTTGTCATTGTTTTCTTCACTGTTTTGAGTTTGTTTAGGGCTGACAACTTCATCATCTTTTTTTGCTACTTGACCATATTTACTGTCTTCCTGTAAATTTCCTTGTTT
Organism: Pinus albicaulis; assembly: GCA_034641835.2. Taxonomy (NCBI): domain Eukaryota; kingdom Viridiplantae; phylum Streptophyta; class Pinopsida; order Pinales; family Pinaceae; genus Pinus; species Pinus albicaulis. Next base: position 1,286,772,677 of record CM076577.1, on the reverse strand, counting down.
ACCCTCATCTCTATCTTGAATTTGCTGAGGGCTACCTTCACTATGACTGTTTTCTTCATCATTTTTCATGTTGTCACCTCTCTCACTGTTTTCTTGAGGACTGTGGTGTTCTTCATCAGTTCTTTGAACATTTTCCTTTTGCTCTTCGTCACCACTATTTCCTTGCTCATTTTCACTGCTTTGTTTCTCTTTATCATCACTAGTTTTCTGTTCATGGTCACTGCCCTGTTTGTCTTCATCATCACTAGTTTGTTGCTCATGGCCACTACCCTATTTTTCTTCATCATCACTAGTTTGTTGTTCATGGTCACTGCCCTATTTGTCTTCATCATCACTAGTTTGTTGCTCATGGTCACTGCCTTGTGATTTGTCACTTGGTTCATGCTCACTAATTTTCTTAGTTTCCCCATGTTCATCATCACCACTAACCTCATGCCTGCTTTCAAAAGACTACTCTTTTTCACTATCAATCATGGGTGATGTTTGCCTTTGAGGAGTATTTTGACTTGATGGAGGAGAGACATAGTGAGTGGAGGGTGAGGAGGATATGTGAGATGAGCCATGAGATGAAGAGGCAATGGAAAAATCTGGATGAGAAATGAAAGTCTCCCAAGACAGTCCTTTCTTTTCAAGCTGGTGAAGGATGATGTTTTTGATGACAGAATGATGAAAAAGACTAGCTTGTTGCTTAGCAGGAGGTCTCTTTTGAACAAGGGAGGACATTTTTTCTATGCTTTTGTAGAGGAAGAAAAGTAGGTTCAACAACTGATTTCTTGTGAAATGCATGAGAATCCTAATGTGATAGGAATAAATCTGGGAAAACCTCCCTTCACATGTGAAATACTTCATGCTGACTCTCATGATAGGGGCATAGCTGCTCAATAAGTGAGAAAAATAAAATATAGCTTGGCAAGCATCCTGATGCTTTGGTTTTAATAAAGGTTTATAGTGATTCAGATCTAGGTATGCTTGTTTGAACCACTTTTCTCCTATATATGGGATCTTAGTTGCTTTGGAGATAGCGCTAGGAGTGAGTTTAAAGTCTAGACCAGCTAAGTGGACATGCTTTCCTTGCAGTCTTAGGGAAAACAATTGTGTTAAGGGAGGGTAATTGGTAACCTCCTGGACTTTTTGGCAAAAATCAAGGCAGCCCACCTCATGGAAGTTAAAAATAATTGAAGGGGATTCATTTACTTCTTGAGTTGTCACAGGCTCAAACCTTTTGTGAAATCCCCCCTTGCTGACTTTCTTTGGAGGCATAGCTTTGTTTTAGGCCTTCTTTCACTCTTTTATCAAAACAGGCCTTCAAAATGAACTAAAAATAAAACTCTTCCTTCAACACTGTATCTTTGTCTTAACTAGCAACTAGGTTCTTTTAATGAAAATAGTTTTCTTTCCTAAGGACTGTGCCTTTTCTGTTTTGAAAATACTGAGCTCTATTCTTTAACCTTTAACACCAAATAAATTTTGCAAACTGATAATAGGCACTTTCTTAAAAAATTGGTTTTTCTTCTTTGGACCGTGCCCTGGCTTCTTAAACAAAATAGACCTTTCTCGTTTTGAAAAATTGTTTTTCCTTTTTCAAAAACTATGCCTAGCTACTCAAGAAAAAAAAGCCTTTGCAATCAAACAATAGCCTTTTTCCTTAATCATTGTTTTGTTGTATTTTAGCAAACATGGTGGTTTCTAGAGAAACTGTGTTTTCTTCCTTCATAATATTGCGCCTGTTTCCTTAACCAAATTGACTCTTAGAACCCTTCAAACTCAAAATTTTAGGTGATGAAAATAGTAAATACCTCTTGAAATGTATGGTGTGGTTTTGGAGAAAGTTTGAGTTGGTAGAAAATCTGATTCGATGTGGATTGGAGGCAGTTTGAGCAGCACTACGCTCTTGTGCACCGGCGCATAGCGTTGAACACTGTCGGGTCGGGTAGTGGGCACCCGTTGCACGCCGGTGTGTGTCGGGTCAGGCAGAGTTAACAGGTGTGTCACGCCACTCTACAGGCGCATCGCGCCCAATGAAAAAACCTTCTGTGAACACCTACAGGCGCGTTGCATCCTAAAAAATTTGCGAAGTGACTTTCTCAAAAACTTAAGAACGAAATCCTTCCTTTGCCAAGTGAACAATGATATGTGAAGACCTTTTCTTAAGGGTTTTTATAGGCTTTTTTGAAATGTTTGAACCAACCCTTTAGGGACTTTTTATCTTGCCTCTGTATTTGTCATTAAACCGAAGATTTTCTCAAAACAAAATACCTTTCCTTTTTCAAACAAATTTTAACCTTTGTTGATCTTCCCTCTGCTCATTTTTAGGAGGAAATAAAAACATGTTTCTACCATTTATATCAAAGGTTTTCTCCAAACCGTGACATTGTATATCATGTGAAATAAGCTCATAAAAACATTACCACTGCAGCGTTTTGAAACCACTATGTATCCATTTTTTTATGAGGAGAAGGAGGTCCTGAAACCATGTGTTTTCTCCTTCTGCTTGTTAACCAAAGAGATCAACTTAAAACATAAAGATCTTATCTTTATCATATAGTGTGCCTTTTTTGTCCTTTCGAAGGTGGCCTTTCAAACTTGAAACTTGAATTCATCCTCTGATTTAAAACACCTAAAAATGCAGATTGCTTGTATCCACCAAGAATTGGTTTCCTACATCTTTGTTTTACCTTTTTAATAGGCTAATCCATATGATCTGTGACCCCAAATGTTTATTTAAAGTCATTGTTGGGCCTTTAGCTCATGATGAAGGGGGACCTTCAAAAAATGAAATTTCACCTATTCTTAAAAATGTTCCCTTTGTCTTTTAAATGAGGTGAAAAAATAAATTTTGGCACTTGTCCTTTATTCATCACTTGGAGGGATTAATTCTTGATAAACCATAATGAATCTATCTAAAAACAAGAATTCCCTTTTCCACATAAATCATCTGGGTGGACTATCTCTTTATATCAGTTGCAGAAGTCACTTTAAACAGAGCTTGGTCTACCTCCTTGGCCATTTATATGAGGCTTCTTTAGTCAAAATTATAACCTCTGATTTATCCTTTGAAGGAGGCTTTCATAAACATGAGAATAGAGGCCTTTTAGCACCATCATGTCACTCTTTGGCTTTTGATGTGGAAGAGGCCTTTAACCTATAAACTCTCATTTGTTTCACCATTGTTTCTCAACTAGGCTTTCCAAAAGAAAACATTCTCAAACATAATTTTAAACCCTGCTATGCATTCTTTGTTCATATTTGGAGGAGGTGGCGCAGAACAGCCTTTGAAGTCACTTGAAACATTGTTGACCCTCTGCTTGTTTGTGAAGGAAGCCAGAGAAATTTTTTTCTAACCCTCTGCTTTTATATGAAGGAGGTTCAATCATGTGTTTCTAACCCTCTACTTATCATTGAAGTAGGCTATCATTAAACACAGGATCTTCATCTATTTCAATCATTGTACCTTTCTTTGTATGTTTGCTTGAAGAATATCAATAGGAAACAAAGTGAAATTTGACATTTATCATTGATAAAATCACTTGAACCTAATGTCCTCTTTCTTTATGAGGCATTGTTTGAGATGTATATCCCTTTTGTAAAATTACTAGGAATCTTTAGGAGTAAATAAGGTGCTTTGTAGGTGGTGAGAACTTACTACCATGAATCCCTTAAACAACTCTTTCTTCCCTTAACTGTATATTCATAATGTGTGATGAACTTGTCTGTGACAGCCTTTCAAATTTTTTAGTTCTTGATGAAGTATAAGATGCAGTTGTCCTTCTTCTACTTTCATTGTGATGCCTAATTTTCTTTGAAGCTCTCTTTGCCAGAAAACTTATCACTATTGATTTTACAAGACTGGTTTATAGGGCTGGCCACAATCTGCACTTTTCTCTTACTTTCATAGTAAACTAACCTAGCATGAAACTTTATCTTGAGGTGCTCTTTTTGCTTATACTTTTTTTAGTTTCATCAATCAATACATCGCTGCAAAAATATAAAAACATATTCTTTTGAAGTTTGGATGGCTTCCTTGATGTTTCATGGGAATCATGCCCGATTTAATAATATTTCTTCAGACAGGGAAACTCCTTCTCCTTTCCGGATTTGAACATTTCTGAGCCTTGCTAGAAAAAAAACAAAGTGACTCTTTTTTATGGTGCGTGACCTAGGGATAGACTAGGGTTTTGGCTTTGGCAAATAACAAGACATGATGGATGACTAATATTGAAGACAGGGTTTTTGGCTCAAAATAGTCTTGCCAAGGAATTTTCCCTAAAACACCACCACTTAGACCTACATACTTTGTCACGGAGTTTGAATGGATTCTTGGGCATGAATAGGATTATCACATGACAAAGTGATCAGTGAGAGAGGGGTAGCCACCTTGTTAAATGTTGGACAGTGATATTTATGGAAACAAGGATTTTGATAGCAGAGAAGCGAAACCTATAATAGCTATAGACAGGGAGGCTTTGCTGAATTGTGATAGGTAGGGAAACTGAAGGGTTTTTCTCATTATAGGCTAAAGGAGAGGGGTAGGAAAAAAAAAACTTGTTTGAGGTGTTTTCTAGATGACAAATTAACAGATTTATATTAGCTTCTAGAAAACTCAGCCAATGAATCTAGTCATCAAAACAGTTAAAAATACCGATGACTAACACTTTTGAGAGTGACGGTACCTGATCCTATAATATTTGAAGATCCATCATTTCCAAAGAATATGGTTACATCCTTCTTCTCTTTCAGAGATAAAAATTTATTTCTATCTCTAGTCATATGCGTTAAGCAACCACTATCAGCATACCAAACATATTTTTTGTTTTGAGCCTTGAGAGCGAGAGAAAAATTATCAGTCTTCGTCTTCTTCCATGTTCAATCATTATGTGGCTTTGAAGAGTCTTCTGGAGGACTTTCAATTCTGCACTCTCTGGCTATGTGCCCAAATTTTTGACATTTGTAACATTCCATATTATTTCTTAAACGTTCAAATCCATTGATGTTTTGTTGAGCCCTAGGAGGTTCATATTTGAAGGATCTCCTGGAATTGTATTGGTTCCTAGGGTACATGTGACATTCTACAGCTTATGGCCAAATTTTCCACATGAATAACAATAGCCATGAAAAATATGTTGGTACCACGATGGAAATCTCTGTCGAGGAATTGTCTTCCAAGGTTGTTCTTGTGAATCTTTTCCAATGACGTCTACATGCATGTCAGATCTCATAGGTTCATTGTATTTTGTTGTAGAAGGTTCGGCTTCTTCTTCTTTGTAACTGAGGCCAGTTATGTTGTTGTAAGACCATTGATTGTTGATGAGTTATTCCTAATTCCCTTGAGTTTTTGGCATAGTTTTGGACAATTTTTCCCTTCTTCAATTCCTTACGTAGTGAGACTACTTCGGCCTCTAATGCTTCCCTTTATTGGTTTCTTTCTTAAAACTTCTTTTGAAGTGACTCTTCAATATATTTTTGTTCTTCAACTTCAATTTTGAGACCTTGAACTTGTTCTTCAAGAGTATTGGAATAGATCTTCTCAGCCTTGAGCTCTTTTATAAGCCTGATTGCCTCCTTAAAAAATTCTTCTGTGGTCAACCCTTCGTCTTCATTGTTTGATACCTCTTGTTTATTGTGCTTGTCCATAAACAATACTCTCTCATTGTATTCCTCTTGCATTGTCACTATCCTCATCGGATGATGAGCTATATTCTCAAGAGAGAAAGTTCCTTTTGAATCCTTTATTTTTTCCTTGCTTGTTGAATTTATTGAAACATTTCTTTCCTTTTGAGTTGCCATCACTTATTTTTGGACATTTTGCTACGAAATGCCCAACTTCACCACAGCTGAAAGGTATCAATGGAAGTTTACCTTTGAATTTTCCCTTACCAATTTTTATTTTTCTTGTAAAGTAAGCATATTCTCCATCTGAAAGACCTTATTCATCATCTTCCTTTTCTTCACACTTGTAAGTGCAGGCCTTTTCCTTTAAAGATTGTTTGTCGTTATTGGTTTTCTTAGATGAAACAAATGGAGTTTCTAGATGTGAATTACTCTCTTCTTCGTCAAGTCTCATTTCATATGCGATGACAACTCAAGGTAATTCCTCTTTTCTAAGTTTGTCCAGATTTACACCGTATTCTAAGACCGATACCTTTGGGTTGAATCTCCCTGGTAACGTTCTAAGAATATTTACTATAATATTTTTCTCATCAACAGGCTCTCCCAATCCTTCTAGAGTGTTTCTTACTTCATCAACATGATGGAAGTATGCAATAATGTTGCCATCTTCTTTCATTCTGAGTTGCTCAAAAATTTCTTTCTAGATTTGAAGCTTTTCTTATTTGACATTTGAGTCACCTGCATATATATTCTCAAGCTTGTCCCATACATTTTTGGCGATTTTACAACACAATACCTTATGATAAGTAGATTCAATACGTCCACTGACAATAATATTCTTTTATTTTTCATCATTTACCAAATTATTCTTACCTTGTTCATCCATGGTTGGTGTAAAGCCATTTTGAACAGTGTCCCATATTTTGTAACCTTGCGCCAAGAGATAGACCTCCATTCTTCCTTTCCAGAGTGCATAATTATTTTCATTGAACATAGGTACACCATTCTTGGTATGCTCCATGACCTCCTTCTAGCCGTTAAACTGCTATTGAAGGAACCAAGATCTGATACAAATTGTTGGAAATACCAAGAGGGGGGGTGAATCAATATTCCTTTCAATTAGTATTACTATTAATATTTCATATCATTAGTTAATATTCAATTATTATCAGTGTTTGTACAATGATAGCAGTAAACAAAATGAACACAGTTGCACAATTTTTTAAGGTGGAAAGTCCCTTCGGGACAAAAACCACCTGAATGATTTTCTAATAATTCTTTAATATTCAAATCCAATTGAAAATAAAGCTCCAACTTCCTAGAATCTAGAAAATCATTCTTCTCCAGCTCCCACTAGATGGACACTCCAATGCTCGAAATTCTTCAGTAGTCAAATGAATGGATGCCCCAACACCCAATGAGCTACAACTCACCCTAGCACCACCCTACCACCCTATAGAATAATAAAATAATAATGGACTCCTGTACTAGGAAAAATTGTCCACTTTACAATGATATAGAATGATGTAGAAGAAGAAGGCACACTAGACCATAACCCCAACTATGACACAAATACCTAATGATGATCCTAGACCTCCTAACACTGCCTCTTCAATTCTTGGTAGATAGACACTTGTACAAATTTTACAATTATTCTTTTATAGTGACTTAGTATAATGATACCTTTACAATGAATATATGCAATGCTTCCCACTTTAAGACTTCAAGTTGTGAACTTATTGTCGTTGTTATGCACCTTGATTGTTTCTCTTGTCATGATACCCTTTATCACTCTTCAAAACATTATATCATGCATTGAATCTTATATTGATGAATATATAATACCTACAAAAAGTATTCAACGAAATACCCATGACATGATAATAGAAAAACTTACCTCATCCTACAGAGCATATGTCAGTGCTAAACAAAAAAACAAAATTAGAATACAAATAACCTAATGCAATTAAGAGATGAAAATGCACATACAGAATATTCTTACCTAGAGCTTACCTCTGTGGCACCTTGGTTTTCTTTTCTACCCAGGAAAGTATGGTCCTTTGCAGCGCTTGACAACACATGATATAGCTTTTTCTTGCCTTCTAGGAGCTCAATATTAAGTCTGGTGTATTTGTGTTATTTCATATCCCCAATATGTCATTTTTCATCCTATAGTATTATTCTGAGTCTTCTTTCCATTTCCACAGATCTAAACTAATTTGGATTGTTCAAGGCAAAGTTATGCCCAATCTCTCACAATGACCTAGTTATGGACTGGTTCAGTAGAGAAAAGTTGTACGACATGCCATGTGTCACTTTTTCCTCATTCGACTCTAAACTTGATATAAAAAACATTGCAGTATGTGCATTATCTGCTATTTTTTACATAATTCCAATCTGATACTCAGAGAGAGATTTATGACGATTTTCCCAAGGTCACCTCTTTGCAATGAAGTTCAGAAGCCTGCAAAAACCCTAACTTCCACAGATCATATCTCCAAAAATATTTCCAACCATGATCTAAAATTTTTACACGAGCTTCTTCAAGATTTATGTTCACCTCATAAAATTTTTAGCTTCTTAACCTTCGTAGAAAAAACGTTATATCAGAGATTCCATGATGACCTGTTTCAAGTAGCGAAATCCCTACATGAGGAGGATATGAAGACCACAATTTATATGAATGCTTAGGTTGAGAGGGTCTTCAACAGGTAAACATGTGATGGAGTTTAGGAGCTTAAAAATGATTAATTACTGACTTTTCAATGACAAAAACCAATTATTAGTGTCTTTCCACAACCCCATGGGTTTTTAGCCTACTAACTAGAGTTAGTATGAATCTTCATTCCAAGTGTACGAAAAAGGACCACTTCAGTTGTGTATAAAAAACAGCCCTAACAGCAAAGATGGCTACCAATATCCTCAGATCTGCAGTTAGGTGATCAAGATAAATGCCGCAAAATTCTAGATCTATGCATTAGAAGATATTAAACAGTAGAAAAAACAAGATTTACTACATTCATCCAATACACAAGACAAGAATATGTTGAATGAATTTTGTATTAATAGCACCTTGGAAGAAAACACAGAAGGGTGTTACAAGTTCTCCTCAATGGGATGGGTTCTTGTAAGTCCTCAACACTTTAGATCTAAAACTCCTCTCTCTTTATGGCGTAGAGAACCCAGACAAAAATGGTACCAAAATATCACTATGATGGTGAATCAATAGTCAGACCAAAAGTATAGATCCAGAGTGATCTTTAGGCAGAAAAAGGTGGTAAATGAATGCGAAGATCCTTCTATTTATAACAAAATATTGAGTTAGTCTAGATATTAGTGCTTAATTAAAATATTATTAACCAAATCAAGATCCAACTTTTATGGAATATTTTATTATATTTGTTGGAGAGAAAAGTAATTTGACTTGGGTCAAATCCCTTTATTTGTAAATAATAAATAAATAAATGATCTATTTATCATTTTAAGGATGTGGTTGAGTGATAATAAAAAAAATAATGATTTATTTAATTATTTAAGGGTGATTTAGTCATATTTAACAAATAATATTATTTAAATAAGGTTTAAATAATTATTATTAGAAAATAATAAGATAGATAATGATTTATCTAATTAATTTCCTTGTTTTGGGTTAAATATAACCAAGAATATTAATTAAGCTGCTGTTTAACTAATTATTCCTTGAGGAAAATAAAAAAAATGTAGCTTTATTTAATATTTCCTCATGGGGTTTCCTGTTTTGACCATAAACAACTTAATAAAGGTGGTTTACTGAGTTATTTTCATAGTGAAAGAAATTTTACTTAGGGTAAAACTGGTCTTACATGGTGTACATAGGTCTAGATAATGATAATAGGTTAGATGACCAAAAAATGGTGTAACAGATTGTCCCCCAGCGTGTGAGCATTAGGAGCTAATCGTATGACCAAAGTACATTGTAAGAACTCAATCACTAGACATCGAAGGGGAAGTCAAAGAGAGAGAAGTATAAGGTAGACCAAAGTGCTGAAAGGACTAGACCCTGAGGAGGTGATACTTACAAGTGTGACAAGTATCTTTTATGAGCGAGTACCTGTGCTATAGGCAGCAGAGGAGGCATACCTATGTCTACCGAGATAAAGTACAAATAATAAGGCATCTAGTAAACAAGGGACTGAATAATATAGTACATGTTGGCATAAACATGAGCCAAATAAACAACATGATAATGAATCCCACATACATATTGTGCTTGTGATAATAGGCAGGACATGTATAATAATATCTAAGTACATGAGATATAAATACAACCCAGATGCCCCTGTAAACAGGAAAGGGCTTTGAAAATCTGACTAATACATGCAATTAAAAAGGTGTTGTAAGTGGATGAGGCTGACATCATCAAATCTATGGAGTTGAGTCGAAGGCTAAAAGGAAGGGGTCATCCAAGCGTGTGGGGGGCTGCTTGTAGTGCCACCCCCTCATGAGGGCTAAGACATATCACACATACCCAGGAATCACTGATATCAGCTGCTACATCACTAGATCATCAAGTATATGGATATCGATCATGCTGAAAAGGATTTGGAGCTGAGAAACAATCAAGTCAAAGGGAAATAAGGAGTCCCTTTTCCTGATCCGAGGCACCGAAAAACAGTGGAAGCTGGAACCAAGGTACATTGCCCTCTAGACTTGTCTTTTGGAATGAATGAGCTGATGTCGACAGAAGGAGGTCCGCCATAGGTGAGGCAATAAGGGATCCTCAACTAAAGCACGAGAGAATATAGTAGAGTGAATGACAGACTAACACTAGGGATGATGATGAAATGGGGGGGTACTGAGTAGCAGACGGATGACTTCATTTGTTTAGAGCATAAAGGGCATGGATGACCTAGTAGAAACTGACACAAAATCATGAGGGATAGGGGACAGTTGGACTAAAGGCCATAATGTGTGACACGAGAGAGGGATCAAGAAATGAAGGATGGATGACTATGATGGGATACAAAGGGACTCGGGATAGATTCCACGAATGTAATGATGACTCAGCTCGGATGCTCTAAACAAAGCCAACTCGATGTTGCTGCCACACAGAAAAAAGGTCCAATGGAGACCCTAAAAACACAAGTACATAATGGTTACTCACGACGAAGATCGACACAAGCATGGACAAGTATGAAGGGAAAGGGATGCCCCCAAGTAAAAGTGTGGCAGGTGAAGAAGTTCAATTTTGAGGAGGGGTGAAGTGACCCTTCTTGGACAAAATGTGTCCCAATGAAGTATCAAATCATGAAAAACTAAGAGAGCCATTTGAGGGCCCGGTGAGATCTTTCCAATGGTACAGATAGTTTGGGAAACAGAGCTACAGTTTAGCCATAGTAGGTGAAAGAAAAATCATGGGTTACTCTTTTAATAAGGCATTTACCATACAAATTCACTCATTTGCATGTGGAGCTGTGGTGAATGTAGAGAGGAGAGAAGGCCCTAAATCTTGTAGCGATTGTAGCGGACAAACCGACCGTTGGAATCGAGATCCATCAGTTGTAGGTAAGAAGCCTAACCCTACTCCTTATTTTCAGTGGATTGAAAGTTCAGATTAGGTCCCCAGGGTTTAGGAACAGACCCCTGCTTCTCTTCTTGGCCAAGTCATAGTTTTTGGGGCAAAAAGTATGACCTGGGTAGCCGGTTTTGAGAAAAGAACTGCAGCCTGTCCCAGGTTTGGGCCTGAAATGTGTGACCTGTCAGGGAGGGGTTTTTCTATGCTGTTTTTTGGCTAAGCACTAGGTTTTTATGATGAGATACAATATTTCCTATCTGTATACTAAAAAATATGGTGTTTCTGTGTAGATATGGTAGAATTACGTATGAAATGGAGAGAGAGAGACCTGGGCACATTACGGTCGGAGATCTAGGAGGATCAAGGTGCCTGTAGTGCATTGGCTAGGTTTGGGGTTCTGAAGTTTGTGGAGAACCCTTTGATGAGAGCTGGAGAGCCCTTATTGGCCTGGATTGTCAGCTATTTGGATCCAGACCATGAAGTATTTATAGTGCAGGGGCACCAGATCGACTTGACGGTCCAAGATATATATTTCCTAACAAGTCTCCCACCACTTGGGATGGTAGGGAATACTTAGCCAATATTACCACGGGGGCAGAATATCATAGAGTTTGTAGAGCGCCATTTTCAACCAGGTCTCCAAGTCAAGGGGACTCGGATACCCATCGGGGATTTGGAGAGGTTAGAGACTCGTGCTGTGGCCGCAGCAGTGCTGTGGATCCTAGACAACCAGGGACTCCACCACATCACTGGAGGGCAGATGATGCTTGTGGAGAGTGTTTTGAGTGGGACCTACTACAGGTGGGCCTAGATGATGTTTTCGTAATTGAAACGATAGTTGTCGCTATGCCAAAGGGAAGTGAACTGTGACTGTGCATATGGTACAGTTTTGTGCTCATTCTTCTTTAAGAAGATCTCGACACTTTGACCTCGCATACAGCTCCAAGATGGGGGCTGAAGAGAGCCTAGGATGTGCTGGTGGGGGAAACTACTGTGCAGAGGAGGAGGTGGGGTGGTTGGACGGGTGTTCCAACCCAAGTTCTTTGTTCATTGGGATCAGATGCCACTGTATATAGATGACTATCCCTATAGTGGGATGAGTTATTGTGGGGATCCAGATTTTCCACTACCACTTGGTCAAATATGGGGGCCCGATGGTAAGTGACAAATTGCTAATATTTTGTGTGCATGTAAAGTTCTAGAATATTGTATGTGGTACTAATTCTTTCACTTTTGGTATGCAAATACAGCACCGGTAAAATTGATCGGGTATATGGGATGGCCTACAGTATCGGGGACCACAGGACATAGTGGAATGAGGGCGTAGAAAAATGAGGATGTAGCAACCCTCCTAGAGGACATCCGTCATAGATGTGAGAGGCTTCTGGCTGGTGTTTCAGAGTGTGGCTGGCAAGACTTAGATGACCAGTACATAGAGCCATGTATTGGTCTACCCTCTGAGTGGCAAGGGGTCATGTGGCGCATGGCATTGGCCAGACAAGGTATGCATGATCTACGAGCTACGGGAGCAAAGCCATTGGTTCATCATCCTCCAGATAGTGATTAGTGTGTAGGGGTAGGTGGTGTCCCCAGTTTTTAGTTTTGTAACATGCTATGGCCATGTCATATGTATCAGAGTGGATGGACTCTAAAACATTTTATACGACACATATTATGTATATGCATCGTTTTGATATTTTTAATTTATTGTCTTGTGTTAAATGTGTGTGCTAAATGCCAATCTACAATATGGTTTGCAATGCTATCTACATAGTGATATTGTGCTCTAGGTACATGACTGAATGTAATGATTTAAAATTCACGCATCAAAATATTCACTCAGAAATATCTTCTAAAAAGGATAGGATTATGCACACGATAGACACCATTCAATTTCATGACAATAATAGGGAATCTAAACAAACATGAAGGTGGAGGATGCAATGTGAAAGGGCATCGAATAATAAACCTCGCACTACATCATATTCAGCCTGATTATTGGTAGCAGTAGCAATGCATACACTGTTCGAGAGAACAAGCGAATGCAAGGGGATAAAAATGGCCCAACCTGCCAAGGCTAGAGTCTGGGAGTAGCGAATTGCACCATCGGCAAAACTGATATATGGTGTGGATGGGAGGTCCATCTAAAAGGTGCCATAAGGCAATAAATGGGAGGATGATGAACAATGTTGGCAACCTAAGCACAAAGTAGAAATTGAATGCACTCTGCGGGAGGGAGTGGTCTGGGTAGGATGTCTACTACTCACACACCGATAGTGAAGTGGAGTTTGGGAGCTACCGGGGGTGTAGCTTGTGCTTAGGCTGTGAAAGTCACCATAGGCATGGATGGTGCTATCCAGTTTATGGGTGGGAAATATGAAGTCAGGGGTGGACATGGCTTCCATTATGTCATCATCACAATAGAATATGGAGTGACTGGAGGAAGGGAGACCACATGACGCGGCGAAGCTACCTGACTCATCATCATGAGAAGAAAGGTTCACATGTGCATCGTCATGGGGGATGATGTAAGAACAAGTAGATAAGGGATCTACTGATGTTGAGCCTAGGGTGATCGCTAAAGGGAGGTCAAGCGAAACAACAGGGGAAGATTCAGGGGGAGCTTCTGCTAAGGGTCTTATGGATGATGACAGGTAGAGGATGGTGGTGACAGGCTCCATCATCTCGACATCAGGAGCGGGAATGTCAATAGGAGCAGGTAAATCCTCAGTCTGGCTTGTAGCATACTGCGCAATTATGGGAGAGGCAGATTGGTTCTATTCAATCTCGTACTCCCGAACTACCTCTAAAGAGGTACGATAATTTGTAAGGTGGGGACAATGGTGGGAATAATTGCCATGGAAATCACACAAAGCACAAGGTTGGTTGGTGTGAATAGTGTTACGATACTTGGCTATAGTCGAGGAAGAAACAGAGGCTTCAGGGACCGTAGAATCGGAGAACGCAACTTTAACCATGGGCTTGATACAGGGCAGTTTAGGATAGTTATGGGTGGCATGGCCAATGACATCACACAAAGCACAGGGCTTTGTAGGCAGGGGAACTTCAGGGTCTGTTCGGGTAGCCTTGTCCTTGGAGTCCCTCTTGCGAGCTTTTCCATTATTACCCAAAGCGGTCACAACAGGAGGTGGTTCTTGTTGAGGTGGTTGAGGTACTGTTGGAATGGGAGAAGTCATGGGGACCAATTGAACTACGGTCAAAGCAAGATAAGGTTTGAGTTGACCTGGTGAGGTAGCAGCTAGAGGATCAAGGTACCAGACAGGAATCCCAAGGGTCAAGTTAGGAAGATATAGGGTGGCCATGACAAGTTCCGTATAAACTCCTGGTGGTGGATCTAGGAATGGTATTTGACCGGAGGGGTAATGGCCAGGCGGGAAAACTCCTAAATAGTTAAGGCCTGGAGGAACCATTCTAGGAGGGTAGATAGGCTCAGGGATACCATCTGAAGTTCCATGAGAGGGAGGTCCAGCAGGCTGAGTCGAAGGACTAGGAGTAGGCTACAGAGGATGAGAAGGCTGATGACTAGCCAAGGCGGGCCGCTTGAGAGCAGACCGAGATGATTGAATCATGAAAAAATTTGATTATTTAGGATTAGAGATAGGAGGAGGAAGACTAGGGAATGTACCAAGCAATGAGGAATCTTTTTAGACTCCAAATGAGACATTGGTCAAAGGCTCGACGATTTTCTTGTTGGCCACAGAAGAGATAGTGGACTCAGGGGAGGTCTGAGGCTTCGGTTCGTAATATGTCAACTGGTCAATGGTGACTATATTTTCATTATGAGGGAAGGACATATTGAGATGGACCGTAGAAGGGACAAAATACATCGCATAAGTGTAGCTACGACCCAATAGAGTGTTGTAATATAAGGGGGCATCTATGACTTCTACGTCAACGCAAACAGTCTTTCCCGCAAGAGTAATAGGACAATTGCGGAATAAGCCAATGGGCTGGGAGGCATGGCCATCCCACGCTCGAAGAGTGATCATGGAAGGAGCCAACTAAGGTTATCTGAGTTTCTTCCAAACTGAAGTAGACATCACACAGGTAGATGCCCCCTCATCAATAATGCACTAGGAAACGTTGGTGTTTTTTATCTTGACTGGGATTTGGAAAGCGACGGAAGTAGGGAGAGAAGGATGATCTGACTGGTCAACATAAAAGACAATAAATCGATCGTCAGAAGGATCTACAGTTCCCATGGAAAATAGTAGAGATTTTCATTGTGAAGGGCACAACTGGAGGAGTTCCAGCGTTGAAATGGCAGCGGGAGATTGTGCCAAATCATCTACTATACTATATGAATGG
Source organism: Pinus albicaulis (assembly GCA_034641835.2). NCBI lineage: Eukaryota > Viridiplantae > Streptophyta > Pinopsida > Pinales > Pinaceae > Pinus > Pinus albicaulis. Next base: position 1,286,757,187 of record CM076577.1, on the reverse strand, counting down.
GAAGCTTTACCAGAAGCAGCATTTCGGCATAATGGTCCCTTAGGGATCTTGGTATGAACCTCTGCCTTAGGTTTAGGGATCTGCAAAGGACCATTAGGTGTCAAAAGAGGCGCTGTAGCGACCGAAGGAGGTAGCTCGGAGACAGACATAGCGGGAGGCTTGTTGTACTGACAGGACCAAGTCTGAAGATTGATGTCTATGGTTAGAGGTTGATTAGAGTTCATCATGAGAATCTGGTAATCGGAGGTACTAGATGAAAGATGTTGAGTGGCCACCTATCCTTCAGGTGGTTAGGTAGCCACAAATCGTTGCAGAGGGAAAGGATCAGTAAGCACGACCGGTTGACTAGGTGTAACATTGGGAAGGATGGAAGGGGAGGATTGTTGTCCTCATAATGTTGCTTGAGACTTCCATAGTTGTTGCATCTATGGTAAAATAGGACAGTCATGTGTATAATGACCATAAACACCACAACAAGAACAAGGCTTGTTCGTGCGAACAACCCTGTCCTGCTTGGGCTCGGTGCCCTGTTGCTGGTTAGTAGTGTTAGGAGCATTATTTTGAGGATTAGGTCCATGATTACTAGGAGCAGACTAATTTTGAGTTCCTTTCCTCTTCTCTTTGGATGGAGGAGGATTAGTCGTGCCCTTCTATGCATATACCTACCCCTGAGGAGGTGGTGGCTACTGTCGCAGGGGTTGAGAAGGCAATGGAGGAGGCGGTGCTAATGTTGGAGGAGCTAGAGCACCAGGCTGTGGATACGAATAATAAGAAGGTTGGGTAATAGTGTGGTAAACAAGAGGTTGGGAAAAAAGAGGAGGCATGCCATATCCTGGATATGTGCTACCAGGAGGGGGAAAAGTGGAGGAGGTGCTGGCCCCCCCCAAGGAAAGCCATAGCCCATGGGAGGTTGAGCGTATGGGTTAGAGAGAGCTCAAATGATACCGTTGGCCGTGTGAGATTCCCCTGGTGCATTGGAACCACTAGTTCTGGGAAGATCAGGTAGACCAGTATAAACATAACTTGACTGAGCATAGATCAGGTCATATTTTAACGTAATTTGGAGAGCGGCTTCTTTGGTTTGAGGAAAGTACGATGCGACATCCTTCTCGATAGGTGGAAAAAGAGATATAAGGAACCAGTCCATGTAGACACAGTCTTCAAAGGTTGGAGCTCGACATAGGCTCTTTCTTCTCTGCCATTCCTGGACATGGTCGGATAGGCGGGTCACAGACGATTGACGAAAATAATTCAAGAGTTTGGTACCAATGTCATAATGAAGGGGAAGCTGGAAGTAAGATAGAAAATCCTGGGTAATAGTCGCAAAGTGGTATGAGAGGAAGGGGCTTGATCAACATACCACTTAGAAGCTTCACCTGTAAGCGTACGTTGGAAGAACCTAAGATGGACAGAGTCGTCGGTAATGGAGTTAGACGAACACCACAGGTTGAAAGATCGAACATGATTTGTAGGATCTTCTCCAGCATGGCCTTAAAACTTTGGGATGTTGGAAGGGAGATTCATCGACATAGCAGGCCAACTAGCGTCATGGTGTATAGGGTCAGTTATCAACTGGTCAAAATCAGGGAGGCTGAGGCTTGCCATGAAGGGGAGCAAGGGCGCAGTCAAGGTAGTGTCCATTACGGTCCCACTAGTGGTATTCCCAGCTTGAGGGTCGGGGTTAACACCAGCATTAGGTCCTGCACCAGACATGGTGAAGGTGACAGGGGGAGAACCGAAGGCGGAATGAGAAGGAGAACCCAAAGGACCAGAAGAAGAGTCAGTGTGCAGACTCGGTGGAGGACTAACTTGAATCCTACGTGGAGGAGTAAGTCTTCCTACCAGAAACTGAGGATGAAGGCCAAGAAGTCTCCATGATAAATGCCTTGGTGCCACAATGATGACAACACAAACATGGCACAAAGTAAAAAGAGACTGACAAGAGCAGGGAGGTGCAGGATCAACTGATTACAATATCGAAACAAGGGCGGAGAGGTGCAGGATCAATTGATTTCAATGTTTTAGAGTCTTTGCTTGGTGGTGTTAACCAAGAATTTTTTCACTTAAGGTGTGTGTGTGAATTCTGTAAATTTTAATTTTTAAACCGAGACATTTGTAGAGAAAAATAAAAAGTGTGTTGTATAGCTGCAAATAAACCTGCAAATTGCAGTATATAAGCCTACAAAAACAGAAAATAAATAGCTAATAATGAAATAATCTAAACCCAAGGAGGCGGGCCTCTCAACAACTATTCTAAAGGTGAGTAAAAAAATAATTAAAACACACTAAAAAATCCAATAGATCTAAGGCTAGGAGGGACAGGGATCTAAAGGAAAAAATCTGTTGGAAAGTGGTGCAGAAAACAACAACAAATCAGAGGAAAAATTGTTGTAAAAAGAGGTTGTGAAAGGCTCTCTCCAGGAGGGAAACAGAGTGAACCCTAGACGAAAACCCAAAAAAAGCTAAATGAGGTGATTTGGATGGATACCAAGCCGATCTGAAGTGGATCTGAAGGTGAGGTATCAAATCTAAAAAATGGATGAAGACTCTAAAATTTCAGATGACCTACAACAGCAAAAACTCTTCCATAAGAATTGGAGGGTACTGAAGGCCTAGGGGGCTAGGTTCCCACTCAGTTGAGAAAAAAATAACAAGTAAAATTCCAAAATGGGTAGAAACGGAGGTCATACAATCTTGAATAGAGGCTCAAACAAACCTAGAAAACTTTCAGAAAAATTCCCGCAAAAAGTCCAGGTCGCATTTTTTGACCTGTTTTCAGCAGAGGTCATAGTTTTTAGGCTGAAAGGTGCATCCTGAGGGTCCAAGTCATAGTTTTTGGGCCAAAAAGTGCAACCTACACTTCCAACACTCTCGGCGGTAGATTTCAAAAAAAAAATTCGTCTGAGTTGGGGCTGATGTTTGTTATCTGTGCAATAGGTTCGAAAACACAAGAAAGTTAGAATTTTTATCGTTTTAGGGTTTTATAGGTTAAAAACAACATCAAGAAAATAAAAAACAAGAGCCTGAAGAGAATTCCTAGGGTTTGAAGCAGTTGGATATGCAAGGATCAGAAAAATGACAGAGGTCATAATCGTAAACCCGTGTGGAGTTGCCAGTTGTTAGTATGAATCTTAATTCCAAGTGTACGAAAAAATAACACTTTAGCTGTGCATAAAAAACAAACCTAACAACAAATATGGCTACCAATATCCTTAGATCTGCAGTTACGTGACAAAAATAAAAGTTGAAAAAATCTAGATCTATGCATTAGAAGACATTAAACAGTAGAAAAAACAAGATTTACTCCATGCATCAAATAGACAAGACAATAATATGTTGAATGCATTTTTTATTAATGGCACTTGGGAGGAAAAAACAGAAGGGTGTTACCAATTCTCCTCAATGGGATGGGTTCTTGTAAGTCCTCAACACTTCAGATCTAAAACTCATGTCTCTTGATGGTGTAGATAACCCAGACAAAGTGGTATCAAAATATGACTATCATGGTGGATCAATAGTCAGACCAAAAGTATAGATTCAGAGTGATCTTTAGGCAACAAAAGGTGGTAAATGAAAGGGAAAACCCTTCTATGTATAACAAAATATTGAGTTAGTCTAGATATTGGTGCATAATTAAAATATTATTAACCAAATCAAGATCCAATTTTTATGGAATATTTTATTATATTTGTTGGAGTGAAAACGAATTTGACTTGGGTCAAATCCCTTTATTTGTAAATAATAAATAAATAAATGATTTATTTAATTATTTAAAGGCGATTTAGTCATATTTAACAAAGAATATTATTTAAATAAGTCTTAAATAATTATTCTTAGAAAATAATAAGATGAGTAATGATTTATCTAATTAATTTCCTTGTTTTGGGTTAAATATAACCAGGAATATTAATTAAACTATTGTTTAACTAATTTTTCCTTGAGGAAAATCAAACAAATGTATATTTATTTAATATTTCCTCATGGGGTTTCCTGTTTAGACCATAAACAACTTAATAAAGGTGGTTTACTAAGTTATTTCATAGTGAAAGCAATTTTAATTAGGGTAAAATTGGTCTTACATTGTGTACTTAGGTCTATCTAATGATAATAGGTTAGATGGCCAAAAAATGGTGTAAAAACTGGGGTTACTAACTTCAAACATGAATATCTCTCAAATCTTGAAGAATTACGTGGCATGCCATATATCAACGGAAACATCTCGACAATTAGAAACCCTCAAAAATTTCCTTGACAAGGAATATAGTAATTTTGTAGGTAAAAATTCCCATGCAAGATTGGGGTAGCCACTAGTGCTGCTTTGGTTGACATCAATGTCAAACACTGATTGAAAGTAATGGATTGAGATTATTTTAATCAAAATATAAGGGGTCTCATCATGATCCAACTTGTTTAGTTGAATTACAACCAATGAATGGCATTGTCACTAATTGGCCACCACACCAATACAATGGATTATAAGTAATAAAAATAAAATTTTGTTAAAAGAGATATTTTAGAAAAAATAAGAATAAGTATATAATTGTGGATTTATCTCTAAAAAATGCACTCTTACATGGATGCGACACAGAATCATTGATGGTTAAAAGGTAACCATGTCGAGGCTATGGATGCCAGCTGGTAGGAGAGGTTCTACCTATGACAAATGAGTAGCTTTAAAAGCTAATCTACAAAAGCATGCTACTTTATCTTTAAATTAAGTAATAACTGATATAGGAAAAGGAATTTTCATCGTTAAGAGGATATGAGACAAATTTTAATTATGTGAGTTTGTTTTATTATTCAGAGAAATATTACTTATCTTAAATTTCATTGAATTTCTATTTTCTGAACTATTTTTATTTTTAAATTTTTAAATTTCAAAAATATGAGAGACAAATGGTCCTTCCAATGAATCGCCAATTTTTTTACTATTAAACAAACCCCCCATTTATTTTTATAATAATTAATATTGTAAAAATAAATGGGGACACTTTCAATTGTTTTTCCAAAAATATTAGAAATTAAGGGTTTTCCCTTAGATAATGTTAAGGCATTAAGCTAAGTCACGTAGGACCAAGCACTTCTCACTTTATCGCAAAGCACAAAATAAAAACGTAATGTAGATTAATCATAAGTCAGAATCTGTGAAATGCGATCAATAAAACCGTTTTATAGGACCAAATGTTTTGTTGATCTCTTTATAACTTAAAAGGCCTTGAAATATTTCTGAAGTCCATAGAGCGCTTGAAAAATTCTTCACATAAGGAAAAGCCACTTGAAAAGTCAATAAATATACCGCGCATCACAAATCACAAAACATAAATGACTTTTCAAATAACATAACCCCGAACTTGCAACCTAGCGATACTGTAACATTGTGATATATCAAGGTTGGGATACTCAGATTCCACGTTATTGTGATATTGCGAGATATTACAAAGGCAACTTTATTATATTGTGATATCGTGATTTTGAGATATTGTGTTTTATCACAATTGCAACATCAGCATCGATCATAAGTCATATTAATATTAAATACCATTTGGGATTTGTGATTGGATGTTTTTACAAGACTTGAAAGGTATCACACGTAGGCCTTAATGCATAGTTAATAAAAGTCAACTGCATTTACTCTTTTAAAGGCTCTAGGAGATTTGTATCTATTTACTCGTGTTTGCAATAAAAGTCCCATCCTTATTGAATTCACTATTTTAATTGAATTTCCACTCTCATATTTTCTTTATGTTCATTTTTTTCATCTATTGCTAAATATTAGGAAAAAATGCTCAAGAATGACTAAGAAAGGAAAAAATATAGTCGACGCTTCTGCATTCGAAGACTTAGACATGCATCTGCTCTTTCCTGATACTACATGCAGCAAATATGGTGGAACTGCATCATGGGAAGATATGTATAATCTACTGGAGGATGAAGATCCAAAGGTACTAGAAATCAAAGCAATGACCAATGGTAAAATCTCGTTTGGAGATTCCTATTTTGAAGTAGTGTTATCACTGGAAAATGAGACAAGAAAATATGAGATTATTTAATGTCAAGTAGAAGGATTTATAGGGCTGAAAGACAGTAGAGAATATGAAGTATTTAAAAATCTCTAAGGTCTAAGAGGAAACATCAAATTGCGCACAGAAGGAACTAGTTAAATGTTCCTTTGCGTGCATAATTCTTCGATAAGCGCACCTTTTTGTGGCTTTTCCTCAAAAAGCCGCATGTTCATGAGAGTGATGGAAGTCACTTTCCGAGACCAAAAGGCACACTCCAGGACATTGATCCCACACTTGAGGCCTCCTAAGGACAACCACCCAACTGTCCTTAGGACCTCAAAGGAGCACACAATGGAATAAATGTGGTACAGAATGGAATCATCCTCCTCTCTTGGGTCACCATACACAATGTACCAAGAGAGGCAAGGATGATTTGAAATCTCCTACAAAATGCCACCAAGATATGAAAAATATGAGAACACATTCTCATGTTGGTCAGAATTTCCCTAAGCAATACCAACAGTGTGTGATCCGGAGCGGAGATAGAGGGGATGCAATTTTTAGCCATTCAACAACTCTAGTACACCATAGTAGAGAGAGGGAGACTTTGTGCCAAGGAAACTCAAAAGTAATGACATCATTGCATCAGGACTTGGAACCCCATAGTTCTAAGGGCCCCTTGGCAAGTGGGTAAAAGTTTCATCCTTCATTCCTACCAGTACTCAATAAGAGGGGACGTAAGCACTGTTGTTTGGATTATTGAAGTCATTTGACTCTATTAAGAGATTTCGTTTTACTTGTTTTAGTTTAGTTTTTATGTTTCAATATGCATGTTATTTCTCTATCTAGTATGCTTATGTTTTAGCATGTTCCACTAACTTACTTGACTCCATATATTTTTTTCCTGTGACCAAAAAATTAAGAGGGAAAAACCACCCCTCTTAAGAAAATGTGATTTGGCACATTCATGTTCCAAACACACTAAGACATGATTGGTGACTCCACTAACTTTTATTTCCAAGTTTATGTGGTTGTGATTTTTTTTTCAGAGAACCTCTTTCTTTACTGAGGAGTTGGGCTGGAACTGCCCCCTTTCTCTCCTTCACTACCCGATTCATCCTCAGTGACAGACTGAAGCTAAAGAGCTCCCCAAAAATTGCTATGCAGGAACTTGCATGGATTTTTTGCAAAAAAACATGCCCCAGTGCGTGCGTTCAGAGGTGACCTAAGCACGACCTTCATGCTTGTTTTTTCCTTTTCCGCGCTAAAACCAGAAGTAGAATATTTTCTACTATTTCCATCTTTTCTTTCTTATAAAAGTGTCTAGAGGCCCATAATACGTTTTCCAATGCTGGTTGAGGTGCCCCACAACTTGTTAAAGCTCACTTTTAGCTTCTTTTAGTAGTTTAGGTGTAATTTTTATTTCAATTTGATTTTAGAAAAAGTTGATACATAGTTTAAGTAGGAGGAAAATTAACTTGCATCCCAAAATAATTTATTTTTTTAAAATTTAGGTACCAAAACACCTAGTTAATTAGCCAATGCATGTGGCCCAAGTCCACACATTCTTAGCTAGTTATCTTTCATTTTTCTAGTGTAAAATTCATTAGTTTAGTTTAAATTTTGCACTAGGATTTTGGGACCAGGATCGAATTGTTGGTAGAAGAGCAAGTCATAAATACTAACTTTGCACCTTCAGGTGATCCTAGGGAAGCATATGAACACTCTCTATTAACAACTTACCATCTCCCTATAGCTGATCATATAGATTAACTAGGAAAAATTGAAAGCCACCCATATCCATGCATGTTTTTCTTTTGAGAAATAAACAAAGAAACATAATTTAAATATGGGATTTTGAAAAGGATCATCGCATATCCACATGTTCAAACTATGTTCTTGTTCACCTTTTCTTCACACACATTGACACCTAAAGTAAAGTAAAGACACCTAAAACTAACTTAACAAACCTCTCTAAATTCTCCCCACAGGGGTCACAAAAGAATTTATAGTATAAGTTAGGACCAAGGGGGTAGGCATCCAGTAAGCTACCTTGGTCAGTTGTCATCTTGAAACATAGAAGTTGACTGTTTAGGGAAATTTTCTTATCTTCCCACAGTAAAGAAAATTGGAGTGCAATAGAGCCCTGATTTAGAGGGGGTTAGGCTTATGCCAAGTGCATGCAGTGTCATTCGGGGCTACCTGACCTGTTTGATACTCGGTACTGGTAGCTGAACTACCAAGAATCCCAAGACTCTAACACTCATGACGTGGGACGATGATGCTTAGTGGCCTAAAATTAGGGCATCCTTTCCCTATAGGTGAAGGTGAAGACAACACTAGATCCTTTACCCTTACCTTGGTGGATTTTCTTTGGTTGACGAGAGGCATCACCAGTTCTTTCGAGACATTGTGCTAGCATTCGAAAGATATATTCTCAAGGCCAAGTTACATTTGAGCGTGTGAGGAATATTAGGTCTTCTAGGATTTGAGTATCATAAGAAAAAAACAAAAAACCATATTTTTTTATTGAATGATCACATAGGATTAATCTAAAGTGAAAATTTATTTTATTTTCACTTTGTTTTTTATTGACTAATCACATAGGATTAATTTGTTTTTTTTTATGCGATCAAATTTTTTCTTTTATTATAGTCTCTATCCTCTCAATTATTTCCATAAATATACCTAGTCGACACCAGAGCGGACCCAACAAGACCTCATCGATCTAGATGCCTTTTCGACCTCCCCCCATTACCAAAAAGGGTTCGAGGACTTTCACCATTTAGTTATCAAAGACGGAACACTACCACCCTTATTGGTTCATCCTTTATCGGGGCATCATTAGTTGGGAAACCTAGTCAGTCTCCCAGTGCCACACCAATGAACACCTTGACAGGGTCACCACACACAACCCCTCCCATAACCCCTAGCGGGAAGAGGAGTGCTACCCATTTGGAAAGCTAGGTGAACGTAAAATAGGGTAAATCATATACAAACACTATTCCTAACTAGAACATTGTGTTTTTACAATTCGCAGTGAATACAAACTCGCAGTCACCTTTCTTAGCTTCGTTAAATTGATCATATTTAACCAAGTTGAAAAACGACCCCATTGCACACAACCCCATATGGCCTCCCATGCCCATGAAGCTCCCTTCAAATATTGCAAAGTTCGAAGGAAAGCAAGTGGAATACCCTGGAAATCATGTGATTAATTTCCACCTATGGTGTTCATCGAACAACATCGTTGACGATACTATTCAACTAAGACTATTTCAATGCACCCTAACCATAATAGCAGTGAAGTGGCATGTGTAGCAGTCCTCTACTACACATGAAACCTTTAGTTCCCTCACTACTGTTTTTCTGACCTATTTTCAGTTACCCATCCACCATGATTCTGGAATAGAATTTCTGACCCACTTTAGGAAAACACCTGCCGTCCATATCTCAGACCATCTCCATGAATGGTAGCAGTGTCGTAGTTTTTGCAAAGCTAAACTTGAAGATCGAGTTCTATTAGACTTGTTCCTAAAAACTCTCACGGCAGATATTTCAATGGATGTAGCGCAAAAAATTCCCATATCGGAAGAGGACGCCATCAGTAAGGCCCAACAACTCGAGCTGATCTATACATAGTCAGGGAATATTTACAATATCCTATCGAACACCCCGCGCCAGCAAACATACAAATAATTTCTAGCCACATCAAACTCTACAGATGTTTTAATTGGGTTGTTGACCCAAAATCACCTAATAATTAGTGTTCAATACCCCAATTACACATATGATTCTACCCAGAACAAACCACAACCCAACTATGAAAGTGATCCCATGCCTCTGCAAAATTTGACTAGTAGGGCGTCATCGTAACACCATCAACATGGAGGACACTATCCTCTAGCTGAGGGGACTCAGTACGTAGCTAGACATGTTCACAAAAGATATCCCCACCAACATCTGTTTACAAACTAGTGATCAAAATAAACCCAATCCCCAGCACAAGACCTGCCCATGCAGAATAATGCATAGGTGAAATTTGTGTAACCCTCCCAAAACCAGTCGTGCCAATCATACAACCAGGAGAATCCAAATTATCCTCCTAACGCGGTTAAGTAAAAAGGAAAAAACAAGCCTAAAGGAAACCATGGATAGGGGGGCAACAATCAGCAATGCCCCCCGCGATCTCATGAAGGAGGCAACTCCAATCGAAATCAAAATCAGGAGACGAACAACCGCCAAAGGTAGAAAAAAAGGCCAATTATTCGAAAAAACCACTCTTGTTCGATCTGTGGTCAGTAGAACCATTACACTCACCACTGTCCCGACCTCCCTGAGCTAAAGAAGCTTCTGAGTAACCGTAGACAAGGGGGATCCTCCCAGCAAACAACAGTCATGCAGGATCTTGCCCCCCATCAATGGATAGTTAGCACGTAGTGAAACTCCCGACGATTCTGGAAAAAACAACCATGAAATCTACATGACTAGCAAAGAAATGTTTCTTCTGAAATGGAATTCAAATTATGATACCCCACCAGACACCAATGCGTCAAGGGACAGTACAAGTGCACAAGAACATCTCAATATCTTGCTGCTATGTTAGCTTTGGAGGTGTTACAATCATGACCAAAAGAGTGGAAAGCCTTACTTTCTGCATTGGGCTCCATCAACCCTATCGATTCATGCCTAATGGCTTTAGATCTAGATAAAGCCACCCCATGGCTTCCTTCAATGGTCACCTTTCAAATACTAGTGTCGGTCCAAAACATCACCATTCACCAATGTATCATTGATGAAGGTGCATCCACATGCATCATGTCAAAGAACGTTTGGCAGAATTTAGGGTCTCCCGAACTAAAGCCATCAGACATCATGCTTAGAGCATACGATGGTATCCCTTCAACCCCCATCAGTATCTACCAAAACGTCCTGATTTGCTTAACTGGAAAGATAGTACTTATAGAAATTGAAGTCTTGGATGCCGAATTGGAATACAATATACTCCTTGGCTAGAGTTGCATGTACGCCATGTCAGCCATCACCTCCTCCATCTTCTGAACTATGATGTTCCCCCATGAGGACTGCATCGTTACTATCGACCAGTTGACACATAACAAAAATATTTCCTTAACAAACACCAATGTAATTCTACCCTATGTAGACACATCTGCTGACACGCTGACACAGTCCCAAGAATATGGCCCCGACTAATTCAAACCTTCATCCATCATAGGGTCATTCTCTGGAGATCCCCCTGCTATTCCTAAGCCATCATCTAATGTCACAGGGGCTCCGGTGTGCATGATGTCCACATCTAGCACCAAAGCTAGTCAATACACAGAGACAAGTAGTAATGAAATGGAGTCCTCGACCATAGTAGCCTCTCTAGCGTATGCAGTCTCCCAAACCCCTTTCCTCTTCCCACCAGCTGGTTTCATGTCACAGAAGGTCATGGCCATGGTAGTCCTACCAAAATTATCATTTCCAATACCAGTTTGGTACCTAGTCCCACCTACTCCAATGGGAGTTGTGCACATCACCTTAACAAGGTTAATCTCTATCAACCCTAAACTAGCCCCAGTCATTCAGGAGACTATCGCAAACATCCCTACAAAGGAAATTCTCATTTCAAAACCAATTATTATGACTAAGAAAACCATGAGAAGAGGAAAGAAGGTAGAGAGTCCCCCCATGCAACAGGAATCACCAAAATCCACCATATGTGACATAGTAGGGCACCCTACCCACATTTTCCTAGATTTGGACAAATTAAAACTGCCCCTTAGCTCTAAGATTGATGCCACAGCAACACGTTCCTGTAAAATAAACTTGCCACAAAAATTCAAGGCAAAGCATTGCGTACCAATCACGCATGCGCTATCTGTAGAAATTATGGACACTATACCCATCATTTCCTAGAAATCCTGTGATATATGGACACCTTACATACCATCAAGGAACCCTATCAAGAGGATCCCTCCACCAAGTCATCTGGATGAACCTCACACTATTCTATACCTACAGGAGGAACAATAGTCACCAGAAAGGCTCTCGTTCATATTCCCCCCTCCCATCATACCCTGCACGATGTGTGATGAACATGGTCACTTCATCACAGAATGCGCAGACCTGGAACTCATCCATATATGGTATCCTATTGAGTACGTTTATTATGTTGGTTTGTGGGCAGTTCAATTCACATGTCCTTTATGTGCCGACAACCACATGTTGAAATAATGCCACTATATTCCCCGATTCCTCTTAGCACTAGCTAGTTTGTGCTCAGCTATAGTTCGCCTCTCTCAAGAAGATGGATTTGACTCAAAATATATGAACAACTCGACAACCCAAGAAGATGTGACGAGTTGATCCATCCTCTTCCTGTCAGCTGAAAAGCGACCAATCAGTGAACCCTTAGTTACCCATAACCATCCTCTGTAGAGAAGACCAACATGTGCATTGTGTAAAATGACCAATCATGTGGTTGCTACTTGCCTTGACTTGGAAGTGCTACGCCACTCGTACCCAGTCATGCCACCAAGTGAGTAGGACGGGAACCCCATATCTAGTCTATTTTTCCTAGTATGTCATGGCAATCACCATGAACAGTGTTGTACCTATATCCCGACAGTACGTCCTCTAATTGATATGATGCATACATTAGAAAATAAATGTGATGATCTCCTCAACTAGTATGCAAGGTATATTACCCCCATGCCATCAACCCCACATCAGTGTAATGGGAAAACTGGGGCAGCACACCAACCAAGCATGAACAAGGTCCAAACTAGGATAATATGCAGACTATGTGACCTAATTGGCCACCAGGTCAATCATTGCAAAGAATGGAAGCACCTCAAAAGTAGTTTTCACACAGTCTCTTCTCTCCCACGGAAACTTCTCTCTAACCAAGAGAAAATCACACACACTTATTGTTGGATTTGTTCACACTTTCATCATACCATAAAATCTGAACATCTCCTGAAGCTTAGAGTGGCAAGAGTAGTGTTAATTATATACTCCCCAAAATATTTAGACACACAAAAGCCAAAAACTCAGAAATGGAATCAAAAGCTCTCTTCTTCTACAACAGATTCTTTCCAAACGTCTACATTTGGGACGAAGAGTAGTGTTCATTCCCACACAATCTACTCAGTTGGCATAGTGGTACCTTACACCATTTTCACTGCCCATAACCATGAACCAGAGGTATGCCTGCTAATAGAGACATTCAGGCACCTCTGCACTAGGCATAATTTACGCCAACATGAAATTGACCATCCAGATTGGGTACCCAACCTTGCACTCACACAAGCTCCCATCGCAGAGATTCTCCCCCCACCAAATTCCGATGACACGATACACCATATGCCATGTCTATCATCATGTATTAGAACCAGGACTCAAGCAACCCATATGTCTTAGGTCCCCAACCCTATTCCCATCGTAAAAAACTAGGGTACCCTATGCTTTGCATTAATTTCCACAAGATCCTAAATTTACATGCTGCCATCAAACTCCTCGATGATACCCAGTCTATAGAATAGCATCTAGTAAAACTAGAGTTTGTCTATTGAAGCCAACGGTATTCACTACAACAAACCGAGGCCCAGAAGAAATAGGTAAAAGCATCATTTGACCGCCACATCAACCCTCACTCATTCACCGAGGAAAACTATTCCTCTGCTACGATGTCAAAAAAGAATACCTAGGGCTAGGAAAGTTAGAAACCTTGTGGAAAGGACTCTACATCATAAATCATTGCCTCCTCAAGGGGGCATACATATTGACTGAGCCAGAAGGAACATGCCTGAGCAACCCCATCAATGGCCTTTACCTCAAGAAATTCTACCCATAAGGGCTAAGAAGGTCCTACCCTAGAGTCAACGTACACAAACCCAACCACTTTAATTTTTTGACCAAAATACTTATTGAAAAATGAGCTATTATATCACAGTGGATTACCAACCTGGCCCTTAATTTGAATTTCCTGATGGAGCATCACGATGGTCTCAAAGTTTAGCAGCAATCGCGTGGGTTATCTATCACCTTGACCGATCACCACCTAGCACCAATGGTGTCTGTATCAATTCAGCAACAAAAAATCAGGAAGAATATGACGCCATCATCAGACTTATGTGTGATGTCATTAATCAGGGAATACACCATATGCACATCTACCTTGATTCGCAGTTAGTAGTGTCTTAGTTAAAATAGACATTTGAGATTAGAGATTCACATCTATTTAGAAAATACTTGCCTGCAAAAAGATTAAGCAGACAATTTGACTACATTACATCACACATGTACTAAGGAGTCAAAACCAAATAGCTAATCACATAGTTGACAATATGATAAAATGGAATGCACCTCGAATAAACCGTCACACATAAAACAAAAACATAGAAAACACATATATCCATCAGTATAACATAATCCATAAGAAAAAATAGGGGGCACACCATGTAGAGCTACAAAAAAATATCTCTCGCATATATATACCAAAAATGTATGTGCCTGAGTACAAAAAATAGTATCTAACCCATAAGCTAGACAAAAATATATACATATAAGTTGATAAAAATAGGGGAAGCATCCTCATAATGGGTTCTTTACCCCCGTACAAAAACACTCTAGGGCGGTGCTCCCCTATGTGGGGCACTTGGACCCACTGTCGCTCCTAGTACCAGTAATATAGTCGATGTCAACATGGAGATCACCACCTGACATAAAACTAGCTGATATCCCCTCTCCCAAGCCATCAAGGTATCTAGCCAAAAATTCTCGAGGTCATCCACAGATCCTTGGGTAGGCATACCCTGGGTCAAGTGGTTCACTAGACCCCAGGCATCCTCTAAAGCTGCAACCTTCTTGGTCAGCTGAGCAACACAAGCCTCTGTCGCATCAGCACGAGCTTGCTCAACAGCAGTCTTGGCAGTGACCAAGCTTCTACCCTCCCTCGAAGGGCAAGCCTCACCACCCAGTGCTCCACCCAGAGGATGTGCAAGAGCTCCTCCCTGTCCCCCGGGAGCTCCTCAAGGCCGTCAAAGTGGATGGTGTCCCACCAATAGAGCCATAGGACAACTGACCTTGCCAAAATCTGCAAGAGTAACCAAGACTATGTCAGTGTCATCATAATACACATATAAACATAAATACTCAAGTAAATGCAGAAAGCACAAATACATACATGCTGGCCCCCAAGCATATCCAACAGGAAGACCCATGTTTGGATCTATACTCAAGTAAATGTAGAAAACAAAAATACATACCTGCTGGCCCCCAAGCATATCCAATAGGAAGACACATGTTTGGACCTCCTCGAAAGTCCATCCCTGCATAAGGGAATGGCAGGAACATCTGAGTGTTGGCCTTAAAGCAAGTCTCTGTGGTGGCGTTCCAATAATGCCCCACCCTACCTCCACCTCCTCGAGGCATCACAAGGGCCCACCTCCTCATGCGTGGCTCCTATGGCCCCCAAGCATGCACCACCACCATAGGTCTCAGCAGCACCACCTTCTCATACAAGATGTTGCATTAGATGTTGGGATAAGAAAAAAACTTTGATCCATCTCAGACCTTGGAAAGTTGCACCAACATCCCATCATAACAAAAACAGGAAAAATAAAAAAAGTGTTGGGACCCTAGCCAGCGGAAGACACCAATTTGCACACTCGATGCCCGATGAGGAGCAGACGACCCTGCCAGTCACACAATGGCCACTAGATCACACTGCTCAGCCAATTCTGTCATTGTAGAAATGGATATACACCCCTTCGTAAGGGGCACCCTGCCGCAATGACGCTCTCAGAACCACTCAAAATCCACTCTCCTAGAGGGAAGTGGATATCTCAGTGCCTCACCTTGAGGCAGAAACTCGATCAAAAAATAGATATATGTCTTAGGATGAATAGCAAGGTCACACCCATGTAGCACCATCATGTTGAGCTGCCTATTCCACCATCAGACCAGTTAACACAAAAATCGATCCTATGATCGTAGTAGGTCATTCTCCCGAAATTTGAGAAGACCCCAATACACCAACTATTAGTGCATGTGACCATCAGTAGCTATGGTAGCATGGAGATCGGTTCAATACCTCTCCCTCCACAACATCCTATCATCAAAAGAGGAACACATCAGCAGCATGGAAAACACCAAAAATTGACAAAATTCCCAAGAATTTTTCAAAAAATGTGCCTTGGTTCTTCGTGCATCTCTTCCCAAGATAGGTGCAAGGAAGTCATGCATGTTCTTCCCATAGTAGTGAAGAAGGTAGGGCCAAAGCTAGGACAAGCATGATAAAGGTGCGCAAAACTGTATTTTTGCGCGCAAATGTCGCACCTATACCTTGATCGCCCACACGATCAAGGTAAAAATTAACCTAAGATTCATACAAACCAATCTTGTGCGGACCCAGACACTCACATACCAGAAAAAATGAAATGTAGGACATCATGGAGCTTACATAGCTAAAAAATCACTAATCCTGGGTGCTCAAGCTGACCACAATAGCAAGAAATGCTCCGCAAAAGCCTCTGACCTCTAAACACTCAACAAACACAAATGAACTGAATTGAGCCATATTCGCCTATATGTCACCCTTTTCAAAAAAATTGGACGACCATAACAACAGCTCAGAAGGCCCAATCACCAGACCAAAAGCAACACTGTGATCAGCGCTCCATAACGCCAAAGGGAAGTAGCAAACATTTGCACCCCTGAAAAAATAAATTTTCAGTGCCAGTAGGTATTCCCTCTCTCATATTCTCTTTTAATCAAATGTCTTTCAAATAATATTTGAATAAAGAATATGCTTTCACTTGGGGTATTTGTTTTTTTAGGTACTATGCAAACCATCCACAACTCCATTCACTAAAAGTCCATAGCAGGTATCATTCTACCCCCAACATGATAGAGTCCCAGAGAAAATATGCATGACCTGACATCTTTTCTCCATCATAAATTAACCATAGGTTCCAAACACTTGACCATGTTTATCATCACCTCACCTTGCACATGATAAGTAACCTCGTGGGTCGATAGTGCCTCCCCTCCATGGTGCTTGTCACCCAAAGCAAATCTGGCATATATCACAACAATAGTCAGGCCATGGCCATACCATTATAGTCCGAGAAGCACCTCATGCCCATTCACTCATCATGCATCAAGTCAAGTTTTACCATATCAAAATAAAACCCCTTTCCCCGATGACCAGTTTGTGCAAGAAGATTGAAAGCACACTACCTTTCCTTGCATTTGGCCTACCATACCTCCATCAACATAACACATCTATGACATTTTTCCATCTGATTCATCAACCTCACACATGAGACCAACCAATGGGGCACCCACACTCAGAAAAACACCTTCCTCACATCATCAGTGAGAAAACACTTTCATGTTTTTGGGCACCCGTCTCTGTGTTTTGTACAAGCCAAACCCCATTACTTTATTCTTTTGGTAAGTGTAAAAATACTTCAAACGACGCAATACATCCTCCACCCACCCATCCATTTTTTTCTCCCATGGCAGCAGTCCTTGGTCACCATTGGTTAGAGTATCACACCCCCACACAAAATCCACCATGACATTCATAACCAGTTTATACCCCATCCTGGATGTCCTACCAACACCAGGGATTTCCCCATCAGAAATAGTTATGATTGTTTCCAAGCTGATTTTTATACTTCGACCTTGGGCCACTGAATCCCCATCATCAGTTTTTAGTCACCCCTCGCCATCACACTTCTGTTAAACCCATCATATCTAGGATCTTTATCCCTTGCATTAGTGACTCTCTTGTCTGACTAAGGCTTCCTTTGTGTCGACATCAACACCTCTTTTCCAAAAAGGAAGTGGTACCTTCAAAAAGGAAGTGGTCCTAAGTGTGGTGGAAGTCACTTTCTGGGACCACAAGGCACACTCCAGGACATTGATCCCACACTTCAAGCTGCCTAAGGAAAGCCACACAAGCCTCCTTAGGACCTTAAAGGAGCACATAATGGAATAAATTTGGCAAACAATGGAATCACCCTCCTCTCTTGGGTCACCATACAAAATTTACCAAGAGAGGGAAGGAGGATTTGAATTCTCCTCTAAAAGGCCACCAAGAGATGAACAATATGATAACACATTTTTATGTTGGCTAGAATTCACCCAAGAAATACCAGTAGTGTGTGATCTAGAGCAGAGATAGAGGGGACTCAATTGTTGGCCATCCAATAACTCCAGTCCACCATAGTAGAGAGAGTGATACTTTGCACTAAGGCAGCTTGGAAGCAGATACATACTTTCATCAGGACTTGGAACTCCATATTTCTAAGGGCCCCTTGGAAAGTGGGTAAAAGTTTCATCCTTCATTCCTACGAGCACTCAATAAGCAGGGACGTAAGTGCCGCTGTTTGGCTTATTGAAGTTGTTTGAATCTATTCAGAGTTTTTGTTTTATTTATTCTATTTTAGTTTCTATGTTTCAATATGCATGTTATTTCTCTATCTAGTATGTTTATGTTTTAACATGATCCACTAACTTGCGTGACTCCATCTATTTTCTTCTTGTGACAAATAACTTAAGAGGGAAAAACCACCCCTTTTAAGCAAGTGTGATTTGGTACATTCGTGTGCCAAACACACCAACACAAGCGACATGTTATTTCCTGCACAGAATAGCTATGAGGCATAAAATCCTGCCATACACGGATATGGTGAAGTGGATTACTGAAGATTCAGATATCTCATATAGGAAATTAAAAAATTCAAGAGAGGAAGTCATCGTAGAAATTTAAATAACTGATATATTATTCACCGAGATTCTCCTGATCACATACTATTTTATCTTCATGCATAATACATAATCTCTTCTACCATTGATCATTAATTGTGGAAATAAAATCAATTGCATGCACACATTAAAACCATAAACAATCACACATATGAACACAGTATTTCATGGGAAAGCTTAAAGCTGAAAACCCCCAACTATCTGTATATTATATGTCATAGAGATCATGTAACAATCATTGTACAAAGCTCCTCACAAGATCTTAGCACAACCTCCAATTGCTACACACTAATCAAGCTAGATCTAGCAAAACACATGCTCCAATCTCTGCCACTTGATAGCCAACCTCTATTGCATAATCAATGCTGTATAATGGCTCATAAATAACTTCAAACCACTTGGCTTGTACTGCGCAATCCTCATGGGCTTCTCCAATCACTGGTTGTTTCAAATATGCAATAGTATAGTCACAACTGATAGTTAACCTGCTCTTTCACCTATCTCTGCACTGGTCTCCACTGAAACTGTCCATGCAATGAAGTTAACTGATGTATTATTTAGTTGATTAATGAGTTTATAATTAGTGAATTAATTAATAATTAATTCACACCACTCTCACTAATTGTATCAATCAGTTAAACTAGATACAAATAGGTCAACTATGTTTAGATTAGTTAAACTGAACACAACTCCATTAACTCCTTAATCAACTCCACCAAACTCTGTCACATGAGTTTTAACTGAAGTATCCATGCAATAGCTCCACTTAACCCTTAGGAATAGCGTAATTCCTTCTGTCAGCTCCTATGCCACATCTGTGCACTTAACTGAAGTGCTCCAATAGAATAAGATCATGTTTAGAGTCCAAATATTATTAAGAGCTAATAATATTTGACATATCTATTTTTAGACTAGCAATCTAAAAATAGATTCCACCCAATATGTCTAAAAATATAAGTCCATCTATTTTTTCTGACTTGACCAACCATCCACAAATAGCATCCTGCAACTCATAGAACATGATCCATATGTCTAAAAATAGAATTTTTGCCAAAAATAGCCTACGGGCCCACTTAGTGAAGGTGACTCCTTTCCACTAAGCTCATCATCTTGTTGCAATCTCAACAGTCATGGGGCCATTTACCTCATACAATTTGCACAGAATGTATGTAATATTCCCAAATTTTCACCTGATATTTGGAATATTAGAGTTCTTAATTTTCTTAATGAATTAAGTAAATAAAAGGCTGGAGTAACCCATAATCCTCAGTATGAATAAATACGCACTTTTTGTGTGTGAGTGTGGATTAATTAATCCTAGATCTACATAATGAGGTAGTTGAGCAACTACTAATGTGAATGGAATTGGAGATTATGTCTCATTAATTGAGATAGATCATGGTTGTTGATATAGTCAACTAAGATCTTGAAGATTTCAAACAGAAAATCATGGAAAATTCATGATAAAGTGATGGAGGATGTTGTGGAATCAAAGCACACATGATGGAGAGGGTGTACATTTCACCTAGACATGATGGTTGATTTGGTCAAACAGCATAGTCAAACTTGGAAGATCTTGTCCACATGCACAACACAGTCTAGATGAGGGCCAAGGCATGGGAAGGCTCAAACATTATATAATGAATATGAAGGTAAGGATGGAGACATGATGGTTATTCTTGATGTAAGGATCACTTCAGATCTGTAATTTTCATGTGACATTCCATTGCTTTCTTGGGCTTTTTAGCAGAGATTGCAAGTGTTGTTTAACACAGGGTGTTCCTGGTCGGGAATCCCACCTCTTTCTTAGAGTAGCTCCAGAAAGAGTATTGTACTTCATTCTAAATTAGGCATTGGTCCCACATCTCTTTTTCTACTTTCTGCAGAATATCCATATTTAGAAATTGCAGATTTCTAAAGATTAGTTGGAACGCGGAAGCTGTCTTCAGTACCTCAGATGGAGAACTAGTGAGGGTTTATTCCTATTACCTTGGGCTTATATATCATCTTCCCAGAGCTTCATTTTAGATCTGGTATCAGGCCAAAATTTATTGACCTCCTAGCAGTAATATTTCCTTCAGGGATTACGCTGTCTAAAATGTAGATCTAAAAGGAGGAAGGAAGTTACTAGCATTTCAGCTAGTATTCCTTTGAGGGATCATCCCTTCACATTACCATCAACCTAGATTTTATTGTATAATTTTTCAGCAGACAGAAGGCCTCTCTTTCCCTCATAGTGTAGTTTATATTGTTAGTTGTGTTACGGTAGCTACAATCATTATTGGAGGATTGAGAAGATAGATCTAGAGCTTCTAGCTTGTAGATATGAAGAAGGGATCAACTCTTCAAGCTTAGATATGATCTTGCAACATATTTCATCCATCTATTTGACAGATCTATCTTTATATTTTTATTTCCGAGCAGATCAAGGATCAAATCCTAGGGAGGTGATTTTCCAAATTTGTAGATCTGGAAAATCCTCTCTTGGTTATCTTGGGAATCCATCACATTGGCCAGATCTTGAACCTTGGCATCATCTGAGCTCTAGATTTGAGTAGATCTGCATTTCCCTTTTCAGCCTACAGTTATATGTTCATATTCTACTGAAGGGACATCACAATATTTTCTTCACTACCTCTCCAGTTACGTTGTACCTATTGTAGCATGTTTTCTGGGTGATTCTAGAACATCTTTTTGGCTAGATCTACTCATATTCTTGTACATTGTGTAACTTAATCATCTCCATATAATAAAATGACTTAAATTCTCTATAAATTCTAATGTTGTCCTAAGATTTATTGTTTACATAGTTTCAGTCCTTATATTGTGTTTAAGTATTACTGCATTCTTCCTTTTGGGATATTACAGTGGTATCAGAGCATGATCTTTGGCTCAGCTTGTGGGAGTTTCATCTTTTACATCAAAAGAAGAAGCAGATAGATGAGATCTATCATGGAGGATGATAATTCTGCCACTCCTTTCTTTAGATCCATGCATTATCTCTCCAAGGATGTCAATCCAATGAAGAAGGAAGGACATAAATAACATCCTAGATGAAAATGTGATGAGGAAGGTCTAAGCACTTCCTATCAGAAAAGAAGAAAACTGGAGAATCCTAGATCTCCTTATAGATCCACTATACCCACTTTATTTGGAGAAGTTAAAGGGTGTAGGAATGAAGAAAGGAATGAACCTAAGACTCATGAAACTCTTAGTTTATATCTTGAAGAGTAAAAAGTACAGTCTAGAGCATTCAAGGAGAAGCTAACTCTCCAACAAATCTTCAAAATCAAAGAAGAAAGAGGATCCTATAGTAGCAATAGAAGAAAGAGGCACAATAGATTCTATTTTCCTACATTTGATGGATCTTCCTCAAGCAATGTTAAGGCCTAGAGGAGAGAGTTAGATGCATTTTCTAGGCTACATCCTGTAGCTGAAGGAGAGGCTATTCAAATTAAAACACTTCATATTTTAGATGAAGCCAATGATTGGTGGTTTGGTCACATAGAGCATTCAAAGGTGACTAAGTATTCAGATTTATTTCACAAGTTGAGGAAGGAATTTGATGAGAAAACACCAGAGATGTGCCACAAAGTGATGTCCCCTATGGAAATGAAGGAGGATGTCAATCTTTTCACTGTAGACAATAAGTCACTACATTCACCACTAGTTGCAGAAGTACTTACATCCAGAGAAGAGACACTTTCATCTTTGCAAGATAGTCCTAAGATCTTGACATATAGAGTCCCATGCATGATTCAGGAGATGCATGAGGGAAAGGAGGAAGATTCCAGCACTGGTACACTTGGAGAAGTGCAGCCATCACTCTTACCAGCAGTTGGAGGCACTATTGTCCTAGCTGGAGGAACTCTTGTGTTCTATCAAGAGGTTCCCACATATCAGTTGATCAAAGGTATGCATACACATTCATCACCTATTGTTTCAATAGATCTTATTGAAACTTGTGGGCACATGCCATCAGGGCCAACACATGACCAAGGGTTAGATCCAAATGCTGATTTGAAGTAGCAAACTATCACAGTGCAGAGGACCCTTGATCTAATCAAGGAGGAGATGAAAAGATATCATAGTTTTTCATGGGTGGACTACATTCAACATCTTGAGTTGAAGTGTAGAGTTTCAGAAGGAGGAATGAGCATGATCCTATGTCCAATTACTGGTTATGAGATAAGTATTGTACCTTGCTTTGAGACAGTAGATGTACTACCTTGCAGATCTACAACGTTATCACTTAGAGCAGTGATAATGATGAGACCCCATTTTTATTGGAGCATTCTGAATATAGCTTCACTCATTAAGCAATGGATGATAAGATGATCAATGGTAGACATCTATATATGAGAAATATTTTCTCCTTTCTTGATGACACTCTCTCAATGAGCATATCACAGCTTAAAGAGAGACTTCTACCTACAACAGATGAAAAACCTCATTAGTTTTGGAAGGCCATGGATGAGAAGAAGGTCTCATTAAGAGATCTCATTGGAGGTGCACTTCAACATTTAATGAAGTGAAAAGTTCTTCATCAGTTTGGGGAATATGGTATTCTACAAAGGGAGGATACCATGATTATGTAGCACATCACTTATCTTCCATATTGGGGTGAGTGGATGAGGATGATAAGAAAGGGGTTGCATGACCACCTGCAGATTTATGACATAGGCCAGCAAGCTTGGTTACGTTGGTTGCCCTTGGGAGATTCTTGTCACTACCCAAAGGCTCATATTTCTTTGATCCATGCCTTGACAGACACTTATGAAATGAAGGAGGCATGGCTGCACTGGCTACTCTTGGGTGAGTATGGTTACCACCCAATAGCTTATATTTTTCTGATTCATGCCTTGTGTATCAATATAGAATGTAGCAAAAGAAGGCATGCTCATTTTGGTCTCACTTGAAAGGGATTGGCCACCACATGATATCTCCTATGTCTATGTGTTTTGTATTGGGTAAAGCTTGGCATGATGCTCTCATGGTGTGCATTGATGATATTTTTTTGTATTGCGCTAATGTGACATTCCATATGTCCATTAGTATGTTTTTTCTTCATGATGCACATGATGAGGAGAGAAAGCAGCAAGATATCTTGTTTTTTTGGTTGCTTTTGGGGGAGTTTGGATTGTCCATATTACATGGAGGAGATGGAGGAAAGGGAGCAAAGGGCCTTACTCCAGTGGTTACTATTAGGAGAATATGGTTTGACATCTTTGACTACCCATATATCTCCTTTCCTTCTTCTTTTACATAACATTAGAATGATTCTTGGATCCAACAAGGCCAACATGGCTAAGGATGAGAGCGTATTGATGCTCAATCAAATTCATGAAGCATGGGATGAAGTGTTGGGTGTGGAGCCTGATTATCTTGTTTACTTTGTGTCACAGCGTTGGGCCCCTGCACCTTAAAAGGGGTGGAAACGCCACCCGTAATTAATCACTGTTGTGGGGGGTCTATGGAGGGTGAAAACACTTTTTGGAGCCCCCCTCTGGCGGGGGTTTCAAGGGCAGCACCCCCAAAGCTAAAAAAAGATGTAAAATTGCCTTGTAAAAGTATAGTAATTTCTAGTCAAACTGGGTCATTCATAGGCAGATGATATGATGATAGAATTTATGTTTAGTTTAGGATTATTTTCCCTAGAAGGAAAACCCCTTGTATATATGAGGGTATTGTATTACGGCTGTGTATTACATGTGTATTCTCAGAGCGAGAAACAAATTGGGAGACTGTGAGAGGGAACAAAGGATATTACAGCGGATCTGCAGTAGGTTTTGTCTCTTCAATTTTTGCTTGATAATAGAAAGGAAGGACTAGCTATTCAGGGTGGACGTAGCCCAAACTGGGTGAACCACATATATTTGTGTCTCTTTGGTTTTATGTGTTCTGTGTGCTTGTAATTTTTGCATATTTTATGTGTTGCATTTATCCATAATATATAATTTTCTAACATGAAGAGATGTATTGTGTGATGGAGATTTTTATTTGTGGAAAGAGCTAATTTATTTTATATGTACCATGCATTGATTATTATTTTCAACATCATAGGGTTTTCACTTGGTACTTCATGATGGAAGGAGGACAACTAACCATACAGTTGGTAATGTTCCAAATATGAAACTCTGCAATGAATAACCTATATAATGGGGGTGTTATGATTAATAAGCTTAAAATATGCATAATAAATACATAAACATCATTTCTAGCTACATCAGCAACTGGTAATGCGTTTCATGATCTGGAAAGTGGGGGAAAAGGGTGTTTTATGCCCTAAAGAGGTTATTTTCAGAAATAAGCATAAGAGTAAGAAGGGGAAATAGTTGGATATAATATCTTAGGTCATTATGGACCTATTCACCGAGTTTCATCTCAAAATAATGCTTCTAGCTATATTAAACAACTCCTCCTTTCCCAACTAGGCTAGAAAACACTGATTTCCCATGACTTTACTTAAACATAAATTTGTGAATACAGTGAGAGCATAATTCCCATGAGGGTTTCTATAGAAAATGATATAATAATCCTGATATACAACGTATATTGATCAAACAATAGAGAAATGGATATTTACAAGCTTATACAGTAAAACAAGACACCCGGCAAGGGTTTTTGGCAAAATGCATGAATAACAAGCAGCACTGCAGAAATAATGCAGTTACTGAATATATATATTATACATGGCTTAATATGACATGAATTAGATTAATAATATAGAAATATGGCCAAAAGTCTCTCTAACAAACTCCTGGAGGGGAATGAGTGCCTCCTCCTCAAAGACTAGCACAACATCAAAGGATGCAACACTGCTGTTGTTGCCTCTGCACCAAGGACGTAGTTTACTAAAAGAGACTGCATTGTGGCTGAGTATGGATTAATTTCCCCAAACCAATTTCTAAAATTAATCTCAAATCACTCCCCTTTTATCCCTTAAGCAAGCTGATCTCAACAGAGGATGGAATTCCCCCACAAGAATTCCTTGCACTAAGCAGTTCAGCAACTTTGTCTAAACAGTTGAAGTATGTAAATGGTATCTAGACCATAATATTTGAATACATGAATGACATCCCTTTGATTCTATGCCTTCCTTTTATCTTTGGTGAGCCTCCTCACCCTGGACCCCACACAATGTTGAGGTGACTTCTTCATGAAGCTTCCTCTTTCAAAACTACGCTACCCTAGCTTGCTTCCCTCCTCTTGTGGCTGCGGTGTTGACTTGGTCAACTAATCCACCTCCAATGCCTCTTTTCACACTATGGATCTTCAATCTAGCTTACATATTTGTCTTAGGCTGATCCTTTTGCACATTGAACCGGTTTGCTTAGGTGATCTCTTCCTTCTCAAGAATGCATGTTGACTTAGTCAAACTTGACTATGTCCTCATCTATTTTTCCCATGTTCACACTTGTAAGTGTAAATTTTAGCTCTTGAAGTGATCCCCTTCCTTCTTAAGGTGGAAATTATTCATATTTTTTATTTTTCCAGGGCTCCCTTACCCATTTATTCCTCTCCTAGGTGAAAGTCGCAAAATCTAATGTTCCAAATTGCTATGTTCAAATTTGGGAACATTACAGTCCTCCCCTCCCAAATTTTTCTTGTCCTCAAGCAACTGCAAGGATATGACTGACGAGAATCCTCTTCTCCCCTGTAGTAAGCTCATAAGATAAAATCCTCCAAGGATCAAGGTGATGCATCATCAATATATCTCCAAGTAGCCTCTCCCAAGTGTGTAAGCTATCTAAATAGCTGACATTATGTGGCAGTGTAACATCTATGGAAGAAACAATGGGTTGTTCGAAGGTTCTATTAAAGCATGAGGGCTAATATAAGTTGGGATTCATCATCCCTCTTTGAATATCTCCTTCCCAAGATATCAACCAAGTAAAATGAGTCACCCTCCAAATTGGTAGCTTATGCAAATCATCCTCCACCTGAAGCTCCAACAAAGTAGGTGAGCTGGAATTTTGGTCATGGTAGAAATAGTAGCCTACCCCACGATGTCTTACTCTCCACTTAAGACAAGTGTAGAGGATTTGTTGATCTTGGGCTGAAATAGTGTTTCCCTCAAATGGCAAGAAGGAATCTAGACCTCCAAAGGTCCCTCTCCCAGCGCTGTGAATCAAGCTGGCCCAAACCATCTCATACATGATGGGCAAAAAATCACCTCCATATGGTATCCCATCCATGTCATGGCCCTCCTCATAAAGAAACAAATATTTTGCTGTAGAGGCCATGTCCCTCCTCATGCTACCCTAAGAGCATGCAATGTAGAAAGTGTGGGGAAGCTTCTCTGCCAAGAACACATCCACTCCATGTGTCCCTCCTCCAATCATGCCCCTCATATAGGAAAGAATGATATCAGAAAATAGGATCATGATCAACATCATAATGAGAGAAAGACTAAAGGTTATATGTAGTGCTGGAAGGTACCAACAGTCTCCTAAGTGGTCACAGCGCAGTCTTCTACACTGCAGCTTCAGACAATGGTATGGCAAGTTGTCTCTTGACAAGTAGCTTGTTGTATAAGCCATCACACCCACTAGTGAATAGTAGATGGATGAATATGTCAACTAAGCACACAAGAAGAAACCATATACTTTCCCCAGATCATATAGTAAATGACTATCTCCATCATAATAGCTGGCCAAAAATAGACCATGGAGCCTAAAGAAAAACTTTCCCCTTTGTAGAGCAATGCACTACAATGAAAGGGTAAGAGCATGCAAATACTATATTAAACAATCAATAAGTGCATCAATAGAATTCTTACCATGTACCGAAGACAAGATGGTGACAATATCTAGAGATGAATCCTCCATAGAGGTATGACATACCCATATGAAGAGGAATGAACCACATGCTTCCTGAAAATCTTCCTTCTCATGCTTGGAAATCCAAGTCAAGGAGAACATACCATAATAACCAACGATTCCATCCACCATTCTACCAATATCACCTCCTCTATGCCCCTCAAGTGCATCAAGTATGAAGTGATCCTGGGAACACTCCATGAAAAAGCTCATGCTCCATAGTGACAGCGTTGTTGGCCTATGAAAATAAGCTCCTACCAACTCATAAATCCATTCTCTGACATGCCCAATGTCAAGGTCTCCTCCCATAATGTTTCCATCTCCTTCCATTGCAACATCATGCAAAATGTGAGGGCAAATCTGCCCTTGCTCTCTCTCAATCCTCCAAATAAAAAAATGTCTTTGCTGCTCCTACATACCTCCATAACATAACTCATGTGATGAAAACATAATTATTATGTTATCATAATGCATCCACACTCCTTGCTGCCCCGTGATGCAAGTGCCTTTCCAAGTTCTCTCCTCCCTCATACCCTTAGAAGAAGGATATGTCTCATGATGGCCAAACTCCATCAAGAGTAGCCAATGTAGTTTTTCCTCCTGCTGCCCAATATCATAGAGTTGCAAGTAATTCTCCAGCTTATTTCTATCTATCCACATCCATTTTTCCACCGATGAATTCCTTCTATCCTCCTCCATCTTGGTATCCCTCCAAAAGAGACTACCATCCTCCCATATCATTTTTTTCTCTTCGCATTCCATGGGATGCTGAAATGCAACTCCTTGGAGACATCCTAGAGAAGATCTCTCACAGATGATCATTTTGAACCCATAAGGATCCAAAGGGGCTAAAATCAAAGCCTCCTTGATGCTACCTCTTGATAGCGTTGTAACCCTCCTCCAGGGTGTTTTGGCTATCTCATGTCTCAACTCCTGGATGAACATTTGGTTCTGTATGAATTTGTTTGGAGCAAGGTTCACTCCATCCTCAAGGTTCATGATTCTCTCCAAAATATCACACCTCAACCTCAAGGGTAGTGTGCAACTCAGCCAAGGTCTATGAGAGTGATGGTTCATTTTCTCCCTGAACAATTCAAGCTGGCACAGCACAGTGCAATCTTGCTGCTCTTCCTTGGCAAAAATATTTGATCCTGGGCCATATAAGGACATATTTCCACCATTCTTAGAAGGATTTGCTGCAATAAGGAAAAATGGAAATCTTCCCATACCTTCGTGAGATGTGGGAACTTCTTGTAGAGCTGCAAAGGCTCCTCCCTCCAATGTAATGGTTGCTCCAACTGCTGGTGTAGAAGGCTGCTCTCTCAATGCTATGACATCACTAGTACATGTCTCTTCCCATGGTGGTGTGGGCTTCCTCTCTTCTGATCTTTCTCCATCAAAGGTTCTAATCATCCCTTGAGTAAACTCAAGAAAAGAAATCACTCTTGTATGGCTTGAGTGACTGAACCACCAAGCATTGGCTTCACCCTCCAGGTGTAGCACTGCAACTTCTACTGCCTCCTTCTCTACCATTGGGTGAATTAGGAAGAATGCCTCAAGCTTTCTTTCCCAAGCTCTAGCAGTAGTTGACCCATAAAATTTATACAACAGGACCCTATTGCCTCTCATCATTCTTTTACTACATGGTCTTCTTTCTTCTCTTAGTTGAATAAACTGAGGGAAATCTAGGGTTTCTTTGGAAGCCCTAGGTTGGCACTTGTATTCTACCAAATATCCACTTAAGATCTCATGCTCTAAGTGGTATCCTTTCTCTTCTCCTCCTCTATGAGAATAGGAAGTGCATGCATCTTTTTCTTCCTCTTGAAACCTAGAGGTTTCACTGCAATCTCTCCTCCTTGAAACCCTTTTGGAGTTTCAATGCATTTATCTTCTTCTTTCTTCTTGGATCTGAAAATGGATGAGAGTAAGCTCATACTTTCCATCATTTTTATGTATGTTTTTCCTCTTTTCTCCTCTAATAGCTTGATCTCATAGGCTGTGCCAGAGATCATGCTCTGATACCACTGTAATGTTCCAAATCTGAAACTCTGCAATGAATAAGCTGTATACAATCCTGTTATGATTAATAATATTAAAATATGCATAAGAAATACATAAAAATCATTTTTAGCTACAGCAGCAACTGGTGATGTGTTTCATGGTCTAGAAAGTGGGGAAAAGGGGTGTTTTATGCTCTAAAAATGTTATCATTCTTTTACTACATGGTCTTCTTTCTTCTCTTAGTTGAATAAACTGAGGGAAATATAGGGTTTCTTTGGAAGCCCTATGTTGGCACTTGTATTCTACCAAATATCCACTTAAGATATCATGCTCTAAGTGGTATCCTTTCTCTTCACCTCCTCTATGAGAATAGGAAGTGCATGCATCTTTTTCTTCCTCTTGAAACCTAGAGGTTTCACTGCAATCTCTCCTCCTTGAAACCCTTTTGGAGTTTCAATGCATTTATCTTCTTCTTTCTTCTTGGATCTGAAAATGGATGAGAGTAAGCTCATACTCTCCATCATTTTTATGTATGTTTTTCCTCTTTTCTCCTCTGATAGCTTGATCTCACAGGCTGTGCCAGAGATCATGCTCTGATACCACTGTAATGTTCCAAATCTGAAACTCTGCAATGAATAAGTTGTATACGATCCTGTTATGATTAATAATATTAAAATATGCATAAGAAATACATAAACATCATTTTTAGCTACAACAGCAACTGGTGATGTGTTTCATGGTCCAGAAAGTGGGGAAAAGGGGTGTTTTATGCTCTAAAAATGTTATTTTAAGAAATGAGCGTAACATTAAGTAGGGGAAACAACTGGATATGATAGCTTAGGTCATGAGGGACCTATGCTCTGAGTTTCAGCCCAAACTAGGCTAGAAAACACTCAGCAAAGGTTTTCGGCAAAAAGCGTGAATAACAAGCAGCATCGCAGAAATAATGTAGTTACTGCATCTATGTATTATACATGGCTTAATATGACATGAATTAGCTGAATAATATAGAAATATGGACAAAGGCCTATCTAACAAACTTTCGGAGGGGAATGAGCACCTCCTCCTCAAAGACTAGCACAATATCAAAGGATGCAACACTGTTGTTGTTGCCTCTGCATCAAGGACGCAGTTTTCTGAAAGAGACTGCATTGTCACTAAATATGGATGAATGGCCCCAAGCCAAGTTCTAATATGAAGCTCAAATCACTCCCCTCTGATCCCTTAAGCAAGCTGATCTCAAGAGAGGATGCAATTCCTGCACAAGAATTCCTTGCACTAAGCAGTGCAGCAACTTCGGCTAAACAGCTGAAGTATGCAAATGGTGTCTAGAACAAAATATCTAAATACATGAATGACCTCCCTTTGATTCTATGCCTTCCTTTTATCTTTGGTGAGCCTCCTCACCGCGGACCCCACACAATGTTGAGGTGACTTCTTCATAAAGCTTCCTTTTTCAAAACTGCGTTGCCCTAGCTTGCTTCCCTCCTCTTGTGGCTACACTGTTGAATTGGTCAAATAATCCACGTCCAATGCCTCTTTTCACAATATTGATCTTCAATCTAGTTTACATATGTGTCTTAGGCTGATCCTTGTTCACATTGAACCGGTTTTCTTAGGTGATCTCTTCCTTCTCAAGAATGCATGTTGACTTAGTCAAATTTGACTACGTTCTCATCTATTTTTCCCATGTTCACACTTGTAAGTGTATATTTCAACTCATGAAGTGATACCCTTCCTTATTAAGGTGGAAATTATTCATATTTTTTATTTTTCATGGGCTCCCTTACCCATTTATTCCTCTCCTAGGTGAAAGTAGAAAAATCTAATGTTCCAAATTGCTATGTGCAAATTTGGGAACATTACAGTCCTCCCCTCCCAAAGGTTGCTTATCCTCAGAAAACTGCGAGGATATGACTAAAGAGAATCCCATTCTCACCTGTAGAAACCTCATAAGATATAATCCTTCAAGGATCAAGGTGCTGCATCATCAATATATGTCCAAGTAGCCTCTCCCAAGTGTGTAAGCTATCTAAATAGCTAACATTATGTGGCAGTGTAACATCTATGGAAGCAACAATAGGTTTTTCGAAGGTTCTCTTGAAGCATGAGGGCTGATATAAATTTGGATTCATCATCCCTCTTTGAATCTCTCCTCCCCAAGCTATCAACCAAGAAAAATGAGTCACCCTCTAAATTGGTAACTTATGCAAATCACCCTCCACCTGAAGCTCTGGAAAAGTAGGTGGGTTGGAATTTTTGTCATGCTAGACATAGTAGCCTACCCCATGCTGTCTTCCTCTCCACTTAAGACAATTGTAGAGGATTTTCTGATCTTGGGCTGAAATATAGTTTCCCTAAAATGGCAAGAAGGAAGCTAGACCTCCAAAGGTCCCACACCCAGCACTGTGAATCAAGCTGGCCCAAACCATCTCATACATGATGGACAAGAACTCACCTCCATATGGTATCCCATCCATGTCATGGCTCTCCTCATAAAGAAAAAAATATTTTACTGCAGAGGCCATGTCCCTCCTCGTGCTTCTCTTAGAGCATGCAATGCAGAAAATGTGGGGATGCTTCTCCCCCAAGAACACATCCACTCCATGTGTTCCTCCTCCAATCATGCCCCTCATATAGGCAAGAATAAAATCAGAAAATAGGATCATGATTGGCATCATAATGAGAGAAATACTGAAGGTTATATGTAGTGCTGGAAGGTACCAACAGTCTCCCAAGTGGTGACAACACAGTATTCCCCACTGCAGCTTCAGACAATGGTATGGCAAGTTGTCTCTTGACCAGTAGCTTGCTGTATAAGTCATCACACCCACTAGTGAATAGTAGATGGCTAAATATGTCAACTGAGCACACAAGAAGCAACCATATACTTGCCCTGGATCATATAGTAGATGGTTGTATCCATCATAATAACTGGCTAAAAATAGACCATGGAGCCTCAAGAAAAGCTTTCCCCTTTGTAGAGAAATGCACTACAATGAAAAGGCAAGAGCATGCAAATATTGTATTGAATAATCAATAAGTGCATCAATAGAATTCTTACCATGTACCGAAGACAATATGGTGACAAGATCTAGAGATGAATCCTCCATAGAGGTATGACATACCCATATGAAGAGGAATGAACCACATGCTGCCTGAAAATCCTCCTTCTCATGCTTGGAAATCCAAGTCAAGGAGAACATACCATGATAACCAATGAGTCAATCCACCATTATACCAATATTACCTCCTCTATGCCCCTCAATTGCATCAAATATGAAGTGATCCTGGGAACACTCCATGAACAAGATGATGCTCCATAGTGACAGCGTTGTTGTCCTATGAAAATAAGCTCCTGCCAACTCATAAATCCATTCTTTGGCATGCCCGATGTCAAAGGCTCCTCCCATAATTTTTTCATCTCCTCCCATTGCAACATCATGCAAAATGTGAGAGAAACTCTGCAGTTTCTCTCTCTCAATCCTCCAAAGCAACAAATGTCTTTGTTGCTCCGACATACCTCCATCACATAACTCATGTGTTGAAAACATAATTATTATGTCATCATAATGCATCCACACTCCTTGCTACCCCGTGATGCAAGTGCTTTGCCAAGTTCTCTCCTCCCTCATACCCTTAGAAGAAGGATATGTCTCATGATGGTCAAACTCCCTCAAGAGTAGCCAACGCAGTTTTGCCTCCTGCTGCCTAGTATCATAGAGTTGCAAGTAACTCTTTAGCTTCTTTCTCACTATCCACATCCATTTCTCCACCGATGAATGCCTTCTATCCTCCTCCATCTTGGTATAACTCCAAAAGATACTACCATCCTCAAATATCATATTTTTCTCTTCGCATTCCATGGGATGCTGAAATGCAACTTATTGGAGACCTCCTAGAGAAGGTCTCTCACCAATGATCATTTTTAACCCATAAGGATCCAAATGGGCTGAAAGCAAAGCCTCCTTGCTACTACCTCTTCACATCACTATAAGCCTCCTCCAGGGTATTTTGGCTATCTCATGTCTCAACTCCCGAATGAACATTTGGTTCTACATGAATTGGTTTGGAGAAAGGTTCACTCCATCCTCCAGCTTCATGATTCTCTCCAAAAGATCACACCTAAACCTCAAGGGTTGTGTGCAACTCAACAGGGGTTTATGAAAGTGATGGTTCATTTGCTCCTTGAACCATTCAAGCTTGCATAGTGCAGTGCAATCTTGCTGCTCTTCCTTGGCAACAATATTTGATCCTCGGCCATATAAGGACATATTTCCACCATTATTAGAAAGATTTTATGCAGTAAGGAAAAATGGAAATATTCCCATACCTTCGTGAGATGTGGGAACTTCTTGTAGAGCTGCAAAGGCTCCTCCCTCCAATGTAATGGCAGCTCCAACTACTAGTGTAGAAGGCTGCTCTCTCAATGCTATGACAATGCTGGTACTTGTCTCTTCCCATGGTGGTGTGGGCTTCCTCTATTCTGATCTTTATCCATCAAAGGTTCTAATCAACCCTTAAGTAAACTCAAGAAAATAAATCACTTTTGTATGGCTTGAGTGACTGAACCACCAAGCATTGGCTTCACCCTCCAGGTGCAGCGTTGCAACTTCTACTACCTCCTTCTCTACCATTGGGTGAAGTAGGAAAAATGCCTCAAGCTTTCTTGCCCAAGATCTAGCTATAGTTGACCCATAAAATGTAAACAACAGGAACCTATTACCTCTCATCATTCTTTTACTGCATGGTCTTCTTTCTTCTCTTAGTTGAATAAACTGAGGGAAATCCAGGCTTTCTTTGAAAGCCCTAGTTTGGCACTTGTATTCAGCCAAATATCCACTTAAGATATCATGCTATAATTGGTATCCTTTCTCTTCACCTTCTCTATGAGAATAGGAAGTGCATGCATCTTTTTCTGCCTCTTGAAACCTAGACGTTTCACTGCAGCTCTCTCCTTCTTGAAACCTTTTTGGAGTTTCAATGCATTTCTCTTCTTCTTTCTTATTGGATCTGAAAATGGATGAGTGTAAGCTCATAATATACATAATTTTGAAATCTAATTTTCCTCTTTTCTCCTCTGATAGCTTGATCACACAGGCTGTGCCAGAGATCATGCTCTGATACCACTGTAATGTTCCAAATATGAAACTCTGCAATGAATAAGTTGTATAATGGTCCTGTTATGATTAATAAGCTTAAAATATGCATAATAAATACATAAAAATCATTTTTAGCTACATCAGCAACTGGTAATGCGTTTCATGATCCGGAAAGTGGGGAAAAAGGGTGTTTTATGCTCTAAAAAGTTTATTTTAGGAAATGAGCATAAAATTAAGCAGGGGAAATGGATGGATATGATAGCTTAGTTAATTAGGGACCTATGTGCTGAGTTTCAGCTCAAAATAATTCTTCTAGGTATACTAAACAACTCCTTCTTTCCCGACTAGGCTAGAAAACACTGATTTCCCATGACTTTACTTAAAAATAAATTTCTGAATACAGTGAGAGCATAATTCCCATGAGATTTTCCACATAAAATGATAAAATAACTATGATATGAAACTTATATTGATCAAAAAATAGAGAAATGGATATTTACAAGCTTATACAGTAAAATAGGACACCCAACAAAATGCATGAATAACAAGCAGCACTGCAGAAATAACATAGTTACTGCATATTTTTATTTTAAATGGCTGAATATGACATGAATTAGCTGAATAATATAGAAATATTTCCAAAGGCATCTCTAACAAACTCCCGGAGGGGAATGAGCACCTCCTCCTCAAAGACTAGCACAATATCAAAAGATGCAACACTTCTGCTATTGCCTCTGCATCAAGGATGTAGTTTTCTGAAAGATACTGTGTTGTGGCTGAGTATGGATGAATGGTCCCAATCCAAGTTCTGAAATTAAGCTCAAATCACACCCCTTTGATCCCTTAATAAATCTGATCTG
This sequence comes from Pinus albicaulis, assembly GCA_034641835.2. Lineage (NCBI taxonomy): Eukaryota > Viridiplantae > Streptophyta > Pinopsida > Pinales > Pinaceae > Pinus > Pinus albicaulis. The sequence continues at coordinate 1,286,721,614 of CM076577.1, read as the reverse complement.
AAGAGAGGATGGAATTCCCACAGAGGAATTCCTTGCACTAAGCAATGCAGGGACTCCGGCTAAACAGATGAAGTATGAAAATGGTATCTAGAACAAAATATCTGAATACATGAATTATATCCCTTTGATTCTATGCCTTCCTTTTATCTCTAGTGAGCCTCCTCACCCCCGACCCCAGACAATGTTGAGGTGACTTCTTCATGAAGCTTCCACTTTCAAAACTGTGCTACCCTAGCTTGCTTCCCTCCTCTTGTGGCTACGCAGTTGACTTGGTCAACTAATCCACCTCCAATGCGTCTTTTCACACTATTGATCTTCAATATATTTTACATATGTGTCTTAGGCTGATCCTTGTTTACATTGAACCGGTTTGCTTAGGTGATATCTTCCTTCTCAAGAATGCATGTTGACTTAGTCAAACTTGACTATGTCCTCATCAATTTTTCCCAGGTTCACACTTGTAAGTGTAAATTTTAGCTCCTGAAGTGATCCCCTTCCTTCTTAACGTGGAAATTATTCATATTTTTTATTGTTCATGGGCTCCCTTACCCATTTATTCCTCTCCTAGGTGAAAGTGGAAAAATATAATGTTCCAAATTGCTATGTGCAAATTTGGGAACATTACAGTCCTCCCCTCCCAAATGTTGCTTTTCCTGAAGCAACTGTAATGATAGGAATGAAGAGAATCCTCTTCTTCCCTATAGCAACCTCATAAGATAAAATCCTCCAAGGATCAAGCCACTGCATCATCAATATATCTCCAAGTAGCCTCTCCCAAGTGCGTAAAATATCTAAATAGCTGACATTATGTGGCAGTGTAACATCTATGGAAGAAAATGTTGGGGTTCCCATGTTTTGGCAGATTTGGAAATACCAAAAGATGAGACAACATCAAACCACTTTGGGACCCTAGGATCTAGCCCTCCTCGACCCGGAGAGGGATCTCTCCAAAAAGAGCAAAGAATGATATGTCTTTGAAGCTCAAATGAGATATTAGGCTAGTTATGAAGCACGAGGGATTTTAAATGATTTGGTTGGTTGGTTGCTAGGTTGGTTAGGAGATCACGGACTGGGAAAGAAATGGGAGGAAGGGAAACAAAGCAGATGGATGTTTCAACAAAGAGGATAGGCCAAGACAGTGCCATCCATTGGGCTATGGAGTCATGAAAGGAAATTACATGCAACAACTAGCCAAGGCTTTCAAAGGGCAAGTCATCTACACTAAAGGATCTTTTAGGCAGATGATGGAATGGAACATTAAGGAGGGAAAGTGGAAGAAGGAAAGCGACCTAGTTTTTGTCTATAGATCAGGTCAGAGGTCATTTAACTCCAGACCTGCTTGGACATACTCAAAGGCAGCTCTCAAAGAGGAACAGGGGGAAGCTTATAGATCAGACCAGAGGTCATTTAACTCTAGGTCTGCTTTAGAAACTCCAAAGGGAAAACAGAGATAAGATCAACAAAGGGATCTTAGAAAGGCCAGCTGGTCGCGCAAGGATCCTAGTGGACAGGGCTAACACTTATCCCCAGTGTTCCCAAACCTTCTAGCTTAAACCCAACAAGAACATCTAAGAACTGATCCAACCAATTCATACATCAGAGAGTAGGCAATAACATCCACTACACTGGTTAAATTGATTGAAATCAATTCTCAGATAACACATTTAGTAGAAAACATTGAAGGCAAGGAGAGCAGATAGCATGGGGCACCTAACAAGGGTGAATCCTATACCATTATTTTGATGCAAGCCCAGAATAAAAATGAAACAATATGGAAATGCATTAAACGAAGTAAGAAGAACATCACCAATAGTAATAGACCAAGATCCTGTGAAATGCGCTTTGATTAATTGATGCAAAACCAGTCATGTGCAATAAGCTCAATGGCTAATACAGTCCAGACTTTCTCTTCCCAGCCTATTACATACAACTACTCTGCTACTCCCTCCCACGACTATTCTAACAGTCAAGAGAGAATCTCTCTAACAGCAAGACCCCAACAGCTGAACAACAACAACCTTTTCATTATGTTCTCGGGGATTTCTTATAGGAGAAGTGGAAGAAACAACAGTCGATAAACAAATAAATGAGTCTCATTAAGACAGTAAGGCAGAAGTGTTCACGCCCATACCACTTAATGGCTTTCTGCGGCATTGCTTGTACTCTGTAATCTATCTGGGGAGTCTCTGTCAGGCCGAGATTGACCTCGGATGTTTCTTTGGGGTCCTTTCTGGTGCTTGGAGCTCTGCGCTAGCGTTCTGAATAAATGAACTGGGTGGAAGATCTGCAAGGTTTCTCTACTCCTCATAACTGCTTCCTGACTGTCTTAAATGAACTCCAGTCAGTGTAATTAATCATTTCAGGGCTCGAGGAGGCATGGAGATCTTCTTGTAGGGAGGTGTACATCTGGAGAGAATGTACTCTGCTGATATAATACACAGATAAGACTCTTTGCATGCTCAAGTCTTCAAACTATGCTTGAATCCTTTGAATGCGGGATTACAACCATTAATCTTCAATTACCGGCTCAAATCCCTTCTAACCCGCCTCTGTTGACTCGCTTGGTCGCTGAATTAGCCTTCTTGTGACCTCTGCATAATGAAATAAACTCATCACAGAGACTGGGCAGCGGTGGCGGAGGAAATGCTGCGGAGGCGGTGAAATGGTGGCGGGATAGTGGAGAAACAGTGAAAAATGGCGGAGAAATGGTCGCACAGTGTAAAGCCCGAAGATTATCGTTTGGGCGAATTACACAGGAACACATGAAAAAACAATGCACGGAGGCGTGAATGTGGGACCGGGTACTGAAATCGCAATCGCAAATCAGAGCGGGAGTGAATCGCAATACAACTTTAACAAGTTCCGATTGCGATTGGGGTCGGAGACGCGATTGAGCGATGACCATCGATCTGGGAGAGGAATGAATGGCAGGGATGTAATCGGAGGGGCAGCACGATCGGGGGGATCGGGAGAGGACTTGCGATCAGGAGTTGCGATGACCATCAGATTTGCGGGAAGAATGGACGGTCGGGATTAAATCGGAGCATCGCAATCGGAGACAGGGAGATGGGACTTGCGATTGCGATTGGAGGGGCGGGTGCGATTAACGCTGAGCCGTTGGATCGGATGGGAGATAGACGGCTGCGATTAAATCGGGAGGTGACATGATCGGGGATTGGAAGGCAAGACTTGCGATTGCGATCGGGAGGGGGAATGTGATTGAGCACTGGCCGTCAGATCGCGGGAAGGATGAACGATCGAGATGTAATCGGGGATCACAATCGGAGGTCGGAGAGGAAGGCTTGCGATCAATCGCATCGCAATCACTTGCGATGGACCAATCGGAGGGTGCACACAACACATTGCGATTGCGATTGGGCGGGGGGCTGCGATTAGCGCCCAGCCGTTAGATCTGGATATCAGATCAACGGTGCAGAACAGAGCGGAGGACTTAACGCTGTAACCCAATTGCATAGGGACTTTGGAGTTTACAAAGGAAACGCACCCGCTGACAGCTCCGATTGAGATAAGCGCTTTGGACTTAAGCGCTTGGTCTTGGCGACTGGGCACATGGGGAAGTGGTTCACGGGGCTAGCGGGAAAGGGGCTTAGACCTATAATAAGGTCGGGAAGTGGGTTTTGGCCCATTTCAATGTAATTTGAGGGCTGGGGAAAGGTAACGATAGAGGAATAAGGGAGGATAATGGCCACCAAAGGGGTAGGGGTAGAATTTAAAGGGGAACTTAGGGGGATTTGAGAGGTAAGAAGGGGAATAGAAGGGGAGAGAAAAGGGATAGAAAAAAAAGGCTTTGGGGAATGAAATAAGAGGGAAAAGGGGGCCTTTGGGCATTTCTTCATAGCAGAGAGGCTTTATAAAGGAAATCAGTAGAGGGGATACTATCCAAGGGCAAAGGCACAAGGAGGCTTCAAGGAGACTGTGTTTTGAGAAGAAATGCATTCCTTGAAGGCTCGAAAACAATTTAGCCCTCTATTTGTTTGTCAAAAATTTCATAGGGGGGCTAACAGTGGCTCCACATGGGGATGGCTTCTCCTTGGAGGAGTCAAGAATTCAGAAAATGATCTCTTGGTGTAGGCCAGATGCCTGCTTCTTGGCTCATCCCTTTCTTTCTTTGATCAGCTGCCACAATATGAAGACAAAATATCAGCGGTAAATTCTCCCAAACAACTACCTACCCACACTATAGACCTAACATTTTTCTTCTTGGGTGCATTTGGACTTGCAGACCCTTTCAGATCATCAATATTTACAAACAAGAACATAAGCCTATTCTACTTCTACCCTTATTGCTTCATGAGACCAGATTAGACTGTTGGTCTCGTATGTTTCTCTACCTACACTACTACCTGCTAGGATTAGACTGTCTAGCAGGTTTCTTCTCCACATTCTAAGACAGAACATGAAAATAACTAACTACTTGCTCATAGACTGAGCTTATTTCAGACCTCCTACCTACTCTACTCTAACTGGGAATCTCTGATGTTCTAGGTGATACAATAATGCCAATGCAGCCAGTCAACTAGTAACAAAAAAGGATATGAGCACTAGCTGCCTGTCAGAGATAACCACAGGGTGCTTTGCCTGTGGTCCTTCAAAACTGAGGTCACCATCAGTAGTGACCATTCTTGATGAAACTAGCCCTTGCTAAGGATCAACGCTAGAGTATTTGAGCAAATCAGGGCCTCCATGTATTCTGCCATAGGATCCATGAAAAGATGATGTATATTTTCTTCTTTTAGGCCTCCCAAGCTTGGTAGCCTATCTTTATCCTGGGCTGCTTTGATTATTACATTTTCCGCTGTCTCTTTAGAGTGACTCTTGGGAGTCGGATCGTCTTCTTCTTGCACATCAAACAGTAGCATAATTTATTCTCTTTTGGGGGGAGGGAGACTTTCCAAGAATGCTCTCGGGTCTCTGAACTCGTATGATATCTCTGGTGACTTCAAAAGTTCGAGCTCAGACTCATATCTCTCAATCACCAAATCAAGAAACATCTTCTTAAGCGCAGGTAGAGTATTGAGTGCTGAGCTGAGAGGGAAAATCTTTGGAAGGTTCTCCCATTCAATTTCTGCCAGTACACTCGCTATTCCACTCTGAAACTCTGCTATGAGGCTTGGATCTATTTCTACACATTGTTCAGAGTCCTCCATTAGCGAAGTGACTGGATCTTCAGCACGGATGATGTTGTATTGCGACATGGTCTCCCAGTGGAGTCTCATGGAACCAGGATAATCAGTGGCCTGCTGATCACCTGTGGAGTCTTTTTATCATTCAGGAATTGTGGAGTCGCTAGGTGGATGATTTACAACTCACTGTCCACCACAGTGGTTTACCAAATCAAGGCTGACTGGTCTCGTTCCCCAGTGGAGTCGCCATTATGTTGGGGCTCCCATGTTTTGGCAGCTTTGGCAATACCAAAATATGAGACAACATCAAACCACTTTGGGGCCCTAGGATCTAGCCCTCCTGGACCCAGAGAGGGATCTCTCAAAAAAGAGCAAAGAATGATATGTCTTTGAAGCTCAAATGAGATATTAGGCTAGTTATGAAGCACGAGGGATTTTAAATGATTTGGTTGGTTGGTTGCTGGGTTGGTTAGGAGATCACAGACTGGGAAAGCAATGGGAGGAAAGGAAACAAAGCAGCTGGATGTTTCAGCAAAGAGGATAGGCCAAGACAGTGCCATCCATTGGGCTATGGACTCATGAAAGGAAATTACATGCAACAACTAGCCAAGGCTTTCAAAGGGCAAGTCATCTACACTAAAGGATCTTTTAGGCAGATGATGGAATGGAACATTAAGGAGGGAAAGTGGAAGAAGGAAAGTGACCTAGTTTCTGTCTATAGATCAAGTCAGAGGTCATTTAACTCCATACCTGCTTGGAAATACTCAAAGGAAACTCTCAAAGAGGAACAGGGGGCAACTTATAGATCAGACCAGAGGTCATTTAACTCCAGGTCTACTTTAGCAACTCCAAAGGGAAAACAGAGATAAGATCAACAAAGGGATCTTAGAAAGGCCAGCTGGTCACACAAGGATCCTAGTGGATAGGGCTAACACTTATCCCCAGTGTTCCCAAACCTTATAGATTAAACCCAACAAGAACATCTAAGAACTGATCCAACCAATTCATACATCAGAGAGTAGGAAATAACATCCACTACACTGGTTAAATTGACTGAAATCAATTCTCAGATAACACATTTAGTAGAAAACATTGAAGGCAAGGAGAGCAGACAGCATAGGGCACCTAACAAGGGTGAATCCTATACCATTTTTCTGATGCAAGCCCAGAAGAACAATGAAACAATATGGAAATGCATTAAATGAAGTAAGAAGAACATCACCAATAGTAATAGACCAGGATCCTATGAAATGTGCTTTGATTAATTGATGCAAAACCAGTCATGTACAATAAGTTCAATGGCTAATACAGTCCAGACTTTATCCTCCCAGCCTATTACATACAACTACTCTGCTACTCCCTCCCACGACTATTCTAATAGTCAAGATTGAATCTCTCTAACAGCAAGACCCCAACAGCTGAACAACAACAACCTTTTCATTATGTTCTCGGGGATTTCTTATAGGAGAAGCGGAAGAAACAACAGTCGATAAACAAATAAATGAGTCTCATTAAGACAGTAAGGTGGAAGTGTTCACGCCCATACCACTTAATGGCTTTCTGCGGCATTGCTTGTACTCTGTAATCTATCTGGGGAGTCTCTGTCAGGCCAAGATTGACCTCGGATGTTTCTTTGGGGTCCTTTCTGGTGCTTGGAGCTCTGCGCTAGCCTTCTGAATAAATGAACTAGGTGGAAGATCTGCAAGGTTTCTCTACTCCTCATAACTGCTGCCTGAATGTCTTAAATGAACTCCAGTCAGTGTAATTAATCATTTCAGGGCTCGAGGAGGCATGGAGATCTTCTTGTAGGGAGGTGTACATCTGGAGAGAATGTACTCTGCTGATATAATACACAGATAAGACTCTTTACGTGCTCAAGTCTTCAAACTGTGCTTGAATCCTTTGAATGCGGGATTACAACCATTAATCTTTAATTTCCGGCTCAAATCCCTTCTAACCCGCCTCTGTTGACTCGCTTGGTCGCTGAATTAGCCTTCCTGTGACCTCTGCATAATGAAATAAACTCATCATAGAGCCCGGGTAGCGGTGGCGGAGGAAATGCTGCGGAGGCGGTGAAATGGTGGCGGGATAGTGGAGAAACAGTGAAAAATGGTGGAGAAATGGTCGCACAGTGTAAAGCCCGAAGATTATTGTTTGGGCAAATTACACAGGAAAACACAAAAAAACAACGCACAGAGGCGTGAATGTGGGACCGGGTACTGAAATTGAAATCACAAATCAGAGCGGGAGTGAATCGCAACACACCTTTAACAAGTTCTGATTGCGATTGGGGTCGGAGACGCGATTGAGCGATGACCGTCGATCTGGGGGAGGAATGAACGGCGGGGATGTAATAGGAGGGGCAGCACGATCGGGGGGATCGGCAGAGGACTTGTGATCGGGAGTTGCGATGACCGTCGGATTTGCGGGAAGAATGGACGGTCGGGATTGAATCGGAGCATCTCAATCGAAGACAGGGAGATGGGACTTGCGATTGCGATCGGAGGGGCGGGTGCGATTAACGCTGAGCCGTTGGATCTCCTGGGAGATAGACGGCTGTGATTAAATCGGGAGGTGACACGGTCGAGGATCGGAAGGCAAGACTTGTGATTGCGATCAGGAGGGGGAATGCGATTGAGCACTGGCCATTAGATCGCGGGAAGGATGAACAGTCGGGATGTAATCGGGGATCGCAATCGGAGGTCGGAGAGGAAGGCTTGTGATCAATCGCATCACAATCACTTGCGATGGACCGATCGGAGGGTGCACACAACACATTGCGATTGCGATTGGGCGGGGGGCTGCGATTAGTGCCCAGCCGTTAGATCTGGAGATTAGATCAACGGTGTAGAATAGAGCGGAGGACTTAACGCTGTAACCCAATCGCATCGGGACTTTGGAGTTTACAAAGGAAACATGCCCGCTGACAGCTCCGATTGCGATAAGTGCTTTGGACTTAAGCGCTTGGTCCTAGCGCCTGGGCACATGGGGAAGTGGTTCACGGGGCTAGCGAGAAAGGGGCTTAGTCCTATAATAAGGTTGGGAAGTGGGTTTTGGCCCATTTCAATGTAATTTGAGGGCTGGGGAAAGGTAACGATAGAGGAATAAGGGAGGATAATGGCCACCAAAGGGGTAGGGGTAGAATTTAAAGGGGAACTTGGGGGGATTTGAGAGGTAAGAAGGGGAATAGAAGGGGAGAGAAAGGGGATAGAAAACAAAGGCTTTGGGGAATGAAATAAGAGGGAAAAGGGGGCCTTTAGGCATTTCTTCATAGCAGAGAGGCTTTATAAAGGAAATCAGCAGAGGGGATACTATCCAAGGGCAAAGGCACAAGGAGGCTTCAAGGAGACTATGTTTTCAGAAGGAATGCATTCCTTGAAGGCTTAAAAACAATTTAGCCCCCTATTTGTTTGTCAAAAATTTCATAGGGGGGCTAACAGAAACAATGGGCTGTTCGAAGGTTCTCTTAAAGCATGAGGGCTGATATAAATTTGGATTCATCATCCCTCTTTGAATCTCTCATTCCCAAGCTATCAACCAAGCAAAATGAGTCACCCTCCAAATTGGTAACTTATGAAAATCATCGTCCACCTGAAGCTCCGGCAAAGTAGGTGGGCTGGAATTTTGGTCAGGATAGACATAGTAGCCTACCCCACGCTGTCTTTCTCTCCACTTAAGACAAGTGTAGAGGATTTTTTGATCTTGGGCTGAAATATTGTGGCCCTAAAATGGAAATATGGAAGCTAGAACTCCAAAGGTCCCTCTCCTAGCGCTGTGAATCAAGCTGGCCCAAACCATCTCATACATGATGGAAAAGAACTCACCTCCATATGGTATCCCATCCATGTTATAGCCATCCTCATAAAGAAACAAATATTTTTCTGCAGAGACCATGACCCTCCTCATGCTCCCCTTAGAGCATGCAATGCAGAAAGTGTGGGGATGCTTCTCCCCAAAGAACACATCCACTCCATGTGTCCCTCCTCCAATCATACCCATCATATAGGCAAGAATAATATCAACAAATAGGATCATGATCAAAATCAAAATGAGAGAAAGACTAAAGGTTATATGTATTGCTTGAAGTTACCAACAGTCTCCCAAGTGGTCACAACGCAGTCTTCCCCACTGCAGCTTTAGACAATGGTATGGCAAGTTGTCTCTTGACAAGTAGCTTGATGTATAAGTCATCACACACACTAGTAAATAGTAGATGGATGAATATGTCAACTGAGAACACAAGAAGAAACCATATACTTGCCCCAGATCATATAGTAGATGGTTGTCTCCATCATAATAGCTGGCCAAAAATAGACCATGGAGCCTAAAGAAAAACGTGCCCCTTTGTAGAGCAATGCACTACAATGAAAAGGTAAGAGCATGCAAATACTGTATTGAACAGTCAAAGGTATGACATACCGATATGAAGAGGAATGAACCACATGCTGCCTAAACATCCTCCTTCTCATTCTTGGAAATCCAAGTCAAGGAGAACATACCATAATAACCAATGAGTCCATCCACCATTCTACCAATCTCACCTCGTCTATGCCCCTCAAGTGCATCAAATATGAAGTGATCCTGGGAACACTCCATCGACAAGCTCATGCTCCACAGTGACAACATTGTTTGCCTATGCAAATAGGCTGCTGCCAACTCATAAATCCATTATCTGACATGCCAAATGTCAAATGCTCCTGCCATAATGTTTCCATCTCCTCCCATTCCAACATCATGCAAAATGTGAGAGAAACTCTGCCCTTTCTCTCTCTCAATCCTCTAAAGCAAAAAATGTCTTTGCTTCTCTGACATACCTCCATCACATAACTCATGTGGTGAAAACATAATGATTATTTCATCATAATGCATCCAAAATCCTTTTTTCCCCATGATACAAGTTCTTTTCCAAGTTCTCTCCTCCCTCATACCCTTAGAAGAAGGATATGTCTCATGATGGCCAAACTCCCTCAAGAGTAGCTTGCGCAGTTTTGCCTCCTGCTGCCCAGTATCATAGAGCTACAAGTAACTCTCCAGCTTCTTTCTCTCTATCCACATCCATTTGTACACCGATGAATGCCTTCTATCCTCTTGCATCTTGGTATCCCTTCAAAAGAGACTACCATCCTCAAATATCATATTTTTCTCTTCGCATTCCATGGGATGTTGAAATGCAACTCCTTGGAGACCTCCTAGAGAAGATTTCTCTCCGGTGATCATTTTGAGCCCATAAGGATCCAAGGGGCTGAAAGCAAAGCCTCCTTGCTGTTACCTCTTGACAGTGCTGTAACCCTCCTCCAGGGTGTTTTGGCTATCTCATTTCTCAACTCCTAGATGAACATTTGGTTCTACATGAATTTGTTTGGAGCAAGGTTCACTCCATCCTCCAGGTTCATGATTCTCTCCAAAAGATCACACCTCAACATCAAGGGTTGTGTGCAAATCATTAGGGGTCTATGAGAGTGATGGTTCATTTTCTCCTTGAACCATTCAAGCTTGCACAATGCAGTGCAATCTTATTGCTCTGCCTTGGCAACAATAGTTGATCCTCGGCCATATAAGGAAATATTTCCACCATTCTTAGAAATATTTTCTGCAATAACGAAAAATGGAAATCTTCCCATACCTTGGTGAGTTGTGGGAACTTCTTGTAGAGCTTCAAAGGCTCCTCCCTCCAATGTAATGGCTTCTCCAACTGTTGGTGTAGAAGGTTGCTCTCTCAATGTTATGACAGTGATGGTACTTGTCTCTTCCCATGGTGGTGTGGGCTTCCTCTCTTCTGATCTTTCTCCATCAAAGGCTCTAACAAGCCCTTAAGTATACTCAAGAAAGGAAATCACTCTTGTATGGCTTGAGTGACTAAGCCACCAAGCATTGGCTTCAGCCTCCAGGTGCAGCACTGCAACTTCTACTGCCTCCTTCTCTATTATTGGGTGAAGTGGCAAGAATGCCTCAATATTTCTTTCCCAAACTCTAGCCGTATTTGACCCATAAAATGTATACAACAGGAACCTATTGCCTCTCATCATTCTTTTACTGTATGGTCTTCTTTCTTTCTTCTCTTAGTTGAATAAACTGAGGGAAATCGAAGGTTTCTTTGAAAGCCCTAGGTTGGCACTTGTATTCTTCCAAATATCCACTTAAGATTCCATGCTCTAAGTGGTCTCCTTCCTCTTCACCTCCTCTAGGAGAACAAGAAGTGCATGCATCTTTTTCTGCCTCTTGAAACCTAGATGTTTCACTACAGCTCTCTCCTCCTTGAAACCCTTTTGGAGTTTCAATGCATTTCTCTTCTTCTTTATTCTTGGATATGAAAATATATGAGATTAAGCTCATCATATCAATCATTTTTATCTCTGATTTTCCTCTTTTCTCCTCTGATAGCTTGATCTCACAGGTTGTGCCAGAGATCATGCTCTGATACCACTGTAATGTTCCAAATATGAAACTATAAAATGAATAAGCTATATAACGGTCATATTATGATGAATAAGCTTAAAATATGCATAATAAATACATAAAAATCATTTTTAGCTACAACGGCAATTGGTAATGTGTTTCATGATCCGGAAAGTGGGGAAAAAGGGTGTTTTATTCCCTAAAATGGTTATTTTCAGAAATAAGCGTAACATTAAGAAGAGGAAATCACTGGATATGATATCTTAGGTAATGAGAGACCTATTCTCGGATTTTCAGCTCAAATTAATGCTTCTAGCCATATTAAAATTCTCCTCCTTTCCCGACTAGGCTAGAAAACACTGATTTCCCATGAGTTTACTTAAACATAAGTTTCTGAGTACAATGAGAGTGTAATTCCCATGAGGATTTCTATATAAAATGATAAAATAAGTCTTATATGCAACTTATATTTATCAAATAATAGAGAAATGGAGATTTACAATTTTATACAGTAAAACAAGACACCCAGAAAAGGTTTCCAGCAAAATGCATGAATAACAAGAAGCACTACAGAAATAATGCATTTACTGCACCTATGTATTATAAATGGCTGAATATGACATTAATTAGCTTAATCATTTATAAATATGGCCAAAGGCCTCTCTAACAAACTCCCGGAGGGGAATGAGCACCTCCTCCTCAAAGACTAGCACAATATCAAAGGATGCAACACTGCTGTTGCTGCCTTTGCATCAAGGACGTAGTTTTCTGAAAGATACTACACTGTGGATGGGTATGGATGAATGGAACCAAGAAAAGTTCTGAAATGAAGCTCAAATTACTCCCCTTTGATCCCTTAAGCAAGTTGATCTCAAGAGGAGATGAAATTTCCGTACCAGAATTCCTTGCACTAAGCAGTGCAGCAACTCCGGCTAAACAACTGACCTATGAAAATGGTCTCTAAAAAAAATATTTGAATACATGAATGATCTCTCTTTTATGATATTCCTTCCTTTTATCTTTTATGACCTTCCTCACCCCGTACCCGACACAATGTTGAGGTGACTTCTTCAGGAAGCTTCCTCTTTCAAAACTGCGCTACCCTAGCTTGCTTCCCTCCTCTTGTGGCTGCGTTGTTGACTTAGTCAACTAATCCACCTCCAACGCCTCCTTTCACACTATGGATCTTCAATCTAGTTTACATATGTGTCTTAGTCTGTTCCTTGTTCACATTGAACCAATTTTCTTAGGTGATCTCTTCCTTCTCAAGAATGCATGTTGACTTAGTCAAACTTGACTATGTCCTCATCTATTTTTCCCATGTTCACACTTGTAAGTGTAAAGTTCAGCTACTGAAGTGATCCCCTTCCTTCTTAAGGTGGAAATTATTCATATTTTTTATTTTTCATGGGCTCCCTTACCCATTTATTCCTCTCCTGGGTGAAATTAGCATAATCTAATGTTCCAAATTGCTATGTGAAAATTTGGGAACATTACACAGTTAGAGGTCATCCTATATGTTTTGAGACAACTTTGAAACCAAACATACATGACACATTTGTAATATTCCTAAATTAGATTACAGCTAATAGGAATATCAATTTTTGTTTTGGAATCTAGATGGATGAATAAAATGGGAAAGGAGGCTCATGAATTGATCAAGCATGAATAAAAATCCCTCATGGTGTGAAAAGGGATCATGAAATAACCAGATCAAGCATCCACGTGTGTGAACCATGTCTAAACTATGTGGAAAAGTTCAAGTTTGATCAAGTCAACAAAATTTATTCTCAAAGAGTGGATCCTAAATAAAGACAACTCAATGTGAATGGAAATCAAGCTAACCAGTTAAAATGAAGACACCTTGAGTGTGGAAGAGGTTGATCACTTGACCAAGTCAACCATGACCATATTCACAACGCAGTCTAGATGCATTGAGCCTCTTAGAGGGAGAGCGCAGTTCTAGAAGGATATTTTACATGTGAAAGAGGCTAAAATAATGAATTTGTGGGGGTTTTGACGAGGCTCCAATCTTATAAAAGGAGGAGGAGAGAAACAAGAGAGGGTTGTTGAAGATTACTATTTTATGAAGGTATTGTCTGCTTAGACATCCCTTGTTGGGTCTTCCTATTTAGGAATCGCACCTCCTTCCTTGAGCAGCTCTTGGAGGAGACTTGTGCTATGTTTTCCACTATCAGGCTTGGGCCAAGCTTCACCTTACACCTATAGCACTGATCCTGTTGAGGGTTGGGTTGTCCTTGTGAGTTGCAGCAGTGGAAGACACTAGATCTGCTCAGATTTAGTTTATACTAGTGGCTCTTCTCAGTGAATGTGTCTTTTAACCTCCTAGAAGAGTGAATTATCTGATTAAGCTTCAAATCCAGACCTTGGCATCAAGTTAAATCATTCTCAGAGCCTTCAATGTGGTTTCCTTCCATAGACTGCGTTATTTGCAAAGGAGAAGTTGCAGGGTGTTTTGTCTGCATTTTGGAGGAGAGATCTTCGGTGTTAGGATTATTCCTCTCACTGTGGTGATCCATGGATTGGCCATCAAATCCATGTTTGTTTCAGATCTTATCTATTGTACCATTGTATTATTTATAAATTTCTAAATCATTCTGTAGATCTACAACTTTAGATCTCAAATATACTCTCTGTGCTTCATGTTTTGCACAAAACCCCAAGGAGAATGTACATATGAGCATTTCTTGTACACATATTTGTATTAGATCTAAATTTATATGTAAAGATATGATCTATATTTCAATATTAATAAACTGCTGCTTCAACCCCTGAAAATAGAGCTATCATGGTTATGTAGTCTTTTCTTATGGTTGTAGCACCTCATTTCTGAGGATTTTTCCTGTATTGTCTCATTCTTTCTCTTGTACAATGTATGGGCTGTAATGCACATCTGATTTGATGTTATACATCTGATTTATGAATCTCCATATCATCCTCCTACTTTGATTTAGTGGATCTGTGTTATTTCTGAAGCAGTCCCTTGCATATAGCTGCAGCCCCTCTCTTTGGGTGATTTTCAGCTGAACTAGTTTGTGGGAGATCTGTTTAACCCACCTAGTCTGATTTTTTTTTGCTCTCCTTTTGGATTTAGATCTTAGATGAGCTCATATAAGCAATCCAGGAACTTCAAACTCATTTATATGCACAAAATTCTCAAAAGTGCATTGTTTTAGCAGGCTTTCTGAGCTGTCCCGATTTTGGGATATTAGAGTGGTATCAAAGAAACTTTCTTGGTTCAGCCTGTGAGTCTCAGCCCAAGAAGATCAGAAGATTGAAGAGGATGGGTTTTATCTCATCATATTTCAGATCCATGAAGAACCTCCCCAAATAGGATAAGCATAAAGAAAAGGAAGGACCCTGCACTTCCTATTCTCATCGAGAACGAGACAAAGAGATAAGCTGGAAAAAGACTCCATATTTTGAAGAAGAGAAAGGGGATAAGCTTACAAAGATTCTTCTTAAATTTGTACATATTATTCATGAATATTTCAAGAAGATCCGGAGGGAGATGTATGGAGAATCTCCAAGAAAGTTTGAATCTAAAGCAAGCTCTAGGTTGACATATGAGGAGTGTGAGAAAGTAGCTACACATCCTAACACACAACGCAGTCACATGCCAGGGATTTCCAGAAGAGAGATGGAGAGAGAAGAATAGGTTGCTAAGAGGGAAACCCGTAGTGATTTCTTGAAAGAGTATGAGTTTCAAACTCAGAAATTCCGAGATCATCTCAGTTTTTTAGAGTTATGCAAGATGAAGGTGAAAGGAAGAGAGTAGCAGGATAGATTTCATCTATCTACCTTTGAAGGTTCACCTGTATGTTCAGAAAAAGCTTGGGTGGAGGAGTTAGAGACCTTCTTGCAACAGCACCACATTATTGAAGAATAAGCCATCAAATTTTCAGCATTGCACTTGAGAGGTAAAGCCTATGCCTGGTGGAACTTTGAATCCTTTCCTTTGAAAAATGTAAACATTGCATCTTATTCAAGTTTCACTAAGGCATTAGTGAAAAGATTTGATGGAAGGATTCATGAGACACACATGTTTGATCTAAATAAGAAAAATAAAAAAAAACCCTTGCATGAGAATGCAATTCCATTTCATAAAACCATGAAGGAGGCTGAAAACTCGCACCATACTTTTCCGGAAGAAAGGTTTTCATCTCACACCATTGAGCAGAGGAGCATGGAGATCTCTTTTTCAAAGAGGGATCCAATCATTGGGAGTTTTCCCATTCATGTTGTAGATATTTAGGGAAACAAAGCTATCACGTCTAGAGATTATCTAGTGCCTCATGCAAAGGAAAGAGGAGCTCTTGCTCCAAGTAGAGGGATAATTGCATCTTTGCAAGAAATTCCCCAAGATCTATTATGTGGAGATCAAGGCACAACTCATGTTCCATTGTTGAGGAGGTGTGGGACCATGGAGGCACAAGGATAAGGTATGGAGGAGAACCGGTATCATGAGATGATATGTACACATCCCTATCCACTTCAAGAGGTTGATGCACCTAAGAAGGTGATTGGATTGCACAGTGGAAGCATGGAGAGTTTTTTTTATTCATATATTCAGTCATCTCTTATTGACGATGTCTCATTACATGGAGAAATTTTGCTGCGGAGACCACTGGATCAGCACAGGAGGATGGATGCTTCACCAATTGAGGCACCACTCAGTTATTTTAGAGAAGTGGGAACTTTGGGAGACCTTGATATAATGCTGGGAGTCTTGGGTAGACTCAAGGAGATAGGGAGAATTCCCTCAACATCATCATTACCCACTTCCATTTCAGATTTTGCGTTGTGGTAGAAGCAGCAGGGGAAGGATAGCATCCTTCCAACTTGCATCTTTGGCATGGGAGATGTCGAAGAAGAGGATGACCATATGACAAAAGCTCCTCATTAGAGATCATCAATGCTGTCACTATGGAGGATAGATCCATATTGGAGCTCCTAGCTGTTGATGGAGTATTCCAAGGATCTTCCTACTTGTCAGATATTGGATGGCCAGTTGCATGAGGAGAAGTATTCAGTCAGAGATGGGGTAATCTACTATCCTGGTAGGATCTTCTTATCTATAGCTTCCAAGCTCAAGGAGAAGTTGCTACAAGCAACACATATGGATTTCCTTTTCAGCCACGCACATTCTATGAGGGCATACCACACCATCATGGAAGGGTATTTTTGGAAGGGCCTTGAGGTGGAAATGTATCAGCATATGAGGAGATGCATGGATCATATGGAGATGGATGGTAGACATAACTCTTTGTAAGATTTAGCACAACGACCTCTTTTCTCTTTGAGGATGAGAGGGGGCTCATTTATGAGCCACCCCCTTTGTATGAGCAGAACATATGGTAAGGGTGTTGTTTGTTTACATGATTATTCATATGATGTATGTATATATCCCTTTACCATATATGGATAGGATGTTGCTCTAATATGGAGCATTATTTCTTTTGAGTTTCATGGTCTACCTGAGGCCATAAGCATGATTAATGGCCATTCCCTAGGAGGACTTGGGGAAGAGATGTATTATGGAGGACTTGCTCATTATACACCTTACATCATTCACTTCCTCCATACTTATGAGGAGATTGGAGCAGCAGGCAAGTGGTTGAGAGGCCACTCATTTTATCAGTCTCTATTGGATTTGAGGGTTAAGCTGCACTGGTTGCACATGAGGGAACATCTTCCTTCTCATTTATCATACATGGCAGCTAGCATGCTTCTAATCATGATTCCATGTGTTGGAAATGTTCTTGTTCTTGGAAACATGGTTGGAGGAGAGGCACATTGGTGGGATGTGTCTTTGGGGAAAGGAGTTCCCCACCCTTTTTGCACTACATGCTTCCATGGGAGCATGAGATATTGTATGGCCACTATGATATATCACTTGCCTCTTTGTAGAGTGAGCCATATGTTTGTGGAGAAAATGCCTCTCATATGTATTGGGGAGGATATTTTATATGGATTGCCAAGCTGGGAGGTGATCCAATTAATTTGGATGATATCATGGAGATGGGATTCTTTCATGAATCATGAAATTCCTAATGATTGTCATCACTTCTATCTTAAGGAGGCCATGGATCAGAAAGAAAGTTTCCATAACAACCTTCCATTCTTTCATGATGAGAGCCATTGGGTTTACTCACCAAGGGCCAACTTCCACATTGAGGAAGGACCATTGGAAGAAAGAACAATTGCAAAGAATTTAGAGCATTGGTGGAGACTATTGGATGAGGAGACCACAAGAGAAAAAGCGGAAATTTTGCAGCACCCTTGCAGTTGCTTGAGAACAAGCAACATTTGGGAGGGGGAGACTGTAATATTCCTAAATTAGCTTACAGCTAATAGGAATATTAATTTTTCTTTTGGAATATAGATGCATGAATAAAATGGCCAAGGAGGCTCATGAATGGCTCAAGCATGAATAAATATTCCTCATGGTGTTAAAAGGGATCATGAAATAACCAGATCAAGCATCCACATGTGTGAACCATGTCTAAACTATGTGGACAAGGTCAAGTTTGACCAATTCAACAACATTTATTCTCAAAGAGTGGATCCTAAATAAAGATAGCTCAATGTGAATGGAAATCAAGCTAACCAATTAAAATGAATACACCTTAAGTATGGAAGAGGCTGATCATTTGACCAAGTCAACCATGACCATATCCAAAATGCAGTCTAGATGCATTGAACCTCTTAGAGGGACAACATAGTTCTAGAAGGAGGTTTTACATGTGCAATAGGCTAAACTAATGAAGTGGTTTAAGGTTTTGACAAGACTCCAATCTTATAAAAGGAGGAGGAGAGAAACAAGAGAGGGCTGTTGAAGATTACTATTTTTTGAATGTATTCTCTACTTAGACATCCCTTGTTGGGTCTTCCTATTTAGGAATCACAACTCCTTCCTTGATCAGATCTTGAAGGAGACTTGTGTTGTCTTGTACACTATCATGCTTGGGCCAAGCTTCACCTTACACCTATACTGTTGATCCTGTTGAGGGTTGGGTTGTCCTTGTGAGTTGCAGTAGTGGAAGACACTAGATCTACTCAGATCTAGTCTATACCAGTGACTCTTCTAACTGAGTGTGTCTTTTAACCTCCTGGAAGAGTGAATTAGCTAATTGAGCTTCAGATCCAGACCTTGGAATCAGGTCAAAGCATTCTTAGAGCCTATCGTGCAGTTTCCTTCCCTGGACTATGTTATTTGAAAAGAAGAAGTTGTAGGATGTTTTGTCTGCATTTTGGAGGAGAGATCTCTAGTGTTAGGATTCTTCCTCTCACTGTGGTGATCCATGGACTGGCCATCCAATCCATGTTTGTTTCAAATCAGATCTGCTGTACCATTGTATTATTCAGAAATTCTTGAATCGTTTTTGCATATCTGCAACTTTAGATCTCAGATCTACTCTCTGTGCTTCATGTTTTCCACAAAACCCCAAGGGGAATGTATAGATGAGCATTTCTTGTACATAGATCTGTATTAGATCTAAATTTTTTATGTAAATATATGCTCTAGATCTGAGGATTAATAAACTACTGCTTCAGCCACTAAAAATAGCGTTGTCATGTTTATGCAAATTTTTATATGGTTGTAGCACGTCATTTCTGAGGATTTTTCCTGTATTGTCTCATTCTTTCTCTTGTACAATGTATAGGCTATAATGTACATCTGATTTTATGTTATAAATATTATTTATAAACCTCCATATCATCCTCCTACTGTGCTTCAGTGAATCTGCGCTATTTCTGAAGCAGTCCTTTGCATATAGCTACAACCCGTCTCTTTTGGTGATTTTCAGCTGGACTAGTTTGTGGGAGATCTGTTTAACCCACCTAGTCTGATTTGTTTTTTCTCTCCTTTTGGATTTAGATCTTAGATGAGCTTATATAATGGATCCAAGAGCTGAAAACTCATTTCTATGCACAAAATTCTCAGAAGTGCGTTATTTCAGGAGGCTTGCTGAGCTGTCCCGATTTTGGGATATTACAACATTGCAAAAAATGGAGGATGCCTTTGTTATGTGGATTCCATTTGGAGGGGAATATATGGATTTGAATCTACCTTTTGAGTTGCTTGAGGACAAGAAATTTTTTTCCGGGGAGGACTCTAATATTCCCAAATTTTCACCTGATATTTGGAATATTAGAGTTCTTAATTTTCTTAATGAATTAAATAAATAAAAGGGTGGAGGGACCCATAATCCTAAATATGAATAAATATCCACCTTTTTTTTGTGAATTTGGATTAATTAAGCCTAGATATACATAATGAGGTACTTGAGAAGCTACTAATGTGAATGGAATTGGAGATTATGTCTCATTAATTGAGATAGATCATGGAGGTTGATATAGTCAAATAAGATCTTGAAGATGTCAAACAAAACATAATGGAACATTCATGATAAAGTGATGGAGGATGTTGTGCAATCAAATCACACATGATGGAGAGGGTGTACATTGCACCTAGACATGATGGTTGATTTGGTCAAACAACACAGTCAAACTTGGAGGATCTTGTCCACATGCACATCGTAGTCTAGATGAGGGCCAAGGCATGGGAAGGATAAAATATTATATAATGAAGATGAAGGTAAGGATAGAGGCATGCCTTTTATTCTTGATGTAAGTATCTTTTCAAATCTGGAATTTTCATGTGACATTCCATTTCTTTCTCGAGTTGTTTAGCAGAGATTGCAAGTGTTGTTTAGCACAGGGTGTTCGTGGTCGGGAATCCCACCTCTTTCTTAGAGTAGCTCTAGAAAGAGTATTGTACTTCATTCTAGATTAGGCATTGGTGCCACATCTCTTTTTCTACTTTTTGCAAAACATCCATATTCATAAATTGCAGATTTCTGAAGATCGATTGGAAGGTGGAAGTTCTATTCAGTACTTCAGTTGGAGAGATGGTGAGGGTTTATTCCTATCACCTTGGGCTTATAGATCAGCTTCCTAGAGCTTCATTTCAGATTTTTCATCAAGCCAAAAGTCATTGACCTCCTAGTAGTATTATTTCCTTCAGGGATTACACTGTCTTAACTGGAGATCTAAAAGGAGGAAGGAAGTTACTAGCATTTCAACTAGTATTCCTGTGAGGGATCATCCCCTCACATTGTCATCAGTCTTACCATCAGCCTGGAGTTTATTATAAAAAAATTTAGCAGGAAGAAGGCCTCTCTTTCCCTCACATCGTATTTTATATTGGAAATTGTGTTGCAGTAGCTACAATCGTTATTGGAGGATTTAGAAGCTAGGTCCAAAGCTTCTAACTTGTAGATCTAAAGAAGGGATCAACCCTTCAAGCTTATATCTGATCTTGCAACATATTTTAGCCATCTATTTGACAGATCTAGCTTCAGATCTGTATTTCCCAGCAAATCAAGGATCAAATCCTAGGGAGGTGATTTTCCAAAGTTGTAGATCTGTAAAATCCTTTCTGGGTTATCTTGGGAATCCATCACATTGGCTAGATATTGAATCTTGGCATCATTTGAGCTCCATATTTGAGTAGATCTGCATTTTACTTTTTAGCCTGCAGTTATATGTTCATATTCTGCTGAAGGGATAGCACAGTATTTACTTTAGTACCTCTCCAGTTACGCTGTACCTATTGTAGCATGTTTTCTGGGTGATTCTAGACCATCCTTTTTGCTAGATCTACTTATATTATTGTACATTGTGTGACTGAATCATCTCCATATAATAAAATGGCTCAGATTCTCTGTAAATTCTCATGTTGTCTTAAGATTTATTGTTTACTTAGTTGCAGTCCTTATAGTGTGTTTAAGTATTACTACATTCTCCCTTTTGGGATATTACAATGTATCATCTACCAAAACCTCAAAGGACCTATGAAAAAATATTTCATTGAGCAGTTCAAAAAATAAAATGAAGGCCTGATAGATGTCATGCAGAATTAGATTTCTGGCTCCAGCAAATTTAAACTGGAGAAAACTGATATGTACCCAATTTCAACCTTATCAGCCACACATAGTTATGTAGCTGCGATGATGTGTAGGCCTTTTGGAAAACCTGACAGTACCAAGTTTTCTATGCAATTGGTTACATTGATTGATGCAGTTGTTAATGCTAGAATTATGAATGGTGTAATATTTTGTCTGACAATTTGGCTATGGCCATTAGACAGTATAGACACAACAATTTTTTCTCTACTCGGGTTGTCCCTCCGCTTTTTTAAGAGTGCATACCTAATGGATCCTATTTGTTTATGTTCACCATTTCCTAATATGGGTTCGAATTGGAATCTAAAGACCTTACTCATATCCATGTGTATCATAATATTTTGTGGGAATCGCAGTTTCACCCCCATTTTTATAATATTTTTCAAAGAGTTATGTTTCCAATCTATAAAACCATTTTTGATGTAAAAGCCCCAAGGCTTTTAGACGAAGCAAGGATAAACATCTTGTCGGTGGCAGGATGGTTTGGTGAAGAGAAATTTACTATATCAGAGTTTTTGAGAGTATTTCAACTCCCCATGTTCTTGATTATTATGTCCCTGATAAGTTACTGGCAAGAGAGATTGCATACCAAACTGTAGGGGAAGGTATTGCCAAAACCGTCAAAGATATGAAGAAATCTATTTGGCCAATTTTCCCAGTGCAATGTGGTTCTTTTTCATTATTTGATTTTGGACATGTAGTTAAAGAGATGCAGAATATTTCATACTTGAATTTGGCTACTATGCCAGGCAGAGAGTATTATCCCAAAAAAAATTCCTAGGAATTTACTACTATGGTTAAAATCAGACATTTCATTCATTAGAAAGATGAATTTTATGATCTATTTGAAAATTTCGAGACATTATCATAGATCTTACATTTTTCATCGATCAAATTAACCCCAGCTGACCTAAATCAATACATATATACAGGAATAAATATTGACAAGGCTCCCTTTGGACCTACTGCAAATTGAGGAAAAAAGAGAGCCTACTCCCAGTGTAAGCCTACAAGCGAATTCTGATCACAATTATGATCAAGAATCTCCAGAGAAGTCAATTCAAGGTTCAGAACTTTTTGAACATTAATCTCAGAATCATGAAGAAAACCCTAAGGAAAGTTTTGAGAAATATTCAGAGAAAAATAATGGAGAAACAACTAAAGAGAACTTGGTTAAAGAAAAATTGGAGATTGATTATACTCCAGTTCAAACAAAAATGATCATAGTCAATGATCTGGACAAATAATGGGAGAAATTCAGAAAAAAGATCCAAGTAAAGCATACAGAGACAAGTATTGAAGGAAATTCTAGATTCCAGACCCCTAAACAGAATTTTCAAGTTGCAAATCTAGAATCAGATGTTGAAATCATCCCAGCCTACCCAATGTCAAATTGTTTTGAGAATTGAAGAGATACCGCTTTTAGATATATTTTATAGTGTAGCACACAAAGAAATGGTAAGGAGACAGAAAAATAAAATAAATTGTGATTAATTAGAAGAAAATATAGAGAATGAATCAATGGAGGTTGTGTTGAAAGACACCCCCATTGATCCATTAAAAAATATGACAAGGTTGTCACAATTCACAAGTTCTTACGCAAAATCTACAACGGATAAGGAAATAGAGGTTAGTTTTTTGCTTAAAGATAAACGTGAAATAATTCAACTATTAGAGCAACAAATTGAACATGAAATATAGAATATCAATAAGAAAACAGAGTTGTAGATGATACAGTTTCAGAAATATTTTGAACAAATGAAGTTACAGCAGCAGGAAATCATTACAGAGAAAGATACATAGATTCAAAAAATGAAAAATGAAGTAGATAAACTCAGAAATCAGCCTCAGGCAGAATAATTCATCAAAGAGACACTTGAGTTAGAAAGTCAATTGTCAAAACAATAATAAATATTCTGTCAAAGAATATCAATGATCAAATCATATTTTGAAACAAGTGATACATTATTCAATCAAGTGGTAGATGAGAGATTCGAGTATGAAGAGGTTGATAAAAATATTTCAGAGTTTATTTCTTGGCAGAATCTGAAGAAGGAGAAAAATCCAATCTTCCAAAGATTGAAGAATCCCATAAAGATATTCTATTTATAGATTCGGATATGCAATTAAAGAAAGAAGAAGGGGAAACAACTAGAGTAGATAGTATAGCAAGGAATATAATTGAAGCCGTGAATGAAAACCTTCATAATATCAATATGATTAAAGAATGAAAGCCAGGAGTTTTCCTAGATATCAAACAATTAGAGAGACAATGGAAATAAACCACCAAAAATCAAATTGAAGAAGTCAAACAACTATCTAAACTTGATCGAGAATCTTATTGGTAGTTTCTAGTATAACCATGCAGTCAATGGATGGCTTTGCACTGTCTAACGAATTCCACTCAAAATATGGTGCCACCTCTCTCCAATGATGTATTTATAGGACAACTAGGATCCAAAGTCAGCTAGCCATCCCATGTGAAGCCAATGTTGGATGTCTGTGAACTAAAAAGCTCAATGGCAAGGAAGGACCATTCAACACGATAAAGCACATCATCATATTTTTTTAGTTTTTATATTTTTATTTTCATGATGATGAAGGTTGTTTGAAACCTCCTCAGCATTTTATGTAATAATCTATTTTTGATACATATGTAATATTATTTAAACATCTCTCATGAATTTAGAGAGGGTTCCAGTATTTTATCAAAAACACTTGAAAAAAGCTTGCATTTATCTAGTTTTGTGACTATTTTGATGATATATATGGAACAATATATTTATTTTATTTGATATTGAAGCATATTCTACTAAATTTGGATTTATGTACTCTTAGAGTATATTTGGTTGAAAGGAAGCAGATCAACATTTTTGATTTCATAAGTAGAACCTTTTCATATTTGATACTTCTATCTCTATCACTCAGTTTTTTTTATGTATTAATAATAATTTTCTTTATATTGTATTATGTATGAGATCTTAGTTACAGTTTTTCATTAAAGAGCTATTGTATGTTGTTTCAGCTATAATACCTTATTGAGTATATGATCAATTGATGTATGCAATATAGTGTCATAATTATTTTTCATAACTATTTAGTCAAAATAATTATCTTTAAGAGTTTCATCTCTTATAGAAATTTAATGATCTTTATTACCTTTTCATTTAATATATACTTGTAGATCATATGAGTTAAGTCATTCCCAGGTATATATTAAGTTAAATACTAGATTCAATAGTTGCATGTGTTTGTTATTTAAATAGATAATTTCTTTTAGTTTAAAATAATTTCCCATTTCACCTTATATCAAACCCATAATCATATCAAATATTTGTTGGGAAAATGGTCCCATTATCCTTAGTCAGAGCCACTATACAAAATAGAAAAGGAGTTTCTTCTACAGTCTGGACCAGGTGATTATCCCCCATGTTGTTGCAACGGAATTATGGGACTTCAACGAAGTGGTAGGCTCCCTTGTCGCCATAATTTTTCTTTCTATTTTTCTTTCCAACCTGAATGCCTTCCCAATGTATCAATTTTTGAAAGGAGAACCTCATGTCATATGTTATCCTTTAGATTTCCTATGAAGACATCAATCCTATGTTCCTCTGGAATATTATTTAGCCTTATATTCAATTTTTCGAAGTCCTCAATGTGCTCCATCATTGAACCCTTTTGTTTGAGATTTATCAATTGGATAAAGAAGGTGCTTCTCTTTGTGTCCTCATAACGTGTGATCATTTCCTCCATAAAAATTTTCCAAGTGACTAGTGGTTTACAAGAACAAATCCATCGATACCATACAAACTGATTTTGTTCTAAATATAAATTTGCAATGCGTACCTTTTGTGTGTTTTCACATTATGGAGCTCAAATTATTGCTCGATTTGTATTATCCATGTTATCGGATTTTTTCCATCAAACTTCCTCATATCCATATTTGGAATATGGTGGATCTTAAATCCAATATTAGAGTATATGAAATCATTATTAACATTTCTTTCGTTCTCATCATGAGTTTCCTCTACTACCTTTTCACCATGAGGAAGATTTTATTGTAGCAACATTGCAAAACATTCCTTCAAACCTTCCATGTATTTATTAAAATATTCCATCTTACCTTCTATACGATCGATCTTAGCTTCCATGTCTTTCCTAAAATTGTTCCATCCATATTATCTTCCATGTGTTAGTATGAATCTTAATTCCAAGCATACGAAAAAAGGCCACTTTAGTTGTGCATAAAAAATATCCCTAACATCAAAGATGGTTTCCAATATCCTCAGATATGAAGTTAGGTGATCAAGATAAATGCTGCAAAAATCTAGATCTATGAATTAGAAGACATTAATCAATAGAAAAAACAAGATTTACTCCATGCATCCAATAGACAAGACAAGAGTATGTTGAATGAATTTTGTATTAATGGCACCTGGGAGGAAAAAACAGAAGGGTGTTACCAGTTCTCCGCAATGGGATGGGTTCTTGTAAGTCCTCAACACTTCAGATCTAAAACTCCTCTCTCTTGATGGTGTAGAAAACCCAGACAAAAATGGTAGCAAAATATAACTATGATGGTGGATCAATATTCAGACCAAAAGTATAGATCCAGAGTGATCTTTAGGCAACAAAAGGTGCTAAATGAATGGGAAAACCCTTCTATTTATAACAAAATATTGAATTAGTCTAGATATTAGTGCATAATTAAAATATTATTAACCAAATCAAAATCCAACTTTTATGGAATATTTTATTATATTTGTTGGAGGGAAAAGGAATTTGACTTCTGTCAAATCCCTTTATTTGTAAATAATAAATAAATAAATAATTTATTTATCATTTTAAGGATGTGGTTGAGTAACAATCAAATAAATAATGATTTATTTAATTATTTAAGGGTGATTAGTCATATTTAACAAATAATATTATTTAAATAAGGTTAAAATAATTATTCTTAGAAAATAATAAGATAAATAATGATTTATCTAATTAATTTCCTCGTTTTGGGTTAAATATAACCAGGAATATTAATTAAACTAACGTTTAACTAACTATTTCCTGAGGAAAATAAAACAAATGTAGATTTATTTAATATTTTCTCATGGGGTTTCCTATTTAGACCATAAACAACTTAATAAAGGTGGTTTACTAAGTTATTTTCATAGTGAAAGAAATTTTACTTAGGGTAAAATTGGTCTTACATGGTGTACTTGGGTCCATCTAATGATAATAGGTTAGATGACCAAAAAATGGTGTAAGATATTCTCCCCTAGCGTGCGAGTGTTTGGAGCTAATCGTATGACTGAAGTACATTGTAAGAACTCAATCACTAGATACCGGAGGGGAAGTCAAAGATATAAGAGTATAAGGTAGATCAAAGTGATGAAAGGACTAGACCCTGAGGAGGGGAGACTTACAGATGTGAAAAGTCTCTTTTATGAGTGAGTACCTGTGCTATAGGCGACGGGGGAGGCATACCTATGCCCACTAAGATAAAGTAAAAAGAATAAGGCATCCAGTAAACAAGGGATTGAACAATATAGTACATGCTGGCATAGACATGAGCTAGATAAAAAACATGATAATGAATCCCATATACATATTGTGCTTGGGATAACAGCTAAGACTTGTACAATAATATCTCAGTACATGAGATATAAATACAACCCAGATGCCCTTATAAATAGGAAAGGGCTCTGCAAATCTGACTGATACATGAAATAAAAAAGGCACTACAAGTAGCTGAGGTCGACATCATGAAATCTATGGAGTTGCATCGAAGGCTGAAAGGAAGAGGTCATATGGGCATGTGGGGGGCTACCTATAGGGCCACCCCCTCATGAGGGCTGAGACATCTAACACACACCTAAGAATCATTGATATCAATTGCTACATCATTGGACCATCAAGTACACGGATCTCGATCATGCTGAAAGGAGCTGGAGTTGAAAAAGAATCAAGTCAAAGGGAAATAAGGAGTCCCTTTGCCTAATCCGAGGCACCGAACAAGAGTGCAAGATGAAACCAAGGTACACCACCCTATAGACCTATCTTATGGAATGAATGAGATGATGTTGACAGAAGGAGGTCTGCTATAGGTGAGGCAATAAGGGATCCTCAAGTAAGGCATGAGAGAAAATAGTAGAGCGACTGACAGATTGACACCAAGGATCATGATGAAATGGCGGTATTGAGTAGCAGATGGATGACTTCCTTTTTTTAGAGAATAAAGGACATGGATGACCTAGCATCAACTGACACAATATCATGAGGGATAGGGGACAGTGGGACTGAAGGCCATAATGTGCGACACGAGAGAGGAATCAAGCAATGAAGGATGGACGACTATAACGGGATACAAAGGGACTCGGGATAGACTCCATGAATGCAATGATGACTCAAATCAGATGTTCTAAACAAAGTTGACTCGATGGTGCTGCTACACAAAAAAAGGTCCAATGGAGACCATAAAATCATGAGTACATAATGGTTACTCACAGTGAAGATCGACACAAGCATGGAGAAGTATGAAGGCAAAGGGGTGCCCCCAAGTACAAGTGTGGCAGGTGAAGAAATTCAATTTTGAGGAGTGGTGAAGTGACCCTTCTTGGAAAAAATGTGTCTTGGTGAAGTATCAAATCATGAAAAACTAACAGATACCCATTTGAGGGCTCAGTGAGAGCTTTCCAATGATATGGAGGGTTTAGCAAACTGAGCTACGGTTTGGCCACAAAAGGTGAAATAAAAATCAAGGGTTTCTCTTTTAATAAGGAATTTTCCCTCCAAATTCACTCATTTTCATGTGGAGATGTGGTGAATGTAGAGAGGAGAGAAGGCCCTAAATCTTGTGGCGATCGTAGCGGACAAACCGACTGTTGGAATCGAGATCCATTAGTTGCAGGTAAGAGGCCTAACCCTAACCTTCATTTTCAATGGATTGAAAGTTTAGATTAGGTCTACAGGGCTCAAGAATAGACCCCTACTCCTCTTCATGGCTGGGTCGCACTTTTTGGGGCAAAATGTGCGACCTAGGCAGCAGGTTTTGGGAAACAAATTGCGACTTGTCCCAGGTTTGGGCCTGAAAAGTGTGACCTGTTAGGGAGGGGTTTTTCTGTGCTATTTTTTGGCTGAGCACTGGGCTTTTATGATGAGATACATTATTTACTATCTGTACATTGACAAATATGATGGTTTTGTGCAGATATGGCAGAATTATGGATCGACTGGAGAGAGAGACACCTAGGCATATTACAAACAGAGATCCGGGAGGATCAAGGTGTCCACAATGCATCAGCCAGGTTTGGGGTTCTAAATTTTGTGGAGAACCCTTTGATGAGAGCTGGAGAGCCCTTATTGGCCCATATTGTCAGCTATTGGGATCCAGACCATGAGGTATTTATAGTGCAGGGGCACCGAATCGAGTTGACAGTCCAAGATATATATTTTTTGACTGGTCTCCCACCACTTGGGATGGTAGGGAATATTCATCTAGTATTACCACGGGGGCAAAATATCATAGATTTTGTAGAGCATTATTTTCGACCAGGTCTCCAAGTCAAGGGGACTCGAATACCCATCGAGGATTTGGAGAGGTTAGAGACCCGTGCTGTGGCCGCAGCAGTGCTGTGGATTCTGGGAAACTAGGCACTCCACCACATCACTGGAGGGAAGATGATGCTTGTGGAGAATGTTTTGAGTGGGACCTATTATGGGTGGGCCTAGATGAAGCTATCTTCATTGAAACAACAGTTTTCTCTATGCAAGAATAAAATGAACCATGACTGTGCATATGGTACATTTTTGTGCTCGTTCTTCTTTGAGAAGATCCCAACACTTCAACCTCACATACAACTCCAAGATGGGGGCCCGAGAGAGCCTAGGATGCATTGGTGGGGGCGAATACTTTATAGAGGAGGAGGTGGGGCAGTTGGATGGGTGTTCCGACCTGAGTTCTTTGTTCATTGGGATCAGATGCCACTGTGTATAGACGACTATCCCTATAGTGGGATGATTTATTGTGGGGACCCAGATTTGCCACTGCCGCCTGGTCGAATATGGGTGCTCGATGGTAAGTGACAAATTGCTAATATTTTATGTGCATGTAAAGTTCTATAATATTGTATGTGGTATTGATTCTTTCACTTTTGGTATGCAGATACAGCACCGGTAAAAGTGGCTGGGTACATGGGACGACGTGCAGTATCGGGGACCGCAGGACCTAGTGGACCGAAGGTGCAGCAAAATGAGGATACATCAGCCCTCCTAGAGGACATCCGTCATAGATGTGGTAGGATTATGACCAGTGTCTTAGAGTGTGGTTGGCAAGACTTATATGACGAGTTCATAGAGCCATTTATTGGTCTACCCTCTCAGTGCTGAGGGGTCATGCGATGCATGGCGATGGCCGGATACGGTATGCGTGATCTATAAGCTATAGGAGCAGAGCCACTGGCTCGGGACCCTCCAGATAGTGATTAGTGTGAAGGGGCAGGTGGTGCCCCCAGTTTTGAGTTTTGTAACATGCTATGGGCATGTCATATGTATCAGAGTGGATGGACACTAAAACATTTTATACAACACATATTATGGATATGCATCGTTTTGATATTTTTATGTTATTATCTTGTGTTAAATGCATGTGCTAAATGCAAATATATAATATGGTATGCAATGCTATCTACATAGTGATTTTGTGCTCTAGGTACATGAATGAATTTAATGATTTCAAATTCACGCATCAAATGCTTCACTCGTAAATATCTTCTAAAAAGGATAGGATTATGCACACGATAGACACCATTCAATTGCATGACAAGAAGTAGGGAATCTAAGAGAACATGAAGGTGTAGGATGCAATGTGAAAGGGCATCGGTTAATAAACCTCACATTGCATCATATTTGGCCTGATTATTGGTACCAGTACCAATGTGTACATCATTCGAGAGAACAACTGAATGCAAGGGGATAAAAATGGCCCAACTTTCCGAGGCTAGATTCCGAGAGTAATGAATTTTACCATCGGTGAAACCAATATAAGGTGTGCACAGGAGGTCCATTTGAATGGTGCCATAAGACAATAAATGGGAGGATGATGAACAGTGTTGGCAACCTAAGCACAAAGTAGAAATCAAACGCACTTTGCGGGAGGGAGTGATCTGGGTAGGATGTCTACTATGCACACACTGACGGTGAGGTGGAGTGTGCAAGCTACCAGAGGTGTAGCTTGTGCTCAGGCCGCAAAATTCACCATAGGCACGGATGGTGCCATCCCATTTATGGGAAGGAAAGATGAAGTCAGGGGTGGACATGGCTTCCATGATGTCATCATCACAATAGAAGATGGAGTGACTGGAGGAAGGGAGACCACATGATGTGGTGAAGCTACCTGACTCAACATCATGAGAAGAAAGTTTCACATGCACATCATCACGGGGGATGACGTAAGAACAAGCAGATAAGGGATATATTGATGTTGAGCCCAAGGTGATCGCTTAAGGGAGGTGAAGTGAAAGAACAGGAGAAGATTCAGAGGGATTTTTTGCTGAGGGTCTCATATATGATGATAGGTAGAGGATGGTAGTTGCATGCTCCGAAATCTCGACATTAGGAGGGGGAATGTCAATAGGAGCGGGTAAATCCTCAATCTAGCCTACAACATACTACGCAAGTATGGGAGAAGCAAATTGGTTCTATTCAATCTCGTACTCCCGAACTACCTCTAAAGAGGGCGGTAATGCGTAAGGTGGGGAAAATGGTGGGAATAATGGCCATGGAGTTCACACAAAGCACAAGGTTGGTTCATGTGAATAGTTTTATGATTCTTGGCTGCAGTCGAGGAAGAAATAGAGGCTTCAGGGACCGTAGACTTAGGGAACGCAAGTTTAACCATGGGCTTGATACAGGTAATTTCAGGATAGTTATGGGTGGCATGGCTGACAACATCACACAAATCACAAGGCTTTGCGGGCAAGGTTGGTGCAGGGTCTGTCGGGGCAGCCTTGTCATTGGAGGCCCTCTTGCGATATTTTCCCTTCTTACCTGAATTGATCGCAACAGGAGGTGGTTCTTGTTGAGGTGGTTGAGGCACTGGTGCAATGGGAGAATTCATGGGGACCGGTTGAACTGTGGTCAAAGCAAGATAAGGTTTGGGTTGACCTGGTGGGGTAGCGGCTGGAGGATCAAGGTACCAGACAAGAATCCCAAGGGTGAAGCTAGGAAGAGAGAGGGTAGGCATGACAGGTGCCGTATAAACTCCTCGTGGGGAAGCTAGGAATGGTATCTGACCGGAGGGGTAATAGCTAAGAGGGCCTATAGGAACCATTCTAGGAGGGTAGAGAGGCTCATGGACACCAGCTAAAGGGCTAGGAGGAGGAGGTACAAAAGGTTGAATCGAAGGTCTAGGAGTAGGTTTCGAAGGGCGAGGATGGTGCTGACTAGCTGAGGTGGCCGCTTGAGAGTAGCGCGAGACAATTGCATCATGCAAACATTCGATGAGATAGGATCAAAGATAGGAGGAGGAAGACAAGGGAATGTACCAGGAAATGTGGAATATTTGTAGACTCTAGGTGAGACACTGGTCAAAGGATCGACGGTTTTCTTGTTGGCCATCGAAGAGATAGTGGACTCAGGTGAGGTCTAAGACTTCGGTTCGTAATATGTCAACTGGTCAATGGTGACTATCTTTCTGTTATGAGGGAAGGACATATTGCAGTGGACAGTGAAAGGGACAACAAAAATCGCATAAGTGTAGCTACAACCCAATATAATTTTGTAATCTAAGGGGGCATCTATAACTTCTACATCAACGCAAACAGTATTTCCCGCCAGAGTAATAGGAAAATTGCCGACTAAGCCAATGGGCTAGGAGGCGTGGCCATTCCACGCTCGGAGAGTGATCGTGGAAGGATCCAACTTAGGTGATCCAATTTTCTTCCAAACCAAAGCAAAAATCACACAAGTGGATGCCCTCTCATCAATAATGAACCAGGGAATGTTGGTGTTTCGGATGTTGACTGGGATTTGGAAAGCGACGGAAGCAGGGAGAGGAGGATGTTCTGACCGGTCAACATCAAAGACAATAAATTGATCATCGGAAGGATCTACAATGCCCATGGAAGATAGTAGAGCTTTTCATTATGAAGGGCATGACTGGAGGAGTTTTAACATTGAAATGGAAGCAGGAGATTGTGCCAAATCATCTACTATACTATATGAATGGACAGTTTTTCCAGAAGCAGCATTTCGGCATAGTGGTCCCTTAGAGATATTGGTATGAACCTGCACCTTAGGCTGAGGCATTTGCAAGGGACCATTAGGTGCCAAAAGAGGCTGTGTAGAGACTGAAGGAGGAGGCTCTGGGACAGACGTAGCGGGAGGTTTGTTGTACTGACGGGACTGAGTTTGAAGATTGATGTCTATGGTTAGAGGTTGATTAGAGTTCATCATGAGAATATATTAATCGGAGGTACCATATGGAAGAGGTTGAGTGGCCACCAGTATTTTAGGTGGTTGGGTAGCGACAAATCCTTGCTGAGGGAAATGATCAGTAAGCACAGTCGGTTGACTAGGTGCAACACTGGGAGGGATGGAACGGGAGGCTTTTTGTCCTCACAATATTGCTTGAGACTCCCACAGTTTTCATATATGTGGTAAAATAGGACAAGCATGTGTGTAATGACCATAAACACCACAACAAGAACAAGGCTTGTTTTTCTGAATCGGCTTTTCCTGCTTGGGCTAGGTGCCCTATTGCTAGTTAGTAGTGTTAGGAGAATTATTTCGAGGATTAGGTCCAGGATTACCAGGAGCAGACTAATTTTGTGTGCCTTTCCTCTTATTTTTGGAGGGAGGAGGATTAGTCGCGCCTTGTTGTGTATATACCTGCCCTTGAGGGGGTGGTGGTTGTTGTTGCGGGGACTAAGAAGGAAAGGGAGGAGGTGGTGCTAATTCTGGAGGATCTGGAGCACCAGGATGTGAATATGGATAATAAGGACTTTGGGAAAAAAGAAGAGGCATGCCATATCCAATATATGTGCTACCGAGAGGGGGAAGAGTGCAGGAGGTGCTACCCCCCCTAAGGAAAGCCATAACCCATGGGAGGTTAAGTGTACAGATTATATAGAGCTCCAATGATACCGTTGGTGGTGTGAGATGCCCCCAGTGCGTTGGCACCACCAGGTCTGGGAAGATCAGGTAGAACAGTATAAACATAACTTGACTGAGCATAGGTCAGGTCATATTTTAATGCAATTTGGATAGCAGCTTCTTCAGTTTGAGGGAAGTGCGATGCGACATCTTTCCCAATAGGTGGAAAAAGAGATATAAGGAACCAGTCCATGCAGACACGGTCTTCAAAGGTAGGAGCTCGAAATAGGCTCTTTCTTCTCCACCATTCCTGGACATGGTTAGATAGGCAGGTCGTAGACGATTGATGGAAACAAGTGAAGAGTTCAGTACCAGTGTCATAATGAAGGGGAAGCTGGAAGTAAGACAGAAAAGTTCGGGCAATAGTCGCAAAGGTGGTATGAGAGGAAGGGGCCTGATCAACATACCACTTAGAAGCTTCACCCGTAAGCGTATGTTGGAACAACCAAAGATGGATAGAGTCATCAGTAATGGAGTTAGATGAACACCACATGTGGAAAGATCGAACATTATTTGTAGGATCTTCTCTAGCAAGGCCATCAAACTTTGGGATATTAGAAGGGAGCTTTGTTGAAATAGTAGGCCAACTAGTGTCATGGTGTATAGGGTCATTTATCAACTGGTTAAAATCAGGGAGGTTGAGGCCTGCCATGAAGGGGAGCAAGGGTGCAGCTGGGGTAGTGTATGTTGCGGTCCCACTAGTGGTATTCCCATCATGAGGGCCAAGGTTACCACCATCATTACATCCTGCACTAGACATGGTGAAGGTGACAGGGGGAGAGCCAAATTTTGAATGAGAAGGAGAACCCAAAGGACTAGAAGAAGAGTTGGTGTGCGGACTCGGTGGAGGACTAACTTGAATCCTACGCGGAGGAGTAAGTCTTCCTACCGAAAACTGAGGATGAAGGCCAGGAAGTCTCCGGGATGAATGCCTTGGTGGTTCAATGATGACGAAACAAACATGTCAGAAAGGAAAAAGAGACCGACAAGGGTAGGAACGTGCATAATCAACTGATTACAATGTCGAAACAAGGGCAGGGAGGTGCAGGATCAATTGATTTCAATGTTTTAGAGTATTTTCTTGGTGGTGTTAACCAAGCCCTTTTTCACTTAGGGTCTGTGTGTGAAGTGTGTAAATTTTAATTTTTAAGCCTAGACATTTGTAGAGAAAAATAAAAAGTGTGTTGTATAGCTGCAAATGAACCTACAAACGACAGTATATAAGCCTGCAAAAACAGAAAAATAAACAACTAATAATGCAATAATCTAAGCCCAAGGAGGTAGGCCCCTAAACAACTATTCTGTAGGCGACTAAAAAAATAATCAAAACACACTAAAAAATGAAATAGATCTAAGGTCAGGAGGGACAGGGATCTAAAGGACAAATCTGCTGGAAAGTGGTGTAGAAAGCAACAACAAATCAGAGGAAAAATTGTTGTAAATGAGGTAGAAAAATGCTATCTCCTGGAGGGAAATAGAGTGAACCCTAGAAGAAAACCCAAAAAAAGCTAAATGAGGTGATTTGGATGGATAACAAGACTATCTAAAGTGGATCTGAAGGTGAGGTATCAGATCTGAAAAAATGGCTGAAGACTCTAAAATGTCAGACAACCTGCAACAACAAAAACTCTTCCACAAGAAGTGGAAGGTACTGAAGCCCTAGGGGGCCAGGTTCCCACTTAGTTGAGAAAAAAATAATAAGTACAGGTCCAAAATAGGTGGAGACGGAGGTCAGACAACCCTGAACAGAGGCTCAGACAAACCCATAAAACTTTCAGAAAAATTCCCCCAAAAAGTCCAGGTCGCAGTTTTTGACATATTTTCAGTAAACGTCACAGTTTTTATGCTGAAGGGTGCATCCTGAGGGTCCAGGTCACAATTTTTGGGCCAAAAGGTGTGACCTACATTTCCGACACTCTCGACGGAAGATTTCAAAAAAGATGTCGTCTCAGTTGCGGTTGATGTCTGTTACCTGTGCAATAGGTCTGAAAACACAGGGAAGCTAGAATTTTTATCACTTTAGGGTCTTATAGGTTAAAAAAAACATCAATAAAACCAAAAACAGGAGGCCAAAGAGAAATCCTAGGGTTTGAAATAGCTGGATATGCAAGGATCAGAAAAACAACAGAGGTCGTATCATAAACCCAGGTGGAGTCACCAGTTGTTAGTATGAATCTTAATTCCAAGCGTACGAGAAAAGACCACTTTAGCTATGCATAACAAATATCCCTAATAGCAAACATGGCTACCAATATCCTTAGATCTATAGTTAGGTGATCAAGATAAATGCTACAAAATTCTAGATCTATGCATTAGAAGACATTAAGTAGTAGAAAAAACAAGATTTACTCCATGCATCCAATAGACAAGACAAGAACATGTTGAATGAATTTTGTATTAATGGCACCTGGGAGGAAACAAAAAAAGGGTGTTACCAGTTCTCCTCAATGGGATGGGTTCTTGTAAGTCCTCAGCACTTCAGATATAAAACTCCTCTCTCTTGATGGTGTCGAAAACCCAGACAAAAATGGTAGCAAAATATGACTATGATGGTGGATCAATAGTCAGACAAAAAGTATAAATCCAGAGTGATATTTAGGCAAAAAAAGGTGGTAAATGAATGGGAAAACCCTTCTATTATAGCAAAATATTGAATTAGTCTAGATATTGGTGCATAGTTAAAATATTATTAACCAAATGAAGATCCAACTTTTATGGAATATTTTATTATATTTGTTGGAGGGAAAAGGAATTTGACTTCTGTCAAATCCATTTATTTGTAAATAATAAATAAATAAATGATTTATTTATCATTTTAAGGATGTGGTTGAGTAATAATCAAATAAATAATGTTTTGTTTAATTATTTAAGGGTGATTTAGTCATATTTAACAAAGAATATTATTTAAATAAGGTTTAAATAATTATTCTTAGAGAATAATAAGACAAATAATTATTTATCTAATTAATTTCCTTGTTTTGGGTTAAATATAACCAGGAATATTAATTAAGCTATTGTTTAACTAATTATTCCTTGAGGAAAATCAAACAAATGTAGATTTATTTAATATTTCCTCATGGGGTTTCCTGTTTAGACCATAAACAACTTAATAAAGGTGGTTTACTAAGTTATTTTCATACTGAAAGAAATTTTACTTAGGGTAAAATTGGTCTTACATGGTGTACTTGGGTCCATCTAATGATAATATGTTAGATGAAAAAAAAATGGTGTAACACCATGTCTTCCTTTAAACCATCTATGTCACCTTTTAGTTCACTTTTTTTTGTTCTATGTGAGAGCATAATTTGTTGCACCTGGTCTCTTAGTTTTGATATATCATGCTGCAATTATTCATCTTCATGCATCATAGTAGATTTTTATGAGGGCTTAATGCATGTGGAATTATTTTTTAGAGGCATTTTGGAACTCAATATTCATGTCTATGCTTCAATATGCCCTTTGAATCAGTTCAAACTAATTTTTCAAACAAAATTTATGCATTTTTTTAAATATACACATTTTTGTTGATTTTAGGATATCGATCTTGAAATAGTTGTACCTATGTAATTTCATATATCCAAGATCCGAACTTTGGTCTTGTAGTATCCCTCTTATTCTTCTTTCTAGTTCCATAGGTCAAACCTGATTTGGATTCTTCATGACAAATTTATGCCCAATCTCCCACAATGACCTAATTATGGACTATTTCAGTAGAGCTAACTTGTACGATGTGCCATGTGTCAATGTATCATCCTTTGGATCTAAAATCGATAAAAAATAAACTAAAGTCAATGAAATTTCTACCACTTTTTACAGAATTGGAATATGATTCCTGAAACGAAAGTTATGAAAATTTTCCCTCGGTCACCTATTTGAGATGAAATTTTGGAGCCTAAAAAAACTGTAACTTCCATAACTCATAGCTCCGAAAATATTGCAAACCAAGGTCTCACATTTGGGTACAAGATTCATCAAGATTTCGTCTCATTTTTTTTTTTAATTCTCAAGCTTCGTAGAAACAAAATTATAGTGAAAATTCCACAATGGCTTGTTTGCAGTAGCGAAACCCTAGAATGAAAAGCTTTGATACCAAATGTTATGAACCCAACGCACAAAATATAAGAAAACATAGACCAACCACTTAGAAATAAGCCTCTTTGAGGACTAAACCTCCTTTACATTGCATAAATCAACAATTCCTGGATGATTTAAATGACAAAACATCCTTTCTATATATAGGAGTCTAAGGGATCATAATATAATCCTCGTTAACATAACAATAATAATGTAAGGGCAGAACAATTACAATAGTGGGCTTATATGGGGAACAATAATAGCAATATGGGGACTACAGGGGCACAACAATAACAATAATGGGGCTACACTTATAATAATAAGGGGCTACACTAGTATTATGGGGAGTTAACAAAACATAAGAAGAAAAGCATTCACATATAGAGACACTTGTTACAAATTTACACTGGCCATAGAAACATTGAAACCACTAACATATCTAAACTATCATTAATGTAATATCATCAACTTTGTCATGCCAATATTTTCACTAAGATTTGAGGTTTCAAAAATGATAGCATGTATATCTTTCCTACATGGTGTCATACTGTAGTGCTACATACTGAATTGCAATGAATAAATCTAACATGGTTCCATAATAATGTGGTCCACACATGTTCACTGTCACACCAATACTGAACTACAATTTCTAAATCGCACCATTCTAATATCATATCAATATAATAGACAATATAGTTAATCGATGTTGTATTATGTTATGTTGTACACGATGTCTACCAATCATACCATGAAATGATGTTTCATAACAGAGGTGGAATATATATAA
Source organism: Pinus albicaulis (assembly GCA_034641835.2). Taxonomy (NCBI): domain Eukaryota; kingdom Viridiplantae; phylum Streptophyta; class Pinopsida; order Pinales; family Pinaceae; genus Pinus; species Pinus albicaulis. The sequence goes on along the minus strand of CM076577.1, from coordinate 1,286,683,074 downwards.
TAGAGATGCCAATATACCGGAATACACCAATTCCTAAAACAAAAGTGCAACAATGGAGACAAGACCTTAATGAAAATCCAAGTTCCGAGTATAAATCCAATACCTTATCACTGTAATAAAACCAAAGTTTTATTAAAAAGTAAGAAGAGTTGTATTAATACTATTTTCAGGAGAATGAATAGTAAAGAAATCCATCCTCTCAAGATTTAACTCACTTCTAATTGGATCTTAGTTCTAGGCACTATACGTAGCCCTATTATCAAGTCCATAACTGGAAACTTGCGTTCAAAATCATTAAATTTTGGAAGAGACAAATATAATTTTTTGCGAGCGTCATAATAGCCATGGTCTTCTCAAATCTAACCTATTGGTTGAGCTTGAACAATGAATACATGACAAAGCAAAGGAAAAAACAAAACCAATCATAATCATAGTCCAAAGTAGCCTGGGTCAGGGATACAACAATATTTTATTGAATCTTTACACTAACTTTCCTTATGAATTCTTCTAGATACCACATATCATCTTCTGGGTACCATGCATTAACTTATTGGTCTCATGTTACCAACCATGGTTTTCTTGGTTCACCACCTTTGACCGCCCATGATTAAATAAGATAGTCACATATGGATGAATAATTCATAGCCCATGAATAAATAAAGGGCTCAAGAAGGAATGAACATATTAATTAATTTATAACCCTGCTACTACTCTTTTATTAATTCAAATATTGAGAAAATAAGTTTTTATTTTAGGGCATAAATGGTCTCATTTGTGCTTATTGTGACAATTTTTTGAAAACCCTATAATATCAGGTGTTAAAGAAGGAATGTGGACTTAAAATTTCTTAAACCTGATTCCCAAATATGCTAGCAACTATGTATTCCTGAAGGATTCTTCACAAGGAATATTATGTCGAATTAAATGTAGGGAGGACCCACTGAGAATCGTTTAGGACAATCTGCAAGAATTGAATGTATGGAGGAGCCACTGAGAAGAACTCAATCGCAAAAAAAATTGAATGGAGGGAGGAGTTACTGAGAATCCCTTACAAATGGAAGAACCAAATGTAGGGAGAATCCAGCAAGCAACACTCAATGGAATGCCAAATGGAATGTATGGAGCAGAGTTACTGAGAAACACTCAGATATTATACAACAACCGATTGTTGGGAGAAGAGCCATTAAGAAACCCTAAGGTTTAATCTAAGAATCGAATGTGGGGAGAAAAGCCATTGAGAAACCTGTTAGGTCTCTGTAGTTTGCAATATTGGAAAATACAAAGCTGCAGTGCTACATATGAACCACTTTGGGATTCTAGGATCTAGCCCTCTTGAATCCAGAGAGGGATCTCTCTATAAGTGCAAATATTGATTTATCTTTTAAGGTTTTTAGTATGGTATTAGGCTAGTTATTAAGAACAAGGGGTTTTTTTGGTTTGTTTGGTTGGTTAGGCATGATCTTTAATTGAGTGGAAAGTCCTGAAAATGAAAGGGTTTCAGAGGAGTTAAGGTGTGAATACTCAAAACAAGGTTCAGCTGGTAGGATAGGTCTGAAACTGCACTTAATCCATTGGTCTATGGAGTCATAAAAGGTTTTAATCATACAACAGTTTCAAGAGTGGTCCATGGGGCAAGTCATCTATAACAAAGGATCATTTGGATTAAATGATGGAATGGAACACTAAAAGTGTTGTGAAGGTGGAAAAATCCAATAATTTCAACAACAATTTATCAACTTTCCAAACAAGAAAAGCCTTTTAATGTAACTGTTTAAAACCAACAAAAGGACAGGGCTAACCATAAAATTATTTGGAAAAGCTTGTACTAAAGCCAACTTATCAGACAAAAAATCCAGTAATCCACATGACTACTTTTAGAAAGGATGAAAACATATAAGAAAACAAAGTGTAGCTTAAGATTAAGTAAGTACTTTGAAACTAGGCCTTCTTTCAGCATACTCTTAGGAAAACTTTCAAACAACCTTTGGAGAAGGAACTAGAAGAGAGGGCAAACCATAAAATTTCTTATTCCAAATCTACTTAGCATGTAATGAAAATCTCATTCAAGAAAAATGTTTAAAGTTTAGACAGTAAGACATGGGCTCACCAACATTCCTTAACTGCTTGGACTGTATTAAATCATTCTTGAATACAAAATTGCAGGAAAACATAAAGATAAATCTTATCAGTAAGAGTAGGGTACTTTTAAGAGTAAATCCTAGCTCTATATTTTCTATTCTTTATCAGAGAAAAATGGACAATTTTATGGAAAACATAAGAAGGAAAACAAGTACAATGAGAGGTACATCACCAATGGTATATACCAGGATCCCATGAATCAGATTGTATATTGATGTCAATCCAGTTACATACTTCAAGTCCAATTTTTCAGTACAACAACAACTTCTCTTCTCAGCCTAACTTCTTTGATTACAAACAGAGCTTCAAAAGCCTCTGAAAACTATTTACATGTAGAAAGTTTCGAGAAGCAAGTATTACATCAACAATCCAACAACCAACAACACCTCATCTTCTTCAGAATTATTTATAGAAGAAAGAGGAGGTGGGATGAAAAGTAAGATCTCTAGTTCAATTAATACAAGTTTTAATTCTTCTATGTCTTTGAGGGATTCAGTAGAGAAGTTTTCTGATATTTTCTCCATATTAATTGGTTTTCACTAAGTATTAAGCTACTTGGAAGATTTTGTTGACTTTAAAACTCTTTAGGCAGGCTGGCAATAAATCTGGTTGTCTTTAAACAAAATATCATTGACTAGGCAATAAATATGCCTTTAGTTGATTTATTTGAGGCTGTAGGTGGCACTTGGTAGCTAAAGAGGATGAATGACCTCTAATGTGGTAGTGGAGGCCTCCTTTACTGATATTTTTCTTTGTTTTTCTTTAAAACACCTTTAATCTACTTTTGGTTTGTGTTTTAGGCTTAATTAGCCTTGATCTTCATCTTCGAGTCTTTGTCCTTTAATATTGTCTTTATTTCTTTAAACCTGAGGATTAAAAATCTGATCTTCAGTCTTAGGCATTAATCCCTTTACTGTTAATTTCTTCACTGATACACTTTGTTTTGCTTTTTTACATAGGTGGCTTTCTGCTACTGGAGGGTTTTTTTTAAACCTTGGATCATGCGCCAAATGATTTAAACTTGGATTTTAAGCCCTGCATCTCCTTTTGTTCTTTGATTTTAAGCCATAGAATCGTCACCCTAGGCTGGACTAGTCACCTGTCTGTGACTGTGGAAAAACACAGAACAACGCCATAAAAACCCTGCAAAACACACAAACTCATTATAAAATCCTACGGAATTTGGTTAAGAGTACTTCAGAGGCTTGTGAGGGTGGAGGAGCAATGAGGAAGAATGTGGATGCAGCGGAAAAAGGGAGGAAAACCCTGGTAGAACAACTAACTAGGCGAAAATGGAGTTTGGGCATGACAGCAAACAAGAGCCGTTGATTTAGAACGATCAACAATTGAGATATTTGATGAAGTTGATTGGGAGAAAAGATGAAGGGAAACGAATTGGGGTCACAATATAACGAGAGCCATTTGATCTCAAAGATCAATGGCCAAGATTTAAAAGTGAAAATGACATTTTGAGGAGGATGGAGGTTTGGCAGAAAACCGGCAGCAGTTTTCGTGTGGGCTCTAAGGGGTAGGCGGTATTCACAAAAAAAACGTGATTCCATAGACCTTTTGACATGCGTCCCTCCGAATACAGCCGTTTCGCATAATTTTTTGGCATTAAAATTTAGACACAAAAATTTTGCGAAATGCAACATAAGCCATCGGATCGGAGGCACCAGATCCAACGGCACGGGTTGAGCACGATGGTGGGCAAGGTGCAGGGTTTAAAGCTTTGGTGGGGTCCATGGTGTTGGCTAATCGGGTTTAATCCCAATTGTCCAATCTTTTGAATGGATGGTTAGGATTGAAAGGAGGAGCAGATGGATGAATAGAAGAAAAGGCAAGGCAGAGGGTAAGGCGGAGATTGGGTAGCCCAGTGGTCGTTGATCTATGTAGATCAACGGTCCAGATTTGTTTAAATCATATCGTTGGGGAATGAAAAGATAAACAAAGGGTAAGGTTTTGGAGATGGGGTTTTTTGGGTTTAAATCCTGACCATTGGATCTGATGATCGAGCGGTTAAGATGTAATAAAGGAGCGGAGGCTTTTTTTTTTTTTAAAGGAGAAAAGGGAAGGCCGGATGAATGGGCGGAAGAAAAGGGTCCTATGGACATTGATCTGTAGAGATCCACAGTCGACATTAATCCAGACCAAAACGTCGGGGTAATGGAAAAATGAAGGAAAGCTCATGTTTGGAAGAGGGTTTTAGGCCTTTAAGCGCTCAATTGTGGGGCTTAGACCATATGAGGTGGAGGGTTTTAAGGTAATAATCCCTCGGGGACTTAAATGCCTTACAGTGTAAAAAGAGTGTTTTAGACCAAAAAATGGGGATTTTCAAGACTAAAACAGGGTTCCGATAGGTTAGAGGGAGGATTTTTAAACCAAATGAAGGGGAGATATAAGATTTTAGGGGGGTTTTAATGATTTTGAAGGTTAAATGAAGGTATTTTGAGGGATTTTATGGAGGAAACAAGGATGAAATGGTGGAATTTTTGTGAGTGAATGAAGGATTGAAATGATGGAAAATGGGCTTCTTAAGCAGTTTTCTTTGGAAAACAGCAAGGTTCTTTAGGATTAAAAGTGAAACAGCAGTGAAGATGAAATCAAAGAGTAAATGTCATCATAAGACTTCAAGAACTCACAATTTGGTAATGAAATTGTTTCTTGAAGGCTAAAAAAATATTTAGCCACCATTTTGTATGACAAATTTTTATAGGTGGCTAACAGTGGCTCCACATGGGGATGGCATCTTCTTGAAGGTGTCAAGAACTTTAGACAGTTTTCTCTGGAAGCTGATCAGTGCCTTGCACTTTGATAATATTTTTATTAGCTACTAACATAAATGATTAGAACTTGTTACATCAGCAAAAGTATTTCCCAAACATCTACCTACTCAACCTACTTCCTAACATTTTTTCTTCATAACGTGCATTTGGACTTGTAGACCTTAAACATCATAATTTTGTTCTTTTTGAAAAAATAAAACTAGTCTAAGTCTACTATTATTCCTCCATGAGCTCACATTAAGCAGTCGAACTCAAAAGTTTCTCTACCTAACTACTATCTGTTAGGATTAGACTGTCTGACATGCCTTTATTCTCTAAATTCTAAAATAGGAAATTTAAAAGCAGCCAAGCCAGGATTAAGAAATTTGACTTGTTGCAGATATATGGCATAAAAAAAAGCTACACATAGACTAAAATTTGTAGAAAAGTAAAACAAAATTGTGAAGGCTTAAGATTTGAAAACTAAAACATTCTTCATTATTTCTTCAGCTCTGATTTTGAATTTTGTTGGAGCTGTGTTTTCTCTCTCATCTGGTTCAAGTTTTGAGATTTTTAGAACTAGTTCTTTTTCTATTTCAAAGGTTCATGATTTGGGAATGTTTGAACCTTATTTCTTCTATCCTAATCTACCTTACTGATAAGCCAAGATGAAGTTGTTTAGCTGATCTAATTCACTAACTTATTAGCAATAAATTGAAAAACTAATTAGTCGTGATTAGGCTGTATGACTAACTAGAAGTGTGTTTTTTAGAAGTGGCATTTGGGCTTGCACACTTTCAGATTTTGTTTCTCTTTTTTGGTATGGGGTTGTACCTTTATTGCTTTCATTCTTCCCTCTTTTCTCTTTTCTATTGTTTTTGTATTTTTCTTCTTCTAACTTTGAAAGCAGAAATCAACAACTAACTAAATGCTCAAAGACTAAGCTTTATTGACATTCCTATCTAACCTAATCTAACTTGAAAATCTCTGCTACTTTATATGGTACAATAATGCCAATGTAGCTAGTTGAGTAGTGACAAAAAGGAATAGAGAAACTGGCTACTATTCAGAGGTAACCACAGCACATATTGAATCTTAATCTTTAAAATCAAGGTTTTCATAGGAGGTGACAACGTTTTATGTCTTTGGCTCTTGCAAAAGATCCATGCTTGAAAATTTGAGCCAATTGGGACCTCCACACACTCTTCCATAGGATCAAAAAAGAAAAGATGAGAACTCTCTTCTTTTTGGCCTTCCATGATTGGTAGATTGTTTGCCTCTAAGACATCAGCTTTGAGGACTACACCTTCAGTATGTTCCTTGGAAGCATCATTGCCCTTCACCTGCAAATCAACAAGCAGTGAAATTTCTTCTTTCTCTAAATCTATACTTTCTTCTAGTGTGAATTCAGGTTCTTTGGATGACAGATTGATATCAGCAATGGGAAATGATTTCTCTTGAAAAGATAATATATCCTCAGTAGGAAATTCTTGTATTTGTTTTTCCTCCCCAAATATTTGCTAGTACCTTTTATTGTTTGGGACAGCTGGTCTGAATTTTTCTTGAATTGCATATTGTTTACTTTCCCAAGGTCTCATACATGTACTAGAAACAATGGCTAATCCACTGGCAAAACCATTTTAGTCTTTAGGAACAAGGGTAAGTTGGAATTATTTAAAATATTTTAAAAAATCCATGGCATCATCCTTATAGGCTATAATTTTTGGATGTTTAACCATGCATTCTTCGTTCACTTGCCTAATTACCAATTCTACATTTCCATGAATTGTTATCCTCTGGGCTCCTAATTTCTTCAATAAGTGCAACCTTGAAAGAAGTGCCTCATACTCTACGATGGTATTTGTGAATTGAAAATTCAATTTATATGAATAGGATTTATAATAACTGTTTTCTGTATTGTAAAGCCATATTCCTGCACCTGCACTGGTTTTAGTACATCACCCATCAAAGCTCATACTCCAAAGAGGACTAGTTTCAGTTTTATCATTAATTTCCTTACTATCCTCTTTGTCTTGAGTGCCATTGGGTTGTTCTATGGAGTAGACACTATGTTGATGATTGTCTTGTTCAAATGAAGGTTTGGAGGGTAGCTGATTGTTTAGTATTTGATCAATTTCTTCTTCTGTCAAAGGAGATATCTCTCTTTCCGCATAGACAGAAGTACAAAAAACTTCCTTCTCTTGTGTTAACTGGTTTTGAGGCTGGATATCTTCTTGAGCCTCTTCTAGTGAATCAAGGCTTGTGCTTGAATGGAAACCTTGAGGACTTTCTACTATTTCCTGATCTACTTCTGTTTCAAACAGTTCCCCATGATTGTTATGCTGATCAATTTGAATACAAGGTTCATGAGTTGTTTCTTCTACATTACCAGGATGCCATTTTGCTCTTAAAATTTGAAATGTGTTATAAAACAGAGGGAGAGTCCCTATTCGTGTTGATTTATCCTCCATTTCAGGTCCTGTTTCTAAGTGGCTTATTGTTTTGCAAAAAGTTTCAGAGACTGGCCATTTATTAATACTCTGATCTATCTCTTTTTCTGTCAAAGGGGAAGATGTTTCTACATTCCTTTGAACAGGGGTACAACATTTCTTTGTCTCTTGTGAAGAATGATTTTGAGGCTAGATGTCTTCTTGAGCCTCAGCTATAGGGGATGGTGAATCATTGTTCATGATTGTAGGAATATCTTGAGGAATTTCTTCTATTCCTTAATTGATTTCTTTCTCAACTAATTCATCTATATTCTTATAATTTTTCAATAAGATTTAAACTCATGAATGTCTGTTAAAAGGTCTTCTGGATGTATTTTTTTCCAAATCCTCATCATTGTCTATAATGTGTTGGGTGATGTTTTGTGATGGAACATAATGTATTTCACCCCATGATAATGATGTAGTTTTCCCGTTATAGTTCTCATAAAACACATATTCAAGGTCCATTAAAGAAAACAAACTACCAGATTTCAACCATTCATACCAATCCCTAGCTTTTCCTTATAATGTTAACATTAAAATTTTCATTAGGCAGTCTTCATGCCATTCAAACTTTAACCTCCATACATTTATGTGAAATTTGATAAGATGTAACAATGGGTTATCAAACTTTTCACCCTGAAAAATAGGAAGGTTATCATCCCAATTTACCTGGGGCATCTTATGTGGAAACCCAGGGATATGATCTCTACTCATTGGGGCATATAATTGTTGTATCTTTGGAATCATGTTTGTAAATCAAGAAAGAGGTCACTGTGTCTAGTCAACCAGTTCAGAGTCTTCTACCAGTGGAGTCATTTGGTCTTCTGAGAGTTGTGGAGTGTGGAGTCGCCAGGTGGATGATTTAAATTTTTTTTTCCACCAACAATATGATTGGATTTTCTCAATGCATTCCCAAAGGAGTCTACAAATACTGGAACGGTAATAGGCCTACTGGAGGCCAGTGGAGTCACCAGGTGGAAATGTTTAGCTTTTGAAGGTAAAATATTTTATGGTCCACCACCATTGTTTATTATGAAGCCAATCTAAATTTTTTTTGGGTTTTATGAGTTCTTTCAGTTCTGTGGGTTATGAGAGTGTCCTAAATCTGTTTCAACACTTAGCTACGGTGATGAGACAAAGAGAGTTTACTCTTATGGCTTAGCTACTTGATTCCTTCAAGGTTTGATAAGGGCCTATGAGAATCCTAAGGGTTACTTAGTTTGTCACTGATTCAAATAAGTCCTATCATGATTACCAACATGCTTGGTAGTGCTTGAAGAAAGCTACTTATACTGCATTGAATGCTAAGTGTTTTGTTTTAAGGATTTTACTCAGAACTCCCTAGTGGAGTCTCCAGAATGTTAGGTCTCTGTAGTTTGCAAGATTGGAAAATACAAAGCTGCAGAGCCTACATATGAACCACTTTGGGATTCTAGGATCTAGCCCTCCTGAATCCAGAGAGGGATCTCTCTATAAATGCAAAGATTGATTTATCTTTTAAGGTTTTTAGTATGATATTAGGCTAGTTATTAAGAACAAGGGGTTTTTTTGGTTTTTTTGGTTGGTCAGGCATGATCTTTAATTGAGTGGAAAGTCTTGAAAATGAAAGGGTTTCAGAAGAGTGAAGGTGTGAATACTCAAAACAAGGTTTAGTTGATAGGATAGGTCTAAAACTACACTTAATCCATTGGGCTATGAAGTCATAAAAGGTTTTAATTGTACAACAATTTCAAGAGTGGTCCATGGGGCAAGTCATCTATAACAAAGGATATTTTGGATTAAATGATGGAATGGAACATTAAAAGTGTTGTGAAGGTGGAAAAAGCCAATAATTTCAACAACGATTTATCAACTTTCCAAACAAGAAAAGCCTTTTAAAGTAACTTTTTAAAACCAACCAAAGGACAGGGCTAACCATAAACTTCTTTGGAAAAGCTTGTACTAAAGCCAGCTTATCAGACAAACAATCCAGTAATCCATGACTACTTTCAGAAAGGATGAAAACATACAAGAAAACAAAGTGTAGCTTAAGATCAAGTAAGTACTTTGAAACTAGGCTTGCTTTCAGCATACTCTTAGGGAAAATTTCAAACAACCTTTGGAGAAAGAACTAGAAGACAAGGCAAACCATAAACTTTCCTAGTCCGACTCTACTTAGCATGCAATGAAAATATCATTCAAGAACAATGTTTAAAGTTTAGACAGTAGGACATGGGCTCACCAAAATTCATTCACTGCTTGGACTATATTAAATCATTCTTAAATACACAATTGGAGGAAAACATAAAGATAAATCTTATCAGTGAGAGTAGGGTACTTTTAAGAGTAAATCCTAGCTCTATATTTGTTGTTCTTTATCAGAGAAAAATGGACAATTTTATGGAAAACATAAGAAGGAAAACAAGTACAATTAGAGGTACATCACCAATGGTATAGACCAGGATCCCATGAATCAGCTTGTATATTGATGTCAATCCAGTTACATACTTCAAGTCCAATGTTTCAGTACAACAACAAATTCTCTTCTCAGCCTAACTTCTTTGATTAAAAACAGAGCTTCAAAAGCCTCTGAAAAATATTTACATGCAGAAAGTTTTGAGCAGAAAGTATTACATCAACAATCCAACAACCAACAACATCTCATCTTCTTCAAAAGTATTTATAGAAGAAAGAGGAGGTGGGATGAAAAATAAGATCTCTAGTTCAATTAATACAAGTTTTAATGCTTCTTTGTCTTTGAGGGATTCAATAGAGAATTTTTCTGATATTTTATCTGTATTAATTGGTTTCCACTAAGTATTAAGCTACTTGGTAGTTTTGTTGACTTTAAAACTCTTTAGGCGGGTTGGCAATAACTCTGGCTGTCTTTAAACAAAATATCACTGACTAGGAAATAACTATGCCTTTATTTGATTTATTTGAGGCTACATGTGGCACTTTGGTAGCTGAAGAGGATGAATGACCTCTGATGTGGCAGTGGAGGCCTCCTTTATTGATATTTTTCTCTGTTTTTCTTTAAAACACCTTTAACCTGCTTTTGGTCTATGTTTTAGGCTTAATTAGCCTTGATCTTCATCTTCAGGTCTTTGTCCTTTAATATTGTCTTTGTTTCTTTAAACCTGAGGATCAAAACTCTGATCTTCAGGCTTAGGCATTAATCACTTTACTGTTAATTTCTTCACTGATACACTTTATTTGGATTTTTTAAATAGGTGGCTTTCTGCTATTGGAGGGTTTCTGTTAAACCCTGGATCATACTTCAGATGATTTAAACTTGGATTTTAAGCCCTCAAGCTCCTTTTCTTCTTTGATTTTAAGCCACAGAATCGTCACCCTGGGCTAGACTGGTCACCTATCTGTGACTGTGGAGAAACATAGAACAACACCATAAAAACCCTGCAAAACACACAAACTCATTATAAAATCCTGCAGAATTTGGTTAAGACTGCTTCAGATGCTCGTGAGGGTGGAGGAGCAGTGAGGAAGAACGTGGATGTAGCAGAAAAAGGGAGGAAAACCCTGGCAGAATAGATAACCAGGTGAAAATGGAGTTTGGGCATGACAACGAACAAGAGCCGCTGATTTAGAATGATCAACGGATGAGATCTTTGATGAAGTCGATTGGGAGAAAATATGAAGGGAAATGAATTAGGGTCGTGATATAACGAGAGTCGTTCGATCTTAGAGATCAATGGCCAAGATTTAAAAGTGAAAATGACGTTTTGAGGAGGATGGTGGTTTGGCAGAAAATCGGCAGTGGTTTTCGCCTGGGCTCTGGGGTGTAGGTGGTATTCACAAAAAAAACGCGATTCCATACACCTTTTGACACACGTCCCTCTAAATACCACCCATTTCACGTAATTTTTTGGTGTTAATGTTTAGGCGCAAAAATTTTGCGAAATTCAGCATAACCCGTTGGATTAGAGGCGCTAGATCCAACGACGTGGGTTGAGCGCGATGGTGGGACAGGTGTAGGGCTTAAAGCTTTGGTGGGGTCCATGGTGTTTGCTTATCGGGTTTAATCCCGATCATCTGATCTTTTGAATGGATGGTTAGGATTGAAATGAGGAGCGGATGGATGAATAGAGGAAAAGGCAAGGCAGAGGTTAAGGCAGAGATTGGGTAGCCCAGTGGTCATTGATCTATGTAGATCAACGTTCCATATTTGTTTAAATCATATCGTCGGGGAAATGAAAAAATAAACAAAGGGTAAGGTTTTGGAGATGAGGTTTTTTGGGTTTAAATCCTAACCGTTGGATCTGATGATCAGGCGGTTAAGATGTAATAAAGGAGCAGAGGTTTTTTTTTTTTGAAAGGAGAAAAGGGAAGGCCGAATGAATGGGTGGAAGAAAAGGACTCGATGGATGTTGATCTGCAGAGATCAATGGTCAACATTAATCCAAACCAAAACATCAGGGTAATGGAAAAATTAAGGAAAGCTTGTGTTTGGAAGAGGGTTTTAGGCCTTTAAGCTCCCGATTGCGGGGCTTAGGCCATATGAGGTGGAGGGTTTTAAGGTAATAATCCCTCGGGGGCTTAAACACCTTACAGTGTAAAAAGAGTGTTTTAGACCAAAAAACAGGGATTTTCAAGACTAAAATAGGGTTCCAATAGGTTAGAGGGAGGATTTTTAAACCAAATGAAGGGGAGATCTAAGGTTTTAAGGGGGGGTTTGATGATTTTGAAGGTTAAATGAAGGTATTTTGAGAGATTTTATGGAGGAAACAAGGATGAAATGGTGGAATTTTTGTGAGTGAATGAAGGATTTAAATGATGGAAAATGGGCTTCTTAAGCAGTTTTCTTTGGAAAACAGCAAGGTTGTTTAGGATTAAAAGTGAAACAGCAGTGAAGATTAGCTCAAAGAGTAAATGTCATCATAAGAATTCAAGAACTCACAATTTGGTCATGAAATTGTTTCTTGAAGGCTAAAAAAATATTTAGCCACCATTTGGTATGACAAATTTTTATAGGTGGCTAACAAAACCTAAAGGTTTACTGCAAGAATCAAATGTGTGGAGAAGAGACACCTAGAAACCCTTGGGTCTACTGCAAGAATCGAATGTAGGGAGCGAAGCCACTGAGAAACTCTGAATCTTTTTGAAAGAATCAAATTTTCAAAGTGCAGCCAATGATAAACCATAAGGTTTTCTGCAAGAATTAAATGTGGGGAGGAGATCCATCAATAAACCCTTAAGTCTCCTACAAGAATCAAATGTAAGGATTGGAGCCATCGAGAAACCCTGAGTTCTACTGCAAGAATCAAATGTGGGGAGCGAAGCCACTAAGAAACCCTGAGATATACTACAATAATCGAATGGGGGGAGTGAATCCACAGAGAAACCCTTGAGTTTTGTACAAGAATCGAATGTATAAGGGAGAGAAGCCATTGAAAAAACTCATAGTTTATAATCTACACAAATCAAATGTATTAAATGTGTAAGGGAGCTAATCCACCAATAAAACTCATAGTCTATGCAAAAACCATATGAAATGACATGCGAAAAACATATAAGGGATCAGAACCAGCGAGAAAACTCACAATATATGCGAAAACAATATGAAATGACTACCAAAAGTGTATATACGAATTCAGAATTAAAAATAATAATTGAATAATATAATAATTAGTATAATATGGATTTTATTTAATAATATAATAGTTAATATAATATGTTTTTAATTTTATAATTTAATATTTTTTTATTCAATAATATACTTTATAATGTAATTGTTAGTTTAAAAAAATAAAATGTTATTAGAAAAATAAAATCAACAAAAATGGGATAGAAAATAAGGATTAATTTTATTAATTAATAATAAATTTACATTAATGGCTACATTTCTAAAAAAAATAATGTAATTCGAATTAGTAGAGGTAGACTTTAGTTGATAATTTTATAAATTTTTATATCCTATAATCGTTATCATTAATACACATTCAATCCATATTTTGGTGAGTAAAAGAGCATCTTGGAAGAAATAATGTCAATTCATGGCATTCAATACTCAATAGAAGGTGTTAGTTAACCATAAGCATCCATGACTCATAATATGATAATATTCATGTATTGTCTTGTGATTTGATCTCTCAACATCTACATTGGATTGCAAAGATAAGAATAGTATCCCTCAAAAACATCTTCCAGATGAACCATACAATTCATTTTATAATCATCCTAAAACTTATTGAAACTCTCCCTAGATAAGTACTTCCCATTCAATAATCCTAAAACTATTTTTAATAAGGACATTAACTAGACTATATAGAGGCATTGTAGGCTCATTTAGAACGTTTGATTGAAAGCTTAGTTACCCTAAAGAACCACAATTATCTTAAAAAAAAATTAGATTTATAAAAGTATTTCAGAGACCACTCACTCCATCAAGTTGTGACACTTTGAAGGAATATCAGCTTCACATCCTTTTGAGGACTATTGAAACATTTCAATAGTACACTAAAAATATCTCAAGGGAATAGAGCTATTGTTAAAGATAGCAAAAGGATACAATATATGTAAGTGTCCAACAACTACAGAACTCTGACATGCACTCAAGAAGAGGATCAATCTATCACCTTCAATATAGCCTCTTGAATTAGCACCTTGGAAGCTTCTACTACAGACAATATTATAGGAAGTATCCAGATTGTGAAATGAGATATCATTATCATCATAAGGGAAACAACATTCCACCATAAGAGATGTTTGAGAGGAATCTCATCGATATATTGAAGGGACAAGTGCATAGATATAGTTCTATGCTCTAGTTAGAAGAAGACACCTAGGAGTGGATGTAGGCCGACTTGAAAAAAATACCTTATAGGATTGTTCTATAATGATATATTCACCTCAAAATAGAAGTCGTAGCTTGAGGAGCCTTGCTACTAGATATTTTTATTGGAATTGAGGAGACCAAGAGAGCTCATAAGTCATAGCTCAGAGCCTTACCTTATATATTTTACTATTAAACCAAGACTGCCAATATCATATTAGGATTGACTAGCCTCATGGAGAATCATGGGCCAAGAATACTTCATTTTTTTGGGCACTGCATCTCATGTCAAATTGACCAACCAAATCCTCACACAGGCGCCCTAGCATGCCCAACACATGACACCCCAATGGGCAGCCAGGCACCCCACCTTCGAGTGGGTGTGCCCAGGGCGCAGGCATTCACCCTGAAGTGAAAATAAGTTAAAAAAATAATTATATCATCAATGAAAGGAAAATATTATCATTTTTTATTTCCATGTTGCATCGTCAATATTCAATTATAAACCAGATTTGTAACAACCCGTTTTATGCATTAAGTTAGATAACAAACTTTATGATATGTTAATATTTATTTCGATTGAAATAACTAACGAATATGATATTTGTTGGTAGGATTTTGATATAATTATAATAAAATAAAATATGGATGATTTTATGGAGTAAAAGAAAATTAGCTGAATGGTAATTGTTTCCAAGATCCCAGAGTAAAACAAATAGAGACAGTTCTGATAGTTACCTTCCTAGAAAAAAGATATAATGAAAATCCTGAGGAGGGAAAAAGGCTATGTTCAGAAGGAGGCTAAGGGTTAAACAACTACAAGTTGATAGGAGTTGTCCAGAGCTGGCAAGTTGGCCAATGGAGCTCTAGAACCTGAGAAGTATAATCTGGATTTGAAATTTTGAGGCCTATCTTCTCATATAATATTGTCTATTGTTTAAGGCTTTGGGAAGGTGCATGGGGGGAGCAAAGGACGTGGATTCCTCTCTCATGTTTGGGTGGACCATAAATTAACATGAAATACATTGAGATAAGTATAAAAATAATTTATGATCTCTAGTTTTTGTTATATATTTCTTGACAGATTAAGACTATTTCCGAGAATTGAAAATATAGTTTTAGATTTCCCATTGTATTATTGAGAATGAATATGGGTATCCTGATAATGCATGCTAGGAGAATATTTAATTAAAATTTGCATCATAGAACTATGATTGATAAAGAGTGAGTGAGTTATGATGGGGAATAAACATAAAAACCTAGTACAGGTAAACAAATTATTTAAGTGATAAAAGGAAACATTATAGTAAAAGAATTATACTGTAAATTCCTTAACACTTTCTAGAACAGGATAAATAACTAAATTTTCCAAGCCTATTTAAATAAATTTGTAAAGAAATGCATGCAGTAGCACATAGCTATAGAAAGGAAATTTCATGTAACTAGAAGGGCACTAGGGTTTAGTCCCGAACCCTGTGAAGACAAGTTAAGGGTCACAATCCCCAGGGAGAGACATGGTTACATTCTCCACCATTATAAAACTTAATATAGAAGAAAAATCTTTAGAAAATATCACCATAACAATTTATGTAACAAAAATGTCTTCAGATTACTAGAAAAGTAATATAATTTACGATATAAAGTATGCATGTCGACTTAAGAGATATATGGATATAAATATTGTAAACATGATGTAATGATAATGAAAACTGCCATAGCGAAGATATAACAGTACATAAACAAATATTTAAAGAATATTATGATAAAATGGTATATCGAAATATCAAAACTGACGAGAATAATATGCACAATAGGGTTCACACATTAACTAAAAAATCTTCAAGATTTAGAAATTACATACAGTCCCAAACAAGAAGTTTCAATTCATCAACAAAACAACTCGGTATAAGGGCTCGAAAGCCTGTGTATACATAACGCTTGTAAATATAATTGAATGAATAATACAGATAGACTGATGCTTAGAGCATAGATAGACATAAGCATTGACACCGTGATTCTAAAGATATTCACGTCGAAAACTCAAACGAGCAGTAAATTGGTGCTGTCGAAATTCATGAGGCACCCTATACACACAGAGGATTTTCCCTCAATTTCCATAGAAAAATATAGACTTCGGCACAAAGATGTAGAACCAAAAAATAGTTGGGGCTTACTTGAAACCCCAATGGAGGAACTAAAAGGAGCTCCAAACTCTTTCACTGGAGGAATGAAAATAAGAGCTGATCTCTCACTCTGAAGGAGAATTCATAAAACCATACCTAAAATGGGGAAAATTACACCGTAGGTCGATTTAATGTCATATGAAGCATAAAGAACTTGATGAACAAAATGGAAATGAAAGAAATACTATTGAATCCTGATTACCTAAGGGTTTAACATGATATAGAGCTCCGCTCTATTTACATACTTTTGGAAAGATGAAATACACCACTAGTGAGACTATGCACAATAATACCCTCCACAAAACACAACAAAAGTACGCTCACTGTGAGCGGTCAAAACACACAGCTAGGTTGAACTTAAAAAAACCTAAAAACCTATGGAAATAGGATGAAACTAATTGAGAGAAACCATATAACACCAAGAATAGCTCAATAGAGAAAATTTTCAAGAGATGAACCTCTCTGCAATACTATACTGTGGAAAAAAAATGAGAAGGTGGTTACCTATATAAGGAATGGAAGAAGTGGCATGGTGGACATCATTCAACTTTCATATAATAGTACCCTCATACCCACAGAAAACTAGAGCCGAACAAATCAAGAAAATTGCAGATTTGTTTGTCAACGAGCGCGAAGAAGGAATGAGGCAGAGTGCTTGCCCTCTGGTGAGTAGTTAACCTAACTACTCCAGAGGCCCTCAAATATGAGAGATCTAGGGTTACAAACACTAACAGACGAGTTCCTTCCACCCAAGATTCATAAACAGTTACACACCCACATAATACCAGTGTCAGATGTCCTTGAAGAGTTAAACCGAATCACATACCAATCACATTGTAATAATTGTCTGTGGACCAATTATAAATCTCCAACTAACAATATTAGAATTCCACATGAAAACCTTTGTACTGAGAAATAAAGGGTACTGGTCGTATGTACCGAGAATGATTTGATTCATGGTACTTCCTGATATTAAAAACATATATATTCCAAATCTTTTGAAATTAAATACATATATTTTTTTTACATTGATGTTATTGATTGATTAGTTCGAAGGAGGTACAAATAATATGAATCCTATTGATAAGGGCATCAAGGGTAAGTCCATACACTATTCGTATATAGGAAGTAGTTTAGTGTTATGATATGAAGTTAATGCATATAGATTGTAGTTATGAATCAAGTTGTCCCAAGTTTGGCTTGGGTAAATTTCTTTATTTTTAATACTTTTATTGTTTAAGTCTATAGTTGTGACAAGTGGTATCAAAGAAAATTTTACACACCGGGGCTAGATGGGCCAATGTGATAACATGGATGTTTCCTTTTTTTTACTTGTTTTGAAAACTATACATAGTGAAAGAAAGTATAATCAAAAGCTGAAATGAGGAAAGGGACTAGTCATCAAATGCTCGGAAATAAAGGGGAAACTCATTCCTTTCCCAATCCTAAGGTCAACACAGAAATGTGGGTGCAGCTAAGCATAGACCAACACCAACAAACCAGTATGATAGTGGAGGAACAACAATGCCAGAAAAATATATTGTTGGATATAGTGCAATAGCTTCAGAGAGATATGAATCAAGTTCAAAGTGATAATTAGAAGCTAATGAGAGAACAAGAAAAGATACTGAAAAGCCTCTCGGATAAGGAGAACCGCCACACTTCACAACCTAGTCTGGAAAGGGACACCCACGGAGAAGGTGAGCAACAAAAATAAGTGCATTATAACCTAGAGGGGAGTCAAACTCAGTAGAGTAACAAGATTAGGACTTATAATGAAGCCAAATCTAGTAATATCATATACCAGTAAGAGCTGAAGAAACAGAAAGTGGAGTTACAAGGGGAATTTCGGAAAATCAGACAACCTACATTTGATGGAGAAGTTGAGAAGATAGCAGATGCCTGGATAATACATATGAATAATTAATTCAAAGTTTATGAATACAAAAAAAAACTCAAATCTCACATAGCTATCTACCAATTGAGGGAAAATGATATATTATGGTGGGACGAGGTGAAAAATGTAGGTGGAATCGAAGACCAGAACGTGATGTGGGATGAGTTCCAGCAATATTTTAAAGACAATTACTTAACTGAATGATTCTACAATGACAAATCATGATATTTTCATGATCTAAAGTTGGGGGAAATGTCTATGGATGAATTCGTCACCAATTTTACCTCTCGACTAAGATATGTACATATTTAAGTGATGAAAAGGAAAATGTGCAACGGTTCTTAAGCAGCCTACCTTCTTACATGAGGGAAAGAATCGAGTTTGTGAACCCAAAAACCATGGATGAAGTGATAAGGAAGGCCATAATGTGTTATCAGCAATCTAAGGTTAAGGGGGGAATTGGTAAAAGTTGGCCACCTAAGAAAGGACAGAAGGGTCCCTCAAGTTTTAAAAATAACAGATCAGAAACTTATAAAAACATTACTAGAAACCAAGCAAATAAACAAACTGGGAGAAATCAATAGAAACCCATATGGGAAGATGAAGAAGGCCATTCAGAGGCTTCTAGTAGGCCTGACCTTGGACAACCACAAAAACCCCCATTGCAATGTTGGGGATGTGGAAAAGCGCATTATTTCAAGAATTGTCCTCATCGAAGGAGAAACGAAGTGGAAACTAACCTGAAAGAGGAATCTACAGTGGAAGATGTGTCGTACAACATACCCAGGATCAATGTTGCTCTAGAAGATAGACAAGTTGATTTTCAAACAACCATGATTGAACTAGAAGGTAAGATTCAAACTCAATCTGTTTCCATTTTGGCTGATCCTAGTGTCAGTTTGAGCTATATAAACCCCCGCATAGTAGAAAATTGTAAATTACAATATCAGAAAATTTAAGAATCCATGGCTGTTTCAATTGGCTATGGGGGCCAAAAGGAGAGTTAATGCCAAAGTCCCAAATTGTTAACTGGACATAGGAGATCATCACATAACTGTAGATTTAAACATATTACCTTTGGGTTCATATGATATTTTTTTGGGTATGGACAGGTTAGAAATGCATTGGTCGTTAGTGGATTGTAAAGATAAAGTTATCTACTTTAAATATGAAGATGATACCCAAAAATAATTGCAGGGAATTAAGAAACCACTTCAGTTAGGCCTTATTACCACATCTCATTTGAGTAAATGCATTAGAAAAGGATGCTAACTTTATGCAATTCAGGTGGGTTTCTCAAATTCCAAAGATAAAACCCTCATGTTGGAAAATATTCTTGTTATACAAGAATTAATGGGTGTGTTCCCAGAGATTATTCCAGGACTCCCACCAAGATGATATATTCATTTCACAATAGAATTGCTACCTGGGGTAGCACCTGTGTCAAGATCACCTTACATAATGAGTGTACCTAAGTTGATAGAGTTAAAAATGCAGCTGCAATACTTAATGGATAATTGAAATATTCAACCAAGTGTGTCTCCTTGAGGAGAACCGGTGTTGTTTGTGAATAATAAGGATGGGACTATGCGTATGTGTGTGGATTACTTACAACTTAATAAGTTGACTATCAACAACATGTATTGTAATATTCCCAAATTTTCACATGATATTCGGAATATTAGAGTTCTTAATTTTCTTAATGAATTAATTAAATAAAAGGGTGGAGGGACCCATAGTCCTCAAGATGAATAAATACCCACTTTTTATGTGTGAATATGCATTAATTAAGCCTAGATCTACATAATGGGGTAGTGGAACAACTAATAATGTGAACGGAGTGGAGATCATGTCTCATTAATGAGATAGATCATGGAGGTTGAAGCAGTCAAATGACATCATGGAAGGCATATAATGAAAGATCATAGACAATTCATGATGAAGTGATGGAGCAAGTAGTGCAATTAATGCACACATGATGGAGAGGGTGTACATTGCATCTGGACATGATGGAGGACTTGGAGAGAGAGTGTAGTCAAACTTGGAGGATTATGTCCACATGCACAGCGTAGTTTAGAGGTGGTCCAAGGCATGGGAAGGCTCATAAACTATATAAAGGAGATGAAGGCAACAATGAAGGCATGATTTTCATTATTCATTTAAGGGTCTGTTTAGATCTGGAATTGTCATTTGACATTCCATGCTTTCTTTGGTTGTTTAGCTAAGATTGAAAGTTCTGTTTAGCACTGGGTGTTCCTGGTCGAGAATCCCACCTCTTTCATTGAGTACATCTTAGAATAGTGTCGTACTTCATTCTCATTAGGCATTGGTGCCACATTATTTCCATTCTCTACAGAACACCTACCTTCAGGAATTACGCAATTTCTGAAGATTAGTTTGGAGGTGGAGGTTGTCTTCAGTATTTCAGCTGAAGAACATGTGTAGGATTATTCCTATCACCTTGGGCTTGAATATAAGAATTCCCAGGGCTTCATTTCAGATATGGAATTAGGAAAAACATTATTTACCTCCTATCATCAGCAGTCCCATCAAGGATTGCACAATCCATCATTGCAGATCCAAAGGAGGAAGGAAGTTACTAGTATTTCAGCTAGTAATCTTGTGAGGGATCATCCTCTCACCTTGCCATCACCATTTCCATCAGTCTAGAGCTTATTTTAGCACATTTCAGTAGGAATAGATCCTATACCTCTCGTACAACATAGTTTCTATAGCAGTTTCATATTCAGTTGTTGCAACTTGAAGGAGAAAGAAGAGGAGACAAGATCTCAAGCTCCTAGCTTGTAGATATGAAGGAGGGATCAGCCATCAAATCTTAGATTTCTTTGTGGAACATATTGTAGCCATATTTGGATCAGATGTAGCTTCATATCTGCATAACTAAATAGTCAAAGGATCAAACCCTAGGAGGGTGATTTTCCAAAGTTTTAGATCTAGAAAATCCTTTCTGGGTTATCTTGGGTTCCCATCACATTGGCCAGATCTTGAATCTTGGCATCATCAGAGCTTCAGATCTCCAAAGATTTTCATTTCCTTTTTTAGCTCCTTCATGTACATCAACAAAAAAATGGATAGTGCATTATTTCTTCCTGTAAGCTCATGAGTTACGCAATGCTAGTTGTCGCATGTTTGCAAGGTGATTCTAGGCCATCTCTTTGGCTAGATTCCCTCATATTTTTTACATTGTGTAACTGAATCCTCTCCATATAATAAAAAGGCTTAGCTTCTCTATATATTTTGATGATGTCTTTAGATTTATTTTTTATTTAGTTGCATTTCCTATATTTTGTTTCAGTATTACTATATTTTCCCTTTTGGGATATTACAGTGGTATCAGAGCATGATCTTTGGCTCAACTTGTGGACACTTTATCTTTTGCATCAAAAGAAGAACCAGATAGATAAGATATATCATGAAGGATGATTATATTCTTTCCACTCCTCCCTTTAGATCCATGCAGGATCTCTCCAAGGAGGTCAAACAAATGAAGTGAGAAAGGAAAAAGGAGGGTATGAGAAGAATATTTGATGAGAAAGGTCCAAGGACTTCCTATCAGTAGAAAAGAAGACCAGAGTATCATAGGTCTCCCCATAGATGTACTATACCCACTTTCTTTGAAGAAGTTGAAGGTTGTATAAATGAAGAAAGGAAGGAACCTGAGACTCATGAGACTCTCAGCCTATATCTTGAGAGTACAAAGCACAGTCTAGGGCATTCAAAGAGAGTCAAACTCTCCAATAATTCTTTGAACTCAAAGAAGAAAGAAGATCCTATAGCAGCAATAGACGAAAGAGGCCCAATAGATTTTATTTTTCGACATTTGATGGATATTCCTCAAGCACTGTTAAGTCTTGGAGGGAAGATTTAGATACATTTTTCATGCTACATCCTATGGTTGAAAAAGAGGTTTTCTAGATTTCAACACTTCATCTTTATGGTGAAGTCAAAGATTGGTGGTTTGGTCACATGGAGCATGCAAAGGTGTTGGCTCGAGGGGTCCTGTCCCAGGTTCGTGGGTTAAGTTTTTCCAAAAAACCCATATACTATTGGCCCTTTCGGTAGTGACCTACTTGCGCAGGCCGAAATCTCACCCGAAGCAGTATGGGAGGGTGCTGGAACCATGTTTCTGCACCCTGGGAGAGGGTAGGCAAGTCAATTAGAGCTGCGCTCAACCTTTTAATTACCAAATCTTATATCACAGAGCCTAGATCTACTAATATCCTTTGCATCCATGTGCGCAATACCAATTATAATCATAGTAACTAACAGATCATAGAATTATAGAACATTACCACAGTTATCATATAAAGTATAACAGAACATATCCAGATCACAACATAAAAAAGTAGCACAAGTACTTTCGCAGCTTAAATCAATAACATAGAAGCATACATACTTAATTAGATACCACAGATTCACATCAGCAATAAGTCTAATAGATTCAGATATTCCAACAGCCTTCCACATTCATTAATCCTTCAGATTTACTTATAATACCCAGAACCCAACCTACGTAGCTTTGTAGGAGACCCTGTTCCAACAGTCCCCCAACACAATCTTGTAACTCATCCTGATTCATTAAGATGGCGGGGTCTCCACCTGCACCTGTAATAGTTTGATCACTTCAGCCAATGGGGGCAACATGGCTTTGCTTTGGGTGGCAACATTCTGGGTGATGTCAACCAATTTCTGTGAAATCAAGCCTTCTGTCACAGTAGTGACATTTTCCATGGTCTGGCTGAGCTACTTCACTACTACATCAGCATCCTGCGATAGCTTAAGGGCTTCAACAGCCCAAGGCTTCAGGAGGTCATTGAGGGCCTTCTTCTTCTGTCAAAGTTCTTCTATCTCAGCTTGGAGGTCCTAGTTGGTTCGTAGTCATGCTAAGCACTAATCAGGAACCAACGTGGGTAGGGTAGCTTCCAATGTTTCAAATGTCTTCTCTTTCTACCGCAGGGCGTAGGTTATTTCACGCAGGAGCGTATCGCATTGAACTTTGGTCCATAGTTGCATCATAGTTTCCAGTAGTTGAGCACCCTGCGCAATCTGGCCTATCATGATGTTTGTAGCTACGGTGACCAGCACAAATCGTTGGGCCCACACCTTCGAAGGTGTTTCAGGTTGCAATTTAGCCTACATATTGGAAATATGCTGCTCCATCCATGACTTAACCTCCGCAACCTCTGTTCACGATGCCTTCAATGTGGTGACCAACCCTTCAAAATTTTCCTGGGGTGTAGCAGTAGCCAGAATCTCTGCTGGAACTTCTGTGCAGAGCTAGTGAATGAATTTTTCAAGCTCCTTTTTTTGTGCGATGTCGATGGATACTTCGACGTTCTGTGCTGCGATGGCCTGCTTGGTCATACTGAGTTTTTGGTGCATTTGTTGGTCCCGATGGTGGATCTCCTAAAACACGAAGGTGTTGAGGCCTTGCAATGCCTCATGGGACATCTTTTCTAGATTCAACTACACTCCTACACTTACTGGGAGTTGCATTCTGAGGTCGAGTGGGCTTATCACAAGGGCAACGCTAGGTAAGGTGCAGAGATGGCTTTCCTCTATAGATAGCGCTGCACTATTGGTTGCCAATGTAGTACGTACCTAAATTATGTTGGTTTGCAAAGCGTAGAGCTTGGCCTGGATGGTCTCAATCACGGCTTTCTATTGTTCCTCCAAGGCAACCCATTTTTCCTCTCAGGCTAGAGTGACTGCATCCGCAATCTCTTTGAGGTCTCCATCAGTTAGAGTGACGGTCTCATCGCGTTTTACCCAGTGAAAGTGTTGCTTATTTTAGGACCCTTTAGCAGGATCTCCTGTGTGCTTCATCCCGCGAGGGGATGCAGCTCTTCCTGCATCCCCTCCTTCTGTTCCTAATTCGAGCTGTGAATCTTTCTATGTAGCTTCTTCGGCATCCTTCTCATTAATATGCTTTTGCTGCACATCTTTATTCGTAGCCGATTTTGTGTACTTCTCGGTACTTTTGCTGGAGCCTCTGATATCCTTATCTTATGATGTGCTGGTATTTTTAGGGCCTTGCACCCCTGTCTTGAAGCCAGTATTCCACTGCGGGGGCCAAAGTGCAATAATATTGTCTATTTATTCGTCCACGATCGTATAGGGGAGCAACGTCTACACTTTCTCCTTTCGGCTCCAAATCTATATGTTGTGCATGGTCACCTAGAAGGTCGTGATGTGTTTGTATCTATCATAGACTGTGGGTGATATGCATGGTCGAGAATTGATGGCAGCTGCCACACTGCTCTAGAAGAGGACCTACAAGACTTGATTATCCTCTATGTGTTGCGCATCCTTGGAGTCCCACAAGTGCGCATAACGGGCTCCTTCACACATATCCGGGTTAAGCCCAGGGAGGATGGACTTCGCAGGAGCTTCCCACGTGACCAACACTATGAGGAACAACAACCACAAGTAGCATAAGGTGTGCCCTAAGTCCTGGGATTCTCAGATGTTGGAAAAAAATTCATCAAATAAGTACTGAACCCAATTAAAATAGACCCCCTTTCCACATTGGCCTGCTAGATGGATCACATAGGTGGGGATGGTAGCGACTTAGCATTTGCACTTCAACTTGCATGTTAGAAACATCATGCCCAACTGCATAGCAAGATCATTGATGGATTTGATGATAAAGCCTCGGGTATTCCACTCCACCTTGTACTTTTGGCACACAAATTCAGTAGTCTTGCCATCGTATTTCTTACCCACTCACTCCAGAGGGCTTGGTTTCTTCATCGAGAGGCCAGTAATCCTATGAATCAGTGCAACATCAATAGGACTCCTATCTTAGATCCACAGGAAATCGTGATGAATTAGGGCGAGCAACTGCCATGCAAGTCGGTCCGTAACATTGTAATGACCAAAATGGGGCATCCAGAGTAGGTTCAGGTGCTCGGACCCGACCAACCCATGCACCCAATGCTAGGGGATGACTGTAACTCCATTTTCATCATGAACCTAGTCGAGGTATGACACTGGTGCTAGTTCAAGGAATGCTTCGAAGTTGGCGAGGTTGTGATCATCAAACTTGACCTCATGAAGCTTACCAAAAGGTTCGCCAATGATGGGGACCTCGCCTGGGGTCAGTGGCATCGGTAGGTAAGTGACCAGATCATCAATATTCTTCAACATGCGCATTGATGTCCTGCGCGGTCAAACAAAGGGATGTAACAAGTGAATTGGCTCGACGGGTTATGCTTCCTCCCAAGCTTCCTGTGGGGATTTTGCGGTTTGCGGGGAGGTGTGCGGCTTTCCTGCAGCCCATTTCGTGGACTTCGGGGGCTTTCTGGAGCTCTAGGCCTATGATTTTCCTTTCCTCATGGTTGGTCTTGGTGTGGAGAGAATATCCTTCACCTCATACTTGATTTCCACCACTTCCTCAGTCCCATATTCTACCAAGGTCATTGGTTGAGAAGGCTCAGTACCTCGCTCCTTCCAACGGTAATTTATGCTTTTTACCAGAGTTTACTATTCCAACAGCTAGTTTTCGCACCTCTTGTGTGCCTAGCACACCTTCTACACCTAGATTAAACATTTGTGCCTCCTGTGCATCCTCCCCCAACATAGGAATGCTTTCTAGGTACTTCAAAACCAGAGACAGGATTGTCTGACATTCATCATCCCCAAAGAACAGGACATCCCTCGTAAGAAATTTTTTCAGAGGTACTATGATCAGTACGTACTTTCGGATGAACTTCCTATAATAAACTACGTGGTTGAGGATTGAATGTAGTTATTTCCTTATTTCCAAATTTATGATAACCTTGCCTATTGTATCTAGATTCCCAATCGGAGCCAACATAGGGTGTGTCTCAATGCTACCTGTTCGCAGCATGAGCAGCCTGGTAACTGTGCACATCTCCTTCAATCCTAAGGCAGATATGGCTCTTGGGTCATCCTGACACTCTTGTAAGTCTAGGTTGTGGTCATCGTCCATGTCTAGTTTCTGCGCTTCTCATGTCGGTACCGCAGGTGCGACAGACGGGGCCGATTCACCCCATATCACCGTATCAATGTCTTATAGAGTTGCGTTAAGCACCTCTGTACCTACCAACCCAAATTTCCCTAGAAATTCATCCTTTAATGTCTCCCAATGTCAGGTGTGTTGATGTAGCTCTACATCTAAATACCATGCAGTGGGAAGTGGTCCCAACGCATGAAGTGGTCGCACCAATTCTTCATCCAAGCGACCAGATGCTCACACAGGTCTTCTGGGCCGAGGTATGTTTGGACAAGTAGGTGATCAAGCAGGTCAAATTGTAGAATCATCATATCCTGTCACTTTTCCCAGTCCTGGAATGCCTTCTTATGTGTGTCCCACCACTGCACATGGAGAGATTAAGGGCCCCTAGCCTTCATCCTCTTGGAACCTCAGCTTCAAATGCTCGCAAAATGTCCCTAATATTATGAGAACCATAAAATTAGGGTAGGTCTCTTACGTCTGAGGAAATTCGATGGAATTCTTTTGTGACCTGAAGGCATCACAGCGTAGAGACATTATGTAACCGATTTTTCTAGTTCTCCATCTCCTTGTCGGAGTCGGAGAAGAAATCACTGTCCTTTTCCCAGTAGAGTACACCATCCGCTATAAGGTTGATCCAATCTTTATCCCATGTAGTCAACTTATAAATTTTATCTACATCCTCTTCATCATGCACCGGCTCTGTATATAATTTTCCTTCCGCAGGATCTAATGGTACTATCACCGTTGTACCATTATTTTAAAATACCATGCTTCTCTTCTTCAGGTTAATGATGCCTCCCATATCGATGGCCCAATCCAAGCCTAAGAGCACAGGGTAGGGGCCTGCATCTTCTACAATCTGAAATACTTCAAAATCAGCCCAGACCTTGACCCCTGTGATATCTACCACGATCTTCGACAGTCTCCCCAAGGGTATGATGTTTTGTTGATTGGCCATACACAGCTAGATAGTGGACCATTCTAGCTTAGGTTCCCCCATTCATTGCAAAGTTTGTTTAGGTAAGACATTCACATCTGACCCTAGGTCCAAAAAAACCTGATCCATATCGTAATCAACGATCTGCATAGTCAACTGCATCTCCCTAGCAGTGCATTTCATATATCTATATAGTTTGTGTACGTCCTTGATTTATGGGGGTAGGCTAGGTCATGCTACACAGCTATCTATTAATGCTTGAAGATTTTTCATAGCCTTTGGGTTGCACAACAACTTCATACATGCCTGTAAAAAGGGTTTGACCTCCTCATCTGCCTTGAGGTTTCCCGGTGGCTGAGAAGTAGATGCCTCTACCTCAGCAAAGGCTTTGTGAGTTGTGACAAATGTTTATTTTTACTTTTTTGGATCCAAATATTTTTGCTTGATAACTACATTTCGAATCAGAGGTTCGATCGCAGTCTTCTCCTTAGCCCCCCCAGTGGCCATCCCACTACGTGTTACAACATTTACGCTTGGATATTTGTCTCACAATTCAGCCTTAACCCTTTGCACATTTTGCATAGGTATCAGCTACTTCTCCTGCATATTTTCTATCAATATTGGACAGTCTTCAATCACATGGTCCAACTGTCTACAATACCGGCAGGACTGCCTCGTAGTGTTTGGACAGTCCCTATCAAAGTGTCTTAGTTCTCCATAATTATAACAGGTTAGTTTCCCTTGTCCCCAAACTGTGCTTCCACCTCTTACACCTCCCCTACCATTGGTTTGGGAGCCACCTCTACTCGAGAGGGATCTTGGCGAGGATGGATCCGACTATACCCTATAGAGATTCCCTCGATCGATCATCAAATCATACATCCAACGGTTTTTTTCATCGTGTCCTACTGACCTATAGAACCTGCACCATTATTGTCTTACTCTGGGATATACATAGCAAGGGGGGGCAGTGGTTTGTGTCATGCAGCCCCGCAACACGACAATCATCTCACCATAGCATCGGCCCACTTGATCCTGAAACTTCCCTAGGGCGCAACAGGCTAGGTCCCCTGGCCTGCATATAGTCTGCTAACAGAGGGCAATTATCCTTGGTGTTGTTAGAGTCCTATAATAATACAGTTCATAAAATTTTGAATTGACTTTGATAAGTCTTGTAAATATGTAGATACCTTGCTTTCTGCAAGTTGTTTTCCCATATTTTGAAAAAATGAAAAATAATAAAACATCAAAAAGAGGGTAAAAAGTCCTAAAAGAAAGATCAAAGGACATAGAAAAATATAAACCCCAAAATAAAAGAAATAAGACCTGAAAGTGAGCAAGTCCAAATGCCACTTCTTTACTTTTGCTGTAAAGAATAACGATTATGTGCAGAGTGTCAATAAATGCCATAATCCATGATTAGTTAAACAACTTAATATTAACTTTTCATGCTTTCAATTTCATGTTTTAGATAGTCAATAAAGATTTTTCAAACAGTTTAAACTTGACAAATCAGTAGATAGGCAGAGAATAATGAGGAGCTCAGCAGTTTAATTTGAGTCCTTGGATGAAATAAGGTAGATCTGGATAGTTTTGTGCTTTGAAAGAAAATGTTTTAAGGTTGCAAGCCTAAATTCACCTGCAAAATGAAGAAAAAATGTTAGAAATAGAAGTTGGGTAGGTATAAATTAGTGGAGCAATCATGTAAATAATACATCATCATGAAAAATCACTAATTTCCCCTCCCCTATGAGTATTCTATATTCTAAGCCATCAGTCAAACAGGCTCAGAGAATTTCTCTGACTTTTGTTGGGACCGGACCCAAGGCTCTATGACTAGTTAGTTAAAAATATTGAGTTCTTATTCTAAATCCTCATTTATCATCATTTACCCTTCATTCATGTATTAAAACCCCTTTTTCCTTAGTAAAGACACATTCTTGCTTAGTAAAATTGTAACCCTAGAATAATTAACTTCATTCCTTTATAAGCATTCATAAAAACCCACAAAATCACATTTATCCTAAGTATTAGTAAAAGAAATATAAAGATGAGCTATGCTTGATTTTGTACTATACTTAGAGATAATGTGTATTTTGTTTTACACTACCCTTTCATACTAATATTTAACATATTTTATCAAATCCCTAAGAAATACCCTTCCTTATTTGTTAATTTCATTATATATAAATACCCCAAAAACCCATTATTATAAACTTTTGACCAAAGTCTATTATCCCATGTGCTTAAATAAAAAACCCAAAATATAAGGCCCTTTGGTCTAAAAACTATCATTATTCAAATACCCCGCCCTTATGGTCTTTAAACTATGCAAAAAGTTTAAAATCTATATAATAAACTAAAATCCTCCCCACATGTGTTTATTAGAACATCTCACAAATGTTTTAAAAACCACATTACTACCCCCGCTTATAACCATATATTCTGAAGTTTTTGAATCAATTAAATTATTTTTATAAGGTTCAAGAACCATAGCCACTTATGCATAAAATTGCGCACCTTTCTATATTGATTAAAACATTATCATATGTTTTAAAACTATTATTTATCCCACCACTGTGTATAAATAAACCCATATATATATGTTTTAAACCTTTACCCATCAACCATATCACAAAGGTTTAAACACATCTTAACCCTTCTGCCTATGCAAAGGCTTGTTCCCACCTTTCCAATTTGATGTAACTCTTGAAATTAATCCTCACCATTCACTTTAAACTTCTTGATCCGATGATCGGAGGACGATATCGTGTGAAAAACATGTTTGACTGTCTAACAGCCAAAGCCATGTGAAATAGGTAGTTTTGTATTGACTCCTCCCCTCCACGTGGCCTCTCCTAATTGGATCACATGGGTTTTGTTTGAAACCATTTACCACTGAAAACCTACGTGATAACCAACCCAATTTTCATCTATTACATTCCTAAAAAACACTATCCCACTTGATACGACCTGCATTTAATTCCAAGGGTTAGTACAAATAAAATGTTTATTAAACCTTTTTATATGCGTTTTCATTCTTCTACCTTCTTTTGCTTAAAACCAATGCTTTCCGCACAGTTTCTCAAACTGTAAAAAGCCTGCTAAAGCCCCTAGTTGGCATTTTAAATTCCCAAAACCTCTGAATTCACCAAAAGAAACCTATAAAGACTATTGAAGAGCCGTACCTACTCCAGTTCAACCGATGAAAGCCATCAATTAAACCAGAGATTGAAGAAACCATTTTAAAAGTTGATACCTGCATTCAAACAGGTATTCTTCTGAGATTCAAACCTGCAACTAAATTCAAAATACCTTTCTAAAAGAAAAAGAATCAATTCAAAATCAAGAAATAAAAAAATCAAATTGCCCAAAAGTCCCAGAAACAGGCCAAACTCTGGCAAAATTTTTCCAGAAACCCTAGTTGTTTGCTGCACGGTATTTTAAAAGAAATTTATCTATTTTTCACAATTTAATGATCAATTTCAAGCTCAAAAAAGACAGAAATCCTCTACAAGTTCCCTAGTCTTCTGTAAAACCTTTTCAACAAATTTTTTAGCCCATTTTGCAGTCAAAAAACTTAGAAAACCCCTTTTTCTATTTTATACCAGTTTTTAAAGCTTCAAAACTTATTTGCGAAACCTAATTGAGCATAAAATCCAAAAGGACATTCTATTTTTATAAATTTTCCGAATCAAGCCTCTGTTATAGTAAAATTTCCTCTGCAAACAATTTAAACTTGCAAAAGCCTATCAAAATGCCTTAAAAATAAAGTGTAAACAACCCTGAAGGTTCTAAAACTCCTAAACCTACTCCTGCCATGACTCCAAATACTGAAATTGTAGTCAACCCATTACAACCCCCAGTTTTTGATATTGAGCATATTCCCCTAGCTGATATTGAATATAAAATAGATGATCCTATATTTCAATTCAATCAACTATAGATGATCATGAATAAGTTCATATGTGGGAATCCAATCTTCCCAAATATGTAGTTCCCCTGACTCACCCTTGTCAGGAAATTATCAGACTCTGTAACCAGTACTGTATTCCTGAACAAAGAGCTATTGTGAATTCAAATAAAGAGGTCATATTTACTATCACAACAGAGTCAATAAACAAGATGTTTTAGCTTCAACCAGACCCCCAAGAAGTCCATTTGTCTATTGAAGCCCTCACTAAGCTATACATTGGCTTAGACTTTCCTAAAAGGTTTATGATTTTTTAGAAATTTATGCCCCTACATGTTGAAATTCCCAAGTTAAATCCTCTAGATTCAACTGCCAAATTCCCTGAAGGTTCAAGGAATGTAATCTCCATGCTTTCCTTCATACTTGGGTATTTCACTGATGAGCACACTGATGAGTCTATCTTGGGATTTTTGTCCACCTTTTCTCCAGGTCAACCACCTTCAATTATATTTGACTATGTTGGTTTCATTGTTGATAGTATTCACTATCAATTGAATATTTTACAACTAGAATGAGTATTCAGATATACCTCCCATCTTTTTCACATGTTTCTATTCTTCCAATCAGAGAGATTTCCAATTTCACTTCAAAATTTGGATATAGAAGGAAAACCTCTATCAGTCATCTTTTGGACATCTATACTCAGAAAAGAAGGCACAGATTTCAGTTATTCAGAGTTTTCAGAGTTGTTTTTACATCCATTGATCACCATCTTGAAAAAAACAAAGAAACCTATAATCAGTGAGGAAATGAAGAAAATATTGCAACTATCAGAGAAGAGAAAAGTGGGTGATTGGTATTTGTATGAGAAATTCATTGAAATTAGAGTTTTTGATTCTAACTTGTTGCCTTAAAAGTTACCCAAGCATTCATCAATGAGGATCTTTGCCTTGGAATACATTAGGTAGATCCTAAATTCATATTCAATTAATTTCATGGCAGCCAAAAGGAAGACCAAATTCAAACTCAAAAATCAAATTGGGCCTTTCATATGTAATAAAAAAGATGTAGAAAAGGAAGCATCAAGTCAACTACTGGAATATAAATTAGAAGAAAGTTTCCCATGGAATTATGATCCACAAGGGATCTTAAGTAAACTAAGGGTAAAATGTAAATTGACACCCTTTATCGATGAATCAAAGCCAGAAATAGAAAAGCTTGCTAATCAAATTGAGTGAGTTGAAAACACTTTAAAAGAGGTAGTTAACCAAAGGAATACTAGTCACACTTTGGCAATTTCCAAACATCCAGGGACATCCACTAAGAGAATTAGAGAAGAAGGAGCTTACACTGTAGAGACTACAATAGAAACAAAGTTTAAGATCATTTACAACAAGAGGCCAAAACTGGATACAAAAGCTACAGGTAAAGTAACAATAGATGTTGAATAAACAAAGCCCTTGAATACGAACACTGATTTACCAAAGACCAATGTAGCCACTGTAATCATCAGTGAGCCAATTATAAATCAAGAAAAACTGAATAATGAAGATTCTTAGTTAATGGAAATGCAGAAAAGAATGGAGGCCTCTTCCTCACATTCAGTTGAGGAGAAGGATTTAGATATTAAGGAGAAATACAAGAAAATCAAATTGAAGAATGAGGAAATCAAAACTGAAATATATTCTTAGTTTTTGAAACAAAATCCAGGTAATCAAAATAGATTCCTATCAACATTCGATTATTCAACTAAAAAATTGACTATGTTAGTATTACAACCCACAATATCAGTACCAAATATAGTTGCTGACTATAAGAAAGTTGATATGGAGGTTGCTACAGACAAAATCCATGAATTAGATCAAATTGCGTTTCATAGACAAACCTCAGAGATGTTGTATTCCATAGTCACAACAAAAGCTATGAGTGTCCATAAGCTTCAAAATACCATCTATAATATTCAAGATCAAATGAAGATGGATAAAGCTTCATTATATGCAAAGGATCTAAGGATAAAGGCCTTAGAAGATTTAGTATTACAAGTAGGATATGATCCTACAAACATCAAAGAGGCAGAAGCATTGGTTAAAAATAAAAATGAGGAAATAGATTCCTTAAGGAAACAACTCAAGATTCCTCAAAGTGAGCATCCTCAGACAAAGGAAGTTTTATAGGATCAAAAGGAAAAAGATGAAATGATGAGTTTGATACTTCAATTAATATCTCAAATTAAGGAAATGGAAGTACAAATGGACCAAGTTATCCAGGAAAAGGAGACAGTAAAAGAACCAATCATTCCTACAGTAATCCCAGTCATCACACCAGCAGTGCCTTCAAATTTAGGAGAAAATTTGGCACCCAAAGAACCACTGGCCACTGCAGTGCCAGTGAATTCCTTAAAAAATTCAGTAACTGAATCCTCTACAACAGTGTTGCCACCTACAGATGAAAGGAGTCAACTAGTAAAAGCAATGGAAGAGATGTCCTTGAAAACAAATGAAATTGACATATTGACAAAGATAATGGAAAATCTTGAGAAGACAAATAAATCAACTTAGATATATACTAAAATACATGAGCAAAATGCCCACAGATTGAGTGAAGAGGTAAAGAAGCTCCAAAAAGAATTAACCCTCAAAGATCAGATATCTTACATAAAAAAGTACCTATGGAATAATGTAATTGAAGCCATCCATGATGTTTGGCCTTCAATTCAGGTAATTTTTGAGCAGAGAGAGTTATTATTGGTAGCCCAAGTAGATATCCAAAAGACACAAGTAGATTTAGCAGATATACCAGAAGAGGCTGTAAGATTAATCAATTTCCTCAACAACAAGAATAGAGAGGAATTACAAGAGCTAAAAATCAATGACAGGAAAGCAACTATCCTAGAAATTAGGAAAGTTACCACCAAAAGAAATTTAATGAGACAACTTGAAGAGAAATGTGAAGGAATGAATACTGCTATAACCAGATTCATGGTTAAATTCACCAATTTAAGGCAAAAGGGACTTCCTGATATCATGGTTTTTAATGATAAGTTAATGCCTCAAAATTATTATGACAAGAAGACAAGAGAACATGCCAAGGAGTAGGTGAACAAGCCAACAGGTCAAGGTATGCCAAGAGGAAAAGTATTTTTAAAAAGTTTTGAAGATTTTTTCTATTTGCAGTATGAAATCAAGCACTTATTTGTCATCAAGCCCACATTTGCTAGGTACACTGAGGCTAATGAGAATTTTAGGAAACTAAAAAATATTCAAATTCCTAAAAATGAGGATTGGCAAGCATTGATTTATTTGCTATGAAGAATGTGATCCGGATTTTATGCAGGAACACAACAGAATACAGATATAACCATAGATACAGAGATGCAGCGGAAATAATGCTTCAATTTATTAATAAATGAATGACTGAAATAAGCTTACAAACATAATGGAAACAAGTTAGGGCACTGGTAGCGTATCTCTGAGAAGAGATGTAGCATACGCAGGCCTCTGAACTGTGTTACATTGAGGCTCGCAGGCCTATTACAGACATAATGGAAATAGATGAGCTATGGTACTGGCAGCGTATCCCTGAGAAGAGATGTGGCGGCTACCAGCCCTTGAACTGTGTTACAATGCAGACATGATGGAGATGTGGCGAGCTAGGGCACTGGTAGCGCTTATCTCTGAGAAGAGATGTATCGGCTCCCAGCCCCCTGAACTGTCTTACAATGAGGCTCGAGGGCCTATTTATTTTTGAGAAACAATGTAGAATCCGAAACGTCCAAAACCCTAACCGTAGGAGATGAAGCGCCAAAACTGTGGGTCCCGTTTGGGTAAATTGGTGGTTCAACTTCCCGGGGGCGTAACTTTGGCATCCGATCTTCGTTTGACGCGCTCAATAGCTCGTTAGAAAGATCTATCCGAGGAGTACAATTTTGGAACGGGCAACATCGGTCCATGGACCCATGTTGCCCTCCGTTTTCCCAAAAAACGTCGTTTAGGGCCTCAAAACGGCTCCGGAAGTTTAAGACCCGAAAAACTGATAAAAATAGTAAGTTGTGCCGAAACTTACAAACTGAAATAACTGATGGTGGGGGTTCAAATGGACTCGATGGGTGGCCACCAATATCCACCTGGATTATTAATGCCCCAAAACGGCTCCGGGTGTGCAGGACCCGAAAACCTGCTATAAATAGTAAGCTGTGCTGAAGCTGAAAAACTGAAATAATTGATTCTGCGGGTCCAAATGGAATAGGTGGGAGGCCACCGATATCCACCTGGATCATTCCTCCCTCCTTAGGAAGCAATGGTCTCCATTGCGTTAAGTTCCTCCATGGGGGGAGGGGGGGGGGAATTTTTTTGAACTTGGTGTTGGATTTAGATGTGCCACCGGTGGGCAGCCATTGAAGGATCTGAAAAAAAAAATTGTCCATCATCGCGTTCCTCTGTTTCTCGAGGGCATCCTCGAGCAAGATTTTTATAGGATCTCCTGCTCCCTCGTCCTTCTTTCCTTCCGCCATGGGGGGTCGTCGGGGTTGCGAGGTTGAACTCCTTATACCCTGGCCGCGTTGGGGACATGAAGAGAAAAACAGAGAAAGAGCAGACCCGCTCTGATACCACTGATCCGGATTTTATGCAAGAACGCAACAGAATACAGATATAACCATAGATACAGAGATGCAGCGGAAATAATGCTTCAATTTATTAATAAACGAATGACTGAAATAAGCTTACAAACATAATGGAAATGAGCTAGGGCACTGGTAGCGTATCTCTGAGAAGAGATGTAGCGTACGCAGGCCTCTGAACTGTGTTACATTGAGGCTCGCAGGCCTATTACAGACATAATGGAAATAAAAGAGCTATGGTACTGGCAGCGTATCCCTGAGAAGAGATGTGGCGGCTACCAGCCCCTGAACTGTGTTACAATGCAGACATGATGGAGATGCGGCGAGCTAGGGCACTGGTAGCGCTTATCTCTGAGAAGAGATGTATCAGCTCCCAGCCCCCTGAACTGTCTTACAATGAGGCTCGAGGGCCTATTTATTGTTGAGAAACAATGTAGAATCCGAAACTTCCAAAACCCTAACCGTAGGAGATGAAGCACCAAAACTGTGGGCCCCGTTTGGGTAAATTGGTGGTTCAACTTCCCGGGGACGTAACTTTGGCATCCGATCTCCGTTTGACGCGCTCAATAGCTCGTTAGAAATATCTGTCCGAGGAGTACAACTTTTGAACAAGAAACATTGGTCCATGGACCCATGTTGCTCTCCGTTTTCCCAAAAAACGTCGTTTAGGGCCTCAAAACGGCTCCGGAAGTTTAAGACCCGAAAAACTGCTAAAAATAGTAAGTTGTGCCGAAACTTACAAACTGAAATAACTGATGGTGGGGGTTCAAATGGATTCGATGGGTGGCCACCAATATCCACCTGAATTATTAATGCCCCAAAACGGCTCTGGGTGTGCAGGACCCGAAAACCTGCTATAAATAGTAAGTTGTGCTGAAGCTGAAAAACTGAAAGAATTGATGCTGCAGGTCCAAATGGAATAGGTGGGAGGCCACTGATATCCACCTGGATCATTCCTCCCTCCCTTAGGAAGCAAATGGTCCCCATTGCGTTAAGTTTCCTCCAATGGGGGGGGGGGGGGGAGGGTACCTGGCGAACTTGGTGTTGGATTTAGATGTGCCACCGGTGGGCAGCCATTGAAGGATCTGAATAAAAAAAAATTGTCGATCATCGCGTTCCTCTGTTTCTCGAGGGCATCCTCGAGCAAGATTTTTATAGGATCTCCTACTCCCTCGTCCTTCTTTCCTTCCGCCATGGGGGGTCGTCGGGGTTGCGAGGTTGAACTCCTTATACCCTGGCCGTGTTGGGGACATGAAGAGAAAAACAGAGAAAGAGCAGAACCGCTCTGATACCACTGATCCGGATTTTATGCAGGAACACAACAGAATACAGATATAACCATAGATACAGAGATGCAGCGGAAATAATGCTTCAATTTATTAATAAACGAATGACTGAAATAAGCTTACAAACATAATGGAAACAAGTTAGGGCACTGGTAGCGTATCTCTGAGAAGAGATGTAGCATACGCAGGCCTCTGAACTGTGTTACATTGAGGCTCGCAGGCCTATTACAGAGATAATGGAAATAGATGAGCTACGGTACTGGTAGCGTATCCCTGAGAAGAGATGTGGCGGCTACCAGCCCCTGAACTGTGGTACAATGCAGACATGATAGAGATGTGGCATTTAGGGACGCGAGTCGCTTATCTACGAGAAGAGATGCGGTGGGCCCTCCAGGCTTGTCTTACAATGAGGCTCGGGCCTATTTATTATTAAACGATGTAGAATCCCGAAACGTCCAAAACCCTAGCAAGTAGGAGATGAAGCACCAAAACTGTGGGCCCCGTTTGGGTAAATTGGTGGTTCAACTTCCCGGGGACGTAACTTTGGCATCCGATCTCCGTTTGACGCGCTCAATAGCTCGTTAAAAATATCTGTCCGAGGAGTACAACTTTTGAAGAAGCAACATCGGTGCATGGACCCATGTTGCTCTCCGTTTTCCCAAAAAAACGTCGTTTAGGGCCTCAAAACGGCTCCGGAAGTTTAAGACCCGAAAAACTGCTAAAAATAGTAAGTTGTGCCGAAACTTACAAACTGAAATAACTGATGGTGGGGGTTCAAATGGATTCGATGGGTGGGCACCAATATCCACCTGGATTATTAATGCCCCAAAACGGCTCCGGGTGTGCAGGACCCGAAAACCTGCTATAAATAGTAAGTTGTGCTGAAGCTGAAAAATTGAAAGAATTGATGCTGCGGGTCCAAATGGAATAGGTGGAGGCCACAGATATCTGGATCATCGGTGGATGTCGGTGGCCTCCCACCTATTCCGACGCCCCAGACCGCCGCTGATCTTGTGACTTGGCCTAACCTATGCGGGTTTTCCGGAACTCCACCCCGGCCATTTGGGGCATTAATAATCCAGGTGGATATTGGTGGCCACCCATCGAGTCCATTTTAACCCCCACCATCAGTTATTTCAGTTTGTAAGTTTCGGCACAACTTACTATTGCACAACGGTTTTCGGGTCTCCTTCGGGCCGACTGGCAGCGTTTTGGGAAAATGGAGAACAACATGGGTCCATAGGTGATGTTACAACATTCAAAAACAATACTCCTCGAACAGTAACGGAAGCTATTGAAACAGTGTGAGTCCATCACCGAAAATGAGAACCACCAATTTACAATGCAGTTTGATGCTTTCATCTCCTGCGATTGGCTGGGCGTTCGAATTCTATTGTTTCTCAACAATAAATCTTCAACCCCTCGATATAAGGCAGTTGAAGGCTGCGGCTGACCATTCTTCTCGAATAGCGCGGTGACTGCCTAGCTTCACCTTATCTGTATATGCACGTGCCACGGTCGGGGGTTTGAAGGAACTAGAGGATGCGGCTAACCATAGACTTTCATTTCCGATAAGCTTACAAACATAATGGAAACAAGTTAGGGCACTGGTAGCGTATCTCTGAGAAGAGATGTAGCATACGCAGGCCTCTGAATTGTGTTACATTGAGGCTCGCAGGCCTATTACAGACATAATGGAAATAAATGAGCTATGGTACTGGCAGCGTATCCCTGAGAAGAGATGTGGCGGCTACCAGCCCCTGAACTGTGGTACAATGCAGACATGATAGAGATGTGGCGAGCTAGGGCACTGGTCGCGCTTATCTCTGAGAAGAGATGTATCGGCTCCCAGCCCCCTGAACTGTCTGACAATGAGGCTCGAGGGCCTATTTATTGTTGAGAAACAATGTAGAATCCGAAACGTCCAAAACCCTAACCGTAGGAGATTAAGCACCAAAACTGTGGGCCCCGTTTGGGTAAATTGGTGGTTCAACTTCCCGGGGACGTAACTTTGGCATCCAATCTCCGTTTGACGCGCTCAATAGCTCGTTAGAAAGATCTGTCCGAGGAGTACAACTTTTGAACGAGCAACATCGGTCCATGGACCCATGTTGCTCTCCGTTTTCCCAAAAAACGTCGTTTAGGGCCTCAAAACGGCTCCGGAAGTTTAAGACCCAAAAAACTGCTAAAAATAGTAAGTTGTGCCGAAACTTACAAACTGAAATAACTGATGGTGGGGGTTCAAATGGACTCGATGGGTGGCCACCAATATCCACCCGGATTATTAATGCCCCAAAACGGCTCCGGGTGTGCAGGACCCGAAAACCTGCTATAAATAGTAAGTTGTGCTGAAGCTGAAAAACTGAAAGAATTGATGCTGCGGTTCCAAATGGAATAGGTGGGAGGCCACCGATATCCACCTGGATCAGAATGAAATACAAACAAATGAAGAAGAAAAAATATGTTTACTGTTTTCACTGTCAAAATAGATTTTACAGCAGTAAAGCAGTTTCACTGAGGTTAATGAGTATCCGAAATGAAAGAGTATAAGTGAGAAAGAGTATCAGTGAGAAAGATTATTAGTGAAGGAAACTTAGATTCTAAAGAATATCTAAAGATCCAGCAAAGAGGACACATAAGCAGCTAGCTACTTCTTATCCTAAAACAGTTTCTATTTATTTTGAATAAAATAGGACAACTTGTTGATTTGTTGAGTAGCTGTCACTATTAATGTTGTAAGATATTTTATTTTCCTAAGTTAATTCCTGGAAGTCATCTAGGACATTTTTTCAAACATTATGTATAAGTACTTCACACTTTTGAAGTATTTTTGTGTGGAATAAAATTGTTGGAGATTATTATAGATATTTTGTTGACTTGAAGGCTTTGGATTTCGATTTTGAGTAGCAGACTGGATCAACTATTTGGCATCATAATTTAGGATCCCTGGGATAATCTATCTAGAATGAAGTACTCTCTTAAAATTGTCATTTTTATATTCTTTTGTTACATGCATACATCTGTGTTTTAATTCTAAATATGAATATATAACTAGCAGTATTACTACAGGACATGTTAATAGCACCATGTTTTTAACTAGTTATCATTTATTTTTTTTCTTTTGATTTCCGGTGTAGGGAACCCTTAATTGCTCCCTCTCCCATTTGACCTCTATCTTCTACTTCCCTTTTCTGGATTTAAGGATTCTTGAGTGCCCTTTATCCCGATCATACCATCTAAAAAATCAATTTTCCAAGATCTCCAAGGGTTATCTATCTTGCCCTGCAGACATTTGACCTTTTAGGCCTTGATCCTAGTTCTGTTAGCTTGAATTTGGCTCAATATCCCAATGGAAAAGTAGATTTCTCTCTATCTAACCTCCAAATGAAATTTTCCCACCAAATCCAACAAAACCAAACCAAAATTTCATTTTCATAGGTAGCCTAATATTCAAAAATTAAAAAAAAGTTAAACTTTGAAGAGAGAGCCCTCTCTGAACCCTAGGAAGGCTAGATTCTAGAGTTTGAAGTAGGTTTGTGGTTACCTCTAGTATTATTTGACTAAAAACTAAAATCCCACAACTTAAGTATTTACTAGAGTGATAACATTACTCGCGACCATACTTTGGAAATAACTAGTCCGGAGTCATAAAATTAGTCTTAAAGGAATCATTTAAATCATCCGTTTACATTAAGATTGTTTTTATAGGTTGTGGGTATTGACAAATTGTAATTTTGTCTTCTAATAAAGTCTCTTATACCAGGTCTAACCTGGATCCTAAGCCTGTTTTTCTAGTAGATGACCCAGAATGAATTGGTAAAAAGAAAAAACAAACAGAAAACTTAGAGGCTGAAATCTCATTAATAAGATTCAATTCATTACCAAGTGAATTAGTAAGTCTGCAAGATATTGATTTTGATCTAAAATTTGAGCATTCCTTATTTAAAAGTAAATCTGTAAGTGATTTAAAAACTGTTGTTTTAGACCTTGCTTTTATTTCATTTTTGAATGCAAAACAAAAATCTATTGCAGTAAGTTATAAATCTAAGAAAGTTGAATATCAGACCAAAGTTGAAGAAATTAATGTCACTATTCTAAAGGATATTGATGAAGCTATTGAATTAGTTCATTTATTGACTTATGCAAATAGACCTCTAGTTTCTCAATTACACACCACAATAATTCCAGGTAGAGTTTCATCTCTTTATGCTATTACATCACTCATAAATTCTACCACTAGCTCATTTACAAATCCATTTATCCCTAAGTTACCTCTACAACCCAGAGTGTTACTTCCACTAATCACTTCATCCACTATATCCATTAGTTCACCTTTTGATTTCTTAAATACATCATCTCATTTCCTAGCACTTCAAATACAATATTTAGTTCATCTATTATCATTTCCAGCATAGCTCCAAGCAGTTCTACCTTACCTCCTATGCAAGCTAAGCTTCAAGCTATGACTGCTAGATATGCTCTCCTTGCCCTACCACAGTAGCTTCATGATATGCCACAAGACTATCAAAATAAAATAGCACTATTTGATGGCACTACTCAATATATTGCTCAACAACACATTGCTAAGATGTCAGAATTCTTTGAAATTTATGAAATTGATGATTCAGATGTTCAAATGAGACTATTTGCTCAAACTTTAACAGGAGTAGTTAAGAAATGGTTTAAAGATTTAGCTGCTAGTAGTGTAACTGATTTAGCTGTCTATTTTACTTTGTTTTTAAATAAATGGGAAAAGAGAAAGAACCCCCTCCAAATTTTGTCTCAATTTGATTCTTTGAAAAGAGCTTCAAATGAGTCCGTCCAAGATTACTGCACCAGATATAATAGTGTCTTAATTATATGTCTACAAATTGGAAACCTACTCCTTATTCAGTTCTGCTCAAATTCCCTGATGGATTTGACACAGGTATGGCTTACCAATTAAGGGAAAGATATGCAGACACCTTAGAAAAAATGGAAACTGATGCAGTTAGTGTAGAAGTGAACATTATAGCTAGAAAATCTAGACTTAGAAATGAAAGAAGAGTGACCATTAAAGAAGAAAATGCTAATTCAGATACAAAAATGGATGTTATAGCTAAAAATTTAGAAAGAGTGATTGATAGACTAGATAATATAGAGAGAAGACCTCAGTGGGATAACCAACAATAGATTAGAAATCCCAATTTTAGAAAAAGCATAAATTCTGGAAAAACAAAAGAAACATCCCCAGACCAAACAATAAGGCCACCATTCCAAGAGAACTATTTTGAAAGTTCTCATAATAATAATGATGATGAGGAGGATACTATTAATCTAATGGGAATAGATGACAATAATACCATTTTCCTAACTCAGGAAGATAAGGAATTATTTGAACTTCAACAGCTCAAATTAGCTTCTAGTGAATCCTTTGATTATAAGAAAGGTTATGACTATGAAATAAATGAAATACACAGGCAATATAACCTTATAAACAAGAAAAAAAATGAGTCTTCTACTAAGAAAACTTCCCAGACTCAGAATCAGAAAACAGTAGAAGCACCTAAAACAAAAGTTCTGCAAATTCTCCCAAGGGAAAATAAGAAACACTCAAATTCCTCCCAAAAATCTAGTCCTAAGAAAGCATCAGGCCCTAAAATTGTTGATATTACTAATGAATTTTCTCAAGCTGTAAAAGATACAAAAAAATTTACTGCTGCTAAAGCTTCTAATTCTGTAAAAACAGAAAATATGGATCCCAAAAAACCTTCTGTTGATCCTAAAACAGTAGACCCAAAAACTATTACTTCAAAAAAAAATGCTAAAAATTATAAGTCAAAAAGAAGATCTACTGCTTCACAAACAATCCCTGAAAAGAAAGTTAGAAGTAGTAAAACACAAGAAACACAAACAGAGAATCCTAAAACAATTGAAAATGAAAAAAAACTATAGAAAAGAAAAACAAACCAACACAAACTATAGTTACCAAAGAAGAACTGATTCAAATCAGTAAAACTCAACCTACATTCAACATACAATCATAAATTGCAAAGCTTAAAATACCAATTCCTTTGACTGCATTGGTAAAGAATGACTTGTATAAATCAACCATAATTGAAACATTAAATATAAATGATGGAGAAGACTCCATAGATCTAAATGATTATAAGACAGAGTTGATTTT
Source organism: Pinus albicaulis (assembly GCA_034641835.2). Classification (NCBI taxonomy): domain Eukaryota; kingdom Viridiplantae; phylum Streptophyta; class Pinopsida; order Pinales; family Pinaceae; genus Pinus; species Pinus albicaulis. Next base: position 1,286,639,904 of record CM076577.1, on the reverse strand, counting down.
TGGCCCAAATGTAAATGGAAAACATGTTGATGGTGCAATTACTCCATTTTATATCAGTCTTTTCATTCACAATCAAATTTTAAATAACACAATGCCAGATTCAGGAGCTTCCCATAATCTAATGCCTAAATCCATCATGAAAACTTTGAATCTAGAAATTACAAGGCCATACAAAGATTTGTTTTCTTTTTATTCCAGTAAAGTGAAATTCTTAGGTTTAATCAAGGATTTGTATGTAACTCTAGTTCAATACACTGGTAAGAGTATATTAATGGACATTGTAGTAGCTGATATCCCACCGAAATGTGGTATGCTACTTTCTCGCTCATGGGGAGCAAAGTTGCAAGGAATTCTACAATTGGACATGTCTTATGCTACTATATCAGTGTTTGGCCAGTCTAAAAAGTTATATAGGGAAACATTAATGAAGTACATGGTCAGTAGTGCTGAAAGATCTATAAAATACCCAATTTACTCTACACCAACTGACCTTGATTCTTTTATCCTATGTAACTCTAAAACAAATGAAATCCAAACTGTACTAGTAGATAAAAAGAGAGCACCAAACAATGATAACATTTTTAATGAATCTCAATGGCATTTATACTTTGATGGTTCAGTGAATAAATTAAGAGCAGGAGTAGGAGTCTAGATAACAAATATGGAGACCAATCATTTTGAAGGTCATGCTTTCAAGCTAAATTTCAAATGTACAAACAATATGGCCGAGTATGAAGCCCTCATCCAAGGACTCCAAATCATTAGGAACTCAGGAGGAAAAATAATTTTAATCATGGGAGATTCATATTTGATCATAAAACAAGTAAATGGAGTTTATTCTATTTATAATCCTAGACTGGGCAGATATAGAGACATTGTCATATGTTTAACTGATGATTTATTGGAATGTAAGTTTGTTGTTATACCTAGAAAGCAAAATATACAAGCTCATTGTCTTGAAACTTTTGCTAGCACATGCAATTTACCATTCCAACCTAATCACAGATATACTTCTGAAGTCAAACATAGGCCAATAATTCCAGATAATCTTAAGTATTGGCCAAGTTTTTCTCAGGGTGAACAAATTTAAAAGTTTATGAACAATGAAAGATAATTTCATAATTGTATTATAGATACAGATTGTACAATAAATCATGATTTGGATTGTGAAATAGATTTAAATAACTTAGATGTAAATTGAATAAAGTTTGATAAACCTACTAGATTTAGCCAAGCTGACATAGCTAGCTTAGAGAAAGTAGATATTGAAGAAATTATTGAAGATGAATCAGATATATTGAATCTTAGAAGATCTTTTTGACTCTAATGATGTAGCTGGAAAACCAAAAATGGAGCCAGTAAGATCTGACATAGAAGAATGTAACATTGGTATAGAGTCAAAACCAAAGATAATCAAAATTTTCAAAATTTTACCTCAACAAGAAAATGATAAATATGTTGAGCTTTTAAAGTAATATCAAGATGTGTTTGCTTGGAGTTATGAATATTTAAAATATTATGATACAAACATAATTCAACATAAAATTACAATAAAAGAAGATAAAAATCTATTCAAACAAAATTTGAGAAGGATTAAGCCTGTGCTATTACCTTTGATTGAAAAAGAAGTTAAAAGAATGTATGATGCCCAAATCATTGCACCAATCAAACATTTTGATTGAGTTTCAAACCTAGTTCCTACAAGAAATAAAACAGGAGAAATTAGATTGTATGTTGACTTTAGAAATATTAACAAAGTATCCTTAAAGGATACTTACCCTTTACCTAAAATGGTCCACATATTACAAGGGGTAGTATGTTCTTCAAGGATTTCATTGTTATATGGTTTTTCAGGATACAACCAGATCCTATTTCAAGAAGAAGACCAAGCTAAAATAGCATTTACTACTCCTTGGGGAACTTTTATGTATGTAAAAATGTATTTTGGCCTAATGAATGCAGGAGAAACCTTTCAAAGGGATATGGACATAGCCTTTGCAAAGGAAACACATGAATTTTTAGTAATTTACTTAGATGACATTACTGTGTTTTCCAAAACAGATAATGAACACTTGGATCATTTGAGACAAGTTTTTATTAAGTGTATGAAATATGGCATCTCTTTAAATCCTAAGAAAAATATATTTGTATTAGAATAAGGTAAGTTACTTGGACATATAATCTCAAAAGAAGGAATTGGAATAGATCTTGCTAGAATAGAAGTAATTATGAACATCAACCCACCAAGAAAATCAAATAATTACAAGCTTTTCTAGCTAAGATAATTTTTTAAAGAATATTCATATCTAATTTAGCCAAGATAATTAGAGAATTGAATAACACGCTAAAAAAAGATTCATTTCTTAGATGGAATGTTGAGGCTGAAAAATCATTTGACTCTATCAAACAAGCCTTAACCAAAACTCCAAGCCTAATAAGTCCTTATTTTAAGAAATATTTCGTGATTTTTTCATTTTCTTCAGAACACACCATTGCTACAATTTTATTGTAGAAAAATGACCAAAGATTTGAACAACCCATAGATTTTTTTAGTAAGGCCCTTAGAGATGCCCATTTGAAGTATAACATTATTGAAAAAAAAGCCCTAGCCTTGGTTAAGGCTATTAAAGACTTCAGAGGTTATATTATCTACTCACACATTATTGCCTATGTCCCAAATTCTGTAGTTAAAGACATTCTTACTCAGGATGGTCCGGATGGAAAAGAGGTAAGTGGATTTCCACTATCTTGGAATATGACATAGAGATAAAAACCACCAAGCTCATTAAAGGTCAAGGATTAGCCAGACTTATGGATGAATCCAATTTTAATGCCCTACACATAAATTTTATTGTTCAAGTAGATGATGAGGAAGAGATGGTGACTCCATCAATGAGTGAAGCATTTTCACACTCACCTTGGTATAAAGATATCATATTTGTACTCCAAAACTTACAAGATTCTCCTGGATTGTCAAGAACCAAAGCTATATTTTTAAAACTTAAAGAAGTAAGATTTTGTATCTTAGATAATGTACTTTTTTGGAGATATCATAGTGGAATTTTACTAGATTGTTTACTAAAGGAAGAAGCTGAAAAAATACTTGAAGAATTTCATGCAGGTGACTTTGGAGGAAATTTATATTGGAAAACTACTGCTGACAAGATCCTGAGAGCTATTTTTTACTAGCCTACCTTGTTTGCTAATGTCAAAAAATATAGTATTTCATGTCATAAGTGCCAAATTTTTTAGGGTAAGAAGAAATTATTACCCCTCCCTTTAAAGCCTATTTCAACTGAAATTCCATTTCAACAATGGGATTTAGACTTCATTAGTGAAATTTATCCTCCCTCTTTAGGCCAACATAGATGGATTTTGATAGCCACTGATTATTTTACCAAGTGGATTGAATCCATACCCTCCAGAAAATCCACATATATTGTCATCATTTCCTTCCTCGAAAACAACATCCTTGGAAGATTTGGGTGCCCTCAAAAGATAATTACTGACTGTGCAACATCATTCAAATCCAAGAAAATGATTGACTTTTTCCACAAGTACCATATTACCCTAGGCCACTCTATTGCATATTACCTGCAAGGTAATGGCCTAGCTGAATCCTCAAACAAAATCCTTCTAAATATCATCAAAAAATTACTTGAAGATAATAAAAAGACTTGGAATAAGAAGTTAGTCAATGCCTTATGGGCAGATAGACTTACTAATAAAAAAATCCATTGGTACTTCACCTTACCAACTAGTTTATGGAATGGATGTTTTTTTCCCTTCCTCCCTAGGTGTACCATTAATGAAAACTATACAATAATTACAGGTTGAAACAAATGACATCCAAAGAAGGATATCAAACTATTCACTTGCAACAAACAAGGGAAAACTTTTATATCAAATCTCAAGTCATTCAGGATAAGATCAAGAAAATCTATGATAAAAAGACTAAAGAGGATGATTTTTACATAGGAGAGAAAGTGTTAAAATGGGATTCTAGAAGAGAAGACAAAGGGAAACATGGAAAATTTGATTTTCTATGGAAAGGACCTTATGTAATTTATGGATATGGAGGTAATAATTCTTTCTTTCTGAAAGAATTGGATGGAATATTTTGGGTCCTTATATTACTAGTATAGTCCCTTATTTTTGTTAGTGTAACCCCCTTATTTTTATTATTGTACCCTTGTAACCCCCATATTGTTATTATTGTTCCCTTAAATTATTATTGTTAGGTCGGCTAGGATTACATTGTGGCTCCACTAGGATTACATTGTGGTCCTATGGACTCCGATATATAGAAAGGAGGTTTTGTAATTTGTATCATCCAAGAATTGTTCATTCATGTAATGTATTGGAGGTTTCCCCCTCGAAGTGGCTTATTTCTAAGGCATTGATATCTCTTTTCTTCTATTTTTGGAGCTAGTTTCACAACATTTGGTATCAGAGCTTTGGATTCTAGGGTTTTCGTTGCTCCAGACCGGTCATCGTGGATTTTTGTTATAATGTTCTTTTGTACAAAGGTTCAAAAGCTGAAATTTTTAGAGTGTGAAGCCGAAATTGTGAGGAACATCGTCACAAAATTTCAAAGCTTGGTTCACAATATTTTTGGCGATATGATCTATGGAAGTTAGGGATTTTTGTACGCTCCTGAATTTGACCTAAACAGGTCATCAAGGAATTTGCGCCATAACGTTTTTTTCTATGAAGTTTCAAAAGATGAAATATTTAAAGATCGTAGAAGAAATCATGAGGAACATTGTTGAAAAATTTCAGAGCTTGGTTCACGATATTTTTGGAGGTATGATATGTGGAAGTTAGGCCGTTTTTGGGCTCCTGAATTTCATCTCAAAGAGGTTATCGTGGGAAAATCTTCATAATTCTCTCTCTAGGCATCAGATTGGAATGTTGTAAAAAGTGGTCACAAGAACATAGACTGTAGTTTCTTGTCTATCAATTTTAAAGCCAAAGTAGGAAACAGTGACACGTGGAAAGTCATTCAAGTTCACTCTACTGAACCAGTCCATAATTGGGTCATTGTGGGAGATTGGACATAACTTTGTCTTGAAGAATCCAAATCAGGTCAGACCTATGACATTTGAAAGAAGCTTCAGATGGATAGCACAGGGCTAAATTTCAGATATTGAGGATCTATAATTACAGAGATAATTCAATTTTAATATAGAGCTCCTTGAAAGCAAGTAAAAGGTGTGTACTTTGTTTTCCCGAATTGCATGAGTCTTGTTTGAAGAATCAAGTTGAATTGATTCCAAGGGCATATTGTAGAATATATATCACTATTAGATTCTAAAATGGCCCCTAAAAAGAATTCAACACCCATTAAACCTTTAGAAGGCTCTACTATGACTCATGAAGACGAAGAGTGGCAAGATGACATATCAAATTTACAAGAGCAAGTGCAACAAATTTCGCTCTCGCAAAGAGCAACAAAAAATGACATGGAATTTTTGAAGAAAGTCGTGGAAACTAAGATGGATGGTTTGAAGAAAGGCATGGAATCTAAGATGGACGGTTTGAAGAATGGCATGGAAGCTAAGATAGATGACATGGAAGCTGGCATGGAATCTAAGATGGATGACATGGAAGATAAGATCGATGAAGAAATGGAAAACATGAAGAATGATCTAAAAGCAGACATGGAAGGTTTGAAAAAGTTGATACAACAAATTTTTCCTAATGGTGAAAATATAGTAGAGGAAACTCATGATGAGAACAAAATAAATGCTAATCGTGATTTCATAAACTCTAATGTTGGCGGGAAGAACCACCATATTCCAAAAATGGATATGAGGAAGTTTGATGGAAAGGATCCTGTAACATGGATACTACAGATGGAGCAATATTTTGATCTCCATAACGTGCAAAACACACAAAAGGTATGCATTGCAACTTTACATTTAGAACAAAATACATTTGTATGGTATCGATGGCTTTGTTCTCGTAAAAAAATTGTCACTTGGTCAATTTTTACGGAGGAAATGATAGCACATTATGAGGATACAAAGAGAAACACCTTCTTTAGCCAATTGATAAATCTCAAACAAAAGGATTTAGTGGGGGAGCACATTGAGGACTTCCAAAAATTGAATATAAGGGTAACTAATATTCTAGAGGAACATAGGATTGATCTCTTCATAGGTACTTTAAAGGATAACATCCAAAATGAAGTTCACGTTTTGAAACCTAATTCATTGGAGAAGGCATTCAGGTTGGCAAGAAAAATTGAATGTAAAATTATGGCAACAAGGAAGCCTACCACTCACTTCTATAAAGAGGGAAGTGTTGCTACTCCTAGATTTCAACAACCTAAAAAGCTTGACACCACAACAATTGGAAGCAAAAAGAGAAAAATGGATTTGCAACAGTTGTGATATCAAATACACTAAAGGTCATAAGTGTGCTGAGAAGAAATTATTTTACATAGATTGTGAAGAGGAAGAAGAAAATGAACAAGAAGAGTATATACACCAGGAACTAACCCTAGAAGAGGAAGAAATGAGTCTGACCATATCGTGTAATGCATTGGCAGGAACTACCACTCCTCAAACTCTCAAGATAGAAGGACATATCAAGAAGAAAAAGGTAATAGTGTTTATTGATTCAGGTAGTACCCATAATTTTGTTCATTGTAAGGTAGCCAAGGAATTGAATTGTTTCCTATACCTAGCACCATAATGTGAAGTGATGGTTGCAAATGGAGGAACTATAAATTTCTCTAGAAAATGCTATAATATCAAGCTAGCCATGGGTGAATATGTATTGAATAGTCAAATTCTTTTGATTCCTATGGGAGGTGCTGATGTTGTTCTAGGAGTATAATGGTTACAATCTTTGGGGACGGTAGCTTTTAATTTTCGAGAAATTTTCTTGAATTTTTTTTCATAAGAAAAGGAAGTCAAATTACGAGGTATTTTAGGGAAGCCAGGAAAGATAATAAGCTCTAATGTCATGACAAAGCTTCTAAAGAAATAACAATGAGGCATAGTTGCACAATTATGCTCACTAGAAGTTCCAACATCAAAATCATCTATTTCTGCAGATCTCCAAAAAGTCTTGGACAATCATTCCAAGGTTTTTGAAACTCCTAAAGGACTCCCACCTATTCGTGATTATGATCATGCTATTCATTTGATTCCAGGAAGTGTTCCTCCAAACATCAAGCCTTATAGATATCCTTATGTCCAAAAGAGAGAAATTGAACATATGATTGCAGAAATGTTAGAGGCGGGTATAATTCAACCTAGTCAAAGTTTTGTCTCTACTCCTATAGTATTGGTACACAAGAAGGATCGATCATGGTGCATGTGTCCCGATTATAGAGAGCTTAATAAGCTCACCATTAAGGTTACATTTCCCATTCTTGTGCTTGATGAATTATTGTGTTAGTATGAATATTAATTCCAAGCGTACGAAAAAAGACCACTTTAGCTGTGCATAACAACCAGCCCTAACAGCAAATATGGCTGTCAATATCCTCAGATCTGCAGTTAGGTGATCAAGATAAATGCTGCAAAAAATTAAATCTATGCATCAGAAGACATTAAGTAGTAGAAAAAACAAGATTTACTCCATGCATCCAATAGACAATACAATAATATGTTGAATGAATTTTGTATTAATAGCACCTGGGAGGAAAACACAGGAGAGTGTTCCCAGTTCTCCTCAATGGGGTGGGTTCTTGTAAGTCCTCAGCAATTAAGATCTAAAATTCCTCTCTCTTGATGGTGTAGAAAACCCAGACAAAAATGGTAGCAAAATATGACTATGATTGTGGATCAATAGTTAGACCAAAAGTATAGATCCAGAGTAATCTTTAGGAAAAAAAAGGTGGTAAATGAATGGGAAAACCCTTCTATTTATAACAAAATATTGAGTTAGTCTAGATATTGGTGCATAATTAAAATATTATTAACCAAATCAAGATCCAACTTTTATGGAATATTTTATTATATTTGTTGGAGGGAAAAGGAATTTGACTTGGGTCAAATCCCTTTATTTGTAAATAACAAACAAATAAATGATTTATTTATCATTTTAATGATGTGGTTGAGTAATAATCAAATAAATAATGATTTATTTAATTATTTAAGGGTGATTTAGTTGTATTCAACAAAGAATATTATTTAAATAAGGTTTAAATAAATATTCTTAGGAAATAATAAGATAAATAATGATTTATCTAATTAATTTCCCTGTTTGGGGTTAAATATAACCAAGAATATTAATTAAATTGTTTTTGAACTAATTATTCATTAAGGAGAATAAAAAAAATGTAGATTTATTTAATATTTCCTCATGGGGTTTCCTGTTTAGACCATAAACAACTTAATAAAGGTGGTTTACTAAGTTATTTTTCATAGTGAATGAAATTTTACTTAGGGTAAAATTGGTCTAAGATGGTGTACTTGAGTCCATCAAATAACAATGGGTTGGATGACCAAAAAATGGTGTAACAGATTGCCCCACATCGTGAGAGCATTAGGAGCTAATCATATGACTGAAGTACGTTGTAAGGACTCAATTACTAGACATTGAAGGGGATGTCAAAGAGAGAGAAGTATAAGGTAGACCAAAGTGTTTAAAGAACTAGACCTTGAGCAGGCGAGACTTACAGGTGTGACAAGTCTCTTTGATGAGTGAGTACCTGTGCTATAGGCGGTGGGGGAGGCATACCTATGCCTGCTGAGGAAAAGTACAAAAAATAAGGCATCTAGTAAACAAAGGCACTGAACAATATAGTACATGCTGGCATAAATATGAGCCAGATAAAAAACACAATAATGAATCCCAAATACATATTGTGCCTGGGATAACAGCCAGGAATTGTACAATGATATTTGAGTATGTGAGATATAAATACAACCCAGATGCCCCTGAAAATAGGAAAGGGATCTGAAAATATGACTGATATATGCAAACAGAAAGGCATTGCAAGCAACTGAGGTCGTCATCATCGAATGTATGGAGCTGCATCAAACACTGTAATGAAGAGTGTTACACCATTTTTTGGTCATCTAACCTACAATCATTAGATTGACCCAAGTACACCATGTAAGACCAATTTTACCGTAAGTAAAATTGCTTTCACTATGTAAAATAACTTAATAAAACACATTTATTAGGTTGTTTATGGTCTAAACAGGAAACCCCAAAATGAAATATTAAACAAACCTATATTTGTTTGATTTTCCTCAAGGAATAATTAATTAAACAATAATTTAATTATTATTCCTGGTCATGTTTAACCCAAAACAAAGAAACTAATTAGATAAATCTTTATTTATCTTATTATTTTCTATGAATAATTATTTAAATCTTATTTAAATAATATTCCTTGTTAAATATGACTAAATCACCCGTAAATAATTAAATAAATCATTATTTATTTGATTATCTTTCAACCACTTCCTTAAAATGATAAATAAATCATTTATTTATTTATTATTTACAAATCAAGGGATTTGAACCAAGTCAAATACCTTTTCCCTCCAACAAATATAATAAAATATTCCATAAAAGGTGGATCTAGATTTGGTTAATGTTATTTTAATCATGCACCAACATCTCGAATGACCCAATATTTTGTTATAAATAGGAGGGTTTCTCCTACCATTCTTCACCTTTTGTTTCCTATTAGATCACTCTGGATCTATACTCTTGGTCTGACTTTGAGACATTATCATTGTCATATTTTTCATTATTTTCTATGTGAGCTCCCTTTGAGTTCTATCTTTCTCTGGGTTTTCTACACCAATAGGAGAGAGAAATACTAGATCTGAAGTGCTGAGGAGTTCCAAGAACCCATCCCATTGAGGAGAATTGGAAACACCTTCTTGCTTTCCTCCCAGGTGCCCTTAATACAAAAATTCTTTCAAAAATATTGTTCTTGTCTTGTCTATTGGATGTATGGAGCAAAACCTTACTTTTACTGCTTAATGTCTCTTTATGCATAGATCTGGATTTTTGCAGCATTTGTCTTGATCAACTAAATGCAGATTTGAAGATATTAGCAGCCATATTTGATGTTAAGGCTATAAGTTATGCGTAGTTAAAGTGGTCTTTTTTCGTACACTTCGACAAAGGATTCATACTAACAACTGGTGACTCCACACGGGTTTTCAATTACGACCGCTGTGATTTTTTATATTCTTGCATATCCAGCTACTTTATACCCTAGGGTTTCTTTTCAGATTTTTTTTTTCCTATTTTTATGTTGTTTTTCACCTATAAAACCATAAAACAATAAAATTTCTAACTTCTGCATGTTTATGGACCTATTGCGTAGGTGACAGACATCAGCCGCAACTGAGACGACAAATTTTTTGGAAATTTGCCGCCGAGACACCCGGAGCTTCAGGTCGCACTTTTCAGCCGAGAAACTGTGACCTGGCCTCTAGGTCCCACTTTTTAGCCCATTTTCTGTGATCTGCATAGACAACAAGTCAGAACCTGCGACCTGCCAGTTTTTCTGCTATTTTTCTATAATTTTTCTGGGTTTTTCTGAAGCTTCTGTCAAGGTTTTCCAGCCTCTGTCTAAGCCCGTCTAGACCTGTTTCTGATTTTTTTTGTTCATCTAAGTTGGAACATAGGCCCCTAGGGCTTCAGTACCCTCCACTTTTGGTGGAAGAGTTTTAGCTGTTTCAGGTGTCTGATTTTTCAGAGTTTCAGCCTTCCCTTTTTCAGATCTGATACCTCCTTTTCAGATCCCTTTTAATCAGCTCTTCTCCCTTTCAAATCACCTCCTGAAGTTTTTTTTGGATCTACCTTTAGGGCCTCCTCCTTGTCCCTTCTGCTTTTTGCTGATTTACTCCTTTTTTTACATCCACCTTGCCTCTGCCTCTTGGCTGTGTTCTGCACCTCTTTTCAGCAGATTTCTCCTTTAGATTCCTGTCCCTCCCGACCTTCGATCTATTGGAGTCTTTTTAGTGTGTTTTGACCAAATTTTTTCCCTCTTTTAGACTAGTTTTGAGATACCTGCCTTTTTGGGTTAGATCGATGCATTGTTAGATGTTAATTTTCTGTTATTTCAGCATTATATACTTTTCTCTGCAGATTTATTCTCAGTTACACAACACACTTTTTCTTTTTCTCTCAAAATGTCTGGGTTTAAAAATTAAAATTAACGCACGCCACACACTCACCCTCAGCGAAGAAGAGCCTGGTTAACACCACCAGGCAAAGACTTTAAAACATTGTAAAATCAATTGACACTACACCTTTCTGCCCTTGTTTCGACATTGTAATCACTTGATTTTGCACCTCCCTACCTTTGTCGATCATTCTTCTTTGCCTTGTGCCGTGTTTGTGTTGTCATCATTGCACCCCCAAAGTGCACATCCTAGATACTTCTTGGCCTTCACCCTCAGTTTCTGGTCGGTCGACCTACTCCTTCCCGCCGTCGTCGAGTTAGTCCACCTCCGAGTCCGCACTCCGACTCCTCTTCTGGTTCATTGGGTTCTCCTTTTACTTCCGGTTCTCCCCCTATCACCTTCACTATGTCTGGTCCATGGCCTAATGCTAGTGGTAATCCTGGCCCTAATGCCGGGACTGCTACTAGCGGAACCGCTATAGGAACTACCTCGGCTGCGCCCTTGCTCCCCTTCATGGCAGGCCTCAGCCTCCCCGATTTGGACTGGTTGACAAATGACCCTATACACCATGACGCTAGTTGGCCTGCTATGCCGACAAAGCTCCCTTCTAACATCCCAAAGTTTGAAGGCCTTGGTGGAGAAGATCCTTCAAATCATGTTCGATCTTTCCACATGTGGTGTTCATCTACCTCCATTACCGATGACTCTGTTTGTCTTCGATTGTTCCAATGAACGCTTACAGGCATGGATTTTAAGTGGTATGTTGATCAAGCCCCTTCCTCTCATACCACCTTTGCGACTCTCGCCCGGGCTTTTTTATCTTACTTCCAGCTTCCCCTTCGTTATGACACTGGTATCGAACTTTTGACTTCTTTCTATCAATCATCTGCGACCCGCCTATCCGATCATGTCCAGGAATGGCGGAGAAGAAAGAGCCTATGTCAATCCCCTACCTTCGAAGACTGTGTCTACATGGACTGGTTCCTTAGATCTCTCTTGCCTCCTATCGGGAATGATGTCGCATCGCATTTTCCCCAAACCGAAGAAGCCGCCCTCCAACTGGCGTTAAAATATGGCTTGATCTATGCTCAGACAGGTTATGTTTATAACGTTCTACCTGATCTCCCCAGACTCGGTGGTGTCAACACACAGGGGGCACCTCATGCCACCGACGGTATCATTGGAGCTCTCTCTCATCCATATGCCCAACCTCCCATGGGTTATGGTTTTCCTAGGGGAGGGGGCAGCACCTCCTGCACTTGTTCCCCTCCTGGTAGCACGTATCCAGGATATAGCATGCCTCCTCTTTTGGCCCAACCTCCTGGTCACCATATTGTTACCCAACCCCCTTATTATTTGTATTCGCAGTTTAGTGCTCCAGCTCCTCCAGCATCAGCACCTCCGCCTCCCTGGCCTTCTCAACCCCTGCAACAGTAGTCACCGCCCCCTCAAGAGCAGGTGGATGCACAGCAGGGATTCATGGCTACCCAACCACCTGACAGATAGGTGGCCACTCAACCTTCCCCTTCTGGTTCCTCCAATTACCGGATCCTCATGATGAACTCTGATCCACCTCTAACCGTCGACCTTAACCTTTAAACTCGGTCCCATCAGTACCCCAAGCCTCTCGCTCCGTCTATCCCCGAGTCACCTTCTTCAGGGTCTACAAAGCCTCTTTCGACATCCAATGGTCCCTTGCATATCCCTTTGCCCAAAGTTGAGTTTCATACCCAGATTCCTAAGGGACCATTATGCCGAAACGCTACTTCTGGTCGAGCTGCTCATTCATATAGCATCGTAGATGATTTGGCACAATCTCCTGCTGTCATTTCAACACTGGAACTCCTCCAGTCATGCCATTCTCAAAAGAAGGATCTACTATCTTCCCTGGGTGCTGTAGATCCTGCTGATGACCAATTGATTGTTTTCGACACCCATCAATCAGAACATCCTCCTCTTCCTGATTCTGTAGCCTTCCAAATCCCAGTCAAAATCTGGAACGCTAATGTTTCTCGGTGCATCATTGATGAGGGGGCATCCACCTGTGTGATGTCCGCTTTGGTTTGGAAACAACTCGGATCTCCTGAATTGGCCCCTTCCACAATCACCCTTCATGCGTGGGATGGCCATACCTCCCAGCCCATTGGCTTATTCTGTAATTGTCCTATCACTCTTGCGGGCAAGAATGTTTGCGTTGACATTGAAGTCATAGACGCCCCTCTTGATTATAACATTCATTTGGGGTGTAGCTACACTTATGCTATGTCTTCTGTCCCATCCGCAGTCCACCACAAGATGTTTTTTCATCATAATGGAAAGATAGTCACCATTGACCAGTTGACGTATCATGAGCCAAAATCTCAGGCCTCCCCTGAATCGACCATCTCTTCTGTAGCCAATCAACAAACTGTCGATTCTTTGACCAGTGTCTCTCCCAGTGTCTACAAAGACTCCTCTTTGATTGGAACCTTCCCTGGTCTTCCTCCTCCTCCTATCTCTGACCCCAACTTATCGAATGTTTGCATGATGCAATCATCTTGGGCTTCTCTCAAGCAACCTACTTCAGCTAGTCAGCAACCACGCTCTCCACAACCTGCTCCTAGCCCTTCACCTGTAGCTAGTAGTCCTGAGCCTCTTTATCTTCTTGGAACGGTTCCTCCAAGCATTAGCCATTTAGGAGCTGTCCCACCTGGCCATTACCCCTCTCGTCAGATACCGTTCCTAGCTCCCCCACCAGGAGTGTACGCGGTACCTGTCATGGCCACCCTCTCTCTTCCTAACCTAACGCTTGGGATTCCCATCTAGTACCTTGATCCTCCAGCCCCAATCTTGCCTGGTCAACCCAAACCTTATCTTGCTTTGACCCCAGTTCAACCGGTCCCCAGGACTTCTCCAATTGCAACAGTGCCTCAGTCATGCGACCGCTTCGGGTAAGAAGGGAAAAGCTCGCAAGGGGGCATCAAAGGACAAGGCTGCCCCAACAAACCCTGCCCCTCCTCAGCCTCCAAAGCATACCATCTAGTGTGCTTTGTGTGATGATTTCAGTCACACCACCCATTCCTGTCCTGACTTGCCTCATCTCAAGCCCATGGTTAATGTCGTGTTCCCTCAGTCCAAGGTTCCGGAAGCCTCTATTCCTTCCGCGACCGCAATCAAGAACCCCAAGACTATTCACACCAACCACCCCTGTGCTTTGTGTGATCTCCATGGCCATTACACCCATCTTTGTCCTCGCCTCGAGGACTTCCGCACCTCTCTAGCCGCGGTCCACCAATTCGAGGCCAAGTGCAATGAGTTCACCTCTCCCCTATTTGCGCATTTTTCTTCGGCAGAACTACCAGACATGACTGCTCCCATTGACATTCCCCCTCATGATGTTGAGATGACAGAGCCTTCATCCACCATTTGCTACCTATCATCATCCATGAGACCCTCGGGGAAAATTCCCTCTGAATCCTCCCCTGTTGTTTCGCTTGACCTTCCTTCAGCGATCACCCTAGGCTCAACATCGGTAGATCGTTTATCTTCTTACGTTTTCGTCACTCCTTGTGACGATGCGCATGTGAACCTCTCTTCTCATGATGATGAGTCGGGTAGCTTCGCCACGTCAGGTGGTCTTTCTTCCACCAGTCACCCCATCTTCTATCATGATGACGAAATTATGGATGAAATCCCCACCCCTAACTTTATCTTTTCCCCCTTACATCGAACCCATGCGTTCAAACCACATGCACCTTGTGGCCATTACATTGAAACCCAATATTTGGGTAAGGGGGCACCCATATTCAAGAGACCAGGAGAATAAATTCTCCAAAAATATCCTAGTGTATCTGGTCGTGTTGACTTTAGTACCATTATTCTTCCACATTTCGAAGAACCTCTAGAGTCCCATATCACCTCAGATCACTCTAGGGATGATACCCCTTATCGTTCCCTCATCTTCCATCAACAACCCAATCTCTTAGACATTGTTGTTGACCAACCTATGGGTTTTCTAGGAGAGCATCAGTTCATTATCTCCAAATCCTCTCTTTGGGATAGTGACACCAAGTATGCCAACCCAAAACCTTAAATTCCATTTGCTTCATATATGCAGTACTAAAAGAGATTGGTAATCCTCCATTTCCTTTCTCAAACTGCATAACCATAACGAAAACAAATGGCACACCGCATCATTAAAATGTGTTTATATTCCCCTTTTTCTACATACATTTTGGCATGACCACACCATGCTTGGGGGCACCTATGCCCCTCAACCATAACCCTCCTCAAAATCGAATTTATTCCCTTGCAGCACTCATACTAGGGGCACCATTTGACCTCCATACTTATCCATGCTCGTGTTGATGTTCGTTGTGCATTACTATATTGTACTCATGTTTTCATGGTCCCCCATTGGACCTTTACTATGTGGCAGCACCATCGAGTCGCCCTTGTTTCGAGCATCCAAGTTGAGTCATCATCACATTCATGGAGTCTATCCCGAGTCCCTTTGTACCCCGCTATAGTCCTCCATCCTTCATTGCTTGGTCTCTCTCTTCTGTCGCACATTATGGCCGTCTGTCCCACTGTCCCCTATCCCTTATGATACTATGTCAGTCGCTGCCATGTAATTCATGCCTTTATGCTCTAACAAGGGAGGTCGTCCATTCGCTACTCAGTCCCCTCCATTCCATCATCATCATTGGTATTAGTCTTTCCATCGCTCTCCTATTTTCTCTCGTGCCTTAGTTGAGGATCTCTCATTTCCTTACCTATGGCAGACCTCCTTCTGTCGACATCAACTCCTTCATTCCAGAAGACAGGTCTAGAGGGCGGTGTACCTTGGTTCCAGCTTCCACTCTTGTTCGATGCCTCGGATCAGGAAAAGGGATCTCTCATTTCCCTTTGACTTGATTGTTTCTCCACTCCAGCTCCTTTCAGCATGATTGAGATCCGTATGCTTGATGGTTCAGTGATGCAGCAGTAGCTTTTGGTGATTCCCAGGTGTGTGTGAGATTTCTCAGCCCTCATGAGGGGGTAGCCTTGCAGGTAGCCCCCCACATGCCTGGATGAACTCTTCATTGCAGCCTTCGATGCAGCTCCATATATTTGATGATGTCATCCTTAGCCGCTTGCAGCGCCTCTTTCATTTGCATGTATCAGTCATATTTTATGAGCCCTTCCCCGCTTATAGGGGGCATTTGGGTTGTATTTGTATCTCATGTACTCAGATATTATTGTATAAGTCCTGGCTGTTATCCCAGGCACTGCATGTATATGGGATCCCTCATTGTATTTTTATCTGGCTCATGTTTATGCCGGCTGTAATTTATGGTTCGGTCCCTTGTTTACTGGACACACTATTATTTTGTACTTTTTCTCAGCGAGCATAGGTATGCCTCCCCCGCCGCCTTTAGCACAGGTACCCTCTCATAAAAATAGACTTGTTGCACCTGCAAGTCTCATCTCCTCAGGGTCTAGTTCTTCAGCCCATTAGTCTACCTTACATTTCTCTCTCTGAATTCCCTTTTTGATGTCTGGTGATTGAGTTCTTACAACGTACTTTGGTCATACGATTTGCTCCTAACACTCGCACGCTGGGGGACAATCTGTTACACAACTTTTTGGTCATCTAACATACAATCATTAGATTGACCCAAGTACACCATGTAAGACCAATTTTACCCTAAGTAAAATTGCTTTCACTATGTAAAATAACTTAATAAAACACATTTATTAGGTTGTTTATGGTCTAAACAGGAAACCCCAAAAGGAAATATTAAACAAACCTATATTTGTTTGATTTTCCTCAAGGAATAATTAATTAAACAATAATTTAATTATTATTCTTGGTCATGTTTAACCCAAAACAAAGAAACTAATTAAATAAATCTTTATTTATCTTATTATTTTCTAGGAATAATTATTTAAATCTTATTTAAATAATATTCCTTGTTAAATATGACTAAATCACCCATAAATAATTAAATAAATCATTATTTATTTGATTATCTTTCAACCACTTCCTTCAAATGATAAATAAATCATTTATTTATTTATTATTCACAAATAAAGGGATTTGACCCAAGTCAAATACTTTTTCCCTCCAACAAATATAATAAAATATTCCATAAAAGGTGGATCTAGATTTGGTTAATGTTATTTTAATCATGCACCAAGATCTAGAATGACCCAATATTTTGTTATAAATAGGAGGTTTTCTCCTACCATTCTTCACATTTTGTTGCCTGTTAGATCACTCTGGATCTATACTCTTGGTCTGACTTTGAGCCATTATCATTGTCATATTTTTCATTATTTGTTGTGTGAGCTCCCTTTGAGTTCTATCTTTGTCTGGGTTTTCTACACCAACAAGAGAGAGAAATACTAGATTTGAAGTGCTGAGGACTTCCAAGAACCCATCCCATTGAGGAGAATTGGAAACACCTTCTTGTTTTCCTCCCAGGTGCCCTTAATACAAAAATTCTTTCAAAAATATTTTTCTTGTCTTGTCTATTGGATGTATGGAGCAAAACCTTACTTTTACTGCTTAATGTCTCTTTATGCATAGATCTGGATTTTTGCAGCATTTTTCTTGATCAACTAACTGCAGATCTAAAGATATTGGCAGCCATATTTTATGTTAGTGCTATAAGTTATGCGTAGTTAAAGTGGTATTTTTTCGTACACTTTGACAAAGGATTCATCTTAACAAAGAGGTCATTTGGGTATGTGGGGATCTACCTGTAAGGCCACTCCCTCATGAGGGCTGAGTAATCTCACACACACCTGGGAATCACCGATATCATTTGCTGCATCAATGAACCATCAAGTATACGGATCTCGATCATGATGAAAGGAGCTGGAGTTGAGAAACAATCAATTCAAAGGGAAATAAGGAATCCCTTTGTCTGATCCAAGGAACCAAACAAGAGTGGAAGCTGGAACCAAGGTACATCGCCCTCTAGACGTGTCTTCTAGAATGAATGATCTGATGTTGACAGAAGGAGGTCCACCATAGGTGAGGCAATAAGGGATCCTCAACTAAGGCATGAGAGAAAATAGTAGAGCGACTGACAGAATAATGCAAATGATGATGATGAAATGGGGGGGACTGAGTAGTGAACAAACGACTTCCCTTGTTAGAGCATAAAGGGCATGGATGACCTGGCAGTGACTGACACAATATCATAAGGGATAGGGGACAGTGGGACTGAAGGCCATCATGTGCGACACGAGAGAGGGAACAAGCAATGAAACATGGAGGACTATAGTGGATGCATAGGGGCTCGGGATAGAATCCATGAATGCAATGATGACTCAAGTCGGATGCTCTAAACTAGGGTGACTCGATGGTGTTTCCAAACAGAAAAGGTCCAATGGGGACGATAAAAACATGAGTACAAGATGGTAACTCACGACAAAATTCGACACAAGCATGGACAAGTATGGAGGCAAAGTGGTGACCCCAGTACGAGTGTTGAAAGTGAAGAAATTTGTTTTTGAGGAGGGGTGAAGTGACGCTTCTTGGAAAAAATGTGTCTTGGTGAGGTATCAAATCACAAAATGCATGAGCTAGCTACCTAAAGAAAATAAACATGGCTTCCCAGAAGGAAATGCTAAGGGTAATATTTCTTTATATATAGTGCACTGTGAGGATTGGGAAGGGGATGGCCTTCGAAGTCCTCTAATAGATATGCTCCCTGACCTAGATCATTACTGATGATGTAAGGTCCTAGCCATAATGAGTCAAACTTCCCATGGATAAGTACATCATGGGATTGGTCATACACCAGAACAAGATCGCCTTTGTGAAAAGTACGAGGGTTGACTTTTCGGTCATATTGAGCTTTGGTGCATTTCTTAACCACCTCAAGGGTTTTCAATGCAACATGACGGTCTTAGGAAGTGCACTCAAGCATGATAAGTCATTGTTCTAAAGGGTGGGTGTTAGGGAGAAGTTTGATGGCTGGATGAAGTGAAGGGATTTCACACTCGATCAGTAAGACTACCTCCTCTCCAAAAACATGGTGGAAAGGAGTAAACCTGGTGGTAGTTTTAATATAAGTTCGATAGGCCCACAAAGTAGGGAAGAGCATAAGGTGCCAGTTGATTTTGTGCTTATCCACCATCTGTTGAACAATGGTTTTAAGAATTTTATTGACTGCTTAAACTTGGCCATTACCTTGAGGGTAATAAGAGGAGGAATATTGTTGCTCAAAGCCTAACAGTGAGGATAGCTCATGCCATATCTCATCTTCAAAATGTTTTCCATGGTCAGAGACCAATTTTTTCGGAACTTTGAATCAAGAGATCATGTTGTTAAAGAAAAAGAGGGCTACAGTAGCTACCGTGTTGTTAAATGTTGGCATGGCCTCAGCCCATTTGGTGAAATAGTTAACTTCCATGATGATATACTTATGGTTACCAGCCGATGACGGTTGACACTCCATAAATTATATGGCCCACTTACATAAAGGACTAGCTGAGATGACAGGATGGAGGGGAACTGGAGGGGCTCGTGCCTTAGGGGAAAAATGTTGGCAATTGTGAAAGTGTTTGATTGCCTCAATGAAATCACCAAAGAGAGAAGGCCAAAAGTACCCAGTACCCATGATTTTCTGAGTAGTGGCCAGACTGGAGAGGTGGTCACCACAAGCACTACCATCACAGGCATTGAGGACTTGTTCTGCTTCAGCGTGGGTGAGACAACGACGAAGGACAGAATCTACACCGTGACGATAACGATTGTCACTGATAAAAAGGTAGCAGGGGGCCTGGTGTCAGATGCATTGTCGAGCATCACAGTCAAGATGGAGGGTGAACTTACGAGTTTTCAAATAAGTGAGGATGTCCTGATAGTAGGGGTCATCAGTGGTAATGGAAAATAAGTGTTCCTGGGGGAAATTATCCTTAACTAGAGGATCCTGCGTGCCTATAGGTAGTTTGGAAATGAGTTCAACGAGGGTTAAAACTTTCTTACTTTTTACTGTGGAAAATTCAAGATCGAATTCTTGGAGGATCACGATCCAATGGGCATACTTAGCACTGATGATTCGACGACTCAATAGGAAGGTCATGGGGTTGGAATTAGTCACAACCTTGGTGGAATGCATGAGGAGGTAATGACGAAGTTTTTGGACCAAGAACATGACAAATAGTGCTAATTTATCTTCATGCAGGTAGGATACAATAGGTCCTACCAGGTTCTTACCGACATAATAGATAACATGCTCAATTCTATTATCATCTTCTTGAACAAGGACTCCAACGACCGAGTGGGTGGAAGAGGAGATATATAGGATGAAATCCCTATCAAAGTCAGGGGGAAAAATCAAGAGAGCAGATGTGAGAGCATGCTTCATGGCATCAAAAGAATTTTGAGCATAGGCATTCCATACAAAAGGGATATTAGAGAGGAGAATTCTAAGGAACCCATGTGCGATGGTGGCATATTCAAGTACGAACCGACGAAGGAAATTAGCTTTGCCTTAGAGGCTTTTTAACTAACGTAAAATGCGGGGGATATGAAGCTCAAGGATGGCTTGAAATTTTAATGGGTCAAGCGTGATACCATCTTTAGATAGAATGAAGCCTATAATATGGTTGACAGGCACACAAAAGACACACTTCGGCAAGTTAAGGAGGATATTATACTTGTGACATCAGAGAAAGAAAGTATGTATATCGTGGAGGTGTTGCGCCCGATGTTTATAACGTGCATTAAGGTCATCTAAATAAGCAAGGATAATATGAGCTAGGTCATGAAAATAGTAAGACATAGCCTACTAAAAAGTGGCTCCTATGTTTTTAAGGCCGAATGGCATAACTCAATAGGAAAAGGTTCCCTACGGACTAATGAATGCGGTTTTGAGTTGATCAACATGATGGATAAAAATTTGGTTGTACACAGAGAAACCATCCATAAAGGATAGAACATCGTGCCCCACACACTCATCAATGATTTGGCCAATGAATTGTGTGAGAAAGTTGTCTTTGGGACAAGATTTTTTTAGATCACGAAAGTCAATGCAGACATGAATAGTGCCTTGTTTCTTGAGAACGGGAACTAGGTTGGACACCAAAGTGGCATATTCAATGGGATATATAAAGCCAGCCTACTTGAGCTTATCGATTTCGGCTTTGATAGATTCTCTTTAGGAAGGATTAATGGGTCTCATCTTTTGAGAGACAAGATTGGCATCAGGCCATGTATCGATATGGTGTTTGACAATGGCAAGATCGAATCCAGGCATTTCTAAATAGGACCAGGCGAAAATATCACAGAATTCTTTGACTAGCTTGGTGTAAGCCTTAACTTCTTCCGAGGTGCAATGGGCCCAAGGTGATATTTTCTTCTATCCCTGGTTTTTCAGAAATGTCAATTTTAATGGTAGGAGAGATATTGGCCATATTTCCTTCTTTGAAAGCATAAGGTGCAAGGATGGGATTTCTAAACCAATCGACCTCATCAAGAATTAAGTATGCACGATGGTGCATATCAGCCCATGGAAAGTCAGGTTTAGTCATAGCTTCCATAATGTCTTCATCGGAATGGAATATGGGGTGACTGGCAGAAAAGAGACCTCGTAACATGGTAGATCGAATTGACTTAGCATCATGTGAAGAAATGCTCACATGCACAACGTCATGGGGGATGACAGAAGAGTGAGTAGATAAAGGATCTACTGATGTTGAGCCTAGGGTGATTGTTGAAGGAAGGTCAGGTGAAACATCAGGGAAGTATCCAAGGGGACTTCTACCGAGGGTCTCATGCATGATGATAGGTAGAAAATGTGGGCCAAAGGATCCATCGTCTTAACATCGGGAGGTGGAACGTCAATGGGAGTAGGTGGATCCTCTGGTTCTTCTAGGGAAGAACTCGCAGAAAATTTAGAGGTGGACGTGTGATGCTTGGCCTTGAATTGGCATAATGCTTCCAAAGAGGAACAATAATCTTCAAGGTGGGGACATAGGTGGGTGTAATGGCCATGGAAATCGCACAAATCACAGGGGTGATTGGTGCACAAATTTTTTAGTTTCAAAACTTAATCAGGTATAGTGACATAAACCTCAAGGATATCAGACTCCGGAAACATCTCATTGACCATGGACTTAAGGTGGGGTAACTATAGAAAAGTGTAGGTGGTGTGACAGATAGAATCACACAAAGTGCACTGGATACTGCGTTTTGGCAGCCAAGGAGGGGCGAGATTTGTCAGAGTGGACTAGTCTTTGGTTGCCCCCATGTGAGCTTTTCCCTTCTTACCTGAAGTGGTTGCAACAAGAGGTGGTTCCTGTTGAGGTGGCTGAGGCACTGTTGCAGTAGGAGAAGTCATGGGGACCGGTTGAACTTGGGTCAAAAAAATATAAGGTTTGGGTTGACCAAGTGGGGGAGTGGCTGGAGGATTAAGGTACTAAACGGGAATCCCGAGGGTCAAGTTAGGAAGAGAGAGGGTGGCCATGAAAGGTGTCGTAGAAACTCCTGGTGTAGGAGCTAGGAACGGTATCTCAAGAGAGGGTAATGGCCAGGGAGGACAACTACTAAATGGTTAAGGCCTGGAGGAACTGCTCTAGGAGGGTAAATAGGCTCATGGATACTAGCTAAAGGGCTGGGCGATGGAGGTTTAGAAGGCTGAATCAAAGGGCTAGGAGTATGTTGCAGAGGGCGAGGATGCTGCTGACTAGCCAAGGTGAGCCGCTTGAGAGTAGCCCAAAACGATTGCATCATGCAAACATTCGATGAGCTGGGATCAGAGACAGGAGGAGAAACACTAGGGAATGTACCAAGAAATGAGGAATATTTGTAGACTCTGGGTGAAGCACTGGTCCAAGGATCTATGGTTTACTTGTTGGCCACCAAAGAGATAGTGGACTCAAGGGAGGTCTGAGACTTCAGTTCGTAATATGTCAACTAGTCAATGGTGACTATCTTTCCGTTATGAGGGAAGGACATCCTACGGTTGACCATGGAAGGGAAAATGGAAATCAAATAAGTGTAGCTATGACCCAACAGAATGTTGTAATCCAAGGGGGCATTTATGACTTCTACGTCAACACAAATAGTCTTGCCCGCAAGATTAATAGTACAATTGCGGAATAAGCCAATGGGCTAGGAGGTGTGGCGATCCCACGCTTAGAGAGTGATCGTGGAAGGAGCTAACACAGGTGATCTGAGTTACTTCCAAACCAAAGCGGAAATCACATAGGTGGATGCCCCCTCATCAATAATGCACCGAGAAACATTAGTGTTTTGGATTTTGACTGGGATTTGGAAGGCGACGGAAGCAGGGAGAGGAGGATGTTCTGACCGGGCAACATCAAAGACAATCAATCGATCGTCGAAAGGATCTATAGCACCCATGGCAGATACTAGAGTTTTTCGTTGTGAAGGGCATGACTGGAGGAGTTCCAGCATTGAAATGGCAGTAGGGGATTGTGCCAAATAATATACTATGCTATACGAATGGGCAGCTTTGCCGGAAGCATTATTTCGGCATAGTGGCCCCTTAGGGATCTTGGTATGAACCTCCACCTTAGGCTAAGGGATCTGTAAGGGACCATTAGGTCTCGAAAGAGGCTCTCTAGAGATCGAAGGAGGGGGCTCGGGCATAGACGTAGCGGGAGACTTGTTGTACTGACAGGATCGAGTCTGAAGATTGATGTCTATGGTTAAAGGTTGATCAGAATTGATCATGACAATCTAGTAATCGGAGGTACCAGATGGAAGAGTTTCAGTGGCCACCTGACCTTTAGGTGGTTGGGTAGCCACAAATCCTTGTTGAGGGAAAGGATCAGTAAGCACATCCGGTTGACTAGGTGAAGCTCTGGGAGGAATGGAAGGGGAGGCTTGTTGTCCTCACAATTTTTCTTGAGACTCCCACAGTTGCCGCATCTATGGTAAAAGAGGACAATCATGTGTGTAATGACCATAAAAACCACAACAAGAACAAGGCTTGTTCGTGTGAACAGGCCTGTCCTACTTGGGTTAGGTGCCCTGTTGCTGGTTAGTAGTGTTAGGAGAATTATTATGAGGATTGGGCCCAGGATTACGAGGAGTAGACTAATTTTATGTTCCTTTCCTCTTATTTTTGGATGGGGGAGGATTAATCGTGCCCTGCTGTGCCTATACCCGCCCCTGATGGGGCAGTGGCTATTGTTGCAGGGGTTGAGAAGACAAGGGAGGAAGAGGTGCTAATGGTGGAGGAGCTGGAGCACCAGGCTGTGGATACAGATATTAAGGAGGTTGGGTAAAAGTGTGATAAACAGGAGGTTGGGCAAAAAGAAGAGGCATGTCGTATCCTGGATACATGCTACCGGGAGGGGGAGAATTGTAGGAGGTGCTAGCCCCACCTTGAGGAAAGCCATAGCCCATGGGAGGTTGAGCGTACGGATTAGAGAGAGCTCCAACGATACTGTCGACGGTGTGAGATGCCCTTGTTGCGTTGGAACCACCGAGTCTAGGAAGATTAGGTAGAACGGTATAAACATAACCCAACTGAGCATAGATCAGGTCATATTTTAACGCAATTTGGAGAGCGGCTTCTTCGGTTTGAGGAAAGTGCAATGCGACATCTTTCCCAATAGGTGGAAAAAGAGATCCAAGGAACCAGTCCATGTAGACATGGTCTTCGAAGGTAGGAGCTCGACATAGGCTCTTTCTTTTTCGCCATTCCTAGACATGGTTGGATAGGCGGGTCGCATACGATTGATGTAAAGAACTCAAGAGTTTGGTACCAGTGTCATAATGAAGGGGAAGCTGGAAGTAAGACAAAAAAATCTCGAGCAATAGTCGCAAAGGTGGTATGAGAGGAAGGGGCCTGATCAAAATACCACTTAGAAGATTCACCTGTAATTGTATGTTGGAACAACCAAAGATGGACAGAGTCATCGGTAATGGAGTTAGATGAACACCATGGGAAATTTGAGGGGCTAATATTCGCAGGTGGGCTAATTTTCCAAGATTTTTCCAAAAAAAAGGTTCGCCAATTTCCATTTTTTTGTAAAAATGATTCACCCAAACTTTACAATATAAAATTATTTTACCTTAAAAATAGCCAAAATTATACAGAGACTATATATAAAATTATTATAAACTTGTATAATTTTACAAACATATCAATAAAATTTTATAGTTCACATATTAGGGACTAGTGAAATTCGCTAACATTGTAAACTTCAAGATAATTTTCCATCCTTAAAATTATCCCTGATGAACACCACATGTGGAAAGATTGAACATTATTTGTAGGATCTTCTCTAGCAAGGCCTTGAAACTTTGTGATGTCAGAAGGGAGCTTCGTCAGCATAGTAGGCCAACTAGCTTCATGGCGTATAGGGTCGTTTATCAACTGGTCAAAATCGGGGAGGCTGAGGCCTGCCATGAAGGGGAGCAAGGGCGCAGCCGGGGTAGTGTTTGTTGTAGTCCCACTAGTGGTATTCCCAACATGAGGGTTGAGGTTACCACCAGCATTAGGTCCTACACCAGACATGGTGAAGGTGCCAGGGGGAGAACCGAAGGCGGAATGAGAAGGAGAAACCAAAGGACCAGAAGAAGAGTCGGTGTGCGGACTTGGTGGAGGACTAACTCGAATCCTACGTGGAGGAGTAAGTCTTCCTGCCAAAAACTAAGGATGAAGGCCAAGAAGTCTCTGGGATAAATGCCTTGGTGGCGCAATGATGACAACACAAACAAAAATAAAAAGGAAAAGAGACCAATATGGGCAAGGAGGTGTAGGATCAACTAATTGCAATGTCAAAACAAGCGCAGAGAGGAGCAGGATCAATTGATTTCAATGTTTTAGAGTCTTTTCTTGATGGTGTCAACCAAGCCCTTTTTTTCTTAGGGTGTGTGTGTGAAGTGTGTAAATTTTAATTTTTAAACTGAGACGTTTGTAGAGAAAAATAAAAAGTGTGCTCTATAGCTACAAATAAACCTACAAATGACATTATATAAGCCTGCAAAAACAAAAAATAAACAGCTAATAATGAAATCATCTAAACCCAAGGAGGCGGGCCTCTCAACAACTAGTCTATAGGTGATTAGAAAAATAATAAAAACACACTAAAAGAGCCAATAGATCTGTTAGACTCCTATACCAATAGGTGTCATTTTTCATGATTGTCTTATTGAACTATGCAATATGTTCAAACCTTTTTCTTGTGCAAAGGTGTTCCATATTCTTGAAAAATCAAAAAATCAAAAAATTTTAAAAAATGTAAAGAGGGTATACCCTAAAAGAAAAATCAAAGGGTAAGAAGAATAAAATGGTCAAAAAGGTGAAAGAAATGAACCCCAAATAAAAATAGACTAGGAAAGTGTGCAAGTCTAAATGCCACTACTATTTCATTTTCTGTAATAAGTAATTGTGTGCAGCTTGTTAAACTTTTGCCACAATATATGAAGAGTCAAACTGTTTAAACTTGACTCATTCATTTTCAATTTCATGCTGTAGAATAGAGAATAAATATCTGACCAAACAGTTTAATCTTGGCAGATAAGTAGATAGGTAGAGTTAATAAAAGGTGATCAACAGTTTAATCTGAGCCCTTGGATGTAATAGTGTAGATTTAGATAGGTTTTCCATGTAAAAGAAAAAAAATATTGAGAAGGGTTTGCAAGTCTAAGTGCACCCTAATAAAGAAGACAAAATGGTAGGGTAAAGTAAGTAGGGTAGGTAGATGTTGTTGCAGGATTGCATGTGGTGAAGGATGGTTCTAAATGTGTTCAATTTTACTTTCATCACAAAGTACAAAGGCAGTTACTGCATTGGAAGAAATTCACAGTAGAGCAAAGTCAAATTATTAACTTTCCCTCTCACTTTCCCTAAACATTTTACTAATTTCCCCAAGCACTAAGGTATTTGAAGATTAAAGGGGCTCAAGGCATTTCCTTGACTTTTGGAGGGACCGGACCCTCGGCCCAATAATTGAAAAGACCTAAGTACTTGAAAACATTCATTATCACACTCATTCATTTTTTCCTAACTAAAATCCCATTTTACTTAGGAAAATCCTTCAATAGTTCATGAAAAGCCCTCAAAATCACTTTTTATTCTAAGTATAAGTGATGAAAATATATTAATGCTATTTACTCTTGAAATCTCACTTTCTTGGTTATATTTAAGTATTTTGAGTTTACATTGTCCCTTGTCATATTAACTCTAATTTATATATTAACTCCCTATGAAAATCACCTTTTCCTATTATATATAAATCATTTGGTAATAATATCCCAAAAACCCATATATTATACTTTTTAGCCAAAGTATTTAACCCTCATACATTCAAATAAAAACCCACATTATATGCCCTTTGGCTAAAAAATAACATTAATTATATTCCTGCCCCTATGGTAAGAAAGTCATATTTATTTAATTAACATATATTAAAAAATATATGAAAAATGTTTAAACAAATGTATATATGTTTAAAACATAAAAATAAATCCAAAGTTTAATCAAAACCAAACTTTGGAATAAATCATCCCCGCGCATTTAACATTTCCCGACCATTTTTCCATATGAGATTAATTAATCCTTAAGATTAATTAATAATCAATCCCTGCCAATCAGAAGACTCCCGAAATGATTATTCCATAATAAAACATGTCGGTCCCGCATTGTTAAACCTCCATCAACTCCCTGTCCTGTCCACCGTGCGATCTCTCGCTCCAAGATCAACGGTTGACGTTAATTCCGCTGGCCATCTCCCATCCGAGAGTTAACGCGTGAAATGAAAAATTGTTTTCAAATAGTGTATGCTACGTGTCAATCTCTGTATCGCTTCACTGCGCATCTACCCGAAACGGCCTTCGCGCATAAGTGGTGCGGAAAAAACTGCTTACCACTTTTCCCCCCCGTGACTCACCTCCCATACAGAATGATGTCATTCATTAAAAATAATAAAATCCCCCCCCCCCATTTTACTTTGTGAATAAAACGAAACAACCTGAGTCTTTTTTATTATCTCGTCCACAATGAACGACTACACTCCCATGGAGAAAAATTCAAATTCTGATTGTTGAATTCTGTCAACTGTTTACCCGTTTAAACACAAACACCCTAGTGTTGCTCATTTTCACCTGATTGTGTAGTAAAACCATTTGCAACCCAGATACGCCACCTGAAGCCTCTGTTAACCAATTTGAGCATGGTTTACCTCCCAAAAATCATTCTAGATTCACTCCACAGACATCTCAAAATCAAATGAAACCTTTTCGACCTCCCCTGCTAATCAATGCTTTCTTAACAATTTGTTTTGTTTTATAGGTGATCAGAAGACCACATCCTTGGATAAACAGTCTTAATACTAGTCATAAGACTTTTTTACTCCAAGAGTGTTATCAAATCTATTCAAACAGAGGTTAGGAAGCATAACAGCTAAAGAGTATCTGTGGTTAAAGTGTATCAGGTAAAAGTCAGAATGAAAGTTAAAATGAAGTTACAGAGCAGTCAAAGGTAAACAGTAAAAGTAATTACAGAGGCAGTAAAATGGTAAAAAGATGAAATGAAAATAATTTCACTAACATTGAAGTTTTTCTAAAGTGAAAGTAAAATAGTCAAAAGAACAAAAAAGTGAAAAGATGAAAAACACAACAAGAAGGAATAATTTTGCAGAAATTGCATGTTTTAGTCATTATTTTGCAGAAACTATTGTGATCAATCCAAGATTAATTTTGAAAAAATTAAGGAGGTTTATGTTCTTAAGAGGACCATCTACGAAAACCTTTCTCACTTTTCTAACAGCTATTATGGTTTTGGAAATATTAAACAATGTTGGAAAGCACTTTTTGCAGAAAATTCCTGTTAAGTCATCCTTTTGCAGAGAGGATTGTGACCAATAAGAAATACATATTACAAAAATAAAGGATTTTTTTGTTTCTTAGAGACCCATATACAAAAACCTATCTCACTTTTTGCACAGTGATTTCAGAATGAGAGATACATGCACATCTTTACAGGCTATTTTCAGACTCTGTAAAACTTTGTTTTACACATATTTTGGTAGAGCCTATTGTGCACAGCTGGAGAGGAATTTTAGGAAAATGAAAGAGGTTTATCTCACCAAAATATTTATCTACAATAACCTCTTTCACTTTTTACATATCTATTACGTATTGAGAAATACAAAGATATCATTGGACCCCAAGTTTGCAGAATTGTTGGAGCAGAATTCACAAAAAAAGGAAGCAATTAGTGACTTGGATGCCTCATCATCAACTAAGAGTTGGATCAAATTTTAATTCTCCTCTTTTTCATCACCTATCCATACAAAATATTTCCAAATATATGTATTAGTTTGAGTGTCCTTTACTTAAGTTCTATTTATGTAAAATAGTTGGAGAGATTTGTGAACTAATCTTGATATTTTTTCAAGATATCTTAGTTTAGAATTTGTACAAATACTTCACTCTTAGAAGTATTTTGGGTGGATTCTACTACTTTGCTGTGAAATTGATGTTTTTGGAATAAAATTTCTTTGGAGAGATTTATTTGTGGCTTGCTGGATGATAATTTGAAGCTCAGGACTTTTTGCAGGATTCATGTGTCGGACTACAGTTCAATAAGTCTTTCTATCCTATGTCTTAAGTTTTATATCTGTTTATAATATCACTATGTTCCATTTCTGAATAATTGACATAAAAGAATAAATCAGAACTTACTTAAGTGTACTCTGATTTTCAATTGCGGTTATTCCAAATGTTTTCTTCCAAACTGGTTATAAGCAACGAATTATTAATTGTTCTTGTTTCGCTGGTTTGAACATTTTGATTGCTATAGTAAAGAATTATTAACTGCTCTTTATTTTTAATCATTCATTTTCTTTCTTTGAATATGTTGAAATATTCTTGATTTCCTTTCATCCCTTCAAAACCCATTCCATCCACTTTAATTCCTTAAAAATTGTTCTCTGTTTGGCTATCTTTCCCTGCAAAGCCATCTTGTGTGTAGAAGATTAATCCAGTAAAGCCATCCTTTGACTCCATAGCCCAATGGCCTGAAAATATTCAACCTTGCCCTTAGTTGGTGGATTCCACCATTTTCAAACAAACTCTTGGACTTATAACTAGCCTAAAAATTTCTAAGAATAAAGATAAATCACAAAGAGAGAGCCCTCTCTGGATACAGATTGGCTAGATTCTATATCCAAAGGTTGGTTTGTGGTTACCTTGGGTATACTTTCCTTTTCCACAACTTCAAGGAAAAACTGAGTGATAACAAGATCTAAGGTCAAGAGGGACAAGGATCTGAAGGACAAAATCTACTGGAAAGTGGTGCAGAAAACAACAACAAATCAGAAGAAAAATTGTTGTAAAAAGAGGTGGTGAAGAGCTATCTCTAGGAGGGAAATGGAGTGAGCCCTAGAGGAAAATCCAAATAAAGCTAAATGAGGTGATTTGGATGGATAACAAGCTGATCTAAAGCGTATATAAAGGTGAGGTATCAGATCTGAAAAATGGTTGAGGACTCTGAAATTTCAGAGAACCTGCAATAGCAAAAACTCTTCCACAAGAAGTGGAGGGTACTGAAGCCCTAGGGGGCTAGGTTTCTACTTATCTGAGAAAAAAATAACAATTTTAGGTCCAAAACGGGTGGATATGGAGGTCATACAACCCTGAACAGAGGCTCAAACAAACCCAAAAAACTTTCAGAAAAATCCCTGCAAAAAATCTAGGTCACAGTTTCAGACCTGTTTTGAGCAGAGGTCGCAGTTTTTGGGCTGATTCCTGCTTCCTGAAACTCCAGGTCGTATTTTTTGGGCCAAAAAGTGCAACCTACACTTCCGACACTCTCGGCGGTAGATTTCAGGAAAAAATTTCGTCTCAGTGGCAACTGATGTCTGTCAACTATGCAATAGGTTTGAAAACACACAGAAGTTAGAATTTTTATCGTTTTATAGGTTAAAAACAACATCAAGAAAATCAAAAACAAAGGGATGAAGAGAAATCGTAGGGTTTGAAGTAGTTGGATATGCAAGGATCAGAAAAACGAGAGCCATCATAATCGTAAACCCGTGTGGAGTCGCCAATTGTTAGTATGAATATTAATTCCAAGGGTATGAAAAAAGAACACTTTATTTGTGCATAACAAACAGCCCTAAAAACAAATATGGCTGCCAATATCCTCATATCTAAAGCTAGGTGATCAAGATAAATGCTGCAAAAATCTAGATCTATGCAT
The DNA here is from genome assembly GCA_034641835.2 of Pinus albicaulis. Taxonomy (NCBI): domain Eukaryota; kingdom Viridiplantae; phylum Streptophyta; class Pinopsida; order Pinales; family Pinaceae; genus Pinus; species Pinus albicaulis. The sequence goes on along the minus strand of CM076577.1, from coordinate 1,286,608,622 downwards.
TAGAAGACATTAAGCAGTAGAAAAAACAAGATTTACTCCATTCATCCAATAGACAAGACAAGAATATGTTGAATGAATTTTGTATTAATGCCACCTGCAAGGAAAAGACAAGAGGATGTTCCTAGTTCTCCTCAATGGGATGGGTTCTTGTAAGTCCTCAGCACTTCAGATATGAAATTCCTCTCTCTTGATGGTGTAGAAAACCCAGACAAAAATGGTAGAAAAATATGACTATGATGGTGGATGAATAGTTAGACAAAAATTATAGATCCAGAGTGATGTTTAGGCAACAGAAGGTGGTAAATGCATGGGAAAACCCTTCTATTTATAACAAAATATTGAGTCAATCTAGATATTGGTGCATAATTAAAATATTATTAACCAAATCAAGATCCAACTTTTATGGAATATTTTATTATATTTGTTGGAGGGAAAAGGAATTTGACTTGGGTCAAATCCCTTTATTTGTAAATAATAAATAAATAAATTATTTATTTATCATTTTAAGGATGTGGTTGAGTAATAATAAAATAAATAATGATTTATTTAATTTTTTAAGGGTGATTTAGTCATATTCAACAAAGAATATTATTTAAATAAGGTTTAAATAATTATTCTTAGGAAATAATAAGATAAATAATGATTTATCTAATTAATTTCCTTATTTTGAGTTAAATATAACAAGGAATATTAATTAAATTGTTGTTTAACTAATTACTCCTTGAGGAGAATCAAACAAATGTAGATTTATTTAATATTTCCTCATGGGGTTTCCTGTTTAGACCATAAACAACTTAATAAAGGTGGTTTACTGAGTTATTTTTCACAGTGAATGCAATTTTACTTAGGGTAAAATTAGTCTTACATGGTGTACTTGAGTCCATCAAATAACAATGGGTTAGATGACCAAAAAATGGTGTAACATATTGGATGAATTACATGGAGCAATTTATTTTACCAAGTTGGATCTTCGTTCAGGATATCATCAAATTAGAATGAAGACTGAAGATATTCCGAAAACAACATTTCGAAATCATGAGGGTCATTTTGAATTTTTGGTCATGCCTTTTGGCCTTACCAATGCACCTTCTACATTTCAAGGGTTGATGAATTCCATTTTGAAATGCTTCCTTAGAAAATTTGTGCTAGTATTTTTTGAAGATATACTATTCTACAACAGGTCTTGGAAGGATCATGTTCAACATGTTGACAGGGTGCTCAAATTATTGTAGGAGAAACAATTATATGCAAAAACATCCAAATGTTTCTTTGGAGTAAAAGAGGTGGAATATCTGGGTCATATTGTATCTCACGAGGGTGTTAAGGTAGACCCTAACAAAATTAAAGCCATTAAGGAATGGAAAGTCCCCACAACCATAAAGCAGTTGCGAGGATTTCTCGGTTTAATAGGGTATTATTGCAAGTTTGTTAAGAATTATGAGAGAATAGTAGCACCTCTAACAAAATTCTTGAAGAAAGATACATTTTCATGGACTCTTGAAGCAACTAAGGCCTTTAAACATCTTAAAGAGGCAATGTGCCTAGCACTGGTCTTAGCTACACCAAACTTCACAAAAACCGTTATTATGGAATGTGATGCCTCAGGAAATGGAATTGGTGTTGTTTTAATGAAATAAGGAAGACCCATTGCTTTTTAAAGTCATCTAATCAAAGGAAAGTATTTACAGAAACCCATTTATGAGAAGGAAATGTTAGCAATACTGCATGCACTAAAGAAATGGAGAACTTACCTAATGGGAAGACACTTCAAGGTAAAAACTGCTCATGATAGTCTTAAACACTTTTTGGAACAAAGACTATGTTTAGAAGAGAAGCAAAAATGGGTCACAAAGATGTTGGGTTATGACTTTGAAATAATCTACAAAAAAGGGAAGCTAAATTTTGTTGTAGATGCACTTTTAAGAAAGAATGAAGAGGTGGAAGCATTTCTTGGTGCCATTTCTATTATCCAACTAGATTGGATAACCAAAGCAAGAGATGAATGGAAAAAGGATGAAGAAGTGTGGACACTCATTCAAAAGTTGCAGCAATATCCTAGTACATATGATACATTTAGTTGGAAAAATGATTCCTTATGGTACAAAGATCGCTTATATCTTTGTAAGAATTCCCAACTAAAACAAAAGTTTCTTTTGGAATTGCACACTTCTCCTTTAGGAGGACACTTGGGATTTTAAAAAACTTATCACAAGGTGAAGAAAGAATTTTTTTTGGGATGGCCTTAAATCTGATATTCAAAAATTTGTGGCGGAATGTTTGGTTTGCCAGCAGAATAAAGTTGAGACAATTAATACCTCGAGTCTTCTACAACCTTTATCCATTCCAAGTCAACGTTGCGAGGAGATTTCAATGGATTTTATCACAGGTTTACCTAATTCTAAAGCAAAGAGTGTCATCATGGTGGTAGTTGATAGACTTACCAAGTATGCACACTTTTTTGCATTATCTCATCCATTTAAATCAAGTACAGTTGCTACTTGTGAGCGACCCATTTGGTGAAATACTTGTGAGCGATCCCATTTTTACTGGATTTTTTTGGACGGAGTTATTTTCTTCTTTGGATACTCAATTAGGTCATAGCTCATCTTGTCATCCTCAATCCGATGGTCAAACTGAGATAGTAAATAAATGTTTGGAAGGATATCTTCATTGTTTTGTATCTGATAAACAAACACAATGGGTCAAGTGGTTACCTCTTGCTAAATGGTGGTATAACACTTCCTTCCATACTGCAGCAAAAATGACCCCATTTATGGCACTTTATGGATATCATCCACCATCCATCACATCATCTTTAAGAGAAAATTCTAAGGTTCAAGCAGTGGAAGATCACATCGAGCATCAGCAAGAAGTTCTCCAACTCTTAAAGGATAACCTGAATTTTGCACAAAATCGAATGAAACAACAGGAAGATCAACATCGCAGCGAGAGAAGTTTTGATGTAGGAGATTGGGTATTTTTACGGCTACAACCATATAAACAAATTTCCCTCAAGCAAGCTAAGAAGGATAATAAATTATCGCCAAAGTACTATGGTCCTTAAAAGGTGTTGCAAAATATTGGTACTATGGCATACAAATTGGAGCTTCCTGCTTCTTCGCGAGTACATCCAGTTTTCCATGTTTCATGCTTAAAGAAGGTTATAGATGAAAATCTTCCAGTTCAAACAATATTGCCAGAACTTGATGAGGAAGGAAAAATCATATTGGAACCGGAAGCGGACACGGAAACAAGAACTCGACAACTACGGAATCGATCAATTTCAGAGTATCTCATCAAGTGGAAGAACTTACCCACCGAAGATTCTACATGGGAGGATGAGAATTTTATACAGAAGCACCCAGAGCTACTCAAGCGTTGAGGACAACACTTTTTTGAAGGAGAGGGGCATGTTAGGTCCCTATATTACTAGTATAGTCCCTTATTGTTGGTAGTGTAACCCCCTTATTGTTATTATTGTACCCCTGTAACCCCCATATTGTTATTATTGTGCCCTTAAATTATTATTGTTAGGTCGGCTAGGATTACATTGTGGCACCACTAGGATTACATTGTGGCCCCATGGACTCCTATATATAGAAAGGAGGTTTTGTAATTTGAATCATCCAAGAATTGTTCATTCATGTAATGTATTGGAGGTTTCCCCCTCGAAGTGGCTTATTTCTAAGGCGTTGATATCTCTTTTCTTCTATTTTTGGAGCTTGTTTCACAACAGAACATATCTGCAAGAAGGACCAGTTAACGACAGAATGCTAAAGCACTACTACTCCCCTCACTTAAAAAATAGTTAGTTTTTATTTATTTGATCATTGTACATATACATTGCAAATTTTAGATTGGATTGGATGTTTCCTTAGCAAATTTGAAGCCCAAAGAGAAGGCCCTAAGCTTTGAAAAGTAAATATCATAAATATAAATAATTTGCAGATATCAGAAGACATTTACAGGGTCATCACAGTCAAATTTCAAAGGCTACTATTCTCAGAGTTCTTGATATTTCACCAGGAAATGTCATCCCCATGTGGAGCCACTGTTAGGGTCCTATAATAATAGGGTTCATAAAATTTTGAATTGACTTTGATAAGTCTTGTAAATATTTACATACCTTGCTTTCTGCAATTTGTTTTCCCATATTTTGAAAAAATTAAAAATAATAAAAAATCAAAAAGAGGGTAAAAGGTCCTAAAAGAAAGATCAAAGGACTTAGAAAAATATAAACCCCAAAAGAAAAGAAATAAGACCTAAAAGTGAGCAAGTCCAAATGCCACTACTTTACTTTTACTGCAAATAATAATGATTATGTGTAGAGAGTTAATAAATTCCATAATCCATGATCCACTAAATGGCTTAATATTAACTCTTCGTGCTTTCAATTTCATGTTTTAGATAGTGAATAAAGATTTTTCAAACAGTTTAAACTTTAAAAATCAGTAGATAGGTAGAGAATAATGAGGAGCTCAATAGTTTAATCTGAGCCCTCTAATGAAATAAGGTATATCTATATAGTTTTATGCTTTGAAAGAAATTTTTAAGGTTGCAAGCCTAAATGCATCTACAAAATGAAGAAAAAATGTTAGAAATAGAAGTTGGGTAGGTAGAAAGCAGTGGAGAAATCATGTAAATAATACATCATCAGACAAAATCACTAATTTCCCCTCCCCTATGAGTATTCAATATTAGAAGCTATCATTCAAATAGGCTCAGAGCATTTTTCTGACTTTTGTTGGGACCGGACCCAAGGATGTATGATTGGTTAGTTAAAAATATTGTGTTCTTATGCTAAATCCTCATTTATCATCATTTGCCCTTAATTCATGTATTAAAACCTGTTTTTCCAAAGTAAAGACACATTCTTTCTTAGTAAAATTGTAACCCTAGAATAATTAACTTCATCCCTTCATAAGCATTCATAAAAACCCACAAAATCACATTTATCCTAAGTATTAGTGAAATAAATATAAAGATGAGCTATGCTTGATTTTGTACTATACTTAGAGATAACGTGTATCTTTTTTTACACTACCCTTTCATATTAAAATTTAACATATTTTATTAAATCCCTAAGAAATACCCTTCCTTATTTATTAATTTCATTATATATAAATACCCCAAAAACCCATCTTTATAAACTTTTGACTAAAGTCTATTATCCCATGTTTTGGTCTAAAAACTATCATTATTCAAATACCCTGCCCCTATGGTCTTTAAACTATTCAAAAAGTTTAAAAATTATATAATAAACTAAAATCATCATGGCATATGTTTATTAGAATATCTCATAGATGTTTTAAAACCATATTACTACCCTTGCTTATAACCATCTATTCCAAAGTTTTTGAATAAATTAAATTATTTTTATAAGGTTCAAGAACCATAGCCACTTATGCATAAAAGACAACACCTTTTTATATTGATTAAAGCATTATCGTATGTTTTAAAACATTATTTATTCTACCACTGTGTGTAAATAAACCCATAAATATATATGTTTTAAACCTTTACCCCTCAACCATATCATAAAAGTTTAAACACATCTTAACCCTTCTGCCTATGCAAAGGCCTGGTCCCACCTTTCCAATTTGATGTAACTCCTGAAAATAATCCTCACCATTCACTTTAAACTTCTTGATCCGACGGTTGGAGGATGATATCACGTGAAAAACATGCCCGACCATCTAACAACCAAAGCCACGCGACATAAGTAGTTTTGTATCGACCCCTCGCCTCCACATGGCCTCTCCTACTGGGATGTGTGCATTTTGTTTGAAACCACTTACCACTGAAAACCTACATGATAACTAGCCCTGTTTTCATCTATTACATTCCTGAAAACCACTCTCCTGCCTTATGCAACCTGCATTTAATGCCAAGGGTTAATAAAACTGAAATGTTTATTAAACCTTTTTATATGCATTTTCACTCTTCTACCTTCTTTTTCTTAAAACCTATGCTTTCTGCATAGTTTCCAAAACTATAAAAGCCTTCTAAAGCCCTGGTTTCCCTTTTCAATTCCTAGAACCTCCAAATTCACCAAAAGAAACCTGTAAAGAGTGCTAAAGAACCGTACCTGCTCTAGTTCAACCACTGAAAGCCATCAATTCAACCAGAGATTGAATAAACCCTTTTAAAAGCTGATACCTGCATGTAAATAGGTATTCTTCTAAGATTCAAACCTACAAATAAATTCAAAAAACCTTTTTAAAATAAAAAGAATCAGTTAAAAATCAAGAAATTAAGAAATTAAATTGCCTAAAACTCTCAAAAGGAGGCCAAACTCTCGTAAAAATTTTCCAAAAACCCTAGTTGTTTGCTGCATGGTATTTTCAAAGAAATTTATCAGTTTTTCACAATTTAATGATCAATTTCAAGCTCTAGAAAACCAAAAATCCTCTGTAGGTGCCCTAATCTTATTTAAAAGCTTTTCAACAGAGTTTTTAGCCCATTTTGTAGTCAAAAAACTCAGAAAGCCCCTGTTTTCTTTTTTATACCAGTTTTTAAAGCTTCAAAACTTATTTGAGAAACCTAATTGAGCATAAAATCCAAAAGGACGTTCTATTTTTCTAAATTTTCCCAATGAAGCCTCTGTTATAGTAAAATTGCCTTCTGCAAATAGTTTAAACTTGCAAAAGCCAATCAAAATGCCTAAAAAACAGAGTGTAAACAAGCCTGAAGGTTCTAAGACTCCTAAACCTACTCCTGCCATGACTCTAAATACTACAATTGTAGTCAACCCATTAGAACCCCCAGTTGTTGATATTGAGCATATTCCCCTAGCTGATATTGACTACAAAATAGGTGATCCTATAATTGAATTCAATAAACGATAGATGATCATGAAGAAGTTCATATTTTGGAATCCAATCTGCCCAAATATGTAGTCCTCGTAACTCACCCTTGTCAAGAAATTATCAGACTATGTCACCAGTACTATATTCCTGAACAAACAGCTATTGTGAATGCAAATAAAAAGGTCCTATTTACCATCACTGTAGATTAAATAAACCAAATGTCGCAGCTTCAACCATACCCCCAAGCAGTCCCTTTGACTATTAAATACCTCACTAAGCTATACATTGGCTTAGAATTTTGTAAAAGGTTTATGATTTTTCAGACTTTTATGCCCCTACATGTTGAAATTCCCAAGTTAAATCCTCTATATTGAACTGCCAAATTTCCTGAAGGTTTAAGGCACGTAATCTCCATGCTTTCCTTCATACTTGAGTATTTCACTGATAAGCACACTGATGAGTCTCTCTTGGGATTTTTGTCCACCTTTTCTCCAGGTCAACCACCTTCAGTTATATTTGACTATGTTGGATTCATTGCTGATAGTATTCACTGTAAATTGACTAATTTATAGCTATAAGGAGTATTCAGATATACCTCCTATATTTTTCACATGTTTCTGTTCTTACAATCAGAGAGCTTTCGAATTTCACTTCAAAAGTTGGATATAGAAGGAAAACCTCTATCAGTCATCTTTTGGACATCTATACTTAGAAAAGAAGGCATAGATTTCAGTTATTCAGAGTTTATAGAGTTGTTTTTACATCTATTGATCACCATCTTGACAAAAATAGAGCAGCCTAGAATCAGTGTGGAAATGAATAAAATATTGCAGCTATCAGAGCAGAGAAAAGTGGGTGATTGGTAATTGTATGAGAGATTCACTGAAATCAGATTTTTTGGTTTTAACTTGTTGCCTTACAAGTTACCCAAGCATCCATCAATGAGGATCTTCGTCTTGGAATAAATTAGGCAGATCCTAAATTCAAATTCAATTAATTTCATGGCAGCCAAAAAGAAGACCAAATTCAAACTCAAAATCAAATTGGGCCTTTCATATGTAATCATAGAGATTTAGAAAAGGAAGCAGCAAGTCAACTACTGGAATATAAATTAGAAGAAAGTTTCCCATGGAATTATGATCCACATGGGATCTTAAGTAAACTAAGGGTAAAATGTAAATTGACACCCTTTATCCATGAATCAAAGCCAGAAATAGAGAATTTTTTTAATCAAATTGAGTGGGTTGAAAACATTTTAACAGAGGCAGTTAACCAAAGGAATACTAGTCACACTTTGGAAATTTCCAAACAGCCAGAGACATCCACTAAGAGAATCATAGAAGGAGCTTATATTGCAGAAACTACAATAGAAACAAAGTTTAAGATCATTTACAACAAGAGGTCAAAACTCGATACAACAGCTAAAGGTAAAATATCAATAGATGTTGAAGAAACACAACCCTTGAATACCAACACTGATTTACCAGAGACCAATGTAGCCACTGTAATCATTAGTAAGCCAAATTAGAATCAAGAACAACTGAATAATGGATATGCTCAGTTAATGGAAAGGTAGTAAAGTATGGAGGCTTCTTCCTCACATTCAACTGAGGAAAAGGGTTTAGATATTAAGGAGAAATACAAGCAAATCAAAATGAAGGATGAGGAAATCAAAACTGAAATATATTCTCATTTTTTGAAGAAAAATCCAGGTAATCAAAACAGATTCCTATCAGCATTTGATTATTCAACTAAAAAATTGATTATGTCAGTATTACAACCCACAATATTAGTGCCAAAGAAAGTTGCTGACTATAAGAAAGTTGATATGGAGGTAGCTATAGACAAAATCGATGAATTAGATCAAATTGAGTTTCATAGGCAAACCTCATAGATGTTGTATTCCATAGTCACAACAAAAGCTATGAGTGCTCATAAGCTTCAAAATACCATCTCTAATATGCAAGATCAAATGAAGATGGATAAAGCTTCATTATATGCAAAGGATCTAAGGATAAAGGCCTTAGAAGATTTAGTATTACAAGTAGGATATGATCCTACAAACATCAAAGTAGCAGAAGCATTGGTTAAAAACAAAAATGAGGACATAGCTCCCTTGAGGAAACAACTCAAGCTTCCTCAAAGTGAGAATCCTTAAACAAAGGGAGTTTTACAGGATCAAAAGGAAAAAGATGAAATGATGAGTTTGATACTTCAAATGACAGCTCAAATTAAGGAAATGGAAGTACAAATGGACCAAATTGTCCAAGAAAAGGAGACAGTAAAAGAACCAATCATTCCTAGATTAATCCCAGTCATCACAACAACAATGCCTTCAACTCTAGGAGAAAATTTAGCACCCAAAGAGCCACTGGCCACTCAAGTGCTAGTGAATTCTTCAACAAATTCAGTAACTAAATCCTATACAACAGTGTTGCCATCTACAAATAAAAGCAGTCAACTAGTAAAATAAATGGAAGAGATGTCCTTGAAGACAAGTGAAATCACTGATTGAGAAAGATAACTGAAAATCTTGAGAAGACAAGAAAATCAACTCAGATATATACTAAAATACATTAACAAAATGCCCACAGATTGAGTGAAGAGGTAAAGAAGCTCCAAAAAGAATTAACTCTCAGAGATCAGATATCTTACATAAAAAATTACCTATGGAATACTGTAATTGAAGCCATCCATGATGTTTGGCCTTCAATTTAGGTATTTTTTGAGCAAAGAGAGTTATTATTGGCATCCCAAGAAGAGATCCAAAAGACACAAGTTGATTTAGCAGATAAACTAGAACAGACTGTAAGATTAATCAATTTCCTCAACAACAAGAATATACAAGAATTGGAAGAGCTAAAAATCAATGACAGGACAACAACTATCCTAGAAATTAGGAAAGTTACCACCAAAATAAATATAATGAGACAACTTGAAGAGAAATGTGAAGGAACGAATACTGTTATAACCATATTGATGGTTAAATTAACCAATTTAAGCAAAAGGGACTTCCTAATATCATGGTTATTAATGATAAGTTAATGCGTCAAAATGATTATGACAAGAAGATAAGAAAACATGCCACAGAGAAGGTGAACAAGCCAAGATATCAATGTATTCCCAAAGGAAAGGTATTGTTAAAAAGTTTTGAAGATTTGTTCTATTTGCAGTATGAAGTCAAGCACTTATTTTTCATCAAGCCCACATTTTCTAGGTAAACTGAGGCTGATGAGAATTTTAGGAAACTCAAAAATATTCAAATTCTTAAAAATGAGGATTGGCAAGCATTGACTGATTTTCTATGAACAATGAAAGGCAAACAAATGAAGAAGAAAAAATATGTTTACTGTTTTCAATGTCAAAACAGATTTTACAATAGTAAAGCAGTTTCACTGAGGTTAAAGAGTATCCGAAATGAAAGAGTATAATTGAGAAGGAGTATCAGTGAAGGAAACTTAGATTCTAAAGAATATCTAAAGAGCCAGCAAAGAGGACACATAAGCAGCCAGTTGCTCCTTATCTTAAAACAATTTCTATTTATTTTGAATAAAATAGGACAACTTGCTGATTTGTTGAGCAGTTGTCACTATTATTGTTGTAAGATATTTTATTTTCCTAAGTTAATTCCTAGAAGTCATCTAGGATATTTTGTCAAACATTATGTATAATTACTTCACTCTTTTGAAGTATTTTTGTGTGGAATAAAATTGTTGGAGATTACTATAGATATTTTGTTGACTTGAAGGCTTTGGATTTTGATTTTGAGTAACAGACTGGATCAACTATTTGGCATTATACTTCAAGATCCCTGTGATAAGCTATCTGAAATGAAGTAATCTCTTAAACTTGTCATTGTTATATTCTTTTTTTACATGCATACATCTATGTTTTAATTGTAAATCTGAATGTATAACTAGGAGTATTACTACAGGACATGTTAATAGCACCTTGTTTTTAACTAGTTATCGTTTCTTTGTTTTCTTCTGATTTTTGGTGTAGGGAACCCTTAATTTCTCCCTCTCCCATTTGACCTCTATCTTATACTTACCTTTTCGGGATTTAAGGATTCTTAGCTTCCCTTTATCCCAATCATACCATCTCAAAAACTAATTTTCCAAAACCTCCAAGGGTTATCTATCTTTCCCTACAAGCATTTGACCTTTTAGGCCTTGATCCTAGTTCAGTTAGCTTGAATTAGACTCCATAGCCAAATGGACAAGTATATTTCCCTCTATCTACCCTCCAAGTGAAATTTTCCCACTAAATCCAACAAAACCAAACCAAAATTTCACTTTCATAAGTAGCCTAATATTCACAAATTAAAACAAAGTTAAAATTTAAAGAGAGAGCCCTCTCTGAACCCTAGGAAGGCTAGATCCTAGAGTTTGAAGTAGGTTTGTGGTTACCTCTAGTATTCTTTGACTAAAAGCTAAAATCCTGCAACTTAAGAATTTACTGAAGTGATAATAAGTGTGACCATTCGTCCTGCATCGTATGCACCATCTTTAAGGGCTAGCCTCTTCTCCTCCCTCCTTTTGCAGATTCTGGATCTCCATGTGCATCGCCTCTAGTTTTCCTTGGATCTGTTGGACACCCAGTTGGGTATCATATCTGTGTGCATCTTCTAACTTCATAGCGACCTCCATGGCTTTTTCCAGCAATTCAAAAGTTTGGTGAGCCATAGGTATGCACAAGTGAGGCAGCAACATATCAATGAACCATTCCATGTGATGTATGTCATTATACTGAAATCCTCCTTCTCTCATCACCTTCTTCTGTTGCTGATTAGCCTCCCACACAGACTCAGAAGACCCTTGCTTGAAATCTATTAGATCAACCACTATTTGAGAGTAGTACTTAGGCTTCTTGAATTGTTGTTTCAAGGCATTCTTAATATCTTCAATGGTTTCGTTCGCATGTTGGCCGCTGTATCCCATGTACCAGTCCAAAGCTCTTACCTCAAAAGAAAGGGACAACTGAGCCCTGTTCACTACATCACTAGCTATGTTCTACATAGTCCATACCGATCCTATGAGAAACCAGAACTGATCCATGTCTTCATATCCCACACCCTTAAAGGTAGGAAACTTCATGTGCAAAACCATGTCATCTTCCGATGGTGGCAGAGGTGTGGGCGAATTCTTACCCCTATGCTAGTTTGAAAGTGGTGTGGCTGGAGGACTCTGTTCAACTTCTTCTCTTACCGAACTATAGATAGATCTATCTCATTCTTGATTGGTCCAATAGTATTTTCCACTTCGTGTCATAATCCCATCTAGATCAGAGGTCATTCATTTGGTGTGGCTACACAGAATACTCTTTTCACATAGTGATATCTTAATTAGCACTCGTAAGGTCTTCAAAAACTTACCTTGGAAACCCTTGAAGAATCTTCGCTCTGCTTCAAAGTAGGAGAAGAACTGATCGATGAAAAATTCTGTCACGAACCCTACTAGCACACTTTCCACCCAGTGGTCCAGCGTGTGAGTGATGGTGTTATCAGTCTTCTCTAACTACTGCATCAATTCTGGGGTCCACTATGTGACCCGCTCGTTCTTCCAACACTTCTAAAATTTGACCAACCTTGCAAGCCACTCCTGGAGATCGATCACAATTGTTACAAAGAATATATCGTAGATATCCATGAAAATATACTTATTCTTCCACTCTTTTGTGCTCAACCTCTTACTACGGTTTTATTTTACTACGAATTCCTGAACTTGTTGTTCAAACCATTCATCAATTTCTTTTCTTTCAGGTTTCCAATATGGCCTTGGCATTTGTTACAGGTCAAAAAACCTCCTTATCAGCTTAGAGGAGAAGATAAATATGGAAGGAATACAAATACCTAAAATAAACCTACTTCTTCCAAGGTAACTCACACCTATAACATCACAAGAGCGTTATAACGCACCTGATCAATGAATACGCCACGTTAGTGGCTAGGGAAATGCTTTGTTTACACTAGAGGATAGCGTTACCTGTGTTTTGAGTTTGAAACAGGAAAAACCCATGGAGAATGATTTGAATTCCCAGCTTTTTCTCATAGGATAGTCATTACAAAAAGGAAACTGCAAAGCACTAGCCTATTATTGGGTCTTGCCAAAAACAACTGAACTCTAAAGGAAGGCAAAAGCATGGGAAGTTGAGGAAACAACTTGGTTTTTTCTATTTAGAACTAGTGGAAGGAGAAAGACAATGATTTCTCTCTCCATCTCCTATAAAATGGAGCTGAAGGCTCTTCGTTCAAGGTTGAAGGATTGTCAAAGTTTTAAATACTTGTGAAGTAGAGAATTATTGTTGTTTTGTGAAGGTCAAAAGTCAAAGAGGTTCATTGAGAACTTGTTGATCAATACATCACCACATTGGAAGATAGAGAGATTGGAAGGCTAAGGAGGGCTTGGTACAACCGACAGTTGTAATCCTCCTTTTTATAAATGAATAGAACTGTATCTGTTTTTTCCATTATATGTGTCAATATTGTCAGTGTTCTTCAATTACTTATATAGCATGAGATGAATGGCTTAGATGTGCATTTTTTAAATGTTTATCATATATTAACTTAATTGATAGGAAATTTATGTTGTGGTAGATATTACATGGGTGCTTTGATTGATTACAAGGTCAAGATTTGGAGCTGGTGAAGAAGGATCCCTACTTCGCCGCTTAGCGCTCTCCAAAATACTTCAAGGTCATTAAAGAGGTAATCTTCCATCTTATTCCATCAAGTTGTTTAATTTGATATGAACATGTATATGCCTTCTTTATGAACTATACAGCTAATCTTACTATTTTCCTCGGGCACCGGAAAGCCCTGAGAGGGATATTAGAAAACCAACAACCCAAGCATTTTACCCTATAGCAGAATTAGTGACTCCGCTGGGGATTTCCCCATAGTTTTCGGACTATCTCTTTCCCCATTTCTTCTTTCCTCTGTTCATAGACCCTTCTAACCAGTATTTATGCCTAGCAGACATTTCAAAAGCTCACAGAGTTAAATCCTATTTATGTTTGACCATCTGAAGGACTTTACCCTGGTTAACGCTACCTATGTTGGTGTTCCAATGTGTTATAATGTGGGCTCTGATTAAATACAGTGCATTAGTCTATGGATTAACGTTGTCTTTACTCATAGACAATGCGTTACTCAGCCAAAATTTGGTGTTCAACCCTGTGATTGTGTTTTTGTTGCAGAGTTTTTTGGCCATCAGTATCCCTCCTTGACTGAATCCCTGTGCTTGTTTACTAAGCTGGCATTTATGTTTATTTGCTCTTGTTTGAAAAGTTAGTGTCAAAAACATTTACTTTTTAGAGAAGAAATTGTTTTTTAGTTTTTCTGCATCTAGATGAATTAATTCTGAAAATTTCAGTTAAAAGACTATTGAGATGAGGTAAATAGATGTCTGAATCTTTAAGGTTGAACTTTGATATTTGAATGTTAGTGCATGGATTTACTTTTGACCAACCCTCTCTGTATACTATTGTGATATTGGATTTCATCACCAGCAAACATTAGTACTCAGACAGGGCACCCTATTCTGGCTGCTTGCTGATTAATTTTAGAGAGTCATTTTTTTCTTTTTTTCTTTTTTAGGTGCGTGGTTACTGTCATTGATACTTTATAATACATAAAAATTTATTAAATTTTTTTAAAACTAAACACGTCATCGTGGTGTCATCTGACTCATGCCATCTGTCTCGAAGACAACAAGGTCTACCTCCTCTGATTCTTGAGGAAGAAATGAACCTTGCTGAACCCATGCCTTCTATGGAAGAGAAGTCTCCATTGACAAACCTTGATTTTCACATTGCCTCATATCATATGGAATTTCCAGAGGACCCTTTCACAGAAGGTGTCGTACCTCATTACAATCCTCCACTCACTGATCCTTTGGGGCTTGTGATAATTTAGATTCCACCACGCCAAGACATGTATTCGGCTGAACAAACATCCATTTCACAACCTACATCCACAGGGTCCATACCAATGGCAAGCATCCCAGTTTTGCCACCATCCTCCCCACCAGTTGTTAGTTCTATGCCATCACTTGGTAACCCCAGTAGTCAATATATACCTAGTCCCAACCCTATGGTCATCACAACTGTAAGTAACTCGCCGAGTCCTCCAGGATCTAATCCTACCGTGACCACGTTGGGACCTACGGTTGCTCCTCCCACGAGTGTGACTACTTCGGTTCCTTTTAGCAACCCTTTCGGTTGGAACCTTTGTTGAGTTCAAACCCCTTGGCCACCATACTAGGGGGTAGTGTCATCAGCACACAAATAACAGGGAACATTTCACTACCCCTGCAATATTTAGGACAAACCGGACAACCTATTTTTAACAGTATTCCCTTAAGTGGTTGAAATATAGGTGTAGGGTCTATGTCGTTTCCAAACTATGCAAGTAGTAGCATGCCTCCGGGAAGCTCTATTGCATCCATATGGACTAACCCACCCCAACCTCCATCTGGAATGGGAGGGAACTTTTACACTGGGGGAAACCAACCGTTTGCCCCATAATACAATATGCCCTATGGACAGCAACCATACACCTATAGGAAATTTTTATCAAAGTCCTACTTATCCTACTAGTAACAAGTTGATGGGCAGACCCTATGGTCCACATAGTCAACCAATACTTCCTTGGTTAGATTCGGGGGAAACCCGCAATTGCCATTTTTGGCAGCTCTAGACATTCTCGACATCTATAAAATAACTAATGACCCCATTAATCACAACTTGCTCTGGCCTCCAGTACTGCACAAGATTCCTTCTGACATCCCAAAGTTTGATGGGAAAAAATGGGAAGACCCAACCACACACATCACCACCTTTCATTTATGGTCTATATCTAATTCCATGGTGGATGATAGTGTCTGTCTTCGACTGTTTCCCCGCACCCTTATAGGCAATGCTTCCAAGTGGTATATTGAATTTCCACGCGCCGCCATAAACACTTTTGGCGCTTTAGTGACCGAGTTTATAAAGGACTTCCAATTACCAATCAAATTTGAAACCGGAATGGAACTGTTAACCTCACTGCACCAAGACACCACCACCCACATCTTCGATCGCATTCATGAATGGAGGCGTAGGAGGAGGCTAGTCAAAGCACCAATCCCGGATCATATTCTATCTAATTGGTTTTGTAAGTCTCTCTTACCCCACATCTCTAACGAAATTGGCCTATCTGGTGCGGTTATAGAAGATCAATGCATTCTTCATGCCCAAAATTTGGATTTAATATATTCACAATCTAGCATGTTATATGATTTACTCCCCAATGCCACTGGTAACCCAAATCCTCCAGCTACTCAGAAAACCGGAGCTCACGCCGACGATCTCGTTGGCACAATCTTTGGTGTAGCCACAAAATAGTCTCGGGGGCAAACCTCCCAGCCATCCTCAGCTGCCACCGCCCCTAACCAAACGACTACTCTTCCTACCGCTGAGGTAAATTCTGTGCAAACTTCACAAAAACCTAGTGGAAAGAATAAGAAGAACAAGATAAAGACATCTTCTTTGGAAGAGCGGTCGAACAATCAGAATAATCCTAATCAGAAAAACGCTGCCAAAAATGACAAAGGGAAGGATAAACCCATGAAATTTCCTTGCAAAATCTGTGCGGAGGACCACTTGACATACAAATGTCCTCGGCTGCAGGAATGCACCGATTTTATCGCAAACAAGGATTCTGGGCGAACACCTGTCGTTCTTCGTAATCCTTTCCCTAATCAACAGCAGCAACACCAACACATGGTTGACAACCCATCACAACCCCAGCAACGGGACAATGATGGTTCACGTCCTTCCGATGAAGGATCATTTTCCATTTATGGAATTGAGAGTGTTGAACTTCAAACACGATCCAAAATTTATGGAAATCCTACCATAGATGCTCAAGAACCTGGTACTAGTTCAACCCCACCATTGACCAATGATTTGCATATCGAATGGCCTACTGCTGATCTTGTGATTTATCCCCCCAAAGGGACACTTCGACGCATGACTCATAACACCTCTGCACGTGCAGCCCAAAACTACAACATTGTAGAAGATTTGGTGCAAGCACTGTCAACTATGTCTACTCTCGAAGTATTGAAAACTTGTCCAGCACAAAGGAAATCCTTGCTTTCGACCATTGGTGGAATAGAACCCTAGGATTCCATGCTAGCTATCTTTGATATGGAAAAATATCAGACTCGCCTCTCGCACCAACTCGCATTCCAAGTATAGGTTGTGTTGAAAGGGAGACCAATCCATCGCACTATCATTGACAAAGGTGCTTCGACCTGCGTTATGTCACAAGCTTGTTGGCTTGCTTAAGGTTCTCCTACCTTAACACCGTCGTCGAATTCCCTCAAAGCTTTCGATGGCCACACATTCCTCCCAAAAGTATACCTTGCTAGCTTTCCCATAACTCTGAGTGGGAAAACGGTAAATGTGGACGTTGAAGTCGTAGATTGCCATCTCGACTATAATCTATTTCTTGGTTGCAGTTGGTCTTATGCCATGACTGCCATTGTTTCTTCAGTGTTCTGACTCGTCCTAGTTCCAATGGATGGGAAAATAGTCAAGTGGATCAATTATCCTTCTGCACTCCAGATTATTCCACGTTACCAAGTAGCACTGTACCCCTAATAGGAGGCTTTCATGACTCTTACGTCAGTATTGGTACCGGTCTTCTAAAGGCATCTTCCCTACTGCGTTGTTTTCCTCTCCCATCGCCAGAGATCCCAAATACGGTTGTAATGATATCCACCACTTTTAATTGCTCTATTAACCCATGGATCCTCCCGGCACCTTCAGACATTTATTCCTATGGAGATCAGATGCCGATCTCACTAGCCGAGTTGGCCTACCAAGCCATCGAAATTACATCTGAACCCTCCACTGCTATGGTTTCGACCAAAGGTACAAACCTTCCACCCATCACAGTTCTCTCTAAGGATCTCCTCAATTAAGTCTTGCCTATAGACGAAGCTATTCGAGAGATCATGTCTCTAGAAGAATGACCTTGGGGAGAGTTTCACCATCGCGCTTCGATGATCGACTCGGATGTGATAAAAACTAAAATCCCATCCTTCGACCCACCTGAGATGGTTCCCTCCGCTTACACAACTGTTCAAA
This sequence comes from Pinus albicaulis, assembly GCA_034641835.2. Lineage (NCBI taxonomy): Eukaryota > Viridiplantae > Streptophyta > Pinopsida > Pinales > Pinaceae > Pinus > Pinus albicaulis. The sequence continues at coordinate 1,286,590,677 of CM076577.1, read as the reverse complement.
CTATCAATTCAGAAGGGAACATGGGTAGTATTTATAAGACAATGATCATTGATATCTCAGTCAAAATGGGTATCGTGGAAAATATTCAGATTGGAGCAGATTGCAATCCTAAGGAAATTGCACGCTTCACATCCCTTTTCAAGGAATTCCACGATGTGTTTGCATGGTCTTATGACGAAATTCCCGGAATAGATCCATCTATATTCGAGCATGAAATAAATATTTATGACAATTCTAAACCAATTCGGCAGTGACTCAGACCTCTCCACCCACCCAAAGTGGCTGCCATCAAAATTTAGGTAGAAAAACTTTTAAACGCTGGTTTCATCTATCCCATTCCTTTAACGAAATGGGTTTCCAATCTGGTTCCCGTCGATAGAAAAAAAAGGCACCATATGAGTTTGTGTTTACTATCATGATCTGAATGCTGCTTGTCCCAAAGACAATTATCCTATGTCATTCATAGATCAGATTCTCGACAATTGTGCCAGATGCAAATATTTTTCCTTCATGGATGGACTCTTGGGCTATAACTAGATTGCGATTAAAAAAGAAGACCAGCATAAAACTGCCTTTATCTATCCTTGGGGAACCTTTGCATATCGTAAACTCCCATTCGGTCTGAAGAATTCTAGAGCAACCTTTCAGCGGGCTATGGACTATGCTTTTCATGACATTCGACATATTGTACAGGCTTACTTGGATGACCTTCCGACCCATTCCAAGAAACGATCTGATCACCTTGCTCATCTGAAAGATATTTTGTCTAGGTGTAGATTCTACAATATACGTCTAAATCCTCATAAGTACGTATTCATGGTCAAGTCTAGGAGTCTGTTAGGTTTCATTGTCTCCAAGCACGGGATTAGGGTTGATCCCGATAAGGTTAATGCAATTGTTGAATTTCCGGCACCAAAATCCATCCTCCATCGAGCATTCTTTTTATGGTATTTTTCTTGCCCGTTAATCCAAAAAACCTCAAGTTCTCATCTTCAGACTCGTTAAACTTATACGAAGTCAATTTCAAGCGTTCTTTTTATGGTCATTTTCTTGCTCGTTAATCCAAAAAACTTGGAGTTCTCTTCTTCAGACTCGTTAAAAATGATATGAAGAAGCACTGAGCTTTCTTTTTAGGGACCTTTTTCTAGCTCATAAAACTGAAAAAACCCATAGTTTCCTTTTTCAGGCTCACTAAAATACCACGACAAAGAGTAAGGAGCCATTCTTTTCCTCTTTTTCAAAGCTCTTTAAACTGAAAAAGTAACCGAGTTTTCTCCGTGTGACTCGTTAAAATTTCACGGAGAGCACTGAGTTTTTCTTTGTTGGACTCGTTAAAATTTCACAAAGAGTACTGAGTTTACTTCGTCTCCTCATACTCATAACAAAATGAGGTAGACGTCCATCGAACATAGATTTCTCAGTTTTCCGGCTTCGATGGACTAACTCATGGAAAATGAACTATTTCGAGCTTACTATTTTCCCTTTGTTGTGCCCGATTATCAAAACATGACAAAGGTACCCCATAGAGTTGTGTTTTACGACATTTTTCAGATTCTCTAAACATGAAAAATTCACCGAGTTTACTCGTCTAGACTCATTAAACCTAATCATATGGGGCACGGAGTTGTCTTTTACGATATTTTTCAGACTCTCTAAATATGAAAAATTTTCCAAGTTTAATCGTCTAGACTCATTAAACCTAATCAGACTAGAAAAAATTTGGACAAAATGGATACTACCTTTGTTATATTTCAAAAAGGTCAATTTGGTAGCAAAAATCTTGAACATGGCACTTCCCAGAAAACTCTTTCGCAGTTAGCCGAACCCTACCATCTATGAGTATTAGCCTTCATCTCCTAGTGTCCCTACACCGGTAAAATCCTAGCACACTCTTTGGTGTTCATTAAGCCTCAGCTGCCTAGTACCCTGTTACAGTGCCTTATATTGTTCAAGCAGATCTTGCTATCTACTGCTCCTCTTATCAACCAAACCGCTCATTATGCTAGAAATTATTTGTCGTCATACATCCCCATTTTCTCTTCATTGTCTCCATCACAAAAAAAATCATTTGGTTTCCATTTCGTGTTGACTGATGTAGGACACCTCAGTGCCTACCTTTCAACAGATCTCTTCCTATCGACTTCAACATCTTATCTATGATGTTGATCCAGAAACCCATCAGTACCTGGATACTTGCAGACATCAGTGGTAGGTAGTATTATGTTTGATTAGGAGTCTTCATCATTGGCTCTTGATCGAATGATTCTACGAGTGTTCGACTTCAACTCCTTTTATTCACACCTGCTAGATTGTATTGTGCATCTTAGGGACCATCATTATTATCGGTGGCCACCTTCATGTCTGTTAACAATTTTCATTATTGACTGGTAATCAGATGATTTATCACATGTTTGATGACAGCTCCTTCATTGACATGTTGATAAATATGCATTTTAAGTGAAGCAGTGTTCAGGACCTTGGGGCAGAGGTTGCATCATTAAAGATATGTTCCCTTCCCCAAGTTGCGATCTTGTTAATGGAGACAACTTCTTCAGCCTGATCCTGTTATGACAGACATTTCCACATTGTGCTTATCGGTGGATATATTCTTCATATCTCTGTTCTAGATAAATCATGTTGATTAAGCTACTGAGCATGGGAATGCCCGACTCAAGGCAGATACTATATTTTTTGACATATGTTGTTGTTTTAGGTTTTCCTCAGTCTTTCAATCTCTTTATCTCTACTACACACATTATAAAGTATTTCGGCCATCGTCTTCATCTTTGACCTCACACTTTAGGGGGCATCTATTACAAGTCAAAAAATCTCCTCATCAGCTCAGAGGAGAAGATAAATATGGAAGGAATACAAATACCTAAACTAAACCTACTTCTGCCAAGGCAACGCACCCCTATAACAGCACAAGAGCATTATAACGCACCTGATCAATGAATAGGCCATGTTAGTGGCTAGGGAAATGCTCTGTTTACACTAGAGGACAAAATTACCCATGTTTTGTGTTTGAAACAGAAAAAAACCCCAAAGAATGATTTGAATTCCCAACTTTTTCTCACAGGAGAGTCAGTACAAAAAGGAAACTGCAAAGCACTAGTCTCTTATTGGGCCTTGCAAAAAAAAAATAAACTCTCAAGGAAGAAAAAAGCATGGGAAGTTGAGGAAACATCTTGGTTTTTTCTATTTAAAACTTGTGGAAGGAGAAATGCAATGATTGCTCTCTCCATCTCCTATAAAATGGAGCTAAAGGCTCTTGGTTCAAGGTCGAAGGATTGTCAAATTTTTGAATACTTGTGAAGTAGAGAATTATTGTTGTAGTGTGAAGGTCAAAAGTCAAAGAGGTTCATTGAGAAATTGTTGATCAAGACATCACCACATTGGAAGATAGAGAGATTGGAAGGCTGAGGAGGGCTTGGTATAACTGACGGTTCTAATCCTCATTTTTATAAATCAATAGAACTGTATATGTTTTGCCCATTCTATGCGTCGATATTGTCATTGTTCTTCGATTACTTATATAGCATGAGATGAATGGCTTAGATGTGCATTGTTTAAATGTTTATCATATATTAACTTAATTGATAGTAAATATATGTTCTGGTAGAGATTACATGGGTGCTTCGATTGATTACAGGGTCGAGATTTGGAGCTGGTGAAGAAGGATCCCTGCTTTGCCGTTTAGCGCTCTCCAAAAGACTTCAAGATCATCAAAGAGGTGCTCTTCCATCTTATTCCATAAAGTTGTTTAAGTTGATATGAACATGTATATGCCTTTTTTTTGAACTATACAGATAATCTTACTGTCTGCCTCGGGCACTGGAAAGCTCTGAGAGGGATATTAGAAAACCAACAACCCAAGCATTTTACCCTATAGTTACCCTATAGCAGCATTACCTGATCCCTGTCTCAAAATGCTCCCGGTCCTGGCAATAGAACCATATTTTGGCTCGAGGGGTCCTGACCCATGTTTGGAGGTTAAGGTTTGCCAACAAATCCCTATACTACTGGCCCTTTTGGCAGTGACTTTCTTGCGTAGGCCAAAGTCTCACCCAAAGAAGTATGGGAGGGTGATGGAACTAGGTTTCTACATCCTGGGAGAGGGTAGGTAAGTCAAGAAGAGTTGTGTTCGACCTTATAATTGCTAGATATTATATGATAAAGCCTAAAGCTACTGATATCCTTCGCATCCATGTGCGCAATACCAATTATAATTACAGTAACTAACAGATCGTAGACTTATAGAACATTACCAAAGTTATCATATAAAGCATAACAGAACAGATCCAGATCGCAACATAAAAAAATAGCACAAGTACTTTCACAACTTAAATCAATAGCATAGAAGCATACTTAATCAGATACCACAGATTCACACTAGCAATAAGTCCCATAGATTTAGATATTCCAACAACCTTCCGCATTCATTAATCCTTCATATTTACTTGTAATACCCAAAACCCAACGTGCACACATAGCAGCAGGGTCTGCACACAGCAGGACAGAGGATCTCCACTCACACAACCAGCAAGATTCCTTACCCAGCCAACCCTACATATCTAATAGTTCGTAAGTGGCATCAATTCCAATTCATTCCTACCTATCGACTCAAAAAGGTTCAACTATTTATACTACTTTAGCCTACACATCCAATGGTCCGCAAATAGTGGTTTGCAGACTCTTGATCTACCCTTGACCGATTTAAAATGTTTTAGGGCTTTGAGCCAGTCCAAAACCCCTGCGTTAGACTAAATATAATAAAAAATGTAAAAAATGGACCAGATTTGTAGCTTTGTAGGAGACCCTGCTCCAACAAAAGGTGACTGAATATTCAGATTTTTTTCACAAATTGAGAAGGAAGTTTAATGTGAGAAAACCAGAGATCACTACATTCACCACTAGCTGCAGAAGTACTTGCATCTAGAGAAGAGACACTTGTAACCTTGAAAGATAGTCTTGATCTCTTGACACACAGAGTCCCATGCATGATTTAGGAGACGCATGAGGTAGAGGAGGAAGATTCCAACGCTGGAACAGTTGGAAGAGAAAAGCCATCACTCTTACTAGCATTTGGAGACACAATTTTCCCAGTTGGAGGAACTCTTGTGTCCTTACAATAGGTTCCCACACACTAGTTGATCCAAGGTATGCATACATATTCATGACATATTGATTCAGTAGATCTTATTGAAACTTATGGGGACATGCCATCAGGGACATTGCATGACCAAGTATTAGAACAACATGTTGATTTGAAGTAGCAACATATCACAGTGCAGAGGACCCTTCATCTAATTTGGGAGGAGATGAAGAGCTATCCTAGTTCATAATTATTGAGCTAAATTCAACCCTTTGAGTTGAAGTGTGGAGTTTTAGAAAATGGGATGAGCATGATCCTATGTACAACGACTGGTTATGAGATCGGTATTGTGCCTTGCTTTGAGACAACATATGTATTACCATGCAGATCTATAGCATTGTCACTTATTAGAAGTGATAATAAAGGAACCCCACTATTCTTCGAGAATTTTGAAGGTAGCTTCACTCATGAAGCAATGGAGGTTATGATGGTAGATGGTAGACATCTTAAGATGAGGAATATTTTCTCCTTTCTAGATGACAATGTCTCGATGAGCATCTCATGGCTCAAAGGGAAACTTATACCTGCAGTAGATCCAAAGCCTCACTGGTTTTGGAGGGCTATTAATGAGAATAAGGTCTCATTAAGAGATCTCATTGGAGGTGCACTTCAAAATTTCATGGAGTGCAAAGTTCTTCATCAATTTGGGGAGGATGGTATTCTAGAAAGGGAGGATACCATGTTTATGCAGTAAATCATTCATCATCCAAATTGGGATGAGTGGGTGAGGATGATAAGCAAGGGTTTGCATGACCACTTTCATATATATGACATGGGCCTGCAAGAAACATGGTTACGTTGGTTTCTCTTGGGTGAGTTTGGTTACTACCCAAAGGCTCCTATTTCTTTGAGCCATGCCCTGAAAAACATTTATGTAATGAAGAAGGAGGAATGACTGTGCTGGCTACTCTTGGGTGAGTATTGTTACCACCCAATAGCTCATATTTTTCTGATTCATGCCTTGTGTATCCATGATGGGCTGCAGAAAAATAAGGCATGTTCATTTTGGCTGATAGAGTTTCGCCATCACATGACATCTCCTATGTCTATGTGTTTTGTATTGTGTAAAATTTGGCATCATGCTCTCATGATGTGTATTGATGGTACTTGCTTGTATTGGACTAATGTGATGTGGCATATGTCTATCAGTATTTTTTTATTCCATGATGCACATGAGGAGGAGAGAAGGTAGCAAGATCTCTTGTTTCTTTGGTTGCTTTTGGGGGAGTTTGGCTTGTCCATCTTACATGGAGGAGATGGAGGATGGCAGCAAGAAGCCCTAATCTGGTGGTTACCATTGGGAGAATATGATTTAACACTTTGTTCTACCCATATATCTCTATTTATTTATTTTCATAATGTTGGAATGATGCTTGCAACCAACAAGTCCAACAAGGCTAAATATGAGGGCATGTCAATGCTCAATATACTTCATGAAACATGGGATGAAGAAATGCTTTGTGAGATGGGACTTTTCCTTTGTGAGAAGAACCACTTTGTTTTATGTATCTCATGTATTGATGATGATGCTGGAAATCATATGGTTGTCATTTGGTACCTCATGATGAAAGGAGGACATCTAACCATACAATTGGAGGTATTTCTATGCATTTTTTAGAGACAACTTTGGAACCAAACATGCATGACACATTGCAAAAAATGGAGGAGGCATGCCTTATGTGGATTCCATTTGGAGGGTAATAGATGTCTTTGCATATAATTTTGCAGTTGCTTGAGGACAAGCAACATTTTTCCAGGGAGGAATGTAATATTCCCAAATTTTCACATGATATTTGGAATATTAGAGTTCTTAATTTTCTTAATGAATTAAGTAAATAAAAGGTTGGAGGGACCCATAATCCTCAACATGAATAAATATCCACTTTTTATGTGTGAATGTGGATTAATTAAGCCTAGATCTACATAATGGGGTAGTGGAGCAACTACTAATGTGAATGGAGTGGATATCATGTATCATTAATGAGATATATCATGGAAGTTGAAGCAGTCAAATGAGATCATGGAAAGCATCTAATGAAAGATAATAAAGCATTCATGATGAAGTGATGGAGGAAGTAGTGAAATTAATGCACACATGATGGAGAGGGTTTATATTGCATCTAGACATGATGGAGGACTTGGAGAGACAACACAGTCAAACTTGGAGGATTGTGTCCACATGCACAACACAGTTTAGAGGTGAGCCAAGGCATCACAAGGCTCACAAACTATATAAAGGAGATGAAGGAAACAATTAAGGCATGCTTTGGATTATTCATGTAAGGGTATGTTTAGATCTAGAATTTTCATTTAACATTCCATGCTTTGTTTGGATGTTTAGTTAAGATTGAAAGTGCTATTTAACACTGGGTGTTCTTGGTTAGGAATCCCACCTCTTTCATTGGGTAGCTCATGGAAGAGGTTTGTACTTAATTCTCATCAGGCATTGGTGCCACATTTTTTCCATTCTCTGCAAAATACCTACCTTCAGAAATTATGCAATTTCTGAAGATTAGTTTGGAGGTGGAGGTTGTCTCCAGTATTTCAGCTAGCGAACCGATGTAGGATTATTCCCATCACCTTGGGCTTGAATATTAGCATTCCCAAGGCTTCATTTCAGATTTGGAATCAGGCCAAACATTATTGACCTCCTATCTGCAGAAGACCCATCAAGGATTGTGCAGTCCATCATTGCAGATTCAAAGGAGGAAAGAAGTTACTAGTATTTCAGCTAGTAATTTTGTGAGGGATCATCCCCTCACCTTGCCATCACCATTTCCATCACCTTGGAGCTTATTGGAGCACATTTTAGCAGGAATAGAGCCTCTCCCTCTTGTACAACACAGTTTCTGTAGCAGCTGCATATTCAGTTGTTGCAACTTAAAGGAGGAAGAAGAGGAGACAATATTTCAAGCTCCTAGCTTGTAGATATGAAGGAGGGATCAACCCTCAAAGCTCAGATATGTTTGTAGAAAATATCGCAGCCATATTTGGATCATATCTAGCTTCAGATCTATAAAACCTAGTATTCAAAGGAGCAAACCCTAGGAGGGTGATTTTCCAAAGTTGTAGATCTGGAAAATCTTTTCTGGCTTATCTTGGGTTCCCATAACATTGGCCAGATCTTGAATCTTGGCATCATCAGAGCTCCTCAGCTCCATAGATCTCGATTTCCTTTTGAAGCAGCTTCATGTGCATTAGTAGAAAAAGGGACAACATAATATTGCTTCCTATAATCTCACCAGTTACGCAGTGTTAGTTGTAGCATGTTTGCAGGGTAATTCTAGGCCATCTCTTTGGCTAGATTCCCTCATCTTTTGTACATTGTGTAGCTGAATCATCTCCATATAATAAAAATGATTAGTTTCTCTGTATATTCTAATGTTTACTTTTGACTTATTGTTTACTTATTTTAAGTTCTTATATTGTGTTTCAATATTACTGCATTTTCCCTTTTGGGATATTACATGTATCCATTGCCACGCATAGATGACTTGTTTGACCAAGTAGAGGGGGAAATAGTATTTTCAAAGATTGATTTAAGATCGGGATATCATCAAATATGAATTAAGGATGAGGATATATCAAAAACAAAATTGTGTACCTGATATGGGCACTATAAATTTGTGGTGTTGCCATTTGGGTTAACTAACGCGCCAACAACCTTCATGAGCTTGATGCATGGCATCTTTCACCCATTCTTAGATAAAAAAAAATTGATATTTATAGATGATATACTGATCTACTCTAAAAATATGGTAGAACACAAGGAGCATTTACATGTGGTGTTGAATATTTTGCGAGAACATCAGCTATTTTTACAAAGAGCATATTTAGTATCTGGGACATGTGATATCTGTTGAAGGGATTTTAGGAGACCTAAGAATGATAAAGATGATCATGGAGTGGAAATTCCCTAATAATGTGGCAGACATACATTCATTTATGGGATTGGTGGGTTATTATCTATGCTTCATCAATAACTTCTCTAACATAGCTTTTCCCATTACCTCCCTACAGTGGAAAGGAAAAATCTTCAAGTGGACCCAATAATGCCAAAATAGTTTTGAAAAGATGAAAGAATTATTAACCACTCCACTAGTGCTAAAAGTGTTATATCCAAATAAGAAGCTTGAGGTATGCACTGATGCATGCAAAGAAGGAGTTGGCGCAATTTTGACTCAAGAGTGTAAAGTCATTGCATACGAATCCAAGAAGCTAAAGGATCATGAGAACAGGTATTTTAAGTATGATTTAGAGCTAATGGAAGTGGTGCATACCTTGTGGATGTGGAGACATTATTCACTTGAAAAAATATTTGTATTAAGAGTAGACCATGGCAGTTTAACTACTTATTTTAAGCAAGATGATTTGAATGCTCGCCATACAAGATGCAATGCATTCTTGAGTGAATTTGATTTTGATATTCAACATGTGAAAGGAAAGGAGAACCATGTTTCGGATGATTTGAGTAGGAAATTTCATGGCATCTATTAACTCTATTTCAACTAGGTGGAATCTAAGTTCTAGGAACATATTATGGAGGCAACAAGAATGGACCCTGAGTATCAATTCTTATGGTAGCAAGAAAAACATAGCAACAAAGAGGGAAAATAATACAAATATGAGTTTAACAAAAAATAAATCCTAGTATACTGAAAGAAGATATTCATTGTAAATCAAATAATATTGAAAAATTTGGTTCTAGACGAATATCATAGAAGTTCCTACATAGGACACCCCGAACATCAGAAATTGTTAAAAAAAATTAAAAAATACTATTTCTGGCCGCAAATGTGCAAATACATTGCTGAGTACTTGACCAAATTCTTTAAGTGCTAGCAAGTGAAGGTAAAACATCAGCACCCAGCCAAGTTGCTTCAGCCTATTCCTGTACCTAGCTGGAGGTGGGAAGTCATATCCCTTGAATTTATTACCAGGTTGACAAGAAACAAGAAGCAGAATGACTCAATCATGGTGGTAGTGGATAGACTCAAAAAGGTAGCTCTTTTCATACATGTTGAGTCCACATACAAAATGATACAAATTGAGAATATCTTCATGAAAGAATTTTTCAGGCTACATGGTATCCCAAGAGTCGTTATATCATATTGGGACGTAAAATTTACATTTTCCTTCTACAAAACATTTTTTACTAGGTTGGGAACACAAATTTAGTTTAGCAGTGCATATCACCCTCAAATGGATGGGAAAATGGAGAGGGTAAGACAAATTTTGGAGGATATGTTGCACATGTATGTAATGCAATAGCCTGCAAAATGGGAAGATTACTTGAATTTAGTTTAATTTTCATATAACAATGAGTATCAAGAGTCCGTCAAAATGAGTCCTTTTGAAGCATTGTACAGTAGGCAATGTCGGACCCCTGTCAATTGGAGCAGTCTGGAGACTAAAATGATGCTTGGACCTAATATGCTTGAAGAAATGGAGCATGAGGTAAGTGTTACACAACATTTTGTCAATGTCCCTCCAATTCCCATCCCGCACATTGGAGGACCATTTTTGTGACTTATATCTAGTGTCATGCCTTGAAAAAAGTGTCATTGCATCCCTTGCCATGAGAAAAACATTTCCTCTATTGAGTATTCTTGGAACAGACCATCAAAAACACATTATTTTGGGTTGGCGCTGGTAGGCATTTATGGCCTCACGCAGATAAAGGAAATTAACATTGAGCTCCGTGCCCATTGATGCTCTGTCTCAGTGGGCTTCTTGCACCGAGCTGTTTTTGGAAATTTTTTTAAATATAGAAGAAAATTTTCCATTTCCAACCACTTCGTGAGCGAGTCAACATGGGTGGTTCGACTGAATAACTTCGTACACACTCCTTTTGCTTCTTGTTCCCTAATTTTGGGCAAACCTCCCAAAGGATAAGGCCTCCCTTCCACCATTTGAGAGATCCCAACCTCCTCCTCTCCTTCTATAAATACATCTCTCTCACATAGATGAAACTATCTGAATGGTTTGGATAGCTGAACATTTTGGAGAATAGCTGAAATAGTATGATATAGTTGGTGTGAGATAGAGTAGAGAGAGAGACCGTTGTCAAGAGAGAGCTTAGTCTTATTGCCTCGCCACATCCAAATTCCCCGACGAAAGCTCGAGACACTTTTTGACTGGACCTGCTGAAGGAGGCTGCGATGTCAATTCTCATTTGGTTGTAATCTCTTTCTTTCTCTTAATATACACATGACTGATGTTTTGGTTCCCGTATTGTGTTGATCTGATTGATCTTACGCAATACGTTTAATTCTCCTTGACCAATTATATAGTTATGAATGCAAACATTATTTCATATGTTGCTTTTGTTCTTTGATATTTGTGCAAGCACCTGAGTACCATAGTTGAAGGACTGCGACGTGTCAGGATGAAGATCATGAGATTGCCACCACAGCTATGACAACTGCATTGGATAAAATGTAGGAAAATCTATCCCAAATCAGTTTCATTCATTAAATAGGAATTGACGCATTATCATGTCCTCTTGCTGCTAGACCCACCCTAGGGCTACAGTGGTCGCCTCTATCCATGGACGGGATTTACCTACACAACACGTTGGCGACTCCACTAGGGATCAATGTGTGTTTTTTGTCTCATTATTTATTGAGAGTTTCGCTTGTCGAGTCGACTTTGGTCGTTTAATTTTTTCTTGCTTTCCTTGACTTGCCTGACTGTTTTAAACCATCCCATTCAGTTCTAGAGTGTCAAGTCTGACCTCTTCTCAATGGTTTTATTTTTTCCCATGGTTCTATATATTGATGCAGTTTTTCCTTGAATAGTCGCGCCGATTGGCACATATTTCTTTTTTCATAGGTGTGCAAACCCCTGTTAGGTGCGTATTACAACCTAACAGTCGCGTCGAATCCTATAGGATTTGATTTGACCTCTTTTTTGAGTAATTTTCAATATTTCGTAGCTTTGGATTGGTTTTTTGCCCTGATATTGGTCCCTTGGGATAGTTTTGACTCTGTAGTCTCGATCCTCTTAGCTATTTTTCCATCATCTTATTAGTAGAGTTTGTAACCCTATGGTTTCTAGGTGCTTTGTGCTATTTTTTTGGCCCTCTCCTCACTGAGCCTTTTGAGTTAAGTTTGAGTCACTTTGACCTTTATCATTTCAATTTAATGACTGATTGTGTTCATATTTCTCTCGATTCTTCATGTATTTGGTTTGTTGGATGATCACTTTTGTTTTCATTTTATTCTCCATTTTGTCACTTCAAACATAGATTACATTGCTCATTGGATCATTTTGAAAGCCCTTCGTTTGCTTGAAAGAGTGCATCCTTGTTTTGAGTGTGTTTTATGTTGGTATTGAATTTGTTTTATTCATTTTAGATCTTTACATTCGTAGTGCTCAAAACTAGTATTTGTTTTTTTTTTTAGTGTAATAGTGCATTGTGCGCTTCATTCATCTAAAAAACAAAAAATTGCATTCTTTCGCTTAACTTGAAAATGGAAAAGTTCTTTTGCATAACTAGCTCTTAGCGAACTAGGAAAGAGATTTCGTTTTCTCATTTTGTTGTATTAGATGCATTAGTGAAATTCTTCTTATGTTTTCATTGATTTCTACTTTGTTGTAGATTCCTATCCTTCTCTTAGCTAGCATTCATTGAACGTAAATGATGTTCTTTTGCATTTACTATGCATTTAGGAGTTGGAGATCACATTCATTAAGGCCTTGAAATCGAAACATTAATTCAAGATCAACCTTAAAATCAATTCATTCAACCTTAAAATGAATTCGATAAACCTAAGAAAGCATTGAAACCTAACGCACATATTTTAGAGGTCTAGGCTAGTGACGTGTTCCGACGTCGTTAAACCTAGTAGCTATCATTCACCATCTAGCATTAGAAAACACTAGTATGGACTTGTGGTCCCTATACCATCATGTATATAAAGGGATACCATCATAGGTTGCAATCCTTTATCCACAGGAAATCGATTTTTCTGCCCTGTAACCATGATACACTTAACACATCATTCGGGGAGACTACCTAAATGTATGTCAAGTCCTTGGTCATTTCTCTTTCAATTGATCACCAAGGTGTATATGGCAGTTCACAGAAACATGGTACACCCTCTTGCTTAGATTACCTGAGTAGTCATTTTGGTCTTTTCATGACTCTCTAAAAGTGAAAATATCATCGAGCACTTATCCTTTCACACTCGTTTCAACCTGAAAGTGATAGAGTCACCTTTTGTATGTTTCTCGAATCTTAAAATATGAAATGAAAGAGTTTTTTTTCAATGTCTTAAAATATTAACTCCCCACAAAATAATGGTGGTCAAAGTTATCTTACTCAGTGTTTTGATTTACGGTTGTTTCCAATGGAAAATTTTCCAAAGTTTACCAACACAGGAATCGTCTCCAAGGGGAATCCTAGTCCTCTTCCTACTTTTTGGAATGTTGGCACTCCTTATATGGCAATAGTGTCCTTTCCTAGTTTAACTGTTGGTTTGCATGTATGGTTATTCTCACCCTCAGTTGTCTCGAGTACTCCAAACTTTATACAACCATCTCCTCCACCTGAACAACATCATGTTGATTCTAAGGTGGACCTCTCCCCTTCTTTGCCTATTTCTTCATCCTCCTCTTCTACCGCGCCTGGTGAAAGTCTAGATTCTAGTAACCAGGTGGTTAAGAAGAAGAAGAAGAAGACGAAAAATAAAAAGTTAGATAAGAGAGAGGCCAACTCTGTGGCTGTTGCAGCTAAGAAACCTTCCCTTGATAAACCATATGAACTTCCATGGAAAGTCAAATTATCTTGCACATTGTGCAAAGGTGACCACCTTCTTCGAGACTGCCCTGGCATTCCCAAGGCACTTGATGTATGGTATGATGGCCTTCCACCATTGCCTTTGGCTTCTAGAAGTCATATTGGTGGCATATCTTCAACTAGAAATGATAAGACTCATAAGAAATAGGGTATTATTACGAATCCTGTAAGTTGTGTGAAGGGAATCATCCCACTCACCTTTGTCCATACATGGATGAAGCCACGAGAGTGTTGGACAACCCTACTATTTCTGCACCCTTCCTTCTGGTTGGTTACTAGAAGCTTTCTTTGAGTCCTCCACTGGTTGATTCCACGATCAGTCAAGATTCATCCTTGGTTGATCTCATTCCCCCAGAAATTCAAATTCAAGAATTTGTTTTCAACAAACCATTAGTTGTGGAATTGGTCAATCTGATCCTGCCTATTGTTCATCAGGTCTTTTCCATCAAGAGTGGATCAAACCCACTTCATGTTCTTCTTGTTTCTTCAGATTCCTCAAACATGGAGAAAGATCCTCCCATCATTGTGACTCAAGAATTTTCTCTCCCTATTCCCATGTTTTTGGTCCTAGAGGATGCTCTTCTTGCTCCGGTAACACTAGGGGATGACCATCTCATTTATATTGTACCCCCTCCAAGTAGATTTCTCACTTCCTTCAATTGGAGTCGATTTGCGGGATACCGTCTTCCTTCTTATGTGCCTTTTGAGATTATGCTACAGGCCTTAATTATGATCGTACCTAGCATGATTATAGATGAAGGCACATCTGTTAGTGTTTTGTCTTCAAATACTTGTCAAAATTTTGGTTCTCCATGGATTGTACCTATTACGCATAATATGTTGGCATTTAACAGAGGAACCAGTCAACCGTTAGGGATCCTTCCGAAGTTTCCTATTGCTTTAGGAGGGAAAATCATCTATATAGATGTGATGGTTGTTCTAGGCCCCCTGGATTTCAATTTACTCTTGGGGTGCGACTATGCCATGGGTGCACTTTTCGCTTCCGTCTTTCGTGTGATCTGTTTTCCACACAAAGGTCGAATTGTGACCAATGATCATATTTCATTATTTGGTCCTAATGTGGCAGCTCACCCACCATCGTCTCTTCCAGATATTTATCTATCGGTTTTATCTTCCCCACCACAGGTTAATTATGTGGCCACTTGTTTGTTGCCCTCATCCAGTGATTATGTCGTCACGTGGCATCAACTAGGTTCATTCGATCGTGATTTCTGAGAAGTTTTTCTCCCATCAGATAGAACCTCTTAGAAGGCATGACCTCTTATTCTTCATGATGAAAGTTCACTGAATCATAGTTCCTTTTCTTGTGTCAAGCTCCTTAAAAAATAATACAAGTTCGTTAGAGCAAAGTTTGTTTTCTTGTGTCAAGATCCTTAAAAAATGAAAAAAGGTCTTTGGAGCATAGCTCTTTTTCTTATGTCAAGCTCCTTAAAAAATGAAACAAGGTCGTCAGAGCAAAGTTCATTTTCTTGTGTCAAGCTCCTTAAAAAATGAAACAAGGTATTCAGAGCATAGTTCATTTTCTTGTGTCAAGCTCCTTAAAAAATGAAACAAGCTCTTCTAAGGATAGTTCATATCTATGTCAACCTCATTAAAAAGTGAATTAGGTCATGAGGATAGTTATTTTACTATGTCAACCTCATTAAAAAATGAAACAGACTCCCTTTTCAATTTGAATCTTTGATTAGGTCTCGTGAAATCCAAGTCTATTCTTTTGTCTGATCTCATAATTGCACCTTCATTCCATCCACTTGTTAGTAACAAGTAGTCTACTCAAGTGAATAGACTGAAGCTTGTGGGGCATGTACCTCGACTTGTGTCATCATGCTGGAGGCATGAAAAATTATTTCAAGCATATTTTGTTTCCATTTCAAGCTTGTGTAAAAATGAAACCATTATTATTTTATCTATTGTGATTGCAATTTTATCAGCCTATTTTTCCATATGAGCCTTGGTTTTCTCACTCCATTGTAACCATATTCTTAGCAGATCACACACCTTCACTTGATTGTTTTACCCATTCATGAGGAACTGCTACAATTAGTGGTCTATTTAGCCAACCTCTTGAAATTTACTTGTTCTGAGAAGTTCCATTATCACCGGAACCAGTTGGTACCCTTAATGCCACTCGTTCCTCTAGGAGGAGTCAAATTTCATCTCTTTTCTAACTCTCTAAAATTGAAAATATTATTGAGACTCTTGTCATTTTTAACTAGTTAAAAGGCTATGAAACAAAATCTGGCCAGTATATGTTTACCCATTTTTTGGGCTAGGACAGATTATTTATGAAAAAGGAACACCTTAGCCAATTGCGACCAAGAGGTTCTCTCATATTTTGTTTTATACCTTTTTAGGTATGTGGGACTATTTACGGAAAGGGCCTATTGGAGTTTTCTTTTCACCTATTTTCAAACTCTCTAAATATGAAAATACATCGATTTTTTCCTTTTTCAGACTCATTAAAATGTAAAAGACATCGGACACTGTCACCATGACGTTATCAAGTTCCTCCTTCCTAGGGCTTGTAAAATGTACTAGGTTTGATTTATCAAAGGAGAAACTTAGATGAAGAGCATATGCTATCCCATTCAAGCTTGATTTCCAAAAATAATTGGGGTACTCTCTAGCAATGGTGGAGGAAAATGGAACTAGTTATTAGTTGCGTCAGCAGTATGTCTCTCTTGAACATGACACTCATCTGCATTCGTGTCAGGTTGGGGACATCTCATTTCATAATTTTTTCCCTCCATCAGTTTGGGTAATCTATTTTGACCTCTCATATTCTCTTTACCACATCATCATAACCTCAGATCCCTTGATTTCAAATACTACCAAATCTGGAGTTGTGTTACTGATATGTTCAAGCGACGTTTCCATTTGCAGTTTTCAACATCCGTCTAGTTCTCTTTTTTTGTTATGATTCACTATCATCATGTTCCTCTATCTTATGTCCATGATGTGGGAAACATTATGGCCCTCCTTTGAACACGTCACTTCCTGTAAAATTTAGCTCACTATTCAGGAAGTTGATCTAGAGACTCCCTTCTGGTAACTTGGAGCTTGCATGCCGCAATGGAAAGTTCTTCGCATTCGACCATAGGTCCACATAATTGGCCTTTGATTGAGTGATTCTTCCAGTGATCAATGCCAGATCACTGTTCACATTCCATAGATTTTACTAGTTGTACCTTGAGAGACATTTTCATTATTGGTGGTTTCTCTCGTGCATGTTAACAACTTTCATCATTGGCTAGTAATCAAGTGATTCTCTTGCATGTTCAACTTCAGCTCGCATATTCGCATGCTTGAATTTGTACTTGCTTAGGTTGAGATGGAGCGCAAGACCCTGGGTTTTGTTTGATAAGATCCATGCTGTGGGATATTGTGGTTTATAAAGACTATATGCATGACTCTTTTGATTGGATGGCTACGACCATACATGAGTTTATTTGTTGATATTTACTGTTGGATGGCTGCGTCCATACCTTGAATATCAATTTATATGTACTCTATTATGGATCACTATGTCCATGGAACATGTTCGTGTATCGGAGATATCAGTTGTATTTTTACTTGCAAGTCTTCCAACAATGGTGTTTGGGTCGAACGCGTTTGTGTAAAGCATTTCACTCCTCCCTCTCTCTCGGACGTCATGCTTTAGGGGGCATATGTTACAAAGCATTTTTTCACCATCCCTGCAATTCCCATCCCACACATTGGAGGACCATTTCTATGACTTATATGTAGTTTCCTGCCTTTATAAAAAGTTTCATTGCATCCCTTTCCATGAGAAGAACATTTCCTCTATTGACTATTACTGGAACAGACCATCAAAAACACATGATTTTGGGTTACCGCTGGTAGGCAGTTATTGCCTTGCACCGATAAAGGAAATTAACACTAAGCCCAATGTCCATTGGCACTTTTTCTGAGTGAACTGCCTACACCTGAGCTCTTTTTGGAATTTTTTTTAAAATATAGAAGTGAAGTTTCCATTGCCAACCACTTCGTGAGCGATTCAGTATGGGTGGTTCGACTGAATAACTATTGAGCCTCAAGAATTTTCTTTCTTCCACCACATTCCACTCCATTTCTTTTTTCCATTGTTAATATCAGGCTCAAATGATCAATAGAATTAGTTAAAATTTCTTTGAGAATGAATATCATGACTAACTTGCTATGTTTTTATGATTTTGTCAATGTAGTATTTTTTGAACTAAATCTAGCTACAAAATGCAGACATTCTGTAGCTAGTTGCCAATTCTGCAGCCATCTTCATGTCTACACAGGTTCCAGGTGTCATCTCAGAGAAAAGCACATACGATCATATTCCACATCATCTCCTTATCATTTGTTGCTCTCCACGAAGTTTGAACGTAATCCTGTAGGTGGTTATGTACGTGGGAACTCAAATTAGGAGATAGACTCCTAACAGGATAAGGACAGTCCAGATGTCCTTAATCATATTACGAGACCACCTTCAGAGTTCTAGTTCGATTCTAATTAGGAAAGATAATTATTCCTATGTTATCTCAGATACGGTTATGTAATTATGTTATAAATATGCTCGGGAAACCGAGGGACAAGGGAGATTTGATGGTTGATTGCTAGATTTCAGAAGTCTGAAAACACTTTGTTTTGAAGTAATTTCTCTTTAATGAAAGAAGCATCATTTCGTTGAAAGTTTTGAAGTCAATCTTGAGGTATATTTCGTGCTACTCTAGGAGTAGTGGGCCCCTGCTACCTGAGCAGCCTTGTTTATACGGTTTAGATAAGTATTTTAGTCTCGTTTTCATTTCTAGTTTAGGCAAGTTTCTGAAGTTTATGTTCATACTTGTTTACATTAATTATCACAGCTAGACTTACTCTAATAAACTCTTCCAAAATATCATTACGATGAATAAGGCATAGCTATGGTATTGTAGGTTTTAGTTGAATTTCCTTTCGTTAATTATCACAGTTAGACTTACTCTAATAAACTCTTCCAAAATATCATCACGATGAATAAGGCATAGCTATGGTATTGTAGGTTTTAGTTGCTTGTTTACACTAAGTGTCACAGCTGGTCTTACTCTTACAAACTCTTCCAAAACATCATTAACAACGAATAAGAAACAACTATGGTGTCTTAGATTCTAGTTGTATTTGCTTTCAGTTTTATGTTTATTGTTCAATTGCATTGAATAATACAACCATACTTGTTTTCACAAACTCTTCCAAAATATCATTCATATTGAACGAGATGGGCTGTAGAATTCCTTAGGTTAGTTGCATGTTAATTTAGTTATAGCACTCTGGAGGTAGAATGCATTTAGTTCAGCTCTGTCACTACATTTCAGTTTGATAATGGCATTTTATTTTAACACTGTTCACTGTACTCCAAGTAGACTAGTAGCACTCTAGTTTAGTCTTAGCTCACTGTATTAAAATTCTAGTTTAGTTGCTATCCATTGCATTTTAAATGGGATTAGTTGTTAAATTTAAATACCACAGTCTTCATTATTTACAAAACTTCTTTTGTTCCAAACTCATATTAATACATAATCATCTGGACAGAAGCTAGTATCAGTCTAAGGCCTGGAGTATTTTGCAATCTTTTTACCATTTCACAAACAAGCCTTTTCTCAAAGACTATTCTAAAAAGGAAATCTATAACTTTTGAGTGAGACCTAGTGGTGTTAAATTGAGTTGCAGAACAGAATTAGAAGCTAGTTTAGAGTAGAAATCTTATTGTGCTACAAATGTTCTTTTCCAAATATATTCCAATAAACCTTTAATCATGGATGAGATGTTGTAACATTGTAAGTCGATTGTTTGATTGTTTAATTAGGAGAACTTCATTTATACTTAACTTGTCCATTTATCAAGCTCTTCCAACACATCCTTAATGAATGAATTGGACAATTTTAAGTTCACGTTGTGATTTATTTTCTCGCACTGAAGTCATTATCAAACTTTTCATTTGTTGTTTGTCATCCGTAGTTTAGGCTTTGTTCTGTTTTAACACAACCAATAGCTTCTTTTCACCGTCACTTAGTTATTTCCTTTTTCAACATAAAACCATAAAACCAAAAACATCATAAAACACTAAACACAACGTAGTGAGAAACAAATACCTAGGCACATATAGTGCACCACACTTCAGCAGTTTACTAGCCCTGGTTGACAATTAATGAACTCAATTTAGGAACACTAGGTTGAGCACAAACATTTTGGCGTCGTTGCCGGGGAAGTGTAACTAGGTAGCCTTGTTTCTTAACTCGCAAAAACAATTATATGCATAGAGAGAGAGAATCAAGGGGTAGATTCATAAGAAGTAGAAGGAGAATTTTGATTCCTAGAACACCACTTGTTCCACCTAGACCAAGAGCTAGCACACCTTCAAATCAGACCCACATTCCATCCTTTACTGATCCTATACTTCTAGAAGACTTAAGATCAGATATTCCATTAGAAATACCTTCCACTTCATCCACTGAACCTGTCTTAGAAGAAGATTCAAGGACTCCTGCTGGAGACAAAATTTTCCACTTCCATAGAAGAATCAACTATGGAAAAATAAGGGGGAGGAGGAGTCTTTAATTGAGAACACACACTATTTGGAGGGGGTAGAGGTAGAGGTATAGGAGAAGGAGGTAGAGGTGCAGAAGGTGAAGGAGGCAGAGGAAGAGGTAGAAGAGAGATGGGAAACTCTTTTGGGTTTCCTATAGTAGATGAAGAAACTAATACAACTATGAAAAACTAATACAACTATGAAAAATATTTCACCCTCTGTCCTTCCAAAATTCTATGGACATAAAAATGAAGATCCTAAAACCTTCCTATTTGAATTTGAAGTTCTGTGTAGAACTTATGACTACTTACAAGATGCTCAAAAACTTAAACTATTCCCTTCAACATTGAAAGGAGCAACATTGAAGTGGTCTATGAGTTTGATCAACAGTTCTATTAGGACATGGGAAGACATGAAACAAGCATTTATAGAGAGGTATTTGGATTATTTTATGCCAATCAATCATCAGGAGGAAGTGTTTAAGATGTTACAAAAAGAAGATGAAAATTTGGAAGATTTGTTGGAGAGATTTCATTACAACATCAAAAGAGAAAAAATGGAGAACTTAGATTAAGACACTTTAAAAGCTCTCTTGTTGAAGACAATTAGGGATGAATGGTTGGATATCCTTAACATGATGGGAAAAGGGGATATGTCTCAGCTCACATTACCTGAAATATCTGAGTTATGTATTAACCTTTCAAGAGGGAAATCCAAAACTGTAAAAGGTCCAAGAGACCCTGCTCTTGCAAGGGCAAGTAAGTCTACTTTTGGGATAGTAAGTAGGGTAGAAATAGGACATATGCTTTATGATTTCAAATCTGATATCTCAGGGAGTCTTAGTGAACAAATAGACACCCTTAAGTTACAAAACAAGAAAAAAGCTTAATCTGATGCCTTAGAAATATTTTGTCCCAAATGTAGAAAGAAGCATGCCTTGAGAGAGTGTCCTTTGGATGCAAAAGTTGTGGAGACTTGTGTAATTTGTTCAAAAAAACATGAGACCAAGATTTGTCCTTCACTTCCTGGTCTTAAAGCTGTCTTTCAAGAGGAAACTTCTGCAAATTCCACAGAATCTCTTAATTTTGTCTCTATAAGGCCTTGGCAATGACCTCAAACACAAGGATTTCATGATCAAATGTATAATCAACCCCCACCAAATTGGAATTCTTGGTAGCAACCTTGGCCCCAATTTCAAAATCAATCTCAAGCTTGGGCACAAGGTTTACAAAATTCCTATGGAAGATACTCTCAGTACTATCAGTATCCACCATCCTATCCACCATATCCACATTTTCCTCCTCAAAAAAATTTTCAACAGGATCCTCAACAAAATCATCAAAATCGACAACATCAAAATCAACCACTCCCATTACCATTTCCTTAGAAATAAAATCAGTTGCCTGCTCAACCCATACCAAACCCCAACAATAAAAATCCTCAGAATACATACATGATAGAAGTCCAATAGTTTCCAACTTATTTAATTACTCCTCTAGACCTTAGTGATGTTCAACTCAGGTCTAGAAGAATACTTGAAAATAGGAAACCTTCTATGATTATACAAGAACAAGATAACTCTGAGGAAGACTCTCTACAGGAAAATAAAAGTCTTGAAGAAGACACATCTTTTCAGGACCCAAACATTGAAAAATAAAAATAAAAGAAACCAATAATTTCAACTCCTGTATTAGAGCAGCCATCAACATCCACTCCTACACCTCCCTTTCCAAAAAGATTACAAATTGATAGGGGTGTAGAAAAACAAATTATGGTGCCTAATTATGATTTCCTAGATGAGATGAGAAATGTTTGCATTAAGATTCCATTATTACAAGCCATCAAGGAAATTCCAATTTTAGCAAAAACAATAAAGGAGTTGAGTATGAAGAAAACAAGAAAAAGAATAAGAGAGACAAAGAAAATTCAACTGGCAGGAAAAATAGCAGATATCATGATGGGTAAGATTGCTATTCCAAAGTATCTAGACCCAGAAAATCCAATTGTTAAAATTCACATCAATGGAATTGAGATCCAAAACACACTCATTGATTTAGGAGCAGAAATCAATATCGTGAGTAGACAAATCATGGATAAAATGAAACTTCCTAATCTTCTCTTTACACCCACATTATTACAATTAGTAGACAGATCTGTGATCAAACCTTATGGGGTAATAGAAGAAATTCCAGTGTCCCTAGATTCTTGGGAGTACCCTGTGGATTTTATGATCCTAACTCCTAAGAATAATCTAGGAGGACATCCTATTATATTAGGGAGACCTTGGTTAGCTACAGTTGATGCTTTCATTAGTTGTAGATCCGGTGATATGTTCATCTCTAATGGTAGTTCAACTAAGAAATTCACTTTGTATCCTCCAGCAAGGACAATTACAGATTTAGATGATACTCAATGGATAGAGGATGAAGAAGACTTACAACCTCTCTTCACAATTTTAGAAATTAGTGAAGATAGTCAAATTTTGAATACTTTAGAAAACTTTGAATCCTCTTAGGAATGAAAACATGAACAATTTCAAGAAGAATACAACATTGAGATTTTATCATCAAGACAGATGTCTCTTCATTCTATCGATAAATTTGGCATCTCTACAAGTGAGATATTTCCAGGCAAAACTTTAAACATAAACAAGAACCTAGAGAAATGTCAACAAGAAGAGCTAGTCAAGATCTTACAGAGACATTCTTCTGCATATGCATGGGAGTACACTGATATGAAAGGGATAAGCCCCAAGACTTGCACTCATCACATCTACATAGAGGAAAATTGTAAACCAATCAGACAACCTCAAAGACAGATTAATCCAAATCTTAGGGAGATTGTTAAAGAAGAATTGCAGAAATTGTTGAATGTCAATTTTATCTATCCTATTTCAGATAGTCAGTGGGTTTCTCCTTTGGTAATTGTGCCAAAGAAAAATGGTAAATGGAGGGTATGTATTAACTACCGAGAATTAAACAAAGCTACTCTTAAAGACCATTTTCCCTTACCTTTCATAGATCAAGTGTTAGATACATTAGCTGGCAAAAAGTACTTCTCATTTCTAGATGGGTTTAGTAGTTACAATCAAATTCAAGTAGCACTTGAAGATCAAGACAAAACTACATTTACCTGTCCTTGGGGTACCTATGCTTACCGAGTGTTGCCATTTCGATTATGCAATGCCCCTGCAACATTTCATAGGGCAGTATTAGGAATTTTTTCAGATATAATACATGATTGTGTAGAGGTATATATGGATGATTTCATAGTTTATGGAAACACATTTGAAGAAGCCTTAGCAAACTTGGAAAAATTTTTAGAGAGATGTAAAGAAGAAAATCTTTCACATAGTCATGAAAGGTGTTTTATGATGTTTATTGAAGGAATTGTTTTAGGACATCACATTTCAGGGGATGGGATTAGAGTTGATGAGTCAAAAGTTGAAGTCATCTCTAACTTATCTATTCCAAGTTGTCAAAAAGATGTTAGGATTTTTCTAGGATTTACAGGATATTATCGAAGATTTATAGAAAACTTCACCAAGATAGCATCTCCAATCTTCAAATTACTTACCAAAGATTGTGAATTCAAATGGAATTCTGATTGCCAATTAGCCTTTGAGACCCTGAAAACAAAAATTTCTGAAGCACCTATTTTAAGGGGACCTAACTGGAAGTTACCTTTTAATATTTCAAAAGATGCCTCAGATGTTGGCAATATGATGCAGAGTGTTGTCGTTGATGGAAACCCACTTGATGAAGATGATGGAAACCTACTTAATGAAGTTGTTCTTGATGCTTGATGAGTTTATTAATGATGTAAATCTGATGTTCTACAAGTAGCTCAGAAGTACCAGAGAAAGAAATATCAGTAAGGGCCAAAACAATGATAAAAAGTGTATGTCACAATGCATATGCGGGTTTGTTAAGGAGAAGGCGCGTATGCACACGGAAAAGTACGTTCGAAGTCACGTATGCCTAATTATGCAATAAAGTTATAAATACAGGGGTTCTTACCATGGTATTGACCCATTGTATTGAGCGCTTGATTATCTATTTGGTCCCATCCAGGAATACCATCGGAAGTGGTATGGTTTTGGGTCATGGTATTGAAAAAGGGTAAACCTATATAAGGAGAAGAAAATCATTGTGCAAAGGGGGGGTAATATGTGTAGGTTTTAATGAATACTTCACTCTGAAGTATATTTGTATGGAATGGGTAACAGTTTGATGATAGATCTGAATCTGTGATGCACCTATGAAGAAAATGATGAAGAAGGGAATATAGATCTGAAATGTACTTGTATCTTCTAGATCTGTTTATGAAATGTTTAGATCTGAGATAAGGCGAACATCTGTTTGAAGTGAAGGGTAAAATATGAACTGAATATCTGATCTGATGAAGTATGCAGCTCTATAATGTTTGAAGATCTATATGCTAGTTTGTTACAGAGGAAGCGCGTCTATACACGGGTTGGATAAAGCGAAAGCGCGTCTGGAAGGTGAAACCAGTTCTGAAGTACGTGCAGATGTATATGCGGGTTTGTATACATGAAAGCGCATATATACGCCAGATCAGTGATAGGAAAGTGCATATGAAAACTAGGGTTTGCTGAAGTATGAAGTATAAAATGTCTGATCTGTTTTGCAGTGTTACTGCTATCTGTTAAAGGTGTATTCTACAGATCTAGGTTGTCTGAATTTATAAGTATCAGTTTTATGTATGATTGAGCTTAAATGTGTGGAGTGGGTCCAGTCTGAAAATATGATGAAAAGTGGCCTGCAAGTTTTGCTCTAAAGAAAGCTTTTGGATCCAGTATGAAAATTGATGAAACATGGTCCATAGAGGTGCTGAGGGTTGTAGCCTTCAGTCAGGGGGTCGTAGATCCCTTCCAGGAGAGGCTGGTAAATGAGAGCAGGGGGTCGTATCTCCCTTCCAGGAGAGGCTAGTAAATGAGCGCAGGTGGGTGCCTGCGTGCTGGTATGAGTCTGCGCCAGCACATAGTTGTAAGATGTTTTCTTTATAATAAAATATTGAAGGCTGAGACAATGGCAGCGGTGGTTTTCTCCCGACTTGGGTTTCCACCTAAAATCCTGGTGTTCATGTGTGATGCTTATGTGTGATGATTTATTCTGTTATTACTGCACATGTCTGTTGCTATATAAACATCTGATGAATGAATAAATGCAAGGATCTAAGTAAAGAATTAATTGCTTATTAAGATCTCTGTACATACGCGAGTTTTGTAAAGGGTATCCGCGTATATACGCGAGTCTGATCAAGTAAAGTAGCGTATGGGTTTTAGAGTGTGGAAAAGGAAAAATATTTGAGTATGCCCTAAATACTAATTCACCCCCCGCCCCTTCTCGGTATTTTTCCCAACAATTGGTATCAGAAGAGGTCCTTCTGCAAAAGCTTGATCGCTTGAAGGAGATCCGTCGCAATGGGAAGTCATGAAGGAGTAATTTCTATAAGGCCACCACTATTTAATGGAGATAATCTATTATTCTGGAAGATACGAACAAAACCATATCTGCAAAGTCTTGGTGCAGAAGTATGGGCAATCGTGGAAGGAGGCTATAAGTATCCGACAAGTATTCCTACTGATGCAGCAGAAAGAAAGAAATATGAAATCAATGCCAAATCCGTCAATGTCTTATTAGGAAGCATGTCTGAACCAAAATTTGCTAAAGTAATGCAACTAAATTCAACAAAATAAATATTGGACAAAATCATCCTAAGCTATGAAGGAGATACAAAGGTAAAAAGTGCCAAACTCCAAACTCTCAGAATTGAATATGAAAGTTTAAGGATGCATAGTGATGAGAGTATTTCCAATTTCCTTTTATGTCTAGATGATATTGTAAATCGTATGAGAAGTTTGGGTGAAACCATAACTGATATTACTCTAGTAGAAAAGGTCTTAAGATCTTTGACTTCAAAATTTGAGTCAAAAGTATCTGCTATTGAAGAAAGGCAAGATCTACAAACTCTTACTATTGTTCAACTACATGGTATTCTAACTGCTTTTGAAATGAGAAAATAAGGTTCCTCTAAAAACAGAGAAGTTGCCTTTAAGGCATGTGCAAAAGGAAAGGAAAAGGAAGATGTCAAGGAATTAAGTTATATATCAGAAGAAGAAGAAGAAAACTTTGTGAGAAGACTCCAACCAGGTACTGGAAGATTCAGAGGTAAGCTTCCCTTCAAATGTTTTGATTGTGGAAGAGTGGGTCATTATGCTGCTAAATGTCCTTATAAAGAAAATCATGATAAAGGGAAACAATTTGAAAAGGAAAATAGTTATTATGCAAATGAAGATAATAATGAAATGTCAAGAGAAGATGAAGAATATTCTGACCAAGATCTGCTAGTGCTCACGGAAAAGAATCAAAAGAAGAAGGCTACTCAAGGAAAGAAGATATCTCATAAATCATGTGCAACAGAAAATGAAGAACAGGAAACAGGTATTGATTGTTGTTCTTGTAATCCACTCACTTGTGCATGCAATGATGAAGATAGTGAAAGTAACAGTATAATTCTAGACGCAAATCTCAAGATCAATGATGAAAGTAATTTTTGGGATAAATTTAAAAGGAGGGAATCTATCCTCAAGGATGTGATCTCTAGATTGAATGAACAGGTAGAAACAATAGAAATGTATCAAACACTGCAGGACAAAGTAACCAATCACAATGAAGGACTTGAAACAGAAATCATCTCTCTGAAAGCAGACCTTGAAGCATCAAATAAGAAGAATGAAGAACTTCTACAATCATTTGAAAAGGAAGGACGTGAAGCAGAAATCATCTCGCTCAAAAAAGATCTGGAAAAATCAAATAAGAAGAATGAAGAACTTTTTCAAATCTTTGAAGAGCAAGAAAATGGGTTGAAAGAAGAGATTTTAAATTTGAATGATCAAGTAGAAGAAGGAAAAAGGGTCGAAGAAAGCTTCAAGAAGCAATGCCAAAAGTTAGAGGTTGATGTAAACATTCTCAAAGGTAAATTAGAAGAAAAGGATAAACTCTTGAGGTTTCAAGATAGTACCAAGATTCTGGACAATATTCTTAGTAATCAAAGATCTCCTGCTATTAAACTTGGTCTTGGTTTTCATGAAACTGTTAAAGGAGAATCTAGTTCACAAGGAAGTGCTAAAGACTCAAAGGATGTCAATGCAAAACCTAAAGAGTTGAAAGAAACAAGAAGTCAACCGAAAATCATGAATACTCAAAGGAAATCATTCAATAATGTTGAATGCTTTAAATGTCATAATTATGGGCATGTTGCAGCAAATTGCAGAAGTAGATTGTTTCAATCACAAACAAACAGATTCTATACAGAAAGGTACTATGGTTTCTTTAAGGGATATTATTTTTCATGCAACAAGTTTGGTCATAAAGCAGCTGATTGCAATAGAAGAAAGAATAGAAGAACACAGTATGATACTTATGCTTACTTTTCTGGTCACATAAGATGTTATGCTTGTAACAAGTATGGACATGTGGAAAAATAATGCAGGATGAACAGATCTGAGAAATTGGACAATTTCCAGCACACGATAAGAAAGTTCAAGCAAAGCTGGAAAAAGAAGGAGGACCAGTCAAAAAACATAGTGAATATTGACTCTATTGTAGCCATCCACTTCTAAAGCTTACTTCTCATAATGACTGCAGGAATGATGTGAGATACATTATAGGGATTAGTAATGTATCATCACAGGGGGAGCAATGTATGATGATTCTCATTATTCTGGTTATGTTTATTTCTGACAGAGCATTTGATGTGAAGAAGACAGGTACAGGTGGTACAAATTCAGGGGGAGATGAAGGAATATGAAGTTTTCAATTTTTCACTTTCCATACGCGGGTTCGGTGAACTAAAGCCATGTATACAAGCGGGTTACAGTGGATACAGTCGCATATGCACTTATGATAAGGAAATTTGTATGACAACTGAGCATCAGGAGCACAGGTTCAGGGGGAGCATCAGTCTGATTATTAATGATTGCATTATTGACATTATATCTATTTATTTCTCAGTTATAAATGATGATGACATGATACATGGTTTATTATGATGAGATTATGGATGAGCCCTGTTTGATTTTTGCTGAAGGATTTTTTTTTTTTTCCACACATGGATAAGATGGAAGTCTTGTGATTCAGAGATAAGGATAAGTCATGCAGAGTTTGTTGCTGGTAGAGACGTCTTTTATATCATGATCAAATCTTGAAGATCTTGGTGATATCAGATCACATGGCTGATTGCTTGACACGTATGGTTTATTGTATAAGTTTTTCTGGTATGATAATTCCTCTTGGGAAGAATATGTTGATGCTGCAAAGAGTTTGAAGGCTTAGTTATTAATGTGCTTATGCTACAACCATTGGATGACACTTGAAGACACAACTACATTGTTCTATATATCTGCTCTCATATATTCCAGGGAAGCATTCAAATATCTAAGAAAGAATTTGAAAATTGTCTCTGCGTCACAAGAGGACCAGATCTGGTTAAAATGTAGAAGATGGAATTGGATATGCAGATTTCCTGAAACACAGTCGCGTATATACGCGAGTTCATACATAGAAAACCACGTATGTGTGGTTGCTGACAATTTTTCTGGGTCAGCATTTCTTCAGCAACAAGTTGTGGTGTTGTTTGGTATCTCTGATGCTGTATGGTATATCTGGTGATGTTCCAACTCTCATAGTTTTGTTTCACTCTCTGATATTTGATGAAGATGCCTTGATGATCTGCTGTTGAAAGTGTTCAGGATGCACAAGCTAAGGGGAGATGAAGGAGTAAACTGTTGTACAGGTTCAGGGGCAGCATTAGCCTTGCTGAGCATAATGCATTGTTGGCATTATGATGATTCTGAAATATGATCTTTCTTGAGGTCTTTTTGGTAGTGGTCATAAAAAGTCATATTTGTATTTTGATAAAAAGGTCATGATGAGACCTTTGATGTAAAATTGTAATATTCAGTCATGTAACGACTTGTTCAATTTTGTAAACCCACTTGGTTGGGTAGTTGAGTCAAAATGTGTAAACCCACTTGGTTGGGTAGTTGAGTCAAAATATGTAAACCCACTTGGTTGGGTACTTGAGTCACATATGTAAATGCACTCGGTTGGATATTTGATGTAAGTATGAGTCCTTGGTGATAGGAAGGTCATAGAGTCATGTAATTCATTGAAAAATATGTTTGAAGATTCAGCATGAACTCAGGGGGAGCATGGTAACTTCAATGCACATTAGTGCGCTCTTCTTTCCACATGAGGAGAAAAACCTTGTGTTTGTTTTTGATCCACCCTTTTCCTTTGATGTCAAAGGGGGAGAGTGACATGGTGTTTGAATAGGGGGAGAATATCATTATTCTTAATGTATTTATCTGTTGTGATCAAACACCATCGTGGTTGCCATCAAGTCCAAAGGGGGATATTGTTGGCAATATGATGCAGAGTGTTGCCCTTGATGGCAACCCACTTGATGAAAATGATGGAAACCTGATTAATGAAGTTGTTCTTGATACTTGATGAGTTTATTAATGATGTAAATCTGATTTTCTACAAGTAGCTCAGAAGTACCAGAGAAAGAAATATCAGTAAGGGCCAGAACAATGATGAAAAGTGTATGTCACAATGCATATGCGAGTTTGTTAAGGAGAAGGCGCGTATGCACGTGGAAAAGTACGTTCCAAGTCACGTATGCCTAATTGCACTCTAAAGTTACAAATCCAGGGGTTCTTACCATGGTATTGACCCATTTTATTGAGCGCTTGATTATCTATTTGGTCCCATCCAGGAATACCATCGGAAGTGGTATGGTTTTGGCTCATGGTATTGAAAAAGGGTAAACCTATATAAGGAGAAGAAAATCATTATGCAAAGGGGGGGTAAGATGTCTGGGTTTTAATGAATACTTCACTCTGAAGTATATCTGTATGGAATGGGTAACAGTTTGATGATAGATCTGAATCTGTGATGCACCTATGAAGAAAATGATGAAGAAGGGAATCTAGTTCTGAAATGTACTTGTATCTTCTAGATCTGCTTATGAAATGTTTAGATCTGAGATAAGGCGAACATCTGTCTAAAGTGAAGGGTAAAATATGAACTGAATATCTAATCTGATGAAGTATGCTACTCTATAATGTTTGAAGATCTATATGCTAGTTTGTTACAGAGGAAGAGCGTCTATGCGCGGGTTGGATAAAGCGAAAGCGCGTATGGAAGGTGAAACCAGTTCTGAAGTACGTGCAGATGTATATGCAGGTTTGTATACATGAAAGCACGTATATATGCCGGATTAGTGAAAGGAAAGTGCGTATGAAAACTAGGGTTTGCTGAAGTATGAAGTATAAAATGTCTGATTTGTTCTGCAGTGTTACTGCTATCTGTTAAAGGTGTATTCTACAGATCTGGGTTGTCTGAATTTATAAGTATCAGTTTGATGTATGATTGAGCTTAAATGTGTGGATTGGGTCCAGTCTGAAAATATGATGAAAAGTGGCCTGCAAGTTGTGCTCTAAAGAAATCTTTTGGATCTAGTATGAAAATTGATGAAACGTGGTCCATAGAGGTGCTGAGAGTTGTAGCCTTCAGTCAGGGGGTCGTAACTCCCTTCCAGGAGAGGCTGGTAAATGAGAGCAAGGGGTCGTAGCTCCCTTCCAGGAGAGGCTGGTAAACGAGCGCAGGTGGGTGCCTGCATGCTGGTATGAGTCTACGCCAGCACATAGTTGTAATATGTTTTCTTTATAATAAAATATTGAAGGCTGAGACAATGACATCGGTGGTTTTCTCACGACTTGGGTTTCCACCTAAAATCCTGGTGTTCATGTGTGATGCTTATGTGTGATGATTTATTCCATTATTACTGCACATGTCTGTTGCTATATAAACATATGATGAATGAATAAATGCAAGGATCTAAGTAAATAATTAATTTCTTATTAAGATCTCTGTACATACGCGAGTTTTGAAAAGGGTATCCGCGTATATACATGAGTTTGATCAAGTAAAGTAGCGTATGGGTTTTAGAGTGTGGAAAAGGAAAAATATTTGAGTATGCCCTAAATACTGATTCAACCCCCCCCCCCCCCCCCCTCTCAGTATTTTTCCCAACATCAGATACAGCTCTAGGAGAAGTATTGGGACAAAAAGACCTGATTCCTTATGCCATCTATTATACCAATAAAAATTTGACTCCTGCAGAGTCAAATTTTGTTCACACAGATCATTCTGCAATTAGATATCTAATGAATAAATCAATCACTAATGGCAGAGTCATAAGATGCTTATTTATTTTACAAGAATTCAACATTACCATTCTAGATAGGCCTGGAAAACAAAACACAGTAGCTGATTTCCTATCTAGACTCCAAAACATCCAAGACAATATCCCAGTTGAAGATCAATTTCCTGATGAATATATTTTTGAAATTTCTACTCAGACTCCTTGGTTTTATGACATTGCTAATTATTTAGTTTCAGGGAAATTTCCTTCAATAATGAATGCAAGAGATAAAAGAAAAATCATTTATGATAGTGAAAAATATTCATGGGTTGCTAATGAGTTGTACAGGACAGGTCCAGATTGTATCATTAGGAGATGTGTTCGGGAAGATGAGATGCCTGAGATTCTCAAATCATGTCATGATGAACCTTGTGGTGGACACTTTGCTGATAAGAGGACAGCCTATAAGATCCTTCATTTAGGATATTATTGGCCATCCCTTTTCAGAAATGCTAAAGAGTATTTCAAAAGGTGTGATAGTTGCCAAAGGGTAGGGAAACCTTCTCCTTCAGGTGAGATGCCATTGCAGCCTCAGGTACATATTGAACCTTTTGAAAAATGGGCTTTGGATTTTGTAGAAATTATTAGTCCTCCATCAAGAAAAAAGAGATATATATTAGTTTTCACTGATTATGTTACCAAATGGGTAGAGGCCAAGCAATTAGTTTTTGCTACTGAAGCATCTATAGTTAATTTTCTTTTTGAGGATATTTTTACTCATTTTGGTGTCCCAAGGGAAATTGTTACAGATCAAGGAGCTTAATTCACATCAAGGCGAGTGGAACAAATGATGGAGAGTTATAGAATTAGACACAGAAAATCTACTCCTTATCATCCACAAGCAAATGGTCAAGTGGAATCTACTAATAAGGTCATTGAAGGGATCCTAACAAAGACTGTTCATTTACATAGAAGAGATTGGGTAGATAGTCTTCCTGAAGCCTTGTGGGCCTATATAAATACATGGAGAAGCACAACAAGCCATACTCCTTATGAACTTGTTTATGGAAATCAAGTTTTTTTTCCCATAGAGTTCCAGATTCAAACTTTCAAAATGGCAGTTCAGCTAGGACTTGATCTATCAGAGGCACAAAAGCACATATCAGAGTATATTAATGAATTGGATGAGATCAGACAAGATGCAGTTCATAAAACAAGTATAGTCCAACAGCAAAGGACTAGATGGCATGACAAGTACATCAAGGAGAAGAAGTTCAAAGAAGGTGACTGGGCTCTCTTGTTTGATTCAAAGTTCAAGGATTTTCAAGGTAAATTTCAAACACATTGGCTTGGGCCATATGAAATTGTGAGATCTTTTGACAATGGAGTAATAAAAATCAGGACAATAGATGAAGAAGAGATTACTTTTCTTATGAATGGTCATAGATTGAAGTTGTATCACAAACCACTCTCAAGAGAAGAATTTTTCAAGAAGTTCTAGGAAAACAGTGATGTGAAGTTAATGAAGAAGAATCTTTCTTCTTCATCAACTTAATTGAATTTTCTAAAGTTAGATATATTGAAAAAAAAAAAATGAAAAAAAAAATAAAATAAAAAATTTAAAATAAATAAATAAATAAAAGTATAAACATGAAAACTAATCACTGATTGGCATGTTTATACAAAAAAGATAGAGTGAAAATCAGAATTTTTCTGACACTCTAACTTTTCCATTTTGTTTTTTTCTGCAAGCAGCTGTTACAAAATCATAAGTGCAGATTCATTTCACTTATGGTCCATCTCATTTCATCCATTCATATTCCATTTCATTCATTCATCCATACTCCATTTCACTTCATTCATTCATACTTCACTTCATTCCATATTTCATTCATTTCATTACATACTTCATCCACTTCATTTCAATTCCAGATTTTTAAAGTTTGAAGTTTTTCTATAATTAAATAATACATATCATGAATTGCAGCCCACTTCTCATACTTCACTCCATTTCATAAGTTGTGAT
This sequence comes from Pinus albicaulis, assembly GCA_034641835.2. Taxonomy (NCBI): domain Eukaryota; kingdom Viridiplantae; phylum Streptophyta; class Pinopsida; order Pinales; family Pinaceae; genus Pinus; species Pinus albicaulis. The sequence continues at coordinate 1,286,556,881 of CM076577.1, read as the reverse complement.
CCATTCCACTCCATTATTCATTTCATTCATACTCCATCCTACCATATTTCATTATTCATTTCATACAACCTTTCTTCATTCCAGCTTCAAACCATATTCAAATTTCTCTATAGGTACATTCTACAATCAATCAGACATTCTGCAACCAGTCAGACATTATGCAGCCAGATAGACATTCTGCAGCCAGAGAGCCTGAAAGCACTATCTAGTAATCATTTGATCTGCAAAAAAATGATCCTGTATATCCAAGAACAATAAAATTCAAGGGAGTTATGAAGACTCAAAAAGTAATGATTTTCAGGGGAGAACAAAGCATATGAAGATCACAAGAAAATCAAAGAAAAGGCAAAGGTATGAAATTATTATGGTGACCTATAATGAAATTTTTTAGCATAGTTCAGTTATATATTATTCAAAAAGTTGTTTTAATTAATTTTGTTGATCATGCCTAACAAACCTCCTGCAAATACTTTGGATAAAACTCCTTCTATTCCGCCATTTCAAAACCCATATCCGATCATCATTTAAAAATCTAAATGGTTAAAGTGCTGAAGTGATTGGATTAGTCACGTCACTGAGCATTTAATGATGATTTTTGAATTCGCGGTCTTTCCTTCTGTGATATCTTTCAACTCATATACATCATCCTCACCTCATTATATTCATTTCGTAACCACTCCATATCACTCTTTCCCATAGCCAACTTTTAACCATTTCGATCTGTAAGACAAAGGCATCTCTGTAACAACCATTGTCACCATGAACAAAGGAAACATCTGTGGGGAAAAAACAACTTGTTAACGGCCATTCTCACTGTGAGAAGAAGACTAGTGAATTGAAGATTGAAGAAGAAGTTATGGGCCTCATCGTGAGAACTGAACCAGTTGGTACTAAGTACTTGGAAGGCTATCCCCAAATCAGATAAATCTTACAACAAGTAGGATGGTTGCAATTTCTTGAAAAATTCAGTGGCTTCCACAAAGAGGTTACTAAAACTTTTTCAAGATCCTTTAATGGAGCTGAGGTTGAAGTTGGAGATATTAAAATCACTATCACAGAGGCTTTTATTGCAGAAGCAACAAGATTTCCTAGACAAGGAGAAAGGTGGTTTAAGAACAGATAATTTCATAATGAAGCATGGAAGCAGATACTCAAGTGACCAGGTATGGATGTCACCATTTTAAAAAATGGTATCCCTAGCTCTGCATTAAAGAACAAATGGAGGAACATGTTGCTTATCCTGCAAAAATTCATCACTTGTGAAGTTAGATATGGTACTTTCTACGTTTACCATATTAGGTTGATAATGCATTTTCTAGAAGAAGAACTCAACTTGCCCTTTTTCTTGCTTCATAGTTTAAAGAAAATGGCTTCAAGTGTTCAAAAGATAATTCAATTTCTAGAGACAACCTTATACCATCATGGCTTAGTCAAGATTTTAATTGAACATCATTTAGTAAAAATAAGAGATACTTGGGATGACTTCTTGGTGAGAAATCACTTTTAGGAACCAAAGGAACCTCCACCTGAAGATAAACCTACAAAAAGAAGCAGAAAATGGAAATCCTCCAAAACTGAAACTGGTAAAACAATACAAGAAAGCAGTGAAGAAATGAATTCTGAAAAATTAGTTCAGATTAAGAAGCAGCTTAAGAAAGAGAGGATCATAAGAAAATTTTCCAGAGAAAAATGAGAAGGGCCATCTCAATCGAGAAGGAGCCACAGACTTAGGGGGATACTAAAGAAAACAAAAGTTAAACAGACTAGAGTCATAAACATAGAAGACACAGAAACACCTACTGAGCAGGATTTTGATGAAGAAACTCCTTGAAATAGACCCTGCATAGCAAGAAATTTACAACTATGTTGTGTCATTTGAGAGAAGAGCTTCAGAAAGTAGAGATAGAACCCCTATTCCACCAGAGTCTGAAATAGATGTGCTAAGAAGAGATAAGTATGAGCTAGAAGTACTTAATAGGCATATCAGGACTGAAAATGATATTTTGAAGGAGCAAGTTAATCTAAAAACCAATATGAATTCAACTCTGTCTCTACAAATGGACAAAGTGGAAAAGGCCAATGAAAAATTGAAAAAGAGAAACAAAAAGTTAATCAGGGCACTTACCAATTTAAGGTTCAAGTTAGTCATCAGGAAGCCCAGAAGGCCTTTAACTACCAGGCAAAGTAGAAGAAGAGGGTTGGATGTTCTTGCAGAGGTCTCAGAGTTCATGGAATAGTTTCATGAGGACATGCAAGAATCTAGCAGTGGGGGTAGGTTGAGCCTCAAGAATGTTCTTTCTTCCACCACATTCCATCCATTTCTTTTGTCCATTGTTAATCTCAGGCTCAAATGATCAATAGAATTAGTTAAAATTTCTTTGATAATGAATATCATGACTAACTTGCTATTTTTTTATGATTTTGTCATTGTAGTACTTTTTGAACTAAATCTAGCTACAGAATGCAAACATTCTGTAGCTAGTTACCAATTCTGCAGCCGTCTTCATGTCTACACAGGTTCCAGGTGTCATCTCAGAAAAAAGTACATATGGTCGTATTCCACATCATCTCCTTATCATTTTTTGCTCTCCACGAAGTTTGAACGAAATCCTGTAGGTGGTTATGTACGTGGGAACTCAAATTAGGAGGTAGACTCCTAACAGGATAAGGACAATCCAGATGTCCTTAATCATATTATGAGACCACCTTCAGAGTTCTAGTTCGATTTTAATTAGGAAAGACAATTATTCCTATGTTATATCAGATACGGTTATGTAATTTTGTTATAAATATGCTCGGGAAACCGAGGGACAAGGGAGATTTGATGGTTGATTGCTAGATTTCAAAAGTCCGAAAACACTCTGTTTTGAAATAATTTCTCTTTAATGAAAGAAGCATCATTTCCTTGAAAGCGTTGAAGTCAATCTTGAAGTAGATTTCATGCTACTCTGGTGGTAGAGGGCCCTTGCTACCTGATCAGCCTTGTTTATACGGTTTCGATAAGTATTTTAGTCTCGTTTTCATTTCTAGTTTAGGCAAGTTTCTGAAGTTTATGTTCATATTTGTTTACATTAATTATCACAGCTAGACTTACTCTAATAAACTCTTCCAAAATATCATTACAATGAATAAGGCATAGCTGTGGTACTGTAGGTTTTAGTTGCATTTCCTTTCGTTAATTATCACAGTTAGACTTACTCTAATAAACTCTTCCAAAATATCATCACGATGAATAAGGCATAGCTATGGTATTGTAGGTTTTAGTTTCTTGTTTACACTAAGTGTCACAGCCGGTCTTACTCTTACAAACTCTTCCAAAACATCATTAACAATGAATAAGAAACAGCTGTGGTGTCTTAGATTCTAGTTGTATTTGCTTTCAGTTTTATGTTTATGTTCAATTGCATTGAATAATATAGCCATACTTGTTTTCACAAACTCTTCCAAAATATCATTCATATTGAACGAGATGGGCTGTAGAATTCCTTAGGTTAGTTGCATGTTAATTTAGTTACAACACTCTAGCGGTAGAATGCATTTAGTTCAGCTCTGTCACTACATTTCAGTTTGATAATGGAATTTTAGTTTAACATTGTTCACTGTACTCCAAGTAGACTAGTAGCACTCTAGTTTAGTCTTATATCACTGTATTAACATTCCAGTTTAGTTGCTATCCATTGCATTTTAAATTCTATTAGTTGTTAAATTTAAATACCACGGTCTTCATTATTTACAAAACTTCTTTTTTTCCAAAATCATATTAATACATAATCATCTGGATAGAAGCTAGTATCAGTCTAAGGCCTGGAGTATTTTGCAACCTTTTTACCATTTCACAAACAAGCCTTTTCTCAAAGACTATTCTAAAAAGGAAATCTATAACTTTTGAGTGAGGCCTAGTGGTGTTAAATTGAGTTGCAGAATAGAATTAGAAGCTAGTTTAGAGTAGAAATCTTATTGTGCTACAATGTTATTTTCCAAATATATTCCAATAAACCTTTAATCATGGATGAGATGTTGTAACATTGTAAGTCGATTGTTTGATTGTTTAATTAGGAGAACTTCATTTATACTTAACTTGTCCATTTCTCAAGCTCTTCCAACACATCTTTAATAAATGAATTGTATAAGTTTAAGTTCATGTTGTGATTTATTTTCTTGCACTTAAGTCATTATCAAAATTTACATTTGCTATTTGCCATCCATAGTTTAGGCTTTGTTCTGTTTTAACACAACCAATAGCTTCTTTTCACCAGCACTTAGTTCTTTCCTTTTTCAACATAAAACCATAAAACCAAAAACATCATAAAACACTAAACACAACGTAGTGAGAAACAAATACCTAGGCACATATAGTGCAGCACACTTCAGCAGTTTACTAGCCCTGGTTGAAAATTAATGAACTCAATTTAGGAACACTAAGTTGAGCACAAACAAAACGTCGAACACCCTCCTTTGGCTTCTTATTCCCTACTTTTGGGAAAACTTCCTAAAGGATAAGGCTTCCCTTCCACCATTTGAGGGATCCCGACCTCCTCCTCTCCTTCTATAAATACATCTCTCTCACATAGATTCAACTAGCTGAATGGTTTTGATAGATGAAAATTTTGGAGAATAGCTGTAAAAATATGATATAGCTGGTGTGAGATAGAGCAGAGAGAGAGACCCTTGTCGAGAGAAAGCTTAGGCTTATTCCCTCGCCATGTCCAAATTCCCTTGCCATGTCAAGGAGGCTATGACGTCAAGGCTCATTCGGTTATAATCTCTTTCTTTCTCTTAATATACACATGACTGATGTTTTGGTTCCCGTCTTGTGTTGATGTGATTGATCTTATGCAATACGTTTAATTATCCTTGATCAATTAGATAGTTATGAATGAAAAGATTGTTTTGTATGTTTCTTTTTTTCTTTGATCTTTGTACAGGCACTTAAGTACCATAACTGAAGGAGCGCTATGTGTCAGGATGAATATTAGGAGACTGCCCCCATAGCTATGACAACTGCATTGCATAAAAGGTAGGACAATCTATCATGAATTAACTAGGAATCAATGCATTAGCATGTCTTCTTGTTGCTAGACCCACCCTAGGGCTAGAGGGATCACCTCTGTCTGCAGAGGGCATTTACCTACACAACTGTAAGGAAGATCAGACAGAACCCTAGAGTGGTTCAAGACCGACAAAAAGTATATACAGATCAAAAAATAACATTTATGGAGTTTGTGGTGGGTGACCACGTGTATGTAAGAATTAAACCAAAGAGGAGCACCATGAGGTGGATTTATTTTTCTAAATTGTCCCCTCGGTATTGTGGACCATTCCAAATTTTGGAACAGATCGGGCCAGTAGCTTACCGATTAGCACTACCCAATCATATTTTGGTACATAATATGTTCTATGTATCACTATTAAAATGATACATACATGACCCTAAGAATGTGATACATTGGAAAAATATACATCTAAGTCCTTATTGCATTATTATTTTCCACTATGAAAAGTTCTTGCTGGAACTAATTAATCTTTACCCATGCTAATGCAGGTAGAACCGAATGGCGAGTTCTTAGTAGAGCCTCAACGTACTCTCAATCAGAGAGAAATAATTCTCTGGAGGCGAGTCATCCCCCAGGTTAAGGTGTAGTGGAAGCGCTTTATCCAAAAGGAGGCTACCTGGGAAGATACAAGTTTCATGCAGGAAAACTATCCAAAACTATTTTCGGAAAATTTTAGTAACATCGGGGACGATGTTCTCCTTAAGAGGGGGGATATGTAACACCTTGTTTTATGCATTAAGTGAGATAACAGAATTTATGATACAATAATATTATTTTAATTAAACTGACTAACAAATATGATATTTGTTAGTAGGATTTTAATCTAATTATAATAACAGAAAATATGGGTGATTTTATGGATTAAAAGAAAATTAACTGAATGGTAATTTTTTCTGAGGTCTCGGAGTAAAATAAATAGAGACAGTTCTGACAGTTACCTTCCCAGAAAGGATATAATGAAAATCCTGAGGATGGAAAAATGTTCTATTTAGAAGGAAGCTAAGGGTTAAGCAACAGCAAGTTGATAGGAGTTGTCTGGAGTTGGCAGGTTGGCCAGTGGAGCTCTAGACCCTAAGAAGTATATGCTTGATTTGAAATCTTGACGCCTATCTTCTCATATAATATTGTATGTTGTTTAAGGCTCTAGGAAGGAGCACAGGGGGAGTAGAGGACGTGATTTCCTCTCTCATGTTTGGTTGGACCATCAGTTAACAATACATACATTGAGATAAGTATAAAAAGAATTTTTGAGATTTTTTTTTTGTTATATACTTCTTGACAGATTAATACTGTTTCCAGGAATTGAAAATATAGTTTTAGATTTCTCACTATATTATTGAGAATGAATATGAGTATCCTGTTAGTGCATGTTGGGAGAATATTTACTTAAAAGCTACATCATAGAACTATGATTTATAAAGAGTGAGTGATTTATGTTGGGGAATAAACATAAAAACCCAGTACAGGTAAACTCATTAGTTAAGTGATAAAATGAAAGATTTTAGTAAAATAATTATACTGTAAATTCCTTAACACTTTCCATAATAGGATAAATAGTTAAACTATCCAAACCTCTTTAAAGAAACTATTAAAGAAATGCATGCAATAGCACATAAATATAGAAAGGAAATTTCCTATAGCTAGAAGGGAACTACAGTTTAGTCTTGAGCCCTGTGAAGACAAGGCAAGGGTCATGGTCCCCGAGCCGAGACATGGTTGCATTCATTACCATTCTACAACTTACTACAGAAGAAAAATGTTTAGAAAAGATCACCATAACAACTTATGTAACGAAAATATCTTCAGATTAGTTAGCAGAGTAAAATAATCTACCATATAAAGTATGCATGTCGACTTAAGAGATATATGAATATAAATATAGTAAACTGTATGTAATGATACTAAAAACTACTATAACGAAGATCTAACAGTACATAAACAAAGATTAGAGAATCCAATGATAAAGTGGTATATCAAAATATGTAAACCAACGAGAATAATATGCACAGCAAGGTTCTCACATTAACTAGAAAATCTTCAATATTTAGAACTTACATACAGTCCCAAACAAGAAGTCTCAAGTCATCAACGAAAGAACTTGGTATAAGGGCTTGAAAGCCTGTGTATACATAACCCTTGTAAATATAACTGAATGACTAATACAAATAGACCGATGCTTAGAGCATAGACATACATAAGCATTAACACCGTGATTCTAAAGATATTCGTGTTGGAACCTCAAACAAGTAGTAAGTTGGCACTGTCAAAATTCCTGAGGCACTCTGAACACACAAGGAATTTTCCATCAGATGCCATAGAAACATATAGAGTTCGGCACAAAGATACGGAGCCAGAAAACAGTTGGGACTTACCTGAAAGCCTGGTGGAGGAATTAAAATGAGATCCAAACTCTTTCACTGGAGCAATGAAAACGAGATTCGAGCTCTCACTCTAAAGGAAAATTCGTAAATCCATACCTTAAATAGGGAAAATTACACTGTAATTCATTAGGGTAATTTTGAGGTCCAAGATGGGCCTCCTAAGAAAAATGTACAACCAAAATAAACTTTATAAGAACTAATAGGATTCAAGATGATGATGTAAACCATGGGGGATGATTCATCATTTTTGGAGTAAATATTTACAAAGATTAAATAATAATAAAATAATAAAACTACTTTTTCAACTTGTATTTTCAACTTATCTCCCTAGGATTTTACTCAAATTTTGTGTGGGAGTGCTTGTTGGATGCAAATTTTAATTCCTCATCCAATGAGTACCCATGTTGCATACTTTGGATGGATCTTTCCACACAAAAAATGAGAAATACATGAAAAAACGTGATTGCAATCACATTTTTCATGTATTTCTCATTTTTCCTGTAGCAGGGTTCGTCAAAAGTATGCAACATGGGTACTCCTTGGATGACAAATCAATTTTTTCATCCAAAAAGTGTTTCCACTCGAAATTTGAGTAAACACATATGGAGATAAGTTAAAAATATGAGTTGAAAAAATAGCTTTTTATTTCTTCCCTTTACAATTTGATGATCTAATCTATTCTTATTTTATTATTTCCACTATTATTTTATAATTTCCTTAGGAGGCCCATTTTACACCTCAAAATTCCCTTAATGTTGATTTAATATCATACGAAGCATAAAGAACTTGATGAACAAACTAGAAATGAAATCAATAATATTGAAGCTTCATTACTTGAGGTTTTAACATGATACAATGCTCTCCTCTGTTCACATACTTTTGGAAAGCCGAAATACACCCCTGGCGAAACTGTGCATAGTAAAACCCTCCATAAAACGCAACAGAAGTACGCTCAATGTCAGCGGTGGAAAGATAGACCTAGTTTCAACTTAAAACAACCTAAAAACCTATGAAAATAGACTAAAACTAACTGAGAGAAACCATAGATCACCAAGTCTAGCTCAACAGAGCACATTTTCAAGAGAAAAACCTCTTTCCAGTACTATACCGTGGCAAAAAAAAATTGGAAGGTGGTTACCAATATAAGGAATGGCAGAAGCGGCATGGCATACGACATTCAACTTCCATCAAATAGTACCCTCATACCCACAAAAGACCAGATCCGAGCAAATCAAACAAATTGTAGAGAAGTTTGTCAACTAGCACGACGAAGGAATGAGGCGGAGTGCTCACGCTCCAGTGAGTAGTTACCCTAACTACCCCGGAGGCCCTAAGCTCCAATGGATCTATGGTTACAAACACCAAAGAATGAGATCCTGCTACACAGGATTCATAAATAGTTGTACACCCACATAATACCAGTGCCAAATTTCCTTGTAGAGTTAAACTGAATCACATACCAATCATATTGTAATAATTGTCTGCATACTGATTAGAAATCTCCAACTAATCATATTAAAATTCCACATTAAAACCTTTGTACTGAGCAATAAAGGGTATTGGTCATCTATACCGAGAATGATTTGACTCGTGGTACTTCCATTCATTACAAACATATATATTCCAAAGTTTTTGAAATGAAATACATATATAACTTTAACATTGTTGTTTTTTATTGATTAGCGTGAAGGAGGTACGAATAATATGACTCTTATTGATAAGGGAATCAAGGGTAAGTCCATACACTATTCGTATAGAGGAAGAATTTTAGTGTTATAATATGAAATTAATGCATATAGATTATAGTTATGAATCAGGTTGTCCCAAGTTTGGCTCAGGTAATTTTTTTTATTTTTATTAATTTTATTGTTTAAGTCTATAGTTGTGATAGGATTTTAACACCCAAACATTCACTTACTTATTTTTCTAAAAATAATTATGAGACAGACTTATGAGATCTTTTTTCATGAGTAGTCATGAATGGACATTACTTATTTTCCACAGGAACCCCTTACCAAGTCGATCCAACCCACCAACTCATTGCATGGGAGCTCGGTGCTCTTGCATGCCCAACACGCAACTGCGAGGTCCCCATTGAAAATCGAGTGCGACACATTCATGTGGGTGTAGAAGATTTTCCTACTATGAAAATAAGTCAATAGAAATCATTAACTTATCAATGAAAAAAAATATTATCATTTGTTAGTGCGTCCATGTTACATAATCAATCAATTATAAGCTAGCTTTCAACACCTAAACATTAATTTTTAAATTTTTTAAAAATCATTATGATGCACCCTGGTGGGAAATAAATCTATTGGTGTCTCGTAATTTGGCAGATTGGTAGACCAAATGACAGGGTAACATCAAACCAACCTTTCGAGTCCTAGGATGTAGCCTTCCTAGACTCAAAGAGGGTTGTCTCTATTATGCGAAGGATGTGAACTTGTTCGCGTTGTAAGTTTGATTTTAGGCTAGTTGTTAAGTATATTTTGGTTTGTTTTGGTTTTGAGGTAAAACTAATCAAGTAAGACAAATGGAAAGAGATTTCATCAAATCAACAGGGCTATGGCGTTAGATAAAGTCAAGGATGTCTAAATGATGGACAAGGTGTACTACAGGGCCAATTTAGCAAGGTCAATGGATCCTTTGGGTGAGGTATGAGGTGAAATGAATATTAATTTTGTGAAAAATGAAGAAGTCTTAAACATATATAGTTTGAAAGCAAATACTCATGAGGTAGGGAAAACCATTAATCTCTATGAACAATACTCAAACTAATAAACATGAAAGATAAACGTTCAGGTGAGGCATAGAAACATAAGAACTCCTAACTTTAGAAATTCACCTCTCAGTTGTTGGGAAAACATATAAGATTAAACAAATAACTTAATATATGTAGAGGGAACTCCTAAACAACATATATCAAACTATCGGGAACTCTGAAACAAGTTGGTAAGCATGGACAAAGGGAAAGATCGAATGAGACATCTTTGACTTAACCTAAGCAATCAGTATTTCATAGAAAGGTTTCAGAAATAGGGTTTTGAGAAATTAAAATAAGCAGGGCATACCTTGAATTAGATTTGATAGCTAACATACTGACCATTAATGAAACAAATGAAAATTTCTTGGTGGACCTAAGGAGCAGTTAAGAATTCCTTATAATGACCAAGAAGAAGAAAACATCAAAGTTGTAATAAATAGGATGTTTGAGGTGTTTCCATGAGAATATCTCAACCGATACTTTTCTGATCTACAACAAATAATAAGCATGAAAAATTCATGGAAACAAGAAGCCATAAAAAAATCAGGGAAAAATCACCATCCACCAAGCTATGGAATCCTGCACACAATGCTCATCCATCAAGCCAAGCAAGACATTCATCCACTTCATAAAACCAATATTTTCCCCAAGCTCATAAAACTATGTATTTCTCTCAACATGTCAAGCTCTCCTATCTTTTACAATTAATCCTCATGGTTTATATAAGCCAAGAGGAGAAAGAGCTCACTAGAGAAACTAGAAGGCCATTGGCCAAAGCAAAATATCTAAAACTGTCCTTGAGGCCTTACAAGCTCCAAGGCACAAAATATCTCCATAAATATCTTTTTCTGACCAAAATAGCAAAACTATTGACTTTTAGGCTCTGACATACATGATAGAACTTTCCTAACATATATTTTCCTTGTCCTCACACAGGAATGCAGAAAACTGTCTCTTTTTTAGCAGAATTTCCAGGCGCATAGAACCAAAAAGGGTCTTTTTGCAGTGAGGTTTTTTAGGCCTTCCCGATGTCGAAAAAGGTTCCGTGATGGGTTTTTGGAAATATATGGATGTATACTTTCCAAATATACTTTAATTGTTTCAATATTATCTTTGGAAGCGCCTCAAAAAGTGGAAAAGGTGAAGAAACCTAGGGGCACAACACCTTCTCAGAAATAGTGGCAAAAAGGTGAAAAATAGTTGTTTTTGGACCTTTTGAGGGACCAACACAGCTCCAAATGAGCTGAAAATTTATGCGCATACTCCCCTAGTGGCAAGGAATGAAAAAATATAAAACTTTCCTGCTAAAGGTGCTCTGAGAAAAAGCGTTGCGTCTTGGGTGTTGCACTCCTAGGCCCAAAAATTCACAAAAAACCAAAAAGTGTCCAATGTTGCCCAAATTTGGTGAGTGGATCCCTCAAGGGTCCATAGAGACCTATAATGAAGCTTGAGCCAAGATTCCAAGCGTAGCTTGGTATTTTCCATCTTTTGGCGCCAGGCGCCTCCTTTGGCCAGCATTAAGCTTTTTTCTAGCAAACTGATTTAGCTTTTTGTAATGCTGAGTCATATTTCTTTGTAAGCCTAAATACTTCTTTGCTTTCTCCAATTTGGCCTCTAAATGAAAGTTTTCCATTTCTAGCCATGATTATTTGTCATTTTCAATTTCCAAGGCTAGGAGCTCAGTGAGAGGGAATTTCTACACTCAGGCTGATTCTTCTTCTCTCTGTTTTTCTAATGCTCTCCTAAGACCCATAGTCTTAGGCCTCTTCCTAGTTGGCCCTTCTTCTTCATCATCTTCTTCATAGTCACCCATGTACTCTTTTAGCTTCACTTGTGATTTCTGAGCCTCTATTTTGTACTTGAGTGCCTGGGCTTCATAAATGTAAATTTGGCCACTCATTTGCGCATTTTGTGTTTGTAGGAAATGAATGATATGTTTTGATCTTTTCAAATCATTCACCAAATCTATAACTTGTGCATCCCGATCTTGTAAGAGGGAATTAAGAATCCCTGTTTCATTGTCCTCATCACTGTCAATGTGGATGAGTTCAAATTCCCTCTCTTTTTCATGGCTTATTTCTTGTTCTTCCATTTCCTTCTTTCCTTTGTCCTTCATGGGCTTCTTATCCTTGTCTTTCTTTGGAAATCCACCCTTGCCTTTCTTTTTCAGTTTACCTCTGCTCCATAATCCCTGGTGACATTGCTTTTTACTGCTTGAGTGACTTTTCTTTTCACTTTTTTGGTGATTTTTTCCTTCACTAGTTTTGAGGAGGAGTGCATGGCCCCTTGCCTTTTGGAGGCAACAAACACATGCCTCCTACCTTTCTGATAAGGGATGATGGGAGGTGTTAAAGACTGGGCTTGTTCAATCTGGTCACTTACAGCCCTAGGACTGTCTTTTTCTTCAAGAATGTTTTCTGTGGGTATCCCTTTGTCAACTTTCTGTTGGCAGTCCCTTTGATTATCAATTTCAACATTTAAAATGATCTTATCACCAGGAGGATATTTAAAAAGATCATGCTCTCTTTGTGTGGTGGGAGGTTCCCAAGTTTGATACTTTTTCATCTTCAAGACTGTCCTTGTCTTTACCCTTTTCTCTACTATCTTGACTATTCTCATCATTAGGATTTTTTCCATCATTTCCTTGTGTATTTAAGGCCACTCTAAAAACTATCTCTAGACTACCTTCATCAATTTCCTCTTTTCTATGACTGTCTTCCTCTTGCTTCTTATCTTTATCTGTGTTGTTGTTTCTGTTGTTTTTCCCTTGGCTGTCAATGTCCTTTTCTTTACTAGGAGTCTCAATACCTCGTCCTCATTCCTCACCATGAGTATCACTGATTGGAACTCTGTTTTCTCCCTGATTTGTATTTTTAGAGTTGTTGTTGTTTTGAGTGTCTTCTTTTTGGCTATCTACCTCTTTGCTGTTGTCTTTACTACTTTCCCCTTTACTGTCTTCATTTTCTCTGCTATTTGTAACATGATCAACACTATTTTCCTTAAGGCCTTCATCATCTTTTCCCTCACTGTTTGTGTCTTCTTCCTCATTCTCATCTTCCTCACACTTTTCCTCACTTTGATCATTTCTTCTTTCTTCTTGATCAATTTTTTTAGAGCTATTTCTATTTTGACTGCCCTCCTCTTGACCACTTTCATATTCTTCATTGTTTGCCACTTCTTCATTGATTTCCTCTTCTTCATTGATTTCCTCTTTATCTTCAGATTGTCCCTTATTTTCATCAGTTTCCTTTTCACTGTCTTCATCAGTTTCATTTTTGTTGTCTTCATCAGTTTCAATAGTGCTTTCTTTAGGATTAGCATTACTTTCTTTAAGGTCACTACTGCTTTCGTTAGGGTCACTTTTGTTTGCAGAAGGTGTTTGAAGGATGTTTTCTTGGGAGAGTGATTCATGGGAGGAAAGTGAAACATAGTCAGTGGAGGGCAATGAAGGAGTATGAGGAATATTTTGAGAGGAGGATGGCACATTTTGCATTGGGATGGAGGATGAAGAGGTAAAGTCACCATGGGTGATAAAGGCTTCCCAAGGAATGCCTTGTTGCTCCATTTGGTGAGTTATAATTATTTTTACAAGAGAGTGATGAAATAGGCTTGCCATCTGGTGAGATGGAGGTTTCTTTTTCATGATGGTAGACATTTTTTCAATGCTTTTTCATAGGAAATAAGGAAATTTCAACAGATTGGTCCCGGTGAAGTGCATGAGGAGCTTAATACGATGTGAGTAGATCTGGGAGAACCTACCCTCATAGGTAAAATATTTCATGACAATCTTCATGAGGAGGGCATACCTGTCCAGTAGATGTGAAAAAGGAAAAATGGTTTTACATTCAGCTTGACAACTAGGCTTTAGAAAAGGCTGATAATGGGTTAAGTCAAGATATGTTTGTTTAAACCATTTCTCACCTATGCAATGGATCCTAGTGGTTTTAGATACAGCTTTAGGGGTCAGCTCAAAATTTAACCCTACCTGATGAACCTAATGCTTGTGAAACCTTAAGGAAAATAACTCAGTCAATTTAGGATTGCTTTTGATTTCTTGTACCTTGTTGCAGAACTCAAAACATCCTAATTATTGGAAATAAGACAAGACAGTAGGTGAGGCAATCAACTCTTTGGTGTCTGTAGGTTTGAAACTATTGGGCTTGCCTCCTTTCTTGGCCTGTCTTCTTGGTCTTTGAGGCTCGTCACTTTCTTCTTGAGACATAATGACTAGGCTATCTTTCTTTCAATTTTGAAACAAAATACTCTTTGTAGATGAAGTGTAGAGGAGAGAGGCTTTTATGAGTCTTAGGACCTTCAAAACAAATCTGGATATTCAAAAGAGGAAAGGCTACACTTATATTTAGATTTTTTCCTCAAACTACCTTAGACTCCAATTTAACCTTACTTGGCACCTTTATAGTTCAAAAACTTGATAAGGAGATAAAAATTGATGAAAAATACCTCTTGTAACTTTTCTTTGTGATAAGAAACAAATTCAGTTGAAAACAGGAAATTTTGGCCTTTTCTGTGAATTCCTGGGTGGTGTTGCGCTTTTCCTTCATGCGCGCAGCATCTGCCCGGGTGGCCTCTTCACGTGACGTGTGAGACGGGCACCATGGTGGCTGCACAGCACCCTCAGCTCCAGTGGCCTCTGCACACGAAGTATGTGAAAACTGTAATGTTGGGTGCATATCACCCTTGGCCCGGGTGACCTCTGCATGTGGGGTATGTGAAAAGGAGTAGTGTTGGGTGCGCAGCACCGTTGGGCTCGGGCAGCCCCTGCACGAGGAGATGGGTGGTGGCCTGGCCGCTGTCGGGTGGCAAGCTCTACATGCCAGGCGATCAGCAGAATGCACAACACCACTGCATAGGTGCACAACATCTGGTGAAAAAATCCACTGAGTGCATCTATAAGTGCCCAGCGCCAATCTACAAGTGCACATCATCTTTGGTTTTCTACCCTAGAAGGTTCTTCAAAAAAAATCAAAATCCCTCCTTTTTGCTAAAGCTGAAATGAATGAAAAAGGTTGTTGGGGGTATTTATATCCCTGTTTTAAAATGATTTTAAGAGGGAAAAGCTCCTTCCCTTTAGTTCAAAAAACATAATCCTCATTTTCTCCTTTTGACTGTTTTTCCAATATGACATCTTTTTGGGAACCAGTCTTTGTCATTTCAAGGTGAATGCCTCCATGCTTAGATACAAACATGTGACCTTCCTTTGTGTGACTGTTTAACCAATCAAATGTTGATGGTTACTCTTTTAATGCAAAAGGAACCTAGAGCCTTAAAACAACAAATTTATTCACCTTTTGAACTTCAAAAACATTTATTTGATGGAGTTTTGACGTAGGACCAACCTGCAAAAAAACCCAGGATCCCCAACAATCATGCTTCTAAAACATCCGCTTCCAACTATTGCTCAATTTAACTTCAATATACGGCAATTTCATACTTAAACTTGCGGAAGTTTGTTTCATCTGGTTATAATCTCATGATTTATAAAAGCCATGCTTGGAATCAAAACAGAATTCATAAACTCAAATACTTTTAATCAAAACCCATTCCAAGACAACAAGCTTTTCCATAAAAACTTCATGCCGAAGTTCACCACTTCAAATGTCAAGATTTTAACAAATCGACTTTCATCAGCAATCCATAATGTTAACCTTATCATATATTCTCGGTCTTTGGATGCAAAATACCCATCTCATTTACCATAAATATGGATCTGTCCATAATGTTAAAATATGCTTGCTCTTACCATACACAAATCAATAAGGCACCTCCCTTTGCTCAGCGTTTACCAACGTTTTCACATATAGTTTTCAACGTTGGATTCCCAATACAAATTCCATAAACAAATGTGCTCCTGTATTAAACTTGAATCTGACAAATACCATATATCGATTTCATGTATTATAATTTCATACAAACACTATCATACCTCCGTTCTGCTCTCTGGACAGCATCTCCATACCTTACTTCTCCAATTTCTGATCCACACTTCAATTTCTGGATTGTGTCTTCTTTTAAATCGATCCATTCACTGTCAGCTTGAGTTTAACTCCACGCTGTATGCTGCACCCAACATTATTACTCTGCAAAAAATTTATTTGTTTTTTAATTGAACCGCGCCAATGATAAATTGCCCATGCTGGAAATTGATTTCCCAAGGGTCGATTACAAAATACCACTTATGATTTCAGTTAACCTCAGGCTGATCATTCCTCTGCGTAGTTGATTTAACATGAAATCGATATTAGTATTAAATTCATTTAACATTTACTTTGGATCTGCGCCCTTCAGTCACACAGTATCCAAACTTCACTTCTACGCAGAGAATGTAATCTTTAATTCGTGCTGGACAGGCCATAAAAAAATAGAACAATTGCTTTCAATTTTATCACTCTAGCAATCGGAGGTTTATTCTGCAATTCATTCATTACTTGCTGTTGAACACACACTCAGAATTGTTCAATCCTAACAGAATTTCTCGTATGGAGTTCCACACAATCTGCAAATTCAAAATGTATTAAAATACTTCTCAGAGTTCATCATGCCCTACGCTTTCACGGCTTCAATATACATCTGATCAATACTGCAGATATTCATATATATATATATATAATCTACCAGTGTGCTGTACAAATAGTGAAATCGACTTTTCCAAACTCAAATGCCGGAGTCACACATTCGCCGTATTGTTCAAACTATGTTAATGATAATTGAAACATATCAATTTTCAATTGAATTCCAACAGAAATCTTTACTTAGAGTGGCGCCCTTGGCAAACAGAGATTTTAATTCCATTTACCCTTAGTGATTTGCATGGCAGGTTTCACATAAATAAATGTGATTTCAAACCCATTTATCATTAATTTAACAATGCTATGAACTTCAAGAAACAAATATACAATTTCTCAATCACCCAATGTGTATAAACTGAAACAAACAATGACTTACAATTTTTTTACTGGCCAGATGTTTCAATGCCGTGGCCCTTTACAATTGCTGAAGGCTTACAACCTTGCTACTCAAGCCTACTCTCAATCTCACACTTCTCTCACAATCTCAATACATTTTTCTCTCCAAACCCTTTCCTATTTATACAATTTTTAAAAATCATTTAATTAAATGCTCAATCCCTTCAATTCCTCAACAAACCCCTAAATCTCTCAATATCCCTAAAGGATAGATCTTTATCCCTAAAATCCTTCAACTAATTAAATTCCCTCATATCCTTTTATTAATAAAAAGATATTTACAAAAAAAATCCTCACCTTCTCCTATTTTATTCAAATTAATTAATAAAATATTAAAAATCATCACACCCCCTTTTAACATATTTACAAAATAAAAAACCGCCCTTGATGCTCCTGCATCAGACTCCCCATGTAAGAAAATTCATGACCACCTGGTCATAAGTCTGGATATTTCCTCCTGGATCCCAAATTTTATTTTGTAATCTTTCCGTGTTTGTCAATTGCTTTACTACTGTTGTTATCTGTTGTTGTCCTCCAGGTTTCCATATTTTGTGTTGTAGTGCTCCACTTGCTCTGCTCTTGCAATCTTTCGCTGTCTTTCTCCTATTGTCGCTCCTTTTCTTTCTTGCTACTGTCTCTCTCTGAGACATTTTCATCATTAACCTCCTTATCAACTCAGTTTCTCTGTCCAGTATGTCCTCTGTCTGCTGATTGTTTCCATCTCTTGATTGCTAAATTCTCATTCTTGCTTGTTCTTCACTTGTTTTGATTGCTTCCTTTTCACCCTTACTGTTGTTTTGCACTTTTTCTGTTGCTACTACTATAAATGTTGCGGCCTCCCAAACTTCCTGTCCCTCTGCAACATTCCTTTGCTCATCATCTGCAATTTCTTTTATGACAACTGCTTTGTCATCCTTCTTCAGCAATCTATCCTTAACATCCTTCAGTAGGTGTTCTTCCTCTCTTTCTTCCATTTGGCTATCCACCTGTGCCAAATATGTTCCAGCGTCTGCAACAACATCTTCAATCATAAGACAATCATTATAATAATAAAAAATAAGGCCTCTGTACCTCTTTTCCCTTTAGCAACACTTCAGTATGTTGCGTTGATTTCTCTTCTTCTGTCAGCATATCAGTATGCTGATCCAAACTCAAAGAACTCTTGAGACTGTCAGCTAGTCTCCCCTTCTCATCAACTATTCCAATTATGTCTTCCAGAATTTGTCCACTGTAGTGAACTGATTCTTTCCCAGCCTCTGCTTCAAAACTTTCATCTTCTGGAAGGTACTCTTTCACATCTTTGACAACTTCAAAACACTGACTATCTTCTTCCAAACCTGCAATCACACACAAATCATTAGTTTTAAAATGACAAGACCTTATGGTCTTATTTGATGCTTCAGTCATCAAGTCCTCAGGCTGCTTCGAATCATTCATATGATTCAAATCCTCTAGCTCTTCATCACTTTCAAAAAGTAATGGTCCACTCTCTGGGTAACATATCAAAACTTCAACATCTTCTTCAGCATCTTCATTTCGCTGTAGCTCAACTGTTTCAAGCTTCTCTATCCTCTGTCTGGCATCTATAACCTGTTCAAGTTCCCTTAGTTCCTTTATCAACTGCATATTCACCTGATGATTCCACTTCTCTTGTAGCCTCTGCCACCTCAGCTTCTTTCTTATGACATAACCATGCTTCTGGTTTTCCTCATTTCTTTGCAACATCTCCATTAACACCTCAAGCTGAACTGCTATCTCAGCCTTCTCCCTCTCATATTCCTCTTTGCTAAACTGTCTCTGTATGCCAATTGCCTTGGCATCCTTCTCCTTTTGTCTTCTGCTGTGGTTGATTTCAGAACCTTTGTTACGACTGTCACTAGTCATCATCCTTTCCATCTCTATGAGTTCTTCACTCACTTTACTATGAGTTGCATTAAAGCCTCTTCAACAGCAAGTCCTGTCCTGCCGCTACTTACCTCACCAAGCTCTCCTCACTCAGTCTTTTGGAAAGCAATTGGTTCTCTATCTCTGGAACCTCCTTTGAGCACTTCTCTTTGCTCTTCCTGGCTTCAACTCATCTGCCTGTTCACAACTGTCCTCCTTATCCAATCTCTATTGGAATTCCTCAAGGTTCTGCCACATCTATGGTTTCACTTAGAAACTTTCACCAGCTTCCTTTATCTGTTAGCAATTCTAATCACATTGCCTTTTTGGAGTTGCAATAATACTTCAATGCAAAGACTACAATATTCTATTCTTCAAATAAAACCATAACATCTTACCTCCAAGATCTCGTCTGATCTTGTCCTTCCATTCTCCTGCACTTCATTTACCTTCAGAATCTCACCACTCCTGCCAATCTATTCCAACAAATCTTTATGCTTCCTCTGCAAAATTTCACTGTTAATCAGATTTTAAAATCTGATCCTCTCTTCCAATCTTCTGGCTTTATCTGGAAAACTTTAGCTATCAGCAACAATTTCTTCTTTGCTGAGTTTCTTCATTTCTGCAACCATCAATCCTCATTCCATTTCTTTGTCAGTAAAACTCAAATCAAAATTAACCAAACACAATACCTGCACGATCCAAGTGAATTTCCATTCCCCAACATCGCTGTGGATTCTTTCTGTCTCTGCAATCTCTGCTTAATTCTGCTTTCCCTACCTCTAAGAACTTAATTGTTCTTCTCCATTCTCCCAGCTGTACTCTGGTTGCTTGACTTTCAGATTAGAATCTGATCTCCTTTACCTGCATACACATCTCTCCACACATGATTTGATATAAAGTCAAATTCAGTCTTCAATGCTTTTCAAAAACCTTCATACAGAGCCAAGCTCTGATACCAAAAATTGACGTAGGACCAACCTGCAAAAAAACCCAGGATCCCCAACAATCATGCTTCTAAAACATCTGCTTCCAACTATTGCTCAATTTAACTTCAATATATGACAATTTCATACTTAAACTTGCGGAAGTTTGTTTCATCTGGTTATAATCTCATGATTTATAAAAGCCATGCTTGGAATAAAAACAGAATTCATAAACTCAAATACTTTTAATCAAAACCCATTCCAAGACAACAAGCTTTTCCATAAAAACTTCATGCCGAAGTTCACCACTTCAAATGTCAATATTTTAACAAATCAACTTTCATCAGCAATCCATAATGTTAACCTTATCATATATTCTCGGTCTTTGGATGAAAAATACCCATCTCATTTACCATAAATATGGATCTGTCCATAATGTTAAAATATGCTTGCTCTTACCATACACAAATCAATAAGGCACCTCCCTTTGCTCAGCGTTTACCAACGTTTTCACATATAGTTTTCAACGCTGGATTCCCAATACAAATTCCATAAACAAATGCGCTCCTGTATTAAACTTGAATCTGACAATTACCATATATCGATTTCATGTATTATAATTTCATACAAACACTATCATACCTCTGTTCTGCTCTCTGGACAGCATCTCCATACCTTACTTCTCCAATTTCTGATCCACGCTTCAATTTATGGATTGTGTCTTCTTTTAAATCGATCCATTCACTGTCAACTTGAGTTTAAATCCACGTTGTATGCTGCACCCAACATTATTACTCTGCAACAAATTTCTTTATTTTTTAATTGAACCGCGCCAATGATAAATTGCCCATGCTGGAAATTGATTTCCCAAGGGTCGATTACAAAATACCACTTATGATTTCAGTTCACCTCAGGCTGATCATTCCTCTGCGTAGTTGATTTAACATGAAATCGATATTAGTATTAAATTCATTTAACATTTACTTTGGATCTGCGCCCTTCAGTCACACAGTATCCAAACTTCACTTCTACGCAGAGAATGTAATCTTTAATTCGTGCTGGACAGGCCATAAAAAAACAGAACAATTGCTTTCAATTTTATCACTCTGGCAATCAGAGGTTTATTCTGCAATTCATTCATTACTTGCTGTTGAACACACACTCAGAATTGTTCAATCCTAACAGAATTTCTCCTATGGAGTTCCACACAATCTGCAAATTCAAAATGTATTAAAATACTTCTCAGAGTTCATCATGCCCTACGCTTTCACGGCTTCAATATACATCTGATCAATACTGCAGATATTCATATATATATAATCTGCCAGTGTGATGTACAAATAGTGAAATCGACTTTTCCAAACTCAAATGCCGGAGTCACACATTCGCTGTACTGTTCAAACTATGTTAATGATAATTGAAACATATCAATTTTCAATTGAATTCCAACAGAAATCTTTACTTAGAGTGGCGCCCTTGGCAAACAGAGATTTTAATGCCATTTACCCTTAGTGATTTGCATGACAAGTTTCACATAAATAAATGTGATTTCAAACCCATTGATCATTAATTTAACAATGCTATGAACTTCAAGAAATGAATATACAATTTCTCAATCACCCAATGTGTATAAACTAAAACAAACAATGACTTACAATTTTTTTACTGGACAGATGTTTAAATGCCGTGGCCCTTTACAATTGCTGAAGGCTTACAGCCTTGCTGCTCAAGCCTACTCTCAATCTCACACTTCTCTCATAATCTCAATACATTTTTCTCTCCAAACCCTTTCCTATTTATACAATTTTTAAAAATCATTTAATTAAATGCTCAATCCCTTCAATTCCTCAACAAACCCCTAAATCTCTCAATATCCCTAAAGGATAGATCTTTATCCCTAAAATCCTTCAACTAATTAAATTCCCTCATATCCTTTTATTAATAAAAAGATATTTACAAAAAAAATCCTCACCTTCTCCTATTTTATTCAAATTAATTAATAAAATATTAAAAATCATCACACCCCCTTTTAACATATTTACAAAATAAAAAACCGCCCTTGATGCTCCTGCATCAAGTTTTGTATCTTTTTCCTGATCTTCAGAATGATAATACCAGGACAAATTTTACACATTCTGTTGTTGATGAAGGATTTTTTTATGCCTATTTTCTTATCTCTCCAATATTTTGAAAATGTCTGAGAAAAATTTCCATTGTGGGGTCAACAAACAACTTTTGAGTTTTTGAAAAAAACATACTTGTTGTTTTCTTCTTTAGTGTGATTGTCCTTTTGTAGTAGTCTTAGTCTTTTCTCTTGATGGCGCCTCTGATGATTTTTTGTCTTGTTTGCAGGGGCATGGAAAAAGGGAAATTATCCCTCTCTCATTTATGTTTTGAGGCACATAAAACTGTCTTAAGGGCACCTTTGCCAAAATGTTCCATGTTGTTCACATATTACTGATTTTTTCTATGATTTTGCACAAAGACTCGAATGAGTAGTATGTTACCTCTTATAGTGACATCAAGATCTGTGCAGTAGCCTCCAGTTTGTTGTGCTTTTTAGCCCTTATGGATGATGTTCTGAGATCTTCTAGGTTACATCCCTGATTTGTAGTAAAAAACTTGATTTTCATGTGTTTTTAGCTCACTGTACCTCTGTGCAAAATGCCAACTATCTTTGACTGAGGCTTTTATTTGGTGCCTCTCTTTTTCCCTATTTTGATTTAGGCCAATCATCAAGACATCCCTGCAAAGATGTATTTGATAGGGTCACTTAGTATTGGTAGATTTTATTTTTGGTTCAGGAGGGGCCACCTTGGAGTTTGTTTGAGTGCCTTCTTTTTAGAAAAATGACTATGTCAGCTCTGCTTCTCTTTATTTTACCATTTGAGCTCTATTGAAACATAAATGCATGAGACATGATGGTGCATGACTTAAGGAAGACTAATAGATTTGTTAGCAAGGTTTTTAGGAAAGAGCACTTGACTGATAGTTAAAAATAGAGTTTTTTAACCAGACATGGGGCTTTTTTAGATATCTTACCTAAGCACCATCACCTACAAACCTAGACACTTTTTCAATACTGTGAAGGCTTTTCGAGACACAATTTTGTCATCAATAGTGACTTGGGTAGCAGGAAAATACAAGGAAAGACTTGACTTATCTTGGCTAGAAAATTTTGTGAAATAGGAATATTTCAGGCATCAGAAGTAAGAATTTTATAGACATAAGTAATAATCATGGACAGAGTAAAGCCTACCAGTCTAGGATGGGGTTTGGCAAGGATGAACATTTTAATCATAGCAGACAAAAAAAAGGGGAAAAGTTAAAAATTTTCTCTGAGGGGATTTCTAGAGGACAAAATGATTGTTTGAATTTGGTTTTTAGAAAACCTAGATAAAGCATATAGTCATATAAACAGCTGAAAAATACTGATGACTAACATTGGCTCCATTTGGGGAAGGTAGCTCCATTTCGGGAGGTGTCAAGAATTGCAGATCTTTGGCTTGTGAAGACAAGTGCCTCATCCATTGGCGCAATTTTCTCTTTCAGTACTGCTTTCTTGAAATGGCGATTTGAAAATATGAAAGCATGATTAGCTCAACTTCACCTTCACCTACCCAACCTACTTTGCATAATATTTTTTTCTTCCTTGGGTGCACTTGAACTGGAAAAACCCCTTGACATTTTATTTTGAAAGAGGAAACAAACTATCTACTTCTACACTTATATCTTCTGAGAGTTCAAATTAAGCTGATGATCTCCTTTGATTCTCTACGTATACTATTCAACTGTCAAGGTTAAGCTGTTTGACAAGATTTCATTCACTAGGCTAAAAACATGAAATTGAAAATATGACCAAATCAGGATTAGACAGTCTGATTTATCATGGGCTTGTGGCATGAAAACAAGCTGCACACAAAAGTTTATTTTTGTAAAAAGTGAGATTTAGCAAAATCAGGGCTAGGATACATAGTTTGCTATTCATACCTATTTTCCTTTTTGGTTCTGTTCTGAGCATGTGGAACTAGTATCTTCTCTCCTAATCTATTTTCTTTAACAAGTGAAGATTGAATATTTTGATCAACATTCTTTTCACTAACTTATCAACAATAAATTTAAAGCATGTTCAGCTATGATTAGGCTAGATAGCTGAAAAAGACATCATTTTGCACTAGTAGTGGAATTTGGACTTGCACACTTTCATTATTACTATTTTTAAGGCATGAGGATGTACCCTTTCTTTTAAAATCTGCCCTCTTTTCCATTTCTATGTGTTTTTTGTGTTTTTCATTGTTTCTCAAAATAATCTGAAACTAAAAATATGCTCATAGGGGCAAGCTTATTTTTCATGCCTATGTATCCTAATCTAACCTATACATGATATAAATTTATTTGGGGAACTCCATTTTCCAATATAACCAGTCACGTAGATGATTGCATGGGTGATCTTATTTCAGTTCTTTGAGGATGTTGAAGAAATCAAAAGGCCACTTGCACCTTACTTGTGCTTGAAGAGTAGTGCTTAATATTCTCTTTAAACCTTGCATCAAACTGTTCTTGGTAGTAAACACTCTTTTAGATTTCTCAAGAATAACAAAAAATGGATCTTGGAATGATACCTGATCTTGAGGACTTGAGACATAAGCTTCATCTAGGACTACTCCTTCTTCCACTTGGCTATGTTTCGGACTCTTTTGGGAAATAAACTCCACCTCTTCCTCATGATAATATGAACTGGAAAATTCATCATATGTGGGAATGTTATCCTCTAAAAAACCTAATGTGCTTTGATAGAGTGGGCTGAAATCTGTATGAATGCCAACATATTGATGAGCAGCAACACTCTTTAGAAATAGATCTTCTTGAGAAAGAAGTGCAACAACTTTCTTGTGATCATAAATTTCCATGCCTTCATCTACAATTTGTAATCCAAAGGAACTTGGTGACTGCTTATCTGGAGCTGAGAAAAGTTCTATGTCATAAATGATTTTCTCAACCATTTCAGGAGAAGGCTTCTTATTTACAACTAGATCAAGAAAATTATTAGCTTTCCCAACCTCATCAGCAAAACTAATAGACTACTGATTTCCAATCATATGAAAACTATTTCTGATGGACTAAAGTGAAGTAGAGCAAAGAGTCAGAGACTCTTCACTTACTTATAAACTTTCAAGGCTTTCCTCATCAGTGTCATAGGTGACTTGTCTTCACTAATTACTACTTTCAATTTGATGATAGTGAAATTCATCCCACAAATCAACTGCTGATGACTCTAAAAGGTTAGCTTCTTCTTGGATATCATAATCGTCAATATATTGATCAAACCTTGGAGAATCATTAATATAAGTAATGTCACAACCCATACATATTGGACTATCATATTGTTTCTCTTCGAATTGATTTACAAATCTATTTTTTGACTTA
Organism: Pinus albicaulis; assembly: GCA_034641835.2. Lineage (NCBI taxonomy): Eukaryota > Viridiplantae > Streptophyta > Pinopsida > Pinales > Pinaceae > Pinus > Pinus albicaulis. Next base: position 1,286,531,459 of record CM076577.1, on the reverse strand, counting down.
TGGTATGCAAGATTAGCAGGGGAATGATTATAAAATTTTTGGTCATATGAAGTTTTAGAGGTTGTCTACATGTTTAGAAGATGATTTATTTCTTCTTCAGTTAAAAAAGGAGGCACTTTTATTTTTCCTTGGAAATAACTACAACAGTCCTCTTTCTCTTGTGATAATAGGCCTACTGGAGAGGCTAGTGGAGTCGCCAGGTGGATATTTTTAGTTGTTTTGAAGATAAGTGTCTATGGTCCTGTTAGCCCCTTATAATTTCCTTGGCAAAGAAATCAAGGGGCTAATTTGTTTTATAATCCTGCAAGGAATGCATTTCCCTTGTAAACACATCATCCTTGTAGCCTTTTCATGTTCCCTGCCTTGTGACTATCTCTCACTGCTGTTCTGAGTAAGTAAGCCTTGATGATAAAGAATTACACTCCTAAAGGATTTATTCTTCCCTTTATACCCTTGCCAAATGCTTCTTTTTCACCCCTCTGTTCCTTCCCTCGAAGTCCCCTTTCTTCCCCCTAATTCCCCCTTCCCATCCCAGAAATCCCCTCTAAAACATCCTCACTCCCTTCATTTATGTCTAAATCCCCTTCATTCCCCTATCGTTACCCTTGGATGGACTTAAAATGCTTCAAAATGGGCCAAAAACCATGTTTTCCCTATATTTGGGCCCTAGCCCCCTTCGGCCTAGCCCCCGCACTTTCCCGCCATGTAGCCTCGGCACCGAAACCACATGCTGACCCTAAAGGTGCCAGTCTCCAATGTATAGTGAGAGCATTCTCAACCGTTGATATGCACAGAACGGATGGCGATCACTGCCCCCGCAACCTGCCATGTTCATAGTTCAGTTCTCCAATCGCGCCACCGCCATCCATTTACTCGAAGATCTGACGGTCCGTGATCCTCCGCTCCTATGGCCCCCACCGCGCACTGTACCAAACCACCCAGTTTCTATCGCACTGCCTTCGGGGGGTAGGCGGTATTTTTCCATACGCCAGCGATTCCATACATCATCTGACGCGTGGCTCCTGTACGATTTCAAAACCGCTATCCCATCGCGCGTTATTGTTCGGTACAGGACGCGCATCGATATTCATGTCAGCTGTCAGATCTGCCCTTGCCTATCCAACGGTCATCTCTTAATGAAGTCACGCGGGATTTAACCCATAGTCTCCGTACCCCTAGCCCACCATTCGTCGTCCTCCACTGCACCTTCGACTGTTGATATCCTTCGAAGATCTGATGGTCCAGAATTGCCTTCCCACTGTTGACTGTTCCGTCGTCGCTCGGTTCCTCCACGTCACCTCCACGTGTGTTCGTCGTACCTCTGCCATCCCATTGCATAAATTCATTCAAAGGTCGATTTTTATAAGTTTTTCACATATAATTGTTCTGCATTCCACCAACCTTGCACCATCTCTATTCTCTACCATTCCACATGAATTTTCCGCCATTTCTCTAATGTCTTCACAGTTATCCACTGCATCCACCACCCCATTCATTGTTTTCTTAACAGTTTCATGTTCTGTAGGGTTGCAGGTGGACAGGAAATTTCCATGGCTTATTATCTCTATCACAGTGACATAGACGCAGGAAAATACCACTTCCAAAGGTCGAGATAATAAAGGATAGCTCGAGAAGGTGGCTGATAGGACTTGCATTAAAGAGCAGAGTTCAAACTCTGCAAATATTTCTGGAGCCATTAACACACAGATTTCACAGTCAAAGGTATGAGTGTAGCAGTAGAGAGCTTAAGGCACGCAAATGAAGATATTTAAGCCTTATGTTCTGAGTTTTAGATGGCAAAGCACCAGATCAGTAATCCCACAGATCATGTAGAAAGGTACAGCATGCAGAAATCAATGCATATCAGGGTTTTCTACAGCAGCAGAATTTTTTTCCTCCATAAAGGATAGAGCACCCATGCAGTGTTCAATCTATGCTGTGTTCTGGAGAGTTTTTATACCCTGAAAACAGCTGTGGTACTATCAAATCATTTATTTCATCAGTATGGCAGAATTCTTTATCATTCATTTTGTTTATTCACTAATAGCACCACACAGTACTGCAGTCAGATTACATCAGAATTATACCAGATTAGTCTGAAGACTGAAGAAGATCATTTGTTCACCCAAAGAACACCAGAGATTAATGCACAGGATTTATACAGAATGGGCTTCGACCCACTTTCTTTTCATAAATTTGATGCTGCATTTAGTTCTTCACCTACCTCCTCTGCTCCTCAGGAGATATAAATTCATGAGGAAACTCATTGTAAAGGTTGTTGATTAGTTATCAGAGAACTTCAAGTATTTTCTTGTGAGACACAATCTCTGTGTAAAGTGTTATATAGGCCGAGGAATATGTTTTTAGATTGAGTATTCAGCTATTGGCAATGTTGTACTTGATTGGTATTTCTATTTAATATGACAAGCACATTTCTTTGGATCCTGATCTGAAGCAGCGATGATGTTTTCCTATCTTTGTATTTACATTCATTTCATTTCGTTTCTACTGGCTTGCATCAGAATATTGGCATAGGATTTACCCTTGTTAGGTACCCTATGTTTCTGCTCTCCTTGCCATTTATGTTTCTCTTCTGAATGTATTATCTAAGAAATGATTTCAGTTGGTTTAACCAGTGTAGTGGATTTTATTGCCTGCTCTCTGATGTATGAATTAAATGATTTTAGTTCTTAGATGTTTCTTTTTACAGATTTAGCTGGAAGATTTGGAAACACTGGGGATTAAAGTTAGCCCTGTCCACTAGGATCCTTGTGCGACCATCTGGTCTTTAACATTGTGCTCTAAAATCTGTGTTATATCCTCCCCTCCTACTTCTCCATATCACACAATCATCTTTAAGATTCTATGTCTCAGATGACTAGCCCAACTGAAAGCTTGCACATTGATTAGCAAGTAAATCCTTTCCTGACTCCATTGCCCAATGGTTTTGAATATTTCCTAGACTACTTCACCTCTGCCTAATCCCTCTTTTCTCATCCTGGTCTTACATTGAACCCTTCTTTCCTGATAACCAGCAACCAAACCTAAACAAATAAAAAAAACAAACCCTATGCCTATAAGTAGCCTAATAGCTTAAACCTCGAGCCTAAAAGACATATACCTTTGATATAACATAGAGAGATCCCTCTCTGGCCCTAGGAGGGATAGATCCTGAGGTCTAAAAGTGGGTCTAATGTTGTCTCATCTTTTGGTATTTCCAACCTTGCCAAAACATGGGAACCCCGACATAATGGCGACTCCACTGGGGAACTTCTAAGTTTTTCTCACCTTGCTATATTATAAGCCTCAGAAAACCTACAATCTCTGGTTAGGTTGGTAGTTAAACATTCCTATTCTCACATCAACCTCGATAGCATTTGATGTGTTCTCCCATACTCTTAGACAGAGTCTAGAAAGGGCCAGGTAGCCCCCGGATCTCACACTCTTTTAGAGGTGACATATCTGGTAAATGCCCTCCCAGTCAATCTTTGAGTAGAGTTTGTTGTGTTTGGAAGATATCCTTGAAAGGGGACATCTCATAAGCACTGTGGTGGATAGTGTACCCTCCAAAAACATCTTAAACCCTTTCCACCTGGCGACTCCATATCCCCTAGACGTTTTAAAGACTCCACTACTGATTAGTAGGCCTTCTGATTATCTTGGTTCACATTAGACTCCACTGGAAGACCAACCTCCATCACAAAATCAACCACAATAGTAGAAACGAGTAGGGTTAAGCTGCTTAGTCAGAAAACAACATTCTGGCTTCTAGAACCATTCATACAAGAGCTTACCCTAACCCAGACCCACTTGAAATAGTTGACAACCCTGAGAATATCCTCAAAGGATCTCACACACATAAACAAACAAATATTTCCAACCACATCCATAGAGCTAAATTTGCACCAGAAGATCTTACAGCTCTATCACACTTTCGCCTTGACATCTTGGGAATAGACATACCCCTCCTGCTACACCTCCTGATATACATTTTATACAAAACTTGGGGCTCAGTCATCCTAGATCTACTCATCAGTATTCTGCTGGTCATAACATCCCTGTCATCCACATACCAGCTGTCCAAGTCAATCCTTTACCTCATCAAAACATCATCATGGCAGCCTAGTATGCACCTCTGGTTTTACCTCAACTTCTAGTACCCTTACCAAATGATTATCAGTCAAATATGCCACACTTCACTGCAAGGGAGTCCATCACATCCCAACATCATGTAGATAAGATGGAATATTCTTTTGACTACATGGAAATAGATGATGATATAGTCAAAATGAGAATTTTTTCCTAGAGCTTAGGGGGTGATGTGAAGAAATGGTTTAAAGGCCTACCTCCAGGTAGCATAAATGATCTTCCAGCATTATATCATAATTTTATAAGAAAATGGGAAACTAAGGCTAACCCTCGCCAACTCTTAGCAGAATACATGAGCCTTAAAAGAAATGTAGGAGAGAGTGTGCATGATTACACAATGAGATTTAACAGCATTTACAATGCTCTCCCTCCACATATGAAACCTTCACAAGGCATGGCTCTAGCGAAATACCCCAAAGGCTTTGATGCTAACATGGCCTATGAGCTTAGGGATAAAGAATACAACACATTGGAGGACATGCAGAAAGGAGCAGTGAACATAGAGGAAAATATGATTGAGAAAAGAGCAAGAATGAGGTCTGAGAAGAGGGTAACATATAGAGATGACAATGTAGCTTCCACATCTGAGCCAAATCATGATCATATATCTAAAAAAGTGGACAAGCTATACCAAATGATGGAGAAAATGGTTTTCACTGTCAATAACCAAAACCGAAACCAAAATTAGAACCAGAACTTTAGAAGAAACAATGCCACTCCCAACAAACAAAGAGAATCAGATCAACGAGTTATTCCCCCATTCCAGGAAAATTTTTTAGATGAAGACGAGGGGATCATAGAAGAGTCTGAGGGAAATTCAATAAACATGTTTGAAACAGAGGATTCAATCCATAACTATTACTCAGACACTATGGATTTATTGAATACGAATTAGTGTTTGTCCCTAGGAGTCAAAACGTCATTGCAAACAAATTAGCTTGCCTGGCTAGTTCATACCCTAAGACTCAAATCGACCAACAGATCATCATTCAGACTAAATTCAGACCTGCAGTGCCAGACAACGAAAAATATTGGCAGGTTTTTGAAGGTGATAAATAGATCGAAGATTTCCTGGTAGGCAGGAACGAGTTTGAATTTTCCGTTTCAGACTCTAAATCTGACAGTAGCTGCCTAAGTGAAGAATCCTCAGATGGGGAAGAAACGCACTGTAACATAGAAATTAACACTCTAACTGAAGAAACTGGAAGTCCAACCAGAAAGTGTGAAAATGCAGAAAATGAGGAGATGGAAGTGCTGCACGCCAAAGATAAGAATATACCCAGAGGTCTGGCACCCTTAGAGGACCTTTTTGACTTTGGTGATGTAGCAAAAAAGCCCACTATAGAACATGCAGACTCTAACGTGGAAGAATGCAACATAGGCACTGAAGATAAACCCAAAATGATTAAATTAGCTAAGTCTCTACCTATGGACATGAAGAAAAAATACATTGACCTTTTCAAGGAATTCATTGATGTGTTCGCCTAGAGTTATGAAGACTTAAAGGCCTATGAAACAAATATCATACAGCATAAGATACCCTTGAAAGAGAATCAGAAGCCCTTTAGACAAAAACTTCGCAGAATAAACCCAAAACAATTGCCTGCAGTAGAAAAAGAAATTAAGAAGATGTATGAGGCAGGTATAATTGTACCTGTGAGGTCCTCTGATTGGGTATCAAACTTAGTGGCTGTGAGAAAGAAAAAAGGTGAGATCAGATTGTGTATAGACTTCAGAAATCTTAATAGAGCCTCACTCAAAGACAACTACCCTTTTCCAAGAATGGAACATATCCTTCAGAGGGTAGTATGCTCTAAAAGGATCTCCCTGCTAGATGGTTTTTCAAGTTATAACCAAGTCTTAGTAATCCCAGAAGACCAACTCAAAACAGCCTTTACCACTCCATGGGGCACCTTTATGTATGTAAAAATTCCCTTTGGACTGATGAACGCTGGGGCAACCTTCAAAAGAGCAATGGATATAGCTTTTTTAGATGAGATAGGGCACTTCATTGTTACTTACTTAGATGACATAACAGTCTATTCTAAGACTGAAGAAGAACATCTGAAACATCTGAGAAAAGTGTTCGAAAAATGTAGAAGGTTTGGTTTGTCACTGAATCCCAAAAATACTATATTTGGGCTGCAAGAAGGTAAACTTCTTGGCCACATTATATCCGAAAAGGGAATCAGGATAGACCCACAGAGAGTTGAGGGAATATTCATAATCACACACCCGAGAAACATCAAAGAATTACAGTCCTTCATTGGGAAAATCAACTTCCTTAGGAGATTTATCCCAAACCTGGCTGAACACCTTAGGAATATGACCAACATGCTAAAGAAATGTGAGGGAGTTAAATGGACTGTTGGAGCTAAAAAATATTTTGAATCAGTAAAAATTGCACTTACCCAAGCTCCTATTCTAATCAGCCCAGATTTCTCTAAAGATTTCCTGATTTTTTCATTGACCTCCAAGCATACGATAGCTGCAGTCCTACTGCAGAAGAATCCAGAGGGAATGGAATAGCCCATTTCTTTCTTCAGAAAAGCACTCAAAGATGCACCCTTGAAATACAACATAATGGAAAAACAGGCCTATGCTATGATTAAGGCCTTGAAAGACTTCAGGGTGTACATATTGCATTCTCACACCATAACTTATGTGCCCAGCATCATAGTCAAAGATATACTGTCCCAAGACCTAGATGGAAAGAGGGGAAAATGGATTGCTGTGATTTTAGAATATGACCTTGAGATAAAACCCACCAAACTGATTAAAGGTCAGGGCTTAGCTCGATTAATGGCTGAATAAAACTTACAAGCCCTAGACATTAACATGATAAATACCTTGGATGAGCAACAAGAATTGCCTAATCCCACTGTTGAGGAAAAATTTCAGAGCTCTCCTTGTTATTCAAACATTATGTATGTGCTCACCAACCTCAACGCTCCACCTGAACTGTCTAAAACCAAGACCAGATTCCTGAAACTAAAGGCCAGAAATTACTACATTCTAAATAAAAATTTATACTGGAAGAATCATAATGGCCTATTGGTTAAATGTTTGCCTGAAAATGAGGCAGAGAGGGTTAAACAAGAATTCCATGCTGGATAATATGGAGGCCACCTGAGCTGGAGGGCCACTGCAAACAAAATACTCAGAGCTGGTTACTACAGGCCCACGCTCTTCAATGATGTCCATAAGATGATAATTTCCTGCCACAAATGCCAGATCTTTGAAGGAAAAAGAAAACTCCTTCCCTTACCTATACAACCCATCACTGTTGAGGGTCCCTTTCTACAATGGGGCCTAGATTTCATAGGGGATATTCACCCTACTTCTTCTGCACAACACAAATGGATCCTAACAGCCACAGACTACTTCACAAAGTTGATAGAGGCCATACCCACCAGGAATGCCACCGATTCAATCATCATTAGTTTCCTAGAAGGTCACATCCTCTCTCCGTTTGGCTGCCCAAGGAAAATAATCACTGATAATGCTACTACTTTTGGATCCAAGAAAATGGTTGATTTTTGTCACAGGTATCAAATAGAACTCGGTCATTCAACTTCCTATTACCCTCAACGTAATGGATTAGCTGAATCATCAAATAAGAGCCTGGTGATCATCATCAAGAAGCTGCTGGAAGAGAACAAAAAGTCATGGCATAACAAGTTGGTGCATGCTTTGTGGGCCGACAGGCTTACAACAAAGAAGTCCATCGTCACCATTCCAGCTTGTTTATGGAACAAAAGCGGTATTCCCTACCAGCCTTGGGATACCAGTGATCAAGCTAGTTCAAGAGATACAGACAGAAGAAGACAGTATGGTGAGAAGGATAAACCAAATGATTCACCTTCAACAAACAAGGGAAGAGGTTTACAACAGAGCAGTGAAAGTTCAGGAAAATATAAAGAAATTGTTTGACAAGAGAACCAAAGCTGCTGATTTCAAAATTGGGGATAAAGTTCTGAAATGGGACTCAAAGAGAGAGGATAAAGGAAATCATAGAAAGTTTGATAGTTTGTGGCAAGTTCCATACATCATCCATGGCACTATGGGTCCAAATTCCTTCTTCCTACAAGAATTAGATGGTACATAACTGTTTGGGGGTCCTGTCAATGGAAGGATGCTCAAACACTACTTCTGCTGATTTACAATTTCTGGTTTCCATTTCCAGTGTACATACCATTGCAGGTTTTATTTTCAAAGAAAAAGAGAAATTTTTTCAAAAAACAGAGGAAAGGGAGAGGTTCAGACATGCTTAAACATGAACCTCTGATGTGCAAAGGATTGGCTCTAATAAGCTCAAAACCTGAGCCAAAGAAAGCAAAGGCAGTTGGTCCTAACCTGGTCAAAATCTGGACCAGCAAAGAAAAGAAGGAATCAGCTCTAACATGCCCAAAACCAGAGCTGAAATAAAGAAAAGAAGTGACTCTAACATGCTCAAAACTTTAGTCACAAAGAGAAGAAGGATACTTCAAGTTTCAAATCTCAAGCCTTCACAGTTTTGTTTTCAATTTTTCTGCAAATTTTGTCCATGTGCAACTATCTTTATGCCTTGGACTCACAGCAAGTCAGACAGTCTAATCCTGGCTTGACTGTTTTTCAATTTCTGTCGTAGAATATAGAGAAGAAATCTGTTGGACAGTTTAATCCCAACAGATATTAGATTAGGTAGAGAAACATATGAGACCAACAGTCTAATCTGGTCTCATGGAGAAATAAGGGTAGAAATAGAATAGGTTTATTTTCTGTTTGCAAAAATAAATGATGTAAAGGGTCTGCTAGTTCAAATGTGCCCCAGAAGAAAAAATGCTAGGATTGTAGGAAGGGTAGGTAGTTTGTTGGGAAAGTGTTTCTGCTGATGTAATGTCTTCGTACTGTGGCAGCTGAAAATCAAAGAGGAAGGTGGCTTCAAGTAGCAGGCATCTGGCCTACACCAAAGATCTATTCTCTAAATTCTTGACTCCTTCAAGAAGAAGCCATCCCCATGTGGAGCCACTATTTTCCCCTTATAATTTCCTTGGCAAAGCAAGCAAGGGGCTAATTTGTTTTATAAGCCTGCAAGGAATGCATTTCCCTTGTAAACACATCATCCTTGCAACCTTTTCATGTTCACTGCCTTGTGACTATTTCCCACTGCTGTTCTGAGTAAGTAAGCCTTGATGATAAAGAATTACACTCCTAAAGGCTTTATTATTCCCTTTATACCATTGCAAAATGCTTCTTTTTCACCCCTTTGTTCCTTTCCTTGAAGTCCCCTTTCTTCCCCCTAATTCCCCCTTTCCATCCCAGAAATCCCCTCTAAAACGTCCTCACTCCCTTCGTTTGTGTCTAAATCCCCTTCATTCCCCTATCGTTACCCTTGGCTAGCCTTAAAATGCTTCAAAACGGGCCAAAAACCATGTTTTCCCTATATTTGGGCCCTAGCCCCCTTCGGCCTAGCACTCGTACTTTCCCTCCATGTAGCCTCGGCACCGAAACCACACAATGACCCTAAAGGTGCCAGTCTCCAATGTATAGCGGGAGCATTCTCAACCATTGATATGCGCAGAACGGATGACAATTTCTGCCCCCGCAACCTCCCATGTTCACATTTCATTTCTCCGATCGTGCCACTACCATCCATTTACCCGAAGATCCGACGGTCCGCGATCCTCCACTCTTGTGGCCCCCACTGCGCACAGTACCAAACCACCCAATTTCTATCGCACCGCCTTCGGGCGGTAGGCAGTATTTTTCCATAGGCCAGCGATTCCATACATCATTTGATGCGTGGCTCCTGTACGATTTCAAAACTTCTATCCCATCGTGCGTTATTGTTCGGTACAGGACGCATAGTGATATTCATGTCAGCCGTCAGATCTTCCCTTGCCCATCCAACGGTCATCGCTCAATGAAGTCGTGCGAGATTTAACCCATAATCTCTGTACCCGTAGCCCACCGTTCATCGTCCTCTGTTGCACCTTCGACTGTTGATATCCTTCGAAGATCTGATGGTCCAGAATTGCCTTCCCGCTGTTGACTGTTCCGTCGTCGCCCCGTTCCTCCGCGTCACCTCCACGTGTGTTTGTTGTACCTCCGCCATCCCATTGAATAAATTCATTCAAAGGTTGATGTTTATAAGGTTTTCACGTATAATTGTTCCGCATTCTGCCAACCTTGCGCCATTTTCATGCATTTTCCACATGCATTTTCTGCCATTTCTCTAACGTCTTCACAGTCATCCACTGCATCCACCACCCCATTCATTGTTTTCTTAACAGTTTCATGTTCTACAGGGTTGCAGGTGGACAGGAAATTGCCATGGCTTATTATCTCTGTCACAGTGACATAGACGCAGGAAAGGACCACTTCCAAAGGCCGAGATAATAAAGGATATCCTGGGAAGGTGGCTAACAGGACTTGCATTAAAGAGCAGAGTTCAAACTCTGCAAATCTTTCTGGCGCCATTAACACATAGATTTCACAGTCAAAGGTATAAGTGTAGCAGTAGAGAGCTTAAGGCATGCAAATGAAGATATTTAAGCCTTATGTTCTGAGTTTTAGATGGCAAAGCACCAGATCAGTAATCCCACGGATCATGCAGAAAGGTACAGCATGCAGAAATCAATGCATATTAGGGTTTTCTACAGTAGCAGAATGTTTTTCCTCCATAAAGGACAGAGCGCCCATGCAATGTTCAATCTATGCTGTGTTCTCGAGATTTTTTCTACCCTGAAAACAGCTCTGGTACTATCAGAGCATTTATTTCATCAGTATGGCAGACTTCTTTATCATTCATTTTGTTTATTCACCAATAGCACCACACAGTACTGCAGTCAGAGTACATCAGAAATATACTAGAGTAGTCTGAAGACTGAAGAAGATCATTCGTTCACCCAAAGAACACCAGAGATTAATGCACATGATTTATATAGAATGGGCTTCAACCCTCTTTCTTTTCAGAAGTTTAATGTTGCATTTAGTTCTTCACCTACCTCCTCTGCTCCTCAGGAGCTATAAATTCATGAGGAAACTGATTGTAAAGGTTGTTGATCAGTTATCAGAGAAATGCAAGTATTTTCTTGTTAGACACAGTCTCTGTGTAAAGTGTTAGATAGGCCGAGGAATATGTTTTCAGATTGAGTATTCAGCTATTCGCAATGTTGTACTTGACTGGTATTGCTATTTAATATGACAAGCACATTTCTTTGGATCCTGATCTGAAGCAGTAGTGATGTTTTCCTATCTTTGTATTTACATTCATTTCATTTCGTTTCTACTGGCTTGCATCGGAATATTGGCATAGGATTTACCCTTGTTAGGTACCTTATGTTTCTGCTCTCCTTGCCATTTATGTTTCTCTTCTGAATGTATTATCTAAGAAATGACTTTAGTTGGTTTAACCAGTGTAGTGGAAGTTATTGCCTGCTCTCTGATGTATGAATTAAATGATTTCAGTTCTTAGATGTTTCTTGTTATGGATTTAGCTGGAAGATTTGGGAACACTAGGGCTTAACGTTAGCCCTGTCCACTAGGATCCTTGTGCGACCAGTTGGTCTTTAACGTTGTGCTCTGAACTCTGTGTTATATCCTCCCCTCCTACTTTTCCATATCACACAATCATCTTTAAGATTCTATGTCTCAGATGACTAGCCCAACTGAAAGCTTGCACATTGATTAGCAGTAAATCCTTTCCTGACTCCATTTCCCAATGGTTTTGAATATTTCCTGGAATACTTCACCTCTGCCTAATCCCTCTTTGATCATCCTGGTCTTACATTGAACCCTTCTTTCCTGATAACCAGCAACCAAACCTAAAAAAATCAAACAAACAAACCCTGTGCCTATAACTAGCCTAATATCTTAAACCTCGAGCCTCAAACACATATACCTTTGATATAACATAGATAGATCCCTCTCTGGACCTAGGAGGGCTAGATCCTGAGGTCTGAAAGTGGTTCTGATGTTGTCTCATCTTTTGGTATTTCCAACCTTGCCAAAACATGGGAACCCCAACAGGTCCACCACTAATACTAACAAAAATCCAATTTAGAAATTTTTTGGGGTTTCCTGAGTTTTCTATATGCAGCCCTTAAGGTATGTAAGAGTGTCCTATAGCTGAGTCATCATTTTGCTAAGATGGTAAAAAATATAGTTTCTACTCTTCAGAAAATACATAAGTTTTCTAATTTTGACTGAGACTTTGAGAGCTCCTGAGGGATACCTAGGATGTTTTGACTCAAGGTCCACCGTGATCACCATTATGTTTGTGAGCGGTGGGATAAATTCATAAGATAGTTTTCTTAAGGGCTGTTGAAATGTTTAGGAAAGTCTAAGTTTGTTTTTTACTCAGAGTCCCACCGTGATCACCACTATGTTAGTGTCCTGTAATTTGGAAAATTGGTAGACCAAATGCCAGGGTAACATCAGACCAATCTTTGGAGTCCTAGGATCTATCCTTCCTATACTCAGAGAGGGCTCTCTCTATTATGTAAAGGATGTGAACTTGTTCGCATTGTATGTTTGATTTTAGGCTAGTTTTTAAGTATATTTTGGTTTTTTTTGGTTTTGAGGTAAAACTAATCAAGTAAGACAAATGGAAAGAGATTTCATCAAATCAACAGGGCTATGGGGTCAGATAAAGTCAAGGATGTCTAAATGATGGACAAGGTGTACTGCAGGGCCGATTTAGCAAGATTAATGGATCCTTTGGGTGAGGTATGAGGTGAAATGAACATTAAGTTTGTGAAAAACGAAGAATTCTTAAACATATATAGTTTGAAAGAAAATACTCATGAGATAGGGAAAACCATTAATCTCTATGAACAATACTCAAACTGATAAACATGAAAGATAAAATTTCAGGTGAGGCATAGAAGCATAAGAACTCCTAACTTTAGAAATTCACCTTGCAACTATAGGGAAAACATATAAGATTAAACAAATAACTTAATATATGGAGAGGAAGCTCCTAAACAACATATGGCAAACTATCAGGAACTCTAAAACAAGTTGGTAAGCATGGACAAAAGGCAAGATCGAACAAGACCTCTTTGACTTGACCTAAGCAATCAATATTTTATAGAAAGGTTTCAGAAATAGAGTTTTGAGAACTTCAAATAAGCAGGGCATACCTTAAATCAGATTTGATAGCTAACATATTGACCGTCAATGAAACAAATGAAAATTTCTTGATGGACCTAAGGAGCAGTTAAGAATTCCTTATAATGACCAAGAAGAAGAAAACATCAAAGTTGTAATAAACAGGAGGTTTAACGTGCTTCCATGAGCATACCTCAACCTATACTTTTCTGATATACAAAAAATAAGAAGCATGAAACATTTATGAAAACAAGAAGACATAAAAAAATTAGGTAAACATCACCATTCATGAAGCTATGGAATCCTGCACACAATGCACCTCCACCATCAAGCCAAGCAAGACATTCATCCACTTCATAAAACCAATATTTTCTCCAAGCTCATAAAACTATGCATTTCTCTCAACATGTCAAGTTCTCCTGTTTTTTACAATGAATGCTCATGGTTTATATAAGAGAGGAGGAGAAAGAGCTCACTAGAGCAACTAGAAGGCCATTGTCCAAAGCAAAATATCTAAAACTGTCCTTGAGGCCTTACAAGGTCCAAGGCACAAAATATTTCTCTAAAATATCTTTTTCGGACCAAAACAGAAAAAATATTGACTTTTAATCTCTAACATACATGATGGAACTTTCCTAACGCACATTTTCCTTGTCCTCACATAGGAATGTAGAAAACTGTCTATTTTTTGGTAGAATTGCCAGGCACGCAGCACCAAAAAAGGTCTTTTTGAAGTGAGGTTTTGCAGGCTTTGCTGATGTCGAAAAAGGTTCCGTGATGACCTGTTGGAAATATATGGGTGTATACTTTCCAAATATACTTAAGTGTTTTAAATATGGTCTCTAGAAGCTACTCAAAAAGTGGAAAATGTGTAGAAACCCAGGGGCACAACACCTGCTCAGAAACAGTGGCAGAAAGGTTTAAAAATGGTTGTTTTTGGACCTTTTGAGGGACCAAAACAGCTCCACATGAGCTAAAAATTTATGAACATACTCCCCTAGTTCCAAGGAATCCAAAAATGTAAACTTTTCCTGTTGAAGATGCTCTGATAAAAATCACACCGTCTGGGGTGCTGCGCTCCTATGCCTAAAAATTCACAAAAAAACAAAAGTGTCCAATTTTGCCCAAATTTGGTGAGTGGATCCATCAAGGGTCCATAGGAACCTATAATGAAGCTTGAGCCAATATTCCAAGCCTAGATTGGTCTTTTCCATATTTTGGCATTGGGCACCTCCTTTGGGCAACTTTGAGTTTTTTTCTAGCAAACTGATTTAGCTTTTTGTAATGTTGGGTCATATTTCTTTGTAAGCCTAAATCCTTGTTTGGTTTCTCCAATTTGGCCTCTAAATGCAAGTTTTCCCTTTCTAGCCATGATTCTTTGTAATTTTCAACTTCCAAGGCTAGGAGCTCAGTGAGAGGGAATTTCTGCACTCGGGCTAATTCTTCTTCTCTCTGTTTTTCTAATGCTTTCCTAATACCCATGGTCTTAGGCCTCTTCCTAGTTGGCCCTTCTTCTTCATCATCTTATTCATAGTCACCCATGTAATCTTCTAGCTTCACTTGTGATTTATGAGCGTCTCTTTTATACTTTAGTGCCCAGGCTTCATAAATGGAAAGTTGGGCACTAATTTGCGCGTTTTGTGTTTGTAGGAAATGAATGATATGTTTTGACCTTTCCAAATCATTCACCAAATCTGTAACTTGTGCATCCCGGTCTTGTAAGAGGGAAATAAGAATCCCTGTTTCATTATCCTCATCATTGTCAATGTGGATGAGTTCAAATTCCCTCTCTTTCATGGCTACTTTCTTGTTCTTCCATTTCCTTCTTCCCTTTTTCCTTCATGGGATTCTTACCCTTGCCTTTCTTTGGCAGTTTACCTCTGCTCCTTAATGCCCTGGTGACGTTTCTTTTTACTGCTTGAATGAATTTTCTTTTCACTGTTTTGGTGAATTTTCCTTCACTGGTTTTCAGGAGGAGTGCATGGCCCCTTGCCTTCTGGAGGCGGCAAACACATGCCTCTTACCTTTCTGATAAGGGATGATGGGAGGTGTTAAAGACTGGGCTTGTTCAATCCAATCACTTATAGCCCTAGGACTATCTTTTTCTTCAAGATTTTTTTCTGTGGGTATCCATTTGTCACCTTTCTGTTGGCAGTCCCTTTGATTATCAATTTCAACATTTAAAATGATCTTATCACCAGGAGGATCTTTAAAAATGTCATGCTCTATTTCTGTGTGGTGGGAGGTGCCAAAGTTTGATACTTTTTTCATCTTCAAGACTATCCTTGTCTTTACCCTTTTCTATGTTGTCTTGACTATTCTCATCATTAGGATTTTTTCCATCATTTCCTTGTGTACTTAAGACCACTCTGAAAACTGTCTCTGGACTACCTTCATCAATTTCCTCTTTGCTGTGACTATCTTCCTCTTGCTTCTTGTCCTTATCTGTGATGTTGTTTCTATTGTTTTTCCCTTGGCTATCAGTGTCCTTTTCTTTACTAGGAGTCTCGACACGTCGTCCTCCTTCCTCACCATGAGTATCACTTCTTGAAACTTTGTTTTCTCCCTAATTTGTATTTTTAGAGCTAATGTTGTTTTGAGTGTCTTCTTTTTGGCTATCTACCTATTTGCTGCTATCTTTACTGCCTTCCCCTTTACCGTCTTCATTTTCTTTGCTGTTTCTAACATGATCAGGACTATTTTCCTTAAGGCCTTCATCATCTTTTCCCTCACTATTTGTATCTTCTTCCTCATTCTCATATTCCTCACACTTTTCCTCACTTTGATCATTTCTGCTTTCTTCCTCATCAGTGTTTTTAGAGCTGCTGCTATTTTGACTACCCTCCTCTTGAATGCTTTCATATTCTTCACTGTTTGACTCATCTTCATTAATTTCCTCTTCTTCATTGGTTTCCTCTTCTTCATCGATTTCCTCTTCATTTTCAGATTGTCCCTTATTTTCATCAATTTCCTTTTCATTGTCTTCATCCATTTCCTTTTTGTTCTCTTCATCAGTTTCAGTAGTGCTTTCTTCAGGATTAGCATTACTTTCTTTAAGGTCAATACTTCTTTTGTTAGGATCACTTCTATTTGGAGAAGGTGTCTAAAGGATTTTTTCTTGGGAGAGTGATTCATGGGAGGAAAGTTAAACATAGTCAGTGGAGGGTGATGAAGGAGTATGAGGAAGATTTTGAGAGGAGGATGGCACATTTTGCAATGGGATGGAGGATGAACAGGTAAAGTCATCATGGGTGATAAAGGCTTCCCAAGGAACACCTTGTTGCTCCAGTTGGTGAGTTATAATGATTTTGAGAAGAGAGTGATGAAATAGGCTTGCCATCTAGTGAGATGGAGGTTTCTTTTTCATGATGGTAGACATTTTTTCAATGCTTTTGCATAGGAAATAAGGCAATTTTAGTAGCTTGGTCCTGGTGAAGTGCACAAGGAGCCGAATATGATATGAGTAGATCTGGGAGAACCTACCCTCAGAGGTAAAATATTTCATGACAATCTTCATGAGGAGGGAATACCTGCCAAGTAGATGTGAAAAAGGAAAAATGGTTTTGCATGCAGCTTGACAACTGGGCTTTAGAAAAGGCTGATAGTGGGTTAAGTCAAGATATGTTTGTTTAAACCATTTCTCACCTATGCAAGGGATCCTAGTGGCTTTAAATACAACTTTAGGGGTCAACTCAAAATTTAACCCTGCCAGATGAACCTGATGCTTGTGAAGCCTTAAGGCAAATAACTTAGTCAATTTAGGATGGCTTTTGATTTCTTATACCTTGTTGCAGAACTAAAAACATCCTAATTCTTGGAAATAATACAAGATAGTAGCTGAGGCAATTAGCTCTTTGGTGTCCATTGTTACAGGTCAAAATACCTCCTCATCAGCTCAGAGGGGAAGACAAATATGGAAGAAGTACAAAGACCTAAATTAAACCTATTTCTGCCAGGGTAACGCATATATAAAACAGAACAAGGGCGTTATAACGCAGTCAAGAAATATATTGGCCGCGTTAGTGGCTAGGGCAACGCTCTGTTTACACTTGATGGTCGCGTTACCCGTGTTTTAAGTTTGAATTGGGAAAAAAGCGCAGAGAAAGATTTGAATATCCAACTTTCCCTCACGAAGGAGTCAGTGCACAAAGGAAACTGCAGAAGCACCAGTTCATTATTGGTCATTTCCATAGAAGACTGAACTCCAAGAGAGGCAAAAGCATGGAGATCAAGGAAACATCTAAGCCTTTTCCATTCCAAACTAGTGGAAAGAGAAGGGCAACAATGGATTTCTCCCTCTCCTATAAGAAGGAGCTGAAGGCTTTTAATTGAAGGTCGAAGGATTGATCAAAAGTTCTTGCATACTTGTGGAATAGAGAATAGTGTGAGATTGTGAAGGCCAAGAGTCAAAGAGGCTCCTAGAGAGCTTGTTGGCTTGGACTTCTTCACTTGATAGAGAAGAGAGATTGGGAGACTAAGGAGGGCTTGGTACAACCGATGGTTGTAATCCTCCTTCTTTCAAAATCAATAGAAATATGTTCGTTTTGTCCATTCGATGCTTAATGTTATATTGTTATTTCAATATTTGTTTAGTATGATATGAATGGCTCAGATGTGTATAATCTAGATGTTTATTGTTGATTTAATTGATAGAATACTTGTTATATCAGAAGTTACGCGGGTGCTTTGACTGATTGCAGGATTCAGATTTGGAGTCGGTGAAGAAGGACTCTTGCTTTGCTGCGTGGTGCTCTCCAAAGGATTCTGAAGTTGTCAAAGAGGTAATTCTCTATTGTATTCCTTCAAGTTATTTCAAGCTAATATGAACATGCTCATACCATCTTTGTGAACAGCATAGCTAATCTGACTGTCTGCCTCGGGCACCAGAAAGCCTTGAGAGGGATCTACGCAAACCAACCACCCAAGCAGTTTACCCTATAGCATCCATAGGTTTGAATCTATTGGGCTTGCCTCCTTTCTTGGCCTGTCTTCTGGGTCTTTGAGGCTCATCACTTTCTTCTTGAGACATAATGACTAGGATTATCTTTCTTTCAATTTCGAAACAAAAATACTCTTTATAGATGAAGTGTAGAGGAGAGAGGCTTTCAGGAGTCTTAGGACCTTTAAAACAAAGCTGGATATTCAAAAGAGGAAAGGCTACTCTTATATGTATATTTTTTCATCGAACTTCCTTAGACTCAAATTTAACCTTACTTGGCACCTTTACAGTTCAAAAAATTGATGAGGAGATACAAATTGATGAAAAATACCTCTTTTAACTCTTCTTTGTGATAAGAAACACATTTTGTTGAAAAAAAGAAATTTTGGCCTTTTTTATGAATTCATGAGCAGTGGTGCGGTTTTCCTTCAGGTGCACAGTGTCTGCCCATTTGGCCCCTGCACATGGCATGTGTGATGGGCACCATGGTGGGTGTGCAGCACCCTCTGCCCAGGTGGCCTCTGCATGCGGACTATGCGAAAATTGTAATGCTGGGCACGTAGAACCCTTGGCCTAGGAAGCCGCTGCACATGGGGTATACGAAAAGGAGCAGTGTTGGGCATGCAACACCATCGGGCTGAGCGGCCCCTGCACGAGGAGATGGGTGGTGTGTTGGGTGCTTTCAGGTGGCAGGCTCTACACATTAAGTGATCAACAGAACGCACAGCACAACTACACATGCGCAACGTCCTATGCAAAAATACACTGAGTACATCTACATGCACGCGGCACCAATCTATAGGCGCGCAACGTCTTTGGTTTTTTGCCCGAGAAGGTTCTTCAAAAAAATCAAAATCCCTCCTCCTTTTTGCTAAAGACGAAATGAATGAAAAAGGTTGTTGGGGGTATTTATATCCCTGTTTTAAAATTATTTTAAGAGGGAAAAACTCCTCCCCTTTAGTTCAAAAAAAATAATCCTCATTTTCTCCTT
The DNA here is from genome assembly GCA_034641835.2 of Pinus albicaulis. Classification (NCBI taxonomy): domain Eukaryota; kingdom Viridiplantae; phylum Streptophyta; class Pinopsida; order Pinales; family Pinaceae; genus Pinus; species Pinus albicaulis. Next base: position 1,286,512,284 of record CM076577.1, on the reverse strand, counting down.
TTGACTATTTTTTCAATATGACAACTTTTTGGGAGTCAGTCTTTGTCATTTCAAGGTGAATTAAAAACCATAATGCCTCCATGCTTAGAAACAAACCTGTGACCATCCTTTGTGTGATATTTTAACCAATCAAACATTAATGGTTACTCTTTTAACACAAAAGGCACCTAGAGCCTTGAAAAAACAAATTTCTTCACCTTTTGAACTTCAAAAACATTTATTTGATGGAGTTTTGTATCTTTTTCCTTATCTTCAGAATGATAATACCAGGAAAACTTTTACAGCTTCTGTTTTTGATGAAGGAGGTGTTTATGCCTATTTTCTTGTGTCTCCAATCTTCTGAAAATGTCTGAGAAAAATTTCCACTGTGAGGTCAACAAACAGCTTTTGAGTTTTCGAACAAAAAATACCTGTTGTTTTCTTCTTTAGTGTGATTGTCCTTTTGTAGTAGTCTTAGTCTTTTCCTTTGATGGTGCCTCTGATGATTTTTTGTCTTGTTTGTAGCGGCATGGAAAAAGGGCATATGTACCTCTCTCATTTATGTTTTGAACCATCTTAAGGGCACCTTTGCCAAAATGTGCCATGTTGTTCACATATTACTGATTTTTTCTATGATTTTGCGCAAAGACTCAAATGAGCAGTATGTTACCTCTTATAGTGGCATCAAGATCTCTGCAGTAGCCTTGAGTTTGTTGTGATTTTTAGCCCTTATGGATGATGTTATAAGATCTTCTAGGTATCCCTTTTTTGTAGTAAAAAACTTGATTTTCCTATGCTTTTAGCTCACTGTACCTCTGTGCAAAATGCCAACTATCTTTGACTGAAGATTTTCTTTGGTGCCTCTCTTTTTCCCTGTTTTTATTTAGTTCAATCATCAAGACATCCCTGTAGAGATGTATTTGATAAGGTGACTTAGCCTTGGAAGATTTTACTGTTGGTTTAGGAGGGGCCACCTTGGAGTTTGTTTGAGTGCCTTCTTTTTAGAAAAATGACTATTTCAGCTCTGCTTCTCTTGATTTTACCATTGGAGCTCCATTGAAACAGAAATGCACGAGACATGATGGTGCATGAATTAAGGAAGACTAATAGCTTTGTTAGCAAGGTTTTTAGGAAAGAGCTCTTGACTGATGGTTAAAAACATAGTTTTTTAACCAGACACAGGGCTTTTTTAGATATCTTACCTAAGCACCATCACCTACAAACCTAGACACTTTGTTATTACTCTGAAGGTTTTTCTAGACACACTTTTGTCATCAATAGTGACTTGGGCAGCAGGAAAATACAAGGAAATACTTGACTTATCTTGGCTAGACAATTTTGTGAAATAGGAAGATTTCAGGCATCATAAGTAAGATTTTTATAGACAGAAGTAATAATCATGGATAGAGTAAAGCCTACCAGTATAGGATGGGGTTTTTCAAGGATGAACATTTTAATCACAGCAGACAAAAAAAACGGAAAAGTTAAAAAAATTCTTTGAGGGGATTTCTAGAGGAAAAAATGATTGTTTGAATTTGGTTTCTAGAAAACCTTGATAAAGCATATAGTCATCTAAACAGCTGAAAAATACTGATGACTAACACAATCCATGGGAAATCATGGGTCAACGTTACTTCACATATCTTCTTAACCAGCATGTCGCCTGGTTCACATGTCACTCAATTCGTTAGGTACATATTCTTAACAAACCATTAAATTGAAAATTGGAAATTATGGTATAAATCTAAATGAGATTCTCTTTGTTCCAAGAATAATATATTATATAATTAACAAGGAAAAGCATGTGAAGCTATAATATCATATGCCCCCCCCCCCAACTTCACTCCTAATTCCCCATACCCAATCTATCTATTATAATATATTTTAAAGAAATATAGTAACATTCAAACATAAAAACTAGGAAAAGAAAAATTTAAGGTGAAAAAAAGAGAACAAGCCAACTTAAAACATATAAATACATACCTTGTACTCTTCAATATTTTCATAGCATTAATATTCTTCCTCATCTATCTCATCATTTGTATCATCTAGTTTTAAATTCATGTATAAAGGATTCACCATGTCAAGATCATCATCATCACGAACATGCTCTTCCACATTTGGTTCAACTTATTTAAGTTATTTGTCTGACACAATGTCAATATCATATAGTTCATCGAAATTAAAATTGTCTTTATTAACATATATTTATTGAACTTCTTCAACATATTAATATGAAACTGCATGAATCCCCTACTCCTCCATATCATCTTCTCCTTCAATTTCATATTCTTCTGCTACATTATATTTTATAGGCCTTCATATGGGATCATATCTAACAACATATGACCAACACGCTTGACCTAGAATGTCTATATAAGCTACCTATTCACACAGGATTTGAATAACATGTGGCTCATATCCTAGCTCAAGATTCCTTGTATCAACCATGCTAAATCCATTATCATGCTTAATAATAGTTCTATTAGGGTCACCTTCATGGATTCGTAGCCTAAACCATTTGAAATCGAACACAACTACTTTAAACGATTCAAATAACCCCTCAATAATATCATGCAGATGCCCATAGTATAAATTCTGAGAGAGTTCTATTTTTTTTTACCTCTGGAGAAAACATTAATAACGTGAAAATACTACAATTATCATAATATTAGAAGTTTTCATCTTTTCATCGAAACTTTTGATGTGAAATTTATGACCATTGCACCACATTTTGTTGTTTCTTTTCAAATGCAATATATCAAACACATAGAAAATGCATTGTAAATTGATAATCATACATACTTATACTTTCAAAATTTAAAAATTAAGAAAAAACATGTCATCAATATAACTGTAAAAAATCTAAGTATTATTAGTGAATATGCTTTCCTGATAATCTGTAATATTCCCAATTAGCACAAGGTAATGGGAATATACAATTTTTTTTCATTCTCCTCTTGCATGAATAAATGTGTAAGGGAGGACAATAAAAACTCCTAAAACAGTGAATAAATCAATTCCCCATGTGAACAAGGCTAAATCTGGGCTATCTAAATAAACACCCTCATTTAAGAAAGGGATTGAATCATTTGGCTGAGTCAACCATGACCAAATCAACAGCGTTGTCTAGAAGAAGTGATCCTCGTTGATATACAACGCAGTCTTAGTTGGAGGTGGTACATGTGAAAGAAGCTAAATCATTGAGATGGTTTAGGGTTTTGGAAGATCTCAATATTATAGAAGGAAGAGGAGGACAACATGAGAAGGTTGTTGATGTTTATCATATTTCTAAATATTTTTTTTCTTTTTAGACATTTCTTATTCTCTTGGCTGTTTAGTGGAGAATAGTGTTGTTTAGCACTCGGTGTTCCTGATCGGGAATCCCACCTCCTTCCTTGATTAGCTCTTGGAGGAGTCTTGCATTTCTTATCCACTATAAATAATTTGGCCAAGCTCTTCTTCCAACTACAACACAGATCTTTTTGAGGTTTTGGTTGTCTTTTAAGCTACAACAAGTGGAGGCTAGATCTACTCAGATCTAGGCCATTCTACTACCTTGTTTCAGTGGGAAAGTATTATATCCCCCTGGCAAGAGAGTATTGGATGACTGGAGCACTCATTTCAGATCTTGGCTTGAGGCCACACATGTTCTAGATCCTACAGTGTATTTTTCCTTCCAGTACTGCGTTATTTGCAAGTTTACAGTTGTATGGTGTTTTGGCACACTTTTGGAGGAGAGATCTTTAGTGTTGGGGTTCTGCCCTTCACGGTGGTGATTCATGGATTTCAGATCTGATCTGAATACTTTTGTATTTGCTTTAGAATTTCTGAATCATTCTGCAAATATGCTGCATAAGATCTCATATCTACTCCATGTACCTCACTTTTTGATGAAAACCCCAAGGGGAATTTGAAGAATAGTCTATCTACTATACAGATCCGATATAGATCTAACTCTTTATACACAGATTTAATCTAGATATGAAGTGTAATCTACAAATGTTTTAGCCAATAAAGTAATGCTGTCAAGCTTATTCAGTCATAATATATGGTTGCAGCACCTCATTTTTGCGGATTCCTTCATGTAAAGTCTTCCATTTTCTGTTCTATAACACATGGGCTTCAATATAACTCTAATTTTCTGTTGTAAATGAACATGTTGAGCCTCCATATTGGCCCCTTGCTTTTATTTTTCTGAACTTCATTATTTCTAAGTAGTATTGTTTAATATTGCTGGTTATTCCAATTAGGGGATATTACAGTGGTATCAGAGAAATCATCTTGGCACAGCTTGTAAGAAGCCAATATGTCTTCAGAAAAATAAGAGCCTCTTACTGAGAGAGATAAGAGGTATCTCAAAATAATAAAGAAGAAATTTGATTAAACAAATGATGATAAAGACAAGGGTAAATCCCTTGAATCTGGAAGTGATGTAGAAGAAAATGATTTTCCTAAGATCCTTTTGGGAGCCATGAAATATATTTCTAGAGAGATCAAAGAGATGATATTTGACAGAATCAAAGAATCTCCTAAGAGATTTCATCTTGGAGAAAACTATGGCATGTCTCACCACTAGAATGATCAACGAGTGCATCAGCCACAAGTTTCCCAACGCTCTACCATGCCTAGCTTTTTGGCTGTGGGAAATGAAGGGTTTCAAGAGCAAGAATCCCTTGAAGACTAGTTTGAAGAATATGAGTCTCAAAATTAGAGATTCAAATATAACTTGAGTTTTCAATAGTTCTATCACCTGGAGGACAAGAGAAGATGAAGGCACTAACATAAAGAGGGTGAATTCACTCATAATCATGATCGAAATCACTCTATGGGCAGATTCGTTTTACCCAATTTTTATGGGTCAACCAAGTGTTATGCCAAAGCATGGGTAGAAAACTTGACATCTAATTTCAGTTGAACAAGGTCCTGAGATGGAAGCTATCAAGATTGTAGTGCTGCATTTTGAAGGTGAAGCACATGACTGGTGGTTCCATGGATTGTCTACATTGGGTCATGCCAATGTGACTGCTTATTTTGAGTTCACTAGAAGGGTGGTGGAAATATTTGACAGAAGAGATCTAGAGGCATCATTCATGAGCCTTGCAAAGTTGAAACAATTAGGTAATACAGAGTCTTATATTTCTAAATTTTTGAGATTATCTATTATGGTTCCTGATTTGACTGAAGCAAGAAGTGTGTACATGTTCATCGATGCTCTAGATGAAACTCTTCGTGGGTTGGTAAAATATACCAAGATCACTACCTTGCATGATGCCATTGAGAGGGCTAGAGACCTTCAAGATGTCTTGCTAAAAGCAAAGGCAAACTTTCAGCACGAGCCCTCTTTTCCCTCTAAAGGAAAGGATGAGAAAACTACTCCTTCCAAGGAGAGCTCATTCAAGAAGCCTCTTGATATTGAAGTTCAGAGAGATCTAAGGAAGAAGAAGCTATGCTTCACTTTCCAAGAACCACAGGAACCTGGACATAGATGTGCTGCTGGAAAAGCACATTACATAGATGTCTTTTGGGATATTTAAGAACAAGAAGATGATGAACAAAGAAGAGGTCACAACGCTGACATTGTTGAAGGAGATCCAACACCATCAGGAGATGGGAATGGATAATTTTCTCCTATTGGAGGAACTCATGGATCTTTGAGAGGAGTACCTAAGTACTTGATCTTAAGTTTTCAAGGTTCAGTCATGAATCATAGGGTTTCTATACTGATTGATAGTGGGGCTACCGACAACTTCATTTATGCCCATCTTGTGCAAAGGATGGAAACACCCATTGATAATTTTGAGGGATTCTCTATTTTGGTCCTAGGAGATAGAAAAATGCAATGCATGCATTACGTCCCATCACTTTCAATCACCATGGGTACTTATACTTTGGTTGATCACTTCTTTATGGTTGACATACCGGACACCAATGTGATTTTGGGTGTTCAATGGTTGATTACATTGGGGAAAGTGACCACTAATTGGGAGGTTTTTGCAAATGTAATGGGTGGAAAAGAAGAGTGGTGAACCTAAAATTATTAAAGGAGTGCATACTTACCCCTCACAAAACACTTCCACACAGAAAATAGAGATGTATTTGCACAATGGAAGCAAGGACCTTACAATCCCATCTATTATGTTCATGAGATTTATCCATGGGACACTATTATCTAGTGGCAAACCACCTGGGAGGCCACCTGATTCATATTCTGTGGGGAATACCTCACAACTTGCTACTCCAAACTTAGATCCAGGAGGGGTTGGAGCACTTGAAGACAAAGCTATAACGCTAGGAGGCTTGGGTAAGCTCAAGAAGGAGGGAAATCTTCTTTCGTTATCATCATCACCCACTCTTATTTTTGGATCTACGTTGTGGGACGATAATAATGGAAGGAATGGCCTTCCAACACACACCTTTGGCATAGAAGATGTCAAGGAGGAGAGAAAAAACATGGCAGAAATTTCTATTGATGCATCATCAGTGCTGTCATTGTTGAGCAATTTAGATCTGTATTGGAAATCCCAACTATTAGTGGATTATTCCAAGGATTTTCACACTTGCATGATACTTGATGACCAGTTGCGTGAAGAGGGCTACCTAGTCCAAGGATGGGTAATCTATCATCATGGTAGGATCATCTTGTCTAGAGCTTCTATGCTCAAGCAAAAGTTACTACAAAGAGTATACAAAGAGTTTTGTTTCAACCATATGTACTCCATGAAGATCTACAACATCAACATGAAAAGCTTTGATTAGGAAGGCTTGAAAGAAGAACTACATCAACATTTTCAAGAATTCATGAACTATGTGGAATTGGGGCAGCCATGTGACTCTATGCAAGAGTTATTTCAGCCATCTCTTCCTTCTTTTGAAGGAGGAGAAAGATCCATGCACAACTCCATGTGTATGAGAGGCATTGTTGGTGAAGAATTTGATCATGTAAAGCAAGTTTCATTTTCTGATTTTACATATTATTTCACCATGTTTATGAAGGTCATCACTCCAAGGAGGAGTGATGTATCATGTAAATCTCATGGCAAACATTGGGCCACTAAAATTTCTGAATTTGGCCACTCCCTTGATGTGCAAAGGGAGATTTTCTTTCATGATGGGTGCTTCCCAAAGTCACCAAACATATCTCACACTTTCAGCCATGGTGAGATGACATGTGAAAAAAGTAAGTGGTGGGGAAACCACTTACCATGCCTTGATATGATGCAAGCAAGAGATGAACTTCACTGGTATCATATGTGGGACTATGACACACCTCCTCATGCTCAAATTTCTATTTGTGTATATGCAGTTTTTATTCCATACGTTGATGACATACTTGTACTTTTTATGGGATTGTATGGAGGGAGGATGGGAAGCTTGTATGTACCACATAGGATGGAGACTCTCTATGTGCCTTATGCTACATGATTCAGGGAGAGTATTGGTTCAGCCATGGAATTATTGACTCCTTATGAGATGGACTATGTAAGTCTCATAATAAATTTGGAGGAACAATTTATGGAGGGTTGGAATGGATAACACTTAGCTTATGAATAGAGCTTAACTCATGATGGTGTCACCAATGGAGGAGAAGAAGTGTTGCAACACTCACCTTATCAGTTACTTGAGGATAAGAAAAATTTTTGAGGGGAGGACTATAATATTCCAAATTAGCACAAGCTAATGGGAATATACAATTTTGTTTCATTTTCTTGCTGCATGAATAAATTTCTAAGGGACGACAATAAAAACTCCCAAAACAGTGAATAAATCAATGCCCCATGTGAACAAGGCTAAATCTGGGCTATCTAAATAAACACCCTCATGTATGAAAGGGATTTAATCATTTGACTGAGTCAACCATGACTAAATCAACAGTGCTATATAGAATAAGTGATCCTCATTGATGCACAACGTAGTCTTAGTTGGAGGTGGTACATGTGAAAGAAGCTAAATCATTGAGATGATTTGGGGTTTTGCAAGATCTCAATATTGTGAAAGGAAGAGGAGGACAGCATGAGAAGGTTGTTGATATTTATCATATTTCTGAAGATTTTGTCTATTTATACATTTCTTATTGTCTTGGATGTTTAGCAAAGAATAGTGTTGTTTAGCACTCAGTGTTCCTGATCGGGAATCCCACCTCCTTCCTTGAGTAGCTCTTGGAGGAGTCTTGAATTTATTGTCCACTATTAGGCATTTGGCCAAGCTCTTCTTCCAACTACAATGCAGATCTTGTTGAGGGTTTGGTTGTATTTGTAAGCTACAGCAAGTGGAGGCTAGATCTACTCAGATTTAGGCCATTCTAGTGCCTCCTTTCAGTGGGAAAGTCTTCTATCCCCTTGGAAAGAGAGTATTATATGATTGGAGCACTGATTTCAGATCTTGGCTTGAGGCCACATATGTTCTAGATCCTACAACGTATTTTTCCTTATAGTACTTCATTATTTGTAAGTGTACAGTTGCAGGGTGTTTTGGCACCTTTTTGGAGGAGATATCTGCAATGTTGGGGTTATACCCTTCACTCTGGTGATCCATTGATTTCAGATCTTATCCATGTCATATTCATATCTAATATAAATACTATTTTATTTTCTTCAGAATTTCTGAATCATTCTGCAGATCTGCTCCATAAGATCTCAGATCTACTCCATGTACCTCACTTTTTGCTAAAAACCCCAAGGGGAATTTGAAGAAGAGTCTATCTACTATACATATCTGATATATATCTAACTCTTTGTACACAGATTTTATCTAGATCTAAAGTGTAATATACAACTCTTTCAACCAATAAAATAACACTGTCAAGCTTATTCAGTGATAATATATGGTTGCAACACCTCATTTTTTAGGATTTCTTCATGTAAAGTCTTCTATTTTATGTTCTATAACTTATGGGCTTCAAAATAACTTTGATTTTCTGTTATAAATGTACATTTTGAGCCTCCATATTGGCCCCCAACTTTTATTTGGCTAAATTTTTTAATATTGTTGCTTATTCCCATTTGGGGATATTACATAATCTTTTAAACCATATGGTAAATCAATTTCCATGTGTGGAATATTGGTATATCCACTATGTTGAGATTTTTGACCAATCAAGACACACCATACCATGATAACATACCATTATTAGCTTGTTTGAATCGTTCAATCCATACTTTCATCCAATCTTTACTGTTTGGAATATATAAATGTATTGCATCCCACTCTCAACTCACTTTATGAAAATAACACAATTCACATATATTATATCAGTTACGATGTTATACCTTCATAATAATGGATTATGCAGCAAGAAAAAAAATTAAGTAAAATATACATAAAAAAAAATAAGTCAAATGTGTTATAAATATCCACTATCTACTTGCATCTAACATTTCTCATTCTACATTTCCCTAATAAATGCTCCCCTTCTAAATTTTCGATGGAGTCAACATCCAAAATGTGATCGATTACATTGATACGTTTTCCTATTTCACCACTATATTGATAAATATAAACCATGGTTTGATATACCATAAAACCCTCTACCATAGAACCCTCAAGACATGCTCCTTGTCTGACCAAAGCCTTCAATGATTTCAGGTACCTCTCAACCATCTACATTGATCTTATGTGTACAAGTCGACACATTCCAATATCCTCAACTTGGTGTATGAGTTAGTGTTCTTGTGCATTGATAAATGTTGGAGGTACATACTTTTGCATTTCACACAATAGATGAGGAATTTGTTTTCTCAAATACTTTATATATTCTTTATCAATATCTTTTGATGAGAACCATCTACAAAGGAAGCAAGCTAATCACAAGTTTCAACAAAAATGAATAATATATTACATGATGATAAAAAAAACACATGGAGAAAAAATATCTGAAACAACAACCTATCAAACAAGTTACACTTTGCACATAAATCTCCACTTACCTAATGTATTTTTCAAGATCATATATAACCTATTTGACATTGTTTTCAAAGTTTTATGGGAGAGATAAAGGTATAAAATATTGTAAAAAAATTAATGATCGATTATTATTTTTTTCCAAATTAGCAGGAAAAAAAAGTAATTAACAACATGTTTCACCAATGTATAAAATATGTATACACCAAAATAATTACCTTAATGACTATATGCCAATCATGAGTTTTTAACCACTTAATTCACCATTATTTGTTAGGATATTCAAAAATTTTGAATAAAATCCAGTTGGAAAATTAAATTTTTCACTAACCTCTTTGACATGCTTGCTTTGTTGCTCTCAATAACCATGGGAGGGTGCTCATATTTTGGTCATCTCCATCGCTATTAAAATGAATCAAAGTTTGAAATACATGGTCATCCTCCTTAATTTGATTAAAAATATTGACATTTTTTTCTTTATCTCTCCTTCCATCAAATATTTTCCCTAAGGTCTCTATTACATTCTTCCCAATTTGCATTGTATAAAAAAAATGAACAATTTATTGGTGCTCATAGTAGGGGAGTCTATTGAATTTCTTAAGATAAATTTTCATTACTTGAGGAAGTGACATGTTACTCATTCCTTAGCAACCTAGAACGTGATCATAGTAAATATATTATCACAAAAATATAACCTGTCAATTACTACAGTGAAGAAAACCACAAAAAAAATATAAAATAATCCAAACTTATAATGTATATTGATAAAATGACAATTCTATCCATACTTTGAGAGACTCTATTATGGTGCAACTTCCATGCATGAGGTGTCATTCTCTGTTTCCTTACTACAATCTCTTCTTTACCATTGAAAATATGTATTTCAGTACTTCAATAGCTATGGTTCTTAGAAAGTAATTGTTTATACTCATCAAACACCTCCATTCCTGAGCTTCTTGAACAATATATTTAATATTTGGACCACAAACTGGACAAGAAAATTTACCCTTTGCTTGAATTCCTACAAGATATGTGTTGGTTTGGTTGGGCTTGATATAGGTTTGAATTGCACTTCACACCAACAAAACCCAAAACACTGGCCCTTTAGGTAACAACCTACAATAATATTGAAGTCTCACCCGAGGTGGTTATGGGTGGTTGAGGAACCAAGTTTCTACAATCTTAAGGGAATACATGAGGTGAATTTACTTCTCTTTACTATACTTAACCAATATTATATCATACAAGAAAATATTGTGTGATTATAGCTTACTTAATGACTTCAGATCATTTAGATAAACATAAACACATTACAATATAAGATAAACTATGCTATAACCATAAATTTGCATAAAAAAATAGAAAGAAAACATTGTTTTCCTCTTGTATTCTACAGATTCACTAAGTGAATATGGATCTGTTACAATTAGCTAAATATAGAATTCTTTGCCTGTCAGCTATCTTTGGAAATCTTACTTCCTTCATTATCCTCATAAAACCCTTTTCACTATATTTCATCTCTACCTCCTCAAAGTCACCCTGCTGATATTAATAGAATCATTTTCGGCTTATTTCTCTCATTTTCACCCTTCTTACCTATCACTAGTTTCATTCCCTCATTCCCCCCGCCCCCCCACTAAAATCCCATAAAACCCCTCGCTTTCATATTTTTCCCTTATCCCATCAAAACAATGTAAAATATCCTCTCTTACATTGTTTTAAATCAATAAACTGTTGGGACCCACATTTTATGTTAAAACTATGTTTTTATTAATATAAGTTCGACTCTTTTAAATTTTTTCACCCCACCATTTATAAACATTAAATCCTCCTCCTTTAATCATTTAACCCCCATATACATTAAAACCCCACTTTTATTTTTACGTAGGCTCCTTTCTATTAAAGCTTCCACACCCATATAACCTCGGCCCTTGCCCATATAATAAGCACCCCCGCTTATTCTATTGACCCTTATGCCCTACCTTACACCTAATCCCGTGCTTCAAACATACTCTGCCAGCTGTTACCTAGACCCCACTTCTTCGCCTGCCCGCCACTCCTAAAACTCCCATCCACCATCAATCTACATCCCCAAGATCGAACGGCCCACAACCCTTATCGCAACATTATGTGCATCAGGTTTAGTCCTTTTAAAACATGCGATATAGTATTTTTATCTCTTTTACCCTCCACCACGGGTCTCCCTTTGTATGGAATCACCCTCGCTCACCCAAAACCATTACCACCCTTCTCCGCGTGCGAAAATGTAATGTTCCAAAATTTTTATTAAGTTAATTGGAACATTAATTTTTATTTCCTTTTTATAAAATGAATAAAATGGGTAAGGGAGCCCATGAAGAAGCATAATAAACACTCCAAATGTGAAAATGGGTCACTTAAGTGGCTTATTTATCATCTCCTAGTGTGAAAATGGGAAAAGACAAGAAGACTAGGTCATGTTTGACCAAGCCAAACAGCACTACCTAAGGAGGAGTAGCTTGCATGAGAAGATAGCGCAATTTTCATAGGAGGGATATTATTGGATGAGAGAAACCCTAATGGGTGGGGTCCATGGAAAGGAAGCCTCTTCTTAGCATAAAAGAGGGAAGGAGAGCCATTGCTCATTATGTTGAAGAATTTGATTTTTCTTTGCTCTCTCCAGTTGTGCAACTGGGATAGCTTGTGATGCTTAGCACAAGGGAGATTTATATTTAGAAGTTTCCTCTCCTTCATTGGGAAGATTTTGAGGACCTTTTCTTCATTCTCTTCACATCTAGGCTTGAGGTCAAGGTGACCATCTTCAGATACAACGTTTTCTAGCTTTGCAGAAACATTGAGTTGCTGGGGGTTGCAGTGAGGATTCACTATCACCCACTTCCGGAGCTAGTTTTGCAGAGGAGGAGCTCATTATTTCTCTAGGAGATCAGTGAGGAATATCCCGGAGCTTATTTTCAGATTTTGGCATTGGGTCATATGTTTGATCTCATTCCCAGTGCTGCCTCTTCCTCATATTGCGTTATTTTCAAAGGGCACTTGCAGGAGGGTTTCACACAGTGGATTGGAGGGTGTAATATTCTGTGAAGGGAGTAGCCTTTCACTTAGAAGATCATTGGAGGAGGTTACTACATCATTTGTAGCATTTCCATCCTTCTCCATTTTTGTATTTTTATTGAGTTGCTGCTGCTACCCAGCAACTCTGGCAGTTTGCCATTTAGTGTATTTTGGCCAATCCTTTAGGGGATTGTTGTAGTATTGTTTTCTGGGCTTGAGATCTTTCTCCCCCATTTTATTTGAGCCTATTATTGCTACATAATTATATTTATATCAGTTTGCAGTCATTTCTCACCATAGACAGCGCAGTCATAGCTTGTTGTTGGGTGGTGTAGCTATGTACTTTCTCTTTTGTATGTACAACTGTCTTGAGGCTGATCTAGCTTAGCCTGAGAGGACTTTCCTTGAGTTCTTGTATATCTATTTGCTTCTACACATAATATAAGGGCTATTAACTCTTCTTGCACCTCATGTATTTATATTTAATAGCTGTTACTTGTTAGAGTTCATGTATTGATGTAGCTCTCCCTTTTGAGCATTGTTTGGGATATACAGGTTTGGAGGATCTGAATAACCTTCCTAAGTTTATTTCTTTGAGCTCATATTCTGGAACAGTAATTTATGAAGGGTAAAAAAGGGGATAAAAGTCTCATTTTAGCTTATTTTCACATTGGCTTCCTTACACAGCGTCCTTGAGGACAATTTTCCCGAAAATTCCAAAAAGGAATATTACAGTGGTATCAAAGCTTCGAACTTGGCCCAGCCTATGGAAGTTCGAATTGCAGAGACAGAAGAGATCAAGATGATGCAAAGGATGAGATTACTCTCATCAGTTTTTAGATCTAGCAAAGGCCTCTCCAAGGAGGTTGAGAAGACTGAAGAAAGAGAAGAGGAAGGACCATGCACTTCCTACTCTCACAAAGGAGGTGAAATAGAGCATGAGAAACACTTGGAATTCGAAATTCTAAGTGAGTATCTTGTTGAGTACAGAGAAAACCCTAAATCCTTCCAAGAGACTCTATATTTTCCATAATGTATTCAACAGAGAGAAGAGAGAAGACCCCACAGCTATGGGATGATGAGAGGCAATAGATTCCTATCGTCCACATTTGATGGATCACTCACATGTGCAGCAGAGGTCTGGGTAAAGTAGCTAGAGGCTTCCTTCTTGCTACATCCTATAGTATACAGAGAGGCTATAGAAGTTGCAGTGCTACACCTTGAGGGTGAAGAAAAGACATGGTGGTTCAGCCATTGGGACCATGCAAGGGTTTCTACTCTTTCTGATTTTTATCAAAGATTGATCAGGAGATTTGGTCAAAAGAGGGAGGAGCCCTCACCACCAGTGGTAGAGGTACATACCAACACTATCATAGTGATGGAGAATAAATATTCATCTCAAACTATTGAGGCATACAACACTATTGAGGAAGAGATTCTTGCAACAACACAAGATTCTTCCAAAACTCTCCAAGGTATGCCTAAGTTTTCATTTCTTATGGAGTATTGTACATCATTTCATGTTGATTTTCTAGAGCAGGAAATTGTCACTGCACTATGTCATCATCCTTATACATCATGGATATGTTGTTTACCACCTTTGAGGTTTGGGTTTTGAAACCTTGTCTTGGAAGAGGTTGCATTTCAATGTCCCATGAAATGCAAAAGCCAAAATATGTTTTGGGAAAATGGTAGCCCTTGTTGGGAGGATACCAAGATGCCGGAGGAAGGGAGACATCCACAAGGAGTTGAGTGGATGTGGATGAAAGGCAAGAGGATGGTGAGCCTTTTGTAATTTTATGATACAAGGCAACAAGAGGCAATGCTGTGTTGGCTACTCTTGAGAGATTTTGGCCAGAATAGGACCTATCCTTTTTCATGGGATATGGAAAAGGAAGAGGACTAGCAAGATACTTACACCATGGGGCAGAGAGGATCATGGGTGCATTATGATGAGATGGTATTCTTCTTACCACTCATTATTCTACCTTCACATATTTATTATGGTGCGAGTATGGAGGAGCACCAAACATTCTTGTTGCTCAGATTATATTCAGATGTTGCAGGAGCAGGAGGAGGCACTAGCATAGTGAAAAGGGATTTCTGAAACATAATGATCTTCAAGAGAGACCGAAGCCATCCCATCAAATCCAACACCCATGGGGTGCCTCCCCCAAAATCTCAAGCTCTCCAAATCGCATGAGAAGACAACGCAGTTTTCAAAGGAGGGATATTATTGGATGAGAGAAACCCTAACGGGTGGGGTCCATGGTAAGGAAGCCTCCTCTTAGCATAAAAGAAGGAAGGAGAGCCATTGCTCATTATGTTGAAGAATTTGATTTTGCTCTGCTCTCTCCAGTTGCGCAATTCGGATAGCTTGTGATGCTTAGCACAAGGGAGATTTTTGTTTAGAATTTTCCTCTCCTTCATTGGGAAGCTTTGGAGGACCTATTCTTAATTCTCCTAACATCCAGGCTTGAGGCCAAGGTGACCATATTCAGGTACAATATTTTCCAACTTTGCAGAGACGTTGAGTTGCTGGGGGTTGCAGTGAGGATTCACTATCACCCACTTCTGGAGATATTTTTGCAAAGGAGGAGCTCATTATTTCTCTGGGAGATCAATGAGGAAGATCCCGGACCTTATTTTCATATTTTTTCATTGGGCCATATGTTTCATCTCATTCCCAGTGCTGCCTCTTCCTCATATTACATTATTTTCAGAGGGCACTTGCAGGAAGGGTTCACACAGCGGATTGGAGGGTGTAATCTTCAGTGAAGGGAGAATCATTTCACTTATAAGATCATTGGAGGATGTTTCTACATCATTTGTAGCATTTCCATCCTTCTCCATTTTTGTATTGTTATTGAGTTGCTGTTGCTACCTAGCAACTCCGACATTTTTCCATTTAGTGTATTTTGGCCAATCCTTTAGGGGATTATTGTAGTATTGTTTTCTAGGGTTGAGATCTTGCTCCCCCACTTTATTTGAACCTATTATTGCTACATAATTGTATGTGTATTAGTTTTCAGTCATTTCTCACCATATATTTTGCATTCATAGCTTGTTTCTTGGTGGTGTAGCTATGTACTTTCTCGTTTGTATGTACAATTGTTTTGAGGTTGATCTAGCTTAGCTTGAGAGGACTTTCCTCAAATTCTTGTATATATATTTACTTCTGCACATAATATAAGGATTGTGCACTCTTCTTTCACCTCATGTATTGATATTTCATAGCTGTTACTTGTTAGAGTTCATGTATTGTTGTAGCTCTCCCTTTTGAACATTGTTTGGCATATAGAGGTTTGGAGGATCTGAATAACCTTACTAAGGTTATTTATTTGAGCTCATCTTCTGGAAGAGTAATGCATGAAGGGTGAAAAAATGGATCCAAGTCTCGGTTCAGCTTATTTTCACATTAGCTTCCTTATACAACATCCTTGAGGACCATTTTCCCAAAAAATCCAAAAAGGAATATTATAGAAAACCACCTCTCCATATTGCGTAAACCGCTTTCCTCCCTTTGTGCCAAATTAACATTGCCTCCTCCGTTCAGACTATCCAAAGCCCTGTGGCTCTAAGATAAGGCCTAGACCGCCATTTTTTCCTCCACAAGTGCTTCGACAGCCCGAAAAGTCCCGAATAAATGGAGAAAAAGTCCTCCACACAGGTTTTCAAGCTAATTTGTTTGTTTTATGTGTAGGTTTAATGGAGGAAATGCGAAAAACGCATGCCAAAGGTCTGAAAACATTCTACTAAGTGATCTCAGTGATTATCCAGAGAAATTATCTCATCAAAAAGACCTGTAGATGTAAGATCAAGCATAAATCGCAATGAATCATGATCATTGGTATTACCTAAAGCCTCCAACAGCAAAAGAATGCCTCCATGCGCAGAAAATATAGACAGAGATAGGCACGATGAGAAGACAAAACAATTAGAAGACCGCAGCAGTAAATATGAAAGGTTTAGATGATTAAGTCAACGATTAGAGGAAAAATCACAAGGATTAGTCAAAAAATAGAGATAAAGGAAAAAATAAAGAAAAAACAGCGAAGAAGACTGTTAAAGGAAAAATCCTAAGTTTAAAGGCCTAAAGAGAGTTTAAATGATAAACAAAGGAAAATAAAACACAAATGTTTAGATCAAAGAAATTACTTCTCCAAAGGACATATTTTGCCACCTACAATATGTTTTCTTTGAATAAAAGCATCAACAGTTATGATAGACAGTTAGAGATATTTCTCAGCAACCAGCAGTTATTGTAAAAGTTATTGAAAAAGCATTAAAGTCAAATATTTCCAAAAGTTGGCTCAGAAGTTAAGTTAGGAGTTATTTTTACAGTGAATCACCCTCAGATATTTTTCCTTGGGCCTTGCATGGTCTCAAAGGTCAAAAACTCATTAACTCTATAATAAATGACATCTGAAACCCTATCTTAGAATCACCTCCTCGCGTTGCAGATAAATACTGCATGTATTAGTCATTTTTAGTGTTGTTTGGTTGGTTAGTTGACTGATTTTCTATTGTTGAGCTAGTTGAGGACTTCTAGGTTGGATTTGAGAAAGCTCTAAGTTGCAAAGATCTATGGTAGTGGAGTAATGTAATTGTTTTGAACATCAGTAATACAAGCATGTTCACAAGATTCTTGAGCTATGTTAATGCTGAATTTTTCCTTCTGTTTTCCATTTTGTCCATTATTTTTCTGATAAAGAAACATAAATTTTAGATTAGGATATGTTGTCTTGGTGTTGAGTCTCAAAAGTGTTTTCCATATTCATACATATTTTCATTATGTCATAACCATTAAACTCTTATTCCATAGCTATCTAACCCAAAACCCTACATCAAGTAATCATTTTCATAACTATATGGGTTAAGATCCTTGTTTTCCAAAGTTATTTATTTTATGTATTTAAAGTGAATTTATGATTAGAAACTAGAAAATTAACATAGTTTCATATATCTATATATGTGTTATGAGTTTTTTGACATGTGTAGGTCAAAAGGAAGCTTCTAAAAGACCTTTATGTGGGCTCCCAAAACCAAATTCGAATTTGACTGGAGAAGATCATGGGATCATGAGGACATGTGTCTTATCATTTCCTATTTTGATTGTAACTCTAGAGATGGAGGGAGAAATTCATGGACTCCCATTGATAAGATAACTTCTCATATTTTGTATAAATAGGAGAAGCTTTCTCCTATCATGGGTAGTGAAAAAATAGGAGAAGAAGAGAAAGGAATAGAGAGTGTTTTGTAATAAAGCTTAAGATGGAATGGGATGTAGATTTGTGAGTTTTTCAATAAAAAAGTTCTTTAATGTTGTTTTGATTACAACTTTAAGGAGCTGAATAATTTCACCAAATTGATAGCAGAGGGCCCCTGCTATTCAAGGAGGTTTTACATATTTTCTAGATAAGTCATTTTCAATTATGTTTTGTCATATTTCCTTACTTAGATTGCTTTCTGAAAGCATAGCTTTTAGCATTATGTTTCATGTCATTTTCTTAGATAAAGGATCCTCATGATATTGCAGTTAGTCTCTTTCTCAAGCTCTTTCAATAAATCTCTATTAAATGAATGGGATTCAATTGTGATATTTTGAGTTATTAGCATTTCATTTTCTGTTATTTAGTTAAAAAGAAGATCCTCATTATACTGCAGTTAAGTCTCTTTCAAAAGTTTTTCCAATAAATCTCTAATTGACGAATGAGACTAAGTTGTAATATTGTGAGTTATTGATTGTTTTGCTTCATAGAAGATCCTTATCACATTATGATTAATCTCTTTCAAAAAGCTCTTCCAATAAACCTCTAACTCATGAATGAGATTTAGTTGTAATGTTATAATTTTTTTAAACATTTCTTTTATGTTTTAAGAGATCCTCATTGCATTAGAATTAATCTTTTTCGCAAGCTCTTCCAAAAAATCTCTAACTAAATGAATCAGATTAAGTTGTAGTGTTTTGCGTTACTTTTCATTTCATGAATGTTCATTTAGAAGTTGTAATATCCATGGATTAGAACTTTTTGTTTTCATCATTTTCTAGTTAGGAACAGAACTTGCAAATAAACTCTGTTTTAATTCATTTATTAACATTTCATTTTCTCCCTTTTGACATACATCTAACTTCATCTTTTTAGCATAGAGTAGCATACTAAGATTCAAACATAAACACCCCAAAACATCAATAAAACACTAAAAACAACGAAGTAAGAAAAAGGGATACTTAGGAACATATAGTGCATCACACTTCATCAGTTTACTAGCCCTGGTTTATAATTTAAGTTAGCAATTTGGGACACTAAATTGACTAAACATTTTGGCGCCGTTGCCGAGAAAGTGTAACTAGGTAGCCTTATTTCTTACATCTAAAAAAAAGTAATAAAAATAAAAATAAAAATAAAAATTAATAATTTCTTGAGTATGCTCTCCTCCTGCACTTTGTGTGATCTAGAGGATCAGAAAAAGAATTTTTATGTTAAAAATAATAATAAATTATGTTTTCATCATTTCATTTCATTTTACAATAAACTTTAAAAATAATGAAATTTTTTAATTTCAATAATTGTTTTGTTTAATGAAATATATATGTATATTTTTGAAATTTTGAAAATATAATATATAATGTTATTAACAAATCAATTAAAAAAAAATTAATTTAAAAAAAAAATGACTCATGGAAATAAGACCCACGCATACGCATGAGGCTAGCCTTTGGCTTGGCTTTATGCATATATGCAGTCCTTCAATCCACACAAAGACCCATGCACTACAATTTAAAAAAAAAAAAGGAACCTTCTCTTTTCCATATTCGTTTTTCCTCAAACAACAGTTATTAGAAATCATTTTTAAAAATTTGCACACAATAAAGGTATATCACATGAAGAAATTGTTGATGAAGAAAATATTGCAAATTGTTGATGAGAAGAAGATTACAAATTGCTGATGAAGAGAATATTACAAATTCAATTGCAAGGACAGACAATGGAAGTGTATCATATGAAGAAATTGTTGATGAAGAGAAGATTTCAAAGTGTTGATGAAGAGAAGATTTCAGAGTGTTGATGAAGAGAAGAGTGCAGATTCCATTGCAAGTAATTGGAATGAAGGAGATCAATCAGAACTTATCTGTGAGATACAAGCCATTACACTTCAAAACCTGCAAATAAAAACAAATCAAACCACAAGTAATTGTCAGAAAACGAAATGTGTAATTGTCAAAAACACCCGATTTTAAAACGAATTTTCTGAGCAAACCGAGGCGAATTAGAAACAACTAAAACATGGTTTTTTTTCGGGAACGGGGTGAATTAGGTAATATTATATGAACTTTCTGAAATTCACAGCCATTTGGGAGAAATTCAGGGTTCTTCGGAGCACTAATTTGTAGTGTGCATGAGAGAAAAATGTTTTTTTTTTTAATGAAAACAATCACGGTTTTATAAAATTCAATTTTGAAAAATAATCAAGGATCTGATTTCCTTATTTGAATGAAAATGTGGCAGAATTCATGTGTGGTGGCATATGATGAGTGACAAATGGATTATTTGAGGCAAACACATTATCACATGTGCATCAAATGCAAGTTGTATAAATTGAGAAGGACTCTGCCTTCTTTCCTTCATAGTTAGGAATTTGACTTTAGAAATTTCAAGCTTTTTATTTTTATCTTGCATGAAAGAGGCATTGGCATGACTTTGTTTCAAAAATATTCATAAGGACAATTATTTCATCCATGCTTTATTTCATTAAAAAGATAAAAAATTAAAAAAAAAAAAACCTTTTTAATAATGGTTTGCAGGACAATTGGAAGATTATTTAGATGATTTCTAAACATTTGGCATTAATATTGTTGATGCGTATTTTTCTATAAAGTTTTAACTTGCAGAACACAACAAATCTTTGTGATGCCAATCGTTTTACTAAGCACAGTGCATGAAGTCATCTGACAATAGGGAGTTGATTATTTTTCATGGTTATTCTTTAAAAATTGATTGTTGTCGATATCATGAATTAGACCGAATATAGAACTTTTTGATTTACCTTAATCTGTTTCATTTGACATTTAATTTTTGCATAAGAATCAGAAAGAAATTAGCTACTTCTTTTTTAACACTTATTTTCTTTATGTCAAGTTTTTTTTGTAGATTTGGGATGATCGAATGATCATTAAATAAAACTAATTATGTGCATGATTGGTTTTCAAAATACCAATTTCATGAGAAACATAAGAATAAGTCCATGTTCATATCCATCAAGACCATTACTTTTCCTCCCTTTTTGAATTGTAAATCTAACCAAGAAATTCAAAGCAAACCACCATTATTTTCCCAGCAAGAGTTAGTTGTTCATTTTCCTTCATTCGCATACACTTTCCATTACTTTTTGTCTACTCCACAAATAAAATCAAGAAGCTCACCTACATGCTTATTTCCCATTGTCATTTTCCATTTTTCATTGTCCATTTCCATTTTCATTTTCCTATCTTTTTCATTTTGCAAATAAACCTTGCTTCAATGGAAATTATTGAATCCATAGTGTTTCAAAAATTATTATTTCATGCTCGCGTTAGATGATGGAGGATTCCTCAAGGCCTTCCTTCTAACAAGTCTTGGCCTATCGACATCAGCACATTATCTAGGTCCATGACTAGAGTCCTTAATAGTACCTTGAGGCTTGTATGAATTAATGACAAGTTCTCTCGCTGACAATCATAAGAATACATCAATGTCCCTTGATCGTCAGATCTTGCAAGTAGCTCGACATCAACCCATATATTCGCACTTCGCAAGATGTACTTAGGTACCTTGGCACTCATTGACATTAATGGTGATTTTGCCTCGCATTGATTAACGACCTTCATTAATGGTCAGTAATCCAATGACTTCTCTTCATGCTTGACATCAACACATTTATTCGCATGACTAGAATTGTACCATTGGATTTTGTAACAATTGAAGATTACATCATTTCAGCAGTTTGCAACAGGAATCAATTTGTATCAGCAGCAATAAAGATCCCAATATTGCCATCAACACAAAGAGAACAAAGAGAACAAAGAAGCAGATCAAATTCATTTTTTTACATAGTTCCTAATCCAACAACATCAACAGCTACACTCTTCAGTATACACAACTCATCCACATTTAAGGTAAGTGAAGGTATGTGGTTTTCTATTTTTTAGTCATATAATTCATTAGAATGCTAAAATTGTAACTTTGGAAAAATTCCTCACTCCTTTTTTTACATTGCCATATCTTTAGTTGGAGGGGGAAGGGACATCATTTCATATCCACATGTCATACACTATCACACATTTTCATTTCATTTCCACCCACATATACTTCCCAACCAACTATTGTTGCAACATGATCCAAAAGATTATATGCCTTGCAAATGATCAATTCATTGATGGAGTATTTGATTCTAAATGTTTTCATGAACTTTGATGCAACAAAAAAAATAAAGCATTGTTACACAAGAACCATTGCTCAAAAAAATTGGTTGTCACACAAGAACCAACCATATAAAAAAAATGTTGTAATCAAATGTATTATACTTTTCCAAAAGAAAATATTATAAAGCAAAGTTTGGAACGAATCTATATGAGTCAAAACTCATAAAATATCAACTCATGGAAAAAAGAATCATTGCAATAGTTGCATGAGGACATGCAACAACTTTAGTTGGGGGGTATGTTGAGTCTCAAAAGTGTTTTCCATATTCATACATATTTTCATTATTTCATAACCATTCAGCTCTTATTCCATAGCCATCTGACCTAAAACCCTACATCAAGTAACCATTTTCATAAATATATGGGTTAAGATCCTTGTTTTCCAAAGTTATTTATTTTATGTATTTAAAGTGAATTTATGATTAGAAACTAGAAAATTAACATAGTTTCATATATCTATATATGTGTTATGAGTTTTGTGACATGTGTATGTCAAAAGGAAGCTTCTAAAAGACCTTTATGTGGCCTCCCAAAACCAAATTCGAATTTGAGTGGAGAAGATCATGGGATCATGAGGACATGTGTCTCATTTCCTTGTTGTATTGAAACTCTAAGAAGATATGTGTCTCATTTCTTAGTTGTGTTGAAATTATAGAAAGACATGTGTCTTATCATTTCCTATTTTGATTGTAACTCTAGAGATGGAGGGAGAGATTCATGGACTCCCATTAATGAGATAACTTCTCATATTTTGTATAAATAGGAGAAGCTTTCTCCTATCATGGGTAGTGAAAAAATAGGAGAAGAAGAGAAAGGAATAGAGAGTGTTTTGTAACAAAGCTTAGTATGGAATGGGATGTAGATTTGTGAGTTTTTCAATAAAGAAGTTCTTTGATGCTGTTTTGATTACAACTTTAAGGAGCTGAAGAATTTCACCAAATTGATAGCAGAGGGCCCCTGCTATTCAAGGAGGTTTTACATGTTTTCTAGATAAGTCATTTTCAATTATGTTTTGTCATATTTCCCTACTTAGATTGCTTTCTGAAATCATAGCTTTTAGCATTATGTTTCATGTCATTTGCTTAGATAAAGGATCCTCATGATATTGCAGTTAGTCTCTCTCTCAAGCTCTTCCAATACATCTCTATTAAATGAATGGGATTCAATTGTGATATTTTGAGTTATTAACATTTCATTTTCTATTATTTAGTTAAAAATAAGATCCTCATTATATTGCAGTTAAGTCTCTTTCAAAAGCTTTTCCAATAAATCTCTAATTCATGAATGAGACTAAGTTGTAATATTCTGAGTTATTGATTGTTTTGCTTCATAGAAGATCATTATCACATTATGATTAATCTCTTTCAAAAATCTCTTCCAATAAACCTCTAACTCATGAATGAGATTTAGTTGTAATGTTATAAGTTGTTTTAGCATTTCTTTTATGTTTTAAGAGATCCTCATTGCATTAGAATTATTCGTTTTCACAAGCTCTTCCAACAAATCTCTAACTAAATGAATCAGATTAAGTTATAGTGTTTTGAGTTACTTTTCATTTCATGAATGTTCATTTAGAAGCTGTAATATCCATGGATTAGAAGTTTTTTTTTTCATCATTTTCTAGTTAGGAACAGAACTTGCAAATAAACTCTGTTTTAATTCATTTATTAACATTTCATTTTCTCCCTTTTGACATAAATCTAACTCCATATTTTTAGCATAGAGTAGCATACTAAGATTCAAATATAAAAATCCCAAAACATCAATAAAACACTAAAAACAACGAAGTAAGAAAAAGTGATACTTATGCACATATAGTGCATCACACTTCATTGGTTTACTAGCCCTGGTTGATAATTTATGTTAGCAAATTAGGACACTAAATTGACTAAACACTTGGCAACCTATTTCTGTCTTCATTCTTTCTCTTAATGTTTTCTTCTACAAGGTCTGATTCGAGAATTCTTAATTACTCTCTGTTTCCACCTAGCTTTTTGTCTTGAAAATGATTTAATAGAGTCAAGCCAAAGAAGTTTATGGTAAGCCCTGTCCTTTGGTGTAGCTTGAAACATTGTTTTTAAGGCCTTTCTTCGAAGTATTCTTAGTAGAGTCTAAACCAAGGAAGTCTATGGTATGCCTTGCCATCTGTTCTACCTCAAACTGTTGCTTTGAAGGTATTTAGAGTGTTTAGTTAAAGAAGATAGGTTTAACTTGCTCTTTAGCTACACCCATTGTTATCTTATATGTTTTCTTTGTCCGAAAGTAATTCTAGGACTGTTGGATTGTTGTCTTAAAGGTTTTATTATTAAATTCTAGCCAAAGAAGTCTATGGTATGCCCTGTCCTTTGGTTTGTCTCAAATATTTATCTAAAAGGCTTTTCTTGTTGAAGTAGAGATAGAATATTCTTAACTAACTATAGTTCTACTACCTTCACAACTTATTGTCATTTCATATGCCATATAATCTAAGAGATCCACTTGATATAGTTAGCTTGCCCTATGAAAATCCTTGCAGAGTTGATGAACAATTAAATCCTTTTATGACTCCATAGACCAATGGATTAATATTTCTCATGGTCTATCTATTCAGCTGAAAGAATTAGTTCAATTAATCACACCATTGATCTCTCAACCGATCAATCAATCAATCAAAACAAACAAGTCCTTAGAACTTCAAAACTAGCTCAATATCATAAAACAAGTACATAAAAACATATGATCTATTAATAATTACATAGAGAGATTTCTCTCTGAATCCAGGAAGGCTAGGTCCTAGAATTCCAAAGTGGTTCTGTTGTGGTTCCTGTAGCGTTTGTTCTTGCCACTCTTGCAAATCACAGGGAGAAAAAAAAAATGACAGATAAAGACACAAAATAAGCTTCCAAAACTTCTTCTTTTGTATTATGATAAGTCTCTTCAGTACATTCACTTCTCTGACCTATGCACACAGTTGTACATGGTCTGTGCACAAAGCTGCAGAATTTTCAAATCATCCACACATACAGCTGCGGAGCCTTCCTGAGACCCAAAACATATTAAATTAGATAGATGAAGTTATTGTTATCATCAAATATTACATTAATCTATATCTTCAACAAATCCTTAAATTTATTAATATAGATTTACATCAATACAAAACCATTGTCCACATACCATGGATGGACAAAACAATGGACTAATATCGATACTCATTAAAAAATGAGGGGATTCAACCTGACTTAAAGCCCCTAAAAACCACATAGTATATTTATCTTCGTGGTACCACACACTCCACTCCTAGAGTTTCAGAGTCTTTGAGCCAAAAAATACCAAGTTGGGTTGCATCTAATAGGCCCCCAACACTCACATGTTACTCATCCTGTGTCACTCAACTGGTACACCCCAAATTTTTGTTGCTATGTTATCATAGGTCTTTTACTAGGGCTGAAGCATGTATGTAATAATATTTTCTTCCTGGCACACTTCCTCAAGAAACATCTCATTGTTCGGCCCAACTGTCTTTTACAATATGTCTTTCTACCTCTTGCGCATCTCCTTAAGTATTCCATCGACTGTCTATGAGATCTGAATGGCCTCATCCTTCCATGACTAAGTCTTCACTGTGGTCAGTTTCTCTTTCCTCCGTAGATCCTCTATCTGGCTCTAAATATTATTTCCTTCCGTGATCCAAGCGAGTCGCTATGTAGGTGCTAAGATCCTCGTAGTTTCCCATTTCTCGTTCAACTGCTTCTGCATTTCCTATATCTCTTCATTAATCTATTAAATGTTGGATCCTCCTGTAGCGAGGTAAAAATATCCATTGTATCATCTAAAATTTTACCACATTCCTTTACTATGGTGGAGATAACTTCCAGTGAAAGTTTTAAGGTATGCTTCCCTTGTATTCAAATTTCAGCTTCTCAGTGTTGTCCTTTGATTCCTTGATTGCGAGAGTGAGCTTCACAACCTTTGTTTTTGGTGGCTCATCTATGTGGACCTCAACATCTAGAACATCACTGCAATTCATATTGATAGCTTCTTCCAACTACTACTTATGGTGGTGCACCTCATCTCATTCCTTGAGTACCTGATCGAGCTATGTCTTCATCATGGTTTTTTCCTGATGTACCTATATATTTGACTGTAAGATATGTTTTTTGCACCCCTTTAATTATTCTACAATCCCCTAGTGGAATTCGTGAAATGTTGGAGTGGGAAGCATGACAAGGTTGATGATGATTATTTCCCATCGTTTGGTGTGCTCTTTGTCTTCTACAACCTCAAACTATAATTCTCCTTCAGGTACCTACAAAATTCTTAACCCAATTTTTGTATCTAGTCAGTGCTCTAGCTAAGCCGATTGACTTGTCTATGCTATTTGGCTGGTTGGTTGTTCCTTTTGTCACACTATTTGTGTGATAACCTTGAGTTGTTTCATGCCTCCCTGCACTTCTGTCAATACGGCTTTGTACTGATCCTCGATTCTATTCCATGTTTATGTTGTGACTTCTTGGAATTTATCCCTATTCTCATCGATGTCACCCTTAGTGAGGACAAGCGGCATGGCTCATCGATACTTGGTTGATTTTTTCTTCTTCCTTGGGCTCATCGTAATTACTATAGGTAGTCTATTTGCGATGATGAATGGGAAATATTCTGGCTCTATGTGGTTAGGAGGGTCCTACACACCCTAATCTCAATTTGTTCCTTATATTTCATCCCCATGCTTCTTTGTTTCCTACTCTATATCTTTCCCTACCTCTGTGTCCTTTCCACTACTTCCCACATGTAGTGTGATGTATGTGTTTGTCTCAGTGCCTTCAGCGGGTGGATTCATCCAATCTTCCATCCATTTTTTTAGGATGTCCAAAAGTTCCATCTATGTGGCCAAATATGAGAAATAATTTCATGTCTTTGTCGAATCCTTTTGTGCGTTGATGTAAGATCTGTGGAAATCGGCCTTAAAATATGTAGTATTACAATATTATTCTTTTGGACACCTAATCCTCTATGGGTAGGTGTGGAAGCCAAACAGTCAAAGAGGAGTCCAAGTGACCTTGGAATGCGGATTACAAGATTCATGCCAATGTAATATAAATGCACATCTATGGTTAATAAAAGATATCTCATGCTTATCTTTCCTATGTGTGTTTGTTTGACATAGCATGGTTTAACATGGTATCCGATCTAGTATGCTAGTAACCTGCTCAATCTTGTGAGAGCCACTTGTTTTTGTGGCCTGCATAATCATGTGCTTCATTGTCTCAATGAAGCTTGTGGGTTTGTGACTTTATGATCTCTTGACATGACAAACGCAACACAGTCAAATTTTATCTTGTGGTAGAGTTCCAGGAAACCTTTCCTCTGCTCTGACATCATTTTCTGCCAGCACCTGCATCAAACTGACCTATGCTCTACCTCTTTTCTGGATGGTGTGGCATAATTCATGAAGTCAAAGGATTCATCCTTGAGGACATTTATTATTTAGTAGATAATAGTGGTGTCCACATCCAGTGCTCTGCGCCCCGACACTTCGTATATTTACACCAGAATTTTCTTTGGCCTTGGTCACCGCTGACATTGTTGGGGTTAATCTGCTTCATTTTCCTTCAGGGAATATTTTTTCACTATGGGATCTGTCTTATTGACATCGCATGAAAATAATTTCTGATGGTTTTGAGGGCTAAGATGTGCCACTCCATCGAACACGTCCTTCCATGCCATAGTGGACTGTTATGGTGAATTGTATATTCATATATGTTGAACAATGATCTGTGAATGGTGAGCATTATACTTCGAGAGGTTTTTGGTGAATTTGTTTATAGACACGCATTGTTTGGCCTGAAATGTGTGAGTTGAAATGACTATGGTATGTGGGTATTGTGAATGGATCAAGAAATAGAATTGGAGGACATAAATCTCATGGTTTTGTAGAAAGGAAACACATTGTGGGTGTTGCCAAGACTGTTGTAAAAGTCCAACTACTGCACAATAGTGGGAGTTGAGTTGTTGCACCACCGTAGAACAATATTTTACATGCACTTGTGCGTTGTCACATACATTGTACATGGAGGGCCCAATAGGATTTGAGGTATAATTACCTTCTGAAAGCAGTGTTGAATATGTTAGAATGCTGGTTGAAATACCATGGCGAATGTTGGTCTAACATTCAATGTTCCTAGGTTGATTGGTATAATGTTGTAAACTATACGCTGCTTGTTTCATACTATTGAATGTTGTGTGGCCATATGATGTGTCTGTGGAATAAGGCATGGTTAAGGCTGAGACCGTGTATGCATGCTTTGAATGTTTTTATTTGGTGTGTTTGATTTTTTAAATATGAATGTGTTGGCTCAAAAACATGTATAGTATCCATGGTGCAATCGTTGAGCAAATACTTCATTCCAAATAGTTTGAAATCTTCTATATGTTGAACCATATGTGATCAATATATAGTGGGAATATAACATATGAAGTGTGCATAAATTATATAACTGGGTATAGCTTGCATGTTTCAAAACATGAAATCAACATGGAAATATGGACAGTGAAAATGGTGAGTTCTTGTTTTTAAAGTGGGTGTATTATAAAAAATGGAGGGCTTTAATGTGTTTTTATAAAGTGGGCTCATAGTTTCAATCAGTGTTTGAAGTGTAACTTTGAGTTGTTGACAATTATCATTCTAATTGGTGATGTATTAGATTTATTAAATATTCTCACGCATTCATTTGTTGATGAGATGGTGAAAATCAATAAGAACACTCTCATGGACATTAAAAATTGTCTGCAAAATGCACATGAAAATGTTGATTTTTTGCCGCCTGAATCTCATCTTCAACAAGAAGAATTACAACAGTGGATTCATCATTATGAACTTGTTTCCGTTCAGAAAATTGAAACAAACTCCTATAAGTAGTAAGTCAATAATGTTGCAGTCGATTCACATTTAGTGTCTAGTTCAAGAGTAAATTTGGATGTAGGTGCCGAAATTCAGCATGCGCTTCCCAAGCCCATAATCAAACCTTGGGAAGAGCTTGTCCATAACAAGCACAAAACATGGCTTGGATATGGCAAGGATTTGTCCTTTCACATTCCAGACTACTCCAAGACCACAAAATTTGAGAGTGTCATATTTCTTTATGATAGTTCACCTTCAGTTGTTCCAAATCCTGCTCCTCTTCCACATCAACAACAATAGATTGTAAAATACTAACACTGTGATCAAGTTGGCCATATGAAATATCATTGTTTCAATATTCACCCATGCAAGCACTCTGGCCGACACACCCATTATTTACACAAATGCTTCAGAAACAAGCCTCCTGCAAGAACAAAGATTCATCTTGGATGGTTCACTTCTTGGCAATGGGCATCAAAAACTAAGAAGAAGTTTAAGTCATATGTCAGAACTTGTTCTAGAATAATGAACAATCTTGCAATTGAGTTTTCACCATCATGTCACCTTGTACTTGAGAGGGGGGGGCAATGGTGGTCATCTAAAAGCTTCAAAGCAACATCAAGCAAGCCTAAGCCACAACCTGTCATTCCAAATTCAGATTTGTAGCTAGAGACACAACAATTCAAGCGAACCTGAGCCACAACTTTTCACTCCAGATTTAGAGTTGTAGCCAGAGACATAACAGTTCAAGCGAGCCTGAGCCACAACTTTTCATTCCATATTCAAAGTTGTAGCCAGAGAGATGGATTCCTATGAGCATGTGTTTGGTTGGTGGACAACCTTAAACCATATATGCGAGGTTGATATTCTTCCTCTTCAAAGAATTCAGGACACTTCCTCTAGCAGAATACTTCAGATTCTTTCTCGTTTCGGAAGAGTTCTAGGAAATGCATCAAGCATTATAGTGTTAGTGGTCATACTTAAACCATCACAGGTTGTAGACCTCCCTTCTTCTAGGTTGAAGGTCTCTCTCTTCAAAATATGAGAAGAACTTCTGTTACACCATTTCTTGGTCATCTAACCTATTATCATTAGATGGACCTAAGTACACCATGTAAGACCAATTTTACACTAAGTAAAATTTCTTTCACTATGTAAAATAACTTAATAAAACACATTTATTAAGTTGTTTATGGTCTAAACAGGAAAACCCAAAAGGAAATATTAAACAAATCTATATTTGTTTGATTTTCCTCATGGAATTATTAATTAAACAATAATTTAATTATTATTCCGGGTCATATTTAACCCAAAACAAGGAAATTAATTAGATAAATCCTTATTTATCTTATTATTTTCTAGGAATAATTATTTAAACCTTATTTAAATAACATTCTTTGTTAAATTTGACTAAATAATTTATAAATAATTAAATAAATCTTTATTTATTCAATTATCATTCAACCACTTCCTTAAGATAATAGATAAATTATTTATTTATTTATTTATTATTTACAAATAAAGGGATTTGACACAAGTCAAATAATTTTCCCCTCCAACAAATATAATAAAATATTCCATAAAAGGTGGATCTAGATTTGATTAATATTATTTTAATCATGCACCAAGATCTAAAATGACCCAATATTTTGTTATAAACAGAAGGGTTTTTCCTACCATTCTTCACCTTTTGTTGCCTATTAGATCACTCCGGATCTATACTCTTGGTATGACTTTGAGCCATTATCATTGTCATATTTTCCATTATCTTCTTTGTGATCTCCCTTTGAGTTTTATGTTTGTTTGAGTTTTCTACACCAACAAGAGAGAAATTCTAGATCTGAAGTGTTGAGGACTTTCAAGAACCCATCCCTTTGAGGAGAATTGGAAACACCTTTCTTGTTTTCCTCCCAGGTGCCCTTAATATAAAATTATTTAAAATATATTATTCTTGTCTTGTCTATTGGATGCATGGAGCAAAACCATATTTTTGTTGCTTAATGTCTTTTTGTGCATAGATTTGGATTTTTGCAGCCTGTGTCTTGATCAACTAACCGCAGATTTGAAGATATTAGCAACCATATTTTGTTGTTAGGGCTATAAGTTATGTCTAGCTAAAGTGGTCTTTTTTCGTACACTTTGACGAAAGATTCATAGTAAAAACTGGTGACTCCACACAGGTTTTCAATTACGACCGTTGTCATTTCTCATATTCCTGCATATCCAGCTACTTCAAACCCTAGGGTTTCTCTTTAGTTTTTTGTTTTTCCTATTTTTATGTTATTTTTCACCTATAAAACCATCAAACATTAAAATTTCTAACTTCTGTGTGTTTCTGGCCCCATTCTGCAAGTAACAAACATCAGCTACAACTGAAATGACAATTTTTTCTAAAATATACCGCCTAGAGACCCAGAAGTACAGGTCACACTTTTCAGCCCAGAACTTGCGACCTAGACTGCAAGATGCACTTTTTAACCTCAAAACTACGACCTAGACAGAAACCAGGTTAGAACCTACGACCTGCACTTTTTTCTGCAGATTTTTTGAAAATTTTCTAGGTTTGTCTGAAGCTTCTGTCAGGGTTTTCCAACCTCTGTCTCCACTCATTTAGACCTGTTCTTATTTTGGTTTACTCAACTAAGTGAGAATCTAGCCCCTTAAGGCTTCAATATTCTCCACTTTTTGTGGAAGAGTTTTTAGCTGTTGTAGGTGTCTAAATTTTCAGAGTTTCAGCCTTTTCTTTTGCAGATCTGATACCTCCTCTTCAGATCCCTTTTAGATCAGCTATTTTTCCATCCAAATCACCTCATATAGTTCTTTTTGGGTTTTCTTTTAGTGACATTTTCTTCTCCCTACTACCTTTAGCTTTCTGCCTCCTCTTTTACAACAACCTTGCCTCTGTCCCTTTGTTGTTTTGTGCACCTCTTTGCAACAGATTTATCCTTTAGATCCTTGTTCCTCCCAACCTTAGATCTATTGGCTCCTTTTTAGTTTGTTTTGACTAGATTTTTTTCCCTCTGTTAGACTAGTTTTTTAGAGATCCGCCTCCTTGGGTTAGATTGATGCATTGTTAGCTGTGAATTTTCTGTTATTTTCAATATTATATGTTGTTCTCTGCAGGTTTATTTTCAATTACGCAGCACACTTTTTCTTTTACTCTCAAAACGCCTGGGTTTAAAAATTAAAATTAACACACGCCACACACTCACCCTAAGAAAAGAAGAGCCTAATTAACACTGCCAGGTAAAGACTTTAAAACATTGTAAAATAAATTAACACTACACCTCTCTGCCCTTGATTCAACATCGTAATCACTTGATTCTACACCTCCATGCCATTGTTGTTCATTCTTCTTCCTTCTGTACCATGTTTTTGTTGTCATCATTGTGTCCCCAAGGCATATATCCTGGAGACTTCTTGGCCTTCATCCTCAGTTTCCGGTCGGTCGAATTACTCCTTCCCACCATCGTTGAGTTAGTCCTCCTCTAAGTCTGCACTCTGACTCCTCTTCTAATTCATTCGGTTCTCCTTTTACTTCTGGTTCTCCCCCTGTTACCTTCACTATGTCTAGTCCAGGGCCTAACGCTAGCAGTAATCCTAGACCTCCTACCGAGAGCGCTACTAGCGGAACCACCACAGGAACTACCTCGACTGTCCCCTTTCTCCCTTACATGGCAGGCCTTAGTCTCCCCGATTTCAATCAGTTGATCAACAACCCTATCCTCCACGATGTTGGTTGGTCTGCTATGCCAGCGAAGCTCCCCTCTGACATTCCCAAGTTTGAAGGCCTTGCTGGAGAATATCCAACAAACCATATCCGATCTTCCACATGTGGTGTTCATCCAATTCCATTACCGATGATTCCATCTATCTTCAGTTGTTTCAATGCACGCTTAGAGGTGAAGCTTCTAAGTGGTATGTTGACCAAACCTCCTCTTCCCATACCACCTTTGCAACCATTGCCCAAGCCTTCTTATATTATTTATAGCTCCCTCTGTGTTATGACATTGGTACCAAAATCTTGACGTTTTTCCTTCAATCATCTGCGACCTACCTTTCCGATCATGTCCAAGAATGGCAGAAAAGAAAGAGCTTATGTTGAGCTCCTACCTTTGAAGACCGTGTCTACATGGACTAGTTCCTTCGATCTCTCTTACCCGCCATCGGCAAATATGCCACATCACAGTTCCCTCAAACCAAAGAAGCTGCCCTCCAAATAGCCTTGAAATATGACCTCATCTATGCTCAATCTGGTCATGTTTATACCGTCCTTCCTGATCTCCCCAGACTCGGTGGCGCTAACACCCCGAGGGCATCTCATTCTACTGATGGTATCATTGGAGCTCTTTCTCATTCGTACACTCAACCTCCTCTGAGCTATGGTCTCCCTCCGGGAGCAGCCAGCAACTCCAGCACTTCTTCCCCTCCAGGTAGCATGTATCCAAGATACGGCATGCCTCCTTGTTTTTCCCAACCTCCTGCTTACCTCAATGTTACCCAACCTAACCATTATCCTTATCCACAACCTGGTGCTCCAACTCCTCCAACATTTGCACCTCTGCCTCCCTTACCTTCTCAACCTCCGTAAGAGCAACTCCCACCCCCTCCAGGACAAGTATTTGCACAGTAGGGTGAAACTAATCCTCCTTCCTCTCAAAGGAAGAGGAAAAGCAATAAAAACCAATCTACCCTTGGTACTCGTGGACCTAATCCTCAAATTATTGACTCTAACACTGCTAACCAGCAATAGGGCACTCAGCCCAAGATGGACAAGCCCATTCATACAAATAATCCTTGTTTGTGTTGTGGTGTTTACGGTAATTACACTCACGATTGTCCCCTTTTACCACAGATGCAGTAGATGTGGGAGTCTCAAG
Organism: Pinus albicaulis; assembly: GCA_034641835.2. NCBI lineage: Eukaryota > Viridiplantae > Streptophyta > Pinopsida > Pinales > Pinaceae > Pinus > Pinus albicaulis. The sequence goes on along the minus strand of CM076577.1, from coordinate 1,286,478,134 downwards.
CCACATTACAAGGAAAACATGCCTCCTCTACTGCTCCCCCCAATGTGGCCTCTACTCAAGTGGCTGTGTTTACCAATCCTTTCCCCCAGCAAGGATTCGTGGCTACCCAACCACCTGATGGACAAGGGGCCACTCAACCTTCCCCTTCTGGTTCCTCCGATTACCAAATCCTCATGATGAAATCTGATCAACCTCTAACCATCGACCTTAACCTTCAAACTCGGTCTCGTCAGTACCCCAAGCATCTCGCTTCGTCTATCCCTCAGTCACCTTCTTCAGGTTCTACAGAGCCTCTTTCGACATCCAATGGTCCCTTGCATATCCCTCAGCCCAAATTTGAGGTTCATACCAAGATTTAATGTTGCTTCTGGTCGAGCTCCACATTTTTATAGCATAGTAGATGATTTGGCACTGTCTCCTACTGCCATTTCAACACTGGAACTCCTCCAGTCATGCCCTTCTCAAAAGAAGGCTCTACTATCTGCCATGGGTGCTATAGATCCTGCTGATGACCAATTGATTGTTTTTGACACCCATCAATTAGAACATCCCCCTCTTCCTGCTTCCGTAGCCTTCCAAATCCCCATCAAAATCTGGAATGCTCATGTTTCTTGGTGTATCATTGATGAGGGGTAATCCACCTTTGTGATGTCCGCTTTGGTTTGGAAAAAACTTAGATCTCCTAAATTGGCCCCTTCCGTGATCACCCTTTGAGCATGGGATGGCCACGCCTCACAACCCATTAGCCTATTCCGTAATTTTCCTATCACTCTTGCAGGCAAGACTGTTTGCGTTGACATTGAAGTTATCTATGCCCCTCTAGATTACAACATTCTCTTGGGGCAGAGCTACACCTATTCCATTTTTGATGTCCCTTTCATGGCATACCACAAGATTTCTTTCCCTCATAATGGAAATATAGTCACCATTGACTAGTTGACATATCATGAGCCAAAATCTCAGACCTCCCTTGAGTCAACCATCTCCTCTATTGCCAATAATAAAACCATCAATTCTTTGACCAGTGTCTCTCCAAGCATCTATAAAGACTCCTCTTTGCTTGGAACCTTCCCTGCTCTCCCTCCTCCCCCTGTCTCTGATCCCAGCTTATCGAATGTTTTCATGATGCAATCATCTCGAGCTACCCTTAAGCGGCCCGCTTTGGCTAGTCGGCAACCGCAACCTCACTCGCTGCAACCTGCTCCTAGCCCTTTTTCTCAGCCAGTTGGACCTAATCCTTCTGGCCCTTCTCCTATAGCTGGTACCCATGATCCCCTTTATCCTCTTGGGTCGGTTCCACCAAGCCTTAAAAATCTTGGAGCCATCCCACCTGGTCATTACCCCGCTGGTCAAATACCTTTCCTTGCCGCCCCTCCCGGAGTCTATTCGGTTCCCATCATGGCCACCCTTTCTCTCCCCATCTTGACCCTGGGTATACCCGTCTGGTACCTTGACCCTCTAGCCGCTACCCCGCCTGGTCAACCCAAAACTTACCTTGCTTTGACACCAGTTCAACCAATTCCCCTAGCTTCTTCCATTGTTACAGTGCCCTCAACACCTCAACAGGACCCCTCTCCTGTTGCGAAAACATCGCAAGGGGGCATCCAAAGAAAAGGCCACCCCGACTGACCCTGCCCCTCCTCTACCTGCAAAGCCTTACGCCTTGTGTGATTTCATCTGTCATGCCACCCATACTTGTCCCGAGTTGCCCCGTATTAAACCCATGGTTAAAGTCGCGTTCTCTGACTCTACGGTCCCTGAACCCTTTGCTTCTTCCTCATTTGCAGCCAAGAACCCAAAGACTATTCGCACCAACAAACCTTGTGCTCTGTGTGGTGTCCATGGCCATTATTCCCAGCATTTTCCTCACCTGACACATTACCGCACCTCTTTAGAGGTAGTTCAAGAGTATGAGGTTGAACAAAAACAATCCACCTCTCCCATACTTGTGCATTATGCGTCAGGACAACTCGACGATTTACCCGCTCCCATTGACATTCCCCCTCCTTATGTTGAGATGACAGAGCCTGCTACCACCATCCTCTACCTATCATCATATGTGAGACCCTCAGAGAACATTCCCTTTGAATCCACCCCTCTTGTTTCGCTTGAACCCCCTTCAGCGACCCCCTTGGGCTCAACATATTTTGACCACCTATTTACTTGTTCTTCTGTCATCCCCCATGATGATCCATATGTGAGCCTTTCTTCTCATACTGATGATTTAGGTAGCTTTGCAGCGTCATGTGGTTTGTCTTCCCTTCATCATCCCCCCTTTTCCCATCATGATGACCTCCTAGAAGCCTTCTCCACCCCTGCTCTTATCTTTCCCACCCTTAAATGGGATGACACCATCCATGTCTATGTTGACCGCCGCAGCATGAGTACCAGCTATACCTCTTGTAGCCCTCGTACACTACCCTCTAGTTAGTATATGAGTCATAGCCATCCTACCCAGAACACTCCCTCCCGCAGTTCTCATTTGATTTTTACTTTACACTCACGTTGCCATCATTGTTCTTCCTCCTCCCATTTATTGTCTTGTGACACTATTTTTCAGGACCTCCTGTCCACACCCTATATCGGCTATGGAAATGGTGCAAGTTGCTATTCCTGGAATCTAGCCTCGACAGCTTGGACAATATTTACTCCCTTTCATGCCCTCGTTCCCTCGAACGGGGTCTGCATTGGTATTGCTAACAATAATCAGGTCGAATATGATGCAGTGTGTGGTCTCTTAGCCGATGCCCTCTCTCATTGCATCCTCCATTTGCATGTTCATTTAGATTCCCTGCTTCTTTTCATGCAACTCAATGGTGTCTATCGTGTGCATAATCCTATCCTTTTTAGAAGATATTTACGAGTGAAACTTTTGATACGTGAATTTGAAATCATCACTTTCAGCCATGTACCTCGAGAAAACAATCACTACGTAGATAGCATTGCAAACCATGTTCTAGATTGGAATTTATCACACGCATTTCATACAAGACAATAACATTGAAAATCATCAAAATTATTCATATCCATAATATGTGTCGTATAACATGTTTTTAGAGTCCATCTACTCTGATACATATAACATGCCCATAGCATGTTACAAAAACAAAAATCAACACTGGGGGCACCACTTTCCCCTACATACACACTATGGGGCACCAACTGCCCCATACCTAATCACTATCTGGAGGATCCCGAGCCAATGGCTCTACTCTCGTAGCTTGTAGATCACGCATCCCCTGACCAGCCATCGCTATGCGCCGCATGACACCTTGCCATTCCGAGGGTAGACCAATACATAGCCCTATGTACTAGTTGTCTAAGTCTTTCCACCCATGCTCCGAAACACCGGTCAACAGCCCCTCACATATATGACGAATGTCCTCCAGCAGGGCAGCCATATCCTCATTCTATGCCGCTCTCGATCCACTAGGGCCTGCAGCTCCTGATACTGCGGGTTGTCCCATATATCCGACCAGTTTTACTGGAGCTATATCTACATACCAAAATTACAAGAATCAGTACCATATATATTATTCAAAAACTTTAACATGCACATAAGATATTAGTCAATGGTCACTTACCATCGGGCCCCCATACTCAACCAGGCGGAAGTGGCAAGTCCGGATCCCCACAATAACTCATCCCACTATAGGGATCGTCGTCTATCTACAACGACATCTGATCCCAATGGGAAAATAAATCCAGTTGGAACACCTGTCCGACTGCCCCTCCCCCTCCTCTACACAGTATTTCCTCCCACCAGCACATCTTGGGCTCTCTCAGACCCCCATCTGGTAGTTGTATACAGGGTCGCAAGGTCGGGATCTTCTCAAAAAAGAAGGATCACAAGAAGGTCCCATACGAGCAATCATGGTTCACTTGCCGCTTGCAAAGCGACAGCTATCATTTCAATGACACCAACATCATTTGTGCCCACCCATAGTAGGTCCCACTCAACACTTTCTCCACAATCATCATCTGCCCCCCAGTGATGTGATGGAGTGCCTAGTTGCCTAGGATCCGCAGCACCGCTGCGGCCACTGCACGGGTCTCTAATCTCTTTAGGTCCCTAATCAGTATCCAAGTCCCTTTGACTTGGAGGCCTTGTTGACAATGTCGCTCTACAAACTCCATGATGTTATGGCCCCATGGTAACACTGGCTGCATATTTCCCACCATCCTGAGTGGCGGGAGACCAGTCAGGAAATATAGATCCTGGACTGTCAAATCGATCCTGTGCCCCTGCACTATAAAGACCTCATGATCTGGATCCCAATAACTGACAATCCGGGCCAACAACGGCTCCCCGGCTCTCATCAGAGGGTTCTCCACAAACTTTAGAACCCCAAACATGGCCAATGCACGACGGAAACCCTGATCCCCTTGGATCTTCACCCATAATGTACCCAGGTCCCTCTCTCTCCAGTTGATCTGTATATCTGCCATATCTACACAAAAAAATCATATTTTTTAGTATACTGATATGAAAAACTTTATCCAACCACAAAAACCCAAATCTCAACCCACAACAGCACTGAAATCATCTCCATCTGACAGGTCGCAATTTTTGGCCAAATCCTGGGACAGGTCGCACTTTTAAGGCCAAAACCTGCTTCCCAAGCCGCAATTTTTGGCCCAAATAGTGTGACCCAGCCGTGAAGATGAGGGAGAGGATGTTCCTGAGATTTAGGACCCTAATCAGAACTTTCAATCCATCAAAAAGAAAGAGTAAGATTCGGCCTCTTACCTATAACTGACGGATCTCGATTCCAACGGTTGGTTTGTCCGCTACGATAGCCACAAGATTTAGGGCCTTCTCTCCTCTCAACATTCACCACAACTACACAAGAAAATGAGTGCATTTGGAGGGAAAATGCCTTATTAGAAGAGAAACCCCCGATTTTTCTTTCGCCTGCTGTGGCCAAATCATAGATCTATTTGACAAACTGTCTGCACCATTGGAAAGCTCTTACCGAGCACTCAAATGGGTATCTGTTATTTTTTCGTGATTTGATACTTCACTAGGACACATTTTGTCCACGAAGGGTCTATTCACCTCTCCTCCAAATCATATTTCCTCACTTACAACACTTGTACTTGGGGCACCACTTTTCCTCCTTAGTTGTCCTTGTTCATGTTGATTTTCGTCATGGATACCCTCTTGTACTCATGTTTTTATGGTCCCCCATTGGACCTTTACTGTGTGGAAGCACCATCGAGTCACCCTTGTTTAGAGCATCCAATTTGATTCATCATCGCATTCATGGAGTCTATCCCAAGTCCCTTTGTATCCCGCTATAGTCCTCCATCCTTCATTGCTTGGTCACTCTCTCGTGTCGCACATTATGGCCTTTAGTCCCACTGTCCCATATCCCTCATGATATTGTGTCAGTCACTGCCAAGTCATCCATGCCCTTTATGCTCTAACAAGGGAAGTCTTCCATCCACTACTCAATATCCCCCATTTCATCATCATCATTGGTGTCAGACTGTAAGTCACTCTACTATTTTCTCTCATGCCTTAGTTGAGGATCCCTTACTGCCTTACCTCTAGCGGACCTCCTTCAGTCGACATCATCTCATTCATTCCAGAAGATAGGTCTAGAGGGCGGTGTACCTTGGTTCCAGCTTCCACTCTTGTTCGATGCCCCAAATCAAGCAAAGGGACTCCTTATTGCCCTTTTACTTGGTTGTTTCTCACCTCCAGCTCCTTTCAGCATGATTGAGATCCGTATACTTGACGGTCCAGTGATGTAGCAACTGTTCTTCGTGATTCCTGGGTGTGTGTGAGATGTCTCAAACATCATGAGGGGGTGGCCCTACAGGTAGCCCCAATCATGCTCGGATGACCTCTTCATTGCAGCCTTCGATGCAGCTCCATATATTTGATGATGTCGGCCTTAGCCGCTTGCAGCACCTCTTTGATTTGCATGTATTAGACAAATTTTGCGATCCCTTCCCCATTTATAGGGGCATTTGGGTTGTATTTGTATCTCATGTACTCAGATATTATTGTATAAGTCCTGGCTTTTATCCCAGGCACAACATGTATGTGGGATTCATCATTATATCTTTTATCTAGCTCATGTTTATGCTAGCATGTACTTTACAGTTCAGTCCCTTGTTTACAAGACACACTATTATTTTGTACTTTGTCTCAACGGGCATAGGTATGCCTCCCCCGCTGCCTTTAGCACAGGTATCCGCTCATAAAAAGAGACTTGTTGCACCTGTAGCTCTCATCTCCTCAAGGTCTAGTTCTTCAGCACATTAGGCTACCTTACATTTCTCTCTTTGACTTCCCTTTTGATGTCTGGTGATTGAGTTTTTACAATGTACTTCGGTCATACGATTTTCTCCTAACACTCGCACACTGGGGGGAAATATGTTACACCATTTTTTGGTCATCTAACCTATTATCATTAGATGGACCCAAGTACACCATGTAAGACCAATTTTACCCTAAGTAAAATTGCTTTCACTATGTAAAATAACTTAATAAAACACATTTATTAAGTTGTTTATGGTCTAAATAGGAAACCCCAAAAGGAAATATTAAACAAATCTATATTTGTTTGATTTTCCTCATGAAGTTATTAATTAAAAAATAATTTAATTATTATTTCGGGTCATATTTAACCAAAAACAAGGAAATTAATTAGATAAATTCTTATTTATCTTATTATTTTCTAGGAATAATTATTTAAACCTTATTTAAATAGCATTCCTTGTTAAATTTGACTAAATCATTTATAAATAATTGAATAAATCATTTATTTATTTATTATTTACAAATAAAGGGATTTGACCCAAGTCAAATACTTTTCCCCTCCAAAAAATATAATAAAATATTCCATAAAAGGTGGATCTAGATTTGGTTAATATTATTTTAATCATGCACCAAGATCTATAATGACCCAATATTTTGTTATAAATAGAAGGGTTTTTCCTACCATTCTTCACCTTTTGTTGCCTCCTAGATCACTCTGGATCTACACTCTTGGTCTGACTTTGAGCCATTATCATTGTCATATTTTCCATTATTTGCTTTGTGAGCTCCCTTTGAGTTCTATGTTTGTTTGGGTTTTCTACACCAACAAGAGAGAGAAATTCCAGATCTGAAGTGCTGAGGACTTTCAAGAACCCATCCCATTGAGGAGAATTGGAAAGACCTTTCTTGTTTTCCTCCTAGGTGCCCTTAATATAAAATTATTTAAAACATATTATTCTTGTCTTGTCTATTGGATGCATGGAGAAAAACCTTATTTTTGTTGCTTAATGTCTTTTTATGCATAGATCTGGATTTTTGCAGCACTTGTCTTGATCAACTAACTGCAGATTTGAAGATATTAGCAACCATATTTTGCTGTTAGGGCTATAAGTTATGCGTAGCTAAAGTGGTTTTTTTTTCATACACTTTGACGAAAGATTCATACTAACAACTTCCTCTAGCAGAAGATCTCAGCTTCTTGCCATATTTGGAAGAGTTCTGAGAACTGCACTAAGTGTTTTAGTGTTGGTGGTAATCCTTAAACCACCTCTTTATGCCAACATTTTAGAGATCTCATTCAGCCTAAGTGATGCCATGCATACTTTATAGATTTGTATTACAACTCTCTTCTTGGACTCACACATACCCCTTCGGATTAAGGGGGGAATGTTGGACAACTAATCCTCTATGGGTATTTGTGGAAGCCGAATGGAAAAAAAGAGTCCAAGTGACCTTGGAATGTGGAATCCAAGAGTCGCGCCAATGTAATTTAAATGCACATCTATGGTTAATAAAATATATCTCATGCTTATCTTTCCTATGTGTGTGTGTTTGACATAGCATGGTTTAACATATTCAAACAAAGTGGGTGACAACCTACAATGTTGATTCACCACTATTTGTGAATCCATCTCTATTACTACCCAAAAAGCCTTATTTTCTATTGTGCACATCAGTTCCTTGGAAAACTAGACTGAGGCATACCTCATAGCTTCACACACATCTGGGTCAAATGTGGAAAATTGTGATTCAACTGGTTCCTTCCACGTCAATAATTCTATTATCAATAGAAACCAATCATAGTGGAATGTCTTCCCTTCCTCCTATGCTTCTCGATAGTCCTCCAAAAAATACTTGCACAATTAGCTGACCTAGTTAAACTGGACCCCCTTACTTCACTGTGCGGTGAAAGAGAGAATGACTGTTGGGACTTTATTCGCTTGACACTTTTGCAGGATTTTTCCTACAACCATTTGCAATGTGAAGCACACTGCTTGTTCATTAATAAAGATGATCTCATAGCCCCGTGACTTCTTTATGAGGTCATACTTCTTCTTCATTTCATCAGCGCCTCTCGTATCCTAATTCTTTCCCATGAAATCCTAAGTGGTGTTCTTTCCCTGGTATGGAAGAATGGTGATTCTTCTGATCAAAATTTCATCTATTGGGATCCTCTTTCCAACCAAACGAATATGTCGTGTACTAAAGCCAAAATTTATCAAATAGATATCATGTTGATAGCACTTCGACATAAGTGTGGTACACTCAACATATTCAACAATCCTACTCGCTACAAACCTTCTTCCCACTGGTGTGGCTCCAACCTAGTGAATTTAGCCTCTAGGTAATACACTTGGTGCAGGTACCTTCTTGGTTCAAATTGTAGGTACTTGCTTCTGTCATTTAAGTCTCAATCCTCCATATTCAACTATAGATTTTTCCCCAATGTTTCTCCTTAAAATGGTACTTTCTCAGGTAGAAGCAGTGTGAAGACACTGAAATTCACATTGTCAATTTATTTGATCAGCTTAACATTTGGCTTCCGTGGTGGTACATATGGTGGAAGTACAGAGAGTCATTCCTCACCTTCTACCTCAATTTATGGTATATCCACCTTTGGGATTTCAATTTATTTTTCACTATCCTGAATCTTAATGGGTTTCTTCTGCTTCTTGTCCTCCTATTTCTTTCTATTCTTCTTCATGGCTATCTTCTTTCTCAGAGACTATCTAACTCTAGGGGATGCAACTAGTCTCTTTACCTAATTTTTCTTCAATTGTGCTTCTTCTGTGATTATGGGCTTTCGCGGTTACCTCGAGACTATTATGCTAGGTGTTGTAGCTTTCAAAATTCCTACTAATCACTTCCTTATTAATTCCCCAGAAATCTCTTCAAACATCTTCTCACACATATAGAAATTTCTTTGTTTTGACTTAGCCACAAATTCATAATTTAAATTCTTAGGAAGAAAAGTGTCAAAATGTGGAGCGAGATCTTGCTTTTATAATGAATTTGAATTTTTGGAATCATGATCATGTCCCTGTTTAGCTCATTTAATGCAGATATGTTGCCATATTCAAATAGTTGTGCCTAATAAATGTGTTTCCCTCGCTCCTTTTAACAAAAACTTTCCTTTCACGTCAAATTTTTCCTTCCAATGGTCATATTTCTAGAAAATTTTGAAGAAAATTCCCTTGTGTCGCAGCAATTCATCCTTCATCATAGATCTTTGGGACTATGACACACTCATGAATATCACATAGACTTCGCCACTCCCAATGCAATAGAACCATTTGTTGGCTCAATTGGGCTTGACCTAGGTTTTATTTGTACTTCGCACCAACAAAACCCTAGAAACTGACCCTTTTAGAAACAACCTATAACCATATCGAAGTCTCACCTATGTTGGCTATCGGTTGTTACAAAACTAGGTTTTGTAGCCTTGAGGATTGTGCGAGGTGGCTTTAATTCAATTTTCTATACTTAACCAATCTTCTATGAAACAAGAAACTACTGCGTGGCTATAGCTTAATCACTTCACATCATTCAGAAAAACATAAACACATTAAATTATAAGATACATTGTGTTATAAAAATAAATTTGCATAAACAGATAGAAATAAAACACAACACTTAAAGATATAGAATATGCTTCCAAAACTTCATCTTCTTTATTATGATAAGTCTCTTCAATACATTCAGTTCTTCAACATGCACACACACCTGCAGGTGGTCTGCGCAAAAAGCTGCAAAACCCTCATGGCCTAAGACCCAAAATAGAATAAAACAAGTATATCAAGTGCTTGTGCTCATCAACTATAACATTAATCTATATCTTCGAAAAAGAATTACATCTATTTATATATCTTTACAACAGTCCAAAGCCATGGCCCACATACCATGGGCGGACAAAAAAATAGACTAAACATGATACCCATTACAAAATGAGGGGCTTCAAACTGCCTCAAAGCCCCTAAACATTGCACCGTAGATTTATCTTCATGTCACCATGCATTATTCTCCTTGAGTTGCAGAGTCTTTGACCCAAAAATAGACCAATTTGTGTTAAGCCCTAGAATATGGAATAATTTTTATATCATTTATTTTTAGTATGTACAATGAAGGTCAAACTATTTAAAAAACATACCTGAAATGAAAATTATAAAATTAAACATTATTAAAGTGTAGGGTAATGTTATAACATACCAGATAAATGTGTTAGCCCTGGTGCATGATGAGTTTTCCATACAAGCATTGCATGGAAATAAAATTATCTTTGTGAAACTACTGGTGAAGAGATATCATACATAGTGACACCATTCTATAGCTCCACTAACTCATCGATAAGAGGCTCAATATATACATTAATATATTTGACTTGGTACTTAACTAATTGATTGAACATACAATACATAATTACTACATATATGAATAAATAAATAAATCTATAAGAAAATTATAAGGCATAATTGAACATATATGAGTAAATTAATAAAACAATATAGGATATAATTATGAAACAAACAAGACAAATAAGATGTTATTGTCTTAAAAAAAATTATTCTAAACAAATTAATACCTAAAACAATCATTTCTAACATTATGTACTAAATATTTATTGATTTCAAAGGATGAACATTATTGTTGATAGCAAAAATGTGCCACATCGAGTAAGTAGATATGGCCTCTCCAAATGTATTGATACCATAAGCTGCTAATGCAAGCCTAAGATTTCAACATTCTCTTTTAAAATATGGCCACTATTCCTCCATATCTGTAAATGTAGATCCATTTGCAGAAATTCAAAGAACACCATCTTCACCTATATTCCTTGCATGGAGATCCATAAGTTTTTCTACACTTTTTCACCTGAAAATTTGTCATTGCCGTGGAATTATGGGAATATAACCAAGAAACTTGTGAGGTACATTTTTTTTTACTCTATCAGCTTGATATATACTCTCATCACATTTTTGGAACTTGTATTTCAACGCATGTTCTATATAATAGAGAATGTCATCATCAGGTCATGCATGAATAACTCGATACTCCATTCCAATATATTAAGTAAATCTCAGTATGTACAAGGTAAAACATTTGACAATGGTAACATAAATTCACCGAATAATCTACAACATAAAAAAGTATTGTTTCTTAATGTAATAAACAATATTAATTATACATATTGCATCCAAATGTTAGAAATTAATGAAATAATGTAGATCAACATACTACCATTAAAAAAATAATAATAATAATAATTGATTTATCATTTATATAGTACTAAATATCACAAAATATATTACATGCCTTAGGATTTGTGTCACACAGGTGTTTGAAAAACCATTCACCAACTTTAAGTTGACCAACAACAATACAACATAGAGAATAGCTTTTGTTGAGCCTTCATAAAGAGGTTCAGTTTCTCTCTCAAGTGGACGTAAATGAAAAGCAAGGTCATCATATTGATTGTCATCATCATCCATTGTAACATTATTAAATGTCTCCTAGATCAATCTATTTGTCCCATATTCTTCAACTATGCTATCAACATCATTATCTTCCTCCACGGGATCATTAGCTTGATCCTCAATATTAATCTCTCCATGTTCTTGAATAGGAACTTGTACTACAACCACCTCTTCCTCATCAAGAAATTCCATGGGGGGGGGCATACTATACCATTAAAATCAATAAAGTAATATTAGTATATATAGAAAATATTGAAACGTCGATATAACAACAATTTAAAAATATAATATATAAGGAAACCAAATACAACAAATATAAAGATAAATACAACTTAAGTGAGGCCGTGAAATAAAGAAAACAAATAAATGATGATGCTAGTACAATTTATCAAGATATTTAAGAATATGTTGAAAAATCTCTAAGAAAGTTGATACTTTTCTTGACATGTAGGAAGTGAGACATTTTTTGAGATCTATAGCCATGACCATAGTAAAAATAATAATGATCTTATTTTTAATTCATCATTTTAATGCCATATTATTTCTAATTGTTATATTTTACATAATATACTTTACAAGCTTAGTAATAATGCTCCATAAAATCCCATGATTAACCTCTAAATTCTCTATGTACAAATTAACCCCCCTAAGACCTTAACCTCATTCCTGTAAGCCCTTAAACCCATAAACCCTAAGCCCTTAGCCTCAAGCCCCTAGAATTTCTACAAGGGAAATATGAGTTTCCATCCTGAGAAGCCCTCGATGTAAATCCCACATATCATTGATCTCCTTGAGGAATGTTATTTGACATTGTTTGCAACTAAACTGTGAGTGATGATTTTGTTCAAAAATCAACCTCTAAAATAATCCAACAAGATTTCAAAACAATCACAACCAATATATATATATATATATATATATATATATATATATATATATATACACTAATAATATTATATTTAATTATAATATTTATTTTATATTTATTCTAATTAGTGGAAATGATCAAACGTAGTCCCATACTAGACATTGTGAGAAAAATAAGCCATAAATGGTGGAATTAAACGTTATGCACTGGTTATTTACTATTTGTAGGAAACTGTACAACATATTTTCTTATTGGATATAATGTCAAATATGTGATAGTAAAAGAATGACTATCACGTTGACAAGAGGGATTATAGGTAAATGTTCAATAATCAATGGGATATGGCATTCTGTCGAATATTCTATTGGTAAATATTTTTTGTTTGATATTCTACAGTGGCCTGGCCGGGATTTTAGAATAAAAGAACATTCAACTTCCAACACTTTCTTTGATTTTATCCATTCTGTTGGATTCTATAGTCATAATTTCTGCCCAAATGTAGTAGTGAGTGTTGGTAAGAGATTGCAAAAAAACAAGAATTATGCCATTTATATATGAAAGTTACCAACACACACACATTATTGAAATAAATCATTTCATGGAATCATAAATAGATTACCTCCTCAATTCATAAATTCATGTAAGCATTAAGATACAAACCATGTTTCATATAACAATGGCATCAATGCACATCGAAAATTATAACACAAATAAATTGTGACTGAAAACATGAATAAAACTTATCTTAGAAATTATTGGGAAACTAAGTATGGGACAATGAATCTCCACCCAACCATAGATAATTGCAACCAAATTATCACTTTCATTCGTCACCCCCATTCCATATTCCAAAGAATGAGGGGTCTTTTGCTCGAGAATTAAACAAAACCACCAGTTGAACCAAGGACTCTAGAGACTCTTCCACCTCCGCCCACCAGCTGAATTGTAGACCACAAAGTGAAATGGGATTCTAGATAACAATTGCATCCACCCTTTCAAACTCAACACTAGGGTTCCACCCAATCTGGGGATTCTAGAACCCACCATCAAATCAAGATACAACAAGGAGAATCTAGTAAACATACAAACTTTTCTAGGAATAATTCATCCACCCTAACTCTGAGGGATTTTTTAGAAACACCATCTCCACCCTATTGGACAATGAGGACTCAAGATGAAATTAAATCCTCACCTGGTGATAATTTCTTCTTGCTTCCTTTCCAACCAAAAACTTCATTCCTTTTTTTTTTCATTTTTCTAACCATTCAATTTCTCTCTCTTCTTTAGCTACATTCACTCTACTCCTTTTTTATATCTTCCCTCTATATTTTTTTTATCTCTTGTTTTCTGAACATTTTCTAGCAGCTTTACCTTTTCCTCCATAGCTTGAATTATCCCTTTTTTCTTGTTTCCCCATCCCTGTTTGTTCAAATTCCTTATTTTTTTGAATTGTCTCCTCCAGATAGTACCTCCTTTCAACAAATATTTTTAGCCACTGTAACATGTGTCACCTTCCCAACTATTCCTGAGGCTGTTTAAATGTAGTTTTCTTTGTTGTAGTGAGAAGAAAACAAATATTTCTAGTTGGAGACCTACCCATTATTCATTTTAAATTTTCATATACCTTAATATTATCCCCAGTAATAGATGACCCTACCCCTTTTAATTTATTTCCCATTACATAGCCCATTCAAAATTTTTAAAAAAATACTTACTTTGCATACATAAATGAAAATTTATTGGGGTTTTCACAGAACATACCTATGGGAATAATATTCTTGTATATGCCCATTTAAGGAGGTGAAATTAACATCCATATGATGAACATACCATCCATGTGAGGTGTTAGCGTAAGAAGTCACTCCTTGACTGCTTAAGGAGTAAGCCTTACACATATAGTTCATTTCAAATTTTAAAGGGGTTTTTTGAGTGGTGGGATAGATTTCTCAAATATTTTGAAATGATTTAATGTTATTTAAGACTTTCATGCATTTGGAAAGTTTTGGCAAGTATAAATTGTGTGGGTAAAAGGTAGTATAGGGAGCAGAGTATACAAGTGGAAGAAGATGAATAGTTGGCACCTACTTTAGGAAATATTCTTACCCAAAATTAGTCACACAAATATGATGATTTTTCTTTACACAAACTCTATTTATGAAAAGTAAAACAAAATTCAAAAAATATATTGCATGTATTAAATATTCCACAAATCCTTTATGAAACCTTCACTGACATGTTCTATAACACACATATAACTTGCAGAAAACTGAAAGCAGACAATTTACAGTTAAATCCTTTAACAACTTATCACTCACACCTTACTAGTTGTTTCAATTCATATTTTAGAATAAATTAACAAAGAAAAGAGACACACCATGCATTAGATGTTCCTTAAGTCACAAAAACCTCCAACATGAAGCAAAAAAGTTTTTTTATTATATTCAGTCTTCAGGTAGACTAACATCCAACCTAGAAATAGTATTGATAAGTGTTATATATAGAAAGAGAGGAACCAACTCCATCTCTTCTAAAAATAAGAAAACATTAATTATAATATAGCATACGTGTCAAAAGGCATTATAGCCTTATCTCATCGAAATCTAACAGATAAGATAGATGGAGAAAGAAGAGAAGAATTTCGGGTTGGAATGTTGAGTGTGTTGTCATGCTGCCATTTTTCCTACTGAATTATCTCCTTGTGTCTTGGGTCTTTAATAACCATGTAGCTCATTTAATAAGACCTCCAAAAACCTCATAATCACCTCTCACCGTCACTTGTATCATCCATTTGGTTATGGTTTCTTATCCATCCTTAAATCACTCGAAAAAAAAATTCTGACACGTGTCAAAATTGAGTTAAAACAAGTGCTACCGAAAATTCTGGTAAAAACCTATAACTGCGCAAAATCTAAAATGATAACATAAATTCTGGTAGTTCCCTGCTTCTTTTTCAAAATAAATAGAAAAATGTTGAAAATTCTATGCTAACTTGTATTTTATGACACCTAGGCTACTCTTCAAAATTGTGATTGATAAGTAAAAAAGGAAATAGTACCAAAAACCTTTTTACCTTTCCTCTTTGTGTGTTGTAGCTTCAACCAATTTATCTAAATCAGTTTTTCTATCAAAAGCTAATGTTCCAGATCTATTTTCTCTTGTATTTGCCTTCTTGATAGGATCTTTGTCCTCTTTAGAACCATTTTGTGTTTTTCTTCTTTTTGAGGGCTCTGAATGTTGTTATGAAGGGGTTGGGTTCTTGCTTTTGTTCATGAATTTCTCTAATTTCTTTGTATTTGAACCTTCAGGTTTCCCTTCAACATCAATGACTCATGACATTAGGCTTGGCTTATGTAGAGCTTTGGATTTAAGCCTAAACTTATTGTTATCTCTTTTATGCCTCTTTCTGGTGCTAGAAATAGGTTTAGCTTGTTCCTTATTCTTCTTCCTACTGATTTCATATCCAGTATCCTTGAGGAGCTCTTCATCTAATGGTGTAGGTTGATACTCTCTATGCAAATTTTTCTAAACATGAGCTTCCTAAATTTCCAAGTAGCACCTGTGCTTTTGATTTATCTGCTATTCATACCTTCCTCTTCTGGCTTTATTGTAGACATTAGTAAATGGAGTAACAGGTGGTACTATTTTCATGGACTTGGGTTTGCTTACTGAGGACCTCTCTCCTTTTTCCACCTTTCTTTCAACTTTGCCTGCAAAATCCTTCTCTTTCTAACCTTTTGCCTTCTTATGAATGTTTTCTTTTTGGGAATTTATTTTTGTTCTTCTCTTTGCAGGCTAAGGATTTGGTTGTGGAACTGGAGGTGTAGGTGCAGGTTTGCCTACCCTATAGAATAAAAATTGGTCCCAAGTGTGGTTTCTCTTTCCCATCTCTTCTTCAACTAGAACTATGATCAAAGCTTGATTTTACAAGCTATATTTAGAAACATCATTATGGGTCTAAACCCTTGCTGACATCTTTGTAAGGCTTTTCAACAAGAAAAATGGTAGATTCGATTTCTTCGTCCCTAAAATATGAAAAAGAAACCTTATGTGATAGAGGAATACCACTATATACCTCGTTTCACATGTGAGGTATATCTTGATAATCTTGATAGATTTTTCCGAGTAATACTTAAGGTAGCTACTTAGAATTCCCTTTTCCCAATTTGGATCTCTGTGAGCATCTTTGAGGAAGTTGTTGAGATCAACTCCTATAATAACTTGTGCTTTGAACCACCTTTCTCATTCCCGAGGAAGATTAAAGGCTTCATAAATGGAGTCTTCAGAAACCTGCAAAGTGAGGCCATATATTGTAGCCTCATGTCCATTAACAGAGTTAGAAAAATATAGGGCTACTCATGAGTGAGCGCTCCATAACCTGGTAAAAATATGATACCACCCTAAATTCATAAACAAACTTCTTACCCTTGAATTGGAATCAACCAAATATGCACCTCATGACTCTATTCGATTTATCTTACCACTTGTTCTAGTCATCTTCAAAAAAATAAGTGTCTAAGTCTCCTGCAACTGATAGGTGGCCAAGTAGGGGAATTTTACCTCACAGGTGTGCCATGTATTCACCTTTGGAATCTTGTCTTAAATCCAGACTCATTCTTGAACTATGACTATCAGTAAATTCGAATCCCAACAACTAAAAATTAGAATGACCTTCTCCTGATTTTTAGGTGGTTTTAAAACAAAAACTTGGTCCATCACCCCATGAAAATCATCCTCCATTATTGAAAATATCATTTACCATGATTTGCACCATGTGACACATCATCACCACCTTCATTTGGCTACTTCTTTCGTATGAGAGCTCCAAATGGCTTTGTAGAAATTATACAACAAGCATGTGTATCTTGGATTCACCTGATCTAACAATGTAGTAAAGTTAAATACTGAATCGCTTCTACGAATAATTTGTGGAATTAAAAACACAATCACATGAACATGAACATGAAGAAATATCAATCACACACAGCATAGATAATTTCCTGGGGAAAGCTTATAGCTAAAAACCACATTATCTTCTATCCTATATTAAGCACGGATCATGAAACAATTACATACAAAAATATTCTTAGAAGAGCCCTCCAGTACTCAACTAATTGTCTCACACTTTCATGTGTAAAACTGACCAACACGTAGCCAATTCTTAGCCTCCAGACAGCCTGCCTTTCTTGTGCAATCCTTGATGGTAAATATCCATAAAATATAGGAACTATTTCCTTCCTTGACTGTGCAAGTATCATGGACACTCCAATGGGTGTTTTCCTTCATCTGTGCAAGTAGATAATCCTACAATTGATAGTCAACCTCCCTTTCACCAAGAACTCAACTGGGTCTCCACTGGATCTGACATGCATGCAGCTAATAATAGTAAATCCTTAGTTTCATGTGAGATCACTGAGTATGAATTAATTAATATTTAATTCACTATATCTCTCACTAGTGTATCTTCAGTTACAACTAGAAAAACTGAGTTTAACTCACTTAACTGAGTTAAACTGATTTACAACTTGCACCAACTCATGCACCATTGCACTTCGAAATATGTTACAACTTGAATTACTATGCATGCCTCACTAACAACCTCAAACTCAAAATCCACTAGCTAATTGAATTTATCACTTTCAATTAACTCATTCAAGTCCACATTGAGAACAGATTACAGTTTAATGTCCATCTTAATTAAGGGATAATAAAAATATACATGCACCCAAAAATAACATTGTGAGCCCCACCCTAGTTTGCATGCTTAACGAAACCAGGTTCTGAATGCATCCAGGTGCTTAATGCACTAGACATGCATGTTGAATCGTCTTGTTGAATCTCAACACTCCCTCACAACAAGAAAGGTATTATCCTTCACCCCGATCCTGTCTCTATGGTATTCGAATTTTCTCCTAGTGAGCGCCTTCGTCAGAATATCTGCATCTTGATCTTCCTAGGGAATGTACTTAAGCTACATGATCCTCCTCTACAAACAATCTCTGAGATGATGGTATGGGATATCTATATGATTGGACCTATCATGAAACACAAGATTAATTGAGAGTTTAATGCAACTATGATTATCACAATGAATCATTGTCAGATCCATCTGAGAACCAAACAAAACAACCAAGATCTTTTTCATCCAGATAGCCTCACATGCAACTTGACTTGTTGCCATGTATTTCACTTCTTTTGAACTGAGTGCCATATATCGTTGTTTCTTACTGTACTAGGAAACTATTGTCGATCCAATGCTAAATATCCCCCCTGATGTGCTCCTTTTTTCCGATGGACTACCTGCCCAATCTGCTTCCCTGATTCCATGTAAATTCACTCCATCCGTCCGTCTATATAATATCTCATACTTTGATGTGCCTCTCAGGTATCTTAGGACATGATTCCACGCCTTCCAAAAGAGCTTGGTAGGCTTAACCATATCTTGACTCAATTGGTTAACTCTGTAGAAAATGTCTAGTCTCGTGTTCACTAGATACATTAGTGAACCCACTAACTGTTGATAGACAGTAGTATCCACTACCTCTCCAGAAGTAGCATCCTCTTTCCTCCAATTTCCTCGAAGAGGGGTATCCATGGGTTTGCATCTCTCCATTTTAAACTTACCAAATATCTCCTTTTCATACTTTCCTTGAGACACAAAAAATTTCACCATCCCGGTGCCATATTTCCAATCCAAGGAAATAATGAAGGAGTCCCATATCCTTCATTTAGAACTCCTTTGCAAGATCCTCCTTGCATGAGTGTGTAAGCTGCTCATCACCAGTCAAAATTAGATCATCAACATAAAGAAAAAAGATCAATAGCTTACCCTCAACCAAATTCTAGTATGGGTTTGCATCTGCTTCACTTTTGGTGAAGCCCAGTCTGGTAAAATAGTTGTCTATCCGAGTGTAACAAGCATGGGGTGCTTGCTTCAACCCATTCAATACTCTTCTGAGTCTGCAAACATGAAAATCACTGTTGAATATTTTTAAACCTTCAGGTTTCTCTATGTACACCTCTTCCTCAATGATCCCATTCAGAAACATAGTTTTCACATCCATCTGATGAATGCGCCATCCCATCTGCGTTGAGAGTGCAAGGGTGGATCTTATGGAGGAGTACCTTGCGACAGGCACAAAAGTCTCATCATAATCTATCCCCTTGATTTGTGAGAATCCCTGTGCCACAAATATGGCCTTGTATTTCTACATACTCCCATCAGTAGCTTGCTTTACCTTGTAGATCCATATTGATCCAACCACTAATTTGTTGACCGGTCATGGGACTATCTCTCATGCACTATTCGTGACAATGGAGTCATACTCCTCCACCATTGCATCAACCCAATTAGGATTATGCACTGCTTCTTGAAAGGAATATGGTTCAATCACAATACATTTTCTCATAAGAGCCATGTATATAGTAAATCGGTTAGGAGATTGTCCTTGTCTATGCTGTGAAGTAGGTTTTCTACAATTTATGTAGCATCAAGTTTCAGCCTATCAGCATTTGTGGTGCACCTTCTGCCATTTTTGATGGATGGCTCTGCATGAGTGATCTCCTCCACTCCATGAACCTCCTCATGTGGTTAATCCACATCTTGAGACTCATCCTTGGGAACCAATAGTTTCCCCTCTGCATGCAAGTCCAGCTCCCTCTCAAGGGACAAATGCATGGCTTTCTCCTAATAAAATTTGATCTCTCGTCGCATAACAATCATTATGTTGTTTGGACAATACACACGATAATTATGGGGTGTTTCAGTGTAACCCACAAAAATCCCAAGCTCAGCAGTATGTTCCAGCTTCTTCCTGGTGTCCTTGGTCGCATGTAGATAAGCAGATGAGCCAAAAATATTAAAGTGTGAAACATTAGGTTTCTTACCAGTGAAATCCTCTTAAGGTGTAGTCATGCCAAGTACTCTATGAGGATAGTGGTTTTGCACATGTACCATTGTATTGCATGTTTTTTCCCATAGATGCATCGGTAGGCCTTGATCATGCAACATCGCTCATGCTACACCCACAATAGTTTTTTTCTTCCTCTTTGTGACCCCATTTTGCTGTGGGTTATGAGGCACTTTGAGTTCTCTTCAAATTCCTTCTTTGTTGCAAAAGTTTTTGAATTTGTTAGAGATGTATTCTCCACCATTATCACTCCTAAGAGCCTTCACTTGCTTCCCCGACTCATTCTCCACCAGCGCCTTAAACTCACTGAATATAAAGAATGCTTGATCTTTCTTCTGCATGAAGAACATACAACACTTACGAGAAAATTCATCAACAAAGATGACATATTACTTATGTTTTGTTGTTGAAGCAACTGAGAAAGGACCACACACGTCTGTGTGAACTCTCTCAAGGATCCTCGAAGCTCAGTTTTCCTTCTCATGAAAGGTGGCCTTTACATATTTTCCCATATTAAATCCCTTACATGTATCTGACTATGCAATTTTACCCCTTGGAAGACCAGTAGAAATCTCTAACATGACTTTCAAGGCTCCATGGTGAAGATGGCCCAATCACTTGTGCCAATCAATACTTGATTCGCCTTGCCCATCATTGTTGCATAGCCATCTACCTCCATATTGTAGAGATTCTTAACTCAAATCCCTATCCTCTTGGCTTGACCAATTGTTTTATTTCACAGGAAATCTTTTCCATCACTAAAAAAAACGTCATAGCCTCTATCCTCCAACATTGTGACTGAGACCAAATTTCTTTTCAGACCTGGTACATGCATTGCATCTTTTAATTGAAATGGTTTACCTGACTCCCTCTGAAAGGTAATAGTACTAATCCCTATAACATTTTATTTTTTGTTTTCACCCATCTCAATATTCATCTAGAGATCTTTCTCCTCGAAGTCACTGAAAATTTCCTTGTCTCCCGTCATGTGAAAGGAAGTGCCACTATCCAAATACCACACAGATCCCAATTCACTGGACACCATGCATGAGATCAATGAGAAGTCAAGCTCAAATTGCAAGGCAAGGGCCTCAGTAGCTATAGATCCAGTAGCCCTCTTTTTCTTCTTCTTTTGCGTATAGTTAGTATCAAAATTCCCATGTTTGTGACAATGAAAACACTTCACCTTGGACATGTCCTGCTTCTTTCCATTTCTGGACTCAGATTTTTAGTGGAATTTATTCCCCTCACCCTTCTTTGCCTTGGAAGCCAAAGAAAAATCCTCTTCATCCTAATTCTTAGATGAATATCCATCTTTGTTGTTCCATCTGAACTCCTCCTGCACCAAATCCAACCACAGCCATTCCCAATTTGTCAATTTTTCACTTCCATTGACAGAGTCTTGATAATTGCGCCGAATCTTTGGAAGTCCTATGAGATCCAAGCACACCAAATCATCATCAAAAATTGTTATTCCCACACTCCCCTGTTCATCCAGACATTGTAGAAACTTTGTGAGATATTTTGGAATGGTGCTACCCTTTTCCATCTTGATCTTCCTGAGTTTATCTTTGAGCGCCAATTTCCTATGGTCGTTGATACTTTGGAATAGATCCGTAAAAGCCTTCCACATTGCATATGGTGTGGCTTTCCCATGTAGGATTGAGACAATGTAGTCTCATACTCTCTCCAATAGGATCCTCCTCCCCTTTTCCACTTTCTTTTTCCATGCATCAAGATTTCCAGCATCTGCAACATCAGGTTTAGGAACATCTTTGTCAATGAATTCCTTCAACCCATTGTCATCAAGTACTTCCTCCATCATGTCCTTACAAGAAATGTAGTTTGAGCTGCCCTCGAGTGCATACTCTAACCTCAAGCCATTCAAATCCATTTCGATCTTGAATAAGTTTTAGCACTAAGAAAGTCTTTCTGCAAATTTGAATTCTATCCAGTCACAAACTCAACTCCTGCTTCACTTCTACAATTTCCTATGCTATGATGCCATGTAGAAATTATACAACAAACATGTATATCTTGGGTTCACCCGATATAACGATTTATTAAAGTTAAATATTTAATCGCTTCTACAAATATTTTTCCGAATTAAAAAAAAAAATCGCTAATCACATGAACATGAAGAAAGATCAATCACACATGACACAGATAATTTCCCGGGGAAATATTATAGCTAAAAATCCCACTATCTTCTATTCTATATTAAGCATCAATAATGATACAATTACATACAAAACTCTTCTCACAAGAGCCCCTCCAGTACTCAGCTAATTGTCTCACATTTTCATATTCAAAACTGACCAACACATAGCCAATTCTTAGCCTCGAGACAACCTGCCTTGCTTGTGAAATCCCTGATGGTAAATATCCCTAAAAGGTAGGAATTCTTGCCTTCCTTGATTGTGCAAGTATCATGGGCACTTAAATTGTTATTTTCTTGCATGTGTGCAAGCAAATAATCCTACAATTGATATTCAACCTCCCTTTCACCTAGAACTCAACTGGGTCTCCACTAGATCTGACATGCATGTAGCTAATAATAGTAAATCCTCAGTTGCATGTGAGATCAATGATTGTGAATTAATTAATATTTAATTCAATATATCTCTCACTAGCATATCTTCAGTTAAAAATAGCACAACTGAGTTTAAATCACTTAACTGAGTTAAATTTATTTACAACTTGCACCAACTCATGCAACACCGTGCTTCAAACTCTGTTACAACTAGAATTACTTGGCATGCCTCACCAACAACCTCTAACTCGCAATCCACTTGCTAACTGAATTTATCACTTTTATTTAACTCATTCAATTCCAGATTGAGAATAGATTACAGTTTAATTTCCATCTTAATTAAGGGATAATAAAAATAGACATGCACCCAAAAATAGCACTGTGGGCCCCACCCTAGTCTAGGTGCTTAATGCAACTACGTGCTTAATGCACTAGGTGTGGGCACTAAATCTTATTTTGGAATATCAACACTCCCTCTCATAAATAAAGAATTTATCTCAAGAAAAAATCCCTTGGTTGTGGTAAGGAATCAGTGCTCAAGAAATTTATAAATGTATGTCAGAAAATTAGGATATCAGGTGGTCTTTGTTTAACACCTTTGGAAATTAATTATTTATAACCCTCAATAATATGATACAATGAAATTCTTCACAATGCCATTATCTGTTGATATTAATTGAAATGAAAGGAGGAAATTGGAAAGGAAACTGAAAATGATATGCTGAATAATAAAGTCTATCACTTTAAATCTCAGAAGGAAATTTATGTAGACAGAATAGTTGGAGTGAAGGAGTGCACATTAAGGACGTTTAAATCTTACTTACAAATGTAAAAAGAGACTCATAGCTACACTACTTCACCTCATTCACAGAAGAATAAACATATGATGAAACTGGAAAGACACATCAACATCAACAGGTGCAAGAAACTTCATCTTCTTTCATTGATTTTCAAAAAATTCAGTACAAAATTTACAGTCATCCAAAGGTCCAAAACTCGGAACCCTCCTCTTTCTCTTTCATTTATTTAAATACAATACAAAGTAGTTGTAACCACTAAAACTACTTGTAACTTCTTGAACTACCTAAAATTGCATTAACTACCTATTACATGGAAATTTAAAACTTCATTACAATATGGATCTTTCAAAAAAAAGATAATTAAAACTAAATTCTCAATATATTCGCTGAATTTGAATTTGATTGGTTGCCACTGTATTCTCGAGATTTTTTGACGTGTATTTTCTTATTTGCATCCCTTATGTTTAGTTCCAAATGTAAAAATTCTTCTATGTTTTGATACAAAAATAGATAAGTGATTAGTGAGGGGAACCTGAAGGACCCGGTGAGGGACAAGCTCATGAGATGAGTATTAAAAACCTATTGCCAGTAAGAGGGAATATCAAACACTAATTTAGACTCCATCATCATGGCAAACAATCCCAACACTGGCCTGTCAATTTCAGTGGCATCTTCTTTTACAATTATCTTTGACAGAGATTGTAGCACTGGCCTGAATTTTCCATAAAAAACCTCTAATGGGAATTATTTATCATATGCTGCAAATTGCTTCGTATATAGCTTCAAAAAGGAGATGACCTGGGTAAACTCCTATTCTGCAAGATTATCAAAGAATGCTACCAATGATTCATCAGTGAATTGGACATAAGACTCAGACTCTAGATAACACAGGGCTTGAAGAATTAACTGGGCAGAATCCTGAAGTACATTTTCCCCTAAGCAATTCATCACAAAACATTTACTGGGATACATCATGAACACTAACCAACAAACAAATTAGGGAAAAATATATGTTTTGGGGATACATGCAGAAAGAACACCAGAATTTTCCATGGTTGAATAGATGGGTGAATTTTTCTCATTCAAGAGAATTTTCTGGTAGAAGGGAAAATGCTCAGTGATGAAAACAGTATCCCTAACATATTTCTCAATATCCATGAGAGGGATATGAATAGAAGAGCCAGAAAAGGAAGATTTCTTAGCCATGGAATAATGCAAGGTGGTGGACGATGGAATGCAGAGACAAGAAAATAGAATGACTAGGCTGACTTCGTGGATGACTATGAATGAGGGACTAATAGGAGAAAGAAATACTTGAACCTTTAAATAGATTGTGTGGTTTTCAAACATTAATGTTGAATTAATGTTCAAATGGACAAGTAACGATACATATGACATGACAGATGAGATGTCACCAACTAGATGCATATGTCACTGCGGGGGCGCTTGGGGGTATAGAGAATTCATCGAAGTCCTGCCCCCGCAATGAATGAGAACCATTTATTCTTGATCCGCTAATATTCAATGGGGTCAACTGCAAAAGCACCTCCCCTGTTAACTTTGCAGGCTATTTGTGCCCATGAGTTCACGTTAATCTATATCAAATGAAATTGGCTTTTACCTCACCCGCCAACTTGCATGGGTATTAGTTGGAACTCTCGGTCCCACCTTCAAATGCTTTGAAAACATATTAATTGGTCAACGTGAATATAAAATGACTTTCACACATATGAAGGATTTTCATTTTACCATATACGTTTTTTTTGTATTTTTGAAAATAAAATTAAAGGAAAATTCAAATGAGCCACAACAGGTAGTATGGACACTTTAACCACAAAATAATTTTAGAATTTTACTGTAGGCTTCATTATTGCATTGAAGAAGTATTATCACTCATATAAAAACTATTTTGACTGAGTTTTGACCAAAAAAGGAGGCTTAGCTGCAATACCGTTGATTGAGCTCTTGGAGCACTATTTTGATTGTTTATTGTTGACGGGTTAGGGAACACATTTCTATTGTTGACTACTGTTGACCTAGAAATTTTTTAATTTGCACCATAGTTGACATTTTTTGAATCTCTCTCTCTTGTCTCTTATTTGGATAATTTATTACCATGTTAACTTTATTGTATATTTGATATTGGTTTCGGATTTGGCTAGTCAAAGCTTGAATTTGAATCTTGGATGATTGACTCTCTTTTTTCAACATTTGAAAAAAATATAATAGAATAATAATTAAAAAAGGGTTTCCCCCCTTGTGGGGTTTTTTCCCTGGTCATTGACCAAACATTGTGTCTCATGTCTCTTGATTGTCTTTCATTTTTCAGATTGTATAATCATTTTATATATTATTGCTCAATTGTTATTGTTTAATTGAATAAGTGGGATGGATATTATTGAAAATTGTTGAAGTGATAGTTGCAACATAGAATAACACTTCAAACAAATTAAAATTGTATAAGGGTTGAGGTGAAGACAGTCCTAAGAGACATAGAGCAAGGGCATACGTATTATAGTATTTGACAGAAAAGAAAGAAAAAAATGATATAGGTTTGGTAAAATGGTCTACCTCATACTTCAAGGATAATGAGAAGTTAAATAATGCATCTAACCTTGCATCTTGTAATATCAGGATTAATTTCACCTTAGATGAGTATGATGTCTTAGAATATGTGGAAGGAAAGATTTCATCACCACCAGAAAATTCTCCCCAAATTTTCAAGTCCAAGTACAAGAAATGTTACAGTAAAGCTAGGAAGATGATTATTAGTTCTTTAAGATATCATCTAATTGTTTATATTTCATCTTTAAAGTCATCCCAAGAAATGTACAATAATATTGTTAGCATGTATTAAGTGAACAATTTGAGCCACATTATGGATTTGAAAATAAAATCAAGGAATATAATATGCAAAAAGGAGAGATTGTGCAATCATTATTCACGAGAATCATGCAAATCATGTATCAACTCCAGATTGCTCAAGAAATTTTACCTAAAAGGGAATTGGTGATGACTTCCCTTACTAGTGTTCCTTCATCATGGAACATGTTCATTACTTCTATCAACAATAGGAAAGAGTCCCTTATTTTGATGAGTTACTTGCTCTATGAAATCAAAAGGAAAGAATGATGATATCAAGGGTAATAATTGAAAGGCTGAGTGAAGGAGAGCCTCATCCCTTCATTTCTCAAGGGAAGAAGAATAATAAGAAGAAAGTAAAGGGAAATCCCTCTAATGCAAGAAGACATCCTCAAGCCAAATGAGACTCTAAGAACTCTAGAAAAAAAGATAGAGATATTGAATGCTATAATAGTCATCCAAAAGGTCACAATGGTAGAGATTTACTGAAGAAGTGAGATGTTGTAGGAAGAAATACTTCAAGGTCTTACAAAAATAATCATGGCCAAAATAAAAACAAGTCATATGATAGAAGATATTATAGAATAAATAAAAGAAGTAATGATAGAAGAAGTAGTTACTCTCTCGATGATCATGAAAATGGCTATAATCCATAAAAGAGATCAAGGAATTCCAAGTATGAAAGTAATGCAACAGCTAGTCAATCTAAATATATTATTATTTATTCCCTATCTAGTTCTTCTCCTCCAGATTCATATGATATTTTGATAGTAGACAGTGGGGACTCTCAACATTTCTCCAACTATAAGGAAGCTCTCTCAAATATAGTTGAGAGAGAGACAGGCTTAAAAATTATTGTTGGATACAACGTCCAATATATAGTAAAGGGAACCGCTACTGTCAAATTTGATTTGGAATTTAGGGAATATGTTACTCTTAATGAAGTGATGTATGTCCTTGAATTAAATAAACATTTCGACACCATTTCTACTTTGGAAGATAAAGGAATGAGGTTAGCCCTCATAAAAGGAAAAGTTCTCACCTGGATGAAGGAATATTGTACAAAATATTCTTTTACATTGGGATAAAGAGTAGAATGACTTTACAGAGTCACTAGAAGATTCCTATAAATGTTCCATGACACTAATAATCAAAGTGAGCTAGAAAACCAAAGGTTGGGTCATCTACATTATGAAGCCCTTTCAAAATTGAAGAATTTGGTCTGCTCAATCCCTTATGTTTGAGCTCAAAATGATGGAGTGTGTTTAGGAAATGCCAGTGCGACTAAAAAAAGGTGACCATTACCCTATATCCAAAATAAGTGTAATGGAATATCCAACTCATTCATTCTCACATATTCGGACCGATGCCCATACATTCTCTTGGAGGCCATATCTACTACATAAATTTCATGGATGATTTCTCTAGGAAGACAAGGATATATTACTTAAATCATAAGCTGAAGTGATCTGAATGGAAAATGGCATCAACCCATGGTATTCATATACCCATGTTATCCATCCACCCATGAAATTTACGCATGGTATTGTAAATGGCATCGACCCATGGTATTCATCCACCCATGATATTTATTCACCCATGGTATTGTAAGTTACCCATGGTATGTATCCACCCATGGTATTCATCCACACATGGGATTTACCCATGGTATTGTAAGTGGTATCTACCCATGGTATTGGCCTATGGTATCTACACATGGTATTGTAACTCAAAAAGGCTATAAATAGCAAGCCTCAGTTTGTAAAAGGATAGATTGTTTGCCACAATGTAGCTTCTACAGTTATTCTATGTTTTAATAAAACATGTTTCTTTGTGGTTTTATTTTCTTTGTGTTCTCTTTTTTTTTCTGCCATTTTAATTTTTCAGATCTTGTCAGATCCATTTCAATTTTCCTAGATATTGGGGGCCTCCCCCCAAGATCTGGATTAGTGGTATCATATTTAGGTTACGCCTCCATGGGAATGAGGGTTTGAAACATATTTCAGTTTCATTGTTTTGCAACAATCTTCAACAAAATCCATGAATTTTTTTGGGCGGCGAGTTTTCAGATCATATCTGAAAATTTTGGTGAAAATTTTATCAAAAAAAAGACCATATCTGGATTCCTTGAGAAAAATTACTCAAATTAAAAAAAAAAAATCGGCCAAATTGGAGTTCGAATGAGGGAGATATCGCTGATTCAAAATCAGCAATGTTGAAGCAATTGTTTTGACGACAATCCACGGACGGCGGCTCTCCTGTCATTTTTTGCAGTTTTTAGTGAAAATTTTTAGAGAAATGGATATATATCTAAGCTCCTCTTGAAAAATAATCCAATTTCAAAAAAACAATCGGTCGAATCGGAGTCCGGATGTGGAAGTTATAGTTGATTTAAAATCAACTATTTTTTTAGAAATTTTGTGACGGCGAGACAGTTCCAGTGCGAATCTGAGAGTCTAGAGTCTCCAGATAGTGGTTTCAAACACATGAGAAGATGCAGAATCATTATTCCATTTCCAAAAATAGTTTATAATAAATATTCTGAGTTATATTCACCGAGTTATGCTCATTTTAAATTTGGAGCAGCATTCGAAGCGGGTTCCCTTTGGAGACGTGCCCTCCCACCCCGCTTTAGTAGGCACCTGCTTCGCATTCGTTAGTTTCATCATAGCAGCATTTAGCTTGGGTTATTTGGAGACGTTCCCTCCCACCCCAAGCTATGTAGGCACCTGCTACTTCATCAACAATCAGCATCACGGTTATGGGTCAACCGCACAAAATCACTTTCATCGAAGTCCAATTGCTAGGCCGCACACTGTTAGTAACACAGTTGTTCATAAGCATTACAGGGTATCTCTTTCCTTGGATCTTCATTTTTCATGGTTTTGGTCCATCCAAAAACCCACACTTTATCGAAGTCCATTTGCTAGGTCACACACTGTCAATATCACAGTTGGTCACAAGCATTACAGGGTATCTCTATCCTCGGATCTTCGTTCATCATGGTTATGGGTTAACTACACAAAAACCTTCTCTTTATTGGCTCTTCATAATCAACAAAGACTTATCAGGAGGGAAATTCACGCAATGGGGACCATTGCTTCTTAAGGAGGGAGGTGTTAGCCCCCCTATGAAATTTTTGACAAGCAAATAGGGGGCTAAATTGTTGTTGAGTCTTCAAGGAATGCATTTCCTCTAAAAACACAGTCTCCTTGAAGCCTCCATGTGCCTTTTATCCTTCATCAAATCCCCTCTGCTGATTCCCCTTTTAAAGCCTCTCTGCTATGTGAAGAAATGCCCAAAGGCCCCTTTTTTTTCCCCTTTAATTTCTTCCCCTACCCTTTGTTTTCCCTTCTTCCCCCTTTATTTCTCTATCGTTCCCCTCCTTCACCTTCAAAATCCATTAAAAGGGGCCAAAAACCCACTTTTCGACCTTATTCTAAGGCCTGGTCCCTTTCCCGCAAATCCCTTAACCACGTCCCCACGTAACCCTTCCCCAAGACCAAGCGCTTAAGCCTTGGGGGCCAATCGCAATCGGAAGCTGAGCGGGTGCGTATTTCCTTTGTTTACAGCGTTAAGTCCTCGATTTGTTCTGCACCATTGATCTGATTCGATTGAACGGCTGAGCGTTAATCGCAAACCCCCCGCTCATCGCAATCGCAACATTCATGCTGTCACCCCCGATTGATCGCAATTCTTTCCGCCGATCCCCCGATTGCATCCCCACCATCCGTTCCCTTCCAGATTCGACAGATGGCGCTTAGTCCCAATAGCGCTCTGATCGCGATCGCAATTCCTTCCATCTCCCTCCCGATTCAATCCTGACCGTTGATCTGTCTCGCTGATCTAACAGCCAGCGCTTAATCGCACCTGCCCCTCCGATTGTTGTCCCCACTGTTGATCTCCCTGCCAGATCGGACGGCCAGCGCTCAATCGCTTTTCCCCTTCCGATCACAATCACAAGCCTTCTCCGTGCCGCTCCGATTGCGATGCTCCGATTTCATCCTAGCCGTCTATCCTCCCGCGATCCAACGACTATCGCACAATCACATGCTTTTCCCTTCGCCCTTCCGATTTCATCTCCGCCATCCATTTTCCCACGATCCGATGGTCATCGCTCAATCACATTTCCCCACCCGATCGCAATCGCAAGCCTCCCCCGCTGTCTCCCGATTGCATCCTGACCGTCCGTTCCTTCCGCAGATCAACAGCCTGGCACTAATCGCATCCCCTTTCCTCCATCTCCCGATTCAATCTTGTCTGTCTGTTCCTCCCCCAGATCAACGGCCATCACTTAATCGCTCTATCTCTCCCAATCGCAATCGGAACTTTTTGAATGTGCGTTGCGATTGTCGATCGCTCTGACCTCCGATTGCGATGGTGTGATTAGATCATGACCATCCGTTTCCTCCCAGATCTGACAGCTCAAATCTGATCGCCCTCCGCCTCTGCTGGGTCCCACCTCCATGGCTTCTGCTCCATTGTTTTCGTGTTTTCCTTTGTATTACGCCCAAGTGTTTGACCTTTGGGCCCTTATAGTTTAATCATTTCTCTGCTGCTCTGTGTTCTTTAGACCCTTCTCCACTCTTCCGCCACCATTCCACCGCCTCCCCAGCATTTCCTCCGCCGCCACTGCCCAGGTTTTAAACAGAATTATTTCGTTGTGCAGACATCACAGAGAGGTAATTCCGGCATCGCCAGCAAGTCATCAGATGGTTTCAAAGGGGTTAGTGGTTTCTATTGACATAATTAATGCCTAGCCCCACAAATCAAAGGATTAAGGCACTAATTGAAGACTAAGAGCGCACCAGCAAGTCATAACTGCGCCACCTAACAGCAGGACTTTTTCCTCCAGAGGTACACCTTCCCTAGCGTCCTCCATGCCTTCTCGAGCCCTGAGACAATTAAGTACACTCACTGAAGCTCATTTCAGACAGTCAAGCAACAGTTATGAGGTATGGAGGGCCTTGCAGACTTGTCACCCAGTTCATTTATTCAGAAGGCTAGCACAGAGCTCCAAGCTATAGAAAGGACTCCAAAGAAATATCCGAGGTCAATTTCCGGCCTGACAGAGATCTCCGAACCAGATTATAGAGTACACACAGCGCTGCATTTTTCCATTAAGCAGTATGGGCGTGGACACTTCCGCCGATTCTGTTTTAATGAGATCAATTAATTCTTCATCTACCTCTGTTTTCTCTCTTCTCCTATAAAGATCCCCGAGAACATAATGTAAAGGTTGTTTTTGCCTTGCTGGGCATCTGCTGTTAGAGGGATTCAGTTTGACTGTTAGAATAGCCTTGGGAGGAAGTTGCAGAGTAGTTTGTATGTAATAGGCTGGGAGGAGAAGTTGGGACTGTATTAGCCATTGAGCCATATTGTACATGACTGGTTTTGCATCAATTAATCAAAGAACATTTCACAGGATCCTGGTCTATTACTATTGGTGATGTTTTTCTTAACTCTGTTATTTACATTTTCATACTGTTTCATGTTCTGCTGGTAGGCATCAGAATAATGGTATAGGATTCACCCGTGTTAGGTGCCCTATGCTGTCTACTCTCCCTACCTTTATTTTTTCTGCTTCATGTGTATCTAAGAGTAAATTTGTGGAGTTTAACCAGTGCAGTGGATGTTATTGCCTGCTGGCTGATGTATGAACTTGGGGGTTTTCTTCTTAGATGTTTCTTTGTAATATTATCTCTGTTTTTCCCTTGGAGTTGCTAAAGTAGACCTGGAGTTAAATGACCTCTGGTCTGATCTATAAGCTGCCCCTTTGTCTCTCTGAGAGCAGCCTTTGAGTATGTCCAAGCAGGTCTAGAGTTAAATGACCTCTGACTTGATCTATAGACAGAAAATTGGTTGCTTTCCTTCTTTCACTTTCCTCCTTAATGTTCCACCCCACTCTCTAATCTAAAGATCCTTTAGTATTAGATGGCATGCCCTTTGAAAGCCTTGGCTAGTGGATGGAAGTAATTTCCTTTCATGACTCCATAGCCCAATGGATGGCACTGTCTTGGCCTATCCTCTTTGCTGAAGCCTCCTGCTGTTTTGTTTCCTTTCTCCCATTACTTTCCTAGTCTATGATCTCCTGACCAACCCAGCAACCCTTCAACCAAACCATTTAAAACCCCCCTCTGTGCTTTATAACTAGCCTAATATTTCATCTTGAGCCTCAAAGATATATCATTCTTTGCTCTATTTGGAGAGATCCCTCTCTGGGTCCAGGAGGGCTAGATCCTAGGGCCCCAAAGTGGTTCTGATGTTGTCTCATCTTTTGGTCTTGCCAATCTGGCCAAAACATGGGAACCCCAACATAATTTCGACTTCGCTGGGGACGAATCTAAGAGTCAAGGACCGCTTTGCCTCTAGATTGGCTTCTAATTGCTGATGGTGGACAACATCCTACTCCAAACATTCATAATCATCCACCTGGCGACTCCACACTCCCTATGATCCAAAGACCAAATGAATCCACTGGTGAAGGACACTGAACTGGTTGAGAAGAGACAGTAGCCTTCTTTGCATAAGCATGAATCCAAACATGGACAGAGATGCAACGTATGACGTTTTGTACAATCAATTAATTGAATTATCAGAAAAGTTTGATAAATTCATTGAAAGGTACAGGGATAATAAGAATGCAGATGATGATTATTTAGAACAGCCCGTGCATCTCCCAGAACCAGAACAAAATCAAGACCAAGAAGATGAGCAAGACATGTATGATGCTCAAGAATCTGTAGAAGATGAAGAGGAGAGTGATCAGGAGCAGCCTGATTGTTCACCCATGTCTTGTGTCACGCTGACCAGAGAATATCAGGACCTATTAGCAAAGGCTAATAGGGAAAACTGCCTTGAGGAAACAGGAGATTACATAGAATAGGTAGAATCTGATACGGAAGAAGAGGCTCAAGAGGAAATCCCGTCTCCCAGTCAGCTAATGCGAGAAGAAGAGGACTGTTGTTCTTCTATCCATGATGAGAGGGAAACCCCTCTTTTGACAGAAGAAGAGATTGAATAGATATTAAACCAGCAGTCCACCCCTAAGGCCTTCTACAGAACACACACTCTGGCTCACCCGTCGTATGAGTTTGATTCAGAATCAGAAGACTCCTCTATGGATCAGGACGAAGAAAGACCTGCCGTGCGCCCAGAATGGTGGACTTGGTCGGGTCCGCCTATTTATGACACTGATGGCGAGAGCTATGACAGTATAATAGTAGATGAAGATTCTTTGAATCTTCATTCTACTCTACCACAGATCATCAGTGAAACTGGTAGCCAGCAGCCTTTCCTTTCAGAAGATGAGGAAAGAAAAGAAGAGATTCTTGAGCAGGATGAAATTAAAGAGCCTTCCCTTGAAAAAGAGGAGGAAATAGAACAAGCCCCTGCTCAAGAATACTTGGATATTTTTACGGAGCCCTGCACTTTAGAGCAGAACATATTGGAGCTCCAAGAGGACTCAGCTGCAATATACGATGAGTCCTCCAGTTCAGAAGATGAGGGAGATTCTCTCTCTCAAGAGAGTCTTCTTCTTGATCCAGTGGAAGAAGAAGGGATCCTTGTCGAAGCCAAGCTGCCAGACATTCACAACCAGGTATCTTATCATGATCCTTATGCATTTTTCCTGAAAACATTTGAAGAAGGATCAAAGGTCTTTTTGAGCAGCATGTTGCAGACAGGAAGCAAATTTTTCAAAGCTGCTGTTATTGAACAAAAAGAGTGGGAGCTGCCCTGCCTATCCAGCACGCTCAAGGAGTTGAGCAAGAAGGACCATCCATGGGATCATTTGGTGGACTGGTTGCATTGGAAGACCATGTTTGTAAGCTAGATTGTAAATATTCCAGTTAGAGTAGGGTAGGTAGGAAGCTCAATAAAGCTCAGCCTATGAGCAGGTAGATTAGTTGTTTAAATTTCTGTCTTAGAAGGTAGAGAAGAAACCTGCTAGACAGTCTAATCCTAGCAGGTAGTAGTGTAGGTAGAGAAACATATGAGACCAACAGTCTAATCTGGTCTCATGGAGTAATAAGGGTAGAAGTAGAATAGGTTTATTTTTTCATGTTTGTAAAAGTTAATGATGTAAAGGGTCTGCAAGTCCAAATGCACCGAAGAAGAAAAAATGTTAGAACTATAGTGTGGGTAGGTAGTTGTGTGGGAGAATTTTACTGCTGATATGTTGTCTTCATAGTATGTGGTAGCAGATCAAAGAAAGAGATGGATGGTTCAAGCATCAGGCATCTGGCCTACACCAAGAGATCATCTTCTGGTATCTTGGCTCCTTCAAGAAGAAGCCATCCCCATGTGGAGCCACTGTTAGCCACCCTATGAAATTTTTGACAAGCAAATAGGGGCTAAATTGTTGTTGAGTCTTCAAGGAATGCATTTCCTCTGAAAACACAGTCTCCTTGAAGCCTCCATGTGCCTTTTATCCTTCATCAAATCCCCTCTACTGATTCCCCTTTTAAAGCCTCTCTTCTATGTGAAGAAATGCCCAAAGGCCCCTTTTTTTTCCCCTTTAATTTCTTCCCCTACCCTTTGTTTTCCCTTCTTCCCCCTTTATTTCTCTATCGTTCCCCTCCTTCACCTTCAAAATCCATTAAAAGGGGCTAAAAACCCACTTTCCCACCTTATTCTAAGGCCTGTCCCCTTTCCCACAAATCCCTTAACCACTTCCCCACGTGACCCTTCCCCAAGACCAAGCGCTTAAGCCTTGGGGGCCAATCGCAATCGGAAGCCGAGCGGGTGCGTATTTCCTTTGTTTATAGCATTAAGTCCTTGATCTGTTCCGCACCGTTGATCTGCTTTGATCGAACGGCTGAGCATTAATCGCAAACCCCCCGCTCATCGCAATCGCAACATTCATGCTGTCACCCCCGATTGATCGCAAGTCTTTCTGCCAATCCCCCGATTGCATCCCCACCGTCCATTCCCTTCCAGATCCGACAGATGGCGCTTAGTCGCAACAGCGCTCCGATCGCGATCGCAAGTCCTTCCATCTCCCTCCCGATTCAATCCTGACCGTTGATCTATCCTGCCGATCTAACAGCCAGCGCTTAATCGCACCTGCCCCTCCGATTGTTGTCCCCACCGTTGATCTCCCCGCCAGATCGGACGGCCAGCGATCAATCGCTTTTCCCCTTCCGATCGCAATCGCAAGCCTTCTCCATGCTACTCCGATTGCGATGCTCCGATTTCATCTTGGCCGTCCATCCTCCCACGATCCAATGGCTATCGCACAATCCCATGCTTTTCCCTCTTCCCTTCCGATTTCATCTCCGCCGTCCATTTTCCCGCGATCCGACGGTCATCGCTCAATCGCATTGCCCCGCCCGATCGCAATCGCAAGCCTCCCCCACTGTCTCCCGATTGCATCCTAACCGTCCGTTCCTCCTGCAAATCAACGGCCTGGCGCTAATTGCATCCCCTTTCCTCCATCTTCCGATTCAATCCGGTCCGTCCGTTCCTCCCCTAGATCGACGGCCATCACTTAATCGATTAATCTCTCCCAATCGAAATCGGAACTTTTTTAATGTGCGTTGTGATTGCCGATCGCTCCGACCTCCGATTGCGATGGTGCGATTAGATCATAACCGTCCATTTCCTCCCAGATCTGACGGCTCAAATCTGATCGCCCTCCGCCTCTGCTGGGTCCCACCTCCATGGCTTCCGCTCCATTGTTTTCGTGTTTTCCTTTGTATTACGCCCAAGTGTTCAACCTTTGGGCCCTTATAGTTTAATAATTTCTCTGCTGCTTTGTGTTCTTTCCACCCTTCTCCTCTCTTCCACCACCATTCCACCGCCTCCCTAGCATTTCCTCCACCGCCACTGCCCGGGTTTTAAACAGAATTATTTCGTTGTGCAGACATCACAGAGAGGTAATTCCGGCATTGCCAGCAAGTCAGCAGATGGTTTCAAAGGGGTTAGTGGTTTCTATTGACATAATTAATGCCTAGCCCTACAAATCAAAGGATTAAGGCACTGACTGAAGACTAAGAGCGCACCAGCAAGTCATAATTGTGCCACCTAACAGCAAGAATTTTTCCTCCAGAGGTACACCTTCCCACAGCATCCTCCATGCCTTCTCGAGCCCTGAGACAATTAAGTGCACTGAATGAAGCTTGTTTCAGATAGTCATGCAGCAGTTATGAGGTATGGAGAGCCTTGCAGACTTTTCACCCAGCTCATTTATTCAGAAGGCTAGCATAGAGCTCCAAGCTCCAGAAAGGACTCCAAAGAAATATCCAAGGTCAATTTCCGGCCTGACAGAGATCTCCGAACCAGATTACAGTGTACACACAGCGCTGCATTTTTCCATTAAGCAGTATGGGCGTGGACACTTCCGCCGATTCTGTTTTAATGAGATCAATTAATTGTTCATCTACCTCTGTTTTCTCTCTTCTCCTATAAAGATCCCCGAGAACATAATGTAAAGGTTGTTGTTGCCTTGTTGGGCATCTGCTGTTAGAGGGATTCAGTTTGACTGTTAGAACAGCCTTGGGAGGAAGTTGCAGAGTAGTTTGTATGTAATAGGCTGGGAGGAGAAGTTGGGACTGTATTATCCATTGAGCCATATTGTACATGACTGGTTTTGCATCAATTAATCAAAGCACATTTCAGAGGATCCTGGTCTATTACTATTGGTGATGTTTTTCTTAACTCTGTTATTTACATTTTCATAATGTTTCATGTTCTGCTGGTAGGCATCAGAATAATGGTATAGGATTCACCTGTGTTAGGTGCCCTGTGCTATCTCCTCTCCCTACCTTTATGTTTTCTGCTTCATTTGTATCTAAGAGTAAATTCGTGGATTTTAACCAGTGCAGTGGATGTTATTGCCTGCTGGCTAATGTATGAACTTGGGGGTTTGCTTCTTAGATGTTTCTTTGTAATCTTATCTCTGTTTTTCCCTTGGAGTTGCTAAAGTAGACCTGGAGTTAAATGACCTCTGGTCTGATCTATAAGCTGCCCCTTTGTCTCTTTGAGAGCTGCCTTTGAGTATGTCCAAGCAGGTCTGGAGTTAAATGACCTCTGACCTGATCTATAGACAGAAATTTGGTTGCTTTCCTTCTTTCACTTTCCTCCTTAATGTTCCATCCCATCATCTATCTAAAAATATCCTTTAGTATAGATGACTTGCCCTTTGAAAGCCTTGGCTAGTTGTTGCATGTAATTTCCTTTCATGACTCCATAGCCCAATGGATGGCACTGTCTTGGCCTATCCTCTTTGCTGAAACATCCTGCTGCTTTGTTCCTTTTCTCCCATTGCTTTACCAGTCCATGATCTCCTAACCAACCCAGCAACCCTCCAACCAAATTATTTAAACCCCCCTCTGTGCTTCATAACTAGCCTAATATCTCAATTCGAGATTTAAAGACATATCATTCTTTTCTCTATTGGAGAGATCCCTCTCCGGGTCCAGGAGGGCTAGATCCTAGGGCCCCAAAGTGGTTATGATGTTGTCTCATCTTTTGGTCTTGCCAATCTGGCCAAAACATGGGAACACCAACAGGCCGCATAGGGTCGTTGATATTGGGACGGATCCCACACCATATTCATTTCGGGGTATTGTCCCGCAGAAGGTTGAACGTAAGGACCATAACCTGGTTGAACGTAGGGTTGATAAGTAAGTGGTAAATTTACGGCTCCTTGAATAGATGACTGACCAGAAGGCTGTTGGTAACCTTGAATTGGGTACTAACCTTGATATTGATAACCATGAGGTGCATACTGAAGCTGGGGTTGATAAGGACCCTGAGG